>OY759169.1:39587460-41987460 GCA_963662145.1 Sturmia bella
ATTTCTAGGGCTAAAATAATCAGTAAAGTAAAATAATATTTCCGAAAGAAATTGCGAAAAACACAAACTACACAATATTAAATATGCAGATATTTCCAACTAACAAATAGATGGTTTCCAAAATGCTACCAAGAGCAATAGCAAATGCTTTTCTAACTTCTTAAATCTAGGAGCAAGAAGGTCAGATAAAAGAGAGAGAGAGAGAGAGAGAGAGAGAGAGAAATCACAACAGCAAAATTATTGAATTTTTCATTGGGTGCCATTAGAAGGAAATGCTTGCCTTTTCATAATTTTAAACTAAAAAAAATCTCTTCACATATCCTATAAAACTTTCGAAATATCATGTTATTTTGCAAAAAGATAACATGATATTTTATCCCAAGGAGACGAATAAGAAGTTGCACTGTGCATTTTTTTGTACTGTTTCTCTCGCAGTAAACTTAATTTTGTGCCAACACAATATTTGCGAGATTTCCGCCGAACTAAAAGCAATGACATGAATGAAGAAAAGAAAGTGAAGTTACACCTAGCAAGTTATTTTAATGAGCTGTTTAAAGACTTAAAACTATGTATTACGTACTTAATTCCAAATCACTTAAAATTGTGGTACATGGAAGCTGGAAGCAAATCTTCAACACAAAGCAAATGTGTGAGCGCGCCATATCATTAAACTTAACGAACTCCAGCGTGAGGTTCAGTGCATGGCTTATTATATTATTGCTGCTCGATTGAAAGTTTTTATTGTATTTTTTTTATATACATACAAAAAGCTGTAGTAGCTATTTGTTTTCATATCTTCTTCATGTTAAGCCCAATTTCGCTTATTTTTAATTCCGTATAAAAGGGAGAATTAAAAACGGATCAACTAAAAATAATAAGTTGTCTAATGGCTTCAATATGGACGCTCAAAAATGTGTGCATATATGAATGGGTGGATTTTTAAGGAAAAGACTTTGTCGATATTGTGACATCGCTTTTTTGATAGCTTTTAGCATAGGGAAAAAAATATGTCAAATCACACCAAAAACATAATTTTTGACGCATCCAAATTTCAAGGTTTTGTATTCTTGTATGGGAATACCCCTAATTAAATGAAGTATAGGGTTGGTTTGTTCGAAAGAAATATTATAAGGGGGTGGTCCTAAATTTGACTCTTCTACGTGCATCCTGTGACCGATTGATGATACAATATAGATTGTTAAATCAGCTCACATTAATACACACCTTTTGCTAAAGGGTGTAAAATGAGTTCGCAAATGCTAATATCAACTGATGCTTTCAACTTAAAGCAAATACCATTCAACTGCAATTGATTTTTAAAATGTAAAAAGTGGAAGGAGATACAAAAACCATGATAATAAATGTACGTGAATTTACTGAAGTTAACGAAAGGATACTCTAGCTTTCTGAAAAAGCTCTGGAGGCAAGTCAAAAAACTTTTTGCAAGTTGCAAGCACAATAAAATTACGCCAGAAAGTTTATAAAAGGTAAAGAGATTTGTAGACCTGTGTAGCGATTGCCAATCTTCAGATGATTGCAATGAATCTATTTAACATGAGACTCATTGCAATCGTAGTTATCTTTAAATGGTTGTTACAAAATATCTGGTTTCTTATTTATTTTACATTAGGAAATGCAAGTAAACGGAATATATTACATAAACCACTTACAATTTTACTAACAACCTTAAGAAAAAAAAATACAAAGAACTCATAAGATATACTGTTGGAATAAATATCTTCCTGTGACATCGAGATTGATAACCCTGGGGGAATTAAATTTATGAGTGAGCCAAATTTTTCTCAATGATATTCTTTTGATCATGCTAATCCTACATATTCGGTATTTTGAAATTGACCTACACGTTTTTCTTCCTTCTTCCTAAATATTTCCTAAGCGCTGCCGGTATTCCTGATATATTTCCTTTCACCCCACCCAACACAGTGATTCTAATAATAATAATACAGTTTCTTCTTTTAACTTCTCGTCCCCAACATTTTTTTGAAATCTATCTATCCTATAAGCGCCCTTCAGAGTGGCTTTAATGTAAAGATTTATTTGATGAAACTACCAAGTTTTAAGCCAAGTGGTTACTTCCAGCCTAAGATTGCAAAAACCATTCATGATTACTTGCATGCTTTTTAAACTTGTATATACGAGTACTGCCTTTCAAAACGCTCGACTGGTTTTGGACTAAAATAAAATTAGAAAACTTAAAAGTTGAATATTAAAAAGTGAATCTCATTATGAATTTGATATAAGATCCAATTGAAATATGTTATTTAGGTCTAAAAATGCGCATTAATAATTGTTTTGTGTTTTTTTCAGCCGTCTATATGTCGTCGACATTTCATTGATGCTACCCAACTTGTTGTCAAGCTGCAAACATTCTTTTAAGCATTTTCGAATCTACTAACGCGTTGAGTAGCATCAGCAAAATTTTGGCTGTATACTGACATTTGAAAAAGATGGAAAAAAAATGATAATTTGGAAAAGTTTTAATTAATCACTTTATATTATAAGTTGTGTTTTGCATGTATAGAAATTTGTATTACCTCTAAGTCTATGGATTTCCCTTTGTAAAACCTGTTTTTATTCCATTTTATTTATATAAACTTGTATAAAATTTAATATACAAACATATTTCGTCTTAGAACCAGAAGACATTTCATAATGCAAATTAGCAAAAAAAAAAAAAAAAAGGACAATACATATAATTAAATTTAATAAATCTTAGGAAGAAAAAAATCTCTAAATTTTGTTAAAAAGCAATAAAAGTTTGCGAAAAGGAGTTAAAATATATGTTCTTTAACTTTTGATCTACAAAATGAAATTCTATTTTCATGTGAGAAAATTAGTTGCAATTTATTGTACTAAAAAGGTGCTGCACACTCAGAACGCTGATTAGTGGTCTCTAGCCTACAACTAGTTAGTGTTAAACTATTTTGATTTCTAGTTTTAAGACCAGTTGATTTTGTAGAAAGTTTATAGTAATATAACCATTGCTGTTCATCGATTTATAAATATAAAACGCAACTCGTTACGTTTTTAGGGCATGAACTGGTAAAATAGGCTTACAACAGTCTGTATAAACCGAAGAGATCACTGATAACTTTCAGACGCTTATTTTATATATTATCCTATGTGTTTAGGACGATATTATATCTGACTGCATGTATCATAACCACACGATTTAGGTGACTTTGTACGAAATCATTATACAGTAACACACTCTTTTTTTTATAAAACACCAACTGAAGGTGCGATTTTTCTGTTGATTTTGTAAATATGCGTGTCTCATTATATTTCTCTGTGTGAGTCATCTCGCATTTTACCAAATCTCTTTCTTTTATCAAGCTGTCATCAACAAAAACAGTAAAATTGCTAGGTATTGAGATACAACTTGATATAAGCCATACAATTTCACTTTTTCTGGCACACAGTCCCCAATTATTTATAGGAGTAGAAATAATGGGAGCATCCCACAACCAACACGAACTCAGTTACCACTTTGTTTAGGAAATTAACTCTTTGTTAAAACAAAAACTTATTAATAACAATGTTCCACATTGCAAGTATGAAAGAAAACCTTTTTCAGAAAATAATTTAGTATTTGCTATAAGAAGAAAATAAAGTATATTAATCTTAGTCCAAGTAGACATTTTTAATTGTTTTCCATCTTTCTTGGCCATCTATATGCTGCCAACATTGACTTGGTTAGCATCAGCCAAATCTCTGTGGCATATACAGGGCGAAAAAAGATGGAAACAAAAGAAGTAAATATATAGTTGTTGGTTTAAAATATACTTATGTTTCTGTGAATCCCATACTCTCCCCTTCATAACAGCGTTTACTATTTTAAAGTTTACAAAGAATTACTTTATTAAAAATAGTAAAATTTGTACAGCCATAGAGGGGTCCGGGCCAGAGAATGTGATGTCAGACCGCATACCGGAGTCCAATTGTAAATATTGATTCCTGACTGCATTTCTGGTTCACTAACCTTTTGAACCAGATCCCTATGATGCTTCAGTGGTACATGGATGGAACAAGGGCTTGGGGAAAAACCTAATTTGGTATTTATGTAGAAACTACCACGTGTTTGCATCTGCCGTAATTTTTAATAGTTTTTTATGCTGAAGTTCGGGCAGTTATGGAGTGTTTTAGGAAGTTCAGAGACATGGGAAGTTTTCCAATTTACTTTTCTTGTCTTCTTTATAAATGTTGATCAGTCCAATTTTTGGCACAAAACAAATCTCTCTCTCAACTTTCAGAAAGTTAACTCATTGTTAATCAATCAAGCTCAAGCTCAACAAAATGATTAACAATTGTAAATAATATATGACGACCATAAATTTAATATGAATGCTTATATATTTATAACACACTTAAAACGGTGTTTGAAATAAGGCCTTCCAAAAGGCCTGGACATAATCTAAATTGCATAAAGCAATGCTTTGAAACAATTTCTTCACATCATTTCTGTTTTTTCATCGAGGGAGGCAATACTGTTGATTCTTTCAACCCAACGTGTATTTTATTTACAATTTCTGATTACTGTTTTTGTTCCACTTTTCCTGCTTGAAAAACTTTTGTTTTGTAAATATTGCAAGCAGTAGTACAAAAAGAAAGCATTTATTATTTATGGTCATTTTCTTATTAGATTACAATTCCAAGTTTTGTTTTGTTTGTTTAGGAAAACATCATATTGAAAACTATTCAGATACTTGCACAGAATACGAGATTGATTTCTGATTTATTATGGAGTAAGTATGTATGTATATATGTAGACAGATGTGTACAAGAATACTTTGCATATTAAATACCAATTTAATACTTAGAAATCCCCTGATAATATCTGTAAAATAACAATAAGCTTGCATGTAGATCAATTTCGGTTTTGTTTGCTATGAAAATCTGAACAATTCTTTAAAAAAAAAAAAATTATAAATCCTTGGATAGCAACCAAAATAAATATTGAAAATTTTTGAGCAAAAGCAAATTATTGAATAATACATATATACATAACTAAGTTTAAGGTAAAAAAGTATCTTATGATTCTAGAATCAGCAAATACGAATACTAAATTTATTAAAGAATGAATTCGACTTAAATTAGGTTTTTGGAACGAAGTTCCTTAACGCGGCTTGCTGGTAGGGCAAATTGGTACAAACCCTGCCAGCAAATTGGTAGTCGACTACAAAAATAATTAACTTTACGTTAACTTTTATGGACTAGCTTCAAATTAGCTACAATACAATCGAAACGTAGTGCAGAGTTCACCCCAAAATTCAAATACTAACATACACACATACACGGAAAATAACTCTTTAATTAAATTGCCTATTGTCGCATTCGTTTTAAAAGTTGCGATGGCTGAATGGGTTAAGTTGGCTGCTCACCAGTCTTGAGGCTTAGTGGTTCGAATCCCACCAGAGGCTAACCAAAAAAAAAAATATGGGTGAAATTTAATTTAATAAAATATAATATTACCACCAAGAAATGTAAAATCAGCCTTGATTTGTACATTTTTTTCTGTGGCTACTGACTTTGAAGTAGTTAACTTTAAGTTAGTTGAAAAGTAATGCAGCGTCGGACAATTGACTACCTCCTAGGACATCGTAATGTTAAAATAGTCAGTCATCTCCATTGAAAATAATCTAAGTGTCAACCACCACCAGTTGTAAAAAAGTTAGCTTATAATTCATTACTAGTTAACTGAGTTGCCGGCAGGGAATCGTCACGAAAGCGTGTGAGCTGTTTATATGTATTGGTGTATCTTTCGACAAACAATCGTGTATGACGGGCGGCAAGTAGCGGAACTATTTGATGTCAGCGGAGACACAAACCAATAAATATTAATTAGTTGCGAAAACTGACACTACCAGTTGCTAGATGTCGCTAAAGTAAAGTATGTCACAACAAAAAACAGCAGTATTGAAAAATTTTTACCAACAGTTGCTTTTCTTCGGTTTGAAGCAGATTGACAAAAAAATACTGCATGTGTCAAAAGTAAAAAAGTAAAACAAAAAGTTAAAGAAGTATATAAAATTTCAAAAACAACGCAAAATAAAACATACAGATTTCACCTTGTATTGCATTCGAAGATGAAGAAAAAACGTAAGGAACTTCGTTCCTAATGGGGGTACACCGACCGCATTTCTTTATTGTTCTGAAATACAGCTTTCTATTGCAAGCAAAGTATTAATAACTATATTATTTCATGTTCAACATCTAGAAATAATAATGCTTTTATTGTTCTATGACAAAATTTTTTTAAACCTGTTTTCTGGTGTACGTTTTAGATTCCTTAAGCAGTTACCTCGTTTATACTTACACACATACATAGATTTCGAAATACTTTCGAATTACAGTAACATACACAAATTGTTAGTAATCATGCTTGTCACAAAAAATTTCGACTGACACAACCCTTTAATATCAACCAAAAATTTTATTTTCCAATAGACTGTAATTTAATGTTTCCCAAAGTACTTTGTTTAATTTTTTTTTTTTTTTTACATAAAATAAGAGTTTTATTGTTTATTTTTTAAAGCAAAATTAAAAAGAGTGTTTCTGATAATTATTACAAAGCTCAAATGAGAGTTTCTAAATTTTGATTCCGACAATATTGAAATTGGTTTGAAGATTCAGTTACTATTAAGATTGTGCCTAAATAATAAATTTGATTGGAATTTATAAATAAAAAGTTTTGTATTTGATTTAATACCAATTATAGATGTTAGTAACTAAGAATTTGCCTTTATTAATATATATGATTTACAGTTCCTGATCACGTTATCGTAATATTATGGCGTTGTCAGGGTAAGATCACGATATGCATATAATCTATAATCGTGCATCTTATCTTTTCACCTTGTTTCACATTGGTTTGACACAGAGCTAAACACATGTGTACTTAAACATCATTCCTTACTACGGCAATCTAATTTAAAACATAAACTTGTCTGTTATTTAATACTGGCTATAAACAAATATGTACATGAAATTGAAAGAAATTTACTAATATTGACTTTTAACATGACCTTAATGTAACTCACTTTAAATCTTGTTTGCTTCTTATCCAATTTAATACCTCTGGAAAAAAATTCAAATTTTCCCCCAACAATTTTCTTACTAAATAAACTAAAGAAGTTTAACTGTGAATATTTCACATGAAGCATACCATACACAAAATCAATTTCCGTTAAAGGCACTTTGCAATTGAATACCTTTTAACCAAAGTTGCTGACTTCAACACTCCCAACAAACAAGCAAATACACAGACACACACTAAGGAGGTTCATTTCATTTTAGATTCATTTCATCCGCGGAAAGCATTGTCGAACTGCTTGTAGGAAAAAAAAATTTTCGAATCCTCTTTGTTAAAGTTTTTGTAAATTTTTGTATGCCACTTCAAATTTTATTTCCAACCATTTCTAAATGTTTAGCCATAATTCCATCAATAGTTAAACGTTTGTAATGTCTTGGCCAACGTTGAAGCTTAAAATTTGTCGAAACTAAGGTTTTATTTGCCCAGAAGAAATGTATGATTTCAAATCCTTTCAAATGTTTTCTGTCTCTTTCAGTTGTCTGTATGCTGTCTATATGCCATATTCCATAAGTAGTTAGGTTTCAAACATTATTTTACGAATTTTTCGAGTCTATTGATGAGTTGATTAGCTCCAACGAAATGCCGGCGGCATATAGATAGCTGAAAACGACAGAAAAGGTTTGAAAGGTCTACTTTTGGCCCTGAATTAAAACATTACTAATCTGTAGCCAGAACTTCTGATGGTCTATATATATTGAAAAACTAATAACAGTTATTATATCTTGATACTTTTTCCCTGCATTACAAATTATAAGGAAACTTCAAAAGTGTGTGCTATTGGATAGTTTGCATATTTTCGTATTCGGAACTTTTATGTTGCGTTTGCACTAATAAAATGGTTTTCATGAACTAATGGTACGGTCAGACTATCAAATATTTGTGGTCAAATAACGTGAACGCTGATCTCTTGTTTTGGGCCAAGGTCATGGTTGTTTGTTGATGTACGTATATGCACTTTTAGTTCTTTGTACTAAAAGTGCATATACGTACATCAACAAACAAGAACGAAAACAAAAGTCAGTGCAAATAGAGTGGCAACATTAAATTTCACAACAGTTTATTTCACAGAACAAAAACAAAAATTGCAGCAAACAATTATAAGTGTCTGAATGTTTATAATGAAACAACCAAACTTTTCAATGATCACAACTCAACTGAGCATATGCTGTTTATTAGGATTTGCTTAAAGCTAAAAACCACCACCAAAAGTGTATGTTACAATCGTGCTTAACAAATACTTATACAATATAAAAGAGACAGTGACGACAATGTAATGCAAAACACAGGCGTACAAAAGAGTACAACGTAATATAAATTAATGGCAAACAATGTAGATAGAGGAAACAAGAATAAATAAAAAGAATAAATAAAATGTATGTACACGAAGTATGTAAAATCTTAATAGCTAATAACTGTAACCATGTGCGCATACACAAGCGTCTCATGTATAAACGAATACATAATGGATTCAGGGAAACTGCCATAACCAAAGAATACACATGCTACAATTCGGCCACCCTGACCAGCGAGATCACCTGATCTCGCGATGGATCAATACGATCCTTGCCCCTAAACCACGGTCGAATGTTCCCAATGGCCCACACGCCCTTGTAGGGGTTTCTGGATTGCTGGAAGCCCTCGACGTCTTCCAATAAATACCTGTCGTTCCTTAAAACCTTCGCTACCCTGTACGGCCCCCTAAACTTGGGAATCAGCTTCCTAGAAATTCCAACATGTGAATCAAAATTCCTTATCATCACATAGTCCCCCTCCAAATACTCTGTCCCTGGTTTCCTACGTTTGTCAAAGTAGCGTTTGTTGTAGTCCTGTAAAACTCTCTGTCTCGCTGAAGCCTTTTCCCTAACCTTACCATGGTCCGCCTGAATCTCCTGCTGGAAATCATCAAGTATGCACTCCTTTAAAGAATCCATGATGGGGCCCCTTTGGCCCAGACCAAACAGCATTACACTCGGTCGCTCTCCAACTGTCCTGTGAATTGTGTTATTAAGGGCATGTTCCACCCTATCCAAAACCATATCCCAGTATAGTCCCTCACTGGGACGGACGAGTTTCGCCAACATTGGACCAATGCTTCTGTTCACTCTCTCTACCTGCCCATTAGCTTGTGGCGATCCAGTCGCCACTTTCACGTGGCGTATACCCCGTTCGACGAGAAAATCCTGGAATTCTGCAGAGGTGAACGCCGTCCCCCTATCACTTACAATGCACCTTGGGCGGCTATAAGCTCTAAAATAGTCCTTCAGATGCTCCACTACCTCTTTTGTTCTAGTGGTCTTTGCAGCGTATAACCTCACGAATTTGGTGCTTGCGTCGACCACCACCAATATATGTTTCAAAAGTCTACCATTATCTACAGGGCCAAAGTGGTCAATATGAATGACATCGAATGGAACTGCGGACTTTGGGATATTATTCAAAAATCCCTCCTCCCTACCGTGTTTGTCCGAGTATGCGATACATTTTAAACAATTCCGTATGTGTTCCGTAGCCTTTTCTCGTAAATGAGGAAACCAATAACTACTTGATATTAAATCTATCAACTTATCGATCCCGACGTGTCCCATTTCGTCATGGTACTTATACAACACATGGCTCTCCATCGATTCGGGTACGCAAAATAATAAGAGTTCGTCCTTATTAGTTTTCTTATACAAGATACCGTTCCTCATTTCAAACATTTTACTTTGCCCCCTTTGAAGTGTTTCCTTCAACTTCAGCAGTTTCGGGTCCCTGTTCTGGCATATAACCAAGTTCTCTTCGAAGCTATTACTCTCAATTGCCATTATATGTAAATTCCTACTGAGTGCGTCAACATGTTGCATACGCAAACCCGGTCTATGTTCCAGGACGTAGTCGTAATCCTGGAATTCCAAAGCCCACCTAGCTATCCTGGGATTCATTTCCTTCCGGTTAAGTGTCATTGTCAGGGAGTTACAGTCGGTTACAACCCTAAACCTCTTTCCCTGTAAGTATGTCCTAAAACGCCTCAAAGCGTAGAGAATAGCAAGTGTTTCTAGCTCGAAACTATGGTACTTCGATTCTGCTTCACTAGTCCTTTTTGAAAAATAGAATACCGGATGCAGTTTTCCATCCTCCTTCTTTTGTAGAAGTATTGCTCCAAATCCCACACTGCTGGCATCGCAGTGTAACTCCGTTTCATCCTTTGGACTATATAACGCCAATATTGGTGATTGTGTAAGTTTTTCCTTAAGTAACTCAAAAGCCCTCAATTGCTCCGGACCAAATTCAAAAACCTTGTCCTTCCTTGTCAAATCTGTCAAAGGCTTAGCGATTGTCGAAAAATCTTTCACAAACCTCCTAAAATAGGATGTTAAACCCAAAAAACTTCGCACAGCATGTACATTCGAGGGGACGGGAAAATCATCTACAGCTCGTACACCCGTATCGTCCGCTCTAATGCCTCTCCCATCTATCTCATATCCCAAATACTTCACACTAGTCTGCATGAATTCACATTTATCCAGACGGAGCTCCAATCTGTTATCCACGAGACGTTTGAACACGACCTCAAGGACCTGCAAATGCTCACTGACGTCCTCAGTCGCAACCATAATGTCGTCAAGGTAAACTATCAATTTGTCGTCCCTGATCATGTCTGAAAAAACCTTATTCACAAATCGCTGAAAAACAGATGGGGCATTCTTCAGTCCAAACGGCATCCGCAAGAATTCAAATTGTCCTAGGGGTGTGACAAACGATGTGTATTTTACTGACTCTCCTTCCACGAAAACGTGATAAAAGCCGTTCTTCAAGTCCAATTTCGTAAAATACTTCTTTCCCGACAGTCGATCCAGCAGATCATCTATAAGTGGAATGGGGTAATTGTCCTTCAACGTCATTTTGTTCAATGTCCTATAGTCCACACACATACGAAGCTCACCCGTTTTCTTCCTAACAAGCACTATCGGCGAAGCATATTCCGATTCGCTCGGCCTTATGTAACCCTTCTCTAAATAATCATCCAATATCGATCGTAATTTCTCTTTTTCGTCATACGATAATCTCCTAGGTGCACAACTGAAAGGTCGTTGTTCCACCAAATTGAGCTTAATCTCACACCTCGTCACAGGTTCACGTGGCCGTTCCGGTCGTACGTAAGAGTAAAGAAAAACCTGTTCCAGTCTTTCCCTAACGTGCTTCCCAACCTGATCAC
This sequence comes from Sturmia bella, assembly GCA_963662145.1. Taxonomy (NCBI): domain Eukaryota; kingdom Metazoa; phylum Arthropoda; class Insecta; order Diptera; family Tachinidae; genus Sturmia; species Sturmia bella. Next base: position 39,598,770 of record OY759169.1, read on the forward strand.
CAACTCGCAGATCATCAGTCACCAGTGCATCACCACACTCGATGGACATGATCGACTTCAAAAATCCATCACCACATGCGGAGCTATTCTCCACAATTTTCCCACTTGAATCTCCTACAGTCACCAACATCAACCCAGCCTCATTCAGAAAATCCCTTCCAAGGACGCACTCAAATACCATCGCAGAATCATCCACAACAAACATGTAAATTTCAATCAATTTATTATTAAAAAATATATAAAATAACATCTTTCCATGTGTTTCAAATTTATGGTTATTCAAGCAAAAGAAAGAAAAATCAACTTTAATTAATTCATTTTCCCCAATATCCCTGGGAATCGCAGACCTTCTTATAAAACAGGCGGGGCTCCCTGTATCCATCAAGCATTCTGTATAAAAGGAATTTACAATGTTATTATCTAAGCTACATTTAAAATACCTTAAATATTTATTTTCTACCTTAGAACCGTCCCTCTTACGCTCTGGACAAGCAGCCACCAAATGATGTAAACTCCCACAGCCATAGCAAGCACCCATCTCCCTTTTTGGCTTTTGACAATTGCTGGCATAATGCCCTAGGCAGTTGCAATTGTAACACCGAACATCGATTTCTCGCTTTTCTCCTCTGTTGTAGTTTAAAATACGCCCCTTCAGGGATATCTTCGAAAAGGCCGTTAAAAGTTGCGACTTGGTTTCGAAACATTGTAGATTAGCGTGGATTTTCAAGTTGTTATCGGGTATCCCCTCGATGATATAATCTATCAGCTCATCATCTTGCATTTTTAACCGTTCAGCCATAATACATTTCGAGTTGAAGTAGACGGCGAAATCTTCATTATATTGCCACTTGCGTAGTTCGAACTTGCGTCTTATTGAAAGTCTATTTTCTTTGTCGCCAAATAGCTCCACCATCTCACCAAACAGCTTATTTAAATCTTCATGTAGAAAATTAGACTTCGAGTGCAACCAAATTTGAGCCTTCCCCTTTACTTTCATCATAAGTAATGCTTTGACTGTACTTATGTCTACAGAATACAGTTCCATTATATTCTTTATTTGTGTGACAAATACTATTGGTGTGGTAGAGCCATCATAATCCGGCAACAACTCTTTTAAAAGCGCAAAAGAAGCATTGCCACCACCACTTAGGACTTCATTTGTCATTAAACCACGGTTATCACGTTCGATAGAACTGCCTTCATTTACACCATCATTTGTTTTTTCACAGCTATTCATGTTGTCACTACAATTCGCTTTCTCACCATCATTTGTCTTCTTACCATCATTTGTCTTCTCACCATCATTTGCGTCCTCGCTATCGTTTGTTATAATACAATCATTTGTCTCCACACAATCATTTGTACTGTCACCATAATTATCGTTGGTACCTTTTTCGACGCCACTGTCATCATTAGCACACTGGGCTTCTTTGAGTTTTTCGAATTCTTCCATTCGCCTATATAATTTGTTTTCCCTTTCCAACAGCTCTTTTTCTCTTCTTATAATAGCCAACTCCCTTTTTAGCAACTCCATGCTCTTATCTGATGGTTCTGCTTCTAATCCAGCTGCTTCAATAACTGGACACTCACCTCTAGTATCTACTGGCACCCCATTTATTCTAGACACCAACATATTTTTAGTGCCGCTTGTTGGTAGCCCCAGCTTGCTGAGCCACTCTTTTAGCTGCACCACATTATATTCATCAGCCTCAATTGTTTCCATTCTATTTTAATAGTCTACTTTGTTTAAAAAGAATTTTATTTCTAATTTATAGTTTGCGCACTAGCAAAAAAAATACACCAGCACTTTCGCTCTGTACGTCTATATAAAGAAAAAAAAATGTTTTTCTTGTACAGTTTTTAGTCTAAGCGTCACTTCAAAAAAAATCTCGTTCTTTTTTCAGTTTAAAACAAAATGGTTTCCTTTCTTTTCGTTTTATTTTCTTTGACAAAAAAAAAGATTTTTTTTTTCACACTGCCTTTTTGCTTCAACAGCTTCGTGTTTTTGTTTCAACAGCAAAGTATTATATTTTCTGTTCAATTTTCTTTTCCTTCAGTCTATATATTTTTCGTGTTTAGTTTACTCAATACACTTTAGCTTTGACATATTTCTTTTCGTTTAAAACACATTTACTTTTTAAAAAAAATTTATTATGTCTTGTGGTTGTTGTTCGTGGAAAAATCCCACTTCTGAAAATTATAAGTGTCTGAATGTTTATAATGAAACAACCAAACTTTTCAATGATCACAACTCAACTGAGCATATGCTGTTTATTAGGATTTGCTTAAAGCTAAAAACCACCACCAAAAGTGTATGTTACAATCGTGCTTAACAAATACTTATACAATATAAAAGAGACAGTGACGACAATGTAATGCAAAACACAGGCGTACAAAAGAGTACAACGTAATATAAATTAATGGCAAACAATGTAGATAGAGGAAACAAGAATAAATAAAAAGAATAAATAAAATGTATGTACACGAAGTATGTAAAATCTTAATAGCTAATAACTGTAACCATGTGCGCATACACAAGCGTCTCATGTATAAACGAATACATAATGGATTCAGGGAAACTGCCATAACCAAAGAATACACATGCTACACAATTATTTGGTCTTACAAAAACTTTGCAATTTGTGGTTGTTCAAATTTATTCCAAATTTTTCAAAAAGTGTAATTTTATGTTTTTACGTTTTGTTTGCTACCATTTTCTACGCGTTGTGGATTATTAATGTAGCTCTGTATATGTATATGCATTTCTAGTTATTGATATATTTGTTTTTGCCCTAAATAATTCTTAGAACAAAAATTACAGCAAGCAATTATTTGGTGTTACGAAAACCACAAATTAATTCCAAATTTGTGAAAAATTAAATTTTATATTTTTACGTTTTTGCCTGGCTTTTAATACCCCTTGATAATTAGTGTATTCGTGGATATATATATGGAAGTTTAGTGATTGATATACATATGTATATGTTTTCGCCCTAAATAAATCTTCGAAGAAAAAGTGTGGTGCCGTTTTTTTTTTAGGTATAAATGATTAAACAAAAGCTTGAGTATGACCTTAACAGTATAGTCCTTAACCATAATGCACGGTATTTTTTTGACTTTAATACTCATGTTATCTTATGATTGTAATAAGAATCTATACTGTTTTGGACATATGGTCTTAGATACGTCACTCATTTTGTACAGTGGTAGTTTTGAAATTTTCTTTATGTACTAAAAACACACATATTCTTGAAACTTTATTTTTAAAATTATTTAAATTCAAATAAGCAAACGGCAGCAAAAATGATGTACAATTTTTAACAAACGTAAATACCCAAACTATCGCAATTAAAAAAAAGCGAAGCAAATTTAGCTTTGATCAATGGAATTATGCACCGAGGTTTTTATTTAAAGATTTTCTTTAGCTATTTTCTTTAGTATAAATTTAATATGCTCTTGGACAATTTCAAATTCATGGTTATTCAGTTAATCTATGTTCTTTTTTATAAAAATTTATTGCTAAAATATTTTAAATTGAATCATTAGAAATAAAAATATTTATATTAACATCTGTTCTACTTTAAAAAAAAGAGAGCATTCAGCAGACTTTTAATATAAAGCTTGTAATGGGTACCAAAGTAAAAAGCAAATACGTTTTATACGTTAGTTTTGAGATTACTTTTGGCTTAGTAATTTGTAAAATATTGATTCTAAATATTTGAGGGCCGCATAAAACTTGCCGAAGTGTACCAAACGCTTTATTGTTATGGTACAAATATCCAAGAGTACAAATATCAAAGTTTTATTAAGAAAACGTGTCAGCTGATCGTATTCATTTTACCAGAAGCAATAGAAAGGATCAATGAAATTAAATGTACCCTTCCCCGAAAGACTCAATCAATATAAAACAGAATTTCATAGCGTTCTTACGAGACATTGTATAATAGTGATGTGACAATTGTAGAATGCATTGGAAGGTGACAAGGTGTCCCCTATTTTGTACTTTACTACAAAAACATTAACTTTAGAAGCTAATTAAGAATTACCAAATATAATGCAAAATTAGTAGAGAAAATGTATAAATCAAATATCATTGCACAATTGTACAATAGAATAGAGGCCACTTAATTACTAAAAAATATTTTTACCCTAAATGTCATGTAACCATTTTTCGGTAGATTTACAGCTATTCATACGCATGCATGTATATGTTTAATTATGTATAGCGCTGCTACGTACATACATGTATGTATGTATGATCAATACTTCAAAAAATTAATTTCAAAGAATTTTGAAAAACGAGTTTCTGCTTATTCGTAGAATTGAAGAAATATTTCGTGGAAGCACGGCATTATTGCAATTCATCAAGTACCTATGTAAATGTAATTTAAATTATTAATTTAAATTATTGAGTTGCCAAAGCCTTTCAATATAAGAACATTTTATTATGACACTATTTTGATTCAAGCTTCAGTATCCTCATAGAAAAAATATATTTTTGTATACCATCGCTATTGCGAACAGCTGTTTTTGTATATTATGTAGACAAAAAAATTAAAGTTTGATTGAAATTTTAGTCAATAAACAGTAAAATAATAACTAACAAAATAAATTAAAAAATATACAAGTGAATGCTTAGAAACATGCATTAATTGCCACCGAACTCCGTTTTACATATTTACGTTTGCTCACGTGTTTGCACTACGTTAAGTTAGCGTTCAGCAACAGGAACGTGTGGCTTAAGGTGAGATCATACGATTGCCACAATGCACCAATTTTTGTTACATTTTGTATGCCAATCGTGTGATAGCACAATTTATTGGCTCATGCGGCAACTAAAACGAATGTTGTTCTTATTTGTCCCAATCAAATACAACCCTGATGCGACAACCGTGTGAACACTTGACATACAACTAATCACCAATAAAAATTCTAAAAATGCACCAATATTTATTGTGTTCTCATGCGGCAACCAAAGAAGACAATGCCCGCCAATAATATACATACGTACATACATATGTATACATTTATTTAGTTTCCAAATTGTTTGAAAGCGTCTTCCAATTATGATTTCTGCTTTTCAATCAGTAAAATTCAATTGTTGTTACTATTCATTTTTTTGCTTTTTCAGCGCGCACAACATTATAATAATAGCCGAAGCAATTTTCTCTCTTTTTAATGAACAAACCATATTTTTAACATTTAATTAACTGTTTTTCTTTTTTGGGAAAACAAAGTTTGTCATCAGCTACAACAGCTGTTTCTCAGAGTTGCCGTATAATATAACAATCGTGTGACTATAATGCGGCAATTATTGGTACTAAATTGTTTTGCGGCAATTTGCGACAATAAAATTTCAGTAAAATGTCACAATCATGTGATTGCAGAGAATTTGATTGGGACAAAGTTTTTTATTATGCTCCAATTCAGTCTAATAAAAATTGTGTAAAATTGGTGCATTGCGGCAATCGTGTGATCCCACCTTTACGAGGCCCTCATTTAGGGACTGTATCTTTACACAGCGGCGTATGCGCGTTATGTGGCTTTACACACTCTACAATATACATTACGTATACGCCAAATCTAACATTAAGCCTCACGGTGAATGCAGTTTTGAAACCAGCAGATTTAAAGGCGTAAATTGAGACAATTTTTTAAAAGGGTTTTTTTAGCGCTTATGATCATCAATAAAACGATTAGGCTATACCGGTTTAAATTGTGAGCTTTTTAAGCGCGGCCTAACATAACGTGACCAAATTTTTTTCATATTTCAAACTTTAAAAAAAAATTGTACAATTTTTAAGGCATTATTCTAAGGTGATTTGCAACATGTACTATAACATTCTTCTTCCTATTCGTCTAATATCTACTGCTTAAAAATCGTTTTCTTTTGATTTCGTATTGTTCTATTTATCTAACCCGCATATATTTTATTTAACATGCTGTGTTTTTTTGTTAAAAAATATTTTTTTTTTTTAGATTTTATTTAATATGATAAACATTTTCTTAGGATTCGTTCAAGCTCTGTTCAACAATGTACTTTTAGCTTTGAAATACATTACTGCTGAATGGTCATAAAAATAAGAACCACCTATAAACTTACAAATAAACTATACATTCTATACTTTAGTTTATGCCTGGTTTGTTTTTAAAAAGCTCTATATATCCACAGAAAGGAGCATATATATAGAGGATTTGGTGAGTACTTTGGCCCACGTAATGCAGTGTTGCACAACAAGGCTCCAGTAAGACCGTAATGATTTAAAATAAGTAACAACTAACAGAGTATTATGGGGTTTACGTGCATGCAAGAGAGTAAAAATTTGGGGGCGGTTAGCTTTATTGCATTAGCAATTATTTTTCTTTTAATATCTTAAAAAATGAACGGGTGGTCTTTATTGTACGTTTTTGAGCATTTTTGGAATCGGTAATTCTAAATTCGATAAAATCTTTCAACAAAATTATATAAAATTTTTTCAGACTTTCAAAGTATAGAGTCCCAGCGTATATATTTACACCGGTATTCATAAAAAATAAAACATTGTTGAAAATCATTTTACAGCAAATTTTTCAACTTAAATTTATTCTAAAATGTATTTGAGCAACATTTTATTTTTATGAATACTGGTGTTAATATTTTAATACTTATATAGGAGTTCTGTCTAATTATATTTTGAATTGTTCGCTTCAAACAAATATTACTTTAGATTAAATTAAGTTGTTAGGAGAGGTATAAAAGCCCCTGTCAACTGACGTACACGTAAGCCAGTGTAGGCGATAAAAGTTTTAATTCATTGGGCTATAGGTGTATTAAAAGAAGTTTCTTAAATTCCTGCAGCATATATCCCATGAGAAGATCATATCCCGAAAAGTGTAGCTCCCAAGATGGCGAGACCATAGTTGTGAGAAGACGGGACATTGGCATAAGCAGTGATCCAATATCCCCCCTCAGAATCAACTCATCTACCTCCAATGTTCTTATGTGGCTCGGATGTGCCTTTATATGTGTGTGTTTGACCTGTTATTACTCCAATTATTCTACTGAAGGCAAACTAAGTCAAAGCTTGGTGTTTCACTTTTTCTTCGTCTGGGGCACCCTATACTTTTTCATGTTTCTTATATTTGCAGATGTAGAACTCGTCTGGCCTATTATATTAATTAATTAATTAAAATTTTCTCTTTACCTTATGGTTATATAGTTACAGCTAATTTTTACAGTCTGTTGTGTGGGCTCAGCCTGAGATTTTAAACTCTTAGTATGTGTTGATGTAGAGGTCACGTGAGTACGTATCGTCTCGAAATTTTAGACCTTCAGCTTTATTGTTTTGGATAAGCGAAATCTCAGTAATAGAGCTCCGTTTTCACTCTATGAGCATAGAATCTTAAAGAACTTCAGACGATTAAGAAACATTTTTATTGAACATACTAGCGGATGAAAAGTAAAATGTAGTAATATTAAACTATATGCTCAATGTAGTGGTCTACCCTAACACATCTGGCTGAAAGTACTAGCTGCATAAAGACATATGAGTAACCATGTATGTATAAAAAAAACTTCAAGGCATTTATTTGGAAACACTAGCAGAGTGTAAACTTTGTTTACTTGCATTTAAAAGCGATTCTGTCTGCGGCTTAGTGCGACATTAGTCTTAAAAACTATTTCGCGAATGTGCAAGTAAATTAAAAATTTACTGTTTAGTGATTTTTAAATTTTTAAAGCCCCTAGACATACATACAACAATTAACTTGCCGTTATTTCGAAGAGCTACAAAATAATACATCGAAAATTTCAGATAACGATGAAAAGACCTAAACAGTTAATTTTTGAAGATCTAAGTTTTACTACTCACTCTAAATTGAATGCAGTTTGAAAATTTTGCTACGAGAAACTGCCTAGATTGACGTCGCATGAGAATAAAATGTTAAGGTTGAAATCGTTTCAGAATTAAACTCTGCCAACTAACAATTTAAACAACATACAAGGAGATTTGCCCTTAAAGCATGTGTATTCATTTGTGAAAAGAGTAGACATGTACATATGTATGTGATGAGCTAAAAAGAATAGTTTATAAAAAGACGAAAGAACTAAAAGGGTGGATAGAACTAAACTAAAAACATTATTTTTATACACAAATTAATACAAATAAACAGATTATGTTTTACCTTTTTCAAATGTATGTAACGCTTCAGTTGGCAGCCAATGTCGCCACAGTTCACCCATGTGCCGGAAATTCGTTGTTGTACCATCCTCATGTCCCAACACCGGAAATACAAATTGCGATGAAAATGTTCGACCAAGCAAATCGGTAATGTTGCGCAGGATTTCCAATTTTTTTGTTTCGAACATTGGATGTGCTGAATGAGATAAACCATCTCTAAAATTGAAAAAAGACAACGCTTAAATAACTGCAAATAAGTTTTGAGAAAAGAACATAGAAAAGGGAAAATATAAAAATGTGTTCAATATGGAAAATGTAAAACTTTTCCATACTAAACACATAAAAATGATGGTACTCCTTCAGAAAAAAAAAAGAAAAGAAAAGCATGTAAAATTTATTATTTAAACAAATTTCGAGTTTTGCTAAAATTTCTGCAACAAACGATGTTCATTACAACTATTGTTGAGTAGCTGGATTAAAATTTATTTTTGTTGCTTATCAGCAAATACTGTTTTAGTCAGGATATTAAAGAATATACAAACAAAGTAAGCCTTAATTTATTAGTTATTCCCGGTTTCTGCTCGCTGAATCAGGCAGCTGTCAGCGTACTGTTAGAACAGCCACTAGCGTATTCAGCTTTTGTTGCCAACAGAGCTAAGATTGCCTTGTAATTACAGCTCGATCACGTGAGCACTGATATTCGACAGGTGATCTCGTTTGTTCATCTGTCTTGCTCAGTTCTTAACAAATGTCTTTTAAAATACAAAGCTCGATTAAAACTGGCAAAATGATAAAACAAAGACTAATAAAAATGACAAATTAATAGTTGCATGTGTACGTATGTAGGTATATAGCAATTTTGAACTTGTTTTTGTTTGCTTTACAGCTGTCTATATCCCGACCCTTGTTAAGTGCCACCAATACTGTCAATAGATTTAATAATATGTGTCTTAAAACTTCTTTCACTTCTTGTAGTACAACAGCGTAAAATAATTATTACATTATAGATGATTTGCTTTGTATGACTTTACAGAAATATAAAAGTTAATGAAAAACTAAGCAAACTGGTATTTTTATTATTTCAATGCACTAAACATATACAGATATTTCGGCACTAATCATTATTCTATATAACAACTGTAAATAAGTAGTTATTCTTAGTACTATAATATTCCTTTAAAAATTCGATTTTGCAATGCGAGATATCGCACAGCAATTAAACGTGCTGCACAGACTCACACCAATATAAAAGTAAAGGGCAATTCGAATTTAGGCCAAAACAACTTCGAATATACAGCTTCCAGGCTTCGTAAAATGTCTGACTCCAAAAATGGATTAAGTTTGATGGCAATGTCCTTTTTTTTGCTACTCGAAGCAATGTTAAAATTTTTAATGGCCGCAAATCCACTTTAGCACAACTTCTTTTTAGTCTCACAAACAATTTTTTTCTTTGTAGTAAAATACAGGTTATTAAATTGCATTTCATTTGACTAAAGGCATAATTTTGTTGTTGTAGATTTGCCACATTATTTGAAAATAAAAACCACGTATAAATTTGCACAGATCCAATCCCAAATACTCTTTACTTTCCTCTTAATATATGTATGTATGTGTGCTATTTTTTTGGTGTGTTCTTTGTGTGGACCGCTTAGAGAAGAGTTCATTTTCCGGCTCTGAGTAGCTTTCTGGTTCCATCAAAAACAACTTTTCGTCACTTAAAGTTGTTTTGATGAGAAACTCTTCAAACATTATTGTTTTTCATTAATTTTATTGGGCTTTCTAGTACAATTTTTTTTTTCCTTAAAATTGAGAAAGATTTTTTGTGATCAAATTGGAGTGATGAACATTTTTAAAAAAGACAAGCAAAGTAAAGTTGAAGACTTACTGGCTGGAGTATATGCCATGGCTGTTTCACAACGACCACCTCACTTATCAGTATCCAAATTTGGTTCAAACCGAGGCCATGACTAATTGTATACCATTAAATTAATCCTTAAAAATTGTTTAATGCTATAACCCGGTTATAATATACCCAATATCAAAAATACGTGCAAAGCAGCTGCTTTATGTAATACCTCCTTCAAACAATTAAAGGTATAAAATATCTTTTCCATAAAGAAAAATAAATGCAATATTCACTACAATATCACCATAAAAGTTCTCAATGTCTCGGCCCCAAAATGAAAGATTTAAAAAAAAAACTTTTCGGTAAAAAAGAATAAATGTAATATTCACTGCAACTTTACCACAAAAGTTCTTCTCAATTTGGAGTAAATAAAAATGAGCTAAAGCCCTTTAAAAAAATTAACATTTGTTTTAATCATTAAAATTTGACTATAAAATTAAATAAATGTCCAAACAATCGCTGGGGGCAACGCGTAAGGTTTAAAAACGCTTTTAGCACTAATGTAATAACAACAAATACAGTAATCAGCTGAAAATAAACTGAACTTCGGTAAGAGAATATAAAATATATTCCTAATAACAAAAAAGGCAGTTATGAAATTAAAAGCTGATTAGTTTTTTTAATACAGATATTCAGTAATAGAGAGTTCAGGTAGTAGCATGCTTTGTAGCTTAAAAGCAATATTCAATTAAACTATAATCAGTTATAATTTTAACTATTATTCTTTGGTTAAGAAATTTAGAAAACTTAAATTATAAATAGAGGATTGAAATATTTTTTTAAATTTGTAATGTTTTCAAGAAATATTTTACATAATAAATCAGTTAATCAAGTTAAATGTTTGAGTATAAAAATTTTAAACTGTTATCACAAGTATTGCAATAAAAAAAATTAAAGAAGAAATAATGAAAGTGAAAAAGCAAACAAAGTAGTTAAAATGACTATCTACTACGCGACATCTTCTTAGATGAAATATGAAATTTTTATATTAAAATTTTCTAAAATGGAATTGCGGGTGTGCCTTTAAATACAATTAAGAATATTATTTGAACTTGCTGGTAAGTTAGAGTTAGTTAAGCTGAATTTTATGGAAGTGAGCAATAAACTGGCCCTTTGCAGATTTTCATTATAAGAACTTACCGGTAAATTAGTTTTTTTTCCTGATCTACGCGAATAACAAACAAGTGAATAAAAAAAACAATTTTTTCCGGGAAATTTTTCCAACGAATTAACCATTTCGGTTTGATATAACAAATATTGTAGGCGTAAAAACTAACCCTCATATTACGCCACAAGTAGGATTATTGCTTTTCTAATTAACCACTCAATTTGTAAAACCGCTCAAGTTGTAAAAATAAAAAAATTTTTGATGCCCCGATTAAATGCTAACTTTAACTAAAGCAAGCTTTAAGTAACATCCTTAAAGTCGCAAAGCAGTTTAATTTGAGTGTATTATATTACAATTGATCTACTCAACCAAACAAATAATGAGCAGAGTTATAAGTTAACACACCTGACATTAGAAGTTATATGTATGTGCGAATACCTCTAGCATTGTGAATCTTCCTATTATAATTATTTCTTTTAATTAAATATAAATATATAAACAAACATGCATATGTGCATGATATTGGAATACGCATTCTTTAAATTATCTGTTTATTAAAATTATTCCTGAGTGCCTAGTAATTCTTGTTGTTCTTTGTCAACAAACATTGTAACTTCCTTCCTACATGCCTATGTAACAATAAAAGTGATTATATAGATCATGCACATTCATACTCACTTATTTACCTACTGCACTACGTATGTAAAATAAGTGTTAAGGTTTGTGAGTATTTTTAAATTATTAATTATTAAATATATGTAGTTGTATGTAAATATGTAACTGTTCACTTTAAAACATGATCGTGCATGCACATTTTTATTTCTTATTTGCATACACAAATTGTATATGCAAAATAAGAATGCTGTTACTAGGGCAATTCATAATTCTGCATTCCCGGAATAATATCCACAAACACATACTGTTATTTTTAGTACATATTTTTTCATATAAAAGACGGGGATTGATAAAATAAACTTTGATTTTGGTGTTAACAAATTGTCTGTGCGTTTGATTAAAATATTTTCGTGGAGTAAAATGTTAATTGTTTAAAAAGAACTTAAAGCAAAGCTAAATTAATTAATTATATATTTTTGGAAAATAAATATCAGAATAAGAAAACATTTATGATTAAAATAAAATAAAAACATAAACTAAAATTAAAGACAGAAACATTTATAGTTTTTAAAATTAAAAACAAAATTTGTGTTACAATACGAGATTGTAAAAACCCGAAATTACTTTAAATAAAACAGGAGCAAATTAAATCAAACTTAATTTTTTTATTAAAAAAGGGACAAACACAAAACTATTAGACTCAAAAATTGATATTAAGGATGTTTTCCATTTTTTATATTTGAAGTGGTCGACGATTTTTTTTTTAAGTGATAATCTAAAGTAGTTTTTGTGTTTTACAGATATCATTGTTAAGAAAACCATAAGCTGAGGGAGGAAAGATTAAAAAAAAGGAAAAGTTAATTTCCGTTTTTCTGGCTGTAAGTACTTGCATTTTAATGAAGACATTTTAAAAGAGCATTTTATTTACAAACATAAAAGCATGTTTTGACACTGATAAGAGATTCCACATTTTTAGCTAAAAATATTTTAGAAATTACTTTCAACAATTTGTTAAATGAAACTGGAATATCATGAATTTGTTTGAGTGTGAAATTTAAGAATTTCTTTTACACAAAGAAAGTAAGTGGAAAAATGTTAAGTATAAATATAAAAAAGTAAACAAAAACCAACAAAAGTTTGTCGCTTTTAAAAGAGAAAAGAAAAGCATAAATATACATACGCATTATGTATTCTTTTACTAACTCATCTCTTTCTCTGCTGTGAAATTAATCAACTTAATCATGAACTCCAGCTCTATGATAGTTTCTCCCCTTTTCTAATTTCTCTCTCCTATTACTCATATGATCGAAATGTAAGCTAATTGAAAAAATATCTTGGGGTTGCCTTGCAGTTTTCTAGCTTTCAAAAATATTTTGTCAGCGGCAAATGTTAAGAGCAAAAAACACCGCTTAGATTTAAAGCTACCGCCCGTAAAGCGATTCAAGCAACTTTTTCGATATACCGTGTTTTCTTTTTGGCGATCTTGCAGGTAACATGCTGAAATTCTAGATTTTTGGAATGGCTGCTGTATACATCCTATTATAACTTTGGAATTTTTACAAACGGTTTTTGAGCTTAGTAGTTTATAACTTTAGGTCTAAAAAATACACCTTAATGCTTTCTGCTTTTTTCAGCCATCTATATGCCGCCAAAATTTTGTTACTGCTAAACAACTTGTTTGAGCATTACTGATTCTCATTTTGTTCATGAGAATTTTGGAATAAGTAGTTGGGCTTCAAACATTCTTTTTAGATTTTCCAAGTCTACTGATGAGTTGTTTAGCAGCAACGAAATGTCGGCGGCATATAGACGGCTGAAAAAAGACAGAAAGCATTAAGGTGTATTTTTTAGAACGTCTATTTCTTAGACCTATTTCTTAGACCTAAAGTAATAAATTTCAATTGGCTCTTACAGCGAAAAAATAACTAAGTTCATTTTAGTAGTTTATATTTTAAGCTTTCAATTTTGTAATTCAAATGTGAACGTCGACTGATAAAAACTAAAGCTATAGCTTAGCACTTAAAATACATATTCCTGTTTGGTTAAAGTTTGTTGTAGAAAAAAAATTATTATTTTTAAAACAAGATGGAGGTATTAGGTACTTTTTTGCGTAAGTATTGTCAGAAAATGTCAACCCCTTTTAAGCATCGGCGATCCCAACAGCTCCAGGGGCCAAATATTGACTTTTCTGAAACAGCCCAATCGAATATTATTATTATTTATTAATAGATATGTAATGTTATACAGTATATTATACATGAATTCATTTCTACATTTAACATATCAATATAAGGTTTTAAACTAGTGTTGTAAACCTGATTAACAACCATAATTTATATACATATGTATAATTTTCTCTCTCCAATTTGTATTTTAGTGAACTTAGTTAGATTCATTGATAATAAGTTTTCTATATTTTAAAGATAGCTGTAGATATTTATATAATGATTCAAAATTTTTGGCATTTAGTAATAAATTAACCTCATCAGAGTCTAGATGAGATTTACCAAAATATGTTAGTCTATACTGCTCATATAAAGGGCAGACATCGGTGGTCCCAACAGCTAGAGGGGCCAAATATTGACTTTTCTTAAACAGCCCAATCGAATATATGGAGCAATACAAAGATTATTTATTCAAATTGCTCCTTTTTTAATCGTATTTGTACAATGCTTTTATCATCTCAGCATCTGAGAGTCTGAATGGCAACATGTAAGCATTGTTAAAATAATAATAAAATTTATATTAAAACTTTGATTTTATTAATTAATGAGTTTTATACATTCCATTTTTGTAAAGTTCATCTAAAAATGTTATATACATTAACCCTATCCTGGCGCTATTTTCAAATCTAAATATATAATTCTGAAAACGCAATAAGTTATATATTTTGGGGTTCGATCTCGTCTTTTTGGGACTCAGTTGCTAAATTTTTACGGTCTACAGAGAAATAAAAAATTATATTCAAAAAACTTAAATTTAGATCCATTTTTAGGCATTTTGTGTGGACTTTACTACACTCGATGCAAATAGGTTTTTTACAAAAACCCCTTTCCAATAGAAACGTTGGTGGCTATTCTGAAAAACGAGCCGAAGAGGTGCAACTTTCCTTGGCAAACAAAAACAAAATATGAAGAATTGTTTGTGTTTTCCCCACATCGCAAGAATAAAATTAATGAGGTCGTTGGCCACGCGTATCTATTTCACCAGTAAACGGTAAATTTTGTACGAAACATAAAAACAATTTGTTTGTACTCTTGACATATTGTTCGTGTTTTACATGTACAGATTCACTTCACTATTACGTTTTCCCGAATAAGCACCGTTTTCTTTTATTGTTCTCTCGATAGCATATATAGCAAGTCCTTTTTACTTTTGATTTTCTACGGTCGTCTTCATTTGGATCGAAATTTTCAACTGAATGAATCTCTAAGTAGCGCTTCAATGCTTTCTATTGCATTCTCTGTTGGAAATTACAATAGGACTCGTGCCTTTTTCAAAATTATTAGCCAACACAGCGGCTCTCTTAATTGTAGAAGAAACTGAAGACGTTAAGTTATTTTAGAAAAAAATTATGAACAGGAAATTTTTAGAAAAATAGGTTTAAACTTGGATGGACTATTTTCTGGAAACAAAATATACACAGCAGAGCCGTTACATCCGTTATAGCACAAAAAAAGTGCAAGTTTTCGTGCATTGGTTTTTCGTTTCGTCGAGTATTCACTAAACATGTAGTCTATTGCATCAGCCCCCTTTTGTTTGGTTGTCAGCCAGTGCCATTTCTTTACTTCAGATATCGTGTCATCACATGGCATTGTAGACATCAAAACTAAGGACTTGTTCTTTTTTGGGACATATGTATGAACAAATTGTTTCGTTTTCACGATAGCGAACACCATTCAGAGGAAAAATACGGCCCAATAAAGCCTTCTGCCCATAAACCGCACCAAATAGTCGCTTTTTGTGATTTTTGGACAATCACCTTTCGATTATTACTTGCCCAAATACCGCAATTCTGATTACTAACAAATACACTAGCGCAGTTCATTATTTGGTGCAAATGTCTTGCGTAAGTGCGAATGCAAGAAATCGTTGCTTTTTCTTTGCAACCCAACAACAAAATATACAAGGTTGCACTCGCAATATTTTTGCATTTACGCACCGCTAATTACGTGTTGCTTTTTTCGCATGAGTATTGCGTTTGCAACATTGACACTCGAACAGCTGACATTTTAAAACAAAGCAAACAAAAAATTGTAGAGATGGAGCCAACAGCAATTACCAAAAAAATAAAACGTGAAAAATTAAAAATTGTGTATTAATTTATCAGCTGTTATTTGGAGTGCAATAAAATTTGCAAAGTTGTTAAAAAGGGTGCTCAATATTAGTTGCAATATAATCGCAAATGCAAGTAGTCGCAACCAAAAACACACCAAACGCTGAGTACCGCTATTGAGGTGAAAATGTGCCTCATCACTGAAAAAGTGCAAGGGGCGAGCGATGATCAATTTTCCACTGTCGCCATTTCCTGCCACCAGTGTGACCATTGACGACGCTTGGAATGGTCAAGTGGTTTTATTTGTTGAGTTAATTGCTTTTTGTAAGCATGTAAAGGCAAGTCTATATGCATAATGTTCACCAATGATGAGCGTGATCGGTTGGGCACGACGACGAGTTGAGCTAGACGGGTCCTCAGCGGCTTCACACATTTTGTTCTTGTAGTCTTGCAGACTACGGTTGCAATACCTGCAAGGTCTGCAAGGGTAATTTGCGTTAAGCGGAACTCACGGTTCATTGCAAATTACCTTTGCAGATATTGCAACCGTAGCATATATGCCATAGTCTGCACGACTACAAGAACAAAATGTATGAAACCGAGAAGTGCATCACTTAAGCAAATATGCATAGCCAAAAACCATTCCAGATCCGTATTTGCAAATGTTGCTAAAAGCTAAAATAGCTGTTTGTGTTTTACAATCCGACATCTAAACTCCTAAGCTCAAAAAACTGTACAACGGCAAGGCCGCCACAAAACATGCCTCTGCTGGAATTAAATTAATGCTAACGTTGCTCAAAGAATTATTTACAAAATAGTAAAAAGTGAATATTATCCCTATTATATGCATCATTTCTATATAATATAATTTTATAAAATGAACAAAAAATCGGGCGGTTGTTTCACGTGCAAGTCTTATCGACGGCGTTGCTTTTTAAATATTGGCTGCGGCTTAGCTTATTTCATGCGGCAAACTCACTTTATTAAATTTTGTAAACAAATAAATAATAAACAGCCAAGAAAATGAGCACCGAAGAAATTAAAAATAAAATTATGGTAAATAAACAAAAAGTTAACAATAAAATATGGACAAAGAAAGGATGAATAACGAAATTTTTGCAATTTGTTTTCTAAACTTCCTTCTCAATTTACAAAACAAAAATATTTATATTTTCCGTTACTCTAAAATCAGCTGCTATAATTTTTGTACTAAACACTTGAAAAAGACACTCACGCTTTGTAGCAAAAAAAATACCAAGCGTGATTTCCGCTAATGATTCACATAAAAATATGGTGGCTATGAATATCAAGGAAAAATTTCTGACTTCTCAAGATTCAAATGAGTACTGATGTTCAAATCATATCAATACAAAATTTTATATAGAGAAAGGCACTTTAAGTCTGTCCCCTTAGGATTTCATATATGTATGTTCTAACTGAATTGTTGTTGTAGTTATACAGAGTCACTGATATGTTTATTTTGGCTTAAAACCTATAGAGCTGAAATGTGTTTTTCAGACTTTCTGCAGAGGAATAATATTCTGCGTTCATATTTTCCAATTTGCTTTTCTGTTTTGTTGCTTTCTCTAAAACTACTGCTATGTCGACATGTACCTCAAAAATGCGTTGAAAAATAATTTTGGATTTATGTCAAAACTGTGTTAGTTCCTCGCTTCCTAGCCTTAATACAACTATTAAAAGTTTAATTTAAAACTTTCACTTACTTTTTCTACACCTTAAATAAAATACAATATTAAGTTTGTCTACGCTCTTATTCCTACAGCAAGATTTATAAGTGCTTTTAACCGTTTACCTGCATTGCGGTTCTTACGGTTGGATGTCATGTCATGTTTAAATACTACTAAAAAGTTAGTATATACATAGCTAAATGATTTGGTAAAAGACTTTATATAAACATAAGCTTCTTTAATATTATTGCTGCTTTCTTGCTGGCGATGTTTGTTTCTTCTTCCTGTTTATCTGTTTTTTGGTCTCATTACAATGAATTTGGTCCTTAAAGCATTTATTAAAACTTCATGGGGGACCTCAAGCAGGATTTAACGTTTTCCTTTTATTCCAATTACGTTTTTGTGTTTATAAATTTAAATGCAACTGCATTTGGTTTCCCTAAAAGTATACCATGAATTATTAGTCAGCAGTTTATTTGTGCCTGAAACTCAGCTAACAAGCACTTACAGTGAAATCTTGAGCTTTTCTAGATTTTCTTTTGTTTCTGAATGCTGTTTAAATAATACACAAACATTTCGTTCATACTAACTTCACATTTCTTTTCGCAGTTATGTTCACAGTTATTTTGGCAAACCCTCTTTTACTTACCCTGTCCACAGCACAAATTCCACATTATCACCCTGTCGTGATTTCATTGCTTTGGCAGCGGACTCAATTAGACTCCAAGGACTATCACAGAGGTAATCACCATAACGACCTGGTGAATGTGTGGACGAACTGGCGGTTTCTCTTTCAATGCTCCAACAACCTGAAATAATTAAAAAAAAGTAACAACAAAAACGAATAAAAAATTCAAAACGTTCAAAATGTCCAGAACGAACAATAAAACAGAATAATGTTTATTTTTCTTGGCAATGTAGAAATTGCAAAATCAAATTAAGAAAATTTGTTTTACTACAAGATTTTTTTCATTTTATTTTTCATTGTTTAAGCCAGTGAGAATGGTTTGTGTATTAGGTTGGGAATTTCGTTTAAACTTTTTCTGTTGAATTCGCAAAATTAACTGATTCTCGTTTGAGAGAACTTGCTACAAAATTCTCTTAAATATAAAAACCACTTGCATTTATTGATGTAATTTTGTTAACGAGGCATAATAATGTAAATTAAGAAATTTCAATCATTTTGGCAGTTTGAACTAGAAAGAGAACAATTATTGTGAAGAACCGTTGAATACTAAGGCAAATATTAAAACCTCTAGACAATTTTATTTGTCTCTAAATTTATATTGAGTTTTTCTATGCTTTGAATTCAGCTTGGGCAGAAGACTATTGATTAAGTGTTCCTCAATGTCGAAGTAATGCGATTGTTAGCATTCTAAGCGAAAAAAAAATTGTTTTGGGTTCCTCTATGATGTTCTTTTATTCGAATGATGACTCGATCAACAAGTCGAAAAGACGTAAGTGTTTTCATGCAAAATCCAATTCCTCTAGTTCGATCATGTTGTCAGCACTACAAACACAAACGTAAAAATTAATCCCTTGCTGTATCGATTGGGTGTTTTTATAGAAAAAATTCAATATTTTTTTTTATTGAAAAATTGGGAAATAAAACTGGAAGACCCACATACTTTTCATTTTATTTTATTTAGTAAATCTCTGAAACAATTATCATGTGGGTGCATGTAGTTTGCCTAAGCAATTAATTTGTTTGCCAGCGAAATACTAGTGTTTAATGCGTCAAAGTATAATAACTATAGTTATTAAATGTCTATAAAAACTACTTTAAAATATTAAAACACCACAAAAACTATTTTTTCTTTTTTATTTTGTGCTTATTTATGTATGTATTTGCCTTAGTTTTAAGAAGGGTTGTATTTACACAAGAATATTTGGGTAGTTTTTGTCTATACTTTAATAAATAATCAAACAAAACTTTAGTTTGCCGATGTGGTATGTCTGTGAAGTAACTGAAAAAAACTTCATGACTTAAGCCCGTGCGAACTCAAGCTGTCGAAATAGAGAAATCCAAATTGATCCTTTCTTGCAACATTGCGGAACAGGCAGCAAACATATCTTCAGTTAGAGGTATACATATGTATGTAGTTGTTAAAAATAGTCCCAAATTCTCTGTAAGTGTACTCTTTATCACCAATCTCACCCATATGTGTCTATGGGGAACATTATTATGTTGAATACAATGTAGTAATAAAAATATTCATAATATCGCATCTGAAAAACTTAGCTTTTATTTCTTATAGCTTTTACATAGTTTAATGAAAAAAGATTTACTGTCTGACTCATAATGGGAATTCGTTATGAATGATTGATAAACTGTGGCAAAGGAAGCTTATAAAAGGCACAAACTGATTTTAACGTTTTAACATTGTAAGCTAGTCAATAAAAGATATAATTTCTTTAATTGAAAAAGATGCATTTCAAAAAAGATTTTGATTTATGTCAAAACTGTTCATACTCAATACGTACATGTTTGCATATGTATGTACGTATAAAATTTTCAATTTATAATCTGATTGGTACAGTCTCATAAGCTAGCACTATCTAGCAAATTCTGCCCAAAGTGCCAGTGGATTTAATAAGTTGCGAAAATATGAAAATATTTAAGAGAGTTACAAAGCATTCGAGCGTCCCTCAAATTCTCTGAGCTACGGAAAATGAAGAATATTTTCAGTTTTGTTTTTATTTTTAAGCTTTCATACACATTAACGTGATCAACTACCAACTGTTCTTCTTTAGTTGATAGACACTCAATTACTCTTCGGGCTATAGCTATTTAAATTAATGGACGACTATTCAATTCTTCCAAATCTGAATGCAACAATATTGTGCTCTTTTATTATAGGTCCTTTTGTATTCTATAGTTCATATAACTTTTTTGTATGAGATGTATAAAAGATAATTTAAATAAATTAAAATATTTTTACTTACTTCGCATAACGTCTCCTTTTGTTGAGTATATTGTATCTAAATGTAAATCTGTTATATGCCAAAAGTAACCTGGTAGAATGAAATAAAAAAAAATTAGAGTAAGTAATTTGTTTGAAAAATGTATGTTACATTATTTCTATTCTTAATATTATTCAACCATATATATTTAAACTAGCTGACCCGATAGCCTTCGTACTACCTCACTTGATAAGTAAAGACCTAAAGATTTGTATTAAATAAACGTAAAATAAAGAAAAGGAATCCTTTTTTTTAAAGCAATAAAAAATGATCGGTATTAGTGAAGTTTTATTATTTTAGATTATTTATATATGATGTTGTTTACTCATCAGAGTTTTGTTGAGATACTGGTTATTTATAAGGTTTCAATTTGATATTTGTAAAACAGACACACAGTTATTGTGCAGTATGTTAATCAATTTAAATTACTGATTTTTTTCGCACGATACACATTTTATGCATCAATAAATGTCAAAAATGTCACGTGTCAATAATAATGATATTTCAATGATTAATGACACTGCGACGGTATTAATAAAAATGGTTGTCTGTATTACTTTCGGTCATGCATTTCTTGTAGGGGTGTAAACAAAATTAATTTAAAATTTATTATATTTAAGCCAATAACTATATATGAAAACTTGTTTTTGTTTTTAACACAAATACATAACACAATATTTTAGAAAACAATTCTGGTAAATAAAAGAAAAGTTGTTTTTTTTAGCTAAAACAATAAAATTTGTGGCATGGGTCCAAATTTTCAAAAACAATAAGCTCTGCTAATAAAATAAATTAATTTTTCATGCCAAAATGTTGAACAACAAGTCGCTATAAAGGCCAGCTAAAAGCTGATTTATAACAAAAACTAGTAGTAAGATTTTTCATCGTAGAATCATAGTGCAACTTTAAAAACTTTAAGAGCGAGTTCTTAGGATATATGCATGGCTAGTGTACTTAAATAGTTTTGAAGATTAAAAATTATATCTGGTCGAAAGAAACACTTTTTAATGACAAAAAAAAATTAAATATTCAATGTTCGTCTTTTTATAGAAAAACATAAAGTAATCCGAATTATTTTTAGAGCTTTGACTCGCCATCAAATTAAATATATTTTCAAAGCCTAAGCAAACAAAAGCAGCATTAAGAGGCTGTAGTACCTAGTGTTCTTAATGAAAAAGTAAAAATTGCAGTTCTTAAATAGTAAAGATATTTTATTAAATTAATTATTCAAGCTTTTGATCTTTGGTTTTTTATAAAAAATAATTTTAAACAATTATTTATTTATTTTCAATATTTCGCCTTATTTCAGAAAAATAATTATACATTTTTTTTTGAATTTTATAATTATTTTCTTGAAGATGCCAACAAACTGTTGACGAAATATTGAATATAAATAAACAATTGTTTAAAATTATTTTTTATAAAAAAAACCTAAAGATCAAAAGCTTGAATAATTAATTTAACAAACTAAAGATGAAGTTATATAAAAATAATTTATGTGCAGCAAAATCGAACTAAAATACTTTTTGTGCTCTCAAGACTATTTTGGTAATATTAAAAATTAAAATATCGATATTTGAATCGGCACAAATATAAAATAAATCGATACTTCAAAAAACTTTCGCAATGTTAGCAAGCAACTCTGTGGGTTTAAAAATATTTTTATGACTATCCAAGAACATTATCGAGATGGAGAATTTAACCAAAATTTGGTAAAGAAAAGTAGATTTTAAAATCATGTAGACATAGCTGTTCAAAGAAAAAAATTAGTATTCAACATTAGACCATATATAGCTGAGATATAGCTCAAGACAGCTTTTGAATAAGTTGGGCGTGTACTTGAACTTAAACAACTTTTAGTGCCAAAAAACTGATGCTATAACAAAATAATCTTATTTTAGGGAGTAAATATAGTTACATTATCGACATCGGTCCATGTATAACCAAGTTATGGGAAAGCCCGATTTCTTGAAAAAGTCCAATTTAAAAAGTAGACTTTTCAAGAAAATGTGTGCAGGGTGTCTGGTCGCAACTTTATATTTTCAAAAGCAATTAAATCATTAAATAAGAAGAAATACACAGCGCGGAGGAAGGGTAGAGTTGTTAAAATTTTTTGCGAATTTGTCAGTCACAATGTCTCAGTGGTCTAGTGAGTATCGCTGCGGACACATTTTTTAAGAGCAATAGATGTTTACGTTGTTGCTCATCAACAATTTCGTTCAAAGTTCAGTATTCGGCAAATGGAGCATATGTAAATTTGATATTTCGTGGGTGAAGCACTTTCGCGCAACTGATTCGGTTATAAATTTTCCACGTCCAGGGCCCAGTTGGTCTTCAAGGATTCCCGACAAAATTAAACTGGTTGAAAATAATTTATGTGAAAATCCGTGACTCCATAATACGAAAATTAGCAGGTTTAATGGGATAGGGAGATGGCACAATCAACCAGAGTTTTGATCAGTTTGCTTCGGGAAAATTTGAGCCGAAACTGATCAATCGCCTTGAAGATATTCCATGGCCATAGAAGCCGCCCCATAAAACTTCCAACGATTTTTTTTATAGGACAAAGACAAGATTTGCAATGACAACCCTTCATCTCTTGTGGCTTAAAGAAAAAAATTCATTGAGAAAGCACCTCAATTGAACCAAGTTTGCTGCATCATGTGGCGTAGAATACAATTCTCCGTTATGGCCAGCAACGACACGACAGACATCTCGATGACATACTCTATAAAAAAAATAATATCCGCATTTTTATTCCATCGTTCTTTTTTTTAAGTCTAAAAATGAAAATCTTCTATCCAACATCCTGTATAACCAAAGCCAAAAAATTAATGTTTTTTAACATCAGTCCATGTATAGCTAAAACTGAATATAGCTTTGATTTATTTGCAAACATTCTAAACAAAAAATATGCTTCACTATCTAAATAAACCACAAGTAGATGTTGGTCACTAAAATACTAATAATATTCATTAAAATAGCAGCTGATTATTGTAGTCACCGAATAGGGGTAAAAAATGTTATTGAATATAAAATTTTATAAAATATTATTGTAATTATAGAAGCCACAAAAACCAGTTACAGATTTCCATATGCTTTGGTGATATGCGGATGGACTAAGGACGACAAAGAATACCGAGCTCGTTATTTATCTAGAAAATACAAACAGGGAACTGTTATTTTTTCTCACAGATAATTGCACAGCTCTGCAGGAGAAAGATCGGGCAAGAACGGAATGTACTAGAGATCTCAATGATGTGGGAAGGATAGAGCCCATAAATACTTTTGCGGACAGTCATATGACCATTAAAGCAATCTCAAAGTGAATTGAAGTCAAAGTGTGCGAGGAAAACCGGAAATAAAAAGGAAAACTCACTTGCTTTAAGAGCAAGAATTAAATAGCATAATCTGGATATGTGCACTGTTCTTCGGTGCCTTTAAATCTGAGCTAAAGAATGGGGCAAACATAACCACTCAACCTTGTGGAATAACGAAGCCTGTGGAAGAATTAAAACCAACATATTATGGGGAAGATAAGCACAATGGAAATACAAGTGGACTACTGAAACTTAGCTAATGTAATTGATAACGCAGCACTCATTTCTTCGAATAAACTTGATAAGCCAATAAGAAAACACCATTAACTTTTCTCTTATTTGAACGCAAAAAATTAGAAACAGTATTATCAATTTTCAACTGAGGCAGCGCCTGGTTCAGAGGCAGATACAGTTAAACATTTACACTGACTGCCACTGGTAGTAAGAACCCTGCATTGGTTTGTTATCACTACTAGCCATTCAATTAATTTAATGTCACTGAAGAAAGCAAAAAGTTTTTGTCATCATGTTACAACACTCAATGCCATGTGATCTTGCCTCCCAAATAAAGAGAGTTGCACAAGAAATTTTATCGTATATATTCACCATATTAAAAAGGATAAACGAACTGGGTATTTTATCCCGAGCAGCAAGAAATTTTGCAAAAAAAAAAATAACAAAAGAATAAAATATAAAATTACATACAGTTGAATGCAATACAGCACTCAGCAAATGAAGCAGTAGCATAAACGGCAAATTGTAACGAAACAATAATTCAGCAACAAGAGATTACAACCATGCGACAAGTTCTGACAAGACGACATGAAATTGCAAGACAAGACAGTTATAAATACAACGACATAAAAAATTAACACAGAAGTAAGGACAACTGTTGCTCGAAGCCCTGAGCTTCAATTTTGAGAGAGCAAAATAAATTGTAAAAAAGAAAATAAATTACAAGACGTCAGATGTGCCTAGCCAAAGTGAAAAGACAAGTTATGTAAATTTGCAGTTTTTAAGACTCAAGCATACAAACGAAAAAAGGTGACAGTGTTTTCGACATTGTTACAGTAGATGCTTTCAGCAACAAAAACGGTAGTATTTATTCGTTCTGTTTCCTTCTTTTTTTTTTAATTTAAGACTCTCGAATGTTGCATGTATTGGTAGCTATAATTATTCTTTATTCTCATTTCCCCAAGTTGGTTTTCTAAGCAGTACATTTTAAAATTATAAAATGTCATTGTCCTGCACAACACTCAGCCGTACACAAAATGCCTTCCTTGCCTTGAGTTAGAACTTACGGTGTCTGCATTCAATTTGAACAAATTTCAGCAAATGACAACAGACAACGTAAAACTGATGTGACATTAATTGCAACACATTTTCACACACTTCTTGCCATTATTTTACTTTTATGTTAAGATATGTATGTATGTATGTTTGTGCATACAACTGCAAGCGTTAGAATAGTTTTCTTTCTTTTGTTCTTGGTTTTCTATAGTAGTTTTCATTTTTCATTTCTCTAAAACTGTTGAAAGTTTTTACGGATATGGCAAATGAAATATGTATATCCTGGTTTGTCTACGATATTTGCTGTCACGAGAGGTGAGAAATTTATATCGTATAATAATAAATTGCAAAGATAGTGAGAACATTAAAGTGTGTACGGGTGCAAGTATGTGCAGCTGTGTGTGTACCTGTGTGTGTGGTTTGTTGAGTATATACAATCAACGCATCAATGAATTAAGAGGCAAACAAATAGTTCCGTTTTTAATTTTATGTGCGGTTAAGTGTTTGCCATTAAACAAATTTGCTACTTAATGTTTCCTTTGACTTATTTTTCTAAGTAAGGGGGGAAAAGTAATTAGCGTAATTATAACAATGGCTTTAAATAAAAAAATCCTTTTTCTTTAAACAAAAGATTCCTTCTTTGCTTAATGCTTGATTGTAAATAGCGGTAAAAATATAAGTTTTGTAAACAGAATAAAATCAGAGTTTGGCTCGAATATCAATCTTTCATGTTCAATCTATTCGTACTTAAATCAGTACAAGTTAGCGTCAGTAGAACACAGAGTATAGATTTTCTTAAATGAAGTACGGATTGGTTTATTTAAAAATTTGCGAACTTTTATATGTATATTAATTTAAGGCAAATATTTGTTCTGCTTTCTGATAATTATTTCTTGGTGTGCTTGTTAAAACTTCCTTAATATACGCTTATATGTGGTAAAAGTAACGGCTTATCCATTTCGTGGTTTCAAAAGTATAGGACTGGAATTCGACATCTGTCAAACTAAGTTGTTAAATCAATTTTTTTTTCTCAGTTGAGTTTTGAAAAATTATCAAAACATACTTCAAAAATGGTGATTCTGCCACATACCGTGCCTTAGGAGGAGTTTATGGTTTACACAGTCGTCCAACTACGAAAGCAATTAGCAAAATTGTGAAGAAATTTGAAGAGACTGGAGCGGTTACAAATATCGTTAGGCCTGTGCATCATCGTTTCGCTCGTTCCGCTGGAAATAATGCTTTGACTTGCAAAGTGTTGACGAAGACCCGAATGTGTCAATTCCTCGTCGTTCTCAGGAACTAGGACTATCCTACGGCACACAATAACATATTTTGCATTAAGACCTACACCTATATCAATATAAAGTCTAGCTCACGCAACAACTGAAGCCAGCTGACCATTCACAACTTCGTCGATAAATGGAGTGGGTGCTTGAACAAGAGGCGGTGGGCGGCAATATTTCGAACAAAATTTTCTTCAGCGATGAAGCACATTTCTCACTCGGTGGGTATGTTAATAAGCAAAATTGTCGTACTTGGGGATCTGGGAATCTATAGAACAACTGTCACCATCAATTCGGAGCTTTATGGGCTTTTGCTTGACTGCTATTGATGAATACGACTTGAAGAATATGTGGTTTCAGCAAGGCGGTGCCACATGCCACACAACACGAGCGAATATGGCTTTATTGCAAGAGACATTTCTCGCCGTGGCGATATCAACTGGCCACCAAGATCATGCGATTTGAAGCAATTAGGCTTAGTGTATAACCATATATATATATATATACATATATATATATATATATATATATATATATATATATATATATATATATATATATATATATATATATATATATATATATATATATATATATATATATATATATATATATATATATATATATATATATATATATATATATATATATATAAGATTCTATTAAGCGATGTCCGTCTGTGCGTTCGCTCTTCCATCTGTTGGGTGTTTCAATACTTTCAAAAATTATATTTTACACTTGTTTCTTTATTAAAAAAACACACTTTCTAACAGATAATGTTACATTTGCGACTGTTGGCGAACATAAATAACACCAACACAGCTTTTGTAATAAAAAAAATTTGAAAACTTTTCTCGTTAGGTTTTTATCAACGCTCTTATGTCATTGGTATTGTTCTTTATTTATTTATTTATTCATTTATTGTATGCATTAACTTTTATTATTAAACTTTAGTTTTTGTGGATCTAATATTTTTTTTTTAAATTATTGAACTAAAAATTAAATAATTGAATTAAGAATTAAAAAAAAAAAAATATATATAAATTCAGTCAAGTACGAGGCTGGCTCTCACACTTGTGGTTCCGTACGTATGTGTAATGTACGTATGGAATGGCATATGTGAATACATAAATTGTATAAATTTCGTCTCTCTGTCTCTGACAGCTGGAGAGTTACATTTAAGTGTTACTTCACTTTGTATGGGGACACCTAGTAGCTTTTGACTTGCTGTTGTTCTTGTCAATTGTCGTTGTAAGGCATCTGGGAATACGTGCACTGTCTCTTTCGGTTCGAGAGTTATAGCTTACTGTTACTTTACGCTGTAAAGGGACACCTGGTAGTTTTACAGTTTTTGTTGTTTTTAGCATTTGTTGTTGTGGAGCATATGTGAGTACATCTATTGAGCACATTTTATCTCTCTCTCTATCTCTCTCTCTCTCTCTCTCTTACAGTTTAGGAGTGGCGGCTAATTTTTACTTTACGTTATATAGGGACGCTTTTCGACTTGATACTTTTAGCACTTGTTGTTGTAGAGCAAATGTAAATAAATATATTGTGCGAATTTCAGCTCTGTGTTTTACATTTTGGGAGTTACGGCTAATTGTTACGTTAGGTTGCATAGCTACACCCGGCAGTTTGCGACTTGCTGCTTTTAGCATTAGTTGTTGTTATAGAGCATCTGTAAATACATACACTGTGCGAATTTCAGCTCTCTATCTTTTACGGTTCGAGAATTACAGCTAACTGCTACTTTTCATTGCATGGGGACACCTGGTAGTTATCGACTTGTTGTTGTTTTTAGTATTTGCTGTTGTAGCGGCAAGGTACAACAACATCCTGTGAAAATTTCTGCTCTCGAGCTCTTACCGTTTCGGAGAATGGACGCTGTGATGGTCGGACGGACGGAGAAGTCTCGGTTATATTGTTCTGCTTCAGTCTGATGAGTACAGAACCCTAAAAGGATGAATCGAGACCTTTCACAAAATAGTTTTATTTATTTTGTTTAAGGCGAGTCAGATCGCAGGCCAAATACTATGTTATTCTATAATTACTGGTGTCGGTAGTTATATCTGAAAACAACTTATTATCTTACAAGCAACCAGATTTTTTATCAAATCATAGCTGCTTTTCTGCTTTGCTTGCTGTATCGGAAAACATCCGGTGCATACTTGATAGCTGTGACATTAATTACCTGTTCACACTTGATCACTCAAAAGCATTTGATAATCTACTTAAAAATGGTTCTTTTATTGTTGCTCGAGATTATCTATTTGCAAACTCCAAAATATATTAATGACAACAAGTTAATAGCAACGCAAAAGGTTTCAGGCATTTTTTATTCCATGAGTTTTTTAATTAATTATAGTTACAAAATTCTTTATTTGATGAAACTTATACTTAACATTTTTTTTGTTTGTTTATTTTCCTTAAGTAGTTGTTTTTTGTTATTGTGGTTGTTGTTATATTAGTTACTAAAACAATTTTAGGTAATATCTTTTTGATATATACATTGCAAATTTATTGCGCATGTTAACTCTTTAGATCATTTTATTATTAACTCTAATTCTGAGAATAGTTTTATATTCTTATATTCTTCCAGTAGTTAATTAGTTGGCTCAAGGTCAGTAATATTTAATTAATATTAAGCAACAACTGTGCTTTTTGGAACTTTAATTGTAAGATTAATCCTCCTGTGTGGGAAATGGACAAATAAACCTCAATAAATTAACAGAATTTTAGAAAAAAAATTTTTGTGTAACTGCTTCTGGAAAAAGTGCTAAAGTACAAAACTTATCCTTGATATAGACTTAAGAATATCTCTGTTATAATATAAATGATATTCGGTCATAATTTGTACAAATTGTTACGGAATGTTGATGGGAAAGTTAACCCTAGCAAACAACCATTAAGTCAAAAAACTCACACTGCAATCAATGACATGCTACAAATTCTAGCTAAACAAATTCAAAACAGCCACATTAAACATATTCTGACTGCTTCTTCTTGCTGCCCAAAGAGTCAAACAAACATTTCTCATTTCTGAAATGTTTTTCTCTTTTTTTTTTTATTAATTATACATTTTTTGCTTTAATGACTTTTTTACTGAATTTTATGTAAGAGTCAATTAAAATGTATGATTCTAGGTGTTAGTAGACCTAGAACATACACTTTTCAGAAAAGTGTACGTTTAAAACAACTTTTTAAGATCTACTGATGAGTTGAGCAGAATCAGCAAAATTTTGTGGCATATAGACGACAACTAAAAACAGAAAATAGCAAATAAAAGATATTCAGACCTAGAATAAGAACTTCCTTAAAGAAAATTGTTAGACAAAAATGCTAGTTTTTATTTGCTTTAACTTTTGTTTACATAATTAAATGAAGCACTGTTAATGCATCGTTTGTAGATCATAGTTTTTCAAGAGGTTCTGCCTGTACGGGAACTAAAACATTTTTCAGTGGAAAAAAGTAGCTCTGGTTGTAAATAAATTATTATTATGTTATATTAGTACCTTGCGGTATACGTTTGTCCATTAAACGAGCTAAAACAAACCTCACTTATTTTCTATACGACTTTCAAAGAAGAGAAAGTTATCAATTCTTATGTTGGTTTCAATATTACAAACACCTAAGGATTGTTAAATCCTCTTCTGTTGAAGAAATATTGCTTCTAGTTGAAACCCAAAAGTTTTTATTCGAAACTATTTTTGACCATTTATATGGTTTTCAAACCCGAAACTATTTCTAATTAAGCGTTTTTTTAATTAAAACACAGATATTGTATTTTTTTTTGGAAGTAATAAACAAGAAACTAATACATTTTTGTAGCACACCTAGCGCACAGGCCCAACTTATTGAGAAATCTGCTTTCGCTGTATCTCGAAAAACTATGAACAGATATCGAAAATTTCAAGGTTTTTCCTTTAAGTAAATTTATTTTATTATACCGAGAATTATTTTAGTTCAAGCTGAGGTCCCACTTCTTAAGAATTCGGGTTGCTGTATGAGGACTGATGTAAACGCTTTAAATTTTTGGAACGAAGTACCTTAACGCGGCTTGCTGGTAGTGGAAATTAGTAGAAATCGTCACGAAAGCGTGTGAGCTCTTTATATGGATTGGTGTACTGTCGAAAAGCAATTGTGTATGATTGACAGTGTCTCCACTGACAGCAGCGGAGACACATACAAATAAATATTAATTAGTTGGAAAACGTTCCACAAATTTAAGAAACCATAAAATTTCAAAATTTTAAAAACAACACAAATTAAAACATACAGATTTCACCTTGTATTACATTCAAAGATGAAAAAAAACGTAAGGAACTTCGTTCCTATCGGGGGTCCCCCGACCGCATTTCTTTTTTTTTTTGGCTTTTTGTGAGGTCATTTTACCCCAACATTTATTTTTTTTTTTGTTTAAACTTGCCTAAGTTCTCGTACAGGATCAACTTCTTGAAAAATCAGTTTTCGCTATATTTTGGCCATACATGGATCGAGAATAAAAAAGCTTTGTTTTTAACTATAAGTAAGCTTATAACATTGTTATAACTCGTACATATATGAACATTCAGATGATTGCATTTAATAGCTGGTTGAGATAAATAATTAGCACTTTCAACATATTCTTTCAGAACACCTTCTTTCCTTATATCGCAATCTATAAAAAACAATAAAGTGTATTGAATTTCTAGTTACATTGTTTTGTTCCATTTTCTACGATCGCTGCTTTTTCAATATGGAAATAAGTGAAGAATTATTGATTTATATGTTTTTTCTTTTCTAAATATCAGTCTTGGCGAAGAAAGTCTGTTACAAGTCATTGAACTTCAAAGTCATTTAATATTACAATTAGTTTTCGAAGTTTGAATTTGCATGTATTTGCAAAATCAAATATCATTAACACATGTTGGTACATATGACAAACTTTTAGGGCGCAAGTAAATGTGCAATCCGAGGTACATAGTAAATTTATTTAATTTTTTTGATTAAAACTCGCAGAAATGCAAACACGCACGCATAGATAAATAATCTGACAACCCACACTTTTGCTATAGATAATGTTTCAAATGTGGTTGGGGGTGGTGGTAAAAAGTTTATAATTAAAAAAGTTTAATTAAATTCTGTCGCTAGCTAAACAAACATTCATTTATCAGAAAAAATATTAAAAAAATGTTTCGCTTGGTGGTTTTAGTTTTCATATTTCTGTTATTTTTAAGACAACGAAAATATTTCTTCAGATACAATAAGAGTGATTTATATATTCTAAATTTTTTTTATATAAGTACAATACATGTGCATGTAAGTGCTGAACAAAAATTAAGCACACAAACATATACACTATAAGCGGTATAGCTTTTTTGTGATTTGCTCTTCTGAACAGAGTGTTAAAAAGAAAAGTGTAAGCAAGTATAAATGAACACTTGAGTGTAGGTGCCAACAAAGTAGTAAAAAGTGAAAGCAATTTTTAAGTACAAAAACTTCATGCACCTTGTTGCAATCACTGATTTAAAATTTAAAGTATTTTGTTTGAGTGCAAGGTAATGGTTTATTAGCACGCATTCATTCGGCTGAGAAAGACACGTGTTTTTGCTTGTTAAGGTACATTTTCATGTAATTTGTTTCTAACAAATGTTGCGGTACTGCATTGCCAAAACACTGGTAGCGTGACCTAGCACAAGTTGAAGATCTTGTTGAATACCGAACAATTTGTGTCGAAAAAGATGTCTATCAAACTCAAAACTTACTCTGAAACCCGAATTTTTAATGATTTTCGTCAGATTGTTGTTGTTTTATCCGATTCAAATTTTTTTGATGGCTTTGAAAAAAATAACCTGCATCTTTGGACACATCTGTAAATTGTAAGTGTCAGTTTTGCCAAAAATAATTAAAATAAATACAAATTTTGTTATTTATTTGAACTTTATTAATCAATGGTAATTGCTTGCTGAGATATAAAGTATATTTTTACCTCCTTCAAATTGAGAAAACTTTTTTTGTGAAAAAAGTGTAGTGATCCAAATAATGGTTAAAATCAGTATGCAATTTAGTTATGATACACGCCCGAAACTGTTTGGGTACTGATGACCATTGCGGCGGACGTGAAGCTGCCATATCCCTTGCTAATAAGTCCTAAATCTTACTTTTTTTATCTTCTTCAACACTAAATTTCGACTCTTACAGTCGAGATATTATAATTTTATTTAATTAATTAATATTTTTAAATTAAACTATTTTTTACTGCACAGAAAAGATTAAGAAACGTTATTTTGATATACAAAAAAAAAAAGTTTTCAACAACTAACGAGACAAGAGTTTTATTTTGGTATTTGCTAAGTGAAGGTATTATATTGTTGTAGTCAAATCAGGGTTATATATAGAATATTTCTTTGTGAAATTATCTTTAATAAGCAAATCAAAGTCAATGATATTGCCAGTGAATGTGATGGATTATTTAATTTTTAACTAAAGAATTCAGTACAGTCTGCTTCGATAGAAAGTATGGGGTCTTCTTTCCTACAAGGGAGGAGTGGTGCTCAAACCCAATGTGGCTTTGAGATGACTCACAAAAATGGTATACTGATGGATCCAAGTCGATCCAGGGAGTGGGAGCGGGAATAGTGAGGCCTAGGGCACGCAGGGCAATAACACTTAGCAAGGACACCACAATTTTCCAGGCGGAACTGTATGCTATACTGGAAGCTGTAGGGAGCCTATCCGAAAGGGGATACAAGGGAGTCAGAATCAAGATACTCTAGTCGGTACTCAAAGCCCTAAGCAGCTGTACGTTCACATCCAGGACAATACTGGAATGTCACGACAGGCTAAATGACCTGGCTACTCACAACCAGATCTCTCTGATATGGGTACCAGGTCATGAGGAGCACAAGGGTAACGAGTTGGCTGACACTTACGCAAAAAGGGGAGCCAATGGGGCCTTCATTGGACCCACTCCATCCTTTGGATTTAGTAAACTGCTCCCCAAGGGGAAATGGGGAAATGGACAGCATTCATCACACAAAAGCTGTGGAACGACAGTAGGGGTCTGGAACACTCAAAGAAATTTCTCAGTTTTGATGCTAAGAGGGCGGACCTTACTCTAAAACTGAATAGAAAGAACCTAAGGACACTGTGTGGGGCGCTAGCAGGCTATTCACTCGGCCCAATGATGGTGAAGGAAAATACTGATGACGATTTTATTTAATAACATAGCGAATTACATAACTCTCGTTAAAACAAATTTTATATGCTAGACCTTGATTTCATCCCGCAATAGCCAGCACCATTTACGGTAACGGCCTGACCGAGCTAATTTTCGATGAAATATGGCCTGATGAAGAACTAAGCTTTACCCTTGCTGCATACCTGTTTTCTGAAATAAGCTCAAAATTCTCTTTGTTGTAGACTTTTTTTTCTTGCACATTTAGTTGCGAAAAACGTGAGTAAAGTGCATCTTATATGTGGCGTTACAAACCTGTGATGACTTTTTTAATTATCTCACTTTCTAATTGATATGTTGTGCATGAGAACTTAGAAACTCATGGTCTTCATTACCTAATAGTTTTTTTTTCTCAAACTGACTGCATGGATGGATACTTTTTCTTTAAAATAATTTGCTGCCGCTTTTAGTACAGACATTTTTTCTTGGTTTCATTCTAACATAAACATTATGAAAATGAAAATGAAAAAAACAATGTTTCCTTTTTTGTGGTAATTTTTTCACACCACCATACCACGACCATAGTGCTTATACATTAATTTTCATTTTTTAAAACCCCTGTTTTTTGTTGCTGCTGTTATGGCCAACACATTTACACTTATTTTAGCAACTGTTTCGGCAAATGCTTATTAACTTTCATTCATATTATTATTATTTTTTTGTTTTGGTCTCTAGCACCCACCAAACTGTAGAATTTTCTATTTAACATTTTCATATAGACATGGATGATGTTGCATTGTTCTATAATCATTTTCATAATTTTGTTTTTTTTTTAATAAGCAATTGCCGGAACTCACTGTTTTAGCACCATATTTGCCTGTAAGCCAAAAAATCATCTTAAGAATACGGGTTTAAAAACATTTTGCCATGAAATAAACAGCAACATTCAAGAAAATTACATTGCAGAAATTGTTGCAATTTTAAGAAGAAAAATAAAAAGAAGTAAGTGCTGGTAATAAATATAAATTTTAAGTGTTTTCTGTGCTTTTTACTTCCAAAGTAGTTGCGCTTGGCCAAGCTATCTAACGAAAGGCTGTGTCCAACATAATCTTGACAGCTGTCAGTTGAGGCCAATTTCAAAAGGGATGACTAAAATAAAAAGTTATAAAACGTTAAAAATCCATATTTTTCACACTCTTTATTAAAGAGTGAATTTCCCGCAGCAGGATATGTTTTCTTAGTTCAACATTATTCTATCTTTACTTTTTGAATTTTGTTAGCAACTTACTGTTCCTTAAATATTTAATAATTTTTCTGTTGGTCACTATTTAAGAGCCAGAGAAGTAGTCTTTATTTAGTAAGTTAAGCTTAAGTTTTTATACTTATGGTTTATAAGCTCATAAAAATAAATGTGGAATAGATATAAATTATTTGTTTTAATTTCTTTTTTAGGGTTCCGTAAGTTTAAAGTGAATACAAAACAGTATTACTGCGATTATACTGTCCGTCCGTGCGTCTCCAAAATGGTGCAAGTTAGAGAACTTTAATTTCTACAGGGTATAAACTTGCTCAGCTCCTACAATGACTACTAAAAAGCGAAAACTAGAACACCACACAATACAAGAACTGTTAAAGTTAGCTACAACTTAAAATGTTCACAAAATGCCTGGTCGCGTATGTTCTACAACAACCAAAGTGAAATAATACAATTTTAAAACTAAAGAGTATTTCTTAGGTATGAGTACCACATTATTAAAAAGCAAGAACAAATTTGAGTTAAAGCTGAAACTACGTCCTTATGTAAGAAGCCGTGTTTCACATACATTTAAAACATTTTCAAATTGTTTTAATGAAATTCTAAAATTAATTATTCGTTTGCTAGGTCAAATTGGTCAAGCTACTAGCGCGCTTGAATGGAACAATTTGGCTTCGTATTTCGCGAAATCTATTTTTGTGTTGCCTCAGAAGACACTCTAGTTCTAACGCACAAAATTATGGCAAAAATGTTTATATGCTTCTGTGCTTATAAATATAACAATTTAAGGGCTCTTTCGAATCAGATCGCTGACTGGCAAAAAATGTTTTCTATTAGCTCTTGATTTATAACCCTTGCTAACAAAAGTTATTTTACTTAGATAATCCGTTTATTTAATATAATAAATGACCCTTAAAAACATATGTTGGCTAAACATATTTTTATTGCGCGACCATTCGTCTGCCTTTTGGGTTCAAAGATAAAGTAAATAGCAATACAAATTACGGCCAACTTTTTATTTAAATTTTTATATATGATATTTTTACATTATTTGAAACCACTTGAATATCTTTGGCAAATGATCATTTGAGTAAGTTTGGTAATTATAAATTAATATTTTAGCCTTCATTTATTTAAATTAAATTTAAAACAAATTTTTCGTTCGGCTTGAGGTCAATATATTTTATTTCCTTTTCTTTAATTTTATTACTTAAACCCAATATTTCGACTAACTTCGTTGGTCATCTTCAGGGGATCTAGAAACATAACAATCAACAAAAACTAAACAACAAAAATAAACATTATCACCGGTATTCATAAAAAATAAAACTTTGCTTAAATACATTTTAGAAAAAATTTTATATGAAAAATTTTTTATAAAATGTGTTTCAACAATGTTTTATTTTTTATGAATACCGGTGTAAGTAATTACTTTTAAATAACAGTTATTGTTATATCGAAACATTCTTTACACCGGAACTATAATTGATAACCCAAAGACTAACTTCTTTTGTTTATTCTATGCTTATTAATTGTATGTCTATATATCTGTGCGCGGTTCTCAACATCTTTTTTTGTAATTTAATCTCTTATCAGTAAGTACGTCTATTATATGTGGCATTTCAAGAGTAAATCTGTTTTTATAATTACTCTCATTCCCTAATATTTTAACATTATCAAAGATCGGCTTATGCCCTATTTCTACACAATGTGCCGCAAGTGCTGTTCTCTGTTGTGAAGCTATATTAGTTAATTTTAAGTCCGATCTGTGCACCGCCAATCTGGTTTTTATCTTCGTCTTCGTACTTATATATATATATATATATATATATATATATATATATATATATATATATATATATATATATATATATATATATATATATATATATATATATATATATATATATATATATATATATATATATATATACTTTTTGGCATACGTCAGCATTATCCCCATTACATTGGATCTCATAAATTACATTAGAGTTTTCTTCATGGTCTAATTTCGCCTTAGCATTTGTGAATAATTTTCTGTTAGTGCTGTCAGTTTTAAATGTTAACATACTGTCAGTTTTGTTATAAACATCTGACTGTTTTAGCCGTTCAGAGAAACCAGGGACATATATTGTTGATTTGTAAATTTTCGTACGTTTCAAATTATTGTCAACGTTTTCGTTTCAGAAAGTTGATTGTCTCAATAAATCATTTACTGTTTTCCCTGGAAAATCATTTTTCTTCAATATATCCATAATTATGTATATATTCTGTGTGTGAAAATTTTCAGCACTGATCTTCAGAACTCTCCTAATAAAAAGGAATAGAACAATTTTTTAATAACGAAAGGCTATTAAAAACATTTTTCGCAAATAAAATCTCCCCTTGTTCTCTAAATGCATAAATAGTAAGCTAAGACACATCCTATAATCAGTTGATGTAAGAAATTTGTTTACTATTTTCAAACTCTAACTACACACATACATTAGTATGGGTAGAGTAGAGCCATGTTTAATATTTATTTTATTGAAAGTGAAAGGTTAAACAATTTGGGTTTGGAAAAAGTAAATGAAAAAAAAAAATAAAACTTTATTGTTACCTGTGGCCAAAAAAACAAGTAATTTAATATATGGTTGGCGTGATGCGTTTATTTTTTTCCCTTTAGAACTATTTATTTTAAGACAACTTGAAAAATTTTAAAATCCAAAATATAAGATACGAGGCACTTCTTCCAATGGGAATGAAAATACGCCTGAATGGCTCGACCATTGGAGAACAATGATACAAAAGAAAAAGTTGTAGAAGATGCTCGAAATGTAGTTAAATTATTGTGCTGTCCACAATGACTATAGTAGGCCACCTACTGGTGGCCATACATATAAATGTACACATCTTCCAGCATTTCACTCTTTACAGTTTATGCTTTTTGACAAAAATGTCGTAAGCAAAAACAGTTAAATAGGCTCTGAAAAAACAATGTTCATAAATGTAAGTAATGATTTAACAATGAATTTATTAATTATTTATTCGCTGTAAGAGGCATTTGAAATGTATTATTTTAGTTCTAAGAATAGACCTTAATGTTTTTTTCCTTTTTTTTCAACCATATGCCGCTAACATTTCGTTGATACCAATCAACTTACCATTTCGATGATGCTAATCAACAGAATTTTTGAGTATGTTGAATAATAGATTAGCATCAACGAAATGTCCTCGGTACATAGACGGCTCAAATAGAACAGAAAACCTTAAGGTATATTTTTAGACCTAAAATAGTAATGATTTAACTTTTGATTTTACACTATACATGGCCTATTGGGTTAAAACTGTTAGTGGAATGGTTTCGCAAACGGTTTTTTTTACCATTTTTCTTTCCATACAAAATTGACCCAGGCTAATGTACAACAGCATGTATAGCAGAAATTGAGCGAGAATAAACTGCATTGAAAAATAATTCAAGGTAAAATATGTGAAAATTTTTTGAAACCAAAAAAATCTTGAATCAACGTCGCAAGCTGCTTTAATTACACATTAAATTTTAATTTTAAGTCTTACACGTGCGTGAACGGGACTTAAAGTTTAGCATGACATTTTTACCTCAACCGCAGCACGTCTTTTGCAAACAACTGTTCCTCTGCAACTTATTGCGTATGATTAATATATTACTGTTCCGATTAATGAGGAGGCTGTAAGTTCAACTACTGATTGTTTACTTTATTGTACTGTTTTTATAAACAAAATAGCTACTAGACCAATTTATTTATTTATTTATTGAAATAGTTTTTTTTTGCGTCAACGGGAGGCACTTGATACATTAAATAAAACTTCATTTCTTTTTTTTTTTTAATAAAAATTTTTTAAAAATTTAAGAACTCTGCTATCAATTGGACAAAAATCACATATTCTCTATAAAATAAATTGTAAGAATTGCAGTGAAGTATATATTGGTGAAACAACACAAATATTATTGTAAATATTAAAACAGCATGAATTTATTGAACATCGAAACAAACAATTTTTAATTTTCAAAATGTCTTTAAAAAAATTTATTCAAATTAAAACCCATATAAGAAACAGTTATGAGTAAAAATTGTATACTTTTGTAATTTTTTGCAATATTTCTAGTAAATAATTTTTGCAGATCCTGAAGGTGAACTATAAAATTATTCGAAATATATTGATCTAAAAAAAAGGAATGACGTTTTATTTAATGTATCAAGCGGAGGCAACACAAAAGAAAATATTTCAATAAATTTGAAAGCACACAGCAGAACAGAAAGAAAAACAGAATTTACTTATTTAATTCTTAACCACATTTTTATGGGATCTAATCATGTCCTATAATATTTAATCTTTTAATTTTCTTGTCAACAATTTTTTGCTAATACTTAGTTTATGGCTGTCAAAATTTAAGATGTACATATATCTTTAGTTGAAACGAAATTATAGCA
Organism: Sturmia bella; assembly: GCA_963662145.1. NCBI lineage: Eukaryota > Metazoa > Arthropoda > Insecta > Diptera > Tachinidae > Sturmia > Sturmia bella. The sequence continues at coordinate 39,638,241 of OY759169.1, forward strand.
ATAATCTCATGCAGAAAGCTAACATATGAAAATGTTATAATATTAATATATATATATATTTTTTTTTGCCTGCACGAGGTATGATGTCTTCATATTTCAAGTTTAATTAGAGTTGTTAAAAAAATAATTTTTATCCACTGATATTAATTTTTTAAACCTTAAGCTCATTTTGTCAGGTTTGTCAGGACGATATGAGTAATATTATTACAAGTGTTCAAAAAACAATTTATTTATGAGTCTTGCAAAAAAATCTCTGAATTACTTGTGCATACTTATAAACATTCCAAAATTTTATATTTTCATTAACTAAATGCTGTGTCAAATACATATATTTTCTTAATAGCAATAATAGTATTATCTCTTTTATGTCAGTATTCAAGTTTTACCTCAGCTATGAAACCGCATACAGATGCAAAAAAAAGTAGTTGCATAAGCATTGTCATGCAAATATGTATAAAAGAAGAAGGCATCACATTAGGGGGTTGTGTTTTTGAAGAAATATTAAGGTGTAGAAAACAGCCATCATAAGATGAATTGGCTAAATTTTATGAGAAATATGTATGATTTCTTTTAGTTTTAATGTAATAGAAATGTAAGAATGTTATTAGCAAACCACAAAACATGTGTATTTTGATGCCACACTAATGAATGTGTATTTACCTCTATAAATGAACCGCAAACGGTTCATGCATATGTAAGCTCTTGTTTCTCAAATCATCTAATTGAAAAACTGTTACTGATTTGCATTATTTTGCTACGCAACATACGTTTACCCTATGTAGATATGTATACAGTGGGAAATATTTGCAAAACATTTTACTCATCTTGATTATTTTGTTCTGCTTACTAAAAATTTACTATAAGGTAAGTAATTTCATTATTTGCTAGAAGCTCTTGGCATTTAGTGAAAAATTGATCTTTGTTATAATTTTTTAATACATATAAATGAAAATTTATATGAAACTTTTTTGTATCTGTGACATTTGTGAAAAAATATATAAAATTAAACATTTTTTTTTCACGTAACTAAAAAATTATGTAATTCATGTACTGAAAAATTACCTGAACCCTTAATCGCCATACGAGTTTCAGGAATCTTCAAAAATAAATCGAAGTTGATTTCACAATTCAGCACTATTAACCATTTATAATTCTGTGCATATTAATTTAATTTCATCTTGAACACTAATGAATAAACTGATGAGTACAAGTCGAGATCGATTAATGTAAGAAATATGTAACAAATTAATCGTTGTCATTTCAGCAATGGCTGGTCAGCATCTTCTTTATAATGCCAGTAGACATTGTTTGAAAACAAAATTTTAAAATTTTGATATAAAAGTTTAAAATAAATTATACAACTAATAATTGGTCTATTAACAATTCCACGAATTTTTAATGGCAACTTTTTACCAACAACTTTTATTTATCTATAAATATTAATAATAAAATTTTTAATATAATTATAAAACTTCATATTAATTACCTAAAATAGATTTCGGGAAAAATTTATGATCTGAATCTTCCTACATTCAAAGAGGAAGGAAACACACGTGCTCACTAAGGAAGAACGAGTTTCCTCTGTATCGCGATGTGCGATTCACTAGCTAGTCGATTTTTATATCGATTCCTGTTAGCTTCAGGCATACACAGCATCCAGGGACATCTGTATGCAACGATATCTATTTGATAATTTATATTGTGTGAACCCACTCACAATTTGGAGCAGAGCGTGATGAAAAAATAAGATAATAGAATGCACTGCTAAATCGTTTATGTATTTCTATATACAAAGTACTAAAATTTATTTAGTTTCCATATAAATTCGAGCATGTTACTTTTCGCGTTAATTGTACGTTTTGTTGGCTCCTAGTGCTATGCTACAGTTTTATTAATTATAATTTCGAAAATGGGTACGTATGATTAATATAGATATAGTGCAATTACATACAATAGAATATTTTTAACTAGAGTAAACTTTATGATTTGTATTAATGGAATACTCTTTAGATGCAGGAAGTCTTGCTACCTTAGTTATCTTATGTCAAGACTCAACCATTTTTCGACAAGTTAACCAATAAAAAATTAATTTATCTGCTAGGTTTTTTATTTTCAACCATTTTTTATTATTCTACATATGTCAATGGGTTTAATTTACATATGCCGACTTGTAAACTCCCTTTTCGTTATGTGAAATGTAACTATTTTATATTGTTAGTATTTATCATTAAAAAATGTCACTGCCAAGCCACGAAACATTCAAACCGTTTAATATGTCGCTACTACCATGAAATTGTGGCCAGATATCTTACTACTGATATGGTTACACTATTTATAATTACATAGGAGCAATTAGTTTTCAACATCATGCTTACTACTGCTGTAGGTTTAAATTAGGAATAATCAGTAAATATTTCTGCTGCTATCAACTGAAATTTATCGATGCATCTCACCAATGAGATGAAACAACATATATTTTTAGACATGTATACGTTCTTATATTGATATCTGTGGACTTCAGCTCCAGTTAAATATTCTTTTGGTTGTTTTCTAAAGCCGTATTTATTTTATTTCTGAGAGCAGTTGACTGTAGTTTCATAAATTTTCTTGCAAAAATATTAAAACTATTAAATTTTTACAGTAATTTTAATTACCATAAACATATTGCACGTCAAAGTACTTGTCGTCAAGAAATTCTTTCTTCGTTTATTTAAATCTTCATTTACTGAAAGAAAAAAAATGATACTTGAGGAGAGGCGGAAAGTACAAAAATGTCGCTTGAAATACCAAAAGCGCTCAATAACGCCGATTATCCCTTGACACGCTGTTCTAAAGAGAATGCCCTAGTATTTGCCAAATATGTACGCAATGTATTTAAACCAAGCTCTCAGCTCTTCGTCGCATACTTTCTTTATTTAATCCATTGACTAATTTTTAATTTAATCCTGTTTTTTCCTGGTTGGAATACATTTTTTATTCGTTCACCTACATCTAATTGATTTACATTGCAGTTTTACAAAACTGAGCCTATAAAAACCAATAAATTATCAAAGTCTGTAAAAACTTAATTTGCCCACAGTATATCAAAATGAAGGTACAAATGCTTGTTGCTCCATTCTTTACATATAAATACATATAAATATATATTCAATAGCTAAAGAGAAGTAAAGTATTTCGCAAAAAAGAGTTTGTATATAAGAAATGTGGTAATTCATATTCTGCATTTAGTGTATGTGTACGAACTACTATGTATGTGTGTATGCATTTGCAGCCAAATGTATATGTACATATATTTCTTAGCACACGCATGGCTTATGCATTTCTAGTTTAGGTTTAAAATGCATACATATGCATACTCATGTAAGTGATTGTGCATGTTTGTTCGAAGCTTGAAACAACAAACATTAATACATTTCACTCAGCACTCTTTCACTACTCACTCAAATGTAGACTGAAAAGTGCTCATGTACAATGTATGTTGCTATTTCAAATCTATTTGCATTCCATTGTTCCATACACATGCAGATGACACTTCAAAGTTAAACCTTCTGATGAGAATAACAACAGAAATGTTTTCTTTCTGAAATTATTTATTTTTTTTTTTGCTGTCTGGTATGCAACAATACTTAAAATATGAATAAAAGCATGTAAAACTTTGTTGTTAAGTGCTTATTTTAAGAATAAAAAGTGGCTGAAAAGTAGTATTTTTCTGGTTTTCTTTTTCTTTTGATGCGTTTAGCTTTAAGTATGCAAATGTCAAGTGCTGTTTGGAAAACATTTTTGTAATACCATTTAAGATAAGAAAACTATTACTCAAATTTTTTCTACTTTAATGACTGATAACTTTCAGATCTAAATTGGCACAGTTAAGTTATTGTCTTAGCAGCAATACTATAATGTACATACATACAGTCAAGTCATATCCAACGCTGCACTGTAGGAAGTGCTACTGGGCCTTCTACCAAAAGAAAAACAAATTAAAAAATCAAATTATTTGTTTTAAAAACGAAGCGTATTTTTACTTTTTAAACAACATAAAATTTAAATTACATCACAAGTGCAATTGTACACAATTTGTTGTTAATTTGTTTTTCTTATGTATGAATCCATCCGCAATCTCGGTCATATGTAGCATCATATGACCGAAACTGTTCTTCCTGGGAAAATAAAGCTGTTTAAGCTGAATTTTTTTTTAAATTTTTCTTAAATTGGATTCGCTTTGATATTTTCGATTTAGCTTTAAATAAAGTACATGTGTGTGTGTGTGTTTACTTGTAGACTTACACCCTTATTCACAAAAAATATTTCAGACTTATATGGCTCTTATATGACATATTTGTATGAAAAGTTTGTCAAATAAGAGTTTAATAAACCTTAAATTTGTATTATGAATAAGACCCTTAATTTTTGAGAGTAGTCTCATTAGGGAAGGGATTTTGCTTAAATTGGATGAATCTATATACGAGCATTTTCAATTAATAATGAGGCAAACATTTTTTTACTATAGTTGAAAGAGTCAACTATACATATAATTTGAGAGAAGTAGAAGAACTTCAGAAAAGTATTACCTTGTCTAACAGTTACTTTCGTACACGGAGCAAAAACGTTCTTTACCTAAGAGAATCTTCTGCGTTTGAAAGTAATAACTAGAATTCTTTTTATATGTACATATGTTTGTTCCGTAAGAACCCCTAGATTTGCGATATTTTATGTTTTCCGTAAAAGGTGTAACTAACTCTCAAAGTTCTTTTTTGTTCTAGAAAGAGCTTCACAACAGAACGAATATATAAAAAATGCTGAAAATAGAGCGAACATTTGACTGGTTCAAAAACCAAAATTTGTATTGCTTTTTTCATTTCAAATAGTTTTACCTCATATTGTTTTTCAAAAGTGTTTCTATTATTTTTGAAAAAGTTTGGCAAAAGAACCTTGAAATAAAATAATTAATTTATAATTTTATATCTTAATAATGGTGCAAACGGTTGCATGATTTCCTAAATGTATGCTTTTATTAGACTGGCGTAGCAAAATGTTGATTTAAAACTTATAGCAATCAGAAAAGCAAAATAAAATCGAATGTGATACTATCGAAAAAAAAAACAACTCCCTACTTCATAAAAATTATTTCTGGTTTATAAGACTCTTATATGACATATTTGTATGGAAAATTTGTCAAATAAGAGTTTAATAAGTCTATTAAACAAGCAAAAGTAAAGTCAATAATATGTGCCAGGACTTAAGAATATCGTAATCAATTATAATTATTTATAATAAGAGTACAAAAGCCGATAGTTTGACAGAAAAATATATCAAAACTATGGAATTTATATATTTATATACAGAGTTAATATATTTTTACGGGTTTGAAAAATGCAATAAATTTAATTTTGCAAATTAATATACCGTGATGTAATGTATTCTAAAGGGTGTTTTTTTATGTATAGAACTTTAAGTTCGCATTGTTCAAGATGGCGACCGATTTAACAGCTGCCAAGTGATTTATTCTCAAATTGGTTTGGCAATTCATCATGAAGAGACTCATTTATTTATTTATTTATTTTATCGTGCTTAGCGATGAAGAGCACTTCTGGTTGAATGGCTATGTCAACAAATAAAACTGCCACATTTGGAGTGAAGCTAATCCTCAAGTATATGTCGAAACACCGTTACATCCAGAAAAACTGTCTGTTTGGTTCGCTTTATGGGCTGGTGGAATCATTCGTCCGCACTTCTTCAAAAACGATGATGGCCAGAACGTTACAGGCAATGGTGATCGGTATATAGCCATGGTTACTAACTTCTTCATTCCTGAATTGAATAACCATGATGTGTAGGAGATGTGGTGTCAACAAGATGGCGAACCATGTCACACAGCTCATGCCACAATCGATTTATTGAAAGACACGTTTGGTGACCGCCTAATTTCACGTTTGGACCTATGAATTGGCTTTCAAGGTCTTGTGATTTAATACTGCTTGACTGCTTGATTGTTCTTTCAACAAAGCACGGCTCGTAGTATGAAGCAATCTTTGTCCTTCTTGCAAAGAGTCTAATTTCAGTTTTGTCTGAGTTCACATTCAACCCCGTTGGTTAAGAAAAGTTGTGTGCCGGAGATAAGCCTTCTCGGCTTTATTGCACAGTTGATTTGGGTCACTTCGCTTCAAAAATATCATGACGTCATCTGCATAGATTCCCCTCAATTTTTAAACAAACTGCAAGCGTGTACATCTTTTCATTAAGAGACCTTTTTCTAAAATGCACCACATTATGTAATGCAGTGTCTACAGGTCTACCTTTGACGTATGCGTCATCGGTGGGGTAATTTCCCACATCATCCCTCCAATAGACGGTCCTCTTGGGAGTTGGTGATATCGGCTGTCACCTTCGTCTTGGCCGTCTGCATATAGTGTGGTCTATGTTTGTCTCGTCGCTGATGGGATTTGTTTCACCCCTACTCCCAATATCAGGCTTGCCTATATTAAAATAGACTGCTTTTGAAAGAAAAAACACCTATCCTTTGGATTTGGAATGGCTGAATGTAGATCCTCGGTCGATGCCTACAACAAAAAGAGTTTCATTTTGGTCATTCTCTCTGTGAAAAACCTCCCACTTCTCTACCACCAGTTCTTTGCTCTGTTTTCGAATAACCTCCAGGGCGCCATCAGATATGAATTTGCATCTCCACCCTTTGATGTAGAATGTTGCCTTTGTTAAAGTTAGTATATTTCTACCAACAACCAGTTCCAGCTTACAGGGGTCCCATAGCATTCTATCTAGCAACTTCTTGAGGATGGCTACGCAGGTCTGCGATGCTAAGTTTAGCATGAACACAGCCTTTTTAAATTTGCAGCTATTGATTTCTATTGGAGATCCGTTATAGGGTGTCATAACGTACGTCAATATTGCTTTATTTACCAGAACCTCAACCCTTTGCTGTTGATTTTCTGGTATCTTGCCAGTTGAACGTGAGGTGTCAACAACTGAATAGCAGTGATCGCCTCTGCATTGCTCCTGGCTACTTTAGAATAAGAAGGTGGCTCTTTTACCTTAGTTACCTCTAAATTCCTCTTGCGCATGTAGAGATTACGCTTTTTTGAGTTCTCTGTTTCTGCGGAAGATTTTACCGACATACTTATGCTTCGGCTCCGCAATGCTCCTCTTTTCCTGAGATCGGATCCTCTTGACCTCAGATCACTCTACCTCAGTAGGGGGATTCTCTTATATTTCCTTAAGATCATCTTGTGTATTTAAAGATGCTGCCTGGTTCTTCTTGGTAAGTTTTCGCCGTTCAGCACCACAGAGCAGATTTTTATGAGTATTTAGGCTCGCGATTTTATCATGGAGGTCCTGTTAGGGATCACGACCTGGCCGGCTTAGATTTAGAGAGTCAGAGTTGGTATTCCCACTTGTCCCTAAAGGCTGGGTTGACCCTGGGTACTACCACATCTTCCTTGCTCTTAGACGTCACTGTCCCTGTATTATTTTTTGTTCCTTTGTCTGTTGGCATGTTTATTGTCGTCGTTACGTTTTGTTTTTTATTTGAATTTCAGTTCGACATCATTTTTGTTCCTACGAGTATGGGGGAAAAGGATATCCTCCACGTCATAGCCCCCGAGAGCGTGGAGGGGGCGTAATCTATCTACTGCGGTACCCTGGTATTAGAAGGCTTCGTTCAAATACAGCCTCGTTATGCCCACCTGCCAAGAGAACAGATAGGCATGGGTAGCGTAACACCTCTGTTTAGGGATGGATAACTTTTAGTATCCAATCTTGTTATACCCACCTCATTCACAAGCTAAACTATGGTTTCTACAAAGACCATCGTTTGTCTTCAGAAGAGGTGTGCATTTCAGCCCACACCTAAGCCCTCACACCACAACAAGATAGTTATCCCAGCATGGATTAAGGGTTTGATACTAAACTGCCAATATTAATTGTTTGGGGCTTAAAAAACAACCAAAGTATATAGCACAATCTGCTCCTATTGACTGCTCCAACGAAAAACCTTATAAGTCAATTGAAGATTTCAATTTTTTTTACGACCAATACTGCCAGTTAACCAACGGTGTTTTATCAATATGTAAAGTTAAAAAATAGGGTTGTAGACAGACAAAAAATATGACACGGGTGGAAGTGGTTACTTAACTAAAGTTTAAAGATACCACAAATTAGATACTAAACAAAATCTGCCTTAAAGCAGCTGTTTTCTCTACAAAAACAATTTAATCATCAAAATTTCTTTCTGTGATTAAAAAAATTATTTGGGTGTTTTTTTAACGCCCAACATGAATACATGCTTTAGCCAACTCACATTTTACAAGCCTTTATGTTTGAGAAAAGTTTTATACAAGTCTAAAACTAAGCACTTAATTCCATACCCCATAATATGTTTTATATCTTCTGCAACTACAAACTAAAGTGTGTTTAAGTTGGTAATTTAAATTGATAAAGACCGACCTTCTGTACTCTTCGTATGTTCGTGCATTTAGCAGGGATAAAAATAAACAAAAATTACGGGTTAAAATCCCTCTGCTGAGTGCTTTCCAGCATTTATGCTTAAATACGCTTTTTATTTATTCTGGCCTTTACATTTCAAATGGTTCTTTTTGGCCAAAATGTGAAATTCTTTAGCAGTTTTTTTGTGTTTTAATTTTTTTCTTTCTAGAAAAAATGTGTGCTTTGAGCATAAATAAATAAAATAAAAAAAAAATAATGGAAGGATATGTGTTTATTTTTTACTGGCTGCTTAATATTTTGCTTTTTTACATTTTAAAGAAATTTAAGTTTCAGATGTAGAAAATTTAAGTCAAGATGATGTATTTTATATTAAAATTTTCTTACACGTCAAACAATAACGAGACTTTAAAGTCAAATAAACCAAAAAAAAAAAAAAAAAATGGTTAGCTCTCATCAACTTAACTTGATGTATGAATTATTCACTATGATAATCAATTTGAATGAATTTTATAAATCTATAATAATCTAAAATTTTTAACAATAGACTACGCAAGTTTAAACTTGGTCTTAATTCGCTTAACTTGGGCAAACTTTTTTAGCATTACAATTCATTAAGATCTGGCTTATATGTATGATATGATATGTATAAATTTTTATATGCATGTGTATGTTAGTATTGTATGACATTTACATTTACATATAAAATACTTTCTTGAATAAAAAAAAAAAAATTATAAGAATTTAAATGGAATGTTTAGATCTTGTTCGGGTTTTTGAAGGGCGGTGGGACCATCATGCATGATGTTAATCGATAACTAAGCAAGTTATGTTCTGAGTACCATCTTCGTTATCCTAAATATAGGAGATAGTTTGTAGTAACTTTATCTTAATATTGGGTATATTGTCACGGCTTCGGTGGCATAAGTGTATCCGAAAGTCCACATTTTAAAAACTGTGGGAAGTAATCTACACAATGCTGTTGATGTACCCAATAATCTCATTCTATAGATCTTGAAATAATCTTGACTTATTGGCTTACTCAAAAATGATCATGATTATTTATTTTTAGACCAAAAATAATGCTTATTAGCAGGGTTCAGAAAAATTCATATATGAACACTCTATTTTAAACATTTATGATAAATCTTCATGTATGAAATTTCAAAAATGTATTTTGCTGCTCTTCATAAATGAGTAGATCTTCAAAAATGTTTCTTCACTACACATCGTCATGAACAGAAGTAAAAGTTCAATTATTCATCTTCACTATACAAGAGTGAAACGTCAACTGCTTGTTGCTCGCATTCAAAAATGAATAGCTTAATTTCTTCATTTCTTGCCTGCTCATATATGTGCGTGTAGAAAATTTTTAATTTCTTGATCACTCTCAAATGTGTGTGCAAAAATTTGACAATGCAAAATCTTCACACTTGAACATGAGACGTATGTATACACTGTTAAAAGGTATAGACAAGCGGCAGCCACACACAGCAGTTGTAAAACAGAAACTCATTTCTGTTTTACAGTGAGAGAAACGATTTTGTATTTGTTAAAATGGTAAAGCTTATTTCAATACACGTACACTTATATTTTAATTATATTGAACTGCGCTGTAATACTTTCATTTACATAATACTTAGTATGCTCAAGTTCAATCAATTATATGTAATACTAAACATTAGCATTAAGTGAGTTTTTTTTCATTTATTTATGTTGGTACATGCATACGTATAATAAAAAATTCTAAAATAAATTCCTTGCTATTGAATATTTTCAGTGTACTTGCTTCATAAAACAATGAGGATGTATTTACATTCTTTGTTACTAAGGGTGGATTTTTTTCCTTGGGCACGCTGCAGATTATCTGTTGCGTAGAGCAATATGATGATTTGTTACATGAATGGTGTACACACACACATATGTGTGTATGTATGTAGGTAGGTAAACAAATTAATTTTTTGGTGGGGAAATATGAATGAGTCAATTTGAAGATGAAATTGCCAAAAATAATTTCATTGTGTATCCTTTTTTTCAACAATACTTTATTTACATCATCTTCAAACATCCGCTAGTTTTAATTTCGCACATTCTAAACCAAACAAAAAAATTGTTTGTGCTTACCTAATTACATACATATGTATCTATAAGGCTTTACACAAAATATCATCAGCCACGTGCCTGAAGGAATACAACAAATCTACTAAAATATGATTAGTGTCATTACCAAAGGAAGAAAGATCATTCCGTAGGGAAATATCCCATGAAACATAACATAAGAAATAAATTTAAATGCTTTTATTATTATTGTTTGGAAGACCTTTCTTTAAAAACAACATTTTTTTCTTTTAAGATATGTATTTGTTATTTTAAATTCTGTTTTTAATTTCCAATCAAACTATTAGACGAAGAGTGAAAAATATTGGCAAATATGTGCATAAGTATATACATACATACATACATATGTATGTAATTTAAAACTAAAACTGTAAGAGGAAAGACCTCTTTCTCAATTAATATAAAAATATAAAATATTAAAAACGATAATAATATTAAAAAAACGTAGGAATAAAATAATTAAAATTGTTTATTATTATAAAAATAATAGCTCAAATATACATACATACATACATATGTATATTTTTACTTGAAGAATAAAATCAACGATTTCACCCTCACACTTGTTGTGCTACCCATCACATTTTATTACGACGAGTAGGCATACACACATGAATGCTGTTCAATGAAGAAATGTGAGCAACTTTTCAAAAACTACAATTGTCTTCGCGAAGAAATTGTCTTAAATTTTTGATGTGCACATGGCTACAAAATTTTTCACGTCGATGCTCGTCTTCATTTATGAATACGCAATAAACTCTTGCTTTTCTTCATTTTTGAATAAAACTGAAAACCGTGCTCGCACTTCATAACCAAAGAGTGAGTAAAGCAAAATGTATTTTGTCTCATCATACATGAGGAGAGCAAAACAAAACAAAAAAAAGATTTCACTCTTCATGTGCGTGAGTGATCAGTGAGTGAAGAATTGGAACTCTGCTTATTAGTTTACATTTTTTTTTCTTAGTGAGAAGATAGAACAAATCTTAATGGTGAATCCAACTAATATCGTGATGTAAGTCAATAAGAATGTTATATACATATATAACGGTTACTTAGTTCTTATGGTGTATATCGCTTAAGTCTCCTGGGTGCCAGTACTTCATTCGCCAGAAACATTCTGAGTTTCCTGTTGAAACGTTGTGTGTTTAAGGGTGGAGTCATGAATGACTTCTTGTGCAGTTTTGACACTTAGATTTCACTGCATGTCCTCATCTCTAATTTTGATAAGAGTTTTACATTGGATTCATTGTATAATTTTTATTTTCGTTGTGCTTGTCGTCCCCCAGATTTCTACACCGTATTTACAGATTGGCACTAAATCTGTGTTGTTTATGTGAGGAGGTTGTTTTAAATTGAAAGCCTGGAGAGAGTCCAGGCTCTTCTGCGTGATGCGATCTTTCCAAGGTTTTCGTTCTTGTATCAAAAAGAATGGGTAAGCCATTTACATGATGGGATTGAATATTTAATACTTACTGATATTCACCAACTACGGAACCACTACAACGTTCCTGTTGTTACTTGATGCTAGAGTTGCAATATCAGATGTAAGGAGGACACTACCGGGTCGAGGACACTACCTTGGAGTACGCCAGCTCTCATAGGGAGAATTTCAGCACACTCCTCTTTATATTTAATAGAAATATCAGTTTTATAGTTAGTAGTGCATTTTTATTTGATTTTTAAGTTTGTGGAGGAGATCTTTGAGCCAAATACTGTCAAACGCATTTGCTACACCGAGGAATGTTGCAAAACAGAATTATTTTTTGTCAATGTCAGACGCTATTTTGTCTGCTACTCGATGTATTTGCTGAAAAGTAGAGTTCTGTCACCTAAAACCCAACTGGTGGTCAACACTGAGTTGTATCTGTAAAAAAAATCGGTTCTATACGTTCAAAGAAAATTTTTTCAAAGAGGTTCAAGCAGTAGAAATGATGCGTCTTTATTTGGTTTAGCGATGGCGATTATCTCAGGGACTTTATGCTGTTTATTTAATTATATATGTTTCTTACATAGACAATGTTTCTTTAAAATATTACCGCTTAGTTTTTGCCACATTTTGAAAAAAAAAAAATTTTACATTGGCTTTCATTATTATACCATTCACATAAATGTGTAAGGGTATATATAAGTTTGTGATTCCGTTTGTAACGCATTGAAATATCCATCTAAGACCCCATAAAGTATATATATTCTGGATCAGCATCAATAGCGATTACGATTGAGCGATGTCCGTCTGTCCGTCTGTCCGTCTGTCCGTCCGTCCGTCTGTCCGTCTGTAGTCGTTGAAATACCGTTTCTGAGAAAACGGTTTGAGATAGAAACCTCATTCTTTCGCTAAAACGTGTTAAACCTAGGTAATGGGTCTGCTATTGAAATTCAGTAAGATAGGTCCGCGGATAGCCGAGATATATACAAAAGCCAAATAAAACAACTTTTGGCACCGAAGATCAATCAGAATGGTACATATAGGCTATTTAGAGGCAAAAGTGGAAAATTTTTCCACATCGGCCCATATACACTCGAGATATAGCGCCTCCCTTTTTCTCCAGAAGTCGGCTCTAAAAGCCAAATAAAACAACTTTTGGTACCAAAAATCGATCAGAATAGTACATATAAGGTGCAAAATTGGAAAATTTTTCAAATCGGTCCATATATATCTGAGATATAGCGACTCCCGATTTTTCAAGAAATCCGCTCTTAAGCCAAATAAAGCAATTTTTGGTACTAAAAATCAATCAGAATGGTACATATAGACTATTTAGAGGCAAATGTGGAAAATTTTGGACATCGGCCCATATACACTCGAGATATAGCGCCTCAAATTTTCTCAAGAAGTCGGCTCTAAAAGCCAAATAAAACAACTTCTGGTGCCAAAAATCGATCAGAATGGTGCATATAAGGTGTTTAAAAGTAAAATTTGAAAATGTTTGCAATCGGTCCATATATACCTGAGATATAGCATCTCCCGATTTTTCAAGAAATCGGCTCTATAAGCTAAATAAAACAACTTTTGGCACCAAAAATCAATCAGAACGATACATATAGGTTAGTCAGAAGCAAAACTGGAAATTTTTTTGTTATCGGCCCATATATGTTCGAGATATAGCGCCTCCCGATATCTCAAGAAGTCGGCCCTGGAAGCTAAACGAAACAGTTTTTTGCACAAAAAATTTTGTATGTATGTATGTATGTATGTATGTGTGTATATATGCATGTATGTATGTATGTGTATATACATTTGTATGTATGTATCTACATATGTATGTATGCATGTATGCATGCAAGTAGGTTAGCATAAACAATTTTTTTGCTTTGTTGTAAAAATGTGTATGTACATATGTATACACGAGCTTGAAAATAAAAGTGATATAAAGAATTGTTGAAAAAAGGGTACGCAATGAAATTCTTTTAAACAATTGCGTCTTCAAATCCATTCCCACAAAAAATCATTTTGTGTTTCCCTACGTACTTACATACATATGTACATACACACATACATGTGTATGATGATACGCAACAGATCATCAACAACGTGCACAAGAAAAAAATCATTTTGTGAAAAAAAGCAAGCAATGTAAATATGTATGTATGTATATATGTATAATCATTGTTTTATGGAACACACTGAAAATATTCAATAACAAAAAATTTATTTTAGAGTTTTCTATTATAGATACATACATACGTATGCATGTACCCACATACGTAAGTAAATTGAAAAGCAAATCACACTTAATGGCAATGTCTAGCATTATAATTCAAAAATAATGCAATTATATGCAATTTTTTGTTGAATAAATTTTACTATAAAGTTAACTGATAAATAATTAAGAAATACATTTTGCTTTTCTTTATTTCATTGATATTAAAAAGAATTGGTGTCACCCAGTGGTTGAACTTGAGCATATTAAGAATTATTTAAATAAAAGTTTTGCAGCCTGTGTTAAATCCCGGTAGTGGATCTGATATTGAAATTCAGAAAAACTCGGCCCATTTAAAAGCCAAATAAAACAACTTTTCGCACCAAAAATCAATCAGAATGTATGTACCATTGTGAAGGGTATTTAAGATTCGGCCCAGCCGAATATAGCACTCTTACTTGTTTTTATTATTTTATCGAATTTTGTCATAAAATATTTATATTTCTAAGTTTTTTACAGGCTTTTAAGTTCGTTTTTATAAAATGCTGCTATTTTCGTTAATATTGAACAATAAAGGTAGATTCAATTTACCACAATGGACATCAAGATGTTTCTGAGCGACCACGCTCTTAATCAGCGCAATAATGAACAAACCAAAACTCACTTAATTTTATTTTTCCTTGCCTGTTTTCTCAATATTAACCAAAACACAACTTTTTTATTGTCTCATTTGGATAATATGTCTCATTTCGCGGGGTTATTAAACATTGTATTTAGCAATGTCGCCACTATTTAAATTCAAAAAAATTTTTCCAAATTTATCATTCTTTCTGAGATTTTATGAATCATGGGATGTCAATTTTTAGGTGAATTGCTAAAACCTGTTAAATAACACTAAAAGCTCAAAGAACACTAAAATAATGAAAAGCTATTTTATGGAACTAAAAAAGCCTCCAAACTCTTACCAAATGGTACTTTAACCATGCAATATCATATATCCACTTTTTTTTCGTAAAGAATAAGCAGTATAATATAATATAAACAGTAAAGCATTTCCCATGTTACTCGGAAGGCGTGGCCTTTGTCTGATTTTTACAAAACCAAAATTAGTTATACCAAATTTAAAACATTTTCTACACCACAGAAAATGTTTTAAATTTAATTTTTAAATAAGTGGCCAACAGGCGTATGCGCTGTTCAATTTTCGCAATAGCTTTTATATATTTACCTGAATGATTTTTTTTTGTAACACTCCAGGTGTAAAAGATTTATGGTGCAGTTGATTGAAATTATTAAAATTTAATTTTTAGAATAAGCGGGTGACGCTCGCCATGAGTTATGCTTGTCCATTGTCCAATTTTTACCAAAAATGTTTGTTTGATAAAGGCATTTCTATGCAGATTCATAGAAAACTCGAAAGCTAAGGTTTCTGGATAAGAGTATAGGGGCGGTATACGTATAACTTACACCCTGTTTAGACCGGTCTCTACAAAATTTTTTGAATTGGACATTATGTGCTTCTATATGGAGTTATGTAGAAAATAAGAAAAACTAGTAATTTATTTGGCTTATAGAGCCGAGTTTTTGCAAAATCGGGAAACACTATACCTCGATTATATATGGACCGAATTCAAAACTTTTCGAATTTTGCCTTTGTACATCCTATATGTACAATTCTGATCGATTTGTGGTACCAAAAGTTGTTTTATTTGGCTAATGCCGACTTCTTGTGAAATCGGGAGGAACCTTATCTGGGGTGCATATTGGCAGATGTATTAAAATGTTCCAAATTTGCCGGTAAACAACATATATGCATCATTTTGACAAACTTCTAGTGCAAAACTTGTTTCGTTTGGCTTCCAGAGCCGACTTCTTGAGATAACGGGAGGCGCTATATCTCGAGTGTATATGGATCGATGTCTATATGTACGATTCTTATTGATTTTTGGTGCCAAAATTGTTTTATTTTTCTTATAAAGCGGATTTCTTGAAAAATCGGGAGACGCTATGTCTCGGGTATATGTATATTAGCCGATTTCCAAACTTCTTTGATTTTTAGGATCTAATGGGCATTAGAAATGATATGGCTATTTTTTTAGGAAAAAATTTTTTTTCTAAAATATGACCAAAAAATAGCCCAAAATACCCCTCAAAACCTGGTTTTTTTAATATATCTCGGCTATGCGTGGACCGATTCTACTGAGTTTCAATAGCAGACTCACTACTAGGATCTAACACAGTTAAGCCAAAGAATAAGGTTTTTATCTCAAACCGTTTTCTCAGAAACGGTATATCAACGACTACAGACGGATATCGCTTAATCGTAATCTCTATTGATTCTGATCCAGAATGTATATACTTTATGGGGTCTTAGGTGGTTATTTCATTGCGTTACACACGGAATCACAAACTTATATATAGCCTAACACATTTTTGTAAAGGGTATAAACATGTTTACCATATATTGGCGGTATATGTATGTATGTGTTTTTAATGGTTCAAAAACTTCAACTATATTATAAAATTTCAAATACCTTTGACAACTGTTTCTATTTTTGTTCCATTGCTATGTGGACTCAAAGCTCTTAGCGGGGTTATTGAATTTCTCACACTAAGGATTTTTTATCTCTTAGTTGTGAGCCCATCTTGTTTGAACTAGGTAACTTTTAGGTCAATATCCTTACTTTCTGACCACATAAGTCTCGGTATAATCTCACGGTGGCGAACACCATTTGTATGGTAACTGGTTGGGAGACCATCTTTTCGAAAACCGCACCGAAAATTGCACCGCTAGGCCATAAACCACATGCAACAGTCGCTCTTTGTAGAAGCATCGTCTTTTCAAAATTCGCTTTTTGAGTCTATTTTATCCCTGTTCAAACTAGCAGAACGAAAATTATCATATACTTTTATATTTACAATTCTGGAAATATTATTGAAACTATATTTAATTTAAACTGAATTTTATATTTGAAATCAAACCGATAGTTTCAAGTTACAACAGTGTTATCGACAGAAAGTGTAATATTATTGTAAACATGTAAAAACAATTAACATTCGAATTATTTACAGACACATTTGTCAAATCTAAGCGCCAAATTAATTATAAAAAATTAAACGAAAAGAGCTTTTGTGGCTGCTACTAAAGGTAATTTCTGGCATTTCTTATAACACAATTAGGCTTAAAGATGAGCGCCACGACCTCCACAACAAGGCAATGTAAAAGTTGGCTTTACGTAAAGCTGTGACAATTGGCATCGTGCATTGTGTATTTACCCCCTTTTTTGTAATGAAATATATGATTCTCAGCTTTTTTAATATATACCTATTTCTGCGAGCTACTAGAGGTTGCTTTCTATGACGTACATCTTGCACAAATCAAAATAGATTTCGCTGGTCTCATATAGAAAGACCCTGTAGTGTCAATAATTAATAGTAAGTTAACAACACTGCAAATGTTAGAACAATCTGATAACCCCATAACATATGAATTCACCTTGTAAAATATATCCTAGCTTAAGACGAAATATAGAATGATTGAATAAAGGAGTAGTGAAATAGACACGAACAAGTAAAGATGTTTAACTAAGAGATAAATTAAAGGTATGTTATGTTATGTTATGTTTCGAGGGTCGCCGGTCCTGAGACCGACTCACTTGGGTCCTAGAAAAGGTCCCGTTGTGTTACCCGAAAAAATACTGTGGGAAGTTCTCCCTACACAAGCTCCACCGGTTCCACCCTGAACCAGCCCGATGAATGGATGAAGGATTCCACCCTGTCCAATCCGCATTCCGATACTTCCGGTCATCCCTCTAGTGTCGATCTGCCCAAGCAATTCGCTCTCCTGTTAGAGAGGGCCGGACATCGGCAAAGGAAGTGTTCAACACTCTCCTCCTCTTCCTCATCTCTGCAACCTCTGCAGAAATCATTGTATGGAAGATTCAGTCTTCTCGCGTGTGCTCCCATGTGGCAATGTCCTGTTAGAACAGCCACAAGGGTATGGAGCCTATGCTTCGGAAAGTCCAGAAGGCCATATTCCTGCTATGCTCATACCTGGGCCATGTAAAACCCGATATTCGACAGGTGATCTCGTTCGACCATCTATCTTGCGCGATTTCTAGCAGCTATCGTTGTACTATCTGCTTGCAGCTATTGAGAGGAATACCTACGAATTCGTCAATATCCTCCTGATGAAGGTGGGAACCGGATCTTGCCAGTTCATCCGCTATCTCATTTCCGGACACACCATTGTGACCAGGTACCCAGCGAAGCTCCAGATCAGAATGTCTCGCTATCTCGTTTAGAATTACCCGGAATTCCTGAACCAACCGAGATGTTGAGTAAGCACCCGCAAGCGTGTTAATGGCGGCCTTACTCTCGGTACAGATAATAATATGCTCTCCGTATATCCTATAGTACCTCATCCAGTTTACCGCCCTTCTTATCGCCGCAACTTCGGCCTGAAAGACGCTACACTCATTCCGTAGCCTAAAATTGCTCCTCTTTTGAAACCGGGGAATGAAAATACCACCCCCAACCCCAGTGCTTGGAACCATCCGTAAAGACCAGGAATACATCCTCTGATTGATCTAATCCGACACTATCCAAGGACGCACCCGAAAAATTAAAGGTAAAGTATTAACAAATTAAAATAAACATTAAAGTGAAGTATTATCCTGCCAGGTAACATTTGCCAAAATAGAGGGGAAACTAAATAATTATATAAAATAAAACTAAAGCTCAGTGTGTTCTGACCACTTATGAGAAAATATCTATAATTCTTATATTTCTCATCAAATTTACGCAGATTCAAAAAACTCATACATATGCCGACGTTTATATTATTCGCCAAAGGGGCATTTGAAGTTAAAATCAATACAAGCAACATGTCGAGTTTTACATACTAAAGCAGAGAATGATTCCATTTAGATGTATTAAGCATTTCTATCAGTTTGCTCAGCTAAATTTTAATTTTACTTTTACATACACAGTTGAATTCCACATCTCAAAAACCTATTATAGCAAAGATTGTAGGCACTACTATGTGTGCTTAAATTATGTCTAAATCAAAGGTTTCTATGAACCACTTCTTTTGAAATAAAGGTTGAAATTTTACCATAAAGAATACTTAGCATTAAATAAATAAATGCAGATGAAATTTTATTATAAAATAATAAAATTCCCTGATGCTACGACTGGTTTTGCCACTGCATTCCTCTGTGCTAGTAAGAGGTATGAATCTTGCTGTTTTATTTTTTAATAAAAAAAAATTTCCCAGAGTCCGTTAAAAATGTGCCAGGTAAAATGCGTTGAGTAATTTCAGTTTTTCTGTTTTTTAAAACTACAAGTATTTGCCACAGTATTCAGGCTTGTATGTCGTTACGAACAAACATAATGCTACCATATTTGCAACATGCCTTTTGCATTGTAGTTTTATTGTTTTTTTTTTTTTTTTTTGTATCGCAAATTGCATTAAAGTTTAATAATTTTTAAAGTTTTGTGAATTACGGGGTTTTCCTCTTGAGCTTTCGCAAAAAAAAAAAAGGAAAAAAGTGAACCATAAAAAGAACTGGATTACAAAAATAGAGTTTTGCTTCGAGTGGTGTATAAACTTATAATAATTCAACACATTTTATGGCCTATGTTTAAGAAAAAGAACTGTAAAAACAGTTGCCGTCATATTCTTAATTATTTCATTGTACTGCAAACTAAGACCAGAAACACTTTTCAAGGTATTTATATATGTCCTATTATGTTAGCAATATTCTCCCCTTTTAAAACACTCTGTGTTCTTATTTTGGGTCAAAAGCGAAAACAAGTGTATTCTTTTCTACTTTATGAATTTATTTATTTTTTAAGTGCAACTGCATAGAGAGGTGTTACCTACAGTAAGAGGGAATAATAAATGAACAGCATACAAGTTTTTAAATAAATTTTTAGTTCAATAAAAAACGTTAATCCCGCTTCAGGACATTAAAGTCAGACATATTCACTAAATATTACTATTTTGGCTAATAATATTAGAGCTCAAAAACTGTAATCACTGATGTCTTTTATTTTTTAAATAATTTATTTATATTATTTATTTGCACTATCATAGAATAATATTTATAAATTATATTACAGCTTCTTCACAAAGCTCGTTATTAAAGTCAGTTGTAATGTACTCAATAACAAATAAAAAATTAGCAATGAAAAGCCACTAAGGTACATGCAATAAGTAGATTCAACTCAATATATGAGCAGAATGAAAATACAACGGCTCTTAGAAGATTATTAAACACAAACAAAACAGCGTTTGAAATATAGTACGAAATCTCGACAAGAAAAAAAAAGAACAATCAACTCCTGGCTAGTATGGATATTATTTAGCAGTAACTAAATCCAAAACGGTAAAACATAACACACTTTAAATATATAATATTTATTTGATCTTTTTAATTATTTGAAAAACTATTTAATACAGCTTCAGATCGTTTTTATATAAAAATTTTATTAACAATATTATTCAATATTTCGATAACAATTTGTTATAATCTTCAGGATAATATTTGTAATATTATCCTGATAATATTTGTAATATTATCCTGATAATATTTGTAATATTGCAAATATTATCCTGAAGATGATAACAAATTGTTATCGAAATATTGAATAATATTGTTAATAAAAACTATTTATTACAGCTTCAGATCTTTCTTTATATAAACAAATTTTTATTTACAATATTATTCGATATTTCGATAACAAGTTGTCATCATCCTGAAGATGATGACAACTTGTTATCGAAATATCGAATAATATTGTAAATAAAAATTTGTTTATATAAAGAAAGATCTGAAGCTGTAATAAATAGTTTTTTCAAGTAATTAAGAAGATCAAATAAATATTACATAATTGTTAATAAAAGTTTTATATAAAAACGATCTGAATCTGTATTAAATAGTTTTTCAAATAACACACTTTTTTATATACCGCAAGATTCCATTCTCCTTTCTACGCTGTTTCTTATCATTCTCAATGATCTTCTCTGTCAAACTTCAAACCCTATCTAGTGTGTTGGAGATGACAGCAGCGTTTGCCATTCGTATTCATTTAATCATAGGCCTATTATATCGCATATCAATGCCCAGAGACAGACTATGTACGATACTTTTACTGACGATCTGAGTATAATTTCCGAAGAGGCTCTTAAAAATAGTGTCGACTTCAATGCTCGTAAGACCCAGTATTGCCTACTAACACATATACGAACGCCCGTGAATGCTGCCTCATCTGTATTTATGGATGGTATGAACATTGAGCAGTCAGAACCTCTGAATGTTCTGGGTATATATATTCAGAGCGATGTCACAAAAAAAGCATTTAAGTGCCTTAGTATTTATAAGCGGTGCAAGGCATCGGATAGAGTGATGCTATCTGATCTTCCCACTATTTATACCACCTACATACGACCGAAATAGAATACAACTCTCATGTTTGGGCCGGTGCCTAAAAATCTATTTTGGGGCTACTCGACAATGTCATTAGAAATCTAAGAATTTGATCAGTGATAGGAGGGTATCGCTATTGTTAGGAATTTTGCTCAGACGGGATCAAGGATCTTGTTCCCGAAACCCACATATTTTTACGCAATACACGTGCACCGTCAAGAGAGAATTCAGAGAGAATTCGTTTTTAACCGTACTGTTCGTCAGTAGAACAACTTGAATGCAGACATATTACCCGTCAGCTACAATATAAAGACGCTTATCAAATCAAATGTGCACGAAAACTACTTACTACTTCCTCCTTCCCAAAACCTATTTTCTTAGTTCCTTCCGGTACGATGCACATGCATAAATGCTCCAATTTAAAAAAAAAAGTATTGTTTATAATTTTATCGATCTTGATTTCGATTTTTACTTCTTCAAAATTGAGAAAGATTTTTTGTGATTAGATTGCAGTAGTCAACATTTTCATGGAAGAAAAGTAAAGTTGAAAAATTACTAAAATATAGTATTATCAAAAACAATGTTTGGTCACCTAACATGAAAAACACTGTAATATTTTTTTCAGTTGATTATAGGAGAAGAAAGAAAATATATCATATCGAAACTGTTTGATATGTTTGGTCGAAATTTTTAGTTCTCGGTTGAAATGCCAATAGTTTCGGAAAATGCGCTGAAACAAAATAACATATCATCAACTTTTTAAACTCTATAAAAAAAAAAAACGTAAGCTTAATAAAAATATTTTCTTAATTCATAATAAAGGGTGGTCCAACAACAATTCATTAAACATAACATTAGTTTGAAATTACCTCGCTTCAGTACTTAATAAATTTAATTACAGAAAGTTACGCAGTACGTAAAATGTTTTTCAAATCAAAATATATTCTGTTCATTTAAAAATCAAATAAGTTCGTCTTCAGTGACGAGGCTCAACTTCACCTGAGTGGATTCTTGAACAAACAGAATTTCCGCGTTGGAGCAATGAGAATCAACTGTGATGTACTTCGCCGATGGTGCAGACTGGCTGGAAATGCCATTGTTTAAGCGGTGGTTGTTAAAAGAACTCACTATCGTAAGATAGTAACTGGACAAAAATTGAGGATATTGAGCGGAATGGTGCCACTAGCGAAATAGCCAATGAAAAAATTGATCTTCCGTGCGAGAAATTCAATGACCGCCACGATGTTTGATTTGAAAATATTGGACTTCTTTCCTTAAAGGAGAATCTGTATGCTAGTAATCTAAAACCGGATGGCAAAGTTTAACATATTAACACTATTGAATCTTAATAATATCTCAGAGTCTTTGAAAATATGGACTATCCTACAGAGACCAATATTTTGTTTTAAACATAATTATCATAGATCTTTATTTAAGCTTAAGATGTATTTAAAGCAAAGAAGAAAATAAATTAAACATAAATAACAAATTCAATATTTTAGTTAACAAATTAAAAAATAAAGGATTTATAATTTCTTCATTAGAGCATGAATGATGTTTAAGTAACTCATACATTTGCTGATACGTTGGTTAGAATTTTGGTTATAACTTTGGTATTTTTATAGCAAACGCTTAAAACCTTATAAACATGTGTAATTTCATGTAGCTCTAAACACATAGACGACAGCAGACAGCAAGCAGCAATATGTCAAAAATAAAATGCATGTGTTTAAATGAAAACGATTATTTTGACGGCAGCAGGGCAGCACGACTGCACAACAGCATTTGCTGCTGCTGCCAACTTAGGCTATTTTCTATTTTGACGGGCAGCAAATAAGCAAATATAGTGTTGCCATTATATATATAAATTGGACAAATTAGAACAAAAACTTTTTTTTGATATTAAACACAAAAGAACATTGCAAAAATACAATAAATAAATAAATGTTTGTGTTTTTATAGTTTTTTCGTGATATTATTACATTTTTCATCAATATTATCAATTTTATTCATTATAAAATAAGAAATACGGCATCCCTGAAATTAGCATTGCTAAAATACACAGCTGTTCATTTCCAATATCGAAACAATTTTTTTCGTTTGAGCTAATTTTTTGTGATTCTTTATTTAATTTTCATCCTGGTTGCTTTGAAAAAGTGTTCTTCATCTTTTTCCTTGATTTTTCACCAGCTGATTATTATGTTGTTGCTGTCTTCAAAATAATTATGAAGCCGACTTCAGAGCTACATTTGAAGTTGGCTGCATTTGAAGTAAGCAGCATTTGCAGTCTGCTGTCGTCTATGTGTTTAGAGCTTGTAACGAATCGTAGTCAAGTAAAAAGTAATTCTTGGAATTTTCGATGATTGGTTATTCTGTTTTTTAGATGGCGAATTAAAACTTCCAAATTGTGTTTTGTTTATGGCAAAAATTGCATATTTACCAATAACACTGTGCTAGTTGAAAAAACTGACAAACGGGGCACCCAGTGACTAAACATAATTTGGGTACGCTGAATTCAGTGGTGCTATCCGTTTTTCTATGTTAGCTTGCGTTTTCGAGATTTACCGTTATTTTAAAAATGGAGGAGGTTGCACTACATGTATTGAACTAACTAAAAAAATTTTTCGTTTATTGAACTTTAGTAAAAAACCGAAATTCCGCAATAAAATAGCCTTTATGCCAAGTCGGCGTAAAATCACTGTAGAAATAATTAACTTATATGAATCATATTTTTCTTTAAATATGATATGTGGTAAGAATTAGACAGCCTCAATAGTGTATACAACGTGTGTTTACCATTTTAATAAATGGAAGAAAAACAGAGACGCCTTTCCATTTAGTGTTCCAATGAACACTAGGTGCTCTTCAAGCGAAGTACAAATTATGCAAAAAGGTTTCATAACACTTTTTTAACACATCTAAATGTTAGATAATTACAAAAAACTTTTTATATGAACATGCAGAAAAGTATTTTAATTAACAAGAAAAAATTTTTTTTTCAATTTTTGAGGCTTCGTCTGGTAACAGGTTGAAACTACAATTTTTCATCTTTTGTCAATAAAATCAAAAGTTGCCCACAGATTTTGGTCATTTAAAGCTCGTTTTGTTTCAAACATAATTTTTTATATACACGGGAAAATTTGTTGGCATACCTTAATTTTTCAATTTTTTATGCAGTTTTAAAGATCACAAAATTTCAAGAATTTGCAAAAAATAATTTTTTTTTTTTTTCAAAAAAAAAAAAATTTTTTAATGAATTATATATCAGATTAAAGGTTATTTTATTGCGGAATTTCGGTTCTTACCAAAGTTCAATAAACGAAAAATTTTTTTAGTTAGTTCAATACATGTAGTGCGACCTCCTCCATTTTTAAAATAACGGTAAATCTCGAAAATGCGAGCTAACCTAGAAAAAAGGATAGCACCACTGAATTCAGAGTACCCAAATTAGGTTTAGTCACTGGGTGCCCCGTTTGTCGGCAAAAAAAAAGTTCCAAATTCAAGCACAGTGTAATTATATATTTGATGAAACAACCATTATTAAAAATTTAATAAAACAGAATTAATCGACTCAACAAAACCCTACTTTGCTTAACGACTACCGAATATTTTCTTAAATTGAGGTCGAAATTCATTGGAATTATGAATTTGAGTATAGAAAAAATTCCCAATTTTGCATATAGAAAATTTAAAATACAAAGTTTATTTTATCAGCCTTATTATGAATTCCGAGTAAACATCACTCGTAATGGGAACTATCCGTCATGAATTCATACAAAATGGTATTATGTATTCCGTCGGATTCGAAGTTAGTGTTGCCATCCTCTTAACCTAAGTTTGAATTAGTACAACCAACTTTTTTAATTGAAAAATAGATGTTTTTTGTTTATATTCTAAAAAAAAACTAAAAACATTGGATTTGATTGCTGCCTGATGGAAGAGGAATCTCAAAACAAAAGATGTTTGCGAACTGAGAGCAAAGTCTTGAGGGATGGTTAGAATTCCCTGGACTTGGATTACAAGGTGTAAGTTGTTAAAACAAATCACTAATTTTGAAAATATGTATATATGTAATTTTCCGTTTAGTTTTATTAAAAACTTCCGTCTGAACAAATCCGTACAATTAAATTTTTAGCAGATAGTGGCTATCAGCATAGTGTTGGAAAATATGTGCATGCTGAATAGCTTTTTCGTACCACTTGCTCGTACACACGTTTAATTCTAAACATAAAAGCCGGTTTTTTCCTTCTTGTATTTTATATCGTTAATTATTTTCCAAGCAATCTATCACATGTTGCAAATGGTGTATATGAAGCGATTTTTTCAACACCTAAAATCAGCAGTTAGTTGGTATTACTTTTTTGTTCAAATCATGGCAAAACCAATAATTATTTTAAAATATACCAATTAATTATCAAAGAAATATCATTTTATAAGTACTCGAATGTTGTTTTTATTCAATTTAAAAACTTATTTTTACTCTGTTCTTATTTTTAACTAATTTTCGTATTCTCCCGACAGTAAGAAGAGTTCGTACAAAGTTTTAATAAAAAAACGCCAAAAGTACGTTCATAATACCAACCTCCCGAATTTCGAAATTTGCGGAAGAATTTCGTAGTTACGTCGGAATTCATGATAGCATTTTTACAAAGGAATTCATAATAAGCATGTATATGATTCTATGAGAATTATATTATAATTTAATTTAAAAAAATTCAGTAATTGTTTTGTTCAAATTTATTTTCAATTTTGTTTAACATAAAATAATTTAAGAAATAATTAAGATGTAACAAAAACTTTGGCCTTCGAAACACAATTCAAAATCAGAAAACTTGCATTTATAGCTTTGTACGGATATCAGAATATTATTAATAATCGAGTGGAAAAATACATGAAATTTTTTATTTTATTGTATTGCTTAAATTGCTCAGATAAAAATTGTGTAATTTTTATGTATTTCCGAAACATAATTGCATGCATTTCCTCTTACTAATATGGGCATGTTGCAATGGCCTTAAAAAATATGATCAGACTAAAAAAATATACGTTCCTTATTTTGTTGGACAATAGTGTAAGATACCACGTTGGTGCTTGCTGCTGGGGTTACGACTGTGTTCGTTCTAGTTTTTGGTGTGTAATATTTACAAAATGCAAAAGAAAATTTTACCAGAGGATTTTATTTATCTGGTCTCAAACCATACAATCAGTAATGAGTTTATTTTAAGATGTGTTCTTTTTTCATTTTCAAAGTAAAAAAAAAAAACAACCATATATGAGTAAATACAATGCTGAAACAAACAGAACATGCAACAGATTTGCTTTACAATAATGTGCTTTTATTTTTTCCAAGTTTTTCATTTGTAACAGTGACAAATAATTAAATTCACACTAAAAGTTTCTTAACAACAATATCATTCAAAAGCTCTTTGAAAACATTAAATATACGAAAGATTGAGCAGATATAAAATAAAAAGTGTTTTATTGTCTAGACCGCGTAAGGCCGTAAAGAACTGAAGAATGTTAGTCAACCAAACACAGGAATGGATAATATTTCTATATTTAAAAATTTACCACAAGCCAATACTATTCGATTTGATATTACAAAAAAAAGTATCCCTCAATAAATCAAAAATAGGTTAAATAAAAGTCAGGCTCGAAACATATCTTTTGGATAAAAGCACATTAAAATTTTAGGCTGAAAGGTTTGTATAAGGATCAAAGTAATATTATCAAAATAAACGTGTTTCACAAAACTAAACTTTGAGAATCATTTTACCCACCTAATCTAGTTGAAGAAAAATTGGGGAGGTTTTAGCTTAGATGGGTACGACAAACGCAGTTTTTGTTTTTATAGTCATTGATTTCTAATAGATCATAAAGAATGTAACATGAAATTTTTTGTTTTTAGTTTAACAAATTTGAATCTAAAGCCGTACTTTAATTAATCTAGGTCTAAAAGTTGACCTTATTAATCTGAGTTTTTCTGTTGTCTACGTGTCACCGACATTTCCTTGATGCTACCCAACTGGTCACTAGGCTCGAAAATACCCAAAAAAAAAAAATGTTTGAAACATGACTACATAGTATATTATTTCCATTAACACAATAAAAATCGCAAATGTGCAAACAAATCTTAAAAGTTGTGTTTTACTTTTAACTCCTTTTTAACTCATTGCTGCTGCAATTTAAATAAGTAGAAAAAAAGCTTTTTAAATTCAGCGGAGGGATATATATACAAATACTGGGCTGATACTAAAACTATAGGTCAGCATACGGTAGGGTGGGAATTATCGACCTGAGGATAACTCCATCGGTTCCTCCGTTTTGGTTTCCGTAGCAGAATCGTAACTCTTCCTATGTATTCATATTACAGATAACGAACAATCAGCTTGTCCCTCGTTATCACGGGTCTGCACACCTAGCGTTGCTTCGGACTTAGCTCAGGGAAATGGGCGTAGGGTGTGTGATATCGTTAGGGTTACTCGCGTTACATGAATTTAAGATATAAAAGTGTGCAGAGAGTAAGAAAGTCTCTCCAGGATGAATACATAGGAAGAGTTATGATTCTGCTACGGAAACCAAAACGGAGGAACCGATGGAGTTATCCTCAGGTCGATAATTCCCACCCTACCGTATGCGTAACGAACAATCAGCTTGTCCCTCGTTATCACGGGTCTGCACACCTAGCGTTGCTTCGGACTTAGCTCAGGGAAATGGGCGTAGGGTGTGTGATACCGTTAGGGTTACTCGCGTTACATGAATTTAAGATATAAAAGTGTGCAGAGAGTAAGAAAGTCTCTCCAGGATGAATACATAGGAAGAGTTACGATTCTGCTACGGAAACCAAAACGGAGGAACCGATGGAGTTATCCTCTTTTTCACAAAAATAACTAATACCACCTTCGGTTCTATTTAATGAATGCTTCCAGATTAACTCTTGTCTAATAAAAATGTATGGTCAAAAGCTACAAGCTGCTGCAACATATTAATTGAATTTTAACTGGCTCAAGTTTAATCCTTGATTGGTCACTTTTTTTTATCCATATCAATGAATTAAGTTAAGTAAAGAAAAGTCAAATTTTGTAGCTACGTGGACAACCCGCTTTTTCTGAGTAGCAAACATCCCTCATCAGCACCCTAGAAACTTTAGACGTGTAAAATTTCACAATTTTAACACTGCAGCTTTTAAGCCACTCAGCATCCAAAGCTCACGCAATTTTACTTTCTATTTAGCACTAACATTAACCAAAGCATTGACCTTACATCACATATTGAAATAAATCTTCAGGGGTTTGAAAACTATTGAAGGATTAGCTGTTTGATAGGATTGTAGAATTGTTAAAGGTTTTGTGTACAAAAAATATGGAGTTTCATAAATTTTACTTATGCGACTGCCACTATCTGGCAAATATTAATTTCTGAACAGGTGCTTAAAGCTTATTCATATTTATTTCGAAGAAAAGAAGAGTCACATTTTAGTACTTCACGCAAATTATTTCTCCTACGATTTGAAAAATATTTATAGAAGTGGTGCTAAAACAATTAATTGATATCTTTAGTTTTACTCCAGTCTCACCTTATAATTTTGTAAATAAGTAGTCAACAAAATATAGAACAGCCTGCAAATCTGGCAACAGTGCTCATCGCACATTTTCATAATTATTATTTAATTAACTTGAGCATTCTCGTTGTCACCTCCCATACATGCATGCACTTGGGTGTGAGTGTATTGATTTAACAGTGCAATAATCAAAAAACCACGCACAGTGTGCCTTTAGCAATGAAACTTGAATAATATAAAAGAAATTTATTAAAAATGAACGAATTTACTTGCTTCACGAGCCAATTGAAATGTACTATTTTAAGGTCAATGAAATGTCGGCGGCATATAGACGGAAACATGTTTTATACCTAAAATAATAGAAAGAAATTTTTTGTTTTAAAGCAAACAATTCTACTGGAGAAGGTATATTTTGATTCAACGGAATCTATATCATAGCTTTTCGTGGGCATATTTCTTTATAAATATTTGTGCTTAACAACAGTTGAGCTTCTAGCTTTTTTTTAATATGTTTCAAAAGATTTTCTTCGATATTCTAAAGCATATATGCAATAAAAACTTTTTTTTTAATTTCTAATAAAAAACGAAAAAAGCACCTTAGACTCCACTGTTATCAAACGAAAAATTTGTATATTGTATTTAAAAACACCAAATCCATTGTAAACCAGTTTAAATATTTCTTCTGTTTTTCAGAAATATGTACATATAAATAATTTGTTAGTTTGTTTATTCTAAGCGAAGTCTGCACAAGTATCCCTGTATCACTTATGTATGTGTGTGTGTACTCACGCAAATATCAATATACGTATCCGAATCTGTCAAAAGAAATTCACTTAATTTAAATTCCAGCAAAGCTGTAACGCCCTTAGCTATATAATTATACCTTTTAGTTTTTGTGATAATTTTAATTTTCTTTTCCCATAAAGCACTGATTGACAACTAAAATATGTGTATATAAAATAAAATAAAATAAAATAAAATAAAATAAAAAAAAATTATTGGTGTAATATAAAATAATTGATCGTGGTTACTAGCAATTGCAAAATATTGTACACGTGTAATTCAATTAGTAAAAATAGCTTTTTTCACCATTCAATTGTTTCACTTACTACTTCATTAGGTGAAACTAGTTTCAGAGGAAAAGATGCATGTACATGATCCATCAATCGCCCTTAACTAAAAAATTGCTTAACATCTATTTTTGACTGGCCAAAATGCACATATCAAAATACACTGTGTTGTGAAATTTTACATTCCTACTTTCAAAAATACCGACTTCATGGCGAAATTCTAAAAGCATGTTAAACATTACTTTAATATGAAATCGGAAAATAGACTCCAGTTTCATATTAATAATAAAAAATATGTATGAATACTTCATGGGAATATAAGCTCCTTACAGACAAGAAAGTCAAACATCCTATCGTGAACAAAGTTTTAAAAATGCAGTATTAGAAGTCAATTCAAAGCTTTTACAAATAAATAGACTGACATAAAAAGCAGCAGTCATGTCATGCGTTTCAATTGGAAAAATACATTATGAATAACATAACAACAAATCCCAGTTCATAATAAAACTTTAGAAAATGTTTTAAATCCAAGTACAGAGTGTCTGGTGGCTAATTTATATTTAAATGCGAATTTGTACAATGTCGCAGTGGTCGAGTGAGCATCGCGCGCTCGCTGTGGAGACATTTTTTAAGTATAATGATTCTTACGCATTTGTTCGTCTACAAATTTGTTCAAGTTGGTTATTGGTGAATACGTGATAGACTGAGTATGAATATACATAAGTTGTTCGTGGGCGAAGAAATTTTAACAACTGCTTC
Organism: Sturmia bella; assembly: GCA_963662145.1. Lineage (NCBI taxonomy): Eukaryota > Metazoa > Arthropoda > Insecta > Diptera > Tachinidae > Sturmia > Sturmia bella. The sequence continues at coordinate 39,669,277 of OY759169.1, forward strand.
AGCTATGAATGCTTGAAGACCAGGCCCCAGTGGACCTCTAAGGACTCCTGAAAACATTTAACTGGTTGAAAGCAATTTACGTGAAAATCAACGACTTTTATCTAAAAAAAAGAGCAGCCCCACTGGGACTTTCAAGATCGATTATTCACGAAACTATAAGAAGAGACCTGAAATTTCATCCTTTTAAAATTTAAATCGTTTCAGAACTAAAAGTACGCAAAAAATTTTTCGGAACTATGTTGGAGCATTTTAAGACAACAAATTTCATTTCCTGAAGGGACGAGGTTCATTTTCGCTCAAAGGCCATGCCAAAAAGCCAAACTTCTACACTGGGCTCCAAGAACTAGCAAATTCTGATTGAAACATCAAAAACTATTGCCTTGCTCCAGGGTAACTGGAGTGCTATATCCTAGCACTTTTTTAATTTCTCGAGACCAGAATGTCAGCGATGAAAACTATAAGCGCATGATCACGTAAATCTGTTTGCCAAACCCACGAACTCATCCGTTTTAGTCTTCACACATGGTTTCGATAGGATGCAGCGACTGAAAACACAGCACTTTGGGAATATCAAATGGCCACCGAAGTCGGCCGATATAACTCGCATATACTTTGAAGAAGCTACCTCAAAGAGAGGGTCTATGATGACAATCTCCAAACTCTTGTGGCTATAAAGAAAAATATTTGGCGAGAAATCAGCGCAATGGAATCAATTTTTGCAGAGCAAAAGCTTCTGTTTTGAACAGCTTGTTCAACTCAACGAAAGACATACATTTGTGGCAATTATTACGTTTCTGTTTTAGCTTAAAAATATAAATCTGCTACCAAACACCCTGCACTTTACATACTAGTCTACAAATCTTGAGTTTAACCATTTTTATATCAAAATGCAATCATAATCTAGCAAATGCTTTTATTATTTCTAAATAAAAATTACATAATAATGATAAATAACACTATCCAACAGCCAAAAAAAAAAAAAAAATCATGGTTGACCACTATATTTTCATATATAGTTGCATGAAAGTTTAGCAGTAGATGAAACAATTATTTTTATGCAATAAATACATAAGTTGTAGTTAGTTAGTTTATCGTTAATTTAATATATAAACTAAATAGATATTTATTAAACTAATAGGTAGTAAAATAGTGTTTGTTAAATGTTATACACAAAATTCAAATTTCAAACTCTAAAATATTTAGTATCTTTAAAAAAACTGACTTCAGCACAATACATATTCTTTGCAAGAAATGAAGAAATAAATATATAAACTTAGAACAATGAATTCATTCGTAAAAATCATAAGTTCAAATTAAGGATTACGTTAATCGTAAATATAAAAAGAGAAGCAAGAAAAAATGTTATATCTTGAGCAATTTTGTAGTATACTCATATTAGTAACCACTTCTGCAACAATGCAAATTTCAGCATGGGCCTTCAAGGAGTATGCAGGTAGCAAGTAGCAAAAGAGTGCGATAATACGAAGTCTACTTGTTCTTCTAGTTTATAACAAACATAATGATTTGATTATTCATTCAGTTATACACAGCTGCATATTGCATGCCACTAAGACAAGCTATTATTAAAATTTTTGGCAATAAAGGCAAAGAGAGGGTTTTTTTTTAGTGAAAGCGTGTACTTTCGCAGGAGTTTGCAGGTAGCAAAAAGGTGCGAAAATACGAAGTCTACTTGTTATTGTAGATTATTACAAACATAACTATTTGATTATTTTTTGATATGTATCTATTGCATGCTACTGAGATGAGCAATTGCTTCAGTTTTGGGCAATGACAGCCAAAAAGTTTGTTTTTGCCAAAATGGGCATTTTTGCTTTTTCGGGAATAAAATAAACATTAACACACAGATTTTAATAAATCAAGGCTTATTTATATTAAATTAATTTTTCAGGCTCAAGTTCAACCCTTAGTTTGTCACTTTTTAATCAATATTAATTAATTATTTCTGTACTAAGTTTATCAGGCTCAAGTTCTTTCTATATTATGCTTGTGATTGATATTAATTAAATTAGACAAAGAAGACATCAAAGCCATTTAGCAGGATGGACAACTAGTTGTTTCGAGGCCGCCACACTTTCTCGTCAGCACCCGTCTTCGAACTCAGGGGCTCATGTTTCTTTGTCTAATTTAATTAATATCAATCACAAGAATAACATAGAAAGAACTTGAGCCTGATAAATTTAATACAGAAATAATTTTGTAAGAAAAAGATCGAATAATAGAAATTAATCAATATTAATTAAGCAAAGAATAGTAAAATTTTATTTTATAGCTAGGTGGACAACCGGCTGTTTTTGGGTAGCAAACACTTTTTATCTATGAACGTGTCAAATTTCACAATTTTGGCACATACGCTTCAACCACTTGGCAACCAAAGCTCAAGCAATTTTACTTTCTATTTTTATACTTAACTAACTTTCTTGTCATCTCAGAAGACTGGTATTTGCTCTTTATACGAGGGCTTTTTCATGCATGTTCTCGTTTGCATTATTGAGATCTAGATGCTCATTTACTGATAAAACTTGAACATTTACGCCAGGCCATGCGTTGTTTGTTAACATTTTACTGAAATTTTAATTTTATTGAACTATGATATTGTACTGCATTTATATTAAATTACTTTTTCAGGCTCAAGTTCATCACTCCGTTTGTCACTTTTTAATCAAAACTAATTAAGTAAAGAAAAGTAAAATTTTTTATAGCTAGGGGTTGTTTCTGGATAGCAAATACCCTTCATCAGCACTCTATGAACTTCTTTTATTCATTTTATTGTTATTATATGCAGTTATATGAATAAATAAAAAAATTGGAAAATATTTGCAAAGTTATAGTTTTTTATAAATATTCCAAAATCAAAAATTTTGCAATTTAAAAAAAAAAATTGTTTATTTCATTTATTAACAACAACAAAAAATAATTTTCGCAATACTTAAGGCCGACATAATTTGTAATTTTTTGACGTATCACATGATAAAATTAGACACGCTGTTTTTAAGTTATGACTAGAGGTGTGGATCAACCTTTACGAAAATCTCATATTTTAGAAGAAAACAATTCTAAAAAAACTGATCCAAGGAATTTGAATTTTTTTTATTAGTTTATTTATTTATTTATTTCATCTACAGAATTGATTCTTACAGATTACTTAAATTATTTGTACTTAGTTGAAATACTTGAATAACATTAGTTTAAAATTTTTCAGATCTAAATTAAAATTTAACGGTAGATTGAAGCTATTACATATGTGTAAGCATCTTACAATTGGCTCGTTTTCCGCATAGTTTATTCTATGAACGACTTCAGTAAAACATCTATTTCTTCTCAAATGCCTAATTGGATTATATAAAGCAAATGAGTTTTTAAGCTCCGGACAATCGATTTCACCAGATAAAACATTATAAGCGAGCATAACCGAAAAATATGTTCTGCAATCTTGAAGAGATTGTAATCCTAACTGTTTTCTTCGCACGTCATATGATGGTAGTTCATTATGCCAGTTAAGTTTTAGGGCGAATTTGGTAAAAAATTTTTTGCACTCGTTCAATGCGCTTTGATTGGCCAGTATAATATGGGTTCCAAATTAATGTACAATATTCTATGCTATTATATTCTATTATATTTTGTACTTAAGCTTAGTGTAGACGGTTGTCAGATCTTACAGTATTGTAAGACCTAACAACGTGCTGGCAATCTACTAGAAATACAAAATTGTCAGCATTAAGAGAAGTATCAGTTGAGACAATTGCAAGAAAATTTTACAATTTCATTGCCAGACAATTGCCTGACAATAAATTTAGCTACCAACGAAAGCTGTCAGCTTACACGGATGTAAGATTTTCTACGTATCAAAAATTGTCAGCCAATTGTCATTATCAAAATACACACACAAATTCCATTATTCATTCTTTATTTTTCTCGCTCAATAACCATGTTTTTAATTTTTTTATTCTCTTTTCTTCAATTTTTTACCTCTTGTACTCACATTTTTACTATTCTCTCGTTTTTTCTCTCCCTTTCGTGCACGCACATTTTTTTTTAAATTCTTTCTCATTACTCTGACAATGACGCTATTGTAAGGTGTTGAGAATTTATGCATCCTACTATATGCCAATGCCTGAAAATGTATTAGCAATGATGATGCCAAAGTGTTCAGAAGATTGACAGTTAAGTGACAATTAATTGTTAGGTAGGTGGCCTGCCAATGCTTTTGCATACAATACTGTCAGGAAAAGATTTCAGTCCTCAGGATTGGTTAAAAATATTCTATACATTTTCTGACAATATTGTAAGATCTTACAATCGTCTATACCTAGCTTTAGACAGGCATAACAAATTTAAAAAAATATAGTGGTCATAATAATATTGCTTAATTTTAAATAACATATTGTTTAAACATTAATACATTTTCTTGTGGAATATATAAGCAGTGAAAACAATAGGGTAAAGCATTTACTAAATTCCCTGTCATATTGATTGTCATTGAGTTGGATTGCAAGTTCTAAGGAATTGAAATAGTTTTTGTGAAGGTTAATTGAATTCGTCAACATTTGAATGACGGCAAATTTTAAATGCCAGTCAATAACTCTTAAATAGTTTTGTTTCATATTTGAACGACAGACTAGAGTCAGGACAATTTTTTTCCCCTTCCAAATATCATTAAATATGGGAGTAAAATAAAAATTAAATATTGTTTTATTTCAGGTTCAATCTGTGTTTTAAAATATAACTAAACACAACTCGAACTATTACTTTCCGTTTACAAATTTAAGTAAATTTAATTTTAATGAAAAAAAGATGAAGAAAACAGTTGTAAACTTTTTGATTTTTTGGAAATTTAAAATATGCTTACTATATTTTCTTTAATAAAAACTTTCTTATATTTTCCCTAACTGACAAGGTATAATAACAATTAAAATATTGTTTTCCAAATATATAAAAACTAATTTTTTTCTTTAATATTGCAAAAAATCATTAAAAATGTGTTTAATATATTTACGCCAAATATTTTGAATAAATGTGTTTATTTGGAATAACTATGATAATTTTAAATATAAAACGAATACAACTTTTTCATTTTTTAGACTTAATTCCTCCCAAGAAATTTCCTTAATATTTTCAAGATACATATTCATAAAATAAAAAGGACAAATTAATAAAAAAAAAAATATTTTTTGAAAAACCATAGTTCTTACCAATATAATTAAATTTTTGGGGTTTTTTAGTTCACCAATTTTAAAATAAAAGAAAACTCCTCAACGTCAGGAGTAGTCGTCGTAGGCCAAATCCAATTGAGATGGATTTATCGTTAAATTGTTTTATTATACTACTGTCTCCGCCCACCATTATTTTCTCAAATGTACTGTACTTCTTCTTCAGGACACTGTAGATAAATGTTGTCACTTAATATTTCTTCCTTGTTTTTTTGTTGCTTTTTTTCTGTCTTCCTCTACAATAGTTTGTTTGAAAAATTTGCTACACACGTCTTTCTTATATCGAACTGCCGTTCATTTCTTACTATAAGAAATTATTAAATCAAATAGTTAAACTAAATGCAGCTAGACAGTATTCATAACTTTTTTTATTTTAGGTCTAAGCAGAGCTTATTAATTTATTTCTCTCTATTTCTTTTTCGACATCAACAAAGTGTCGGTGGCATATAGACTAATGAAAAAGACAGAAAAGAACTAATATTACCTGCTTAGAGCTATAATAATACATTTTAATGGGCTCTTATAGAAAATAGTAATTAAATAAATTTTGAATATTAATAAATAATTATATTTTTAATAATTCTTCTTTTGTATTGCCATCAATTTTAGTTTATTACCTTTTGTTTTTGTATTGCATCAAAAAGAGGCAATACAAAAACAAAAGATAATTATATTTTTTTTTATATACACTTTACTAAGAGAGTATACACATATGTATATGTAGATTTGTTTCGCAAAAAAAACTTTCTTAAACGATACTTTGGAAACCATTAGACAATTTATTGGCCTTAGTTTCAAATTACCCGTTTTTAACCGATTAATTTGCGCGATATTGAAAATGGGAAAAGAGAAGGAAATAAGTCTGTTTTGCTGCGCTTGCACCAGCAATTTATATTTCTAAACTTGAGACATAACGTCGGCAGAGAGACGTCAAAAAATTTAACGGTTTGTTTTAAACAAAGTTGCTTTGTATTGTGCTCGGGCAATGATTTTGAAACAGGTGTGCAAACGCAAATGCGTGCAGGCTGCACCGTCATTTTTCATATTAGCAAAAGAATTTTAAAATTGCCAATACAAAAATTTGCAGTCTTCTGTCCCGTGTACCCAGCATGTTAGTGAATACATGTTTCATGCCCAGCTGAGTTCAATTTTTTCCTTATCTGTGAACGAAAAACATTTTTCTTAACTTATTTTTGTGTACGAACGAAAAAGAATCATTTTTTTTTTTTTGTATCAAATCTCAGCATGCATTCATTATTTTTGTTTAGGTACATAGTCATATGACTGATTGTGCCGATAAGTACATACGTAGACGACAACAAAATGTTGGCGTTGATGGCTATGTGTTTGCATGTATATATTATTGGACTTGTAGAATTTAGTGCAAACTTGTAAAAGTTAGTGTTAAATATCAGGTATGCAAAATTGGTACAATTTTACTTATCACAATTTAGAAATCAAATGTCCAACAATACTGCAAAGCTTTTAAAGAAAATGTTAAACAAAAGTCAGTTGTAGCTAAGTTTTATTACTTCGAATCATATCAACTGATTGCATCAACATAAAATACAACTTTTAGAGACGTTGTATGTATTGTAGCCAGCGTTGCCAGCATTCTTAGTGCATTTAGTTGTTTTAAAATTTGGGAATGGAAAAATCGTTAATACTTTCAACGCAAAGTACATTGGAAATGCTCTAAATTCTATAATATAATTCGTAAACTCAACTGAATTATATCCATTTAAGAATATTCTTTCTAAAGTGCACATAAATATATGCTTATGTTAGCACGATGTAATTTTCATTGGGAAGCATCATATTCCAGGTATAAGATAAGAATAATAAAAACGGATTTCGCAACAATATCGCTTTGTTATACAGTTAAATTAATTATGCAAGCTCTTGATCTTTGGTTTTTTATAAAAAATAATTTTAAACAATTATTTATTTATTTTCAATATTTCGCCAACAATTTGTTGGCATGTTAAGGAAAATAATTATAAAATTCAAAAAACAAATTATTGAACACATTTTTGATTAACAAACAATCAAAACTATTCAAAAAATATTTTTCCCGCCTTAAAATGTATTAACAACATTCATGAACAAAATAGATATAAAAAACAAAAATACAAATTAACATACAAGTTCTACGACCAATATTTTTTTTTTATATACATTAGCAAGGGGTAAACAAGATCGGAACGGACGAATAGAGTATTTTTACTTCTTTTTTCGTTATCCCTGCATATGTTTTGCAATAAAACGAAATTGGAACAGTATTGGAAAGAGGATGGAAAGGAGAAGCAAGGAGTGTTTGCAATCGTTTGATAAAGAAATAACCGAAAAAGAAAGCATTTTTTCTTTAAAATTGGAAAAAACAGAGTTAACTACTTCGGATTTGTCTTTTTAGTATTCAGTGTATAACTTTGGACAATATTCACTTAAAAACAGTTGACGCATACTCTTCAATATTTCAATACAGAAAACACAATTATTACGACAAAACCTAGTATGAATTTAGTACTTTGACTTTGTACCTACACGGACAAATTTTTAAAAAATATGCTATTTTTATTAAGAGCTTAGTTGATAAATATTTATATAACAAACGCGAAACTTCTGTTTAAATACGCCAGTAACCAAATACTCGCTAACGTATTACGGATCTACAATTTATTCAACGGATCACAAAACACACTCCCGCTCTCATCAAACATTCACAAAAACCTTATTGTTTTCTCTTACAAAACTGAAAGGAATATTAATGCTTGGACTCGGAACAAATTCTATCGGTATTGACTTTTTAAGAAATTATTTTTTTCGAAAATATATTTTGTGACGCTTTTTAAAATTTTTAACTCCCAAAAAATAGGTACGAAAATTGGTCCAATTGAGTGAGATACTCTAAGGCCAGCAATATATTGAACCGTTTTGTTTTATTGCAGTTATAAATTTAAACTATTTAAATCTCTCTCTCTATAAACATCAATAAAACGCATTAATCTGTCAGTAGCATTCTTAAACTATAATATAATAAGTAACAGTTAGTCTCTTCTTAAGAAAATACAATCAACAAGCATTTTATGCCGAAGAACAAAATACTTATAAGCAAAGTTGCATTTATTGTTAATATTTATAACTTTTGACATTTTAGACAGCGATAAGTTGTTTTGTGCAATAAATTAAAAACATCAAAATCGAATGGCTTACGCATATCCTTATAATGCCTTTATTGTGCATTCAAGAAAAACTAATGCCAATACACCCTGGTGGAAATATGTACGAGTATTTATATTTAAAGGCTGCGAAATTGTTGTTTGTTTTGTTACATCATCATTAGAAAACTCGCACACAACAACAGTTGCTATACTCCCACATTCCAGCGTATAAAATTTGTTATTATTATACTTTGTTTGTTGCTCGCAATGATGATGCATGTTTTTAACACGTGCAGCTGTCGTGATCACCACGTGATGATTCTTACATTTTGAAAAAATCAGGCATGAGCGTGACTTGAAATTACAATTTCGTGGGGGATCATACGAAGAGATATGAGTTTTCAAAATCGAATGAAAAATCTGAAGAAATTGTAGCACTAAATTTTTTCTGGGTAAAATATAAACTTTCACACATATTAGGGGCTTACATTTTTGTATTTTTACTCGGCTCATATTTACACATGCCTACATATTAAGGTCTAAATGAAATTAGTAAAGAACAAAAACAGGCCATAAAATAAAAACCCCATATAGATTATGATCTAAAAATGTTCATCCATTTGTATAAATAAGTGTATTTGAGTAGTCTAGGCATATAAACTCACAAAATTTACATTGCGGCCCGAGGTATTTTGGAACTGTATATACAATATCTGTATACAATATATGTATATGCAATATATGTATATGCTAGTGCTAAAGTTTTCCGTGTACTAATTGTTACTTTGCGTGTGCGCAACTAATGTTCTGAATATATACTTAATTTTAGTCTTTTGGGTACTTCAGGAAGTGCTTTTTAATTTTAACTATGAATTCCCGTTTTTCTTTTTAATACAAAATTGTTTCTATGGAATTTAGTTCCAATGAACTAAAAAATTGTTTAATTACAATTATAGTTCAATCTACAGGTACAGTGACAGGCACAGCAGATGACGCCATATTTCATGTTTTCGTCATGTCATGAAATTCGGAGTCAGTGGTTTCAATGTTAAGAGCGCTACGTGGAATTTATGATGAGGTTCATTTCTGCCTGAATGGCTTCATCAATAAACATTATATGCGTTATTGGTCAGGCAGCAATACACACGTGCTCCATGAGTCATCATTGTATCGAGAAAAAATTACGGTTTGGTTCGGCTTACGGGCCGGCGGCGTTAATAAACCGTACTTCTTCCGGTGATGAGCATGAACGGCAGAATTGCTATCATTCAATAATAACCGAATATTTTGGGCCACAATTGGATGATATGGACTTGGAGGACACGTGGTTCCAACAGGACGGTGCCACAAGTCACACAGCGAATGTCACAACCCATTTACTGAAAAGCAAGCTTGGAGAACGTGTTGTCTCATGAAATGGTCCAATCGATTGGCCGCCTCGTTTGTGCGATTTAACGTCGTTAGACTATTTCCTGTGAGGCTACCTCAACTCTATGATCTATGCCAACAAGCCAGCGACGATTGATGAGCTTCGTACGAATATCGAACGTGAAATTGCAGCAGTATCTTTTTATATGACCAATTGTATGGACAACTATTTGTATGATTTTCCTTTTGAGAGAAACAAAGAGATTTAATTTTGTTCCCAACACTCTCAGCATAAATTGTTTTAAGCTCAAGTTTTTTTCTTACAAAATTAAACTTAGCTGCCCAATATCTAACATCTACTTTGTTATTTCTGCTTAAGAAAACTGAAACTTTTTCTTTGAAAAATTTTTTGAAATTGAAAAAAAAAAGAATGAAAAGTGTAGCAAAGCGATTTGATTGCCCTGATTCAGAGAAATAACTTTGTTATTTCTGCTTGGAAAATTTTTTTAAAATTGAAAAAAAAATAGAAAGATAGAGCAAAGCGAATTAAAAGCCCAGCCTCAGAAAAAGTAAGCGTATGATGTGTGTAATAGCGCTTAGAGTAATATTCACAAAACCAAAATTATTCGGACAGAAATATTAGAAGGAAGCAAAAATGAACACAAACGGCGGAGTACCACTATAATGTAAAACTAATATTTTTTTCCAAATACGCCAGCTTTGACTTTTCAGACAAACATATCGAATTTTCGTAACTGAATGGATCTTGCTTGTGAGAGTTCATGACTGTGAGTCTAAAAAGTTAACGCGTGTAAAATTGTGCCAGTAAAGGCATATCGATCGTGAGCCAAAATAGAGCCACGCGCACATCTTTTGTATGTACACGTGTAGGTTATTGCATACTTGTACCAGCAGTAGACTGGGAAGGTAATAAACGTTTTAAAGTTATTTAAGGCCAAGCATTTACTACACATACAATAACACATCATTTTGGTTGTTCTTGGGTTTTTTTCTTTGTTACATAAACAAACAAAAAAAGTTGACATTTTTGTTGTCATTATTTATGACACAAACAGGTACATTAAATGTCCTCTAAAAAATCACATAAAATATAAAACGAAGAAATTTAATGTTGCCAAAAAATATTAAGAAAAATAATAAATGAACAACCAGCAACAATATTTATAATAGCACTCGTATCGTGTTTGTCATATTATATGTGTAAGTTTTCAAGAAACATTTGCTTTCTATGTTTCTGTATTGTTAGTTCAAAGAAAAAATAAAAAATAATGTAATCAATTTGAAAAGATAAAAGAAATTTAAGCAAAACCAAACATTTTTATTGCATCAAATAAAAACATTTCAATTATTTTCTTTTCCCTTAAAATTACAAGCATATATGAAATTTTTTCAAGTATCTGATTTTACAGTATATAAAACATGAGTCTTTTAAGACAGTTTTTATTTGACAGTTCTTTATATTCCTTTATATTCTATAGAAAAGGCAGGATGTGGGGAATTGGTTTTTAAAAAAGAATTCAAATATAAATAATTGCTAGTAGAAAGAAAAGAACTTGTTTTTTATTTAGGATTTTTCATTTTGCTATAGTCGAGTATTATATATAAGTTAAACAGCAACACATGTACATAAAAAAGATAGAAAAAGGGTGACGTAGATGAACAAATATAAGTATGACAACAATAATTTTGGATTCTGAAAAACATTTCAGCTCATTTTATTATACTAAAGGGTTTTAAAAGTAAAATAAAAAATACCTTGGCTTAACACTACACATTTCAATTCATAGTTATAGCCAGAGGGTGAATTATGGCAGTCGTGATCGAATGAATCCCGCAACATACGATGCCCGTTTGTTGCTTATTTTATTTTGAGTTGTTTTTGCGCAATAGTTCATTCGATTGAGCATGTCGTAATTTGACGTAAGTTCTCGTGATAAGATTCCTTAAACATTTACGGCCTAATTCATAAACACATTATAAGAGTATTATAATCAACTTATAAGCAAAAATCCCGAAAAGTGTATTCATAATCGACTTATAGCTTATTATGCTGCTTATAACCATCTCATAAATTGGATATTTTTATTGTGGCCTCTACCCAACTATAAGCGTTTAATAGTGAAAATTTTTGAATTGATGATTTTTTTATTTTAACACTATTTATCAATTTTTGCTACTTGAATGTATCTATATGATTGCATTTCATTGTTTCTTACACCAAATCATCATTACGCATTAAACTATAAAATTCGAATATATGTATGTATGTAAGTCGGTTAAATTCTACTGATAATATGGTGTAAAAATCAGTAATATACACTCATAAAGACACATTTACCCTGCAAAAAGCATCTCATTTTTTTATCAAACAAATTTTTCTTTAGTTTTCACATAAATTACAACAAGTATTTTGACGACTTGTATCGATACAGTACACAAAGAAATACATATGTATGTATGTATGTATGTATGTATGTATGTATGTATGTATGTATGTATGTATGTATGTATGTATGTATGTATGTATGTATGTATGTATGTATGTATGTATGTATGTATGTATGTATGTATGTATGTATGTATGTATGTATGAATGTATGTATGTATGTATGCATGCATACACATACATATCTACGCACAAACAACAGTAGCAATCCTGCCTGTATTTACAATGTATACAGACGCATTGGCCTCTACCTAACTATAAGCGTTTGATAAAGAGACATTCGTTGAGTTGATGAAGAGTTGCGAAGAAAGAATTCAGCAATAAAATAATTTTAATAAAAGATATTTGCGAATTAAATAATATTTACCACTTTTCATTATGTTTTCATGAAAAATATTTGCAAAAAATTATAGTGCTACACAAACAAATGCTAGAGAGTAAGTAGTCGACTACTTTTGTGTTTAGAAACAACTTTTTTTACAATTCAAAGCCTTGTGTACATATTTTTCGCAATAAAAATTGGTAAACCAATAAATTATTTCATATTCGAACAAAATTATGTTATATAAGTAAATAATATTTTGCATTTTTCGCAGCTACCCAAATAATCAGTTTCTTACATACATCTCATATATGCAGCACTAGGCACAAAATGAGAGTGAGCATTGCATGGTATTGCCAACAATAAAGTACAAAATTAATAAAACAGTTTAATAGTTATTTCACCCATATAATGTGTTTATGAATTGAATTTCTTATGAGTTGCTTATAACACTGTTAGCGTATGATAACTATTACCAGCTTATAAGCTGAAATAAGAAATTTTTATGAATTAGGGGGTTATTAGTATTTATTATTTTTGGTACTGTATAGGCCTGGTAGGCACATATCAATTTCAAATCTCTGTCTCTTACGGCTCAAAACTTACAGCTAATTTCAGTATCTTGTATAAAACCATCCTTTGGTTTTGGAAACTTTGGTGCTAATGATATTTGTTGTTGTAGAGCCTATGCACCCACATATCCTATGCAAATTACAAGCCTCTATCTCTTACAGCTCAAAAGCTATAACTAATTTTTGCAATTTTAGTTTCAAAATTGTTGCTGCTCTTAGTATTTGTCATAGTAGCAACCGGGTAAACAGCTCCTTAGCTCTTACCGTTTGGGAGAATAAGACCTGTCACTGGTGGATGGACGGACAGCGAAGGTTCCATTTTCATAATGAGTACAGTACCTTAAATAACGCAATGAAAATTATTATAATTTTTCCATCGCTTGCAAGAAATTTCGTGGATGAAATATCCTCTTGTACGAATAAGCCCAGTGAGCTTACAATTTCTGCATTACATAATACTCATTTTAATGTTAAAACATCTAAAAACTCTAAGCTCTGAGAATGCAAACAATGAATGGAAAGATTTCCGTTTTTCCCTTTTATCTTTTTTTTTTTTTTTTTTATTATGCCTTTAATAGTTTTAGAACGTGACTTAAGTATTAAAACTTCAGCAATTCCATCCAATTCAGTTCATTAATACTTATTTGATGTTATAATTACCACAAAATTTTCTTAAAAATTATCACATAACTACTTTATAGCCCCATTAATCTTGTATTTGTGTTTTCCATGAGTGCAGATTTTCTATGATACTTATGTTACACCAACTGAAGATGCAACGTAACTTGAGTTAATTGACAAATATTTGTGGAACAATGTTTATCAATTAAAATGTACTGAACAAAAACCCTGAGCTACACATACAGACATGTGCTGCATTTATGTACGAACATTCACTCAATAAACCGACAATAATTCACTCACTCCCTTTTAGAGAAAATTAAAAACCCTCTAACAATTTTGTCCTTTCATAACATGTTGTATAATCTCACAAATTATAATGTTTTGTGCAACATTGTTTGGTCGCATTGTTATATTCTGTTGTATATACACAGTTTATTTTCCATTTATTTATTTTTTTCATTTTGCAAAGAAGTGCATCATGAACACATGTAGTTACTCTTCTTGACATTTTAATGGGTTAAAAAAATATTTAAGGGCAGATATTTTTCGTACTTTTTAAAGTATGTTTGTACTTAAAGACATAAAACATGAATATCGTTGGCTCAATAAAAAAAGGGTATATATCAATTTTTATTAATTTTCTTACACTAACTATAACAAAATGAATTTACTTAAAATTAATATTAGCTTCCCTGTAAACATTTTGTACAATATAAGCTTTTGCTTTATAGATTTTTCAGTCGTATTAAAAGCGAAATATGCTTTTTCTCCCCTAAGCCATTCATATGCACAAAAACTGTTACATGAAAATATTGCTGAAAGCAGTGTTGCCATTTTGAAATATTATAAAAAGAAATTATGACACGGAAGATTTAAAAAAATGTTCACCATAAATATTGACGAACAATAATAAAAAGATATTCTTTACTAATTGCGCGAAAAACTTTGATCCTACTTAGAGAAAATATATGTTTCGTTTAAATGTATTATTTTAGGTCTAAATAGCCCCAATTGTTTTCTATCTTTCTCAGCCGTCTCATGTCACTTATTGGTGAAACTTTCATACGGAAATTAATTTTTTTACAATTAACAATTTACAAGTACAATTTTTTTCATGTATTGAGATTTCTTTCATTTCCTTTAATCTTCATTGTGCTCACGGCAATAACAGAATAACAAAAAATCTTGAGAATTCTTTTAAATATATTTCGATTCTACTGACGACTTGAAAAGCACCAACGGTATTTCAGGTGCATATAAACGGCTAAAAAAGATAGAAAACATAATTAATTTAAATCTAGAACAACACATTTAAATTGTCTCTCGTGCAAATAATAGTTTAATTAATCGTTAATTTTATTTTTGTTTGATTCTGACTGCAAGCAACCACCATACCCTTAATACATCAATTGGAAATCTGAACCGTTAATTTGATTGTTAGTGTCATTGACGTATAAATTTGATTACTTGTATTAATTTGTAATGTGTACTTAAGCGGTGGTTGGCAGTATCAATAAAACCTTCAGATAGAGCTTTGATTTGCTGCTTTAATATTTGGTATTAAGGCCGTGTCAGATAAAACTTTTCCTTCGCTTTACGTTACATACACGCTTTGACATTTAAGATAAATGTAAATGTTTATATGATACTTGTCACATAAATTTTATTTGACGCAAAGCAAAGCAAAAAGTTGGGCATCTTTCATCTTTTTGCGCGCTTTGACAATTAGCTGCTTTCATTTTCTTTTATGTTTTCTTGGCGTCAACAGAAATCAAAAAAAAAATTCCAAATAAATAAATAAATTTTATAAATTTAATGAATAGATTCATTTGAAAAATATAATAAACAAAACTACAAGTACATACATACATAAAAGTACATATATAAGATATTCAACTTCAATATTTTATTGATAAACAAACAATGCGCGGGTCTTGTCAAAGTTTTTATTGTGACATACACTTTTTGTCTTACGCTTTTCTTTCAAAGTTATAAACGTCACGCAAAGCAACAAAGTTTTATCTGACACGGCCCTTAAAATCAACTACTAGATTGTTCCAACAGATTCGCCATAAAATTTTAAATTTCATCAATTAATTATTATTAAAAAGAGTTAGAGAATTTCCAGGGGTCGAACTTTAGCACAGTGGGACCTTCTATTACCCGGTCCCTATCTGTCTGTTAACTTATATTTATAAATTTTAGTGCTAAAATCAGTGCACAATATTTCATTGGGAAATGTTAATCACATTCGTTAATTAGCCATGACAAAAGTATGCAATCGGTTATTCTAACCGATTTGAGAATTGTCGTAGCTCAGTTTTTATTTTTATTATGTTCTTTAGATTCGCAGAAAATTTAGTACTAGAATTTTCCTAAGCTAAAGCTCCCTACTAAATTTTTTCTTTTAATTTTTCTGTATATTCTTATAAGTAAAATATGATATATTACAATATATTGTATAAAATAATAGTTACGCTGACTATATTTTCTGTGAATTATTTTTGCAGGTAAATATGAATGAAAAAAAAAATTTTAAATATATTACGAAGGACCTTAAGTTGAACAAAAGACTAATATTAAACAACAAGGGAGTCTAATAAAATTATAGTCTTAGCTAAGGTATAGTCATCGCAACAAATATTTTATAAAGTTAACCGTTTTCCAACCCATCTTTTTTTTTTGGAGGTAGGAATATAATTATTGGCGCATATATTTTGTTTCAGAAATCAAACCACAATCATTTGAAAAATCAACTTTGGATGGTTTGTAGCACATATCATTTGCATTTCAGATAATGATACGTTACTACGCTTACTCTTTGATCACCTAAGTAAGACATGTGGTTATCTCTCAGGCATTGTCTGGGCTGAGAGATAACCACATGTCATTCCTTAACAGACGAAGAGTAATTATTGATATCTTACTATAAACCACTTCCTTGCCATTGCTGGAACACTGCAGTGGATTTAATAAAAAAACGTGGTAACCCTGCTGGAGATTTTCGAATGTCTACTCTCCTATAAATTTATGTGGGTATGTGCATGTAAAAGGATGTAGAGCATAAGTGTTTGCTGTGACATAAAATGAGTCTGGTTTTTGTTTCCTGTTTCGTTGCGAAAATGTTTACTAAATGCTTCAAAGTTTTACTTAATTGGATTGTTTGCGGCATTTTATCATGTCTTAAGTATTATTTAAGCACCAGAAAGCTGTAAAAGTGTAAGTAGTTAATAATTTAACCTTGCATTATTCTGCTGAATTGCTCAATTTTGTGAATTAAAATAAATATGTTTCAAACGCATATACAAGAATTCACATGTATTAGATTCACATACGTATTCATAATGCTCTGTTCATTAGAGAGTAACATACATGTTAGCCTTAAAGATATAATGAGACCGCAAGTAATTATGTTTATTTAACAATTGTAAAAGTGCAATTTAATGTAAGGAACCAACAAATTATTTTAACTCAAGTTTGAGTCATTAAATATTTTTGAGTAACTACTACCGCAAATCTTTTAATTACATAATAACAAATAATTGAATCAGTTCCCTCTTAAAACCGCCATAGAATCAGAACTGTGGAAAGCAAAGTAGTTCCAATTTTTGTATTAAGCATAAAAAACACAGTGTTTTTTAAATAAATTTTAGTGACTTTAATAAGTTTCTTATACACGTCAGCAACGAGTGGATGTAAAAGATGTAAAACTCTATTTAAGAGAAACGTTTTTATTATTTGAATTTAGCTTAAACTTTGCAGCAGTTTAATGAATGTCCCATTCATTATTTTCGGTTTTTATTTTTTCAAATAATAGTTGGCAGCAACACCGCTTGGGAAGTAAGATTATCTTCAACGGATTTCTCGGGTACAAGTGATATTTTTACATTGTTTTGCTTTGATCGAACTGTCATGTGAGTTGCAGCGCCAATGTAAAGATGGATACGAAAAAGTTATTGATTCTAAGAGAAAATATATAATTCGCTGCTGACTCTCCTGATGTCAACTGCCAAATCATTCACATAAAACTATTTTATAGTAAAACAAATCAAAACTGTAAGTGTTGGTGGCTTACGAATATCTACATCAGTTACTTTTTTTTTACCTCTTGACTCATCCCTTTACCTTACAATAGTTAAGCAATGTTTTTTCCAACTAGTTTTCATTGCATTATGAATTATATCTGTTCATTTGTGAAGAATATACTATATATGTATCCTACCGTATTTGTTAAAAACAAGCTTTAACCATACTATACCAATTATTCTAGAGTGCTCGTTCCGGGGCCAAATTGTATTTATAAGATATATGTATATTGTCAACTATCGTTTGTTATAGTTATATATATTATAATACAAATTTTGAATTAATAAACACAAAAAAAAACTATTTTATAGTTTTATATTCTGAAAATATGATATAAGTGTTCCTTTTACATTTTATATTTATACCGTTCACATCAAGTGTCAAGAGATATACAATATAAGATTGTGACTCCGTCCGTAATTTCCACAAGTTTAATTTTTGACGCTATAGAGCATATATGTATATTCTGCATCATCATTGATATGGTGTTAGCGATGTCCGTTGTCCCGAATGTATTCTGTTAAAAAAACAATATCTGAAAAAATTGCTAGGTATATAAGAATTTGTTTTGCCACATTGTCAAACGAGATACAGTATTTATCGGATATAAGAACATCTCATATAAGAACAAAACGCTTATAAGAAACATTTGCAAAAACACCATATCTTTTTAGTGATTTTTCTAACAAAAAAAGTTTCATATAAGAAAAACGCTTATAAGAAAAAAACTGATAAAAGAACATTTTTCTTGAACACCAAAACCACAAAATGTATAGAAAAAGAATTTATATAAGAAACTTTCAAGGGCAACACTGGATTTATGTAGTTTGCATGGACAACTCTGTTTTCTGACAGTTTTACAACAACAACAACGTTTTTTTTTACTTTTAGTGCTCATGAGAAGTTTTTGTTTCTTGCCTCGTAAATAAATAAATAAATAGTACAAAATGAATTATGTATGTACATGTATTTACTACATATAATTTTTTTTTTCAAATTGAAGTTGTATAGTTTTTTATATCTATTTACTAAAGGGGTTAATAAAATAAAATTTGACTTGTTTTATTTTTCTATTTACATACATACATCATATAAAAAGGTAAAAAAGCTCGTATATTCATATAAGAAACAAATGCCTTATGGCCATAGCTACTTATATAAGAAATGAGTTTCTTATATAAAATAATTGTATATAAGAAAGAAACGCTTATAAGAAACTTTTTTCGTGGATTTTTTAAGTTTCTTATATCCGATAAATACTGTATATCCAAAATCCTTGTTTTTATGAAGCCAAAAAAGAACATTAGTTGCTTTTAATTTATTGCAATTTTTGTCTGCGGCAAAGCAAGTAATATTGTTTATTATGCTCATAAAAAGTCAAAAACTAAAAATTTCTAGGTAGGATGGATGTACGCAGCTGCTTAAAAACTGTATACAATTAGTCCAGGCGTGGGTTCGAACGAAATTTGGGTGCCGAAGAGCGATGTGGTGGTCGTAAAACAGCCATGATGTGTACCTCAGCCAGTAAGCCGTCAACTTTAATTGCCTTCTTTAAAAATGTTGATCACTCCAATTTTATCACCAAGAAAAATCTTACTCAATCTTGATAAATTGATAAAATGATTGAGAGTTGTATATCATATAGTGCGACCATAAAATTAAGAGTAACGAATAGCAATTTCTGATGTAGGTTTAATATATTCATTTTTTTTAAACATATTTTTACTATGAGATAAAAAATCTTGTGTACCACACAGCAAATCACTTAATGAGAGATGGTTATCAAGAATTAAAAAAATATTATTCCGATGTCGATCCAATTATAGCCGACACACACCGAAAACAGATATTTAAGAAATTACACCTTTAAGTAATCAATAATAACATTTTATAACTAAATATGAACTTAATTATTTATTTGCTTTAAGAACCAATTGAAATGTATTAATTCAGGTCCAAAACAGAACCTTTTCAAAAAATATTTGCTGTATCTTTCAGCTGTCTATATGCCGACGAATTTAAGAATTTTTCAAGTCTACTCATGAGTTGATTAGCACCAACGAAATGTCGTCGGCATATAGACAGCTGAAAAATACAGCAAATATTTTTTGAAAAGGTTCATGTTTGGACCTGAATTTTATAACTAACAGTAAAATTGGTAATAAGGCAAGTTTTTTTTAGTCGGAAAACATTTTTTCAATATCGGTTCATATACATATGTCGAGTTCACGAAATATTAGTAAATAAATACCGAAATTGTCTACTAAATTTTTCCTGCAAAGAAGGCATTGGGCAGGTTGCATGGATCTTCTCATTTATATGGTATAAGAAACACTATTTTCGTTAGAGGAATCTTTTCTGCATACTCGCCTCCCGCCATCTAGCACGGAAGTCAAAACAAACACCTGATTCGATGTCTAAAGGTGCTTTTAGACTGTGCTAATATTTGTGCAAAATCATATAAATTTTGTTTGTCCTAGTGTAAACACTCGAATTTGTTAGCCTCCAAATATTTTTGGACTGTTTGTTGGCTAACAAAAATGTTTGTTTGTGAAGAAAGTTTTGGATAGAGTAAATACTTTGTCAGCACGTCGCAACAAATATTTGGCTCGATATTTTCTTTGTTCTCTCAATATTTTTGGCGGAACAAACAGTGACAAATAATTGTAGAAACGTGGGTTGCCAACAGTTATTTTTGACAGTGCTTAACATATAAAAAAAATAAAATAAATTGAAATGGCAATACTGGTCAATTCGTTTGACAGATTGGTAAGTAAAAAACGCGTTTCCGTAATTCTTAATTATAACGCATATTTTTCTGAAAGAAAATGGACGACAACGATGCAGCAGTTATTGAACCGCCCCCATCATTTGCCAAAAAAGCCAAAAGGAAGAAGATGACTCATGACTGGAGCGAAGAAGATATATTGAAATTGCGGCGCTGCACCCAAGCTTGAAGCCACATTCTTCTAGATCTTTTTTTTTTTTTTTTTGCTGGGTTTCTGAAACTGCTATAGCTCCAGCAGTTATTAATAATAAATCTCCAATATTACTGTCACTAAACATTTTAACTTTTCACATTGCTTCACAAACACAATTTGATATTGTTTGGCAGATGGATTTCATAAACATAACAACATTGTTTTTACAGATGTTTGTCATACACACAGGACAAATAAAATTATTAGTATAGCGTAAAGGGGTGCACAAATATTTGTACCAAAGATGGCTGACACAAAATTTTCTGTTATTTGCGCAAATAAAATTCAAACAAATATTAGTGCAATCTAAAGCCATGCCCAAACATTTGTCACAAACCATACTATTAGCCCAAACAATTATTTGTTGTATTTGGACAAATATTAGCATAGTCTAATCGCACCTTAAGTCTTTGGTAGCTGAGCAAAGTGTAACTATCTATTTCTCAGTATCGAAATTGTGCGATTGTTCGCATTCCAAGCGAAATAAAATTGATTTGGGCTCCTCTATGATGTCCTATTATTCGAACGATTACTCGATCGAGTGACAAGTCGAGAAAATGTAAGTGTTTTCATAACTAAATTTTGCACTTATTTTTTTGTTTTGATTTATCAATTAAAGATGATCAACTTTACGCTGGGTTGTATTTGCATAAGAACGGCTTAGTAGTTTTTCTTGATATGTTGATGGGAAACCAACTAAAATTTATAAATTGCTGAACTAGTATACCTATGAAGTAAATAGTAAAACGCAAGCTGTCGAAATCAGGGAATTCCTTCGAAATCGAGCGACTATATTTCGATCGCTTATATATATTCTTGCCACATTGAGCAACAGGCAGTAAGTCCCTTTTATAGCATCGCTCATTATCTATATTTCTGTGAAAATTTACATACTGGAACAACTTTTTGTAAAAAAAAAGTGCCATAAAACGTAATATATACAATATTTTTTGATATTTGGAGTTTAGTCGGAAAGTCTGCAGATAGCAAATTTATATGCCCACTTCCAGTTAAATTTAAAATACATACATTTTTACACGTTTTCTTAGTCGTTTTGCAAAATTTTAACATAATTGTTTGTACGAATAAAAGATCGATAACCAAAACTCCTAACTACCTTCTTCTTATTGATTTTTTTTCAAATGTAAAAGGCACTCATGTTCGACGAATGAAGTGAAAGGAAAATCCAGCATTCCTAAATGATTTGCTTTTTAATCTTGCCAACACGTGCTAATTAACCTCAACTTTATCTGTAAGCGTATAACCTTTGGCCATAAAGAAAATGTATATAATTTACACACGACTACCCCAGAAATAGTATAAAAGCCGAAAATTACAGTACCTGTAGCTTATTTACTTCTGCCGTTTCTTAACGCAAACAAGCAGTGTGTAGCAACATGACAAAATTCTACCTGCTATACGCCTATAAATAAAAATGCACGAAAGCAAAATTTCATTCTCACATTTCACAGTCTGAAGAAACAATGTTAAACCAGTGTTTAAGTTATTTATTTTTAACGCTTGTTATTTGGAATTCTATTTCATCCACACGAATTGTAAGCAATGCATATGCTGGCAAAAAAATTTGTGGCAAACAGCTTACAGAAGTCTTGAAATCGATTTGCATTCACGGTTTTAATAATCGAATAAAAAGATGCCGTAAGTAAACAATTGTAAATGTGTATACAGTGTGTGTAAATGTAAACGAATAGTTGATTTTGAAAATACAGTGCTAAGTTAATCAGTGTACAAGTCAAAAGTGCCTCGGTTGTGACAACACTTTCTTTTGCACTTTTAGTTTGGTAAAGTTTTGCAAATTATGTGTTTAATATTTTTACGATCTATGAAGGAATTTTTGTTTTGTCAAAGGCTTGTGCTGTTATGCCAAAAAAAAATAATAATGTGTACCCGAAGTGCACACATTTAGTTTAGCATGCTCTTCAATTAGACATTAGTTATTTTTACATAACATCATTAAATTGATCAGAACTGCAAGATATCCGTCGGAAGAAATAGTTTTTAATAAATCGACCGTTTGTTAAACGATATTCATAATGTTTTTGATATTATTTTTTATATTGCAAATCGGAACGGCAAAATGTCGCTGAGAAAACAAAGTGTTTAAATCACATTTTCACCCTTTTTTTGCTTTTTAAAAATTATTGAAAAAAAAATACAGCATAAACAAATTTCGCACATCAGAATAACATGATTTTTCCGGAAAATTTTAGCTTTCAATATCATCATTTTTAAAAAGTTCCTTAGTTATTTTATTTACCCTGTTATATGAAGTGATGGACGAAGTGACTGAGTTCTGATGTTAAAAGAGTTTAGTTACCATCAAATTTAACCTAAAACTTCTCAAGAGCCTCTGTTTAAATTGAAACAAAACTGAGCAAACAGAAAAAAGCTTAAGGTGCTGTCTTTTAAAAAATCTTCACTACCTCAAAAATTATCCAGTTAAAAGCATGTTTCCATTACGAGTTGAATCACCCGCTTCGCTCTCTTTATACGATTTACGAAGCATGCTGTTTACATGACTTATCTATGTGCTTCGATTTGACAGTTGTTTTTAATAAAGAAACAAAACATTTTCATTATTTCCAAAAATATTTATGCCTCATAAATTGTTCACAACAACATATGTACATTTTAATGTACATATGTACCTATAGATAACACAGCTTACTATTTTCCAAGCTAATCGTTCCGAAGTTTTATTTTATTTTTATTTTATTTATTAATTTAGTCTATGGAAATTAATTCCCTACAGACAATTTACAATACATAATATACAATTTTGTTACATTTAAAGACAGCGTTTAAAAAAATTAAAATATTAAAAATTTTTTATGAATTTAATAAATGAATAACTGAGTTTTTTACTGCAGCGGGATTTAAAGAAAAGTCAAGAAATCTATAAAATTGATTAAAAGTATAACACATTCTCCTGAGAGGATCAGCATCAGCATAATTTTCTCTATAAACTTTTACCAACAAAGAAATAAAATTACGTGATGTACGTTGAGGAACGTTAAATAAGATTTCGTTGATCAAAAATCCAGAGCAGACATCGCCATTAATAATATTTAGAATAAATGATACATTCAGCATAACTCTACGGCTCTTGAGAGTAGGCAGCTTGATAAGTGCAAGTCTATTTGTGTGAGGGGGCATATTAAGAGGATCAAAATGTAAACTTCTAAGACATTGATAAGTTATTGATAATTTAAGAACGTTAAGCATTTGCAGCTGCTCTAAAGCTGGGAACGTTTCTTGTTCAGCTCCACATGTAGGTTGGAGCATGCTCTTGAATACTCCATAAAAAGTAGCTTGGAAGAAATTCTTCGGGCCATAATGGAATTTTTCACAAAATTTTGCTTATAGTTCATTGTTATTTTCACTTTTTTCTTATTTTATTGCTATTAAAAAACTAACTTTCACTTTTCGCGGGATATTTTTGTTTTTCTTTCTTTTGTTTACAATAGATGATTTTGACAATTAGTACAGATAAATTTGCGATTAAAATTAGAGAAGACAGACATTTTGCATGCTTCGCAAGTAGCTTCAACATGAAGCAACTTGATTGCTTCGCTACTGATTGGGGTGTTAAGCACAAATAGAGAGCGAAGCATATGTCGTGGAAACATGCTTTAAACCTGTTTTACCAACTGTTTATTTTATATTTATTTGATATTTTCTCACCAACATTCAATTGATTTCCAGTTGATTTTTGTGCTTTATTATATCAGTGATGATAATGCTTTCAAAACTTGCACGGGGCCCAGCGATTTATGAACATTAATTTAATTTCACAATAGGAGTTTTTTTACTATAAAGTTAAGTTAATAAATAAGTGTACATATATTCAAGTGTGAATACATAAGAGCCAAGAAAACTTTTTAATTCAGGACTAAAAATACCTTCTTTATTCCTAGTTTCTTTTTCTATTTAATAATATTTTTGTATTATATATATTTATATATTTTAAGTTCTTCAAGACAATGTTAGCACTGAGACTCAACCAGATAACGAAGTATGGTTTAATGACCTCAAGGGTATGACAGCAAAACTACAGATCGAACTAAACAAAAGTGTCCCAGATTTTGCTGGCATTGATCAGAAGGAAAATGCAGAACTAAAAATGTTGATTCGCCATCGTAGACAGATAAATTACGTAACTAATAAAGGCGTAGCTGATGAATGCTGCAGTGAGGGTTGTGTATACGCAGATATTCTAAACTATTGTATATAACATAAGCTATTTTATAAACATTAAAATTTTTAGATAATTTAAATAAATGATGTATGTTTTACGACTAATGAACTATTAAAAAGGAAATCACGTCAGAAAGCTTGTTTATTCGTTCGTCGTCAATATTAGTGATAGATATATAGTATGTGCTTCTTAAAAATAAATTTTTTTCTATAAAAAAACAAACATAAAAATGTTTGTTTGTTGATAATTTACCCACAAATCCACCTTAGTTCCTGATCCGCACTTTTTCATATCGAAACCTATATGTACAGTAGCTATTTCAAACTATTGACATTCCATTTGGTAAAAATATGGCTGTAAGCCAATTTTGTTAAAAATTATGTCAACAAGAGCATGCAATACTTTACCCACTATAATAATCCTAATTACACCCTGTTTTCAAATGTTATGTGGTTTTTTGAACAAAGTATAGATTAAACATGCACTCTACATCAACCATCGATGCTTTTAATCAAACTGTGTCTAGTTTTCTTAATTAATAGGAACTTATATTCCCACCTATAAGTGCATTTAAAATATTCGACTTTATTAAAGCGTTGATGTGTTAGAAATTAATTTATAACGACAATATAAATCCAAAAATTGCAGACTTTTTTAAGGATTTGAACGTGATCAGCTTTTTCATTGAGATTGTACACCCTTTCATATAAAAGATGTGGCTGGTTTTACAATTGCTATTAAAAAAAGCTTTTTTAAATAATGCATTATTTTTGAGTACACTTTATTATGTAATTTAAGTTTTGCACCTCAATTACATCTCAGAGAGTATAACATCAAGTGGCTAGAACATGGGCAGGCTTAAAAATCTAACTCATGGTGCATCAGAAATGAGTGCATTTCGTCTTAACTAAAACCGGCTAATTCTTCAATGAAATAAGAAGATAAATATTGCTTCTATTAATTTTTTTTGTCGGCAAACACACAAAAGAAGTTCTTTAGTTTTTGGTACAATTCAGCACATATTTATTTGAAGTTAAAAACTTGCCGATAAAACAATGGTGACAATTCAGCTATTTAGAAAAATTCCTTGTAAAGATTCTGTGGAGAAACTTTACAGTTAACAAAATAAAAGACATTTCACAACATTGTTTATTTTTTTCAAAATCTAAAGCTTAGTTTAGACGATATGTTGAATCAGCATATATATGCTAACAACTGTATGATTAAAAATAACATCAAATGAATATGTCATCACATATCACATGCTAGGTATTTACACTATATGCTGAAACTGCCATATTTTTTAATTCAACATATTTCAGCAAATGGAATGTCAACATAAGAGTTAGCGTTCAATTTTTGTGTTTATAAGATATGTTGATAATTACATGGTGATATGTATGCTGAATCGTATAAACATTTGCTTGTAAAATACGTTTGACACTACTTTCTATTTATACAACGCGTTATTGCAGAAAATTCGTGTTTTTATTATAAAAAAAAAAAATGTCTTCGGAAGAAATATCGCTTGCTATTGCTTGTGCAGTCCTTGTTTTTGATGGTGATGAAAGTGAAGTAAAAGGAAAAAGAAGCCGAGTTTGGAAAAAAATGGGTAGAACGGCGGGCAGAAGAAGCTATTTGTGCAAAATTATACAAAGAATTAGAAGACGTTCGGAGATGTGTGCCAATTAACTTTCATCTTGGCAGCTGCTGAAAACAAAAGTGTGGCGGCGGTTGAAATCCGGATGTATGCATGTAATCCAGCCTTGCCGTTGGTTAATGATTATTCGAACTATTTCAAACAGAATTCATACCAGGTGGACTTGAAACCCAGGTGATTATTTTGGCTTCCAGCTTTTTGTTCACTTTGAAATATATGTAATGAAATGCATGTATTTTTTTCATTTTGCAGCAAATTCCCTTGTACCCACCTGCTATGAATTCGCCTGGAGCCATTTATTGTTTTTTAATTTGAGAGCAATAAATTTATTGAATTTGATTTCATTACGTGTGTCCCACTCCATCTTTTGGCTTTAATAAGCTACTCCTCAGGGGGGAGATCAGAAAATGGACAACATCCATCACAGAGAAACTGTGGAATGATACTAGGGGTCTAGAACACTCAAAGAAATTTCTTAGCTTTAATGCCAAGAGAGCGGATCTCGCTTTAAAATTAAATAGGAAGAATCTAAGGACACTGTGTGGGGCGCTAACAGGACACTATACCTGCAGGAAACATCTACACAGAATGGGACTATCCAGCACGGCAACCTGCAGATTTTGCGGAGAAGAAGAGGAGTCAATGGAACACTTGATTACTGAATGTGTGGCACTTGGCCACAGAAGATACAGGCTGTTGCAGGCCTATACATTGGGTTCACAGGACTTGCAAGGGCTTCCACTGAAGGAGCTAGTACTGTTTCTTGATGTATTAAACTCGTGAGGGAAAGGGGATGCACAATAGATCATTATTGGTCGCAGTGCAAAGGGCCATCCTGGACCAACCTAGCATAAATAATAATAATAATACGTGTGTCCTTGTTTGCAAATTTTGAAGAAGATATACATATATTTACATAAACGAAAATTGTCGGCGGCTCAACAAAGCCATTCGGCAAATATGCATACATATTAGATACATATATGCCGAAAATCTTAAACAGTATTTTCAACAAATGGCATATTTGCTAGCTGAAATGCATTTCTGCTAGCAGGAAATTAGTCAAAGACTAAAAACATACTGTTCACACGATATGCTAAAATTACCAACATATATTTATTGGTATTGTTAACAAATTGTTTGCAAACGTTGTTAAACATACGTATGCAGGTAAAGATTTTGCGTTTACACGATATGGTGGCACTTAAACAAATTTTCAGCATAAATACGCTGATTCAACATATCGTCTAAACTAAGCTTAACTCTTCTTTGCATCAGATTGCAGTTAGTTTATAAACTGGTTATAAATGTGTTAGCCAAGGGTTACTTGATTAACTCAATAAATTCCTACAGGGATGCGAGTACATATATACATATGTATTTACTTTGTAATAATAATTCACATCTTTGTGGAAATTCATATTAAAATAAAAAGGAACAAAACAAACAAATTATTTTTGATCGAAAACTAAAAATAGAGTTGACGTCGCTACGTACGTAAAAGTTTCAAGTCGCCTACAAACTTATGTTTACATCAACCGTTTGCGTACATGCGTCTCTTCAGCAATTTTCTTTTTATAGCACACATCTTTCCTAGCACGATGTATGTGTGTACTGGTATTATACACATGACGATATACAGCTTACAAAAATTATTACTAACCTGTTAAACTTAAAACTACCACATCCATGTAGTATAAATAATTGTGATGCTTTTTGAAATCGTGTCATTAATTTTCTACATTTTAATCGGTTAACACTACGGGAGTGGAAAAAGGCACTGCAGAGGTCTTCAACAATGAAAATATTTGCAATTTTCTTGCTCTGTCTATTGGCAGCCAAAGCTAGTGGCTTCTGGGAATCGGACCGTAAATGTGGCGAGAAATTAACACAAATCATGTGGGTTGTATGTGGCAATAATTTTAATTCGTTGATAGAAAAAAGGTCGGGTAAGATTGGTTCTTCAATGCGCCAAATTTTTTTATCCATTAATGCCATGTACTTCATCCGCAGAATCATCGGCCTATGAAGTGGACATCCCGTATCCTTACGCCTCATCTTCCCTGGCCAATATTTTCAAAATGGAGCCGGGCAATTTGTTAACCAAAGCTCGCCGCATGCGAATGATTGGTATTGCTGAGGAATGTTGTAAAAAATCTTGCACACTAAACGAACTTACGACATATTGCAACTAATAAACTGATTGGGCTGTGTAAGAACAATATTGTACAAATTTTATTCTTACTAATAAAAAATATAAACGGGAAAGTAAATTTGTTTGTTATTTCGTTAAACTTGCCAATAGACCGATTTTAAAAATTGTTTCCCCAAGAAAAACCTACTGCATTAATAATGATACACACTAACTATATTGTGTGCAGTTTTGAACTGTTCTATTCAATT
Source organism: Sturmia bella (assembly GCA_963662145.1). NCBI lineage: Eukaryota > Metazoa > Arthropoda > Insecta > Diptera > Tachinidae > Sturmia > Sturmia bella. The sequence goes on from OY759169.1 coordinate 39,698,368, forward strand.
CGGTAGGTATATTCAATTTTTTAGACCGGCTTGGAATACTTTTAATCCAGATAAAAGTTGCTGAACTGTAGTAATATATGTATATGTAGTAACACACTCTATCGGTCTACATACATCATTTATAAGTTTTTGTTGCTGGTTTGCCTGTTTTCTCGATTTTCGCTTTTGCTTGTATCAGTTTTTCTTACATTGCCAGCTACCCTAGCCTCGTATGCAAGCTGGTATAAAACAAAACGAAAAAATACTAAAAACTGAAATTCCTAACCGCAAAATTACTAAAATTTACTTGTGTGAAAATATAAATTACTTAAAGATTTTTTCCCTTTAAACTCTAAAACCGTTAGATATAATTTTTCAAGACTTATTTCACAGAGCGGACAACATTGCCTATATTCTTTAATACAAAACTTTTAAGCATTGCTAATAGAAAACAAAGCATTCATTGGTTATTTGAACATTTATACATTGCTTTGCTGCCGTAAAAGAAGCAAGCGCATACCTATTGAAGTTTATAAATAAACTTTTCATCCCATTAGGATATACATATGTATTAAACAAATTTTTTTACTTTTTCCAAAAAAAAAAAAATTTTTAAGTAAAAATATAAATATAAATAATAATTGTAGATGTTCGACCTTTTTTTAGGTTTAAAATGAAAGTGCTAAATGTTTTTTCAAGCTTGAGGTCCAATTTTATAATTTATTTAAAAAAAATTTTTCCAATATTTCGCTAACCTATGGGTAGCATCATCAGGGCTAATGTCAAACAATAAATAAAACCATAAATAAGTACAAAGGTTTTTCTTAATATACATACATCATAAATATATCAAGTGTACAAAAAACATTATCAACATATATAAAAAAGCTTTTATTTTTTAGTGACAACAATAAAACAAAACTTACATTGCGGTATGTTTATTAAAAAGGACTTTACAGCCACACGAAAAAAGCTCTTCTTTGTTGAGTTATTTTATACCTACTGGCTTACATGCAATTATCACAGCTTTTCAATTCTTTTGTTGACTAAATATCTATGTATCTGTGAGAGGTTCTCAGTGTCTGTTTTATAATTAATTCTCTCATCTGTTGGAAGTTTTATTATTTGCAACATCTCTAGCATGTAGCGGCGCTTGTAATTCTTCTCAATATTTAAAACTTTTGTTTGATCAAAGTCCGGTATGTGATGTAAGTCCGCACAATGGGATGAAATTATATTATATTTGTGATAAATTATATTTGCATTTTTGATCGGATTTATGACCAGCAATTCTTGTCCTTGGTTTGTTCTTTGTCGTTCCAACATATTCTTTTTTACAATTTTCCATACTATTGCCACTACAGGGTATTTTGTAGACTACATTCGCCATGTCAAGTTTATCTACTTTATCTTTGGTTCTACTATATAACTTATTTAGAGTATTACCAGTTCTATGGGCTATTCTATATTGGGTGTGGTCAAATATTTTTGAATTTCCCAATCTTTCAGAAACTTCAGGTATATATGTATGTATGTGATTGACTTATGTATATATTTTTGGATCGTCAATTTTTTCTTTTTTTGGGACTTTCGCATTGTTTGATAAGGTTATTAATTCAAATGTTTTGGAAAATTGTTGTTGAAGAGCACTTCTTTGATTTTTATCTCATTGTTCTTGTGAAAATCCTTATCACTGATTTTTAACATTCTTTCTATGAAATTCTTAGCGGTGTTAAGTATAATTCTTTTTGGGTGTTTGAACAGGTAGTTGATGAACCTCCCAGACGCTGTAGGCTTTTGATACCAATTTAATTGTAGCTTATTGCCCCTTCTTATTATTAATGTATCCAAATATGTAAGTTTGGAATCCTTTTCCTTCTCAATAGTAAACTTAATGCTAGAATGAAAACCATTTAATGTTGTCAAAGTATTGTTGATTGCATTCTCCGAAATGACACAAAACAAGTCATCAACATATTTTGTCAAAATCTTGGGCTTTGTACTGGATTTTTCCATACATGTGTCAAGTAGCTGTTCCATGACAATATCAGCTACGATTATTGAAGCTGGTGAGCCCATAGGAAGTGCTTTTTTTGTAGATAAATCTTGTTCTCATATTCGAAATATCTGTTGTCTTTAATGCAAAATTTCAAAATTCGTAAAAATTGATCTTCAGTCAGATTGGTATGCTCAGCTATATTATTCCATTTTTCTTCTGTTATTTCTAGAGCTAGGTCTACTGGGACACTGGGGAATAATGACACAACATCAAAGAATACTAATATTTCATCAGATGATATTTCTTAACCTTTTAGCCGTTCTTTAAATTCAATGGAGGCTTGACGTTGTATTTAGACTTATTTGTTATTTTTTTTGAGAATGTCACTTATGTATTTAGATATTTCAAGGCAAGGTGAATTCACAAAGGAGCAAATCGGTCTTAAAGGGTAGTTTTCCTTGTGGATCTTCGGTAGTCCATATAGTCGGGGTGCTGTGCTAGTCTGTGTTTGAAGTTTTTGTTTTTCTTTAGGAGTGATAGTTCCCTGTTTTAGTAGATCTTCTACAAACTGGTTATTTATTCCCTGTAATTTATGTGTTGGGTCCTTTTTTATTCTTTGGTATGACATCATATCGCAAACAATATTCTTTAATCTGATATCGTAGTCCATTTTATTTAAGGCAACTGTAACATTATCTTTGTCGACGTTTAAAATTAATATATTTTTATTCCTTTTTAAGAAATTGGCTGCTAACTCAACATTTTTAAGTATCACTTTATCCTGATTCGTCAGTTTGGTTTTGTTGATATGGTTATCGATTATCGTCGTTAATTTGGTTCTCGCCATTTCTTGTTCTTCTTTTTCTGGTAATGTCTGTACCAGATCTTCGCCTTCTGTTATTATATTTAGAATTTGCCATCCAAGGATGGCAATATTCTGCTACTTGAAAACAGCATACGATTGGTCATGGCCTGCGTTTGAAACAATTGGAGTGCTGATGAGTGACGAGGTGGTTGTGAAACAGCCATGGTATGTACCCCAGTCTTCAACTTTGCTTTTTTTGTCTTCTTTAAATATGTTGATCCCTCCAATTTTATCACAAAAAATATTGAGGAAGTAAAAGCCGAAGTCAAACCCGATAAAATGACTAACAATTGTAAATCATATAGTTGACTATAAAGTTAAAAATAATGAAATATATATATTTTCCTGTTCTGGTTGATTTCAAGTCATATGTATATCAATTTATGTGGGAAAAATTGCCGTATACCATTGGGAACAGTGACAATCAAAATACTCTTCAGTGTAATTTACCAATTAGAATTTATGCAGAAAAATAGCAAATAAGCTTGCAGTGAAACTTTGCTTCATATTGGGGACAAAACCAAAATAGAAAGTCACCGTATACTTATCTTAGTTTAGTTTCAGCAATTCTTTCTGCTTTCGTACAAACATAAAAGACTGTGGGCATAGTTTCATGTACTTTAAAATCGTGTTTGTTTAAGAATTCATAACTTTCACCTTGCAGCTGTATAGAGGACATTTATCATTTCATTTTACTTTTTCAGTTTGCGGTGATTCATTGGCCAACATTGGAGAAATACTGCATATATAAGAATTATTAAAACAATTGCCTGTGGAAACCATGTATCAGAACCAAAATATATACATAGATAAAATATTTCACAATATATATGTATTAATTTTTAATGAAAATAAAACATTTAATCAAAGAGAGATAAAAATACTGATGCACTTAATATTGAATATTCAACCATAACCCATCAATCCATTGTTAAAATGGATGGCGATGCAGATATTACAAAAAATGTACAGATACAGAGAAGCATTAAAATGGAAGTATATTCCAGAGAATGACAAAAGATACAAAAGAAGTAATTTTCCTGTATTGGTGAAGAAACATGTGTGAATGCGCCTAAATTAATATAAAACCATGCCCATGCACACTCACTCTCAGTTGTAGTAAAGTACGTAAGAACGTAATGAATGTACATTCATTTCGAATCAAGTAGGTACAAGTACAAAAATCTGTGTAACTTCATCTATCTTATTATATCGCTACCTATTGTTCTACTCCTGCTATTACAATGATAGCAAATGCAAAATTTAGATGGGTTAGATTTAGGCCGTGAATAGAACGTTATGCTTTTAAAAATGTTCATTTATATGTTATCCCTGAAGACTATCAGTCTACTTAATAATCGTTGATTAAGGCCTTAATGAGCAAAATATCTTCAAAGCTAAATCAAAAACATCATATAGTGAAGCTTGTAATAAACAATTCAGTCATACATAACAGTATGTATGTAAAATCAACATCAGCGCGTGTGAAGTAATACATTGACTTAATGCCCCGCAGTTGTATTTGCGTTTCAAATTTGTGTTTGCTCTGTAGCCAAAACAGCAAGAGTAAATAGGCAAACATACTTTTTATAAGTGCTTATTGTCATTCTCTGCTGCACACACACACATATGAAAATAGAAATACACTCTTCAGTATTATAGTATTCTACTATAGACGAGGGCTATCCTGGTGCACATGCGATGCTAATTGTTAATTATTTTTTGTGCAACAACATGTGGTGAAGGAATTCAGGATCATGTATAAAATATGTAAATATTTTCAAAAAACAAATATCTATATTGAGAACACGTGTCATTTTTTATTCATATACTAGGATATTAGAAACTTACAAGAGTCTGTTTATTTAAATTTAGCACCTAAGGCTTTCAAACGAAAAACAATTTTTTTGTTAAATAAATACAAGCCATATTATCAGATACCCACGCACCATTAATTCTTATGAGTATAAATTGTCAAACTAAATTAGTGTAAGCAAACTATAAACATGTATTTTAAGCAATTTGTTAAGATAAGTAAATTAATGTAACACGTGCAATGCGTAATAAGACTGTGTAACAATTAAAAAATAAGCACTTTTACCAAATCTAAGTCTATGCATAGACAGTAACAAGTCTGCATGTGTGTTCATTATATTTTGAAGCAGTGTATTAATGGCTAATATTCCACTACGATTCTCATAAAATTTCTTTCTTCATTCGCAAGATGTTATCTTAACGTTAGCGTTAAGATAAATAGACTTTTAAGTGTACTGATTTGATATTAGAAAATTTTTAAAATTTTGCAAATCAACATTTTTAGAAAAATTTTTTATTAAGTAATATGAAAATATACGACTGAAATGGAAATATACGATTAAGATCTACCCAACGATTCTTGATAATCAAACACATCTACTATTTAGGTTAATAAATTTAAAAAAAAAAAATATATATACATATATATGTATATATATATATATATATATATATATATATATATATATATATATATATATATATACAGTCGAACTTCCCTATAGTGAATCTCCAATGGAGACAGAAAATTATTTCACTATATAAAAACTTCATTATCTGTTAAGAAATATTTTTTTGCTGCCTCCATATAGTGAACTATTTTTAGCAGCTTTATTTAACACTTGTTAGCAACACTATTTATAAAGAAAATAAATTATATTTTTGAGATTCCCAAAGTAATATAAATGAAAACTAAAAAGTTCATGATTTGACTTTTAACATCAGTTGACCGATTTCCGGGGGCGAAAATGATGCACCGGAATAGTATTGCTTACGAAAAGAAGATATTAGTGATTACTAGAGTTGAAGAAGGGACATCAGAGAAAAAAGATATAGCTAACGAGTTTAGAACTCTTATCAGCACTTTATCCAACATTTAAAAAAACAGGTCAGTTATTCAGTTAAGCATTAAGCCGCTCGTTCTAAGAATCTTTCCGTATCTGGAGCATTATTGATATTAAAAAATGGAAAAATGTAGTTCAAGCAAAAATACCTGATTACTTTAAATAAATAAAAAATTACAAATAAATATTTCTGTATAATGAAGTTTCTATTTATCACTGGCTTCTTGTACGGAACATCATATTTTTCATCTTATAAATCGCCATAAAATTGGGGTCTAGAAATGTTGGCTCTATTTAAAACTGAAACCATCACTACATCTGTTTTAACTACATAAATTTTAAAAATTAACTTAGTTACTTGTTTGCTGTACGAGCTAATTGAAATGTGTAATTTTACGTTTAGAAATGTTTAAAACTTAACCACTTATTCCATAATTCCCATGAACAAAATTAGAATGAAAAATATGATCTTCTATATTAAAGGTTTATTTGAACATTTCTGACTCAAATTTTTCTAAAATAATTTTTCGAGCTGATTAGCATCAACGGAATGTCGTGGGCATATAGGCGGCAGAGAACATTAATAAGCTTTATTGTTAGGCCTAAGATAATGTAATACATTTTATTTCATTCGGTTCAAAAAACTTATTGAAGCCTAAAGCATCATGCAAGTCATTAAAAAATGTGGGAAAAAATGTAGAAGACAACTAAACAAATGTATTGTCTCAGTAATATATTTTAAATCTAAAGAATCAAAACAAATTCGTTCTTCGAGTTATTTATTCGTTCTTCCACATATGTATATAGATATAACCTCACAACATGTATTTTTCTAACTAGCATGAGCATGAAAAAAGTGCAAGAATAATATAAACAAATTAAGGGAATAAGTCCCATATTTATTCCCTTTCGCTTGAAAGATGAAATCAAGGATTTACTATTAACAATTTTTTAAAAGCCATGACGTGTATTTACAACATATAATAAAAAACGTTCATATTTATAACTGTTCGACTAAAATTGTATTCGCTCTTTTTACATAACAAGCCGTAAAATGTATGGGTATTGCCAGAGCAGGAAATAAAATAATCACTATTATTAAATTGCTGTTGTACTTTTATAAACACAAAATCTTGGTAAGGAATAATGACGCTTCAATCCTTTGATTACCAATTTGTGATTAATATTTTGCTACACAAGAGCCCATTTTGAAGAGCTTTTACTAGCTTTTGAAGAGCTTTTTACTAACAAGAATATATCTTCATATTTAGAGAGAGATAATTGTGAGCGAAAGTTGGAAAAAAATGTTATTTTATCCCTGGAAACGATAAAAAGATCAGGTCAAGTGGTAAAATTCAGAATGTTTCTATTATGGGAACCACAATATTTGCTAAGATTCAAGTTTGGCTAAATATTTGGAATGAGTGCATTTGGTGAAGCTCTTTCAACGTGTTCTTTAGAAATGTACTATAGACCCATAATATATTTATTTAAAGTGATATTCGTAATGCCTAAGATATGATCTGTCTTAGTGAGAATAATTAAATTTTTAAACATCGGTAGCTCGGTTTTTTCATAAGGAAATTGATTTGATATATATTTTGCTTTGCTCGTAAGAAAAACACTTTAGGAGGCTTGAAGTAAAGTAATCTATATCAATTATATGGAAGCTGCTATACAAACTTTCTTTATTAAATTTTCGTTATACTCCTAAATAGTCCCAGGGCGCCTCTGAGGGAGGCGCCTTATCCCATTAATTTTGCCCTCTCAGAACAAACTCAAGGTGGTATTTTGCAGTGTACCTCCCTCATAATGTTTTTTTCTCCCATTGTCTTAGAAGATCCAGGCAAACCCAACTTCAGTTGGTTGTTATGATTATGATTAAATAGAAATACCTGGTTTCTTATACCTAATAAAATCCTTAAGTTAAGAAAACAAATAACCAGGAGTGCCAAAGCTTGTATATATTAAGGGGCAATGGGAAAATGTGAAAGATAAACCAGACAATCCTGGAATAAGTCAAAACTGATACGATCTCGTTTGGTTTATCTAAACAAAGCGAACAACAACCGAGAAGCGGCTACAGGGAATTCTCTGAAACTGTTTTACTGTTTCTTTCTGTAAGCAGGGTTAAACAATATATGATATCATTTCTATCCAAAAAAGACAGAGAAAATTTTTATATATTTTTTTTTCTCGAAAAAGTGAAGAGAGCATCACTGAGAAAATAGAAGCGGAGAGTTAATGACGAAAAATATGTGTAATTTTGTGAAACCAGATACAGAAAAATTCTTCACTTGTCTTGCTCTGTGTAAAAAAGTTATCCTCCTGATATAACAACAAGAATATGGAGGCTACCAGCAACAACAAAGTGCTTGTCCGGAGAGATTTTTTAGCACGATTCACTAACTTATAAAAAATTTTCTGAAAAATCAAAGTTGTATATTTGTATATAAATACACACAACATTTTAACAAAAAAACCTGTTATTAAAACAAATAACAGGTTTGATTCTCCTTAACAATCCCTATTCCCTAAAATAAAGTAGAAAAAGCCTAAACTTAGAAAGAGTTGTTTTTTTCTGTGTAATGATTTTATCGAAGTCGATTCCTTAATCAGGCTGCTGTACAAAAATAAGACAAATTAGATGATCAGTTTTTTTTTTTTCTTTTAAAAAGTCTAGCAATTTTCCAATTAGTTCTAAGACAATTAAAAGTTAATTTTCTGTAGAGAGTGTAAAAAAAATATTAGTGTAATTAGAAAAAAATTTAAAATAAAATTAATTTATTAATTATAAAAGATTGCGGAAAAATCATATGGCACCAACACCCCTTTATATTACTGTCTCTATGAAAAAGCAGCTTGTCTTGAAGCGCATTCAGTCTCTTTAGTTTGCTTTCGATGTAGATTTTGGTTGGAATATTAATTGTTGCCTTGGAGGCAGCACAGAGTGGATATGTGGAATGAAGGCGTATAACTTTGAAGTTTGTCGTATGCATAGATTTTTCACTTAGGAATTTGTGATCTACTTTACAAAGCATAGTAGGTGGCATGACGTATATTATGTTTACAATATTTAGTTTGTTAACGTGAAGTTTTTAATACAATATGACATATTAATTTGAACATGGTACACGTAAACAAACGTGTGTAAATAATACATATGCAAAACAACTTGAATGTTTAATTACCAAATGTGGGGTATAAATAGTGCTGGAAAGATTGAGAACAAATTAGTCAGTCAAAACTTTCTTAGAAACCTGGGGTGCATACAATAATTGATAACAATGAATTTTATTGGTGTGCTGTTGATAATTTTGGTTGCTGTTCAAATTAACGCCAGACAGTCAGCAGAAAAGAATTGCGGCACTGAACTTGTTGAAGCTCTTGAAGATATCTGTCGTGGTAGATATGCAAGGATGTTTTCAAAAAGAGCAGGTAACGTAGATACTTAAACGTTTTAATTTGCTTTTTTTTTAAGGAAAGGAAGGAAATGTCAGTAGAAAAACTCTAGTGACTTACTATTGACATGGTCACCAGTGCTAGTGACATATTATACCTCATACAATGAATTTTTCGGTTGACCTTCGACATGTGCTTGTCATTGCAAATGAACTACTGACGAGGGAACTAGTGACTAGTTGGCTCTAATGCGACTATATGACGACCATAGTACTATTGATTTTCTATAGACATTGTCGCTACCCAGAAAGAAATGTCAGTAGAGAAACTCAATTGAAAAATCAAGACATAAAATTTGTCTACTCATTAACAATGTTGTCAACTCAATGTTTTCTTTCCAAATAAAAATGATTTTTATTTCACGATTTTGGTGGGCTTACAAATTTCAACAACCACAACACTGTTCATAAAACAAAAAACTGGATACACTCTGTTGACAATTTGATAAAAAGGTCACCAATATAGGCGACAAATGTATCGAATTGGAGCCACTTGACTCTAGGTTTACTTCAGGGTACTTATTCCACACTTCCCATGAACGAAATCAGAATCAGAAGTGTTCAAATAAACCTCTAACCCAGTAAACATTTTTTATGTTGTTCAACTGTTTTACTTTTCTTTACTGGGTTAAAGTTTTATTTGAACTTTCCTGATTCTCATTTGGTTCATGGAAATTATGGAATAAGTAGTTAAGTTTCAAATGAGGTGTTTAGCATCAACGAAATGTTAGCGGCATAGGGACGGCTGAAAAAGACAGAAAACATTAAGATATACATATTTTTAGACCTTAAATAATACTTTTCAATTCAATCTAGGACTAAAAATTTATTTGATGCAATTAAGACTGTAATTAGTTAGAATAGCTGATTCGTACAAAATCAAACAAATTTTATTTAATACAGCCAAATGTTCAATTGATATTACAAGTTCTTGAATAAATTTTTTTTTATGCTAACACTTTAGGGACAAGAAAATGCACTTTTTAAGGTTTATTTTTAGTACTAAAACAATACATTTCAATTGATAACATTTGATTATTAATTAAATTAAATATAGTTTTAAAGTTACACACATATACATATAGAAAACAATTTTTTTATTGTTTCAGTCCATCCTAAATTTATAATGCCTTCCGTGGAGAACTCTCAAGCATACCCGTACTTGCCACCAAATTCACTTGCTAATATTTTTGATCTGGAAAAAGAAAACTATGCCGAGAATTTACGCCGAACAAGGTGGATTGGAATCGTTCAAGAATGTTGTAAATCTGCTTGTACTATTGAGCAGCTAAGAGATTTTTGTGAATAATTTCTTTATGGGATGGATTTATAAGCCCAATCGTGTTACTTATGCCAATTGCTTATACATTTATTTTACAGTTTTTCTTAAAATCCGAGAGTTTAGCTAAATTAAGATAAAAGAAAACCCACAAATAATTAAAAAAAAAATTATGAAAACCGTACTGATCTACATTTCTTATGCAAAACAATATTTAAAATGTTGCATTTATTGTATAAAAGAAAACGGCATTAATATTGTACTTGCAAAAGGAATTTTAAAGTTAAATCCTCGAAAATAAATTTAAAATTTTGTATGATCCTAAGTTGTTTAAAATTGTCTTTTCGAATACAAAGATAAGAATATGAGTTGGCTGGTAAAAAAAAAAAGTCTTTGATGTTTTAAGATTGTATGTAAGGCTCACAAAATAAAAGTTAATTAGTCTAAGAATATTTTTTTATACCAATACGTTTTAAATAATCTCAGTTTCTTGCAGAATATTGATTATAAATTATTTTACAAATTTCGAGTTGTAAAATTTACCTGCTTAAGTCTCTTAATAAAATATTGCAAAATATTGTAAAAATTGGCTTCTCTTTTTGAAGGAAATCTAAAAAATGTGAATCCATGTAAAATCTGTATGAAAAATATGAATTTATTTTTCAGAGTAGTTTCTTGGTATAAGTTTCTATAGTTTGTATGATCTAATAAACTTGACTATCGCAATCTTAATGATCAGAACGTATCCGTGCAAAAAAATAGCTGATGAAAGCTAACACATTACAACTTAATTACTTTCACATGCAAAGCAATTTTATAGCTTTCAGCGTTGCTGTTACAATGATTTTTTTAATACTTTGATTTTCTTGTACTCGCTTGGTTATTTCATTTGGGACTATGGTTATGCATTAATGTTTTTATAGGTTTATTTGTCATTTTTTCTTAAAAAAAAACAGTGCTGTGGAAGTTTTTTCCATATTGCTAAAACTGCTACTGACTACTATTTTTCTTTTAATTTTACCTAACTGTATATCTAAAATATAATTTTTACTGAAAATTGTAATTTAATATAAATGTATTAAAATAGTTTATTCTATTCTTTCTGAATTGATTTTTGGAAAATTTTCGAAAACTTTGTTCTATTTAATAATAACGAAATTAATAGCATTGTATGTAATTTTGTGGGCATTTTGATAAAAGATCTCGAATGATCACTTTGCCGAGGTGGTAACGCTGGACTGAAGAAAACATCACACGTATACGAATGTTTCGTATGTAGCGTTTCGCTACATACACGCTTTGACATTTAAGATAAATGTACATGTTTATATGGCACTTGTCACATAAATTTTATTTGACGCAAAGCAAAGCAAAAAGTTGGGCATCTTTCATCTTTTTGCGCGCTTTGACAATTAGCTGCTTTCATTTTCTTTTATTTTTTCTTGGCGTCAACAGAAATCAAAAAAAAAATTCCAAATAAATAAATAAATTTTATAAATTTAATGAATAAATTCATTTGAAAAACATAATAAACAAAAATACAAATAAGTACATATTTAAAAATACATGTGTAAAATATACAACTTCAATATTTTATTGATAAACAAACAATGCGCGGGTCTTGTCAAAGTTTTTATTGTGACATACACTTTTTGTTTTACGCTTTTCTTCCAAAGTTATAAACGTCACGCAAAGCAACAAAGTTTTATCTGACACGGCCTTTTATTGTGCATGACACTTAAGTCTTCTGGGTGCCAGGGTTGCGTTCACAGGCATCTGTCTGAGTTCCCTGTTGGAACGGATGTTGCCACGGATGACTTTTTTCACTGTCCTGATTTTTAGATCTCTATGTATGTCCTCATCTCTTATGTACCATTCAGCATCGACAATAGTTCGTAATATTTTTACTGGATTCGTTGGATAATTTTAATGTTCGTTGTGCTTACAGTGCCTCCAATTTCCACTCAGTACTTCCAAATAGCCACTATGATCGTTTTATATAAGAGCAGTTTATTTTAAGTTGACGGCTTGGAATCTATACCTAGCAGCCACAATAGTTATCTAAGTCTGTGTTCAATTGCTTTTTCTTTTGCGTAATGTGATCTTTCTATATGAGCTTAGAGCTCAATTGTCATTCCAAGGTATTTTGTCCTCGTGTCAAACAGAATCGGTGAGCTATTTAATAGAGCCGGTTAAATATTTGGTATCTTTCTATTAGTATACATTACTTGTACTTTTTCATCACTGTTTACTTGCATTACCCAACTGCGGAAGCACTTCAACGTGTTATTGAGCAGCTATTGTAAATTGCGCATAGCCCATTTAATATTTTCATGACCTGATAGTAAAACATTGTCATCAGCAAATGTAGCTTTAACATTGTCATTTGATTTAGGAGTTGGAATATCAGGTGCAAACAGTGATACCCTGTTTCTCTCACAGAGAAACCTTCTGAACACTTCTCTTTGTATTTGACTTTGAAAAATTAGTTTTGTAATTAGCTTTGTGGTATTAGATAAAAATCTTTTGGTAATTGATTTTTTTAGCTTGTGTGGGAGAAATATATTTTACACTTAAAGTAAAACGTATATCGTTGTAATTATTTTATCTCTATTGGCAAGTACATAAATTTAACTAGTTGCATTTAATTTTTAATTTGATTAAAAAATATCAACTTATTCAGGTATAATTCTGTTTAGTTATGTAAAAACCAGCAAACATTACCTCTTCTACTTACTTATATCTTTGGGTGCTATTATTTTCCGTGTAGTGTTAGTTTCTTAAATTCACATACCGTTTAATAATTTTTAAGCTCGAAACAAAATATAGAAAATAGAAAGGCTATCTGTACTATGTGTCGTCCTATGTACCAAAAACAATAATTACATTTTTAATAAAATTATTCAAAACCGGCCTTAACAATATGCTACTTGGATTCATTTTGATGTTGATGTTATTACTAGACATTAATTTAGAAAAATGTTAATGTATTTCGAAATCATTTGAAAATGTTTCTACCATTCGCAAAGTATATACTCGTAATATATATTAGTAGACTTTTTACATTTGTATGTACATTTGAAACTCAATATAAAAAAATTCATCAAATTATCATAGAACATTATTCTTCGTTAAAAATGTTTTTCTGTGCAAAAGAAAACCATAAATAAATGAATGGTACAAACGAAACTAACAGTAATTTACAGATACATTTTTTGTTTTTTTGTTTGTTAGTGTAACGCACACTGCGGTTTTTACGACATCAACTAGAAGCGTGCAATACCCAGCTTGCGGATTCGGAAATTTAAATCGAATTCGAGTCTTCTTCTATTGCTGAGAGCGCTTAAAATAGTCACTGCTTTCATTTTTAGTTGAAAATCATGAAAGCCTGATCTCTTTTAGAAAAGTCTTTTATGACTCGGCCTCCTGGAGTATTACGACTCAATTGGAAGTTTTTCATTAATCTTTTTTCAGTCGTTTTTGATATTATCCACATATCTTTTTTTGCAGGTATCACATATTCGACTCTTCTTCGCATCAGTTTTGTGTATTTTTATACCCTTCACATAAATGTGTAAGGGTATATATAAGTTTGTGATTCCGTTTGTAACGCATTGAAATATCCATCTAAGACCCCATAAAGTATATATATTCTGGATCAGCATCAATAGCGATTACCATTGAGCGATGTCCGTCTGTCCGTCTGTCCGTCGGTCCGTCGGTCCGTCCGTCCGTCTGTCCGTCTGTCCGTCTGTAGTCGTTGAAATACCGTTTCTGAGAAAACGGTTTGAGATAGAAACCTCATTCTTTCGCTAAAACGTGTGAAACCCCGGTAGTGGGTCTGCTATTGAAATTCAGTAAGATAGGTCCGCGGATAGCCGAGATATATTCAAAAAACCGGGTTTTGAGGGATATTTTGTGTAATTTTTGTATTCAGATTTTTGAAAATAAAATTTTTCTTAAAAACTAAACCATATCATTTTTAGTGCCCATTAAATCCTAAAAATGAAGGAATTTTTGAAATCGGCCCATATATATCCGAGATATAGCGTCTCGCGATTTTTAAGGAAATCGGCTTTATAAGCCAAATAAGACAACTTTTGGCACCGAAGATCAATCAAAATGGTATATATAGGCTATTTAGAGGCAAAAGTGGAAAATTTTTCTACTTCGGCCCATATACACTCGAGATATAGCGCCTCCCGTTTTCTCAAGAAGTCGGCTCTAAAAGCCAAATAAAACAACTTTTGGTATCAAAAATCGATTAGAATGGAACATATAAGGTGTTTAAAAGCAAAATTGGAAAATTTTTGAAATCGGTCCATATATATCTGAGATATAGCGACTCCTGATTTTTCAAGAAATCCGCTCTTTAAGCCAAATAAAGCAATTTTTGGCACTAAGAATCAATCAGAATGGTACATATAGACTATTTAGATGCAAACGTGGAAAATTTTGGACATCGGCCCATATACACTCGAGATATAGCGCCTCAAGTTTTCTCAAGAAGTCGGCTCTAAAAGCCAAATAAAACAACTTTTGGTACCAAAAATCGATCAGAATGGTACATATAAGGTGTTTAAAAGCAAAATTTGAAAATGTCTGCAATCGGTCTATATATACCTGAGATATAGCGTCTCCCGATTTTTCAAGAAATCGGCTCTATAAGCTAAGTAAAACAACTTTTGGCACCAAAAATCAATCAGAATGATACATATAGGTTAGTCAGAAGCAAAACTGGAAATCTTTTTGTCATCGGCCCATATATGTTCGAGATATAGCGCCTCCCGATATCTCAAGAAGTCGGGCCTGGAAGCTAAACGAAACAGTTTTTTGCACTAAATATTTGTCGGAATGGTACATACAGGCTGTTTAGGGGCAAAATTAGAAAATTTTTGGACATCGGCCCATATGCACCCAACTTTTGGTACCAAAAATCAATCATAATGGTACATACATATGTATATAATATTATATACATATGTACATAATATTTGCGATCATGTATGAATGTATGTATGTATGTATGTATGTATGTATGTATGTATGTATGTATGTATGTATGTATGTATGTATGTATGTATGTATGTATGTATGTATGTAGATACGTTTGTATGTATGTAGGTATGTATGTACCCTGCCAGCAAATTGGTAGTCGACTACTAAAATAATTAACTTCACGTTAACTTTTATGGACTAGCTTCAAATTAGCTACAATACAATCGAAACGTAGTGCAGAGTTCACTCAAAATTCAAATACTAACATACACACATACACGGTAAATAACTCTTGAATTAAATTGCCTATTGTCGCATTCGTTTTAAATGTAGCGATGGCTGAATGGGTTAAGGTGGCTGCTCACCAGTCTTGAGGCTTAGTGGTTCGAATCCCACCAGAGGCTAACAAAAAAAAAAAAAAAAGTGTGATGAAATTTAATTTAATAAAATATAATAACTATTACCACCGAAAAATGTAAAATCAGCCTTGATTTGTACATTTTTTTCTGTATGTACTGACTTTGAAGTAGTTAACTTGAAGTTAGTTGAAAAGTAATGCAGCGTCGGACAATTGACTACCTCCTAGGACATCGTAATGTTAAAATAGTCAGTCATCTCCATTGAAAATAATCTAAGTGTCAACCACCACCAGTTGTAAAAAAGTTAGCTTGTAATTCATTATTAGTTAACTGAGTTGCCGGCAGGGTATCTACATATTATGTATGCATGCAAGTACATATGTTAGCATAAACAATTTTTTTGCTTTGGTGTAAAAATGTGTATGTATGTACATACATATGTATACACGAGCTTGAAAATGAAAGTGATATAAAGAATTGTTGAAAAAAGGGTACGCAATGAAATTCTTTTAAACAATTGCGTCTTCAAATTCATTCACACAAAAAATCATTTTGGGTTTCCCTACGTACTTACATATGTACATACACACATACATGTGTATGATGATACGCAACAGATCATCGTGCACAAGAAAAAAATAATTTTGTAAAAGCAAGCAATGTAAATATGTATGTATGTATATATGTATGTATATAATCATTGTTTTATGGAACACACTGAAAATATTCAATAATAAAGAATTTATTTTAGAGTTTTCTCCCTGCCGGCAACTCAGTTAACTAGTAATGAATTATAAGCTAACTTTTTTACAACTGGTGGTGGTTGACACTTAGATTATTTTCAATGGAGATGACTGACTATTTTAACATTACGATGTCCTAGGAGGTAGTCAATTGTCCGACGCTGCATTACTTTTCAACTAATTTAAAGTTAGCTACTTTAAAGTCAGTAGCCACAGAAAAAAATGTACAAATCAAGGCTGATTTTACATTTCTCGGTGGTAATATTATATTTTATTAAATTAAATTTCATCCTATTTTTTTTTTTTGGTTAGCCTCTGGTGGGATTCGAACCACTAAGCCTCAAGACTGGTGAGCAGCCAACTTAACCCATTCAGCCATCGCAACATTTAAAACGAATGCGACAATAGGCAATTTAATTGAAGAGTTATTTACCGTGTATGTGTGTATGTTAGTATTTGAATTTTGGGTGAACTCTGCACTACGTTTCGATTGTATTGTAGCTAATTTGAAGCTAGTCCATAATAGTTAACGTAAAGTTAATTATTTTAGTAGTCGACTACCAATTTGCTGGCAGGGCTATTATAGATACATACATACATACATACGTATGCATGTACCCACATACGTAAGTAAATTGAAAAGAAAATCACACTTAATGGCAATGTTTAGCATTATAATTCAAAAATAATGCAATTATATGCAATTTTTTGTTAAATAAATTTTACTATAACGTTAACTGATAAATAATTAAGATACATTTTGCTTTTCTTTATTTCATTGATATTAAAAAGAATTGGTGTCACCCAGTGGTTGAACTTGAGCATATTAAGAATTATTTAAATAAAAGTTTTGCAGCCTGTGTTAAATCCCGGTAGTGGATCTCATATTGAAATTCAGAAAAAATCGGCCCATATATACCCCAGATATAGCGTCTCCCGATATTTCAAGAAATCGGCTTTAAAAGCCAAATAAAACAACTTTTCGCACCAAAAATCAATCGGAATGTATGTACCATTGTGAAGGGTATTTAAGATTCGGCCCAGCCGAATATAGCACTCTTACTTGTTTTTTTTCATTTACATTTTTTATTCTTTTTATTAATATCGGTCCAATAATAGACCATACAAATGTGTTCGTTCTTTTCCAGCCGTCTATATGCCACCAGCATTTCGGCTAAAAAAGATAGAAAACGTCTGTAAGGTCTATTCTTGGACCTGAATTAATACATTTCATTAACAATCTTCCGATTGCTGGCTGGGTAAGGATAAATAGAAGTATACATACATACGTACATATGTATATGTGTATGTAACAAGAATACAAATATATTTTGTGTGTAATAAAAACAAACGGAAAAAAAATTGCATCCACAAAAAATTATTGAGTCTCGTTGTACCGGAAGAACATGCTAGCAAAACCGCAACAAAATTTATTTATAAAACTGGCAACAATTGTCCTTGTTTTTCTGTATCTTCAACTTTTGCTTTGGTCTACTCTTCTGCATCCTGCAATTGAAATATACATGAAATGGGTGCAGAAATCATTTTTCTCTTCAGAAAAGCAGACAACGAGCATTCTACGTACACATCAGAATACGTGGATGGTTGCATTTGAATCAAGTTTCTTTTCGGCTCTAGCCCTATTTGGCTACTTTTGTGGTTGTGCCGGTAGTGGGGGCGTGGGTTGCGGTAGCTATGGAACTTCTTTGGCAACTTTCGAACAATCAATGATGGGTGTAAAGTATAAATACTACTGGATGTGTCTTATGCCATGGATAATAACATTTACACAAAATTGGTTACAAAATGTTGGTCAGCTTTTGATGCTATTTGGCTACACTACAATTTATGAAGCTCCAAATATTTGGTCGTCTGTGATAATATTGATGTTGGGCATGTTTGTGCAGGCGCTGCTTGCCAGCGAAGTCATTTATTTAGCAATAGATGGATGGCATGCCATGAAGAACATAAACGATGAGAATAAGCTGTGGGAACGGAAAAAACGACTTCTAAATTGTGATTCTTTAAGCACAGCATTTGGCGGGATGCGTTCAATGTATTTACAAGCACGGAAAAACAAAAGCATATCCTAATATCTTAAATTATGCACTACTATATGCTGGATATTGTTGTGTTAATTTAAACACGGGTGTATTTTTGTTATTGTTGTATTTAGAACTTTGTTAACAATATATCATTTCAATAAAAACAATTGTAAAAAACAATTGTCAAAAAGTTTTGATCAAATCCCAAAGTAATGGCCATATACCTCCGAATGTTGAACACCTATAAAACCACAATGGGTGCGATTATTGATTCCGTTCCGCGACTGCGGAAAGCATTTTTTGTACTTAAACAAAATTTACAATTATTTCCGCTGCTGCGGTATAATCTCTACAGTGCGGTGTTGCCGTATTGTTGATTCCGCAGTAAAGATATTTTTCCAAGTTTTGCTTACACTGAAAAAACAATTCAATCCATGTGTACTTTAATCAATCGCAAGCGGTATCAGAAGTTCGGTTAGTACGGATTTCCTTAAATCAAGAACGTTGCGCTTGTGTACTTTTATATTACAAACTAGAGTATATTATTTTGGTTCACGTCACGAAAATTTTTTATTTTTGGTCTAACATCACGCATGCTCATGAGCACATTTTTTCCAATTTCGCACAAAAAACTAAAGCTGGTGATCAATCACGTTTATATTGAAACAAAAGATGAACGTCAAAAAATGTAATTGATTTATATACCTGGTCGAAAAGTGATAGTAGACCAAAACATAGTTTCGAGAAAGTCGAGTTGACATTGCAGCATAAATTCTTTAAGAAAATCAAAATTAAAGCAACCTAGAAAATTTTTTGGATATTCTAAAAGTTGTAATATTGAATAATTAATAAAGATTTAATAAAATGCGTGTTTTCTACGATATTTGACGCTTATTGCGAATTGTTTAGGTATTATTAAGTGCCTTTTCAAGACGGCTTTATTTGCGTGTGTTTAAAAATTCGTTATAGACATGGAGATTTCACATAACTATGGTTTTCTCTTACTACAGTGTAACTATATAACTATATAACCTATATAACTCCATATGAACGTAGAGATATCGTTTAGTTACGCAAAGAACGAAAAATACGCGGATTTGCTTTCTTTTTAATATTAGCCCTGACGTCAAAAAACTCTTCACTGCTGACAGTTCTATTGAACCTGCTGAAATACATACCATAGCTCATAACTGTTTCAAAACTGGACTATCACCCGCGGACTAGAACTAGTTTTGAATTTTATACACGATATAATTTAATTATCAATAATACCGATCTCCGAACTATTTGTTTTCGATGTAATATTTATCGAAAAATTATTCAACGCATGAGTAACAGAGGTGGAGAGTTGCAGTAAGAAGTTCTCTCATACTTTTTGACCTTAATATTATGAAATTTATGCTTTCAGAGTTCTCAATTTTAATCATACAAAAAAAGTTTATATAGATTTGGAAAAAGTAATATTTATAAGTATAACGAATGATTTAATTTTTGGTTTTGTACTATATATACATAACTTACTTAGTTAAACGTACTCATGATATTATTTCCTTAAACGATTTGCTATAAATTTTTTTCTTCCATACAAGTCGACTCAATCGTGACTTTTCTAAAATCATGACACCAAAACCCCGCAGTCTACTGGATACACCAAGCCGACGAACAAAATCAAACATATAAAACATTACATTTGACTGAAGCTGAAATCAGCAACTCTTAGGGATGTGAAGTCGAAATATCGAAAAAATGTAACGGAGTAGAAGGGTTCGTCCAAAAAACATGAACAATCTATATAATAAGCAAGAAAATTTTGACAACTTCCTAAAATTAGAAAAAAAATGTCGTATGAGAGAAATATCAGGAAACGATAACAGTCATAGAAATAACACTGGTTTCTTTTTCTAGAGAGGTGCGCAAAAAATTAAGTGTTACTCTGCTATCATTTTTTTGTCATAAAATGTTAATAAGAAGCCTTTATGTGAAGAACAGAGCACTGCTGCAAATATAAAAAAAGAAATGTGGTCGGGGACCCCCGTTAGGAACGAAGTAACTTACGTTTTTTCTTCATCTTCGAATGTAATACAAGGTGAAATCTGTATGTTTTATTTTGTATTGTTTTTGAAATTTTGAAATTTTATATGCTTCTTAAAATTTTTGGAACGTTTTATTTTTTACTTTTGAAACATGCAGTATTTTCTTTGTCAATCTGCTACAAAACGAAAAAAAATTTTCAATATTGCGACTTCTATCAACTGATAGTGTCTGTTTTCACAACTAATTAATATTTATTGGTAGGTGTCTACGCTGACAGCAGCGGAGACACCTACACAATTGTTTGTCGACAGATACACCAATACATATAAACGGCTCACACGCTTTCGTGACGATTTCTACTAATTTGCACTACCAGCAAGCCGCGTTAAGGAACTTCGTTCCAAAAATATTTGATCTTTATAAAAAATTATGCATATATTATAGAACCATATTAAGATCGTGTAAATAAGTCGGAATAAGAAGAAAAAATATAGCAAAAACATTCCCAAAAACTTAGTTCCGAACCTACTCTTTTACATATTGTTAAACATGGTTAAGGAATGATGAAGATATGGTAGCGCTTCGCTTTGTTAGGATAGGTCGAATTGTCAAGATTTACAAAAGCATGTCATAATTAGTATAATATTTCGGAAAAGATTATAATACGATAACCATGAAAGCCCTCCAACAGGATAGTGATACCAACTATATCAGTAATTCTCAAACCGTTTTCCGATATCCTTGAAAAGGAAATATTAAAAACATTTCAAAGCCCTAGGCTAACACCCTTTTAGCTTTTTGGGTACCTGGATAAAAAAAAATTGAATAAAATCTCGTACCAACACAATATTTTGATAAAATATGCAAGTTAAACGGGGAGAAATTGTTATCAATATTGAACAAAATTTAAGATCTTCTAACTATTTCATTCGTAATTCTCTACCGAATACTATGGTATATGAATTTACCACTTTATTTTGTCCCGAGTGTTTTAGTGTCAGTAATTTTGTAGAAAACTTAAAGTATTCCTACAAAATAACTAAGCACCCTTGTTTTTTATGTACCAAATATAAAAAAAAATTGAATTTAGTTAAATTTGTTATACCCTAGACAGACGACAGCGTTAATGCGCATTAGTCGTGCAATATCTACATTCGAATGTGAATTTAGCTCTCTCATAAATGCACAAAATCAAACTGCATTTATACTAAATTCAGTTACATAATATGGCAGCACCGTCGAAATCCGTCAGCTGTTGATATTTTGTTTACTATTGTGAATAGATAAAATGAAATCACAGACAAAAAAGGCAAGCTGTTTTAACTGTTACAACAAATTTAAATTTGTGATTGCTAGTGCACGCACAAGTTTTGTATTATGGAGCAGTTTCGTGAAAAGAAATTTTAACTTTCTTGAAAATAAATGTTCATTTCCTATCAACAGCATACCTGCAAATTTTATACTCTGTTTTTTTATCCATTTTGTGTGTAAAAGTAAACTCTAAGTAAATATTTTAAGTGCCAAAACAAAAAATCAATAACAAACAACAGCTGGTTTTTAAATGGAGCTGTTTTCGTAATGCAAAAACCGTCGTTTGTCACCGTAAAATTTTAATTCAAATTACTGAGCTCTTAATGCAAATTAACTCTTCCGTCTGTCTAGGCTATTATATTAAAAGAGAGTTGGACTAATTTTTCTCTGATGAAATGTAAGAAGGAATTTGCACTCTTTTTTTTCAACAGTGTATATGTATAGTAAGGGGTATCGAATAAGCAATTGATATTGTATCATCGATTTTTCGATAGCTTTTGACACGACAACAATAAAGTTCCGCTGCGACATTAACATAAAATTGCTTCCTCTAAGTTAATTTTTTGTTTATTTTTGTGAAGGATCAGTCTATGGAGGCGGGATGTGTGGTAAGTGTGGAAAAAAAATATTGGGTGGAAAAAATTATTGGCGGTTGGTCATTTGACTATGTAATGGTCATTTGCCATGTAATGTTTTGAGGCAAAAGAGGTTCCCTATTGTTTGAGTGTTATCTGAGCACTCCTGCCGCTTTAACTGAGCATTAAAATGCCCGGAGAGAATTAAAGTGAAAAGAAACATTAGTCCCAGAAGTCCGTATTTTTGTGCCTCGAAAATCAGATTTTAAATACTTTTAGAACGTCGAAACGTATTGTTTTTTTTTTTTGAGGTATTGCTGGCAGAATAATATTGTACCATACAGTCAGGTTGTTCTCAGAAATTTTATAGCAACAATTTAAATTTAGATCTTCGACTTAGTAATAAAATGAATCACTTCGGTATTATAATGTAATGCATCTTGATTAAAAAATCTACTCTAAAAATTTTGAGCTAGGTCTTGCATATGGTAGGCTTATAAGAGTAAAAAAATTTAATTATTATTAGTAGTTTCAGGTTCAGAGGTTGTATAGCAATTGTTAGATAGAATAGTTTTAGTTTTAGCTAAGAACATTGTACCAAAGGTGTGGCTAGTCATTAACCTGTATATAATCTTGGCTTTAAAAACATTTGAATTTCTTCTACTCTGTGGATCGTTGAATATCTCACATAACACCATTTGTAATATCAACTCCCTCACGCAACTTAGTTTTTTCATTTATCAATACTCCTACATGACTAGATGTCCAAGCTACATACGCAACCGAAGAGTTTCTAGTCTCCCACTACTGCAAACGCATTCATGCGCGATGAAAATTTAAAACTTATTTACGCAAACAACGAATAGATATCAATTTATCGAAAGAATGTTATGTGCGAGAATTAAGACCCTCAAGCAAAAATTTTTACAAAAATATGAAATGAGCTTTGATTTTCTATGAAATATAACTATTCTCCAGTATGTTAAATACTATAAATTCTTAAAAGCTTAATTTGAACATGATTATCTGTTATATATGAATGACGGCCATAACTACAACATGAGACAATCCAAATCATAGTTCTAAACAAACTTTATTTTAAAAATTAATAAAAGAGCTATAAGCAACCCACAAGGCAAATTTGCATACAAAGCACATGTGTTGCATTTATGTGTTGCCAGTAAGAATTAATTACATTAATTAATTTTCAAATATTCAACAGAGAGCGAAACTTTAATTTTGGTCAATACTTTTGCATTTGACTGATTTGAAGTTAAATGTTTTAATGTTGAGCTGCTTGCATTTGTACTCTGTCATACCAGCATGACTGTTTTCAATGAAATCAATAGGTCTGTTTTACAACCTATACAACAGTTTTAAGGGCACGTATAAGCTTATGGTTTCGTTTTTAATTTAAAAAATAAGGTTTTCTTGGCTTTGGTGTTAAAAGGAGAGCTGTTAAAGTTTGATTACGTTTACTTATCAATGACATTATTTTTCAAAAAGAATCACACCGATTAAATTATACTTCTTCAGGCAATTTCTGATTAGTAATAATAATGAAAACAAAGATCTAAAACTAATTGAGATGACTTTTGATTATTATAAAAGAATTAGAAATAGTCAAAAACGCTGCAATGATTTTTCGACATGAAAACATACATACATATATGTATAGATATATGGATATGTTAGCCCGATGGAGCTTGAAACCAAATTAAGGTACACAAAAACTTGGGTTGTATTAAACAAATTTTTTATTCGACTTCTTAATAAATATCCCGTAACAGATGCAAATATATAACTTTAGCACAAACGAGAAAATTCGCCAAAAAAGGTTGCACAACACAAAAAATATATTCACAGGAGAGATTTCAAGACGTGCGAGCAGCACAACTGGACCAAAACCGCGAAGTTTCGCGAAAATTATAGAAGCGATTAGGCAGTTGCAAACAACATAACTGGAACAAAAGCGCCAAAGCTCGCAAAAAGTATGCAAGACACAAAAAATACATTCAAGCGCATTCATGCACCTGATAAACGGTTTTAAATCAATTTTTGGAATTTGCAAAACTTTTTGCACATGTTTGCATTTTCTTTCGAAGGCCATTTTGAATGCACTATTTATGCCAGTTTTAGCAGTTGAAATGTTTGTATCACCCCTCATAGACGCTGCACTACTTGATAGCAATAATTTCATTTCCCTCAGTAGCTCTGTTGTAAGGTGGTTTCTTTTTTTGTTTGCTCAACTGCTTTATAAAGTACTCTCCAGTTAGGCACTGATCAGAAATTTTCAGTCCAGTTGTTTGCGAAATGCTTGCTAAAGCTTCGTATAGACGGTTGTCAGATCTTACAATATTGTAAGACTTAACAACGTGCTGGCAATCTACTGGAAATACAAAATTGTCAGCAGTAAGAAAATTATCAGTTCAGACAATTGCAAGAAAATCTTACAATTTCATTGCCAGACAATTGCCTGACAATAAATTTAGCTACCAACGAAAATTGTCAGCTTACACAGATGTATGTAAGATTTTCTGCGTATCAAAAATTGCCAGCTAATTGTCATTATCAAAATACACACACACACATGCCATTATTCATTATTTATTTTTCTCGCTCAATAACCATGTTTTTAATTTTTTTTATTCTCTTTTCTGCAACTTTTTACCTCTCGTAATCACATTTTTACTATTCCCGGGTCTTTTCTCTCCCTTTCGTACACACACTTTTTCTTTAATATTCTTTGTCATTACTCTGACAATGACGCCATTGTAATGTGTTGAGAATTTATGCATCTTACAATATGCCAATGCCTGACAATGTACTAGCAATGATAATGTCAAAGGGTTCAGACGATTGACAGTCAACTCACAGTTAATTGTTAGGCAGGTAGCCTGCCAATGCTTTTGCTTACAATATTGTCAGGAAGAAATTGTAAGTTCTCACGATTGGTTAAAAATATTCTATACATTTGCTGACAATATTGTAAGATCTTACAATCGGCTATACCTAGCTTAACAGAAGACTCGTAAGATTTGTCAGTATAAACAAATTTGAAAGAATACATATTCAAACTGGCAACTTTGTTCATGCACAAGTAAATTCGTACGTGCATACAAACACGGATGCAAAAGCATGGTGCATGCTATGTGTATGTAGGTGAGCTCATAAATATGCAACAATTCACTTTTAATCATACCACACATCCACAACTAACATGTGGTGCTCACAAACACATGCAACCTTCAAGTTCTTCAAACAAATTAGTCTCAATATTTGCTATAAATAGTGATCCTGCCTTGCAGCAAGCATTAATAGAGATTGTGCTCAATGCCAAAATCATCTATACAATAGAAAATTAAATATAAAATTAAATTAAGACATTAATTTACAAATATAAAATTTTCATTACATCACTTAAAATAATTATGTTTTTTATGAGATATTTTTGTTGTGGTCTTTGGTTGCTTCTGGTCATCAGTGACTTAAGTTCGGCTAATCTACGTTTGTGTGGACCTTCTCTGACACAATTCCTAGACATGGTTTGCGTTGAGGGCTTTAATCAAAAGAACCTTAAGGCAAAGAAAGCTGGTGAGTAAACATGTCATTTCTTACATATACATACATATAAGATAAATATTTTAACATTTGCTAATCTGTGTTATAGTTCCTCTGATTGACTATGATGAAAATGGCATAGAAAATGACAGTCAGCCATCAGCGTTGTCTTCTATATTTTCGGATAAAATTTATGCAAATCATAATAATTTAATGGCTAAAACACGTCGGCGTCGCCATGATGGTGTAGCTGATGAATGTTGCCTCAAGCCCTGTATCATGTCAGAGCTTTTATCTTATTGTCTATAAGTGTTGAAAACATAACGCTGATCTCATCTCCTTCTTTATCTAATATAAACATTTTTATTAATTACAAAGAAGTGTCGTATTTTAATGCTAAATATTCTAAAATATGACAAAAAGAAGCATGTAACATAAATACAAACTTTTACATTTTTTAAAGCATATTTTAAGTGGTTCTTTTTAATGATACGAATAAGACATTTCTGGGTCATAGTTTTTGTATTTATTTACACACACACAAACACAGAACACACAACTATTCCTTCCAGCTAGCATTTGGAAGATCGTTTTTTAGTACTTTTGGTGATCAAAAACTGATTAATCACTTACAGGAACAAAAAAGGACTCGAAAATGGTTATCGCTGATGATTAAAAAGAGTTTGATTTGAAATGCAGTAACAAATTGAATAGCAATCGTAAATTAATCATCCAGGCATTTGAAATGTGACTGTAATTTCCGTTATTTATTATTACATTTTGCTCATCTGGAAGATTGAAAAATACTTAGTGAAAGGCATGTCACTCAGGTGTTTAAAACTTGATTATAATAGTGTATTTTATGATCATATTTTGGCCAGATAGTTGATTTTATTTATTAGAGAATTATTAGAGAGTTAGCCATGTATGTGTACATGTTATATTTAAACTTTGGGTAAACCCTTTATTAGTCGGCAATTGCGTTATAGCTAGTTCGTAAAAGACAGAGTTACAAGTCGAGTTTTGTTGAACTCGGCTACCTACTTGATGGCAGAGTATACACAGGTACATAATTTTTATTTGATCTTATTAATTTTTTCAAAACTAGTTTTTGCAGTTTCAGATCGTTTTTATACAAAATTTATTAACAATATTATTCAATATTTCGCTAACAGTTTGTTAGCGTCTTCAGGATAATATATTAAATTATTATCCTGAATATGCTAACAGGCTGTAAGCGAACTATTGAATAATATTGTTAATAAATTTTAGATAAATAAGACTTGAAGTTGCAGAAACTAGTTTTTTTAAATATATTCAGGTACAAATATGAACTTAATTATTTATTTGCTTTAAGAGCCAATTGAAATGTATTAATTCAGGTCCATAAATGAACCTTTTCAAAAAATATTTGCTGTATTTTTCAGCTGTCTATTTGCCGAAGACATTTCGTTGGTGCTAATCAACTCATCAGAATTTTTAATTTTAAATTTTAAGAATTTTTCAAGTCTACTGATGAGTTGATTAGCACCAACGAAATGTCGTCGGCATATAGACGGCTGAAAAATACTGCAAATATTTTTTGAAAAGGTTCATTTTTGGACCTGAATTAATATATTCAGGTACTTTAACTTAACCTGAAATAAAAAGTATTTACATATCGATTTATATACAGTTTTATGAATAAATTATGAAACTGGGTAGAGTTCAAACAGTTTAAATTTTATATATGTAATTTAGAGTTATTGAACATATTTTTTTTAAGAATCGAGAACAATAGTTTATGGTTTTAACGACTATTCGATTATGCGAACGTCGTTCTTGCCGACCAAGTTTTTAGTTCCATGGCGTACTTTATACAGTAATTAAAAAACCCTAATTTTTTTATTTTAAAAAATATATTTTTTATACAAATAAGCAAACGGAAGCAAACGTAAATATGTATACAAGAAAACTATTGCTTCTAATAGAAAAGTGGAAACATTCACTTTAAAAGGTATTTGAAATCGAAAAATTCTTTAAAGTCACGGAAACCAAGAGTTGTTTTTACAAAAATTGGAAAGCTACTCAAGAATGCAGTCTTTTAATGGATATAGAATTCCTGCTTGGTTTCATGTCAGTGAAAATTGTATATGAACGTTACTAGACCAGACTTTTTCTTTAATTTTAAATGAAAGTCGGTGGTTCGTTTTGTATTTTCGACAAGTGATATAAATGATTAGCAATTTTATTTAATGTTAATATAAATAGCTGTAAATATTATTCCAATAAAAACAAGGTTAAACAATTTTGAGTGCTATATTCAGCTGTACCTATTCTTATATACCGTTTACCAAATTAAAAGCTTTTCCATACAAATGTGTAATATCAGCTTATAGATGGACATGGTTTAGACTGAAGTTCGCAAAACGTCAAGCTAATTTTTTAATACACACATGAAAGAAGAAACTAACAGAATTCGCTAACAGAATTTTTTCCTTCTCTAATTCCAAATTGTGAAAGATTGCACTTACTTCTACACATCTGAAATGCTAATCAAAACTATTATAAAAAAATAAAATAAATTTTTACATCATAAATAATAGGTAATAATTTATTTTTTCCACATCTCAGTCATTTTAAATCTGATTTTGCCAATTTACAATATCGTGCAAGAAGAGATAGCTAAAACCCTGTTAGTTTAATGATAAGGCCAATAAATTGTCTAATGCCTTCAAAAACGTCGTTTACAAAAGGTACGAAACAAATTCATATATACCCATTAGTAGAAGGTATAAAAATTATATTCCACTCGGTTATTAATCAACAGTACGCCCACATTTATGAAATTTATCTGTAACAAACAGGCCTGAAAAATTGTTCGTTAAACTAGAAAACTACAGTAGGTCGTTTCAAAATTATGGTAAGATGTACCACCCTTTTCAATAAGCTATATCTAGAGATTCTGAGATTTTGTGTCGTTTTGTACTTAGAGGACTATAACTTATCAATATGATATAGTTGTTGTGTATTGTTTTTTAGCTCTTGCACAATTTCTTCAATAAATTATCTGGCGGATAGGTATACTACCTTGTTGTCTCTACATTTTGGTAAACAGTTCATATTTGGCAGTCGTGAAGCACAGACGTGGCATATTTATTATGGAAAAATATTAGGTAAGCCAACGCGTTAACACATGTATCAAAATCAATCTTCGATTACCGTAAAATGGTGAAAAAGTAACGTAAAATTTTCGGGAGAAACAACGTGTCAACAAGGCGCACAATTACTCGCGTAGTGAATGATTTCGTAGAAAGAGGTACTGTAACTGATGGGCCTAAGCATGCACCACAACGTATTGCAAGATCGGCTCAAAACTTCTGCTAAAGAAAGTGTTGCAAATAACCACTCTATCAACCTCAATTCGACATGTATCTTGTACAGCAAAATCCTTCTTTGTTAAATGAAGACAATCAAAGTTGCTTACATATGTATGTTAAAAGAACAAAAGCTCAGTGCTAGAACTAAGCACATTGATACAAAAATTCATTTTGTAAAAGACTATCTCGACAAGAGATTTGTAATATGTGTTTACTGCCAATCGAATGAAAGACTAGCTGGTATTATGACAAAGCCTTTGCCGAAAACTGAGTTTTACAAATTGCGGTATCTGTTAGAAGTGGAATTCGAATGAGGAAGGGTGTGGTCGAACGCTCGAATTTAACTTTATTGTTAGTTACCTTTGTTATTATATTTTGGTTCAATCAAGTTTTCATTTAAATTGTAAAATTTGTATAATTATTTTCTATCTCTAGCTAAATAAATATGTAAATATTTTTTATAAATTAAAAAGTCTAATAGGACATCTGTCGGGATATCCAGTTTTTTTCATTTGTTAAGCAAATATAAACAAACAAAGTAACATACCTTCCCGTTGGACACCCTGTGTAAGACAACCGTCATATCAATGGAAAAATGTTAATAAGATACTTGTTTTGAAGAAAACAAAAACGTAAATTCCTTGTTTTTAATTTTCTTTATTTTGGCTCTGTTGCTCTAAATTTGCTCGCGATCGCTGTGAGAAACGTGAGATAGCCTTTTGTTTGTTAATATTTGTCTACAGAACACACTATTCGGCATTCAGCCATGCTTATTCTAAGCAGGCAGTTGATAGTTATGCAATTGCTTTAAACTTAATTGCAGAATAAGAGCTTGATATGATAATTTGTTATGCACTTACCTATTCTGGCCTCGGTATTTTCCACGATTAAAGTAAGTATTAATAATCCCATATGCAGGTAATTGGTGCAGCTCTTCAAACACTTCAGCAAAGCCATTTTAATAAGTTTCCAACTTAGATGGAATTTTCTATCAACACGAGTATAGAAAAGTTGAAAAAATTTAATTTAAATATTGATCGCATTAAACACTTAACATAAGATGTTTGTTCAATTTTATTTATTTCCTTATTTTTCCTCGAAAACATTTAAACATTCATATGTATTTACATGCAGATAGGGATTTTATTGGCGGCTAAGCATGTATGTATGTGTGTTAAACACTGTGCTTTCAAGTTTTAAATCCGCATTTAAAATGTTTGGCATTTGTTGTTCCCGTTGTTGTTGTTGTTGTTGTTGTTGGCGTATTTTCCAATTTTTATCGTTTGAATTTTACGTGTTATGCATTTGTATTATTTTGATGTTATTTTTCATCGCTTAAGCAGTTTACGTATGTATGTATGTCACAACATTCACTACTACCTTAGCTGCAAACACACACACACATACACACATATATACACACACGAGTACACAATCACATTAACCGGAGATATTTATTCACATAAGATTGTTTGTAGTTGCATTGTTTTTAGATTTATTTTTCACTTATTTAACTAACATATACTATCACAAATTTTCACCACCGTGGAAATGTGTCGATACGAAAATACATACACACTGGCATGTTTATTTCTATGCTTTTATAAAAGTCAGTACAGACAGGCGAATTCCGCTTTTGTATTCTATTTTTCTAGTTTTTGCTGGGATTTCTTTTTTTTCTAAGATATATTTTCAATTTATTTCCCTTTTTCTTTGTATAGTGTGTGTATAAAAAAAATGTAGTTGTTGCTATTTACTTGAAACTTTTTTATTATATGTATATATTTTTACTTTTTGTACTATCACGACAAGTCGTTATAAGCATACAGGTAGTGGCGGCGGTGGCAGTGGCGTGGAGTTGATGTTTGCGAGTGTGTATCTGTGATTTTGTTCGTTGATTTAAGGTGTTATAGCTGTTGTAGTATTTGATATATAAACGACATTAAAATAAATTTCTTATTTGTATTTTATGTCGCCAGAAGTAACAACATAAGACATTGCTCTTGCTATTGTTGCTGTTGCTTTGTTAAGGATAAGTCCTTACAAGAATCTCACTTTACGGCTTATTCCTGCATTGTGTAACAATGAAGTTAAAAAGTTGACTTGAAATGTAACAGTTTAAGCCTGAAGTGGGGTGAAATGCGCCAGAAAGAAATTTTACTTATTGCCAAATGTGTTTTATGCTATTTATTTCTGTTGTTTTTGGGGGAGACGAGTTTCGTTTTTATTTCCTTATGCCTGGGCTTTATACAACTTTATAGTATTATTTGATGATATATGTATGTGCTTTATTTTTTTGTTTTTTGTTTGTTTTATTTTTGGCGTGCTACAAACAATATATACAGCTGTTCGACTGCGAGATTAAGCAACGCAGAAATATGCTGCTTTTTCCCTTGCTTTAAGGTATCACATGTGAAAACGAAATATGAACTTTTTTTCTCATTTCCAAAATGTTTGTTACTTGCCTCAAGCTAAAGTTTTCTTTCACCATTTTGTTATTTATTTGTTTTGCTTTTTATTTAAAATAAACAATTTTTACAACGTTTAGCACATATTCCCTCTCTACACTTTATTTGCTGTGTGTTCAGTTATAGAGTTTTCTTTTTTTGCATTTTGCTGCTTGACTTGATTTTAAATTAATGCCAGCGATTATTGTAGAACAATTTATTTCTGTGTGGCCTTTTTTGCAATTACACAATTTCACAATGGGTTTCCTAAAAAAAGAAAAATGGGAAAAAAAATTATAAAGTTTGTTTTGTTAACATAAATCAACAAATATTGATTAACCCAAAACTAATAATTTGATATCAATAAGAAGTTTCAGTTACATCTAAAACAAATGCTAAAATTTTGTTGAGTGTTGAGGCAAACGATGTACATAGTTCGACTTCGAGAACTCGGTACTCAAATTTGTAGTATGTCTAACCTAAGGAAGAGGTAGCTATTACTAACAAAATGTCTTGCGACAGTGTGAAAGCTTTCCAATAATTGCAGCATGGTCTTAAAGTAATTTCACCACCGAGTTTCGGATGGCATACACACAAAAAAATAATTCGCTTTGCTTAGACTTTGCAACTTAAAAATGAATTTAATTATCTATACGCTATAAGAGCCAATTAGAATTTATTTTTTTAGGTCTCAAAATAGACCTTAATGTGTTCTATATTTTTCCGACGTCATGCTGCCTACATTTTGTTGATGCTATTTAAAAGTAAAAATTTACTTGTAAAGAAGAAAACCCAATCTAATCAATAATTCTTGGCCATTTAACGAAGCAAAATTTTGTCACAATCAACAAGGACTAGGAATAAATTTTTCTATTTGGCTGTGTGAGGCAAAAGTGATATTAATATAAAATTATCGTAGGTTGATAATTATGTTTGAAAATTATTTAAAAATTAAAATACAAATTGCACACATACTCGACAAGGTTGCTTTTATATTTTTTGACATTGACTTTGTTGCAAAGGATTTTTTTTTTAATTTAATCTAACTTCTACTCAGAAAAAATATTTCAATCCATTTGTATTTAAATCAACCACAAGTTTTGTCAGAAGTTCAAGTACGTTGTGCTTATTTTGAGTACAGATTATTCAAGCACTAAATACTCAATTTTAACCACATTCAATTACAGTTTCGGATTGATTTTAGCCATACTCAGTCGTTATTTCCAATGGAATATAGATGGCTAAAATCTATATTTAAAAACAATCACACGGTACTTGATTTAAGAATATTCATAGTCACCATACTTTTGGCATTGATTGGGATTGGTTTAACTACGGAAAAATTGGATTTGTTTTGAGTGTGACTAATTATGAACATTATTTGATGTTTCCGATGGCTATTTAATCCTAAACTCCTACATGAAGTATCTCCCCTACTTCTTTAATTTAATAACAATTTATACATTAGTTGGTCTGTTTGCCGATTTGAACCTTGAACCGAACTACTGTCAGTCCAGCCACTCTATCAATTCAGCTATAGCAGGACTAAAAAAAATTAAACATAATTCAATGCTTATACGAGCACACACAACGGCTGGTTACAAATACAGCCAAGAATTTGGTATCCATTATAAGCCAGAGCAGAATTGATTATCTTCAATAATCCCTATACGGCTTGTTTTAAGTACACTTGTGTATAATGAGTACTTAACTTTTCAAGTAAGTTTCGTAATACAATCAAGTAAAAAAAACCCTGAATTTAGAATCAGTTTTTTCTTTCTGTGTATTAACTTGACATCAATATTGTTTGCTATTGAAAAAATTTTAATTCCTGTTGATGTGATATGCCAATATAGTCAAGAACTAAAACCACATTTAGAATATTATTTTCTTTAATTTTTTGTTTTGTTCTATTATCTCTTCATATTTAATTTAATATTTTTTCTATATATTTTTATTTTTATATTTCATATATAAAAATGTCTGTACTGCAAAGTCTTTTGTAACAGAGAAGACAGCGACTGTTGGTCAACCACTACTCTCACTCAGTTACCACAACAATGAGAACGAGAGGCACAACAACAACAAACAATTTTAGAAGAGAAACTTGTTTAATTAAATCACTATTTTCTACAAATTTAACACTACTTTTAACCAAAATTTTGCCATTTCTGTGAAGAGTTATCATTCACCTTGAATACAAATATTGATTCATGCGATGAGTAACCAGGTTGGTAGTTGAGTTTGGTAACATTGTATCTCTCGATGCTTGTGCAGGGACAAGAAAGTAATAATACAATTAAAACTAAAATGTTTGCCCTTTAGGTTTGGTTAGACAACTATACTGTATAAACCAAATATTAATTATCTGCCAAATGATATGATGTGCAAATAAACTATTCCCTTAATTGGAGGAAATTTCAAACTACAAATGAATATCCAATGACCAACTGACTTTCTGTTAAGTACCGTGATTGAGTTATATACATATGTACTTATATATAAAAAAAAAAGAAACAACAAAATACTTTAAATTTTTTTGTCTTCTTGAGTCGGTTGTCTCGTTTATTTGTCTTATTGCCAGACGTATAAAATGAAAGCTGGATTAATTTTCATTTATTTTCGTTTAAATGTAATTTATCATTGTTTTATATTTCTTGAAATAATTTTTTTTATTGGGCTTATGGCAAGAACAGAAAATTACAACAACCATCCATCCATGTATTTTTGCTGTATTATTTTACAATTTCGCTTCACATATTTTTGCTATTGCTGTTGGTATTGCTGCTCTTGTTGCTATCGCTGTCATATAAATTTGCTGGTCAGGTGCGACTCTTGTTTAAGGGAAATATTTATTTTGACATTTTTGTTTTTTATTGTTCTTCAAGTGAAATATTTCTCTTATTTCAATAATAAATTGTTCCTGTTGCTGTTGCTGGAGTTGTCGTTGTCGTTGTTGGTGTTGCTGTAGTTATTTTTCTTCTCAGTTTTCAATGTAATTGATTTAGCAGTTCAAATTTTCAATTAAATTGTCTTAACTGCTGTTGTTTATAACTGAAACTTTCTGTTTTATTTTTTCTTTCACACAATGGTGTCATTTATTAAAACACTAGAACTCCATTTGCATTTATTTTTATTATTTGTTCTGCTGATTATTTAAGATTCTTGTGAGCTTAAACGCTTTTTTGTGTTTGACGAGTACAATCATGCTTCTCCACCTGTATTAGACATTACTGCATTTTATATAAGATATTAGTGCATTACTGTATTCCAGAGCTTTTTTCAGTTTAATGGTTTGAAATCTGGAAAAAATAAACAAAACAGAATAATAAAGCATTACAATTTTAAGGTTAGGTATTATATTGTATGTGTTTTCTAATTTAGTATACATGCATACACATATGTATATAAGATCTTATAGTTACACATAATAAAAATATAACTATATTGTCGTCATTTAAATAAGAACTATTCGAATATTAAAAAAAAAACTTTTTTCCAGCGGTGTTTCAAAGTCTATTAATATGAAGTCTACGCAAGTATTTTCTAGTTTTCCATTACATGCAGCCTATATCCGACATCGATTTTCTCGCTCAACGAACACATTTTTGGTCGCACATGAATGTAGACCGCTAATGTTCATGTTTTGTTTATATTCAAACAGCGTTATTTGAACATTTTTCCCCTCAAAAATGTTCGGTCATCAGTTTTTTGTTCAATTTAAAACACCCAGCGAGAACAACTCGATGACTAATATAGACTGCATCTCATAATATCAAATACTGTCTGTGCAGGATAAAAAAAAATTATGCTGAAGAATAAAATGTATATCTTCCTAACTTGCTTTTTCCTATATTGTTTTTATTCTACAATTTTCTGACAGCACTCTGTTCCCCATGCGAACGAATTGCTGTCAATAGTCCTTAAACAAATACATCGAAATAAGTATAAAATGATATTGCTCTAGTAATACTCCGTTCACGTTTTGGAAACTTACGAAATGTTAATGACAGCATGTTTTATTCAACAGTAACAGTTCTCTAGTAACTTTTTTTTGGCTTCGAAATATTATAAACAATATACGAAATTAAACATTATTATTTTGTTTTTTTATATGTGTACATATAGGTATATTTATTTTTAGAAAACTAAGGGCCTTATTCATAACAAATATTTTAGGTTTATTAAACTTTTATTTGACAAATTTTCCATAGAAATATGTCAAATAAAAGTCTTCTAAGCCTGAAATATTTCCTTGTGAATAAGGATGTAAATATTTACAAACTATTGTCAAAATTTAAAAAGATAAACAGGCTTTTTATGCAATCCGCCAGAGATTCCGATGGAATTTCGTCGAAAGAATGCTATTATGAATTCCGATATGGCTAGTAATGTAAGTAAAAACATCAGCATTTTATTTTAAAAATTTGGATACACTAATTCAAACTTGATCACGTCACTGGCAACACTAACTTTCAAATTCATGACAGGAAGCTCTGAATACAAGTGATACTCATTCAAAATTCGTAATAAGGCTGAAATTCAAACTTAACGGGGCAGAGAAACGACATTACATACAAATGTAATAAAGGGTTGCAAAGAATCATTCATTTTTATATGTGAAATACAAGAACCAGTGTTTTGAGCTGCGCT
Organism: Sturmia bella; assembly: GCA_963662145.1. Lineage (NCBI taxonomy): Eukaryota > Metazoa > Arthropoda > Insecta > Diptera > Tachinidae > Sturmia > Sturmia bella. The sequence goes on from OY759169.1 coordinate 39,734,915, forward strand.
CTCATAGGATTGCATTTTTTTCGTAGTTGGGGAATACAAGTTAACAATGACAGAACAGCTCAAGTAATCTATACAAAAAGGAAGATGCGAAACATTATACCCACGCCAATTAAATGATTCAGCTAACCTACCGGATACAAAAGCAAAATATATTGGTATGATAATTAACTCCAAACTCATCGTTCATTCAGCAAAACTACCCATAATATGTAGTAAAAATTATAGAAATATGTGAAGTTGGGTGAATGCCCACTATGCAAAACTACTCAAATTTGTGAGAAAAGTTGCCAAAGAAAGGCTTGGGACTATTCGACATTTATTGGAATGTTGGTAATATGTCATTGCCATTAAAGAAATATAATATGCCTTTAATATAGAAGACGATGGCTTTTTTTCGCTACCCATTGCAAATTATTTAATAAGATTTGTAAGAATTTTTATTACTAATAATGTTAACTGTATAGTCATGTAACTTATGGGACTTACAATTGTTAATAATTTTAGAAAGATTTTTCGTTTTGAGATAACAATGGGTTGGTCAACATTTTCAAAAAAGACCACAAGAAAATTAAAGTTGAAAACTTACTGGATGGGTTACATAGCATGGCTGTTTCACGTCGACCACTACGCTCATCAACATCGAAATTGCTTTCAATCCAGGTCAGGACCAACTGTATACTGTTTTTAAGCAGCAGCGCATCACTGCCTATATTTAATCTTTCCATTTTATACCTGTTTTTTTATCTCTATTAGAATATATTATTATTCACCATTACTTGTTATTCATTAGTTCACTTGCTGTCGAAAGGCTAATTAGACATCCGATTGTGAGGTGTTCCAATCATGAGAATTTGGCATTCAGAAAAACTTAAGACTTTTGGGGCCATTGCTACGACTTATCGATAAGGTTGGCAGTAGCTAAAGGAACCTTTAATAGAAGTGAACTATAAACTGGACGGTAAGCAAGTTTGCAAATTATTTTTTTTTTTTTAATTTGCGGCAATAATTTTGAAAGATTCAATTCTGGGGGAAGAGTAAATGCATGAAAAATTATTTTTACCAGAGAAAAATTTCTAATTTATTAACCATTTCAGTTTGATATAGCAAAGACATAACTAAATTTGGTAAATACAAATGGTAAACCTCCCATAAATTTACCGGTTGGATTATGGATAGATTACTGTTAGTGCTCACTTTTTGTTAAAGGGAAGTTGCAATAATGAAAAATAGTTTATCTGCTAGATAAAATCCTACTTTTAGTTAACGGTAAGTTGTAATAATGGACCTTAATTTGATGGAAATAAACTTTTGTAAACCTAAGGTTTTGCAATCTTTCCAATATTTGTTTTTTGTCTGAAGACTTAATTTTTTTTACAATTTATTTAAGTGTTCAACAAAGCAGCAAAACTAAATGTACACATTTTAATGATACTTAAATAATAATCACTTTCACTATACCGTGTTATTACTTCTTGGCATAGCACCCATCTATTACTCAATTCTAATAAAATTTTCCTTCTTATGGTGGATAATTTTGTTTGAATCAATTTTACTCATATTAGGTATTCTTTTTAACACGCACTCTTGTTTACTTCCCATCATCTTAGATTTCAAAATTCAAATCATTCAAGCAGAAACTGAACATCCCATCATCTTTAATTTTCATTAAAACAGAACTCGCACGCACACATGTTCTACTTGTGTAGCATGTCTATGGAGGGCGAAAACAGTTTTCTTATCTTTTCGTACTTCTTATTTAATAACATATATTTTTCATTCGTTCAAAAGTTTTAAACAAAGAAAGTCCTACTATGACTTTGTTCTTAGTGCCAGTGAAAATTTGAAGAAAAAAATTAAAAAAGTTTTTTTTACCGAAGTAAGTTTTTTTTTTATTATATTAAAGAAAGAAAACATTTTTCATATTTGCTTATAAACAAGAACGAAAGAAAAACAAAATGGGAATAAAAAAGATTAATAAGTTGTTCTTAAGAGATGGCTGTAGTAATTTGTTTGAAAAGATAAACAGTTGAGAAATAATATTGAAAAAGTTTTTACTAATAACGAATATGTGTCAGAGGCTTTCTTTACCTTGCGTAGATCAACACATACTATATAGTCACAGTTTAAATAAAAACGGTATTTTTTTTAACGAAAATAAGGTTTCTAGGCTTTTAAAAAGCAGCTTTGGGAACATAAACGCAGCTTAAAACGAACGAACTTTTAACAAAATGCACATCAAGAAGTAATGAGTTACAAAAGCAAAAGTAGCAATTAGTCAAATAAAATATAGGTTAATTGACTTTAATAAGCATACTAAGAGCATACTAAGCATACTAAGAGCTAATTAACACCCTGGATCGCTCTTGGATGACTTGGTGCGTATTAAAGTGAAATATTTAAACTTTTTTTGCATGTACAGTGCCGAGACTGTTGAAATTTCGATTTTTCATTTAAATGAAGACTGCTTTAAAGAGCAGTTCTAGTTTATTAAAAAGCTTATAAAATGTGCCAATTAAGCACGTTGTGTTCCAATTTTTTTTTAATTAAGGAAGAAAACAAACTTTACAATTTTGTGTTAAACGCCAATCCCACACTCAAATACAGGAAATAGTTTTAGTACGGGAAAGAAAAAATTTTAGCTTTTATCATTTAGGTCTGTTCATGTGTTATTTCCTACTTCAACAGTTCCGCCATTATAGCTCAGTTTTTCTCAAGCATATTAAATATACATAGTTCAATAGTGGCCCTCACCCCAATTAGTTAAAGCTTTTTGGGTTTTTGATACCAGCTAGCTGTTATTATTTTTTCTTCCCGTATTACACAGTGCAGCACTAAAATCTTGAACCAATTGAGACCCCCAAAATCTGAAAGATTATGATGGTTGAAGGAAATCCCTAGCTGGGTTTTGAGTTATTGGCTAAGGTTTTTTTTTTTAAATTCATTTTTGAAGTTTTCGGCTGTGGGGTGGACTTGGGTACAATTTTCAAAAAACGTGTACTGATTCGTAAGTCTATATCTCATGAACTATTCGAAATACTGTTTTTGTCTTCAGAAAATTTTTACCTCTTAATTAGATCTGAAAATTTTTCCTTAAAATGAAATCAAAACAGCAACTATACTTCAGTAGCTATCCTTCATATTGCTAATTTTAATGCTAAAAAATTATGCGTATGCTATTAAGTTTAAATATCCATTGCAATTTTGTATGTAGTAATGTGATGGGAATTAAGCCTAAAAAGAAAATTAGTTTTTCGGTATATTTGTAAATAACACATACTTTACCTATACCTTTTATTATAGTAGTATAATAAAACCGAGTATAGCCTTTTGGCTAGGTTTTAAATAAAACTGGAATCAGTAGGAAACATTACAACATAATCCGAAGTTAACTAAATTGATTGTACTGCAATTTTAACCAAAAACAATTCTTGAAGTTTTTGTCTTGAAAATTAAATGAAATATGCCTATTGTATTTTGTTAGCTCTTGTGGAGAATGGCAGAATAAATAAGACTGAATTTACATATAAATTATTGGAAGAGAGCCAAAACTTACAGTTCTACTCATTTGCTAGGCTTGTTCTGGATCTCAGAAGTACGAGCATATGATTTTATACGCCGAATTAAAAGTAGATACAAAATACGGTCTTTTTAAGCCCTGCTAAAAAGAAATTAAGAGTTTACTGTCTTTTTCAGCTGTCTATATGCCGACGACATTTCATTGGTGCTAATAGGCTTTTTACACTTACTCACATCTTACATCTTTCATCATTTTGGCAAGATGTTAACATCTCCCTATACAAAGTCTATATGAAAAAAACTCAACATCTCTTAACATTTTTACAAGATGTACATTTCTCATTTTGCTGTATTCAACATCTTTCGATTATTTTAATGTCATCACTAAGAAGAAGTTAAAAAAAATGATAAATGATAAAAATTCATACCATCACTAGAAAATATACAAGTGTCAAAAATTTTTACAATGAGCGTGAACGAACAATGTAAGTTAATTTTAATTAAATTAAAATTTTAATTTTAGTTTAATTTTAATTAAATTAAAAAATTAGTAATACAATACTTTTATTTATAGTAAAAAAGAATAAAATAATTCGTGTTGTGTGGTCTGCTGCTGACGAGAGCATGCTAATAGACCTTTATCCATGACACATGAAAGATGTTTTCAACACACATCAAAAAGATGTGAGTATGTAAGTGTAAATCCGCTATAATCAACTCATCAGTATACTTGAAAAATTCTTAAAAGTTTGTTTGAAACTTAGTTTTGGATCTGAATTAATAAATAAATAATTAAGTTCATATTAAAAAGAAATAAAAATTGTAGTACACCGTAAACACACTGTAATCGTTTTAATTTACTACCAAAATGCAGATTTACTTTCCCAAGGAAACAAGGTAAATTATATCAACTAGTTTTGCAATATCAAGAAGAATCAGCCAAGATTACGCAGTGCCTCAGCTTCATTTCTAAAATAATATTTTCGAAAAAAGTACCCTAGTATATAGGCGCCATGACCACCGTTAATATAAAAAACATACACAGAATAGTAAAATCAAATGCAATTGAATGTAAAATCAAACTAAATTTTATGGACAAGTGAAAATTTCTTCCATTTACTAACACACATACCTATTCATACATCGTAAAAATATGAGGCAATAATTCATATTTTTTCCATTTGAGGTTTTCTGCATATTTTGTTTAATTTAAGGGCATTATATCAATATTCTATGCAGAAACCAGATATTGAAAAATGATACTTAGTACTTTTACATGAGACCCACCACATATTGCTATAAACGCCTGCATGTCTACATACATATATATTTACACACAATGCATGACATGGCAGTTATCTTTTTTAAGTATCGCTGTAATTATACCAACATACATACATACAAAAGGTGAACAAATGTTGGCATCATAAATAAAAACATATTTAAATAATAATGTCTGTGGTCAGTATACAATTATTTCATACGAATAATTCATGAGGATTCAGGTAATTTGGTTGCTTATTTCTGAATGGTCATTATTTTTGTGGTTCAGTTTTCATTTAATTTCAAATTAAAAGACCACCAAATTTGACCACTTAAAGATACAAATAAATAATGTATATTACGATATAATTATGTATATATGAGTACTAAAAGAGTACAATTTCTACAAACTTCATACTTTTAAAGCACTAATGTGAAATTCAATTAGAATTAAACTAGTTTGATTATAATTGATACAAAATGTATTCGCGTGTAAATCTTTTAAGTTTTCAAGCAACAAAAACGTATTCTTTTATACTACGGTCAGGTGTGTTACTCTGTTACCTTCGATAGCTTTACGTTTCACCCGTACTTGTCATTAAATAATTATCTTAACCGCATGGCTGTTTCCTTTTAGAAATCTTGTATTATTTAAGACTAAAGGTGGGATCACACGATTGCCGCAATGCACCAATTTTACACAATTTTTATTGGGCTGGATTGGAGCATAATAAAAAATTTATCCCAATCAAATTCTCTGCAATCACATGATTGTCACATTTTACTGAAATTTTATTGTCGCAAATTGCCGCAAAACAATTTAGTACCAATAATTGCCGCATTATAGTCACACGATTGTTATATTATACGGCAACTCTGAGAAACAGCTGTTGTAGCTGATGAAAAACTTTGTTTTCCCAAAAAAGAAAAACAGTTAATTAAATGTTAAAAATATGGTTTGTTCATTAAAAAGAGAGAAAATTGCTTCGGCTATTATTATAATGTTGTGCGCGCTGAAAAAGCAAAAAAATGAATAGTAACAACAATTGAATTTTACTGATTGAAAAGCAGAAATCATAATTGGAAGACGCTTTCAAACAATTTGGAAACTAAATAAATGTATACATATGTATGTACGTATGTATATTATTGGCGGGCATTGTCTTCTTTGGTTGCCGCATGAGAACACAATAAATATTGGTGCATTTTTAGAATTTTTATTGGTGATTAGTTGTATGTCAAGTGTTCACACGGTTTTCGCACCAGGGTTGTATTTGATTGGGACAAATAAGAACAACATTCGTTTTAGTTGCCGCATGAGCCAATAAATTGTGCTATCACACGATTGGCATACAAAATGTAACAAAAATTGGTGCATTGTGGCAATCGTATGATCCCACCTTAAGAAAATTCAATATTTGGTTTTACTAGACTAATTTTTTATTTAATATTAGTGTTTTTTCCTTCGGATGCTTCTTCGGAGCAAGGATATTGGAAAAAGAATTTTAAGAGTCATTATTACAACTTTCTGTTTGTTAAAAGCAGGATTTTATCGGGCAAATAAACAGTTATTCATTATTACAACTTCCCTTCAACAAAAAGTGAGCGTTAACAATAATCCAACCGGTAAATTTACGGAAGGTTTAGCTTTTGTATATACCACACTTGGTTATGTCTATGTTATATCAAACTGAAATGGTTGACGAATTGGAAAAATTTTACTGAAAAATATTAATTGTTCATGCATTTCCCCCTGACTTGAAGCTTTAAATAGTATTGAAACATATTAACAAAAACAAATTTTTCTTACCGAGAAGTTGTAATAATGAAAACTGCTCAATTTTGTTAAAGGTATATTTAGCTAACGACAAAATTATCGATAAGTCGTAATAATGGCCTTAAGGAGTATACGTATATAATAAAACCATTAGCTCAAGAAAATACTGGCATTAGAATTAGGTAATTTAAAATAAAGTATAAAAACATGAGTATTCCTACAAGAATACACCTGCTGTTTTATTATATGGTGGACGTCGATGTAATATAAATGTAACATCACAACTGTACAGAAAGTTCAAAGAACCTGCCGTTTTGTGTAAGTGGTGCTCTCAAAACGGCGAGAATAAGGACGATGGAAGCAATGTTATCCATCGAGCCAATCGAAGTTCGTAACTCTATTAGGAGTAACTTGACTCTCTATTCATTGTCAACTGCTCGTAATATAGATACCAGGGTATGCTCAAATGACTGGAAATAAGAGAGCGAATTCACCGGCTTCAAGAGCAAGAGAGTTAAGTAACATAAGCTTGGCATGTGCGAAGCTTTTCTATGCGGTTAAAGCTTAAGAAAGAAAGCTTATTCCAGTTAACTCACTGGAATAAGGAAATCATGGGAATCAATGCAAAAATTCTATGAAGGGATCCAGACAAGGAAAAAACGAAAGGACTGCTGAGACATAGCAAGCTCACACTAAGTAGAATAATGGAAGCACTCTTGACAAGTCACTATCAACTAATGGCACATCGCAACAGCATGCGAATAACTTGAGGAGATAAATATAAAACATATAGGAAGGAGAGCAAGACATCAGAGCACTTTTTCTCACAAATTCAGTGCCCATATCTTGGGAGAGGCAGTTTAGCAGCCATAACCCTATTACGGGGAATATGCTGGAGGAAATTAAGAAGCTTTGTGAATAATACGGAGTCCCTATAATTCCTATAGACCTAAGCTTAAACATTTTTTTGGTTAAATACACGGAGCGCACACTTAAATATATTTCGCATGACATTGGTAAGGACACCTCTCAAAACAACCAAACCTGCAAGAACACTGCCAGGTAAATGAGCGAAAGTGCTAGCTTCATTTAGTTTATTAAGAGCAAATTGAAAAACCTAATAAAAATTCTTAAAAACGTGTGATTTTTCATGGAATTAATTAGATAGAATTAATTCCAGCCAATTATGTAACATATATATGTGCTGCTTGCATTGCTTCCTTTTATAGCTCAATAATTACAAAATACTAACCTAAGTACGTCATATCCTAAATGTGGGTCAATTAAAATTTTGCTTTTAAATGAGATTTTAAATTAAAATTATTATTAAGAAAAAGCAAATAACTAATATTAAAATGCTTAGATCTAATTTGGTTCTATAACTAAATAGTTTCTCCACAAAAGATATTGACCTGAAAAGGAGCATGGCTGCCACTGTGGTCAACGTGGCGTCAGTAATTCGGCATATCGACCCCTCAACCACCTTGATGAACAGCTTGCATTCCACCAGTGTGCCACAGTAAATTATAATAAATTCTCTTTTTCTTTTATTCATTTTAATTATCGTCGTTGATACAAACTTTATCAAACTTTTGTGCACTTGCGATGCAAGTAGCGTAGTTTTGAAATACATTTGATAGAGTCTCGGGCATATTAAATGTTTCACTCCAATATATGAAATATTTGCCAGAAATGTTGGCAAGAAATGTTTGTTCAATAGATTTCTTTTCTAAAAGCCTCCAAATTTTACAAAACCCATTCGTATGCTAATTATCATTTTTCATTTTGTGTTTTTTATTTGCCAAAGATAATCGAATAATTATAATTTATCAAAACCTAACTGATGTATTTGAATAAAACTTGAATAAATGTATACATTATAAAAACAATTCTTCAAATTTTACCTAAAAAGGAAACAATGGCACAAATTCACTAATTATTTATGTCTTTTAAGAGCGAATTAAAATGTATTATTTTTGGTCTAAAACTAAAACTTAAAGTTTTCTGTCTTTTTCAGTCATCTACATATATGCCGCGGCATTTTGTTAATGCTAATCAACTCATCGGTAGACTCGAAAAATATCAAAAGAATTTTTGAAACTCAACTACTTACTTACTCTAAGGTTCCCGTGAACAAACTGAGAATCAGAAATGTTTAATAAAACCTTTAATACAGAAAACATTTTCGAGTTACCATCAGCTACTACGACTTATAGTTTTGAAAGTATCAAGAAGTAAAAGCTTTTTAAAGATTGTAAAATGTACTTATTTATTTGATTTTAGATCTAAAGATAGACCTTAACCTTTTCCGCCTTTTTCAGGCATCTATATGCCGCCGATATTTTAATGGACTCTTAAAGCAAATAAATAAGTACATTTTTGAACCTTCGAATAACTTTTTCCTTTCTGATACTTTTAGAAGTACAAATCATAGTAACTGATGGTAACTCTTTGTAGAGAAGTTGCTAAGAAAAGTAAATGTTGCAAAACGAAATTTTTTTTGCTGTACTAAAGATTTGTTTGAACATTTCTAATTCTCATTTTGTTCATGGGAATTTTGAAATAGGTAGTTGAGTTTCAAAAATTTTTTGAAGATTTTTCGAGTATACCGAGTATACCGATGAGTTGATTAGAATCAACGAAATATCAAGGTCAATATCTAGAGCTAAAATAAAGGGTTGTGTGTGCTAGTTTGGGTTGTGTAAATCCTATAAATCCTATCTCACCGCTCCGATGCGCACATCGTCTGTCTGCGTGCCTGCCTGCCTGTTTGTCAGTGTCCCAATTACAAAACCTGACTTATTCCACTTAAGACACTTAAAATAAGACATTTAATATGCAAAAAAACAGCAACATGCATTTCATATGTTTTTCCATGAGAAAACACAGTGCTACTCTAGCAATATTTTACCAACAATTTTTCATATTATATTACGTAGGCATCTTGACAGCATCCTGCGTATATGGCTAAACACAATACCGGTCTTAAAGCAAAAAAGCCAAATTGTTTTAAAACAATTCTCTTAGTTTTAGTTGTAAATAATATTTTCAATGCAAAATGGAAAACAACGGAGTCCAAATAATTTTATGTATTCTACGGTTGAGTAAAATTAGTTATGTACTGAAATAAGTAAATAAGAGTAAACGTTCTAAAGTGGAAAAGCTCGAACAAATATCTTGGTTTAGAAAGCGTTGGATTATTACGGAACGACAGTACAAAGGTCCGGATTTCAGGGCAAGCCATTACCAAAAATATTAATATATTCCTTGACAAAATGGTAAAAGAACGTGCCAACATATTAAGCTTTCTCCAGGGCAAAAAACAACGCGCCATTAACTGAATTTTTATGGCTCTATAACGCACTAAGGACCACTTTGCCAAAAACATAAAGGAAAAATACAAATGCATTCTGTGGTCGGAAGTATTTCATAATTCTTCTGTTTCTGCAATCCGATAAGTTAATTGCAATCTTAGCTTCCTTTAATATAGCTGCATTCACTCTTGATAGCTATTTTTATACCATTCACAAAAACGTGTAAGAGTATATATAAGTTTGTGATTCCATGTATAACGCATTAAAATAACCATCTAAGACCCAATTAATTATATATATTCTGGATCAGAATGAATAGAGATTACGATTAAGCGATATCCGTCTGTCCGTCTGTCAGATATGCCGTTTGTGAGAAAACGGTTTGAGATAGAAACCTCATTCTTTCGCTAAAATGTGTTAAATCCCGGTAGTGGATCTGCTATTGAAATTCAGTTTGGCTTTTCAGGGATATTTGCGGTCATTTTTTGGTCAGATTTTTAAAAAAAAAATTTTTTCTAATAAGTTAGCCATATAACTTCTAATGCCCATTAAATCCCAAAAATCGAAGAAATTTTGAAAACGGTCCATATATACCCGAGATACAGCGTCTCCCGATTTTCAAGAAATCGCCTTTATAAGCCAAATAAACAACTTTTGTCACCAAAAATCAATCAGAATGCTACATATGAGCTATTTAGAGGCAAAACTGGAAAATTTTTTGACATCGGTCCATATACACTACTCCGATATCTCAAGATATCTCAAGAAGTTGGTCCTGGAATAAAGCTCCTCCCGTTTTCCCAAGAAGTCGGCTATAAAAGCCAAATAAAACAACTTTTCGTACCAAAAATCTATCAGAATGGTACATATAGGGTGTTTAAAAGCAAAATTCGAAAATCTTTGAAATCGGTTCATATATACCCGAGATATAGCTTCTCCCGATTTTTCAAGAAATCGGCTCTATAAGCCAAATAAAACAGCTTTTGGCACCAAAAACCAATCAGAATGGTACATATATCATTGTGAATGGTATTTAAGACTCGGCCCAGCCGAATATAGTACTCTTACTTGTTTTAATTCTGTTTCCTTTAAAAATATTGTAGAGCTGAAAAAGTTAAAATAAGTCTTTATTGAGTGTAAAATAAGATTTTCATTTTTAATGGCCCAGGTAGCCAAGCAAACTAAAAACAACAATGGAATCTTACATTTTGTTTCTAAATAATTCACAACAACGCAGGCAATGAAAACGTTTTTAAATCTTCTATTTTATAGCTTATGATGCCAAGGAAAAACAAAATATGTCTGTCTTAGAGCAATTTCAACACCAAAATTAGTAACTTCAAAACTTTGGTTTAGTTTTCTAATTTAATTAAAACCATGTGTGCGAAAAGGTTTTGTAAGTGACTTCAAATTCAGTACTTTAGATTATAGTGAGCAAATTACAATGTTTATAGAAACTCTGATATAGACCAGTGTTATGAAGTGGCTTAAAGTGGTTCATCCAAAAAAGTGGTTGATACTCCAAAAGATAAAAAAGTAAATTACACAGTTGTTTTGATATAGAAATGAAAGTGTAATTTCGCATCACTGAACCGCATAGCTATTTATTACCACATTAACAAACAGTTTTTCTTTTGAAAAATTCAGTACACTGTACAAAAACCAAAACAACAAATTAGCAACAAATTATAGCGTTGGAACCAAAAATAATGACCATAAGTTTTAAAAACTTGACCACAACAAATTTTAGTCAGAAAAATGATTTAAATGTTTGGATAAAAAAAATATTTAAACAACAGCACAACAAACAATAAAGTTCTAATAATACAATGCACCACTCACTCACACATACTTATACATAAACATTTGGAATTCATGCCAGTATAAAATGCACAAGTACATGTACAAAGAAAAATTTGTTTCCATTTTTTCTACATGAATCTGTATCCTTTTTGTACACAAGTCCGAATGATTTATGCTCGTTTTTATATCAATAAAATTGTGAGAAAAAGTTTTTTTTTTCTAATTTATTTGGTTGAGAACTATTTCACAAATATTTTTTCCAATAGTTATTATTTTAGCATCGTAGAAAGTGTGTAAGCAAAATTGTCAATTAGGGAATGTTGCCAAACTGTAGACTGTCAGATTAAGTAAATTTATGTTGGTGGTAAACATATCGAGATTTTTTCACCTTTTGCTTAGGTCGAATAGTTTAAAAGCCTTTTTAGATCGATATAGAAATCAAATATAAAATCGTTTTATTAGAGTTTAATATTCATATAATATATAATAAAATATATAATAACACCGGTATTCATAAAAAATAAAATGTTGCTCAAATACATTTTAGAAGAAATTTGATATGAAAAATTTGCTCTAAAATGTATTTCAACAATGTTTTATTTTTTATGAATACCGGTGTAAAACTATACAGCTGAAGCCCAACGTGAATACAATATAATTTAAATAAGTGCTGCAGATAGAGCAAAACCTATCAGGATAGGAACTCCGCAATCATCCACTTAGTTTTCGGATTCTCAATTAGCCCTAATTTCGCTTTTAGGCAATGTACATGTACACAGGTCCGAATGAAATTTAACAGGGGATCATATACTATAAAATCAAATTAATAAATTTAATATTCTGTTTTTTTTACTATTTTTATTGATATATTAATGTAGAAAAATAACCGTATACCATGTTCATACATGCGCCTTTATTGAGGTAATCGCAATAAAGTCCATTATTGAGCTCAATATTCCATACAAAAAGTCAATAAAGTTATTGCTCAATAAACTCTAAATTGCTTTGAATATTGAGAAAAAGATGGAACACAACACTGTAAAAGATGTGTTTAATAAGCAAAAGTATACAATGCGAAATGAATGACGTGATAAATTTAAGCAAAAGCAAACAAAATAATAAAAAATAAAAATAAATACAATAAAAATAAAAACATTGCAGCATTTCCAAATTTTTATTTCTCTTTCTTTTTATTATTGCCGCTTTGGAGTCATAACATGAACGCACTACTTGTACAAGTTCCATATTTTTATTGTACAACACTAAAATCTTTTTAATAAAAGGCAGTTTTTCTTCCATTTTTCTTATTGGAAAATATTTTTCACTTTTTTTCTCACTACCAAAACAAAAACAACAACTTTTTTTCAGCTGTCAAATACTAATTGAGTTAGCGCAATATTTGTATGAATGAACGCAAAAAATATTATGTGAATAAACTGAATATTATCTCAATTAGAAATACATGTATGAACAAGGTATTAAGCAATATATTGCCTTACACGTAAAGAACAAATATAGTTTATGTAACCATATTCGAAAAGAAACTTACTATTGTTGAAATATATTTGGGTAGAGGCTAACAATATCAATTGTTACAAAAATATTTACATTGTTACTAATTTGACTTTCAGGGATCATATTATTGTGGTCACTAGCCATGTTATTGCTATATTCCGTAGTAATTTTGTCATATGTGACCATTCTCATTTTCAATCATATTAAGATCGTTTACAACAATACTATTGTCATTTTCTACCGCGCCATTGTCACATCCACACATACTATTGTCACTTCTCTCCATATTTTTGTAGTTTCCAACCATTATACAGTTGACAAATTCAACTATATAATTTTTGTACTGCAGGTTGCACATGACAATACTACCTGAATTTAACAAAACCATGGTTTCCCACTACAATACTATGACTGAATTTAATAGGAATATGGTGCCCTAAGCCTTTTTGTTTTCATGGTTGGAAACGGCAATGATCCCTTGAAAATAACAATATAATCATTGAAAATTAAAACAACTTGGTCCGGCATGGCAATATTATCATTTAACACAACAATAACACGCTTAATGGCCACAAGCGACTATACATATATATATATATATATATATATATATATATATATATATATATATATATATATGTGTATATATATATATATATATGTGTATATATATATATATATATATATATATATATATATATATATATATATATATATATATATATATATATATATATATATATATATATATATATATATATACGGGCTCTTAAGCCCGTATGATACTTCATTTTTCTTTCATTAATTGGCATAGAAATGATAGAGAGAACCAGCAATTGCTACAAAGTACCAAATATACAAAACGTAAACAAAACTGGCAAAGCGTAAGCAAAAACTGTAAGTGTTGTATTCATTTTATTCCAAAAAAACGCTAGTAAATAAAAGTGTTCCAAAAAAGAAGCGTTAAATCGCAAACATTTTCCAAAAACCGCTGACACAGCAATATTCAAGTTTGAAATATCTATTTTAAGTTGGAACATTTTACATTTGTTTTGACATTACCTGGGGCCGGATTCTGGCATTCGTGATCGAATATACTCGATAATAAAAACAATGTAGAGCAAAAACAAAATGAGCAACAAACACACAGCATTCTATAACAAAATCGTTCAATCACGAGTGCCAGAATTCGGCCCCTGATTTTGTATCGATAACTTCAACGAAAATGTTGACAGTTTTGCATTTATCTTAACATAGTTGAGCTCTTTGCACTTACTAAATGCTTGTTCTCCAAAACTTAAACAATGCAAGAAAAATGTAGTGTCATACGGGCATTACCTACATACGCAACAAAAGTAGCTCTTCGTATGTTCCATAATTTGTATGGTACAATTATCTTATTGCGGTTTGAATAGCTGCGGTTTTTATTTACTTTTTTTTATGTTCCTTTTCAATAAAAGAAAAATATTCATTATTAAGAACACACTAATATTCAATCACGATACAAAAATTGTAAAAAAATTAGCTGTCAACGGACATAAGAACAACTTTGTTAAAAATAACAATATTTTTTTATTATTTGGTTAGTCACAAACAAAGCTTGTTCAAATGATCATCATAAAATGCTTGTAGATCTTGCTTTTTTTCAAGTTAATGTAACCATATTTCAATTTTCATGGATGGCAACAAAGAAATTATCAAACTGTAACTAAACCTGTGTTCACGGTGACCAAAACTTGTTTACGGAATTTTAAATAATAATGTCTTGTCGTTATAGACAGCATAACATTGCTGTCGCAACCATATTGTACTATGTTTTTTCTTTGCGTGTGAGCACTGTAACATACTATGTTATTGAAATTTATACCCTGCTTGAATATAGATTTTTAATTCAGTCCATGTTCGGATTAGAGACACAATAATTTCTCTGGTCACACATATTTAACATTATATAATTGACCCAACACACATTTGCCAGTTGACAAAAGTTCGAACAGCGTTAATACAAACAAAGAACTGAAAAACATAAAAATGATGAGAATTCATCGTATAAATTGGTTGCTTCCTAAGTATAAACAAACTTACTTTTTACATTCGTGCATTCACTCAATATTTGAAACAAATTTGTATATATTGAGCAATAAACTTTTAGATTTTTGTATAGAAGCTTGAGCTCATTAGTGACACTTATTGTGACAACCTGAATAAAAACTGACCACGGTATTATTAGATAAATATGAAATATGATTGCACAACTTCACAAAAAAATAGTTAAACTGTACTTTTTGAAAGAAATTAAAACTTTTTTGTGATAAACAGGACGTAGCGCTTTTACTCATTATTAGGTTGTTTTAAGTTTTAAAACACTTTTTGATGCTCACACTCTCTTAAACTTATCGTAGAAAAATAAAAAACTGATAAACTCAGAAATATGATAGTATGTAATTCTAAATTAACTTGAAGTAATTGTAATTGCAAATTTAAATCAGACTATTTTATTTGAAACCGTTGGACTTCTTTATTTTGGGTTATTTAAAAGAAAAGCCAGCAACAATTCAGGAGCTAAGGGATTGGATAGTTCGGCACATTAAGGAATCGAACGTCAATTATACTTCACCGTCATCGAAAATTTGAACCGTCAGATGGAGTTCTGCAGCTAAAGTCGCGATGGCGATTTGGCCGATATTTAGTCCTAAACATAATTGAACCAAAGCAATATTATCCTAATAAAAAGAAATTACAATATTTCTTAATTAATTTGTGTTTCATTTAAAATTAACACCGGCCCTTAAAATTTAACCACTCTTTACCCCACTTAAGCTCGTTGGTAGTTTTGTTTTGGTTTTTAAATTCATAATTTTAAGAGATATTTGTTGATATAAAACTATCAAAAATTGCAGCAAAAGGATCAGATAAATAAAACATTTAATATCCGGTTATACTGCATTCAGTTTCCAAACAAGAATGAAGTAATTACTTTCGGGTTTGAACTGCTTTAATGAAAAATTCATTGTCAACAAGACAAATAGTTTTGTTGTGCAATGATAATCGCCAGCATCTTTCTGTGCAAAGCGTTTGGAAAATATGAAATATTCATGTTTATGGATTTTGGCATGAATTTACATACATATGTATATAAATGAACGTAGAACATATGTTTTCTTTTTTAACAGGAAAAGAAAAACACATTTTCGTGCAACAAGTTGAAAGTTACTAAGCATACATTTAATAGCAATTTATATTTATTATTTCTATAGCTTTTTGTGGTTTTCTTAGAAATATTAAAAAAAATAATTCTAAAGTAAATAATAATTAATTTTATTATTCGAACTTTTTCTTAAATAATTACTTTTGTATTAAGTTTATAAGGCTCAAGTTCTTTCTATATTATTTTTGTGATTGATATTAATTAAAAAAAAAGACAAAAAAACATCAAAGATATTTAGCAGGGTGGACAACTAATTGTTTTCGAAGCCGCCACACTTTCCCGTCAGCACCCGTCCTTGAATTAAGGGGCTCCTCTGGGTAAATTTTGACAGAAAATATGCAACAACTTCGGTGGCTGAGTGATATGATTGTCGCTTTAGAAACATGAGGACCTGAGTTCAAGGACGGGTGCTGTCCAGTTGTCCACCCTACTAAATGTCTTTGATGTCTCTTTTGTCTTATTTAATTAATATCAATCACAAAAAAATATAGAAAAAACTTGAGCTTGATAAACTTAATACAAAAATAAATAATAATATTAAAAGGAAATAATTCTATATTTGAAAAAAGACGCTTGGTTATAAAACATTTATTTAAGGGCTTTTGTTTAATAGGATTTTTTTCCAGTAGAAGCAGAACTTTGGTTTTGTTAAAACACTTGGTTTAATTTTCGATAAAGAAGTTTCTACAATATTAGTGGGAAATGCTAGGAAGCATTTATTCTAATTAGCAGAAGAAACAGTTGGCCTTTTTTAATAAAAGTGTCCGCGCGAAAGTCAAAACGAAAATGGTAAAAAAAACTTTACATCGATCCTAAAGGTACCTTTAGACTATGCTAATATTTGTCCAAACACAACAAATAATTGTTTGGGCTAATAGTATGGTTTGTGACAAATGTTTGGGCATGGGTTTAGATTGCACTAATATTTGTTTGAATTTTATTTGCGCAAATAACGGAAAATTTTGTGTCAGCCATGTTTGGTACAAATATTTGTGTACCCCTTTACACTATACTAATAATTTTATTAGTCCGGTATGTATGACAAACATCTGTCAAACAGTATCAAATTGTGTTTGTGAAGCAATGTAAAAAATTAAAATGTTTAGTGACAGTGATATTGGAGATTTATTATCAATAACTGCTGGAGCTATAGCAGTTTCAGAAACCCAGCAAAAAGAAAATAAAAAAGATCCAGGGTTCGAGCTTGGGTGCAGCACCGTAAAATGGAAGGATGTTGCCAAAAACTTCTCAAGGATTTGCGTTCTGAAGAGCCTTCGCTGCATAAAAACTTCGTGCGCATGGGTTTAAATGACTTCGATTACTTGGTAATTTGATTACAATATTCATCTTATTAACATTAAATATATGTTCATGTTTTTCACATAAAGCTGAATCTACTGGCTGATGGGGGCGGTTCACTAACTGCTGCATCGTTGTCGTCCATTTTCTTTCAGAAAAATATGCCTTATAATTAAGAATTACGGAAACGCGGTTTTTACTTACCAATCTGTCAAACGAATTGACCAGTATTGCCATTTCAATTTATTTCATTTTTTATATGTTAAGCACTGTCAAAAAAAAACTGTTGGCAACCCACGTTTCTACAATTATTTGTCGCTGCTTGTTCCGTCAAAAATATTGCGAGAACAAACAAAATATCCAGCCAAATATTTGTTGCGACGTGCTGACAAAGTGTTTACACTATCCAAAGCTTTCTTCACAATCAAACATTTTTGTTAGCCAACAAAGAGTCGAAAAATATTTGGAGGCTAACAAATTCGAGTGTTTACACTAGGACAAACAAACTTTTTATGATTTTGCACAAATATTAGCATAGTCTAAAGGCACCTTAAAGAGAAAGTCAAAAATAATGACCTTTTGAAGAGAAATGTTGCAACTATACAGAGATATTCTTTACTACTTTCGTTTCTTTACAGAAAAAGCGATGTTGTAGTCAATTTTTCAAACATATAATATTTTTACAAATTTTCCTAACTCTCTTTGATGGATGGATTTCTTAATAAAAAAAAAAAATATTTCAAATAACTTCTCTCATCTTTTATGACGATTATTAGAGAAATTTTGTTAATTCACTTCAGATGGAGCTGGCAAACGATTTTGAAACTTAAAAAAAAAAATTTGCATACGCAGACCATCTCATGGTGTACTTTTTGGGGTGCCAATATGAAAATATGGATACGTGATAAAGCCAAAAGGCAGGAGTTTTCCACTTTTATTCTTTTACTGATTTTATTCACCAGTGTCTGAAATAAAAAATTAACTGCTTTCTCGTTTATATTATATTGTTCTGGTTTCATATAAATGCCAGTATGTGTGAATGTATGTGTGCGCGCATTCTCTTACAACACATTTAAAATTAAAAGCCTTTTGTTGTTAAAGGATTATTTCAAAGGTAGAAGGCGTGAGTTTAAATTAAAACTAAAGCCAAAACGTGATAGAAAATAAAGAACAAGTATAACCCAAATATATTCTCGCCTTGATTTTTGTTTGTTCTTGAAAGTTATACATACCTATTTTTTTGCTGTTTGTGGCTTCGATTTGTGGTTTTCACCTTGATTGTTTTTCTTGAAAGTTATATAAACATATTTTTAATTTGCTATTTGTGGCGTTGAGTATGTTTATCGAGAGGACTTTCTAGTGAAAAAAAAATTTGTTTAAAAAAAATGCTAACAAATACCGCATGTTATGGCTAAAACGTTTAAGTTATATCAATAAAAATGAACCCCTAAGCCTCACTATTGGGGTACATACAACCACAACACTCACTACTACCCAAATCGCTTCGAAAAATATTATTATTAAATTTTATCAACACGATTAAATATAGACAGTCAGTAATAAAATCGTTTAAATAACTTAACATATAAATTAGCGCTTTTGGTTGTCAGTAACACTATATAAAGACATTCACAGGCGCTTAAGATCAGCTGTTTTTAAAGGCTAGTTTAGAGCCAATTTCATTTATTTATTATATTAATTTAGGTCCAAAAATAGACCTTTTAAATGTTTTCTGACTTTTTAAGCTGTCTATATGCCGCCGACATTTCGTTGGCGCTAATCAAGTCATCAGTAGACTTTTCAAAATTCTTAAAAGAATGTTTGAAACTTAATAATTTATTATTCAATAATTTTTCAAGTCTACTGATGAGTTAATTAGCACCAACGAAATGTCGGCGGCATATAGACAGCTGAAAAAGACAGAAAACATTTGAAAGGTCTATTTTTGGACTTGAATTCATACATTTCAATTGGCTCTTACAGCAAATAAATAATTAAGTTCATATTTGTTTATTTTATTTATTTATTTGATATAGCCGAAGCTTAGAATGTCAGCAGTATTTACAAAATACGCACGTACTATAATTAATAAATATTGCTTCAATTTACTTACTTGATGCAAAATAGAGTGACAATTTTTAACGGTACTCAGCGTTTGGTGCGTTTTTGGTTGCGACTGATTGCATTTGCGATTATATTGCAACTGATATTGAGCACCTTTTTAACAACCTTGCAAATTTTATTGAATTCCAAATAACAGCTGATAAATTAGTACACAATTTTTAATTTTTTACGTTTTAGTTTTTTGGTAATTGCTGTTGGCTCCATCTCTACAATTTTTTGTTTACTTTGTTTTAAAATGTCAGCTGTTCGAGTGTTAATGTTGCAAACGCAATACTCATGCGAAAAAAGCAACACGTAATTAGCGGTGCGTAAATGCAAAAATATTGCGAGTGCAACCTTGTATATTTTGTTGTTGGGTTGCAAAGAAAAAGCAATGATTTCTTGCATTCGCACTTATGCAAGACATTTGCACCAAATAATGAACTGCGCTTTTGTTTTGTTAATTTTTGCATTTTTCTTTTCGTTTTTCGCCATTTTCGACGAAGCCTCCACATATTTTCAATTTAATTTTATATCCACCCTTGAGTGTTAAAAGGTAGTTAAGCAACAATATAAATATTAGTGCAAACCACAATAATGGGAGACAAGTTAAGCAATTTTAAAATCGTTTTAAAATAGTGATTAGTTATTAGGGTGGTAGTATGGATCTGCGCGGCTGCAGTATACAATTGGTCATGGCCTGGATTAGAAGCAATTTGAATGCTCATAAGCGTCATGGCAGACGCAAACTATGGATAGTTTGTTCCCCTTTATTTTTTGTTGTCTTTTTAGGGTTCCGTATTCATATAGTAAAAACGGAACCCTTTTATTGAGACTTCTAGGTCCGTCCGTCACAGGACACATTCCCCCAAACGGGAAGAGCTACACAGCTGGAACTTTCACAGTACATGTGGTTGCCCGTCCGCTACAAATATAAAAACTAAAAACAACGAAAAGTTACAAACAAAAGGGGATCCCCATCCAAGAAACTGTCAAAATTAAATTAAATTAGCTGTAACCTTTCAACCATAAGAGGTAGGAAGCTGAAATTTTACAGGATATGTAATCACATAGGTTCTACATTAACTAAAATTCAAAATAATAATAAAATTATAACTAAAGGGTGCTCCTATGCAAGAAACTGTAAAAATTAGCTGTAACTATTGATATTGATGAATTAATTGATGTTCCAATTTAAATATTTCTTGCAGAATACGGAGAAGGCTCATTCCAATACTGACTGATAAGTCCGTAAATCCCAGAACAAGATAAGATTAAATAATACCAGTTATAATTATGGACTTCGTAATCAATGGCGGATGCAGCGAAATTTTCACAATTTGAATAACTGTGAAAATTTAAATGGAAAATTATATGGATTTTCTAAGTCACTGATGGAGATGTAAGTCAAATAAATATTTTCATCCTGCTTTCATTTAGAGAAAAATTTAATTTTTTTTTAAACATTTTGTGCATGTGTAGGTGTAGCAAAAACATTCTAAGTACATGTAAACAGTTTTGCTTGCTTTTTAAACCAAGTCAACAAGGTTAAAAGTTCATTGTTTCTCTTTTGTAAAATGTATACAATAGCCATTGAAGTAAAAGTAGGTTTCCTATTTTCACCAATCTACACACACTAATAGTAAAGCAAACAGCTTTTGTTTTACAGCATAAAAGATCTTTTGAGTTACAAATAAAGCCAACATGTTCAAGGTTTTTTTGTATTTGAGGGCATGAGATTTAATTTTTTTGGCTGGCAAAGTAATCTCTCTGTTAGCACTGAAAACTAAATTCAAAAAGCAAGTAGTAAATTAAGTGGCGGAAACGTTTGAATTTATTTCCACATGCACATAAATACACACCTCATGTTACTTTTGCATCCCTATCCACCCCATTATACCGATACTTTGTCTTGTAACTTCTTCACAAACAACTTTCATTTCTGATATTTCTTAAATACCCAAAAAGTTGTACTCACTTTGAAATCATAAAGGCTAAGAATGTAATATGTCTTCTAAGGCAAAGTAGTATGCCTTAAGTCGACTTAATCAACAAATAGACCTTGTTAATGTTTTTTATCAGGTCTATTTTTAGACCTAAAATAATACATTTCAATCTTAAAGCAAATAAATAATTGAGCTCTATAAAAAATCTTGGCTTCTTTAGCACACAACAAGGTATTTATCGGAACCTAAAAACTCTTGCAAGAATATACTAAGAGCGATGAGATGAGCCGTATATCGGGTCACCCTGTAACTCATGATTTTCATACACAAGTTCATTCGTAAAAATAGCCAAAAAATGTTTTCTTTTAATAATAACGTTATATAAGTATGCATTTTTGTCGCGCTTTCAGATGTCTACAAAAATATAAGCAGCAAATCAATATAATAACAAAACAAATTTAGCTTAATTAATTTAAAAAATTGTAAAAAGTAAATTAACATTTTGTCAGCAAAATTTGGAATTTAGGGTACTCTTATGTTGCGTACTTATCAATTATCCCATCTATACTTAAAACAAATTTTAACACTGGTATTCATAAAAAACAAAATGTTGCTCAAATACATTTTAGAACAAATTTGATATGAAAAATTTGTTCTAAAATATATTTCAACAATGTTTTATTTTTTATGAATACCGGTGTAAATATTTAAAAATTTAAATTTAAGAATTTAAACTGCAATATTTTTGACAAAATAAGAAACATATCCGATGTTTATCACAGAGCAAAATTTTTAAATTTTTCGGAGAAGTAACTAAAAATTACTTAAAATTAAAAATAAAAAACTTAATACTATGCTTCATTGTACATCTTTTTAAATTTCCATACAAGTGCAGACGTTAAAATAGATCTTCAATATATTGGCAGCTAATTAGCGCTGACCTTCGCACTATGACGGATTAAGCCACCCTCCGCTTATAAGCAAGGAATGTAACGAACCAAGGAAAGCAAATGAAAGTTGAAATTCACAAAACGCTACTGAAGTTTCTTCTGTTCAAAAATCTTTGATAAAGATGTTCCAGTGCGTGAGAGGTTCCATGGAAGTGTAACAAAGTCTTCCGCTTGTCTTTATCTTGATAATTTCTACAGAAGTCTAATATGGTTTTTAAAGACATAGTGTCCACTAATGACTGATACAAAGGTTTTAACATTAGAATAAAACATCTGGGTTTGCTCTGCCTGATTCATATAACTTTCCAACATGTTGAAAGAGGCAGCCTACAGATAGGAGCAATGATCTCATTCTGGAAAGACATATTCGTTTTAAGGGTCAAATTTGAAAGATGCTTGTTATTCGCGGATAAGATTTTAGTCAAAATGGGTAACTCCGGGAAAACGACACACTGCTGCTTTTTAATAAAAATGTTGAATTACAAGAAAATGTATACACATACATAGATATTTAGAAACTACATTACAGCTAAATAATTCTGAAGCTCAACGCTCTCTAAAATTAATTACACATTTCTTCTCTCCTTTACCCGACTTACACAATTTTCAATACAAGAAACGTATTTCAGTAAAATTTTGAACACATACAGTCTTCTTCGGTAGCGTATAGTGAACAGATTAAGGCTTCGTACAGACGGTTGTCAGATCTTACAAAATTGCAAGACCTAACAACGTGCTGGCAATATTCTGAAAATAAAAACTTTTCAGTATTAAGAAAATTGTCACTTCAGACAATTGTAAGAAAATTCTACAATTTTATTGCCTTACAATAAATTATCATTTTACACGGTCTTAAGATTTTCTACATGCCAAACGTTGTCAGCCAATTGTCATTATCAAAATACACTCTCACACTTTGGGGCTCTTTATTCTTTATATTTTATGCGCCAAAACAATGATATTATTTTTTGTGTTGTTTTTTCTGCAAATTTTTGTCTATTTTTTACCATTTACTTTTTTAGTATTCTTTTGGTTTTCCTCCCCTTCATATACACGCATTATCTTCTAGTTTTTTTATGTCATTACACTGACAATGATGTCATTGTAAGATGTTGGGCACTTGCATCTTACTCCCATTTATACATGCAAGTAATTTGTTGCAAGTTGTGTGTACATATACACACAATACAATAACAGAGACAATAAAAGCTGTTGCTACTTGCTTGATTGTTTACACAGGCAAGTGCAAGCTCATTTTTAAAATATCGCCATAGAAAATGGTCTTAAACAAAATTGCTTTACTTTTTAAAATAAAATAAATAAAAGAATTAAATGAAAGCAATAATAATAAAATAATTATGCGGAAAAAACTACAAAATCACTGTTCCATTTTACATATATTTAAAAATCACTATTTTTTGCCTTTTTTGTGTATTATTTATTATGTTTTTGGCCGTCTACATGATTTTTTGATGGGTGAATCTGGGTTGCCAAAGTATTGTCATGCGTACTGTTATGGGGGAGCAAAATTATACGAATAGCTTTTTTATCTAATAAATAGTAAATGTATGTTAAGAATCCATAAAAGCCATATTTTATTTCAAAATTTTTATATTTTATCTTATTTTTCGGTATGTAAGATAAAAAAAAATCATTCCTTGTATATTTGAACTTCATAAGGTAACACTGTTTTTGCCTTTTGTCATTTTACCGACATGCAAGTAAAAAAATTAATGGCAATCAAAATCTCTTGCAAGTGAGCTCACAATTGGCAGAAGTGATATGATATTAGCAAAAAATGTCAATGTATTGAGTTACTTGTACTTGTACTTGCGTATGTAAAGGGGGTGTAATAGTCTGCTAATGCTTTTCTTTCAATATTGTCAGAAACAAATTGTAAGTTCTCACGATTCGTTTATATATTTTGTGACGATATAGTAAGATCTCACAATCTTCCATACATAGCTTTAGTTTCTCATGCATAAAGGAAATCAAAATTATTTTATAAAAGTTTAATAAATGCTCTTTATTATTACTCATTATTATTATTTAATAAATATTGCAGAATGTAAATATTACCATGCAAACTTCAAAAAAAAAAAAAAAAAATCGCACGAGATTTTATCTCAATTTAACAACGATGCTTTCTGTGAACCGCAAAAAATAGAGTCTTCTCAATATATTCAGATCAAGATTTTGGAATAAAGATAAAACTTAGTTCAATATAGTTCAATAACAAAATTAAAATTTACAGTAAAATGTTAATAACGCCGGGCATGGCGTAAGTGTTCAAATTGTATCAATAAAAGAGCATCTAGATCTCAATGATGCAAAAACAGAACATGTAGAAAAAAAAGCTTTCATATAAAGAGAGAGCAAAAAATAACAGTCTTCTGAGATGACAAATATCGTCCAAGACTGCAAAAATAGCATTGCTTTGGTTAATGTTAATTAAGTATACAAACAGAAAGTAAAATTACGTGAGCTTTGGTTGCCGAGTGGTTAAAGCGGCTGTGCCAAAATTGTGAAATTTGACACGTCCAAAGATCATAGGGTGCTGATGAAGGATGTTTGCTACCCAGAAACAGCCGGTTGTCCACCTAGCTACTAAATTTTACTTTTCTTTACTTAATTGATATTAATTAAAAAAGTAGTGACAAACCAAAGGTTGAACTTAAGCCTGAAAAAGTAATTTAATATAAATGTAAAACTTAGTTTAATTATCGTTTGCTAAGTTGTTTTTCAGTGGTAGTTTAAGAAAAGTCAAACTAGATGAAACTGTCCTCGCTTAGACAACACATTAGTATGGCAACATTGAAAGATAGACATTTTTTAATTCTCTTTTGGTTTTACCCATTGCTGACAAATTCTCATACAGAGAATCATTTACTACATTCTCAACTGGACCAAAAAACTAAGTCTATTTCAATGTCACAAGTGTAAAGCTCTATTCTAGACGCTTTTAGCTAGATTTTAAGCAGCCCAGCCATCTCGGTTAACTTGAAATACAACTAAAATAAACTTGTTTCCAAAAACAAAATACTAGGTTCAAACTAGAAATGGATTTGATCGACACCCCAAAAAGGGGCTCTTGATTGGTTTTCATTAACATATATTCCATTTATTTTTAATTGAGTAGTGGTTGTCTATTATAGCTTCAAACATTTGAAAGCGTTGAGCTTCAGTTATAACATGGCGAATATTAACTACATTAGAAAAGGTGTCGCTAGCCGAAGGCTTAATCGAATTTCAAGAGCTACATATGTACCCTCTATTTGTTTCACTAAATAATTTCAAGCTGATTGAAAACCTTTCTTATCCACAGTTGACAAAGAAGTAATATATCTAGCAGAGTCCCCAAATTCCAGACTTTCCTACAGATACTTACAAAGTCTTAAATTCGAACTCTTTCAAGCAGATCGAGGCACTTTCAAAACCGCCCTTGAACCTCATTAAAAAAACATTTTCTGACATCAGTAACTCAAAAAATGTCTTTGTGCTCATTTTGGCGAAAAAGCTTCCTAAAATTCAAAAATATTTTACTCAACTGTCAAACAAACACAATATTATTTTCATTCCAAGAGTTAAAGAAAAAATATAATTTTACTTGTGCTATTATTGAATGCCCTTTTAACTTTTAACATAAGCAAGTTCCATTTAATTGAGTTAATTTATGTTAAATATCGAAAAATTATGGATGCTAATTTTGGCATAAGCAGCTTATTGTAAAAGCTGAACATAATTGTCATTTAGAAATCAACACAACGTGCTTTGCCACCTCTCTAAATAATATAGTTATACTTCTGAATATATTTTACTTCCATGAAAAACAGATATACATTCATACAAATACATATATTTGCCTCTTTCTTTCTTACTATCGAAAAGCAAACGTTCGACTTAACTCAGGAACAAGAAGAAAACAAGAAGGAATTCAACGGTGCTGAACGAAAAGCATTTAGACAGACAGTGCGTTAATATTTGTTGAAAACTTAAATTTGTAAAAATTGTACGCACTTCAATTAGAGTCAATATTTATTTTATAGAATTTTCAACAGAATGCCACAAACAAAATACTTATGCTTATCAAAAGATTCTTTAAGTGTTTTATAATGTGTTTCGAATTTTTTCTATGCCACTTGAAAATGTATTATTGTAGAATATCTTATTAACTGAATGTTGCCGAAAGTATACAAAATCCTTAAATATTTGCTAAATAAATAAATAAAAAAAATTTTCATTGTTAATATTGTTCTAAGTTAATTTTTACTATATTTTTTCCAATTAAAATAAATATACTTATAAGCATTTCTTAAAAGCAAACACTTAACAAACAGCTTAACATTAAAACAATTTTTCTGAATCCTGAAAAGTTTTTTCAGAGACTTGAGACGGATCGACATCGCTTAACCGACTTTCCTAACGACTTTAATCCAGAATATATGTATTTTAAAAAAGCTTCCTTTTCAGGGATTCAAACCAGCAACCTTGCGATTGTTAACTCAGCTGTCAAGACACTTTTAGAAATTCAAGAAAGTATATTGCATTTTTTATACATAATCATTATTGAACTTATTAAGGAATATATTTTTGAAAACATGTAGCAACTTAGTATTCAACTTAAAAAAACGAAAACCTATACAATCAGTAAATTTTACTCTAAGATGTCTTATGTTTTGGCACCAAAAATATTGTAAACTGAGTAAACAAATGTGAAAAACAAGTATTGTCCTTGATTTGATGTGTTTCCTTTGTTTCCAAACTTAATAGGACTTACTGCGTGAAAATAATAGGGAATCTGTTTTGCTGGGATACCCCTTAGCCTGAAATTGATTAAATTGTAGCTATTGGAGATGTAGCTTAGACTATAAATATGTTAAATAATGATGTTGTGGAATATAACTCGATATTTTTCAAAAAGAGTTCCTCCAATATTGCTGATATAATTAGAAATTTTTTTAACTCGCGCCTCAAACGTAGTAAATTCTTAAATTGTTTGAAGCTCTGCTACATTTTGTTCCAATTTTTCAATCTGGTGATTGTAGCCTGGTCACTAATTATAGGCCCATTCTTGAGTATAGCCCATTTGCAAAGATTTTTGACATGATTATGAAAAACAAATTTCTTTACCTGTTAGAAGTTTTATTTCCGAGCAGCAACATAGGTTTATGCCTAATAGATCAACAACAACTAATTCACTTTTAATAACTCCTGATGTTGTGTATGCAATAGATGTTATACATACCGATTTTGCTAAAGCATTTGCCACCGTTATCTGTTATATTTTACTTAGTAAGCTTGGTAAAATACACTTTTCAAATAATATTTTATAATTTTTCAAAGGTTTTTTAACCGAAAGAAAATCCAAAGTCAAAATTGGAAACACTTCCTCCTCATTTTCTATCGATGCCTATTCTGAAATTCTTCTAAGATCTCATATTGCCCTATTACTTTTTGTAATATCTATTTACAATTTACCACTAACCATTAAATTTTTAAAATGTCCCTTATTAGCCGATGATTTCCAATTGTACTCTAGTATTCCCCCCGGGGGCACAATATGCATCTTGCTGACCGTAACCAGCTTGGTGTCGTGTCAACGGGGTAGAAGGGGTGCAGGATACCTCGGCTGGCTTGGTGGCTAAAAATCTTAGGCATTTCCCGAGGGAGAGCGGCGTCTCCTAAGGGACTTGCTGAAACCCCTCACCGAGGGGTAATTCGGCAGTACGCGGACCGGAGCCCTGAGATGACTCTTCGGAGTCATCTGGCTGTGGTTGCTACCATAAGTTCGCATGGAGGGAATGTTGGTAGCCATACTGATCATAGACCCTCGGGTCTATGTTCGGTTGCCCAAATGGGCCCGTAGTGCTGTTGCTAAGCAACAGACGCTGCTTTGTAAGGAACTGGATTGGCGGGAACATTAGCGTTGGTTCAAGGACTGATGATCTTAGGAACTTCGGGCTACCACGGTAGTCGTGTATCCTTAGCCGTCTAGGGAATTGCAATGCAGCAGAGGTTAGATAGCTCAACTCCTGAGCAAGGGGTTTTGTTATGGCCAAGTAACGTAGCAAATAAATTGCCATCCGAGCAGTTGTTCCGGCTGCTCGGGAGCGGTGGTGTAACGTCCTGATTACACCACGTGGTTTGACCACCGTGAGGTTGGGCCCTAGTGGCAGGTACTCACGTTAATCATTCCACATCTGTACTGTAGTATGTCTAAAATTGATGACTGCGAAAGGTTGCAAGCAGATGTGAACGAGTTGTATAAATATAAATATTTCTAAATATTGTATAATATCGAATGTGCCAATTATGAACCCGATTAAATTTAATTTCTACTAGAAGAATCATTCTTAATCGTGTAACTGAAGCGAAAGATTTTGGTGTCATGTTCGATTCAAAATTAACGTTTTCTAGACACATTGACTGTGTTGTTGGTAGAGCTTGGTTTTGTTATGAGAAATTCTAAAGAGTTTAAAGATGCTTACACCCTTAAATCATTATATATTTCCTTGGTTAGAAGCGTATTGTTTGGAATCCGAGTTATTTGGGTTTATCTGCTCGTATTGAACGGATTCCAAAAATATTTACTATGATTGCTTTAAAGTAAGTTTGCCCTCAATGCAACCATTAGAAGACCGCAGATCTTGTTCCTCACTGTTGTTTGCCTTGAACGTGTTATCTAATAATATTGTTTGCCCAGAAATAAAAAATCATTTTACTTTTTGCAGCACTCCAAAAAAGGTTTTGCGAATCAATCGTTTGTTTGAAGAGTCTTCTTATTTCAGACTGAACTATGCAGGTAATAAGCCGGTTACAAGATGTTTACATTTATGCAACAGTTTTACTGATGATTTGATGAATAAACTAAACTGTAAAAATTTCGAAAAGAAAATCTTATTGATTCTTTCTATTGGGTTGTTTTGGTTCTGTGTAATGAAATCATGAAGAAAGTCTTAGTTATAGCTCTAGTAAAATAACTTATTATCAACAAATTCTTTATATAAATTAATTTAGAGTGTCGTTATAATTTTCAAAAGTTCAATGTAGGTAAATGTATAAGTATTAAAATTTTTACAAAATGCCTGAGGGGTGGCGTGAATAAAAATAGTGCACACTGAAAAAATTATTCAATGTATTTGTATTTAAATCAATACCAAGCAGTGTCAGAAAAAAATCAGTAAGCACGGATTTTCTTAAATCGAGCACGTTTTGCTTAATTTGAGTACGGATTATTCAAGCACTAATTACTTAACTTAAGCCATATACAGTCCCAGTTTCAGATTGATCTGAGCCATATTCAATCCGATACCATATTTAAAAACAAGCACGTGATACTTGATTTAAGAACGTGCGTACTTACCATACTTTTAACATTGAGTTGGATTGAATTTGTTTTAAATTTGTTTTAAAATTCAGACATGAAATAATCCGTTCTACTTCCAGAGTTAAAATAAAAATTTATAAATTATTTCAATCGGGCACCTAACTACTGCCAGTCCAGTCACTCTACTAATTCAGCTATCGCAGTAATTAAAAAAAAATTAAACAAAATGCAATACTTATACAAGCACACACCAGTGCCGGTTATAAATACACCCAAGAATTTTGTAATCATTTTAAGCCATAACAGGGGGTAAATCACCGCATTCCAAATCGAGTGCTTTGTCATCGAAATACTGTTAACGTGGATCACAGGACTCGTTATCGAAAGGCATCTAATCGATGTTGTACTCGATTGTTACTACACTATCGAAAACAAATAAACTCTAGCTTTCAGCAGCAAAACAAATAAAATAGCAAAGAAGCGACAAAAAATTAAGGAAAGTGAATACCAAGAAAAAGATTTGCCACTAAGTAATGTATTTTATTTGTTACATTTTTCACCGCTTTGCACATAGTGCTTTGTGCCAACCCCACTAAAAAATAATTCCCGGCCGTGTGCTGAAAGCACACAATGGGACAATGTAGCGGCAAGCTGCAATACGGGTGGTACGCTCGTCGACATGTGACCAGAGATATTTATTTCCGATAAAACGTCTTCAAAAGCTTCCTTTTGCTTCAAACTCACAACTTACTCCGTTTCTGGCAATGAAAAGGGATTGCTTTTGTCACGAATGTTCCTACTTATAATGGCAATATTGGACTCATCCTCCGATTCCGAAGATGAGAAACATAAAAACACATTTGGATTCAGTTTTTCAAAAATTTATTTATACTGTTTTGTTTTCGTTTTGTTTCTTTATTGTCATATGCGTACTGCGATGTAAAAAATAGTAGTAGACAATATTAATTGCGATCGAATACTGTGATCCAAAAAAATTGCAGCCGTCGAAATATTTGTACACACGAAAGAAACTCGATTTCGAATGCGGTGATTTGCCCCCAGGATTGATTCCATTTAATAATCCCTATTCGGCTTATTTTAAGTGCACTTGTGTGCTATGCGTACTTAAATCAAAGTGATGGCATGGTGCGCTGTTCACGCTGCAGGAATCATCGGATCTTTTTATTTTCGAGGACGCTGCTGGTCAAACAACTACGCGCTATAGAGTGTTAACAGAGTTTGTTTCTGCCACAGTTGAACGAATTAGGTCTGGAGGATAAGTGGTTCTAACATGATACAGCAACGTCACACACTGCGTGAGCCACAAACGATATTCTGAAAACTACTCAACATCGCATGACTTCTTTTGACGTTGTTATTGAAAAGTATACAATTGAAATTGAAAAGCATAAAATTTATTAAGTTTATATTTGTTCGAAAAATAGTACGGAAACCTAAAAAATGCTAAGTGCACAAATAAAACATTAATTTATGTAGAACTTTTATGCTGTAAGAATTTAATTAAAAGTATTTTATAACTTTTATTATTATTCAGATTTTTTATTTACCACTCACACACAAAAACAAGCTGTTTTTGGTTCCTTGTTATTTTTCTGCTTTTTATTATTCTTAATGTCGCTATTGCTGGGTTCCCTTGTATTTTAAGAATAACATAAACAATAAAAGAAATTAACAAAGTTCCATTACTTTAAGATTAGCATGCATTTTATGATAAATTACTATTAAAGGAAGCTGAATTATAACAAGAACAAGAACTGAAAAATGTTGCTAGCGGTTTGCACTTTACAATACGGAATTTCAAACAATGATTTTTGAGAAAAGTTTTTATGACAATAGCTGACAGAAATACATACAAAAATAACATAAGAAAAGTTCAAAACAATTTCAACTTTTTTCATATTAAATTACTTTTTCAGGCTCAAGTTCAAGCCTTGGTTTGTCACTTTTTAACTCAATATTAATTAAGTAGAGGAAAGAAAAATTTTCTGGGTAGCAAACACCCTTCATCAGCACCCTATGAACTTTGGACGTGTCAAATTTCACAATTTTGGCACAGCCGCTTTAACCACTCGGCATCCAAAGCTCACGCAATTTTACTTTGTATTTATAAACTTAACTACCACTAACCAAAGCAGTGATCTTTTTTGCAGTCTGTTTTATGGATGATATTTTGTCATTTCAGAAGACGGTTATTTGCTCTTTATATGACAGATTTTTTCAAACATGTTCTTCTGGTTTGCATCATTGAGTTCTAGATGCTCATTTATTGATACAACTTGAACATTTACGTTAACATTTTACTGAAATTATATTTATATTGAACTATGATATTTACATACATTTATATTAAATTACTTTTTCAGGCTCAAGTTCAAAGCTTGGTTTGTCAACTTTATTTGACGCCAATTTTAATTTTATATGGCGTAATATAATAAACAACAATTGCTATACCACATAAAAAATAAAATATAATTTTTGTTTTTAGCTATTGAAAGCGTACATTTAAGTACATTTTATTTGTATTAAAATTCTTTGCTTATACATATACGCACAGTAAAAACCACAACAGAAGCAATAAAGTTAGATTCAGACTATCAAATATTAGCCCGCCAAATAACAGGACACTCCTGTTGACCTTTGTTTTAGTCAAACGGTCTAAACAACATATACATTCATACACATTTGTCAGCAAGAATCAACGAAAAGCGAAAACGACAAAAACGCATAAAAACATTAATTAAAAGTACATTTTTTAAGCTTTTGTTTGGTTGAATAAGAAAACCAGAATTTATAGCGAGTAATTATTTTATCTCACAAAAATTTTGCAGGACTGAACACAAATTTACTCTCAGTTTTGTTTTTGTTTGTTGACCAAGTAAAACAATCAAATATGATTTTGTGAAATTTAATGATCTTATGCCGGCTGAAAAATAGGATAGGATAAAGATAAAATAACTATAAAAGATAAAGAAGTTTTTTTTTTTTTAATAGCTTTGGCGTTTAATAAAATCCATATTAAAAATTTATAACTTTTGACGCAATTAAAATCACAGGGCCGGTCGCAATGTTTGAAACCGTTCTGAACAACAAAAACAATTGAATTTTGGTGAGAGAATATAAAATATATTCTAATCCACAGAAAAACACAGTGATAAATGAAAGGTTGATCAATAAGATTAAATATAGTCAACCAGTACTGAAGAGCTCAGGTGGTTGGATGGCTATGAGCTGCTGCTTAAAAACGGTATACAATTCGTCATGGCCTGGGTTCAAAACAAATTTGGGTGCTGATGAGCGACGTGGCGGTCGTGAAACAGGCTTGGTATGTACCCCTGACAGTAAGTCTTTAACTTAACGTTTCTTGTCTTCCTTAAAAATATTTAAAACTCCAGCTTTGCCACAAAAAAAATCTTTGTCAACTTTGAGAAAGTAAAAATTGAACTCAGGCTTGTGAAATTATTAACAAAAGTTTATCATATAGTCCGATTATAAAATTAAGAAAAATAAAACAAAACATCTTGTAGATTAGAAAAGCTAAATCTAAAAAGAACGTCTGGATTGCCTGTACTTCATTAACGCAGTTAATATTAATTTCGACGGCTATAAGCCATTTTGCAAACAAACGAGTTTGATATTTACATAGTGAAGAAGAAAAAGCAAATCAATAAAAAAATTCTGATTTTTCTATAACTGTGGATTATTATTAATAAATAGTTACATTTGCTCTCAAAACAGTTTTATCAAGCGATAAAATTTTTTATGTGTCATCTATTGAAAATGAACATGACAAATGTTACCTGGAAACGTAAAGGCAAGTTTATGACCAAATATTAAAAATCTTATGTAAATTAAAAAATGTTGAGAGACATAAAGAAAAACATGTGAGTCGAGGACTTAAAAAAACACACGTAAAAACATAGAGAGGGGGGTACTTTATTTTCAAAAAAAAATTTTAATTACTTAATTAGTTTGCATTTATTTCAATAAGTTATGTATACTTAATATTGTGGTCAATAATGCTTTTTCATGTTTTAAGATTGTACACATATTTTTTGTGTTCTTTAGAAGCCCCTTTCCTACGTGCTTGTGTGTATATACATAATATGTAATAAATTAATAAATGTTAAACACGCATCTTTATTTACAATTTCTTGGGGTCAAACAAGTGTTCGCACATAAACAACGATATCAAATACAACATACTGAAAACTGGAGACCGAAGCAATGGTATTGCTGCTATTGACAAACGTATACCCAATTGGCTATGTCCGCTATGCGGTCTCAAGGATGAGTGTAAAACAGTGTTAGTTAAACAACTAACTGAAATGGACAATCAGTTGAAACCATGGACCAAAGAACAATACTCGAATATTTGAGAATCAAATTTTGTTTTTGTCCAAACAAGATATATTTTGATTTTATAGCGATAAGCAATTCGAACAGATTTTCTTGTTTGCATTAACCTAACACAATAGATGTTGTTTTTTGCTGCATCAGTCCTTAGGAGAAAACACAATGCAATTGAAACTTAACTACTTATTCCATAATACCCATGAACAAAATGAGAATCAGAAATGTTCTTACTTTTTGATACTTTCAAAAATACAAATCGTATTAACCGATGGTAACTCGTTGTATAGAAGGAATTATGGAATAACTAGTTAAGTTTCAAACAAATTTTTAAGAATTGTTTAGGTCTACTGATGAGTTGATTAGCACCAAAAAAATGTCGTCGGCATATAGACAGCTGAAAAAGACAGCAAACATTTTGTAAAAAGGGCTCATTTTTGGACCGGAATTAATACATTTCAATTGGCTATTAAAGCAAATAAATAATTAAGTTCATATTTAAATTTTGTTAAATTTGTAAACATTAGCGGAAATCACCCTTGGTTGCACATCTGCAATTTTAGCAGATATAGCATGATTTTTTGCTACAAAGCGTGAGTGTCTTTTTCAAGTGCTTAGAGTAACGGAAAATATAAATATATTTGTTCTGCAAATTGAGAAGGAAGTTTAGAAAACAAATTGCAAAAATTTCATTATTCATCTTTTCGTCGGCCGTCTTTTATTGTTGACTTTTTGTTTAATTGCCTTAATTTTATTTTTACTTTCTTCCGTATTCCTTTTCTTCCCTGTTTTATTTATTTGTTTACAAAATTTAATAAAGCGAGTTTGCCGCATGAGATAAGCTAAGCCGCAGCCAATATTTGAAAAGCAACGCCGTCGATAAAATTTGCACGTGAAGCAACCGCCCGATTTTTTGCTTATTTTATAAAATTTTATAAAAGTTATTCATAATAATAGATATAATATTCACTTTTTGCTATTTTGTAAATGCTTCTTTGAGCAACGTTAGCATTCATTTAATTCCAGCACAGGCATGTTTTGTGGCGGCCTTGCCGTCATACAGTTTTTTGAGCGCAGGAGTTTACGTGTTGAAATGTAGAAATGTAGAAAAACAAGCAGCTGTTTTAGCATTTAGCAACATTTGCAAATACGGATCTGCAATGGTTTTTAGTTATGCATATTTGCTCAAGTGATGCAAATCTCGGTTTCATACATTTTGTTTTTGTAGTGTTGTAGACTATGGCACATATGCTACGGTTGCAATATCTACAAGGTCTGCAAGGGTAATTTGCAATGAAGGGTGAGTTCCGCTATTGTGTCATTAAAAAAAAAAACTGCGGTGAATACTTCTGGAATGAACTGCGGTCAGTTACTGCAAAAATATTCTGAGTGTGCTTTCAGAGAAATTTTTTAGTTATTCATAGCTCTGGCTACCTGTTAGTGTAGCCCATGTTATACTATTAAATCTACCTTTTTAAGAAGTATAAAAATACACACTTTTTTCTAAAAGAGAAATTGGCTTAAATTTTTCCTGCATTGTTGTAGAATTTAGGGATTTTCACCTAATTTTTCGTCCAGGAGATGCTGGAAAATTTGCAACCCCGTAATCTCGGAAAATCTTTAGATGGCTCTTACGAGTTCACATAACTTCGCTATTTAGTAAAAATTATAGCATAATTATACTATGTATTTATTGCTTCGCAATGAAAGTACAAATTGTTATATTGTGGTTAAAAATAATAAAAATTTTATAATAGCTCTGTTCACTGTAGGTAAGAAAAATTATTTATAGACTAATATTGGTTTGAAAGTTTAAAGCGCTGGTTTAGTTCTTTTCAAGATATGACTACGTTGTAGGCCATAAGGGAATAGTTTTTCCGTTTGACTAAAATTTGTTTACAAAAACATTAAATACTTATATTGATAAACGATACAATGGAAATAAGATATGTCATTTTTCTACTCTTTCATTCTGATTCGTTTAGTTTTGAAATGACTGCCGCGTTATTCTATGAGTCGTTGGAGGTGTCACGAATTGATACCAGTTTTTACTTTTTAAAATTACTTTTGGATGACACTCAGAGCAGAATTTTAAACTTTTGAAAGGATTTGTCACTGGGATAGACATAATGAAAAATATAAATTGGTCGGAATTTTATTGCCGAGAACAATATGCGTATATATCACATTATAGTGCAGAAAACCTGTGAAAGTAGCAAAAAGACGCGAACAATCAATTACAACGTGGTCAACGGCAATTTGGACAAGAGGGTTTGTATGTTGTGTGCAAATATTTGTACACTACATATACATATATCTTTAATTTTCGTTTAGCACGCAAGCCAGGATATCTGAATACTTATTTTCCAACACATACATTTCTGTTTTTGTTTCAATACATTGTCACGCCATTTTCTGACAAGCTGTAGTTGTTCGAAAAAATTGTAAGAAAAATGTAACTGAAGAACGCTTGCTTGTATTGTACATATACTACGATTTTGCGAGTGTGTTGCTGGTATATGTGTATGTATATTGCTTTATATTCTTAATATACTCGTATAATAAAACCATCTTACAGATATGGAAATTGATTACCAAAGGGTAAGTTTAAGTCCCAAACAGTGGTGAATATGTAAGCAAGGGCTATTTATAAGAACAAACGTTTACAAAGCATCGCCCTGAAAAATATTTTGAGCAATTGCGCAAGCAATTTTATATTAATATTTTAGCTAATAAATGAGAAAAAAATTTAGTTAAGCTTTAACTCTTTTTATTAACTAAAAACACTCACAAATTTTCATTACTGAATTTATATACAAAACGAAATAGGAAAATGTATTTCGGTTTTCAACACAAATTTGTATTTTAAACAAAAGACTTAAAGAGCTTCTTTGGTTATAAAAGAAGTTAAAATGAGAAATCTAGAACCACACATAAAATCAAATATACCTACATATGTACATATCTATATTGCTTTGGTGTTGGTGGCAATATTCTAAAAGCAAAAATGTTGTCACTTTATCACTTTGTCCTGCCGAAGTTTTATATAGTTTCTGCTAACTAATTAACTTCTGCTTTGCTGCAAAATGAAGAAATCCCTTAAATTTTAGCAGCACACTTCATAGATTTGCTTGCTTAATTTCGTGGTACATCTGGAACAAATTCAAGTTAGCAAAAGTTAGGTCGATTCTGAGAGCTAGGGATGTAAATAGAGGCTAAATTAGGAAACAGTTTGAATTTTTTTTAATCAAACTGCGAACTTTGCTGTTAACTGCCAATTTTCAGCATATTGTTTATATGGTTTTTTGGCTATAACTCCTCGACTAATTGAAATATTTTAAGCCTGAAAACCAACAAAAATTGTTTTTTCAAAACCCATGTAACTTGTTTGTTTATGAATACAAATTAGTTAATTAATTAAGTTAAAAAATTTAGTTCAAAAAAAAAGTGTTGCAAAGAGTATATGTAACATTGGAAGAGTAAACTATAATACGCATAAATGATGTATATACATTTCAAAAAAAATAATAGTTTGGAAAACAGTCACATTGTAAATTAAGCTGCA
Organism: Sturmia bella; assembly: GCA_963662145.1. NCBI lineage: Eukaryota > Metazoa > Arthropoda > Insecta > Diptera > Tachinidae > Sturmia > Sturmia bella. The sequence continues at coordinate 39,772,872 of OY759169.1, forward strand.
ATATTCTACTAACAGAACTTCAGATTGGTCTGAAATCTCCATGTCTCTAACGAAGATTTTTAAAAAGATACAAAAAAAATAGAATCGAAATAATCCTTAATAAAAGTCCTATACAATTCGCAATATTCGCACTAAACGTCAAAATGTCCCTAAAGGCATGGTTTCATTAAATTCTATAAAAATTCTTATTATAATTTTTAATTTAAAATTTAAATTAAGTATTTGTGCCGCCGACAACTCATTGAATGGAAAGTGTTAAGAAAAGTAAAAGTGTTTTAAGAAAAAAATGTTTTCTGTATTAAAGATTTGTTTAAACATTTCTAACTCTCATTTTATTTATGGGAATTTTGGAATAAGTAGTTGGGTTTCAAACATTCACTTAATATTTTTCGAGTCTGCTGATGAGTTGAACGAAATGTCGGCGGCATAAAAGTGGCTGAAAAAGACATAAAACATTAACAAGGTCTATTTTTAGACCTAAAATAATAAATCTGTAATTTTCAAAAACTCTTCTAAAACATCCATTTTCATTCCTTCAAAGAAATTGTTCTAGCTCTCTGGAAACTATGTTTTAAGATTTAAACTGGTATCGCTTCCTGCCGCAGCTTGTATTTTGTTTCAATACAAACGTGATTGATCGTGAGAATTTTTACGTTTTTTGATGAGTAAATCTGTGTGATTGATAAAGCTTTGGGCGGGATAGAAACAATTTTTGTCGGGGGCGTGCGTTTCTCGAGGCCCAAAAAGATTTTTGCGTGAGGAAAATTATTCTTATCGTGAGTGTACATGACGTGAGATAAAACAGTTTAAATCTTGCAATATTCTGCATGTTCGATCCTTAGGGCATGTCTCTAGGCATTGGGCAGCACTCTGAAACTCTTCCTACAAAGGAGGCACTCTGACATCTTTTACTTTAATATGATCTTAAAAGTTTTTATGCAGTTGGGGAAAATCTAAATATATATATATGTAACTTGAAGTTAAAACCCGTTCACCGCGTACAAGGTTTTAATAGCATGAAAAGCACAGACTCGTACAAAGCGTGCTTTCTAACTTCAGCTGAACGCTTAATTTCTATTTGCTTTCCTACACTGTAACTTACAAGCCTAAATATTTAAATGAACATATAGAATTGTATTAAATTTCGTTACAATTTTTTTTCTTTTCTACTAAATTTTTAAAGTATTTTGAACCAATTAGCATACCATTTCCATACTGTTGACTTATATCCTTACCCTATGCAAATAATCTTGAATGTCTAATAAAAAGCTTATAAAACTGAATTAAACTTTTATGTTCACTTAACATACTTTTTATTTTGTTTTTTTTTTTTAATATTAAAATATAACGTGGTCCTTGTTTTTGTTGTATATGATAATTTTTGTGGCTTATCATATACAACATATATGAACGTTTCACGGACAATCAAGAAATTTACCATATACGAGTATATAATTGACAGAAAATATATTAATATAATAGATTTATTTTCAAAGCTTAAAACTACCGTTTTTTTACTTATAAAATTGACAAATTGCATTTTTGTGGATGAAACCAGTGTTGCAGAGAGCACACGAGCCAAGGAATTTTAATACTTAAATATTTTGTATCTGCTTGTTTTAAACAAATATGGTACTTTTCAATCATACATATACATATTTCCGTTTGACATTAATAGAAACATATTTAAAAGATATCATTTTTATTTGAGAAGTAATTTAGTAGCAGTATGCTTTCAGTAAAAGAGTAAAGTAAAGTAAATATTAAGATGACCTTAAGCATATTTCTTTCATTCATGCAAAAAATGTTTTTTGTTAACACCAGATAGAAAATATGGTAGAGGTATTCTTAGTAGAAGAGAAACATATTATTGTTGAAATATATGGTTACAGTCTAACAATATTAATTTTTAAATATTATATGAAGGAAACCATATTATTGTTTTATCATGACCAACGATACTACTGTCAAATTGAGGCTTGCCCACAGCTACACTGAAATTCGGCCCGACTAACGCCTACCAGTTCCGTGGTGAAGCTATTTCCCATAAGAGACAAGAGAAAAAAATGTTTTAGCTGTTGTTCATACCGCAGATGGTGACAACCTATAAAGAAAAAGAACTATAGCTTAGTACCATGCTATTCTCAAACAACAAAGTGCCAAGAAATGTTTTTACATACATTTGTACACATCTATTTATGTGACAATAAATTTCCTTGCTTACACACAAACCAATGTTAGCAGATCTACATGTTTTCCATATATGTATGTATATTACGCAGTTCTATCACGCTTAATAGCTGCAGTTTCATCAACTATTTTACGTTTTGTTTTTGATGTAAGAATAGTTTTAATACGAAGATAACACACAAATTTTCAAACACAACACAAAACTGAGAAATAAATTAGATGTCAATGGCAACAACAAAAACTTTGCTAAAGGCTACTATAATTTGTTTATTTCATCAAACAACTTTGGTTACTCTTTAGTAAATCGAAAACATTGTGTTTGTAATAAATATATTATGTTCAGACGTTTATTATACATTGACTGTGAATATTTTTTTTTTTCCAAACATAATAAAACCATATATCCACTTTATGAATAGTAACAAAAACTTGGTCAGAGTTTAACAAAATACAGTATTTATCGGATATAAGAATATCTCATATAAGAACAAAACGCTTATAAGAAACAATTGCAAAAACACCATATCTTTTTAGTGTTTTTTCTAACAAAAAAAGTTTCATATAAGAAAAACGCTTATATGAAAAAAACTGATAAAAGAACATTTTTCTTGAACACCAAAACCACCAAATGTATAGAAAAAGAATTTATATAAGAAACTTTCAAGGGCAACACTGAATTTATGTAGTTTGCATGGACAACTCTGTTTTCTGACAGTTTTTCAACAACAACAACAACGTTTTTTTTTACTTTTAGTGCTCATGAGAAGTTTTTGTTTCTTGCCTCGTAAATAAATAAATAAATAGTACAAAATGAATTATGTATGTACATGTATTTACTACATATAATTTTTTTTTTTCAAATTGAAGTTGTCTAGTTTTTTATATCTATTTACTAAAGGGGTTAATAAAATAAAATTTGATTTGTTTTATTTGTCTATTTACATACATACATAAAAAGGCAAAAAAGCTCGTATATTCATATAAGAAACAAATGCCTTATGGCCATAGCTACTTATATAAGAAATAAGTTTCTTATATAAAATAATTGTATATAAGAAAGAAACGCGTATAAGAAACTTTTTTCGTGGATTTTTCAAGTTTCTTATATCCGATAAATACTGTACATATGTATGTGTTTGTAGTAACCAAAAGCTTGTTTACTGCATTTTAAATGAAAATAACTTGTTGGACACAACTTTACACATTGTAATAGACAACAATATGTTATTATCGCGACCAGACTCGAAAATCTTTTTTCTCTGTGTGTAATTTCTCATAAACGTTGGTTAAGACAATCGAGAATCTGAATGAATATGACGAAAGCTATATGACTACAATTCTAATATGACTACAAGTTCTAATATGACTACAATTAAATATTTTCGCACAAATATTCTCTACTTGAAACAAGCGCAACGTACTTGATTCAAGAAAATCCCTACTTCTAACACTGTTTGGGCTTGACGTAAGTACAAATGAATTGAATTGTCTTTTCGGTGAAGCTGCTATAAATGACTAATTCAGTAGACTGATTTACGGTATTCAAAGTGTCGTCCTAAAGTCAGAAGTCTTAAAATAATAGCACGAAAATATATGACTGCTGTGAGCAACCTGTCATAAAGTAGTGTGCTATATCAAATATGAATCAGCTGTTAAAGAAAAGGAAAACAATTGAAATATTTTTGTCAAAATGCCAAAAATAAGTGAAAAAACTAAAATAATAGCCAGTTTTTGCGAAAATTATCTTTTAGATGTTTTGATAGCTGATTCAAGTAAATTTGATGGTTTCGTAATTTTGATTTAGTTCGCCTCAGATGTATGCTGTTAACTTATGACGAATCACTAAACACAGTCGATGAAGTCCTATTAATTTATGATTATTTTTGTTTGCAGCACAACAACAATTTTTTTAAACTATCATAAAATGTTAGTACTTTCTGACATTATGACACAATATGAGACCGTTTGAATACCGTAATTATATCTTTAATATCTAACAAAATTTTTTTTGTGCCAAACGAAATGAGTTTTGATTAAAGACAAACATTTGCGAGTTGTATACTAAAATAAAATAACTTTTGTGTTACCGCCACTACTGCTTTATCAAAAGATTGCTAGCTTCACGTACATAATTTGTTCTGTGAACACAGCTCTACTAAATGTCAAATTATATGTTTGTATTGGTTGAGTGACTTTATATTTTATTACGCGATCATAAAAATCCAAAAGAATTCCACGCTGATTTTTCTGATAGACGTGCAGATAAAAGGGTTGGAAATCAGCCATTTCAATTCAATTTCAATTTATTGTTCTTCATATAGCATATGTATATACAATTTCAACTTAAATTTATATTTCAGTAGTTCAAGTCCCTTCTTTTTCTACTTTTTCTACTTAATAAACTTTAGTAAAAATTAAAATTATACATTTGCAAAAAAAAAAAATTATATTGGAGGCAAAAATTTATAGAAAAAAAAAACCTATTTGAATATATTTTTCGAAAATTTTAATAAAACCAACTAACCTAAAAGCCTACAAACTACCTACGCTGATGTCAAATCATTAATATGAGTATGTATTGACCAAGAGCATTTGAAATAAAATTTTTCTGACAGTTTATTAAGTCTGGTAAGAACTGAATTCGAAATTGTATGAAGTCTGCGGGTTGAATAGAACCAAGGAAGATTATATACTAGTTTCAGTAACTTGTTCTGTGCAATCTGAAGTTTCTTGATATGACATGAAGCAGTTGTAGCCCACATTGGAGCTGCATAGAATATAACGGCCTGGAAGATCAGTTTGAATATAAGCATTTTGTTTTCAGTACTTAGAGAAGAGTTTTTGTTAATAAAAGGATAGAGTATGCGAGTGAGAATGTTGAGTTTGTTTCTTATATGGTCTTTAAATTTAATTTTTGGGTCGATTATTATCCCTAAATATTTCACTCTTTGCTCCCATTCAAGTTCCTTATTTAGAAAAGTGATATTTCGTTGAGGAGTATAACAGGGTTTTCTTTTTCTAGTAAAATATATAGCCTGGGTTTTGTCTGCATTTATAGTAATTTTCCATTTGTTGTAATATCTAGCTAGTTTTTCTAAATCTCTTTCTAAGTGGGCGAGGTTGCACAATAGATCATTATTGGTCGCAGTGCAAAGGGCCATCCTGGACCAACCTAGCAATAATAATAATAATAAATAAGTTGGCGACTATGCTTTCAGAAAGTATGTCAGAGCATAATATTGCTGTATCGTCGGCGAGTACTGACATGATGGAGCCTTCAAGTTGGGGTAGATCTGAGTTATGTAAGTTATATAAAATTGGAGAAAGGCAAGAGCCTTGGGGACAACCTGCAGGAATATTGAAATTTTCGGAACAAGATAATCCAATATAAACTGCAAAAGACCGCTTCGATAGAAAGCTTTGAAGAATTTTTATTAAAAAATTAGGTACTTCAAATTGTATCATTTTGTAGATAAGACGGTCATGCCATACAGCATCGAAGGCAGCTTTAACATCAAGTATGACCATTGCCGTCGAGTTATCTTGCCAATCTAAAGCGGTGACCATACCAAAAAGAATTTTAACGCACAAGTATCTAGTTTTTAATAAAGTCACAAGACCATTTAAATTTAATTAAAATTGAAATAAAGAAATTGTAAATAAATAAGACTTGAGCGTTTATAATCTGTAGTGGAAGCCACCAGGGCAAATACGTTGCCAACATGTTGTGTACTGAAGTTTTTGATAGTTATTATATTAAGATTGGATATTATCTGAATTACTTACCAAATTAAAAATTGTAAATTCCATAGTCGTATTCGGCTTTTAGGATATGTATTTAACGTTTATGAATGGTCACCTGAAATGATAAAAAAAAATTAATATATAAAAATAAATGTCATTGTTCGAAATTTATTATCATCGACTTTACTTTCACATGCTTAATCAAGACCAAATTTTAAATTACACTGAACAAAGAAATTATTTTCATGTCACAATAACTACGTTTTGCTAATTGATTCTTTTTAATGAATATATATGTGGCAGCACGACCACAACTAAGAGGACAGGAGTGATTTAAATGATCTGGCAACTCATTTTGTATTTTTCTGTCTCTTTGCTTTTTGCTTGCCGAAGAATCAACACCACGTGTGGTCTAGCTGTATCTTGATAAATAAAGAAATAAAAAAACCGCAAAATATAGTGACTAATTATTATTCCCTATATTATTGGTGACCCCGACGTGATTAATTCATATCCAACACACTAAGAGTATGTCGCTAAATGAAGACAAAATGGAACACCAGACGACTCGGTGCGACCATCTTTAACAGCGCCATATAGCGGACCGTTTAAAGTTATTGAACGGGCATCCAAATACTATACCGTAAACATTTCTGGAAGAAATAACAAGGTTTCAATTGATCGTTTAAGACCAGCATTCACTGCTTCAGAAGTCGGCGAAATCAAGTTGTACCCCGGAGTCGCCTCTCAGAGGGGAGTAATGTGGCAGCACGACCACAACTAAGAGGACAGGAGTGATTTAAATGATCTGGCAACTCATTTTGTATTTTTCTGTCTCTTTGCTTTTTGCTTGCCGAAGAATCAACACCACGTGTGGTCTAGCTGTATCTTGATAAATGAAGAAATAAAAAAACCGCAAAATATAGTGACTAATTATTATTCCCTATATATATGTTGTATATGAATGCTTTACAATTTTACATCTGATACTATTTTACGGCTGATTGGAGTGGTTTGTTTGCCTATGTTCTACCACATACACTTAAGCCAGTATGGTCTTGTTGTGCGCTACTTAGAATTAATCATGAACACTTTGACCCATAGGTCTTTAGCAACTCCGTGTCATTCACAAAGTTCATTAGTTTCCTCCTGCATTGCCCGTTTTTTTTTAACGTCTGGGTCTCCCCATAGAACTTTTGCATTGATTCCCATGGTTTCGTTATTCTAGAGAGTTGTATGGGCCGTATGTGCCCAGTTCTTTAGCTCAACCTTAACTGAATAGAAAGGTTTATGTTTTTTTCTAAATAAAGTCTTGAAAACATTTTTTCGGGATATTCCAAGTAACCTGTTGTTGGTATGCATAAGCACTCTAATTCCTTCAAAAAAAATTTTTTTTTGCAATTTTTTCGAAAAAGGCGGATATTACATTGCAGAGAGCAATTTTTTGCGAGACTTGATATGTACAAAATTTGTTTTTGCAAGATATTTTAATCAATCGCTGAAAGAGTTGCACCCCCATAAGCGAAGGAGAATGCACTACTGTGTTGATAAAATAAATTTGTTTTTAAAGCCAGATATGGTTTCATTAATTAGCATCCAGGGATGAAAGTCAGAAATAAAAAAAAAAAAAAAAAAAAAAAAAAAAAAAATTAACAATTTAATCGTTTTGCAATGATTTTTCTTTTCTTTTTCATAACAGCCTTCATAAAGCGGGCAAACGTTGTTCACTACGCTTTGTACAGTTTCTTTAAAATGCATTTCGCCTTTTGCGGCAGTTCAGCTATTATAAAAGCTGTTTAATATTTTGTATTTCTATGTATTTAGTTTATGAATCTTAATAAAATGCTTTTTGAATGTGTATGCAAATTATATTTAGCTGCTTATACAGTTATATTATTTCGCTTATACAGTTATATTAAAATAGGCTTTAATGTTTTCTGTCTCTTTCAGCCGTTTATTGCCACCGACATTTCGTTGATGCTAATCAACTCATCAGTAGACTCAAAAAACCTTTACATCCCAACTACTTATTCCAAAATTCCCATGAACAAAATAATAATCAGAAATGTTTAGACAAACCATTAATACAGAGAGCATCTCTTTAAGATTTTTCGAGTCTACTAATGAGTTGAATAGCATCAACGAAAGGTCGGCTGTATATAGACGGCTGAAAAAGGCAGAATTTATATCAGTCTATTTTGAGACCTAAAAGAGTACATTTCCATTGGCGCTTATAGCAAATAAATAAGTTAATTTTTGTTAATACAATTCCTAAAAGTTTTGTTCCACAAATATGTACAATGAAAAGCGTCTAACTTTTTTTTTCAATTTTGTTTACTTTTACTTAAATATATAAACATTAAAAGAATACTGCGATTGTCTTCAAACGCTTTTTGTTACTAAATTCGAGCTATTATTTTAAGGGTTTTTGAAGGAAAAATGTTACTACGACTGGGTAGAAATTTTTCGAGAGAGAGAGAGAGAACAACAAACTAAACTTAAATAGTCTTTAGTTCAAAAAATCGTCTTCTATATGCTTTAAAATTTCCTACATATATTAGAATGTATGTAGACCTATAAATTATCACTACTGAAACCAAATAACTAATCGCTGTTAGAGCTGAAAGACCAATTAAAATTAAAAATACGACACTAATTCAAAGCGTAAATCTTAAAGGATATGTATATTTATATTGTATAAAATGATTATGTAATCGTAAAATAATGTGCAATGAGTATATATACCAATACCAGAGGTCAATAAAATGGCTTTCAAATAAATGTTATAGTTAACTTTTTCACAACAATATTTAGTTTATTGGTTGAAAACATTAAACCATAACTTAAAGTAGTTTTCAATGTGTATGCTCATATTTTAGCACATACACACACGGGTCTCCATTATTTTTTCTTAAATATACACTTATATTTTTCTGCAGTTTTCAGCTCCAGAATTTTGCTTAAAAAACATGTAACATTATGCCAAAAACCGGAAATAGCTTAGATATCATTTGTATGCAGTGAAAAGATATCAAGCAAAATAGTTACCAGTTACTCTCTAACTCACACAGTAACACACGCATCCAAATGCGTTCTATATATTTCTGTAAAATTGTTTGAATATATTGTTATATATGTTAGCATCTAGGGATTTTGTTTTATTTCATCTTTTATTTTTATTTTAACACAACATTAAAAGCCAACTACAAAAAATAAACACAAAGTATTATATTTCTCTGTGTTAGCAATTGTTTGTATTCATATCGTCATATGAAGGATAATTTATACATATCCATACATAAGTATGTGTATATGTACGTGTGAAAGTTTGTGCCAAAGAGCAGGATACGTTTTAAGGGTCACTGAAAATATTCAGCAAGAAAAAAATACAATAAAACAAATGTGTATACGTTTGTATATTGGTAAAAATGTTATTAAAAAAAGCACGAACATAAAACAGGTTATATATGAACATATAAATACATATGAAAATACAAATAAAGCTGAAAGCTTAAATGTAAATGTAAATGTTTTATTTTTGTTTCTTTTTTTATATGAAATTTTGTAATGCATTTGTAGCTTGTATTCTTGGTTGAAGAACTTATTTGATCCTTTGTGAATTTCCATCTATCACCACTACTTTATCAACAAAGAAGAACAAGAAGCAGTCTTTTGTAAAGTGTCAAGCAATAAACAATTCACTAAACATTTGGATTGGATGTTGCTACAGCAAAAAAAGAAAAAAATTGACTTATCATATTTTCTAACTTTTTAAAAAGAAATCTAAATATTCCTCATGCGATCCTCCAGGCAACTTTGCAGTTTGGGTCTGAACTATATTTAATGGTATTACTCTAAATAAACATACATAACCCTACACTTTAGATTGTTTAGCTGTCGAAATAGACATACACACAAGTTTAAGTTACAAGACCACACAGAATTTTAGAAATTTAAATTTTTCATATTTTAATGACTTTTTTTCAATTTGATATTTTAGCATACATATGGGGGACCACACAGCAGAATTAATATTACTGTACGTTCCAATAAATACCCGGTACGTATATATATTCTCTACACCACTATCTAAGAGCTGTTTTTAAAATAATAGAATATTTTTTATCATAAATTATATATGATGTTTTTGAACCAGCGGCAAGAATAGAAATATTGATTTAGTTTTCATTGCTTTTTTCAAATTTTTATACAAATCTTTATACAGATTTATCATTTACACGGTATGCCCCTCAATGTGTTGCTTAAGTTTCATATTAAAATTTTGCATTTGTTTTTCATGCTCAAGCATTACACAAGTATTTCAGAGCAACAAAACCATTTTAAAGTTTCATAAAGTTGTATCTAAAATAAACACCTGAATCAAATACAGCGCATAAATTTAAAGGACTTTATTTTGCAATATCCAAGAATTTCCATTAACGTTTCAAAGATGTAAATTTTCAACCACTTCAAGAATAAAAAAATAAATAAACATACTTTCAAAAAAGTTTTACATTTACTGACTGTAGTTCGTCTAAACAGGTTTCCCTTAAGTTAAAATTAAATGCATATTTTAGCTCTTGAGGTAGATTTTTTAAGAAGCAAATTACAAAAAACTAATGATTTTCTCTTCAGTTAAGAAAAATAAGTTGTTTTCGTTTGCTAGAAAAGAAAATCCTTTGTAAATATTCGGCTGCAGACTTCAAATTTTTAATAGCTATTAATTTGCAACAAAAGCTGAATTCCGTAGTTCTTTTGATCACTCGTTGGTTGTTTTTTAACACTTTAAAATACCTAAAATAAAAATTCAGTCAAGTACGAGGCTGGCTCGCACACTTAGGGTTCCGTACGTATCTGTAATATACGTATGAATTGCCATATGTGAATACATATATTATATAAATGTTCTCTCTCTGTCTCTTACAGCTTGAGAGTTACATTTATTTGTTACTTTACGTTGTATGGGGACACCTGGTAGTTTTCGATTTGTTATTGTTGTCATTTGTTGTTGTAAGATAACTGGGAATACATACATCGTGCGAATTTCGGCTCTCTATCTCTTACGGTTCGAGAGTTATAGCTAACTGTTAGTTTACGTTGTAAAGGGATACCCGGTAGTTTTGGAGTTATTGTTGTTTTTAGCACTTGTTGTTATGGAGCATATGTGAATACATATATTATGCAAATTTAATCCCTCTGTCCCTCACGGTTCGAGAGTAACGGTTAATTGTTACTTTACGTTGCATAGGGACACCTGGTAGTTTTCGTCTAATTGTTCGTTTTTAGCATTTGTTGCTGTAGGGTACATTTAAATACGAATTTCAGCTCTCTGTCTTTTAAAGTTTAAGAGCTATTGCTAATTGTTACTGAACGTTGCATAGGGACACCTGGTAGTCTTAGCCTTGTTGTTTTTAGCATTTGCTGTTGTAGCGACAAAGTACAACAACATACTGTGAAAATTTCAGCTTTCTAGCTCTTACTGTTTCGGAGAATGGAAGCTGTAACGGAAGTCTCGGTAATAGGGTTCCGTTTCACTCTGATAAGTACGGAACCCTAAAAGGACCTACTTATTCCGAATTGCTCATGAACAAAATTAGAACATTATTTTAAGATATTTCAAGTCATCTGATAAGTTGATTTGCATAAACGAAATATCAGCGGCATATAGACAGCTGAATAAGAGAGAAAACTTTAATAAGGTCTATTCTTAGACGTAAAATAATAAATTTCAGTTGGCTCTTAAAGCAAATAAATAAGTACATTAGCGGTACTCAGCGTTTGGTGCGTTTTCGGTTGCGACTATTTGCGTTTGCGATTATATTGCAACTGATATTGAGCACCCTTTTTAACAACTTTGCAAATTTTATTGCACTCCAAACAAGAGCTGATAAATTAGTACACAATTTTTAATTTTTCACGTTTCATTTTTTTGGTAATTGCTGCTGGCTCCATCTCTACAATTTTTTGTTTGCTTTGTTTTAAAATGTCAGCTGTTCGAGTGTCGGTGTTGCAAACGCAATACTCATGCGAAAAAAGCAACACGTAATTAGCGGTGCGTAAATGCAAAAATATTGCTAGTGCAACCTTGTATATTTTGTTGTTGGGTTGCTAAGAAAAAGCAACGATTTCTTGCTTTCGCACTTACGCAAGACATTTGCATAAATAATGAACTGCGCTATTGTTGAATATTATAAAATACTTTTAATTTGGTTTGATTTTAAGGAAAGCTAAATTAGTGGGATTTTCATTCGTTTTATATTTCAGTTTATGTTATTTATAACTACGTAATATTTTGATTGTTTGTGTGTGTGTGTGTGTGTGTGTATGTGCGAATTTTTCCGTTTGATACTGAATAAACCATTTAAACTTTAACCTGATATTTATATAAATTGAAAATGTTTCTTAGGTACCTGTGATTATAAATTTTATTTGAAAATTTTGCCCTAAAAAGTAACGGATGGCTTAATTTTAAGAGCCGATGTTGAATGAATGAAACATTTGTCAATTTCATAATAATTCAGTTTGAATCATACACTACTTAACAACACGCTCAAGTTATTCAGGCACATCGGGATTTTACGATTTCATTATAATCGTCCAAATGTGTGTACAACTATAGAAGTCGTACAAAAGTTTGAGCAAAGCGGGTCAGTCAGAGATGCGAAAGCATTAGTTCTCGCTCGTATTGCAGAAAATATTCCTGCTGCTCGTGCCAGTCTGGCTAAAAAGCCGTCCACTCCAACTCGTCGTTGTGCCCTGCAATCGCACCTCCCACGCTCGCAGTTTATAAACATTATACATAAAGACTTGCATTTACACTCTTACAAACAGCAATTGACTCAACAACTAAAACCTCATGCCCATACCAAGCACCGTCAATGGCCAGAATGTTGGCAGGAAATGGCAAGAATGGATGATCAGTTTTCCAAGAAAATCATTTTCAGTGATCAGGAAGATTTTCACCTCAGTGGATTCGTCAACAAACAGAATTGCAGCATTTGGGCGAATGATAATCCAAAATGGATTGCCGAAAACCGAATGCACACACAAAGAGTGATTTGTTGGTGCCATTTATTTGCTGATGACGGTCATTCCATTGTCGTTTTCGAAGAAATAAGGTCCAATCACAACTTCGGACCAAAGAGCGCACCTAACTTGACTTTTTATGGATGCAATGGCCTCTCTTCAATTGCTCAAGCACCCATTTCACGTATCTACGACGTTATGAATGGTCAGCTGGCTTCAGTTGTTGTGTGAGCTGGAATTTATATAGACGGCCATTCTCTGTAGTCGGTAGGTCTCTTAACTGATATGAACCAATTCAATTCTAAATGAATTACAATTGTTAATAATATTGTCGGTCTCTACAATTTGATTTTTACCTCCTCAAAATGGAAAAATATTTTCTTGTGATAAAATTGAAGCGTTCTGCATTCTTAAAGAAGATCACAAAAAGTAAAGTTGAAGACTTACTGGCTGGAGTACATACCATGGTTGTTTCGCAACCACCATGTCGCGCAGCAGCATTCAAATTCGCTCCAAACCCAGGCCATGACTAAATGTGTGATGTTTTTAATCATATAGTTCCTTACAAAATTAAATTAATGCTTAAAAATCGCTGGACTTCGTGAAAAGTTAATCATATAACTAGTTCACTATAGAGTTAAATCAATTCTATTTGTTTTCTTAAGTTTATATCACATGTTCTTAGTTTGTTGTCGCTTTATTTATGCATAATTTAATGTTGACGTAACTCCCATGTAGTTGGAAAACGATTCCGTATATTGCTGGCGCCATGTGACCATCATGGAATATGAACTTTTTATAACAAAAAAAAAAAAATTATTTCTACTACCAAACTCAATGCTTTATTTTTTGTTGTTTTTTTTTTTTGGTGAATAGAAAATAAACTTGAATTGTAATTAAGATTGAGGTTTTTAATTAAACCTTTCGCAACCGAGCTATGTTTTAATTATATATTGAGTTGCTTTCTGCTGGACATTTGTTTAAAAAATATTTATAAGGCTGAATTGATTTATATAAAAGAAAATTTCACTTGACATGGCGAAACTTTTTTTTAGATTTTTTTTTCTTCATTACAGAATTGGTCAACAAATGCATTATTATCAAAAGCCAGTAACTCACATCCGCAAAGTAATCGATAAGTATAACGGTCAAAAAATCATGTGGTCGAAACAAATAGCCAAAGAAAAAACTCAATTCAATTAAGTCGATATATTTTTCTCTAAAATAGAAACGGCCATAAAAACTATCTGTCAATTATCCAAATCATTCGCTTGGTTACATTTGAAGTATTTGTGTGAATTTTCGTTCACTGCGGTCATTACGGTATTTTTCAATTTAAAACTGAAAACTAATTTCTGTGTGATTACACGGATTACGTTTTAGACTTTGAAAAAAAAAATTGTTTTCAAAATAAATTCAGTACACAAATCAAAGCAAGTTGAGAATTACAAAAAAAAATAAAATAAAATTGAGTTTATAAATATAAATTGATCGAAATGGTGATTGATATTAAAATGTGTCGTTTTGAAAATGTGCCTTGGGGCTTTCGGCTGGTTGGTGGTGCTGATTTTGAATACCCATTAACAGTGGTTAAGGTTAGAATCTATATTTAAATATTGCTGCATATGTATGTATATGAAATGCAAAATGAACAATTTATTACAAATTCAGTGTTTATACTTTATTTAAACTCAAGCTGTCGTATCTTGCAGCAACTGCTCCTTTCATCCTTTTGGTTTGATTTTTTGTGGGATTTTCTATTGTTTATGAAGTGATACGAGTAAAAAAGAACAAAGCAAAATCTCTGCAAGTCTAAAGTGAAACAACTATTTTGCTGATGAATAAAATTGCCACTAATGCATTTTCAATGTTGTTATGTAATTGCAAGATGGATTGTGTAAAATACACGAATAATAATAAAATATAGATGAGCATTTGGTGCTCTGTGTGCACAACGATAACATTTTTGTTGCATGGTGAAAATGTTTTTCTTTTTTTCTTTCTTTTGCACCTTTTCCAATATCTTTCGAAGTGCTCAAGGTGTTTGAGTTCGTTCAGAGTTGAATGTAAAACAAATGTGTATGTTTTCTGAATGTAAGAGTAAAAGAATGTGTAGCCGTGTATAACCTCAAAATATTTGAAAAAATTTTTAAATAAATCTTTTCACAAAAACGTAAGGAATTCCATATAAAACTTATACGTTTACAAATTGCCTGTTCATCGTCCAAGATTACCTTTCTTCTTCGTTTCTTCCAAACAATTTAACACTACATTTCCCCCACTTACATTTTTTAAAGAAGTTTGCCTATCATTCTAACTAATTCCAGAGTGCCACTCGACGAATTAATTCTATGACTGACCGCCATTAATTGTTTCTTCTCGACATTTCTTTGGAACAAACTGGCCCACTTTAGTCTTGTCGTATGTTTTACGCCTTCAAAATTTTTTTTGCAAGTTGCCTGAAAGGATAGTAAAACACCTTATGTTTAAGGTGAAAAACGATATATGTGGTCAAAGCTGCTCATACGTTTGAGTTGAGATACTACGACATGTATTAGATGTCGTCGAAATTCTGCACTCACACAAAACTATTTGAATGAGACTTGTGAAAACATCAGAGCAAAAGGAGCATTTTATCTAACTGCTTGAAAATTACAATAAATTTAATTTTTATCTATATATCTAGCAAGGCGAAGGTGCCCATAGAAAATGTTTATCATGACTTTCGATATAGTTGCTTTACCCTAACCTTGAATAACGTAGTAAAATCAAAAGTAACGGCAAGGCTCGCGAGTCGATCGAAAATACAAGATCTATTTTAAATAAAACAATTTAGCAAGGAGCAGCGAAAAACAAAAATTTTTAAAACACACAAATTCTTATCTAGACTGAAAAGCAACTCAGCACATTTAAAGCCTGATCTGAGGTGTTTAAACTGACTTACATAGATGGAAATAAACAATGTAAGAACTAAGACCAGGTTAATTTATATATTAAAAAAAAAAAACTGTTTACCATCGCATTCCAAATGTGAGCATGAAGGGGTCTGAAGTGAAAAGGCTACATTTAATTTCAAAACTCTATTCAGTATTTTTATATTTTACGTGTTAACGCTTTTCTTCGATATATTTATTGAGAATAAATAAAAAATATACCTTATTAACTTGTATGTAGTGACAAATAAACTCCACATAAAACACACAAAATTTTAGTCAGTCCCTGGAGTTCTTTTATATCAAATTATTTTTGGGGTTTGGATATGGGTTAAGCTTTTATAATTACTACAGTTTTTCGATCAAATCAAGTATTAATAAAAACTCAAATTAATTGCAAACGTATTAAAAACTAAAAACCAGTTTAAATTCTACTCATAAAACGATTAATAGAAAGCAAGATATAAACAACCTTCTTTACATTTGAATATACATTTTAATATTCCCAAGCGCATTTTTATAAAATTCAAAACATGTACATATGTATATAAATGCTGAAGTATTTTTCTTTGAAGTAACCTTTTGCAACAGTTTGTGAAATAATGTCAAATGCTTAAGAGTTGTTTCTATGATTTGTGTCAGACCTGACTTTAAGTTGATGATAATGTTACATCAGAATAATTTGTGTTTTTTAGTTCTTTTCACATACATTTCATTTGTGCTTTGAATGCTTTATATAGTTTGATTAAGTCAACTTCTGAGCATGTTCTTATTATCTACAGTTAAAGTTACATTTTTATCATTGAGACCAACCAAGTAGGCTCTCATCATTGCCATTACACTCACTTTAGTACATGCTGTTCTAAAATATGTCCACAAGCTCTTTATAATTCGTGGGGAATCTGTCTGTACTTAAAAAGAAGAGTAAGCTAAATAATCAGGGTTGTTGTAGAATCTGATTGCTATCAGAATCAGAATTGAGATCGAAACAGAATTAATTTTGGTGTCACAGAAACAGATATTTCTCATTTTTGTGTTCAAATCAGAATTGTGTCCGAACTAGGTGTCACAGAATCTGTTTTTATTGTTTTCTTTTTATCAGAAATCATCTGATCAGTTGACAGGTGGGAGATTTGTATGTTTGTTTTAGGCTGGTAAATAAAATTTGGCTCACAATGTAAGGAAATTTATTTATTTTTTTTATTAAACTAAATAAGCAAACATTCTCATTATTACTTTATCACCAATAGGGGAAAACATAGGAATCAAACACAGTATGAGATAGATACAACCAACTATAGAAGGAATTCTATATTTGGTAAAGAAATGGTTTCTACATCTTCCTTTTTCATTATCATCCATTGTCAGCTTCACCCACTGAGAGCACACATGTCTTTGAAAAACCTTTGGAACGTTGCTTAAGACAATTGACACCATACTTCTGGCGAGACAAACGGAACTATCATTTCCCATTGATTTTTGATTCGCAGCTAGCTGAACAATACTGGAAATGTTTGAAGGAGGCAAATGAACTTTGACAATGTTCGACAGCATTTGAGAAGCGTCTTTGTTTAAACGGAATTGGCTAATAAATCTGTATATTTATTATAGCTAAAAAATCTTTGGCATTCTTGTACATACTATATGTATATTTACGCTATTTCGGGCAGCTCCAATGGGTTGGTGTAGTCTCTTAAAATCTTCCGTTTCACTTTTTCATTGTTGTTTTCCTCAATCAATATACATATATAAAGTTATTGCCTCTACCATTTTTTAAATATTTTTTAATATATAAAAAAATATTTATCTATATATATATATGTGAAAATCTACTGCAAAATGTAAACAACAGCACAACCAAAACAAAACAGCTGATTCGAATATGGGTTTTACATATGTTCGAATCAGCGCAAAACCAAGACGATTTCATGACACCAATTCAAATCAGAATTGATTTTCAATTCTGATAATTCACAATTCTGACTTAGATTCTGCAACAACCCTGAATAACTCTATTTTGCCTTTCTTACTCGCGCCTTAAGTGCACAAAAAACTTTCAATAAAAGCTCTTCACTCATTTGACAAACAATAAAAATCGGCAAAAATCATAATTTCTGTGACTTTGTAGAGCTCGTTTCTATTACGCTGCCGGCAGTTGAGTTATTTTTGAATTGTGCTGTCTTGTGATGTACAAAGATAGTTTTTAATAAATCGCAAAAAAACTAGTTTTTCATCCGCGCAACTTTTGTATCATTTCGACAATTACATACCTATCAAATTACTGTTTTTTTCGTCTTCAAGGCTTCAAATAAAAAGTTAACAAGTTCTTTCCGGCTATCGAATGATATTATATCCTCGAATCCATTTTTCCATGTTAATGTATACTTTTAAAAATTAAGTTCTCCTCAAGTAAATTGAGGAAAGGCATCTGCAAAGCAATAGGAATTCACCTCTTTTATCTAGTATTTTTTAATCACTTTAATGCTTCATGGACAAGTAAGGAATACACATTTTTGCTATTACAATGGCAACATTTAACATTTTTATAATAAATATTATTTTCAGGAGTTGTCAGCAGTACAACTGACACAATCATAAATCAATGCAATCACATTTTCTGTAGGGTATAAACAAACTTCATAGTGTGTACAAGGAAACAAACAGAAACAAAAATTTCGCATATTACTTCTCGTTTTGTATACGCATATTTATGTATCAGTCCACCATGAAACCTCAAATCAAATGAAGTTTTTTCTGTCGCGCAATAGTAGACACATGCGGGAAAAATTGATTCAATAAAAATTCCAAAAACTTTTGATTTTTGCTTCAAGCAGAGCCGATCACATGTACATGTAACCGAACAAGTACGACTGCACGTACACAATCAAACGAGTGACGAGTTTATTGAACATGTCCTTGGTACTTTAAGGCATGTTATTAAGTAGTTGCTGAATGTATTATTTTCGTAAATTGATAAGAAAGTCTTAATATTTTAATAAAGAAAACCTTATTAAAAAAACGAAAAGACACCAAAGACATCTATTAGGTATTCTGATTGATTCTTTAAAGTTTGTCTTGATGGTTTCGAATCTGCAACTTCTCAGTCGTTCGTTGGCCACTCAACCAACTTTGCCAACAAGATAAAAAAAACTACAGACAACTAAGAGCATGATTTACATGTGACCATGGGGAACCTAATGAAATCAATACCAAATATGTTTCAAAAATTTTTAAAAGGTATCCTCAGGAAATCAGTAAGAAGTTTCTTTTTTACACCAGAAAAACCAATAGAATCAATAAGCCTTCCTTTATGGATTGTCTTTTGGTGCCAAAAAGCGAAAGTGTGTAAAAAAGTATAAGTGACAAGCGTTTTGCTGCATTTTATGTATGTACCTAAATTAACGAATTAAAAGCAGTTACTAAATACAAATAGTAAGATATATGTATCTATGAAAATATATCATTCTACTGGGTTATCCTTAGCCTAAAACTTTTTGAAAAGAAAATCTTCATGATTCTATGAAATAGCTGTGGATCTTTGCGGGCTTATTCGGCCAGTTGATTAGTTGAACTAAATTAATAGAGTTAAAAGATGGCTCTTTGGGCTAATCAGTTAAATAACCAGAACCGTTCGATTAGTCGACTAAGCACTACTCAATTGGATAGCTGCTAGATTGATCTATAGTGAAACTGTTATAACTAAAATAGAGGGTTGAGTATGAGTAGCTGTTCACATTTAAGTCTTGCGGAGAGTAGCATATGCTGCAACTGAACATATATAAAAAAAAAACCTCAAAAATTTAGCTGAAGATTCTATTTTTCAATGCAAACAAGCCAGACATTTGAGGAACGGTCCAACGACTAGGTGATCTCTTGGGGAAAAGTAAGTACTAGTGTATCTGATACTCATGAAATCTAAATGCTAGTTAAAAATAAGAATGTCGATCCTTTATTTGTATCAGAACAATGAGTCTACAAATTTTATCAATGTAAGGGTATTTACAAATTTCGGGATTTCGAAAAACACCCTTTAGAATTTCTGTCACTCCAAAAAACTACATATTAAAAATAAATAAGTTTTCGAATTTGGCATTTTACGTCAATTCCTTATGCAACATTGCTCATTTTGTTAGTCATAACTAATACAAAAGTTTGAAATTAAAATGTCATTTCAGTGATTTTTAATTGGAAAATTTATTTCTCCATATATGTAGGTATGCATGTATGTTTTAGCTTCAAACACAAACTCATGTAAAAATATGTATGCAAATTTTGAATCCATTTACGAAATTTATATTTTCTGTCATTAATACGTTATACATACACACAATTTCATTCAAAACAAACTGCCAATATATAGTTTTTAACTTCACTGTGTGCGTGATTTTGACATTAAAATGCATCTGTAGAAATATAAATGTCACAAAATCAAAGCGCATTTACGCAAAACTCTAGAAAACTTTTAGCGATATTTAAAAGAAATTTAAATTAATTAATGCGCATAAACAAAAGAAAAAACACTTTTACAATTCTTTCTAAAGGTCATTTTGATATTTCAGTCTATATCGCCTGTTGGCTCCTCTTCCAACACATTTCCCAAAAACACCGCAAATATATTGCCCGTACTGCGTAAACGATAGCAAGAGAAAAACGTGAAAAATCGTGTAGAAACTAAGCAAAGAGTGCACAGTAAACGGAAAAGTGGCTTTTTTTCATATATGTACACCACACGCACATACATACATACATGCACATAAAGCACCAACAACAACACAATTCATAACAGCACAAGCCAAACAAAAATTTAAATTTTCTAGTTCAATAGTTTAAAACATTGTTATATGAAGGCTGTTGTGGTGTTTTGTTGCTATATCATTTGGTTGTAATGATGATTATATTATGCCAGTTTGATAGACTGGCAGTGAGCTTGGCGTACAATTTTCATTGAATTTTCTTTATACCAGCACCAAATTCAAACAAACACAAACAACGTATAGAGTTGAATTCACATGCTAAATGCTCGATTCATTTATTTTTATCTTTCCGCAAAATGTATTCTTAGCAATTTAGCACGCGTCTAATTTAATTGTCATT
This sequence comes from Sturmia bella, assembly GCA_963662145.1. Taxonomy (NCBI): domain Eukaryota; kingdom Metazoa; phylum Arthropoda; class Insecta; order Diptera; family Tachinidae; genus Sturmia; species Sturmia bella. Next base: position 39,793,859 of record OY759169.1, read on the forward strand.
TTAAACGCTAATTCACTTACCCACCATAAACAAAAACAAATGTGATAAAATGTGCCGAAAGAGAAAGACAATTGAGAATGATGAGTAAGTGGATGGCAGCAAAAAAAAAATCGAAATGCAACTACAATGTACATTGTACATGTGGCTGTGTGTGTGTATGTGTACTCGCATTTGTGTACGTACCCTGAATATCATCAAATTAAACAAAATCGTGAAAGAAATATTCCGCCCAAATCAATTCATCGCTATTTTATTTCGAATTAATGCATTTATTGATTCAAAGTTGGCATTTTGTTTTCTGCATGCATGCCTCTGGGTAAAAATGTCAAATGTGACAGACACTACATATCATCAACGAGAAAAATATTATTTTAAATTCCGTTGTTTTAGATTTTTTGTCCTTTGAAAAAGAGTTTATTTAAAGATAATTGAAATGAGCATTGTAGTGCTCCTTGTTTATTTTTATGGACCAATTTTTATTCTCAAAAACTTGGCATAGTCTCACCCACTAAAAATATTCTTTGTAGCAAAAAAGTACATTGTGAATTTATAAGCCAGTTGGTAATAATGGCATAACTATGCCCAGACGATGAGGAATATATAAACAAATTCATGAAATGTACCCTTTGAGAGCGATTAAAAGGCATGCCTACCTTGTACCCTTATTCATAAGGTGGCTCTACTACAACGATAATATATATAGACCTTCGTCCCAGCATTCTAGTTAGCCCCAATTAGTTGTCAAGAGGAGCCGAATATATCGCCAACCCACATTAATTTTGTTTTCTCAACATTTCCTCGCAACACACCAGCCTTACACCTTTCTTCCTTAGGCGGCTGCCATACAAAAACAGGTTTAGAAATTTTCCCGCATTGTCCTAACTAGTCCAAATTTGCCTCTATAGGAATCGACCAAATAACTCTCACCAATTTTGCTTTCTCTACTTTTTCATGAAATAAGCCAATCCTCTATCTCCTTTCCCTAAAGGAGATCGGATGCAGAAATAGTTTGAGGTATTTTCTCCCATTATCTTAGCTAGTCCAGAATGCCTCTGGGGGTGTCAGACTTATGATTGTTCCCTATTTTAATCCCTCAAACAGTTTCTCAGAGTTTTCGGAAATTTCTTAGTGATGTTTTTACAAATTTGTCTCCTATCTTTCAAACTAGTCCCACGATACCTCTAGGGGGATCAAGTGCTTAACTGAACTCAATTAGTGTTTCTTTATCTTCCATGTCTTCCTACCAAATCAACTCTCTTTATAATTTGGCGAAGAAAGAGAATAACCAACGTTTTCGGTGGAAATATACAGTCGAAAAGAGAGGTAGCTTTATATAAGATAGTATTAAACTGCATTTTTGGCAAAATGCATGCGAAGCAGATACTGTTAAGAAGCTGAAATAAATATTTGCAGTAACATTTTTGTCTGGAATCTCAATGTAAGGTAGGTTAGGAATACGGATTGACATGTTCTGCAACAATTTTTTGTGGATAATAAATACATTCATTTGTCTTACCTTAAGTACCCTGGAGCTAATTAAGACAATAGGGAAAATTACTTAAACTGTTTCTGTATAGGAGCACCATTTGGAGAGGAAGTAGAAAGTTGGCCGGGGAAATGTTGAAAAAACTGATAAAAGTTTACCACACACTGGACATCTCTAGGGATGCAATGCGACCACAAAGAACTGTGGGATGGGGATTTATATAAATATAAATTTTCCAAAGAGCACACTAATGAATAAAGATATGAACAAGATATATTTGGAAAAAGAAAAATAATGGGTTTCCGATTCCTAAGATTATAAATTAGTTTATGATACTGTTTGTAGTTTCCAGGAATAGAGTAAAAGATAAAAAGACATAAGCAAAATTACTAGAAAACAAGGAGTAGATTTTTTTGCATTGCTATTTCTTAAAGGTGTAATTTTTTCCATGCAGAGACATTTGACAAAGTTTTTTTTAGTGTAGGGCAAAACTCAAGGAATTATTGGATGACCTTATTTTCACAAATTCTTCAGAAAAAGTACAGCTGGTGATAAAAAGCCATTTAAATGTGTAGAATGAGAAGTTGCGATTTGGATCTATCAAAATATAGCCTAAACTGATAAAATAGGAGATATTTTCAAATGAATGTGAATTTTGTTAAAGGTGTTTAAAATTCGGCCCAGCCGAACAAAAAACACACGAAAAATGTTTTTTTTTATATTTACAATTTCTCTCTCAACAATATTATGAAACACTTTGCCTAATTGGTTTTTCTAATTCCAAAATGCGTAGTCCCAGAAGCATGTATTTGAATGCCTCGAAAATGCAGTTTTCCAGTTATCACAATAATTTGCCCTTAGAGGAGTGAGTGTATGACGAAAGACTACCCCGCACCACTCCTTCTTTGGTATTTTGTAAAATGTTCGTTTTCCTCATGCTAATATCAAAAAGTCGATGACAAGATATTGAAAGACATCTGTCCATATAAACTGACCCGGGCTTATATGTGTATATATCCACATTTAGGTTACTTAGCTAAAAGAGAAAGGAATAGAAGATAAATAAATTGTAAACAATTATTTTTTGAATTCTTTATAGGTTACCGAGGGCAGCATTGCGGAAAACGCTGGATTAATGGTGGGTGATGTAATTGTTCGAATTAATGACACCGCGGCCACACCACTTACTCATGATGAAACCAATAGAATTATAAGGAGTTGTGGAAATGTCTTTTACTTTGGTGTACAAAGGTGGTAAACAAATATTTTAATATGTTTGCGCCGTTGACTTATAATTTTTTTTATTTTAAAGAGAAAACGAAGAGCAATATATAACTCCAAAAGCTTTTCCTGTCACTCAACGTGTAGAGTCACCGAAGTCATTTCTGGATGCTAAAGCTGGTAGCGTTACACCGCCTGTCACTGTAGACGTGCCAATAGTAGCTACAGAAAAAATCCATAATGCGGAGTTTATTTCTGAGCTAGAAGAAAGACCTTCTTCCGCAATGTCTGAGGAAACGGAAAGAAAATTTGTAGAACAGGAAATAGCAGCCGTTTTATCTGGTGAAACTGAAGTTCTCAAGGAACATAACACTTTGGGGTTTGTTTATAACTTTAGTTTAACATCAATAGTGGTATGAAATTTAATATCATGTTAGAGTTAACTTTTATAGAATTTTTCCTAAACCTGGTGTGTGTATGAGCAGTGATGTTTTGCGTACCCTCAATGAAGAGGCTACAAAAACAAAGGCTGAAAAAGATAAGGAAAATCGTAAATGGACTACATTTTTGCAAAAGCCCGATCGTCCCATACCGAAGAGCAAACAGCAAATTGAGGCTGAAAGACGTGCAGCCAATGCCTATAAAGTCACAATTATTAGGGGATCTTCTCGTTCGGTCTCACCAGCGCCCCAAGTAAGCATATTGTCACAGTTCTCTAATTTTCAAACAAAGTTAATTACGTTTACTCTCTATAAAAGCCCAAACCAGTGGAGGAAGTAAAACCACCCAAAGAACCAACACCACCACCAATTGTAGAACTAGAGCATGAACCACAACAGGAACCCGAACCAGATACTCCCACGCTCAACGATACTGAAGTGCCTAATCTGGAAGAAACAAATGAGAATGTCAACGAAAAAAATGATCACGAGGAAAGCGAAAAAACTGACAAAGAAAAAGAATCTACACCAGAACAAAAAGAAATAGAAGACATTGATAAGAACTTAACTGATACTGATGAGGTCAACCCAACAATGGACAATGAAATTAAAGAGATACAAACTGAAGTTATTGAAAAAACCGAAGAAGAACTGGCACTGGAACGACAATTAGCCGATGTTCAAAGACAATTGGCTGCTTTGTCAACTTTACCCAGCACTATACAAACAACACTAGACTCTGTAACTAAGCAGTTGGCTGACCTAGTGCCAACATTTAAATTACAACAAGAAAAACCCCGCAGACTTTCTGGTAGTGTTGCACATGAAATAAATTTAAATGTGCAAGAGAAGGGTACGTACTTAATTTAAATTGTTATTAACCCATATATACACACATGAATGCAAAACAAAACAATACGATCCACCTCAGTTTGGCTTACTACCTGGAATGCTACAAGTACAATTTCTTTGAAACAATTATTTCTGAAAAATGTTCAAGTAAATAGAGAAATTCATGTAGATTCAACATAAGTGCGGTATTTAAGGTTCTTTTGAACTTCAGGGGCTTTCAAAGTTTAACTGTTTCTTTATCCTTCAAAACAAGTATCTAGGGATTTTGTAAGTTTTTAATTCCATTTGTCATTCTGCCAACTTTTATTGCCGAACACACAAAATATACTAATAGAAGTGAACAGTATTAATAGAATAGTCAATTAAGCGATGTCCACCTATCCTTCCGTCTGTAGGCTGTTGCAGTGCCATTTACGAGCAAGCCACATGGCTCTGAAAAATGTTCTTGGAGCAAGACCATTTATATGTCGTGTCATGATCTGGTTGTTAAGATTGAGTAATATTTGGTTGACGCATACCTCAAGTATATCAGCACAAGAGGTTTTGGTTTTTTTTCGGAAAATAAGAAATATTTTTTGCCAGGGGCTGAAGAAACGTAAAGGTACAGGATTTCGATATAGATCCTTTGAACCTAAATTAAAGCTCGTGAGAGCTTTATCGAGGGACTCGTATTTGCTTTTATTAATTCATGCAGAGGAAGGTCACAAGTTTCGTTAATGAAGTAGCAATATGGCGTTTTCTTCTCCTTCTGATATTTTAGTTTGTTAAACTGAGTAATTTGGAGCTCAGAGCAGTTGATAACAATTCGCTATAGTACTGAAAGTATTCTAGGGTTGTTCTTAGTGTTTTGACACTTTCTAATAACGGGTGCACTAAATAATTATTTTAATAATTATTAAATAGATAGAAAATTAATATTTCATTATACAATAATAAAATATGAATACTGAATGCAATTCTTTTTTATTTATTTAGTATAGTTAAACAATTCTAAACGATGAAAATACGAAAAACTTCCAATAAAAAGTTAATAAGAGTATATTCAGACTTATGGACTTTTGTAAAACTGTTAAACACGAGCAAAATTTGCAAATAGTGAAAAACGGCAAACATGTTTTTAAATTATTGTTTTAAAAGCTCCAAACAGCACATTTTCCAAAAATATGCAAAAATTAAAAATTGCTAAAGTTGCACGTTGCAAAAAGACTAGTAAGATTGCTATGCTTTGGTGGGCCGACTACGGAAAACCCTTCACAACAATAGTAACTCCTGTACCATGGTGTTTTGTTGATGTATCAAAAACAATTATTTTCAAAAGCAATATTTATAATGTGTGCTTCTCTGCTCTAAGTGGCCCGATATCGGAGATTTTATTTTGCTATTGCTGAAGGTGCTTTTATACCTTGTTCATACATGCATTTCTAATTGAGATAATATTCAGTTTATTGACATAATATTTTTTGCGTTCATACATACAAATATTGCGCTAACTGAATTAGTATTTGACAGCTGGAAAAAAGTTGTTGTTTTTGTTTTGGTAGTGAGAAAGAAAATTGAAAAATATTTTCAAATAAGAAAAATGGAAGAAAAACTGCCTTTTCTTAAAAAGATTTTAGTGTTGTACAATAAAAATATGGAACTTGTACAAGTAGTGCGTTCATCTTATGACCCCAAAGCAGCAATAATAAAAAGAAAGAGAAATAAAAATTTGGAAATGCTGTAATGTTTAAAAATTTTTATGTTTTAATTTTTTTATTTTGTTTTGTTTGCTTTTGTTGACATTTATCTCGTCATTCATCTCGCATTGTATACTTTTGCTTATTAAACACATCTTTTACAGTGTTGTGTTTCATCTTTTTCTCAATATTCAAAGCAATTTTGAGTTTATTAAGCAATAACTTTATTGACTTTTTATATGGAATATTGAGCTCAATAATGGACTTCATTGCGATTATCTCAATAAAGGTGCATGTATGAACATGGTATTAGACTCCTAAAATTTTTCGATTGCGTTTATGACGCATATTCCTAAAAATAAATCGTATGCTATATTTTCAATAAATGTTGACTGACGATGCCGTGGACCTCCGAAAACTTACTATTTCGCTTGCAAGTCAGAATTATAGTAAGTCGACTATACAAGAACGGATATCATTTTTGTACTTTTTGATTATCTCAACCTGCATTTAGGGAACGTGCAAATCAATAGAAAAGTAGTACAGGCAGTAAGAATTTTACAAGCCGGAGGTGAATAAAAATTCACTAAACCCGGGAAGCTAGTAAAAATTTTGACATATGCGTGGAAATATTTGGCAGCCAATAAAATTAATGACAAGCTGATCAGAGTCAATTCGTGCCTGACGCCTGACAGCCGCCGCTCTTGTAACTTTCATTGGTGAAAGGAGTACTGGTTTAGTTGTAAGAAAATATTTTCTGTACATAAAACGCTTTTTTCACAAATAATGTGTAGAAATTTGTAAAATAACCATAGATATATTTTTTAAAAAATGGCCCCACCAATAATTCCATTTGAGACCAACTGCCTTGCCAGCAGTACCTTAAGAGCACAATAGATTTTCATATACTGGACATTAAGTTTGTGTATGTCATTTGTTTTGTCACTATCTAAGAATTGTTGGTTATTTTTGATTTTCTTGGTTTGCTAAACCAATTTTCAAGTATGAGAAATCAAAAATACAACAAAAACATGCAACAGCATCATACACAAGTATGAAAGAAGGTCATGTGCATTTTTTTTTTTTTTTTGTTGAAGGAGCACTAAAGAAAAATCAAAATATGTGCATCAAGTTGCTACAAATTTTTGCGTTAACACTTAGTTCATTGAAAAGGCTGTTTTTTATAAAAAAAAAAATAAAGAATCCTTTTAATAAATTTTTTGATTATATTAAATACAAAAATAATTTTTGTTAGTTATCAAAGAAGAATGATTAATGTATATATACATATCTCTGTTCTATTTTACCTTTCTAATCGTAATATTAAAATTTTTACATTAATCGTCCGTTAATTAGATTATCTTATTTTCCTGTACATGAGCTGACAGTAATACCATACATGTTGGTAATATTTTTCAAATTCTAGAAAGTCTTTTCTTTTTTGCTAATAAAAACATGACTACTGCAAATGCTATTACGAGAACAAATGATGACATTGAACTTGAAGCAAAATTGCGCTTTGAGTCTACTAAAATGTTATTAGTCATGCGATATTAGATAATTTTCTGCAGGCAATAATTTTATCATAAACTTTTAAAGAATTTCTTTAGAAACATAAAAACATATAAGCAAATATCTGTTCTTCACCAGTGTTTCTGTATTGTTATTAATTAGTTGCTCCAAAAAGCAATGGTAGTCGGCCTAGAATCACCGCCGTCAAAAATTTGTTTTGCGGCGAGGACCTTTCGGTGATAAAAAACAATAAAAATTCTGTGGTTTAAAATAAAAAACAACAATAGAAAACTGGCCTACTTAAAAAATAGTTAAATATAATAGTATTCGGATGATTTCATTGATAAATAATTGTAATTTTCTTTGCTTTATTAGTTTTTAATGAAATGCCTACAATGAAGTCCTCTTCACTAAAATCAAACTTTTACGCTGTCAAAAAAGTTATCATTTGTCACTGCAAATACTCAAAAAAAAAAATCTTCACCCCACTTAAATTCCATCATTTTACTTTTCTATCGATTAGCACAGTCCCTTTATAACAGAAATAAATATATGGTGTTAGATCATTTACAAGGCAAATGTCTCAAAAATCGGTTTGGACTAAATATGATGACATAAATTGTTGTTGCTGGTTTTCAATTTATTTCTAGAGTTAGCTTTTAATAGCAAACATTGTTTCAGTTCGCTTATAGAGCAAATTTGTTTTGAATTTAGTTCATGTAATTTATCCCAGCTTCACAAAGACATCTGCAAAGGACCTGCCATTTATTATAGCCTTTATTAAAATTCCTAACGCTTAATATTTTGTCACTAATTTGACTTGACTACTGAGTATTTTTTAAGCTGAACCCATTCCGCGAACACAGCAAATATTTTGTATACAAGACACGCCTTGAAGATTTTATTCTGTTGCAAATAGGAATATCTGTAATAGGCTTAGAATATTAAATTATATTTCGTGTTGGACATTTATTTTAACGTAGTTAAAGTAAATTTTATTGCCATAACATTCAATTTAATAATACCTTGGAGATCTTAATAGTATCAAAGAAAGTAAGAAGCATTTGCATTTAGAAAAATGTTTGACTGCGAAAAATAAGAAGTGTAACAACGGTACACGAGACATAATTTTTTTTTTATTTTTTAATGCATTAAAATAATTAGTTTAGTTTTATTTAGCATTTCAAAATTTTTTATTTTTTTAAACGATTGTTTGTTGTTTTCTTAAAATTTTTTCATTGCCATATCTCACGCTCAATGCTGACAGACGACCATGGAAATGACGAAAATAAGGATATTAAACAAAATGACAACGAAGCTGAAAAAAGCATGGAATCAGTCGACGATGTAAGCACCAACTTGGACAATGAGCAAGAGGAGCAGAAAGAGGAGGATAATAAAACTAACGAACAAATTGCGAATGACACTAATGATGCGCGTGATACAATTGACAAGAATCTAATTAAGCAACAGGAAGTTGCTACCATGAAAATCAGCAGCATCAATGAGGAAACTCTACAAATGGAGGAAGAACAAAAATTGAAAAAACAAAAGGTAAGTAAGTGATTTATAAATATAAAAATATACAACAAAAACTAAACAAAATATTCAACAAAATATTTGTTATATCCTTTTCCAACAACAACAACAACCTTAACAAAAACTTAAGATGTTTATAGGTGAAAATAAAAATTATCTTGACACTGAAAACAGCAACTTTAAACAAAATAACCTAGCAAAGAATTTTATATATTCATTAAAGCAAGAGATAATTAAATTATCAGCCTTATTATGAATTCAGAGTGAACATCACTCGAAATGGGAGCTCTCCATCACAAATTCGTACACAAAAGTATTATGAATTCCGAAGGATTCGAAGTTAGTGTTGAGATCCTCTAGGCTTAAGTTCGAATTAGTACAACCAACTTTTTAAATGAAAAGCAGATGTTTTTTGTTTACATTCGACCGACCGTAGGAAATATTTTTCAAATTATAAAAACCAAAAACAATGAACTCGATTGCTTTACCGAATAGAGCGCAAGGTCTTGAGGGATGGTTAAAATTACCTTTCGATTACAAGGCGTAAGTTGTTAAAACAAATCACCAACTAGAAAACTATATACATATGCATGTAATTTTGCGTTTGGTTTTATTTAAAACTTCCGACTGAACAAATCTGTACAGTTCGATTTATAGCAGAAACTGGCTATCAGCATGGTGTTGGAAAAGATGTAGTTGCTACAATGGCTTTTTCGTATCACTTACTTGTACACAGGCTTAATTCTCAACGCAAAAGCCGGTTTTTTCTTTTTTGTTTGTTTATATCATTAAAGGTTTGTTTGAACATTTCTGATTCTCATTTTGCGCATGGGAATTATGGAATTATTAATTATATTATGGAATTATATGTCAGCGGCATATAGACTTTCAGCCGTCAGACAGAAAACATTTGAAAGATCTATTTTTATTCTATTTATTTTCGAAGCAATCTCTCAGCTGTTGCAAAAGCGGTATATGAAGCGATTTTATCAACACGTAAAATCAGCAGTTAGTTTGTGTTACTTTTTTGTTGCAAATCATGGCAAAACCCATAATTATTTTAATATATACCAAATAGTTATTAAAGAAATATAATTTTATAAGTACTCGAAAATAGTTTTTATTCTATTTAAAAACTAATTTTTAATTTGTTCTTATTTTCAACTACTTTTCATATTTTCCCGACAGTAAGAAGAGTTCGTACAAATTTTTGATTAAAAAAAACGCCAAAAAACGATTCATTCAAAATTCATAATACCAATCTCCAGAACTTCGAAAATTTCGAGAGAAGTTCGTAGCAACATCGAATTCATGATAGCATTTTTACGACGGAATTCCGTCGGAGGCATAATATAAAATTGGTAAAATACTTATTTAAGCAAGTAATTCATGAAAACAAAAAATTTACAACATTTTGGCGAATCAAGTTTTAGACTTTCAAGTGCCGAGTTGTATTGTACAGTTTTGATCGCTTCGATTTTTTTTTTAGCTGGTACTTGCACTTGCATGGTGCAATTTTTGTTGAAGGAATTTCTTATTGACGTATGTATATGTGTGCGCCTATTTATTGATATTGTTTTCCATTACGAATGAGAGAACAAAATCAATTTCAGTAGCACCTTCACATTTGTGTTTTCTCCCCTTTCTACATTCTCTTACCAACAGACTAGGCATTGAGATGGCAAAAGCTGCGCAATGGCACTAAGCAAACTGTTTCTGACCTATTTTCATAGCTGTCCAAAGAGCGATCAATAAACACAAAATAATCTTTTATATATACGCCAGGCTAGGTGAAGTTAGGCTAGTAGAAGCCAGGTCCGCTTTTAAGGGGATGCGAAGCATCGACATAAATGGTGCTCCAATTTCTCGTTTTCTCCACATTTATGTACTCCCGGTATTCCTATGCAGCTTAGATGTGTCAGTAGTAGTGAGTCCCCTATTATCACTACCGTAATTCTCAATTCTGCGCTGTTAAATTTCCATTATTAGTTTTCCCTGCGTCGAGTGACTGTTAACCTTAAATTGTCCATAATTTAATACACTTAGCTGAGATCGCCTTAACGGCCATCTGATTGTACATAAATATATTCACTGGCCCAGACCTTCCCATTTTGCTGAGTTCTCTATTACATTCCGTTATTGCTCGAACTCCCGTCTGCGTAACTATGCAATAATCTGGTAGACGGAATAACAGTTCTGTATTGGAGCTCCCTATACCCGTGGTACGAGGTATAGGGAGCTCGTGGTTGGTCTAGACGCCTCTTAAGTTATTTTTGTTTCTAAGTAATAGTGGAATTTGTTTTTCTCATGCCTATAGCTATCGAAAAACAGATAGCAGGTTATCAAAGAATACAGCGTAAACGATCATTAGCAACGGTAAAAATAAAAGTAGCCAAATTTAGCAGTATTTAAATCGGTAACGGCAAGATTTGCCAACCTTGTCCAAAACTCAATGAGCTGTCGTTAAACTCATGCATAAAGGGGTTTTAAACCGCTTTAAGGGTTTTTTGGCCTACAGAATTTTTACTTTGATGACGAGTTAGATACATGATTTTTCAAACAATTCTGCAAAGAGCGCAAACCTCTTAAAGTTTTAACAACATCTTAGTATAGAAAAATTTTAACTATATTTGCCTGAGATTGTGCTACAGATTTTTAAACAGTTTGCATGAAAATTTCTTATTGTCAACAGGTTAATATAGAAGGGCTTTTTAATTTATTACTTAGATCTCCATTAAAAAATGTTTATTGGGTACATCCATTCACAAAAAAAAAAGTTTTTAGTATGAAAGTGCCTAGAAAAACCGTATTATAAATATTTTATACATTTTACTCAAACGTTTACTAAATTTCAAATTCTTGCTACGATTACAAAAACAATAAAACATTCAGTACACACATACAAATATCCTGCTTTTATGTTACGTTTCTAACACTTTCCTTGACTATTTTCTGTATCCTCACACAAAACACAATATTTATTATTTATGTTAAGCTTAAGCATATGATAAATGAGTTAAAAGTTCAAATTCAAGAATTTACTTTTTTACAGCGACACACAGTACACTTTGAGTTATAAAAGAATTTATCAAAGCAGCTGTCAACAATGTTTAAAGACAAAAACTTTTCTTAAACATTTTAGTCAATTATTCAAATTTTTATTTTATGTTAAATTCAATAAATGTTTTCATGCATATTAAAATTAAAAAAAAAACAACAACAAAAGCAAAATAATACCATGTTGCTCATTTGCTGCAAGGTTGCACACTGGGGTAAATTGTTCATTTTAGCAAATTAAAAATACTCTAAAAATACTGGGTTTTGTCTCGCAATGAGTTTTTGTTAAGAAGATCAAGTAATGTACATAATTTAATCGTTACTTTTGTAGGCCTTACCCATCACTTAACAGAATTATTTTTTTCCGACTGGAGGAAACATTTTTAGAAATTATTGTAATACACTCCATAGGTAAAGAAAAATATAAATGCTTCAAGATAACACTACAAAACAGCCAAAAATAACATTTGCACTGACTATATTTGCTTGACGTGTTATGGCTCACTATCCACCAAAATCATAATAATTTAAAATTCTATCCGTCTAGTTCATAAAAATTATAACAAATATGTCAAATAACAGTTTTATAAACCTGTAATAATTTTTATGAATTAGGGCGTATGAATACATCTATTTAGATGCCGTATTTGATTGTATCAAATGTGTATAAATGAAATGCTGATGTTTTTACTTACATTACGAGTTATAACAAAAAGTATGCCTCAGGATTTTTGCAGAAAGCTGAAGAAATTGGTTTATACTGTCAGTTTCTTTCATTAATTTTTATATATTTAGTACATTTTTGGCTTCATTAATAAACAGAACTGTTGGCAATGATGCATTTGGAGCTGGGTTTTTCAACACACACACAAACAGTTAACATATATTATTTTTATTTAGCCAAATCATGGCAAAAATCATAATTATTATTAAAGTATTGCGAGGCCATTGATATGAAAATCATTTTTATTCACACCAACAATACTCCTTACATTTTACTGAAATTCGAACTATGATATTTACATACATTTATATTAAATTACTTTTTCAGGCTCAAGTTGAACCCTTGGCTTGTCACTTTTAAATCAATATGAATTAAGTAAAGAAAAGTAAATTTTTTTTTATAGCTAGGTGGTAAAAAAGTGAAACAAATTTACTTTTCTTTACTTAATTAATATTGATTTAAAAGTGACAAACCAAGGGTTGAACTTGAGCCTGAAAAAGCAATTTAATACTCCTTTACGTTTATTCTTATTTTCAATTAATGTTTTCTCCTACCGACGCACAAAAAAATGATAAATGTTGTCATGTAAAACCTCTAGAATATCGTTTCACACGGAATTTATAATACCATAATCCGCAATTTCGAAAATTTCGTCAAAGCTATCGCATATCTAAATGTTTCTCTCGCATCGCAATACAGGATAACCCTCTAGGAGTTATTACGAAATAAATAATAAAACAATGTTTTTTTCTTGGTAAAGTTAAAAAATTTTTTTTTCAAAAACTTGCAAGAAGTGGAAAACCTCAAATACCCTCCACTTTCAACATTTAATCATAAATCCTTGTATAATAGAATTGAAATGACTCTTTGTTGATTGAAGTCGATTGGAAAATGTTTATTTTATTCCGATTGAAGTAAAAGTACTTCAACACAAGAAAGAAAACACTGCATGCTATTGTGTGTGTGCGTATGCCACACAAACCCATAAACATTTCATTCTTATGTCGAGGCAGTTTTGATTTATCTGCAATTATATAAGTACTTATTAGAGGTGTGCGGTTGTGTTGAATATGTCGTGTCGCACGTATCACGTGGGGTTATAATCAAATTTTAAAAAAATCAAGCGTGAGTACGTGAGCTTTTATTGCCTCTTGCTTTCAAATTGAGCAGTCACACGATTGCCGCACCAGTGCTGTATTTGATGGGGCCAAATGAGTATAATATTGAATGCGATTGCTGCTTGAGCCAATTAATTGGGAAATCGAGCGATTAATAAATAAAACTTTCTTAAAATTAGCACATTGCTGCAATTGTTGTGATCGTACCTGCATATATATATATATATATATATATATATATATATATATATATATATATATATATATATATATATATATATATATATATATATATATACATATATATATATATATATATATATATATATATATATATATATATATATATATACATATATATATATATATATATATATATATATATATATATATATATATATATATATATATATATCCCTAACGGATAGAGCTAAAGTAATCAAATTTCGTGTATATGAAGTCCTTCTGATGTATGGATCCACTAAGATGGGATTTTCGGAAATTCGAGCCGAAAATGGGTAAAAGAGGGTAAAATCGATAATTCAATATCTTCGGACTGTAAATAGGTAGCACAAAGATTCACAAAGCACCCAAAAGTATACTGAAAATAAGCGGTCATGTGTGTGTTTCACATACCGCTTAAGGGCAGTTCAGACTAATAATTAGCATTTGTCAAAAATTCAAATAATACGATCAAGTATGATAGCGTGAATGCAATGCGTTACACAGACGTAAAATATTGCGTTTAAATTTTGGCATCCCATAGGACTTCATCGTTTTTTCTTTAGTTTTCAAGACGATAATACTTTTTATTGAATCAGGGATGCGTTTTACAAAAACACACACAAAATAACTCCACTGAGTCGACAGTTTTGCTGCCGATAGCGAGCCTTTGGTGATAGTATTATTTATTCTCTGAAAATTTAGACTTTAGCAATCATATAGAATTATATATCGTTATATCATGGAGCTCACTATTTTTTATTTTACTTAAAGCGAGATAGTGTGAATACAAAATGTAATGTACGTTAAATTTTTTGAAGTCGTATGAAACGTGTTTAAATTTTTGCCTCGCAAAGTACAACAAATGTATTAATACTTGAAAAAAAGTGTAAATTGACCTTTAAAGGTGTCGGTTAACATTTTATGGTACAAAAAATTGTAAAATTTGTACAAGTTTTTTCTTGTCGAAAGAAAAACTTCTTAATTTATTTTGCGTATTAATTAAAATTAAAGTTATTACTTTTCTTCGAAGTTCATTGAAGTGTTTTTATGAGTTGTCAATGCTTAATACTAACGAAAGAAGTTAGATCAAGATAGTTTGAATAAGAACTGCACTATAGTAGAAAGCAAAATTGTATGCTTAAGACTAAAAACTAAAACTGAAATATTTAACTAGTGGACAAAATTTTAGATAGACTAAAAGCTAAAATGAAATAGTCATTGTTTTAAATGTATTTATCCAAGTGCATAAGCCTTTTCAATATCGATCAACTGGCTTACTGCTAGTTTATCGCTATCGAAATTGATGAGAAATAAAACAAAATCTTACGATAATCCGGTAAGGGACTATTTTGGTTCGCCATATACACCATTTAATTACTTGGGCTGAAATCATGTTATATATTATGTGAAAAAGTCAGTCAAAAATTAAAAGTCTGGTTGTAGTATCAGCACAGGTGGTGACAATATACATATGTTCATGGTAATTTCATCTTTTGTAAACCAGTTAAACAAAAAGTCCCAAAACATTTTAACTAAATTTAGGTTTTCCAGTTCGATTTTTACTTCCTCAAAATTGAGAATGATTGTTTTTGGTCACAAAACTGGAGTAATCAACATTTTTAAAGAAACAAAGTTACAGATTGACTGGCTGTTCGACTATAAATTTAGAATTAGTGCTTGAAAATTTCTGGGCCTGGCGAAATGTTTGAAACCATTGGTTCAATAATACAATGACAACAAACATAAAATTCGATGTTGGTGAGCGAATATAATGAGAGAATATAAAATATATATTCTAGTCAATAAGCTATGATAAATATAAAAATAAAATAGAATTGAATTGGTTTGTTTGATATAATTAAAAATTTAGACAGAAAATATACAACAACTTGGGTGGCTGAGTGGCATGGTTATCGCTTTAGAAACATTAGCCCTGAGTTCAAGGACGGGGGCTGACAAGAAAGTTGTCCACCCTGCAAAATATCTTTGATGTCCTCTTTGTCTTATTTAATTAATATCAATCACAAAAATAATATAGAAAGAACTTGAGCCTGATAAACTGAGTACAAAAAGATATATTCTAATCAACAGAAAGATACAGTGATAAAATGGAAAGTTGATCAATAGGATTATATACAGAAGAGCTCAGGTGGTAGGATGGCCATGCACTGCTCCTCAAAAACAGTATACAATTAGTCATGCGCTTTTCACGTTTTTGGTAGGTTAATATTTGCTCGTGTGTCCGTATGTCAACAGTTTTTGTAGATATGAACAAAAGTAGCAGAATATGCAAGCTATACTTTGCAAATGTAAATTTTTTCGATTATGTACCAGAAGATGAACTAGAGTAAAGAAAACATCGCTTACACTGTAAAATCTATTTATTTCAAGTAATAATAATAAAACATATAAATAACAGAAACCTATTATATATATACATAAAAGATTAATGGTATAAATTTGATGTCAAAAGCAAAATAGCGAACAACAAATATTTATTGTATATTGTCACACAAATATGTATGTATGTATATATTGAAAAACAGAAATATGATGTCATTGAGGAACTTGAAGAGCATTTGGAGCGTAAAAGCAATCCAAAACGTTCAAAGCGTTCTTTTGGGCCATTAACACCAGCATCGGATCGTCCTTTGGTATTGCCCGGTGGTCGTCGTTGGTATCGTCCTAAGGATGCTTATAATGATGAATTCATAGCGGAAACCTTAAGTGCACAAGCAGAACTTATTACCGGCACAACCTTAGGGTAAATTTTTATTAATAATTTTTATTTATTTTCACCTTTTTCATTTTCCCACCAACCTATGAAATTGCTTCCGTTTTTAGTTCACTTCCCCCCATTTCATCACAAAAAAAGTCTGTCCTTCATTTAAATTATTATTTTTTTAATTCCTTATAATTTTCCAACAGTCTTTTTTACCCTCCTTCTGTTGCTTTATAACATTTTGATGTAGAAAGAAAGTATGTACAAACATTCCCATAAATAAAGTTGTTGCTCGATGGCTTGCAACCAGCCAAGAAATCAAATCCTCAATGAAAGGATGTCTTGTTGGGTGTTGCTACACCCCAGCAGCTTCCTTTTTCATTTAAAACCCAATCATTAATATAACGGAAAGAAGAAAAACAAACAAAACAAAAAAGCAGTTGCTGTGAAAATGGAATTTTATAATATATAAAAAAAATTTTCCAGCATTATTTATTTCCTTTTTTCTCAATTCATATTACCATACATACATATTTGCCTCGCCTTTACAAAATGTTATTTTTTATACATACATACATATGTATGTATATTCCCGTTTCATTATTGTTTGCGTTCATTTCATTCATATATGATATTTAAGTTATTTCTTAATCTTCTTTTCTCTTTCATTTTCTTCATGCTCGTTTGATTTGCATTTCTCTGTCGTCATTATTATCATCATCTTGTAATAAATTGAAACTGAAAGGTGTACCTATGAAAGTCCTTACCTAGGTTACGATTCAAGGTATATCAATTTCCCTTTAGAAGAATGTACTATAAATAAAAAGATATAAAAAGAAAACAAAACACATATATATATATATATATATATATATATATATATATATATATATATATATATATAAATATGTACATATGCACTATGTTGTGTATTGTGTGGCTGTGTGTTTGAGTCCTTGAACGTGCGTGCGACTGTGTGTGCCTTTTAAGGTGTCAATGTATGTACGCTGACAGAGTGATTCAATTGCTATAATTGTCTTGCATTACAATTGAATAAGTTACACAATTCATTTGCTACAACTCAATTTAAAAACTCTGCGAGAGAATACAAATGAATTTTACCAAAATGAACTATTTTGTTGAAATCAATATCTGGTAGTGGTAGGTACTTTATTTTTTTTTTTACATTTTTTCTTTGTCCTAAATGATAAGTTCTTGTTGACTTACATTTCTGTTTTTACATAAATAACATTGCGCCTTGCCATGGTAAAACAATGTGGCTTCTTATATTTTGATTCCTTACAGTGAGCATGTAAATTTAGTTAGGCGGAATCAAACCTTCTTACTAATGTGGATGCTTGAATTATTTAACATTTTCATGTTTTGTTTCAATAGACCATTTTACTTTTGACTTAATAATTCCTGCTCGAGAGAATTTCTGTTTTTAATAGCTGTTCTTTTCTTTTATCATTTTCGATTCTGTACCACGCCTTCCAAATCCAACTTTAAATGTTAGGTACAAAATTATTTTTCATTACAAAAAAAAAAAAAATTAAAAAATTTGTGCATCACACTAACCATAAAAAGCAATTGAAAAAAATATTACCCACAACTAAAGTTTGAGTCCTACGGATAAAAGCTGTCCGACAGCAAAAATGTCCTTTAAATGAAAGTAATAATGTAAAACACACACAAAACATTTAACAAACGCACGGCATTCGTTAACGAACTCATGCAATCACGAATGCAGCGATTCGGCCTGTACTTTTAAACTTTCCCTATTGTGTAGGGGATTTTTTTTATGGCTGTGGCAAGTTTTCCAATACATCCTACTACTGAGGCGTCAATCAACATTGAGGAATTAATTAAGAGTATAAGACAACCCTCAAAAATTGTATTTCTAATATATATATATATAAATATAAATATAAATATAAATATAAATATATATGTGTATATATATATATATATATATATATATATATATATATATATATATATATATATATATATATATATATATATATATATATATATATTTATATATTATATATATATCACTTACCTTAGGTACCAAAACTAGTATTATATTTAATCACAACTTACCTGGAAAGAAAAAAGATAAACAATTAAATAATTGTGTTGATTTCATTACTTTGCATTTAAACATTCGCTAGTCTGTGTGGATCAAAAGTATTTTGCCGGAGTGGAAACTGAAGCTCGTCTACACTGAAAAAACAAATCACTTCATTTTACTTAAAGCAATACCAAGCGGCATCAGGAGTAGGTTAAGTACGAGTTTCCTTAAATCAAGTACTTTGTGCTTATTTCAAGTGACAATTTTTTAAGGGATAAATTGTTGCCATATTCAATCCTAGATTCGGATTTATTTCAGCCATATTCAATCCTTTTTTAAAATTGAATATACATAGCTCAAATCCGTGCTTAAAAACGAGAACACCGTACTTGATTTGAGAACATCGCTATTTACCGTACGTTTGACACCGTTTGGGATTAATTTTAGTACATAATGATTGCATTTGTTTTAAGTGATAATTGATAATGTACTTAATTCGATTTTTCTGAAGCCTAAATAATCTTAAATTCGTATCTGAAATATTCCATTCTACTTCCTTAATTTAATCATAATTTAGAAATTATTTTGTTTCTTTGGCCATATGAACCTGGAACCTAACTGCTGGCAGGCCAGCCTGTAGCAATTGAAAAATGAAACAAAATTCAATACTTATAGAAGTACATACAACTGCTGGTTACAAGTACACAGAAAATTTTCGTACTCATTTTAAAACTTAATGGGATTAATTCTCTCAAATAATCCCTATTCAGCTTGCTTTAAGTAATGAAATGTGTGCCTAATCTTAGAATACTATTATCGTAGCAAGACAAATAAAATGAAAAATGGTGTCAACAGTAAAAGTGTACCCATACAAAATTTTAGAACAGTCTTTATATAGTAAGTTTAGAGGTTGTATATTATTTTTAAATTAATATTTTAATAGTTCAAGCTTTAAGGTCTCTTGTTTTTATAACCTTTGCCAAAAGGGTATATATAGATTTGTCATATAATACCTATTTTCGGGCACCGAATGTGAAGATACCCGACAACTTATTGATCTAAATCTCACTTTAATCGTTTTATTAATGTCCCCTCTGCTTTGGGATTGAACATAAGCAAAATCAGATTTAGAATTACTGAGATTTACTGAGAAAAACATTTTAAATTTTTTACCACATTTATTGTATTATAATAAATAGAAAAACAAAAAAAGCAAAAAGAACAACAAGGCCTCGAACCAGCAGCATGCAGGTTGATAAGCAGCTAATACTACCATTGACCCATCGCCATTTGTTGATGAGGATGGCATTTTAGATGTATACATGTAGTTTATATGTTTGACTTTAACCAAAGGCAAGTTCTATGTTCTAACACATACACACAGGGATTAGAGTCTCGAAATGATCATCGTCTCATGTGTGTACGTGTTGTTAACAGTGATGCCAGTGAACTTTGCTCTAAAACATCATTTTTGGGAGAAAAAAAAATCGGCAAATTAAAAATTGAAAGATTAAAAATAAATTTCTTTTTTCATGAAAGCCTCTGCATTAATTTGAAAAACAAAAATTACTTAAATGAACAATTTATTATTAGTAACTAATGTTTATGATACGTATAAAATAATAAAAGTTTCATACAAAAGGTTGTAGTTTGTCCTTTGGGGTAATTTCTTATAATAACACTTGGTAGTTTATGCAAATTGAAAAATACATGTTTCACATCGGTATTTAACGTTTTTAATAAACCAGTTTGAATATCCCCACCAACACAACTTCAGCTATTAAATTTTAAATATTCTTTCAGAGAACTAGTTCTTTTTAATACATTCATTTTGCAAGGAGCCTCTAAGTTTTCTGTTGCTTAAGTTGATTTAACATTATTATTTTCTAGATCTGAAGGCATTTTTATTGCATGAATTTTTTGTATTTATTCTACTATTTTTGTAGATATTTTGCTCTCGTTCGCATAAGTTTTTCGGGACAATGGAGCGTAACCTCGATAAAATTATTTACATAAATACGATATACCCCAAAAGTAATGCATTAAACTTTTTAAATGTGTAATTACAATAAGAACCCATAGTTTTATGCTATACAAATATACAAAAGTAATTGAAATCATTACTCTAGAGTAATATAAAAATATTCAAATTATAAATTATATTAAATTATACACATAAATTTAAATCATAAATATGTATAAACATCAAAACATCAGTTAAACACAAAAAAATAAATATAATAATAACAACAATAATTTTTCATGTTCGGCCCTTCTGAGATTCGAACTCGGACCTCTTGGCTTAATAGCTGGCGCTGTATAATAATGAATTATATAACACACACAAAAAGAATGCGTTATAATTCAATGTAAAAAGGGGCAGATATATATATATATATATATATATATATATATATATATATATATATATATATATATATATATATATATATATATATATATATATATATATATGTATATATATATATATATATATATATATATATATATATATATATATATATATATATATATATATATATATATATATATATATATATATATATATATATATATATATATATATATATATATATATGTATATATATATATATATATATATATATATATATATATATATATATATATATATATATATATATATATATATATATATATATATATATATATATATATATATATATATATATATATATATATATATATATATATATATATATATATATATATATATATATTTATATATTTTTATATATATTTGTAGTTACAATGTAATGCAGGCATTAAGCACTTGCTATGTAAATTGTAAGTGAAGTTTTCGGTGGTATGCTACAAACATTAGTTAGTAAAAATAGATTGTTCTTTTAAGTAATTTATAAACGTATTATTATTTATTTTGTGTAAAAAATTTATTTATAGTCTCCGGTTTTTTGCTAATGCTTGGTCAAAATTCATTATTTTAATATACGTAAGTTCCTATTTTTCAAATAATCTTATGGATTTCAAAGTTCATATACAACCTGATATTGCACATTTATATAGAAAAGCTTCTAATTGCACTTTGGTAAAGGATATATAAGATTCGGCACAGTCGAATATAATACTCTTACTTGTTCTTAATGTTTATAAAATTCAAGATTTAGATACCTCAATATGTATCTTTTTCGGGAGTTTTTTTTTTAGGTTTGATGTTTTAAAAAAAAAAAAAAAAAGAAGAAGAAGATAACCATTGAGGTACCGAAATATTGAATTTAATAAACATTTAAAAAAAAAACAAGTGCCCTTCAAGCTGGAACTATTAAAATATTAAACAACAAAGGTCGAAAAATTAGCATCAAGAAATTTTAAATTAAGTAGTATTTTTAGAAATGCAATGCTTTCATAATTAGCTTTTTTAATAATATATATTAAACTATAAATATTAAAGCAGATGCATATATATACAGATATAACAATTGACCAACGTATTAAATTTAAAAATACAAGTAAAATGTTTTTATAGAAAAAAGATAGGGAGCACTTTAAAGTCTAGACCTGAACAATGCTCAAGTTAGACTAGGACATTAATCTACTAGAAAATGAAATAAATAGGCTGATCTAAGGAACACATGAGCGAAATTAACTATGGTAACTATGCGATAACCTGAACACAGAAATATTGATGGATAGAAAATAAGACAGTTTTGTGAGTCAAGATAGTGGAGAGCTGATATTTCCTAAATACGAAAAAACTTTTTGTAAAAAAGTAATTTCATAGCAAAAAGATACTATGATTGAAAGTAAATACCAGGGAGTTGTAGGATAGCTTCCTCCGCGTTCTCATGCTAAGAACTTCTACAAAAGATATTGAAAAAAAAATTAGCAGCTTTTCAGGATTTTAAATGGCCCTAGATCACAGATACAATTAACCGATCATCAAGTGGTGCCTAGGTAAATGCAGCAAAGCCCTTTTCGTTCCCTGATCTAAGGTTATGTAATGTAAAATGTTCAGTGAGTTTATACTGTGCCAAACTGTGTAGTTCACTAAACGGACCCATTTGTTTATGCTGAAAAGACGTCCTTACATTGATGTAAACATCGGCAATGCTGGTGCCGCATTTAGATTCAACTCCACATGCAGCCAATTAAGGATCAAATTTGAATGCTTCGCCATCTCATTAAAAGATATTTTCACTTCTTCAAAATTAATGCTTAGTGTGTTGAAGTGTTGCATCGGCACTAAAATGTTACCGGTAACCAATTACCAGCAGATTTGAAGTTTAGAAGATATGTAGCATACATCCTCAGCTGTGAATGAACTACTGCTTTATTTGATCGAAAATAGTGTATTTTTATTTAATATTGAAAAAAAATATTTTATATGAACAACTTAATTGATTTTCATTTTGCTGCTCATAAAACACAATTTACCCAAAACCTCACACGCCAATCAAACTTTACTAGTTCTTAATTATTTTTTAAATTTATATTGAATGTATATGTGATTAAATGCATGTTCGTTTTATATATTTCTTTGCTTAATTTTTTCTGTTTGTACTCGTTTGCTTTATCACCCTTCGAAGCCTGAGTTTCTTTTCGTTGAATTTTATTACATGTTTATTTGGTTTTTATTATAGATCGAACTATGGAATCGTTTGCTTACGAGTAATGGTGAAAATAATTCTCGATCCATCTTTCGGTAAGTAAGGTTGTTTTAAAAGAAAAAAATAATTAAATTTTATCGCTACGCTATTAAATAACAAAACTAAAAAAATGCAGAAAATATATGCAACAAGAGCCAATACAGGTATAATTTGATGCTAGACTTAAAGCTGGTAAATATAATTAAACATATGATTGTAAAATATTACACAACTTTGCATACCCATATATTCTTACTCGTAAAGTCTTCGTACTGTTCGCTAAGCAGCTGTTTCCTCAGAAAAAATTATCTTAAAGTATTTTTAAACAAACTGGTGAACACACATTAATTAATAAGGGGG
This sequence comes from Sturmia bella, assembly GCA_963662145.1. NCBI lineage: Eukaryota > Metazoa > Arthropoda > Insecta > Diptera > Tachinidae > Sturmia > Sturmia bella. The sequence continues at coordinate 39,817,511 of OY759169.1, forward strand.
TTAAGAACGACATTTGAAGTGTACATATTCAAGTCGTACTATTGATTTTTCTAACAAATCTCAATATCTAGGAATAATATTCTGTTAGATACTTCTGTACGCCTGAAAAACAGAATCCACTTCTATTTTCATTTAACTGCTTCAATAAAACTTAATAAGCAGGTCTTATTAAGTGAAACTGATTTCCTTTTTTTCTTCATTTTTTTTACTATTAATTGAATAAAGCATTTTGAATAATTATGGTCGACGGATGTACATACGTACAACTTAAATACTAACCCTTATATGAATTGCAAAACAGCATTGCAAAAACCAGGCCACCATAAGGAGAAAAAAGAACATTATTGACTGTGTGGTCACATATTAAACAATGAAACAAACGATAAAGTTCCAAGAGATGTTCCAAATTCAGTTTCAATGAACATTCAACAACACAAACATACTGCTTCTTCTTATTTTTTATTATATATGTATATATAAAAATACTTTTTTCTCTTTGCCCTTCTATCACAAAAAATATACATTTTTGTAATGAAGTGATATTTCTCTATAGAAATATTTGCAATAATTTGTGAACATTTTTTCCTATTCAAAGAATGACCACATCCGTGTGCAGCACCTATTAAAACTATTTTTAACTCTGGGGCTGTACAAATCCGCAAAAAATGCAAGTCAAGGTACCTAAATGAGAGGTAGTCGCATAACAGCAAGAAACACAACACCAATAAATACTTCACGTATTTTGTTGGTAGAAATACTTTATATTCTGTGTCACATTTGGTGGCGTTTGTTCGTATGTGATGCGTATTTATGCAGAGTGTGAACAAATCTTTGACAGTTCCAAAAGCTAGAAGCAGTAGTCAGCTGTTTTTGTAAGGCTTCGTGGTGTAAAGATATCTTGCTAGTAGCGAAAGTAAAAATTGTGCAACCTGGAGGATATTAAGATGTCGCCGCCCACGGGGGCTTGTCATTACCTGACTGGCTGTTGAGGAAGATGAGTCTTTGAGCTTAAAGTTTGAGTTTAAACTCTCCTCAAAGCATTCTCTGGAATCAACTCAACAGGCTTTGATTGGCTGACGAGCGGAGGTAGTGTTGGTGTTGGCATCACGAGATATATATATATATATATATATATATATATATATATATATATATATATATATATATATATATATATATATATATATATATATATATATATATATATATATATATATATGATGATAAAGCATATTGAAACAAACATAAATTATATTGGTCTATGTAGTCTATGTATAAAATTGTATATGTATATAATTCATTTAAGAACTTCTCACACAGTTCTGGTGAAAATCCCAAAAATTCGGCCACGAAACCTTTGAGACAGAATGGGTATGTACACATGCATTTAAAGTTTTATGTTACTTTTTCCCCCATGTATAATTTTTTATTTTAAATCGAAGGCAGCATCTTCTTCCTGCACCATAGACCACATTATTTTTTTTTAATAGCTTTTATGGGAAATAAAACTCATTATGCATATGTTTTTTTTTATTGCGTGTATTTCGTCAACTCTCCATTTGAATCATTTTCTTTATGAACCTAAATGTAAGAATAGCAAATCACGAAAGTGTATTACCATTATGTATAATATTATATGTATACTGTGTGCATATGTACATATTACATTCTATTTTGTGTTCATAAATGTGTTTCTTCATAATATATCAACATTTCATTACTATAACATATTCAATATTATTCTTTTGTAAATTTATTTCCCCCTTGTAGCTTTTTTATATTAACGGAAAATCTTTTCATTTGCTTTTTTCTTCCATTCTTTGGTTTTTTATTGAAAAAAAAAACATGGTTTTTGTTGGTGATTTAAAAAAAAAACAACAAATAAACCCAATAAAAATAAATTACAAAAAAAATATACAAACATGTAGAGTCAACTTCATGAAGTATCAAAAACCTGAGAAAAAAATTGACTTGAATAGAAGCGAAGTTTACAAAGTAATACATCATTTGGACCGACAACCAGTGCGCGGCATTGAAGTACGACCACCCGTTGTGCCGGCCGAAGTCGACATACGGAAAACCCTGCATTCTCAGTAAATTCATACTTTATTTGTTTCATTTATACAACTTTCGTACGTGTGTATGTGTTGCATATAACAAGAAAAAACAAACTGCAGCCAGTAGTGATTGAGACAAGTTTGGTGCAACCTGATTGTATTTGAATTGGTAGAGCTGGCAAAACCAACATGAATGTTGCAAATATATGGGAGAAAAAATTGGAAAAACTTTCACAAAAAAGCTAAACATACTGCTGGATTTGTGTCATCCTAGTTGTACATCGGTTCTGATGGTAGTTTCTTTCCTTAACTAAAAAGTTTTTGTTTTTGAGCGCTCCATGCTCGATTTAGTTTTTTCCTCCTTATTTCTTTATACATACTTTAAAACATTTCAATGTAGAATGTCAGACAATCTAAAGAACTTTAAATGCAACTTTACAAAATCACACAAATACATATAATTTTCTTTTATTATACCACAATTGTTTGCAATAAAATGAGTTTAAATATAAGAAAAAAAAGGATAAAAGAAAAAAAGTATATGTGTTTTTTTTTACTCCTTCTTTAAAATTCAAGCCACGAGATTTTTTAATGGTTTTTTTGAGCTGCCTGCCTACAACTTAGGTTTTAATATTTCAAAATGTTAGCAAAGTTCAATTTGCCACTGTTATTGTCAGTAATTTGGAACGAATGTACGGGTAAGTAAGTGAAGCAGAAATTCAACCTCAAGCATCACAAGAAAAATGTAACAATAAAAGATTTAGCCAACCTGCTATTAAAAATATGCTAATATAAGTGTGTGTTTGTAGTTAGCAGGACCACCACTACTGATTGCTGGCTACATGAGTTTCCATTACTTGCTATTTATTTTGTAACATTTTTTCTGCCTTAATCTGCCACAGGGGAAACTCAACTGACAGCAAAATGGTACGTTTGTTTGTTGGTGGGCGATTAAGTAAGAAGCAAAACGAAAATGTTAGGGATGTTAGCCCAAGGGGAAATCATTTATAAGTTATGAAACTTTATACATACATAATTCGGAGCCACATGAAGAGTTGAAGGTTCTGATTTTATTTTAACTAGTTGACATTTATGTGAAGATATTAAATAAATAAATGTAAACCTTTTCTTATTTCTTGATATTTATGTTTTGTTCTTGTGTTATTTATTTATTGTCGTATTTATTACATTTAGAAGAAATCAACGATATAATTATTTGTTAATTGCATTAAACTCATAATATATGAATAGTGCACGAGACCAAAAAACTTTCAGGACTTTCACGTATACGAGGTCTGATCAAAAAGTAACTATTATTTTCAAGTTTTTGAAGTATTTATTTATTCATCAGCAACTATCTTGTCCCCTTCAAAGTACTCCTCTTAGTCATAATGCACTTATGCCAGCGGTTTTCAATCCCACAGTCCGCAATCCACAGTCCACAATCGCCCACAGCTCCTGTTTCGATTTCTATTTTATCTCCTCCATCGTAGCAAAACGCTTTCCTCTCATCGGTGTTTTCAGTTTTGGGACGAAGAACGGGTCAGCGCGGGCCAAGTCCGGTGAATACGATGTTTGAAACTGTAAACGAACAAATTCTGATAACAAATCTTTTCAACAAAACCTTAACTGATTTAAAAAACACTATTATATCAGATAGAAATATCCTTCTTGAAAATGTTAATTCAATAGACAAAAATAATCTTGACGTATTTTCACATATCTCCTGCCTTGATTTGGTTTTGAAAATTAAAACATTAGATGAACAAATTGGATATATTCAAGACAACATTATTGCAGCTAACCATAATCTTATGACTTATAACATACTAACACCCAAGGGAATTAATGACTAAAATATCGATTTCAATAAATTGCAACAAGTACAGTTGATAGATATCGAAATGAACAAATTATAGTATTTATGAAAATGCCACTAAATATTATTGCGGTTGAAAAATCATTGAATCTACCAAGTAGAAATAAAGAAGGTTTTGAATTAAATATAAAAACACAACAAATTGTTACTATTAACAACACTGTTTACAACTAGAATAATGAACACAGTTAGGGTATTCAAACGGTTTCATATTGTGTCATAATGTCAGAAAGTTCTAATATTTTATGATAGTTTAAAAAAATTGTTGTTGTGCTGTAAACAAAAATAGTCATAAATTAATAGGACTTCATCGACTGTGTTTAGTGATTCGTCATAAGTTAACAGCATACATCTGAGGCGAACGGCTAAAACGCATTCGTCGAGCCGGTGATGTTCTTTACCTGCCGCAAATTATATTCTAAAAAATATTTTATATATACATAAAAAATACCCCTTATATGCGTATAACTCTTATATGTATGTATGTATGTACCCAAACAAGAACACATTTGTTTAATAGCTGAAGGAATTGTTTTACTATCCTACTCAATCGTACGATATGATAAAAATTAAATGTGTGCCCAAAAAGTATGATAGTGTGGACTAAACATGTTTGTGTGCGATACGAATGTACGCATGTATGTGTTTCGCAGATATATACATATATCAACATCCATATCCATGCATTTCACCTAAGAATGAGATACTAATCTTAGAAGACTGGCAGCCCACAAACGCTTGTGTACTGGCCGCCGTCCAAAAGATGAATCGACTCCGTTCAACCGGCGCCAGCTGTTTTTGTTTGAATAAACTTATTTATTCAATTTAATATTATTTAAGAAATAAATGCATTAAAATATATACATACATATGGACATATTTGATTTCAAATATGGACATATTTGATTTCAAATTTACTTGAATCAGCTATCAAAACATCTAATAGCTAGTTAGTGCACAAACCGACTATTATTTTAGTTTTCTTCACTTATTTTTAGCATTATGAACAAAAATATTTAAATGGTTTTTCTTTTTTTAACAGCTGACTCATATTTTAAATAGCGCACTACTTTATGACAGGTTGCTCACAGTAGTCATATATATTCGTGCTATTATTTTAAGACTTCTGACTTTAGGACAACCCTTTGAATACCGTAAGTATTTCCAGCTTAAAAAAAATCATATATCTGTATACGATAAAAAAAATTTTATAAAATTGTCAATAATAAAGATGAAATTATAGAAAGCGAAGAAGGAAATGTACTACTAAAAAATGCACATAATGCAAATATAGAAAGCTGTTGCGACAGCAGAAAATTAAATTTAAGTGGAAACCAGTTTTGTGCATTTAGTAATTGTGAAATTAAGATCAAAGGGAACTCTTACACAAAAAAACAAAGCGAATAAAAAGCCAGTTTTGATTTTTTACCAGATATAAATTTAAATAATACAGAAACAACCATTTCTCTGGATGAAATAGCTATAACCGAAGTAAAAAACATGGCATCTATAGAAAAAATAGAATATCATAAAAAAGTGCATTTGGAAGCAATAATTGGAAATTATTTTCTTACTATTTGCCTTATAATTGTATGTATAATCAAAAAAAAAATATAAAATTCAACAATGAACTTAATTATTTATTCGCTATAAGAGCCAATTGAAATTTATTACTTAAGGTCAAGAAAAATAGACCTTATGCTTTCTGTCTTTTTTCAGCCGTCTATATGCCGCCAACATTTAGGAATAAGTAGTTGGGCTTCAAACATACTTTTTAGATTTTTCAAGTCTACTGATGAGTTGTTTAGCAGCAACGAAATGTCGGCGGCATATAGACGGCTGAAAAAAGACAGAAACCATAAGGTCTATTTTTTTAGACCTAAAGTAATAAAAAAATATATATAAAATTTGACAATTTCCAATCTAAAAAGTTAAATCAAACGAGACCTTGACTTATACTCAGATCAATGGACTCCAGAGTCCACAACAAAATATTAAAATAAATTATCAAATGTAAAAATCATATTTCTAAAATTGCCGACAGAATCAAAAGTATAATAAATTTTCTATACTTGAAATACAACAACACAAAATACTTCCATCCATAAAGTAATAATTTTCCTTTATAAACCACTTGGTAATCACTTAAATATTTAAGTATTTCATTGCAATTTGATAATTTGGTTTTTGTAGCCACTTTGCAAAAAAAATCAATAAAAACTCAATAAAAATAAAAAATCAATTAGAATAAAAAATCAATAGCGTAAGCATTTTTAGAAATAAGAATTTTTGTATGCAAAAATAAACGGAAATAAAGACAACAACACAGTTCAGTTTTGACATTTGAAACAAGAGTTTCGTAATTCATGTGAGTTCGCATCTAAAAAAGCTATCCAGGTTTTGCTAGAAAAATCAGCATAATTTTGTTCAAGTTCATTTCTGCATTCAACCAACTCTTTTAGCTGTGTATGGTCATTAGGTTTCAGTTGTTTACTTAATAGTTTTATTTTGCAGAAATTTTTAAGTAAGAAATTTGTTAGAGAGTTGCTCAAATTCAATTTTCAAAAAATCTGAATGTGTTTATAAATTTTCTTTAAAAAAAAAACTCAACCAGTTTTCTCTCGATTTAAAAAACCGAAAGCCATATCCTAAAAAATTTATATATATAAAATCTTCAGTAAATACATGCGCACAGACTTCGATTTTGCAAAAAAAAAAAAAAATTAATTTGATGCAAATTTATGTGCATGTGACTTCTGCTAAGACATTATTTTCCATTGCCATATATCCAGCCTCTTATACCAGTCCTATTAAACTTTACTAAAATTCTTCATCTAAACACACTTTATGACTTAGCCATCATTCCTGAATGAAATCATTTTAGCATTTTGTTCTTTAGCTGGCTGCAATTGACACAATAATAACCTCGTTTTTATAATATCAACATCATACCAACGCAAACTGTTTCACTGCCAGAAGGGCATACAAGGATTATGTAATGTGGCAAGAAACCTTGCACCATCATCCTTCGTTAAAATGACGAATCACTACTTTATTTTGGAGTTAATCTCTGTTTTGCATTTTCGTTTTGTTCCAATTTTCTGTGTAGTGCCAGCCACTTGCAAGTTGTTGATAGAGAAGACATGCAGTAAGCGTTTGTTTTTATTTTTTTTTTCCTTAATCGAAATGACAAAGGATGACCCGAGCACAAAACTGAAGTTTGTTGTTCGCACCTTACATAGCACAATTTATCTTGAAACTCATGTCCCTTTTTTTCAGTAAAATATTTATAAATTTTGCCAAACTGCAATAGTTAATGAAAAAAGTCACATATGTTATCTTTTTAATGGTGGAAAAATTATGCCAAAGTAAAGTGGCCTAAAAAATGTTAACGTTACGTTAAATAAACCAAACAAAAATTTATCAATTTCTTTAAATACCGACTAACAAGAACACAGTCATAAATATTGCATCTAACTTGGCATATAACTTTGTTCACGATTTATTTTATAGCCTCTCAAAATGGGTTGTAGTAAAAATTAAGAAACATGGAGTAATGTACAAAATATAAGGATGACGTTCAAGGATTAGATAATCCAATATACAAGAACTTATGCTTAATTGATTGTTGGAACAGAAAAACTAGAAATATAAGACTTGAAATTGAAAAAAACTGAGCAAACGTTACGTTAAACTGCAATGTAGAACTCAAGAATGTTGCAAACAAACTACAATGTTCCCTCAATGCACTTTTCTTCAGAAAATAAGTGTACACATAGAAAAATATATTCAATTGATATTTCAATATGCCAAAAGCAAAGCTCTATGCCTTCTGCCATAGTTTAGATAACTAGAATGCCATTAAATTAAAGGATTTATTATGTCATACTTTTACAGCAAATTTGCGCCATGCAGATGAATAACATAAACTTTAATTTAACCATATAACTGAGCTTTATGATTTATAATTGTTAACTACTTACCAAATCTAGCTTTTGGTTCGATGCTAATTTCTTAGAATTAAAAATAATTGCTTTTTTGTGGAAAAATTGTTACTAGTAGCATTTTTAACCATAGATCTATCCCTACAGTCAACAACACTCCTCATTTGCAACATAAGCCACATTATCGATCGAAGTTTTCCTAATGTACGCCATAGTCATAGAGATATGACTTTATGGAAGTTCTTTACACAAACAAGTTTTCAACGATGTTAACTTTCATGCACAATATCATTATTAGCGTTTTTCCCAAAATAGAAAATTTCAATCATCAAGAATAACTTTGATTTCTATCGGTCAGTAAGTGCTTTTAGTTATTGAATATTGAAAATACTAAATGAAAAACTCGTTCTCTTTATTAAATTTAATAAACATATGCAGGAAATACTTCTAATTTTACTTAACAGTGCGACCAGGTAAAAGAAATCTACTTTCACATGAATTTCACATATGGGAGAGAAATGCACGAAATGATGTAATTCCCTACTTCTTTTCTATGGTTAATCTACTACTAAAGAAGACATGAAAAGTAAATGTGATGACTTATCCCCATGACTGAGTCACGTCCACCACGATGATCATGAGAACTAATTGCATACTGCTTTAAGCAGCAGCATTTAATCATCCATCTACCTTAGATATCATGGAGATGTGATTGACTGTCCTATTGATTAATTTTCAATTTTATCGTTGTAGAATTCTATTGATTAGAAAATATTTAGAATTCTCTTTTAGCTCTTATCAAAACATAAAATATACCCCTAGTGATGAATTTAAGGCAGCATTTCTTATGCCTTACGATGCTTAGGCCTTACAGTAATTGCAGCCGCTCTAGTCTCTTCAAATTTCTTCAAAATTTTGCCAATTGCTTGCGTAGTTGGACGATTATGTAAAACATAATCTCCTCTTAAAGCACAATATGTGGCTGTGGCAGAATCACAATTTTTGTAGTATGTTTTGGTAATTTTTACACGTTATTTGATAGTTAAACAATCCATTTTAGTCAATGTCAGACTTTTAACTGAGAAGAAAAAAATTTGTTTAACAACTTAGTTTGACAGATCTCGAATTCCAGTCCTATACCTTTAAAGCCACGAAATGGAGAACCCGTTATTCATTTATACATCAATAACTATCAAGTGCCTTTTAAAGTTATCCTCCTCAGATATAATACACTTATGCCAGCGTTTTTTCCAATCCCTGAAACACTTCTGAACCGCGCATTTTGGTATCGCCAACAGCTCCTGTATCGATTTTTCTTTTATCTCCACAATTGTAACAAAACGCTTTCTTTTCATCGGTCTCCAGTTTTGGCAAGAGGAAAAAGTCAGCGGGGGCCAAGTCCGGTGAATAGGGAGGTTGAAGCATGATAACGGTTTTGTTTTGGCTAAAAACTCATGCACTTGCATCCATGTGTGCTGATGCGCTATCATGGTGCAAAATCCATGATTGTTTTTTCCACAATTCTGTGTGTTCTGACGAATTTCTATGACCTTGTGGCAAGAATTCGTGATGCACCGCGCCATTACGGTCGAAGAAACGAGTAAGCAAAACCTTCACATTTGACCGAACTTGACATGCTTTTTTGGTCTTGGCTCTTTTGGACGCTAACATTGCGCTTTGGTTTCAATTTCATAGCCATACCCCTTGATTCATCACCAGTTATGACCTTTTGAAGAAAATCTGGATCGTCGTTGATGATGTTCAATTGCTCCTGAGCAATGTCCAGGCAACATTGTTCGTGCGCAAAATTTAGCAATTTCGGAACAATCTTCGCTGCCGCACATTTCACGCCTAACATTTTTGTAAAAATATCTTTGCAGGAGCCAAACGTTATGCCAACATCATTAGCAATCTCTCAGATAGAGATTCGATGATTATCAAAAATCATGTTCTTCACTGCTTCAATGATGTCATCGGTTGTTGACGTGCTCGGACGGTCAGGACGAACATCTTCACTGACATCTTCTTGGCCTTCCTTAAATCGGTTATACCATAATTTAATTTGTGTTCTGCTCATAGTAGACTCAACAAACATCACAGTCAACATTTCAAATGTCCTTGCACAATTAATTTTACTTTACACACACAACTTAATACAGTTTCCTTGATACATTTTTTCGAATACTAAAAAATCGAAGAGCACACCAAACGACTAACCTTTTCATCTGTTAAACTGTTAATAGCAAGAAATATGTACCAACATAACAGAAAAAATATGCGAAAATCGATCATACGTAACTGACGAAATTTGAAAGTAACTATTATTTTTTGATCACACCTCGTATTTCAAAGAACATTGACAGCTTTAAAGTTGCCCACCTTTTAAAGGTGGGTTTTTAGCCGCTAAACTGACACAGGAGTCCGGCATCCGATTTGGACGACGGCCCAAGTCAAATGTATAAAGCGTGTTCCCATCTTACACCACCAAAAAAAAAAGTTGCACTTTTATAAAATAATAAGCTTGTAATTTTGTCTTACCACTGTACACTACATGCATGTGAAAACGATAAACAAATATTAGGAGAAGAGAAGAATTCCCAAGGCTCTGTAAAAGTTTAATGGAAAAAATAATTAATTAAATTTTAGTTTAATAACTTTCTACCATAAATCAATAATTTTGAAAAGTATAAAGCGGTATGAAAAAACAACACTGTCGCAAACTTGCGCTCAACAATTGCAAAATGTGTATTGCACAGCCTTGCAACGTTAAAAAAACGCATGAACACAAATGCACTCACACTAAAACATATATTTCTCGGTCATAAAAAGGCAAGCGTAGTATATGGAAATAAAATGCTTTCCATACGAACAACTAAAACCTTAAGCTGTTGCTGTTGCAAATGCAGGTCGCCACATTTGTTTGTGCAAGGGCTTACAAAAATTATGAAAATACATACATGTATTTACGTACGTAAGTATAAGTGAGTATATAAAGTATGCAACTATTTGCAAAGTTCCCTTGTTAAAAATGGCCACGGGTAATAACAAAACAAGTATCCTGTTCTTATTTTATAAACAACAATCAATACTTGTACGTACGTATACTTCAACACAAATGGAACTCTTATAATAATACACATACACACACATACACACAAATGCATGTTTTACAAATGCTGAAAATTGCAGCAACGCATCGTACTAGAAAAAGTTTTTGGAAATATGCCATGAAAATAACACACATAAACTATTGAGGCTTTTGTAAACATGTATGAAAGAGTATTAAATTATCAAACAATACTTGGAGTTGCAAATATCCTGAAGGAAGTTGGAAAAATTCTACAAAAAAGAAGCATTTGAAAACCGAAATTCTACACTCAAAGCAACATTTTATAAAACATATATTATTAAATTATTTTGCAAAATCTACTATTTTAATTTAATGACTTAAAATCAAATCAGAAGAAACTCAATGTTTTTGTTGATGAAACACGTGTACGGTAAGTGCTCGTAACAATATTCTTTTAATCGAATAAAACGCTCTAAAATGATTTCAATTAAATGTAAATACTACTGCAAACTGAAATCAATTCATCAGATACTTTTTAAGTTGGTGCCGAATTACAGTAAGTATGGATTTTCTTTAATCCAAAAAGGAGCGCTTGTTTCAGATTATGGATTATTTAAATACTAAACACCTAACTTCATCCAGCATTTGCCTAACCAAGACAAAAGGATTAAGATCAAGTTAATTCTATTCTACTACGTCCCTGTCAAACTTCAAAACCTATCAATTCTTTTGCAAACGACATCAGCATTTGTCATTCGTTTTCATTCAATCATGAACCTATACTATACTATATCGCAGATCGATGCCAAGAGGCAGACCATGATTGATACGCTCAATGACGATCTACGTATAATTTCCCAATGAGGTCGTCAATGCTCGTAAGACCCAGGGTTGTCTATTAACACATAGGCGAACACCCATGGCTGCTGCCGTATCTGTACTTATGGATGGTATCAGTGTTGCCATAGATTTCTTGAAAAAATACCTACACATGCTAAAAAAGTCCGATTTTCCCTACACGTTGAAAAAAGTCCCCCTAAAAAAAATTCCTAAGCATTTTTGTCACTAAGGTAGAAGAAAACCATTAGTTATAAAAAAAGATATATGTTTATTAAAGGTTTGGTAACAAAATAAGTAAAAAACTAAAACAAAATAATACGTACATTTGTGCTTTTAATTAAATTCAATTAAAACAACAGAGTCTTTTAAAGGTTAATATGAATAGTTATTAGCAAACAAAATTTTAAAGGACAGGTTACTTTAAAATTAATATACACATGTAATTCCATTCAACTAATTTAAACATGAGAACTTTCATTAAATTAAAGTATAAAAACAATGTAATTTTAAAATTATTATTTATAGTTTTTTTTTCAACTAAATCTTTACATAATAAATTTAATACAGGTACACATACAACAGGATATTTTACAATTAATAAAGTTCTTTCGAATTTAATTTTCTAAAATGACTATCAATACATTCGAAATTTATGCAGTCTTTTCCACTGTATTGCAGAAATAATCTTAGTATACAAATTGAACTTAAACTTGTGTGGCTCAATTTGTTTCGATCTTTTGTACAAACATCTGTTATTATTGGAAAAATCCTTTCTGCATCGGCATTAGCTTGGGGTAAAGCAAACAAAATCCATACAAATTTTGAAATACAATTTCATCATTAAAGTTTTTCATTTTTATTATTTTTATCCAAAATTGTTCCATATTAATTTTAAAAAACATATTAATTTCACTTGTAGAAAAATTGTATTCGATTCAACGATCTCACGCATGAGATCATTGAGACTTATGTTAAACTTTTTAGACAATAGTTCAAGTTTAAACTCATCCTTTTTTTCTCCAAAAACATTTTCTGGGCTTAAGAAACCCATTTCTCTAAATATCGAATCATTATCTAGTGGGAATCTATCCTGTAGTGTCGATAAGTAAAACTCTAGACAATAAGATTTAATTTCATAATATTTATCTTCAGGGAGCTTTTTACATACGTATGTATATATAATATGTCGCCAACTTTTTAAGTCACAATCAAGCCTGGAAATATATTTTTAACCTTGACAACACTAGTTTTTAAAGCTTTAGGTCTTTATATTTTTCTTTCTTTATTAATCGATATTTCGCTAACAATTTGTTAGCATCGTCAGGAATCTTTAATTGTTAACCGTTTTAAAGGCAAAAAAATTTGTTGAGCCGTTTTGAAAAAAAGTATTACTAAAAAAAATGATGTTGCATTTATTTCATAAATAATGCGACATGACGAAAAAATCCCTACATTTCGGAGAATATAAAAAATCTGTCCGATTTTCCCTACGCTTCTATTTTAGTATCCAAAATACCTACCTGTAGAGATTTTCCCCTACTTCTGGCAACACGGGATGTTATAAAGATTGCGGAGGCGGAAGCTCATAATGTTCCTGTTATGAATATGCAATGCGATATCCGCTGGACTGAGCATATTTTTTATGTCACAAAAGAAGCATTTAAGTGCCTTGGTTTTTTGAAACGGTGCAAGACATAGTTTATTCCATTCAAACAATCTCTTAATTATTTATACCACCTATATCCAACCGAAAATGGAATACAACTTTCATGTTTGAGCCGGTGCCTCAAGGTCTATTTTGGGACTACTCAACCGTGTACACGAGAGATCGAGGAAGCTTATCAGTGACAGTAGGGGATCCAACTCTATTAGCTCACTGGAGCATCGTCGCAGTGTGGGGTGTGTTACACTGTTCTATAGTTATTATAATGGATATTGGTCAGATGCGATCAGGGATTTTGTTCTCGAAACCCGCATATTTTTACGTAATACACGTGCATTTTCAAGAGCACATCAGTTTTCATCAAGTCTTAAAGTTCAATCCTTATTTTTAAGGTACAGTTTCTCAAACAAATTTATTAAAGTTGTTAGATTTATTTGACCTTATGAATTTTAAATGTTTGCTTTTTTTTATTTCTAAGCTAGAGTCTAGAAATAAAGAAAAGCAGATATATAAAAAAAATTTAATTTAATTTTTGGCACATACATATATGAATTTAATGTGAAAAAAACATAAATTCTTACTGCCAGAATGGCCGCTGCTACTTTTAACTATAAGACAAGATCTAAGAACGGAAGGGAATAACACTCTAAAACACAAAATGAAAACTCATGTAAAGATTCTCTAATGTAAAGTGCGAGTGTCAGAATGCTACACTTTAGCTGGCAGATGTGGTTTCAGTTTTGTAGGTTACTGCTCTAAGCAGATAGTATAATGCACAACAAAAAAGCACTTACATATACATATAAACTCACACGCCACAATGTACCGATTGTTTTAAAATAAACATTTTTAAACTTAATTCCACAAAAATGTACCCATTACGGAATTAAATTACTTTTGCAGTATTACATGGTTTCTAAGTATAACGAAGTTTCATATTTTTATGGCCTCCTTTCAACTAAAGGTTTGGCATACTGTGTATATAAACGCCCTGAGTTGTACAAAACTCTGTTTACAGTTTGAATGTTGAAAAGTCTTGGAAGCAAAATAGAAATATTTCTTTTCAGATATAGCGTATTTGTTTCATTTTTTTTGATGTAGCAACGAAAAATCAATAACCTAATTACTATATTGTGTAAATTAGATCAGGCATGACGATGTCTAAAGGTTCTGTGAATCGCAACAAATAATTTTGTGTTTAAATGTTTAATTTTCTACGTTTTTCCCCGGTTCTTTTGCTATTGGGTTTTGCTGATCATACTAAAGTATTTTAGTTCCTTCTCATTTAACCTGTTCACACAATTCAACCTATCTTTATGGTATGAAAAACAGTGAGAATCAGCAATTTGTATAACTTAAAAACCATTTCCTTTAGATAATATAATAAGCCTACACCCTAAACAGCAAGGCTGCTTGACATAATCCCACATTCTTATTGTGCTCTGTAAAATGGAACGGCATCATTTTATACAAACGAATGTTTCTGACCCTAAATGAGTTGAATTTGATTTGGAGTCGGTGAAAACTTAAAAGTCCTGCCGAAAACTGAAAATCTTTGCTTAATTAAGAATAATGAATGTAGGCATCACCCAGGGGCCGACTCAAATATATTACAGCAAAGTTCGATATAATTGAAATATTAGTAGACGTTAAAAAATTGCGAATGGAAAATATAATTTACTCTAGATTGTTTGGCAGTCACAGGATATGTGTTTAGAGTTTTGTATGGTACAATGCAATGAAAGTATTATTACTCGTGTCATAGTTTGACCTGCCCTCTAGCATACTTTTCGCTATGAAGTTGTGGAAATCAGTGATCAGTTTAGCATACCTTAATGCAACGAAAGCAAGTTTATATTTGATCAAAATTTGCAACGCACACATTTGTCGATAAGCAAAATCCGTGACAAGAATTTTCACAGTTGTTTCATATCTGAGAGAACAATGTGGTAAATACATTTTTTTTAGGCTGTAAACTCTTTCAATCAATTGACGACGACGAATTAAGCGAATCGATTTACAAATCCCCTAACTCCTCAGTAAGTATTACTACTTATCAGGCAACAATTTTATGAATGCTTTGATAGCCCTTTTATAAGGCAAAATATTTGTCTTAAATGAGCCACCTCGAAGCAATTGACTTCAGTGTTTTCATTATGCGCCATTGTTTATCTAATGCACTAAAATAAAGAAAACTTTTCCCAGTTAAGGTTTATTATTAGTAATATTCAGTGCTTATTGAGCACTGTAATGCATTCACCCCCTTTAGTGCCTCTAATTATTTAAGGCCATATTCATATTAATTATTGTAAGTTTATTAAGCTCTTATTTGACGTATTTCTATGGAATATTTGTCAAATAAACGTGTAACAAACCTTCAATAGTTTTTATGAATATGGGTGTTATATTTTTAGCTGGCTTGAGTTTAATAAATAAGAACTACTAAGCTAACTACTCTTGAAATCCGGTGCAGATCTAATAGAGTTGCCCAAAATTTAACTTAAAACATTTTTAGCTGATTGTGTTGTGGGAAAATTTGTTTTTGCTTGAGTTTCAAACTTTTGTTTTCATTAATTTATAATACTATTTATCTCCAGCTTCTTATTCTCTATAAAAAATATTTTTAGTTAAATTTCATTGAAAAAACACAAATACATTTTTCATTATTTTTGCAAGTATTGCAAAAAGAAAAAGAATTATTAAACTGTTTTAGTACAAACTCACATCAACAAACTTGGCTGCAACCATGTTGACATTAAATATCAAAATAATGCGTGGCTGGCAGCCATCATAGTTTTGAATTTGAGTATGTGGTTGTTTCGAATGCCACAAGAGGAGAACTACAGTTTGCTTATGCTCCTCCATTCCCACGGAGAAGTTATATTTACACAAAAGTGTTAGCTGACGGCATGCTGACTAATGCTTTAATTTCGGTTTTTTATGGAATCTATGTTGTTTTTGCTTTTATGGGGCTTCTGCTGCATGCTAGCGGCACAATTTTACTTGTCGTATAACTTTGTTGCTTACTTGGTCTTCGAGCAGTTTTTCTTTTCTTAAAGATAATTCATGGAAAAAGGAACTTGTATTATTCTTTAAGTAACTATTACCCATGGTCTTAAATATTAGCTTATTTTTGTACTTAATAGGGTGAAAACTAATGAAGAGTACACACATATACAGACAAACTTTGCTAGACATTATTGGATTAGCACAATTTCTACTGAATAGAAATTGAGGTTCTTTGGTTGGTTTTTACATGCAGTGAAAGTGGTTTCAGTTCTAATTAAATGTGAAGCTTTACTTGTTGTCTTGAGATTAAGATTTCTTGGCATACACTTAAGCTTCTGACTATCGTTTTCACAAAACAGTTGCTATTGAGGAATTAAAAAAATTCACAGTGTGTTTATTTATAATTTCGCACACGGAATGCAAAGTTTTAAGATTTTCGTTTAATATAATGGCAAAAATGGCGGCCAAGGAAATTCTTGAATTTTGCTAACATGGCTGGCTGTTGATAAAAAATATAAAAATTTAAGTAACTGAACCTGAAAAGGTTACTTTAATAAAAAAAACTAATTATCATAATATCAGCACATATTATGCAGAATAAATAAATATAAATAAATTGATAAAAAAGTAATTAAAACCGGATTGATTTTTTTAACAGTTTGTTGATTTTAATGAAAACATTTTTGCACGCAATTATTATTATGAAAAATTGGATTTTATTGTTTCTGAATTCAATTTATTTTAACATTATATTAACTATACATACAAATATATTTAAATTAATATAATTTTAAATTTTTAAATTAAATACATTTATATTAAATTACTTTTTCAGGCTTAAGTTCAACCCTTGGTATTGTCACTACTTTTCATTAATATCAATTCAGTAAAGAAAAGTAAAATTTAATACAAATGTATTACAATACAGAAGTTCAATGAAATTAAAATTTACGGTAAAATTTTTAAATTAAAGTTTAACACCGGTATTCATCAAAAATAAAACGTTGCTCAAATACATTTTAGAAAAAATTGTATATGAAATATTTGTGGTAAAATGTGTTTCAACAAAGTTTTATTTTTTTATGAGTACCGGTGTAAAAATTACATTTAACTGATGCTGTTGAGAATTCTCTTACACTTCTGAAATTTCACATTAAAGTACAGATATTTTAGCTTTCAATGTATCATCATTGTATATGATAATTTTATATGTATGTTTTTTCAATAAATGTATTAATAGATAAAACCTAGCTGATGTTGGGAAAGCACAAGCTTTTAAGAAGAAACCCAATTTGAAATTGGCGGAGGAGAAATTGATAATTAAAAATTTAGAACAATGGTGACAAAACAACAGAATTAAAAATCATAAAATATAAATAGATACATAGCTTTATTGACACCGATTCTTCTACAGTGCAAAATGTTGTATTGCTTTTACACAATCAAAATCACTTGCAGTGTTGCTTGAGCTAAAATTCAATGAAAAATATGACAGGGTCTTAAAAACTAATAAATGTAAGATTCCGAATAAAATTAAGGGAAGCGAGTCGTGCTGGAATTGATAACAAGTTCCGGCTACCGGCTGTTTCTTATCAGAAACACTCTTCATCAGCACTTTTATGAACTTCGAAATTTCATAAGCTTAGCACTGCCATTTAAGCAGCTCGTGTACCATGTAGGTATCACGCAGGGGGTTGAACTTAAGCTAATTCAGAATTATTCAGATAAACTACACCTGCAAAAACTTACTAAGACCAGATTTTAAAATGGTTGTTGAAAGGTGATTTTGTTGCAGAATTTCGGTTTTTACAATTTTTTCAATGCCTTAAACCGTTTTTGAGCTTAGAGAATATATATAGTCCTACCTCCCCCATTTTTAAAATAACGGTATATCGAAAAAACAAAAGCTAACCTAAAAAACGGTTGACACCACTAAATTCAGCGCACCCGAATTAGGTTTAGTCACTGGGTGCCCTTTCTGTCGGTTTTTTCAACTAGCACAGTGGAATTAACAAGCAGATCTTGTGCCTCGCTTATTAACTATAGATCAGTATCACTTGCTCTCATACAGTTTATCTGCCAGTTTGAATGCTACACCAATACTACTCATTCAATTGCTTTTTAATTTTTTTTATCATCGAAAAATTTAATGTACAAAACATTTAAAGTAAAAAACATAAAATTTATCAATGAGCCTTTAATGTAAAGTAAAAATGAACTTAATTATTTATTCGTTATAAGAGCCAATTGAAATTTATTACTTTAGGTCAAAAAAATAGACCTTAATGCTTTCTGTCTTATAGCGAATAAATAATTAAGTTCATTGTTGAATATTAAAAAAACTTTTACTTTTTGATATCTTCAAGAATACAAGTTGTTGGTAGCCAAATGTCACCTGTTGTAAGGAAGTGCTATAAAAAGTAAAGGTGTTGCAAGACGTAAAATGCTTTCTGTATAAAAAGTTTGTTTGAGCATTTCTGATTCTCATTTTGTTCATGAGAATTTTGGAATAAGTAGTTGGGCTTCAAACATTCTTTTTAGATTTTTCAAGTCTACTGATGAGTTGTTTAGCAGCAACGAAATGTCGGCGGCATATAGACGGCTGAAAAAAGAGACAGAAAGCATTAAGGTCTATTTTTTAGACCTAAAGTAGTAAAATAAAATTGTTATTTTTATTTATTTATTGATTGATTTATAAATTTAGTTATTTATTTATTTAGTGGTTTATTTATTTGTTTATTTAATTATTTATTTATTTATTTATTTATTTATTTATTTATTTACATATTTATTTATTTATTTAATTATTTATTTATTTAATGGTTTATTTATTTATTTGCTTATTCATTTGTTTATTTACTTATTTATTTATTTACATATTTATTTAAATATATATTTATTTATTTTTGATTTACTTATTTATTTATTTCTCTATTTATTTATGTATTTATTTTTATACATAAATTAATTTTTTTATTTATTTATTTATATATATATATATATATATATATATATATACACACACATATATATATCTATATCTATATCTATATCTATATATATATATATATATATATGTATTTGTTTATTTATTTCTTTATTTATTTATATATTTATTTTTTTATTTATTTATTTGTTTATTTATTTATTTGTTTATTTATTTATATGTTTGTTTTAATTTCTCATTTTTGATTTTACGGAAAGTATCAGCTATACTGAGCTCAGTTATAAGTTAAGTCTGAAACCCCCTAATACTCAATCACCACAAGGTCGCGGAAAGTTACATGTGTGTAGAACCCAAAGTATGAATTATAACTTTTTTATTCAAATCACCGGATGCACATTAATACCACAATTCTATACATAACTACATACGCAGGGTTTTTTTGTGAACTTTTTGCGAGGGCAGGAAATTTATATCATTAGGAAATGTTTGATTGATGACACACCAAACAAAACGACGCCCGCAAATATAAAAAACCAAATTTGGGAAAATTTCACATTATTCAGCAAACATAATGATATGAATGAAAATAGAAATCTGACACAGAATATTTATGGAAAAGCTGAACAAGTAAAAATTATTATGTGTGGGTATTTGTAAGCACACACTCATGGATGCTCACAAACCTAAAGACAAACATATGGATCCACAAGCTTACGAGCACAGTAACAGAGTACTGAAACGTGCAAAGATGTTCTCACACCAGTCAACAAACAAGTTTTTTAACTGGTTTTTTGTTTTTGTGTATTTTCTTTTTTTCTCCTAAATCATAATGTGCGCATTAATCATGCTTTCACTATAAATATTTATTTTACAGGGTTAGTAATACAAATTTTAGATCCAGTTCAGAAATTTTTAGTAATTTAAACATCATATAGAATATGTCTAAAATATTAAATTTGAAGCTTATTGCCTGCGCCTGACGGAAGCTTTAATAGTTTTTTGTGTAATAGATTTCAGTCTTATATACTGCTAAGTTCAGCTGGTGACTTCAGCCATATTAAAGATTTAGCTACAATTTTTCCCTAACTGCTAAATGAATTTCCAAGCGTATAAGGGTGCCCTGTTTAAATGGAAGCCTATTCCTTGAGAAGAGAAAAAAATCCAGTCACCAGAGTTGGCGACTTGTCACCACAAGCGGGAACTTTTGAATCGCTTTAACAACAAAAGATTTAATTTGCCGTCTGAAGCTTTTCTGGAGATAGTCAAACAATTGTACGGGTTTTGTTAGGAGTTTTGCTAAGAAATCAAGCAATTGACATGGCTTCGAAGTCTCTCGGGCTCAGATGATCTTTGAGGTGGACGTTAAAGAGCCATAGTATGTTCAGCAGTTAATAAGCTGTCAACTTTTAAGTTGTGGTGTTTTTACGTGCCGCCACAAATATGATAATTTTACGCATGTGTTTAGTTCAGCACCAACAGTTGATCAGGCAATAGATAGAAGAGCCTGACAAAAACCACCTGACAACAGAATCATGGCCCCACCAAAAATATTTTGGTTGTCACAAAGATCCTTCAGCGTCCTGTCCAGTGTCTCCAGTGACCTCTTACGGGCCAGTATGCATTTATCTAAAACAATTAATTTGCATGCACGGTGTGGCAAATTGGTGTTTCATTTATTAGCATGTTCAATAGTAACTTTAAGGCAGACTATACAGTCCTCCAGCTATCTATAAGAGTCCCAGCTATTGCAGATAAAGCCAATGCACCAGTGACCTGTCCGATTATTTTTAGCAGGATTTCAGGACCTTTTTGGAATTTTTCTGTTCGAGTTACCAATTTTGCCATTTTTAGCCCCTAAATGTCAAAATTAAAAAGAAAAATAAATAAAAACACATATCGAATTTTGTTGAAGGGAGCTGAATTCAACTTTTTATTTATTTCCTGTTTGTACCGGGTGTTTTTTTAAGCTAGATAGAACTTTAAATTGTAAAAAGTAACACAAAAAATTAAATTTTGATGAAACTTTTTTTTTATTTGTTTCAGTATACTCTGACAAATCATCATGAATAGACTCACGCTTGAACAACGCTACAAAATTATCCAAATTTACTTTGAAAATCAGTCGTCGATTCGCACAACTTACTATCGCAAAATTGTGTTCAGCGATCAGGCGCATTTTTGGCTGAACGGGTTTGTTAATAAGCAAAATTGCCGCATATGGAGTGAGACCAATCCACAACAGACCCTACAGACTCCATTAAATCCAGAAAAATGCACCGTATGGTGCGGTTTTCACGCTGGTGGCATCATCGGACCTTATTTCTTCAAAAATGAGGCCGGAGCTCGCGTTACGGTCAATGGAGATCGTTACCGCACCATGATCAATGATTTTTTGTTTGAAAATATGGATGACATTGATCCGGAGGAGATGTGGTTTCAACAGGATGGCAACCATCGACTTATTGAAATCAAAATTTGGCGATAAGTTGATTTCGAGAAATGGACCTGTCAATTGGCCTCCAAGGTCGTGCGATTTGACACCTCTCGATTATTTCCTGTGAGGCTAAGTGAAGTCACTGGTTTATGCTGATAAACCAGCAACAATTGACGCCTTGAAGGCCAGCATTGTTCGTGTTATTCGTGACATACGGCCAGCAGTGCTCGAAAAAGTGGCCCAAAATTGGACGTCCAGAATGCACTTCATGAAGAACAGCCGCGGTGCCCATATGCCCGAAATCATTTTCAAATGTTAATGTCACGTATTGATCTTTCGAATCAAAAAAAAATTTTGATTACAATTTAATTTTTTGTGTTATTTTTTAAAATTTCAAGTTCCATCGAGCTTAAAAAAACACCCTTTACTTGTTTCATATATAAATTCTATTAAAAAATATACTAAAATTCCCTTTTTACCCATTTTGTCTCCTTAGTACTCAAAATTTAAAAAAGTACCACATGTCCGTTAAATACACGTTTACAGTTTTACGTGCGTTTTGAATTTTTGTGCTACCTAAATTAAGTTCGGAGATATAAAATGACCGACTGTACCCATTTTTATCCCCGCTTTCAAACCTTTCCTGAACTTTCGCAAATAATTCAAGGTAAAACTTAGGCGAATTGGTCCAGCCGTTCTCGAGTTTTGTATATATAGTTTAGTAATGGCGGCGCATATTTATTTTCAGTTTAACTAAGCTCAGTTTAAATGAGATCTCTAAAACCCGGCCTAAGTTTATATAGCAACGCCCAAGAAATTGAAGAAAAAGTCAAAGGTAAGACGATGTTCATGTTCTTAAGCTATTCAATGTAATAAAACACTTGCAACTAATAACATAGGATAGTTTAAATCAATTGGCGCAGCTCCTCACAAATACAAGTCAAAACAATATCTAAAAAATTAATTGAATCATAAAAATGTGCTAAAATGTAATAAAAATTTGGTTGTATATAGAACAATTTTGCACGTTACGATTTATTTTAATTTTTTCGAATTTTTTTGTGGCTCTTCTCAAGAGAATCTTAGGAAATCTCTAGCGAAAGAGGTCCAAGCGGTAGAATACGCTCCACACACAATGTGTTTGAAAATACGAAGCACAGGCGATGGGCAAAATTACTCTTACCGCTTAAGTTGAACATTAATTTAAATCTATTTGGATGTTTGAGATCTTAAAATGCTTTTCATTCATTTGTGTCTCTACTCTGCTGCATATTGGCTCTAGCCACTGCTCAAACATAATTTAATTGTTTGGCATATTCTAGTGCAATAAAAAATTTTGCAATGTAAGCTTGCGTTACATTAAACTGTTGACCTAAAACTGTGTGTTCAAATGTAATATCTATTATATTTGCAAGCTTTTACTACAAAAAGGTATTTCAACACAACCATTAAGTTATGTTTCTTCTCTCTTCTTACATTAAACAAATAAACAGGAAGCAAAACTGTAGAGGAAACCTGATTTCAGCACGTTAAGTCGAGGAGTTTTAAACCGTTTTTTTTTTTTAACTTACAGTTTATATACCAGATATCTGCTGAAGCAAAAATATAGAAAATTGTTTGCTTATCTACTACGACACTGTGAACAGATTTACCCTTTATTACCAAAAAAAAAACATTCGTTATTCACGCAATACTCCATGCAAAAATCCAATATGGATATTGCTACATAACCACCACATTATTTTAAACATTGACCAAAACTAAAATACAAAACTGTAAACAGTTCATCTGAGCAAACATCTTCTACGATGGCAACTGATGGTTCTAAAAATTCCAAGTTCGTTTTATCATCTTCTTTTTTATCGAAGCTCTCTTTAAAATTCTGTCAATTAAAGTAAAGTAAATTTTTTTGCACAGCTGATGCATGCTTATTGTGTCAGTTAAATGTTGTTTAAGTGAACAGAAAAATTAGTATGTCAATAAGCAAAAAATATTACTTATAGCGCTCAAGGTAATAATTTTAAGATATATTTCTTAAAGTTATTTTGCTTTGCATATTATTTGCAGTTGAATAAAAACAATCAAGGTACAATACTTTCGTTGTAGCAAACAAAAAAAAAAAACATTGATTAAATGTCTAGTTCTAAAAAATAAACTTAAGTCTATTAAAAATTGCAATAACAAGTAAGAGTGCTATATTCGGCTGGGCCGAATCTTAAATACCCTTCACAATGGTACATACATTCCGATTGATTTTTGATGCGAAAAGTTGTTTTATTTGGCTTTTAAATGGGCCGATTTTTTCTGAATTTCAATATCAGATCCACTACCGGGATTTAACACAGGCTGCAAAACTTTTATTTAAATAATTCCTAATATGCTCAACTTCAACCACTGGGTGACACCAATTCTTTTTAATATCAATGAAATAAAGAAAAACAAAATGTATTTCTTAATTATTTATCAGTTAACTTTATAGTAAAATTTATTTAACAAAAAATTGCATATAATTGCATTATTTTTGAATTATAATGCTAAACATTGCCATTAAGTGTGATTTGCTTTTCAATTTACTTACGTATGTATGTGGGTACATGCATACGTATGTATGTATCTATAATAGAAAACTCTAAAATAAATTCTTTATTATTGAATATTTTCAGTGTGTTCCATAAAACAATGATTATATACATACATATATACATACATACATATTTACATTGCTTGGTTTTAAAAAATGATTTTTTTCTTGTGCACGTTGTTGATGATCTATTGCGTATCATCATACACATGTATGTGTGTATGTACATATGTAAGTACGTAGGGAAACCCAAAATGATTTTTTGTGTGAATGAATTTGAAGACGCAATTGTTTAAAAGAATTTCATTGCGTACCCTTTTTTCAACAATTCTTTATATCACTTTCATTTTCAAGCTCGTGTATACATATGTACATATGTACATACATACACATTTTTACACCAAAGCAAAAAAATTGTTTATGCTAACATACTTGCATGCATACATACATATGTAGATACATACATACCTACATACATACAAACGTATCTACATACATACATACATACATACATACATACATACATACATACATACATACATACATACATACATACATACACACATACATACATACATACATACATACATTCATACATGATCGCAAATATATATACATATGTATATAATATTATATACATATGTATGTACCATTATGATTGATTTTTGGTACCAAAAGTTGGGTGCAATGGGCCGATGTCCAAAAATTTTCTAATTTTGCCCCTAAACAGCCTGTATGTACCATTCCGACAAATTTTTAGTGCAAAAAACTGTTTCGTTTAGCTTCCAGGCCCGACTTCTTGAGATATCGGGAGGCGCTATATCTCGAACATATATGGGCCGATGACAAAAAGATTTCCAGTTTTGCTTCTGAATAACCTATATGTATCATTCTGATTGATTTTTGGTGCCAAAAGTTGTTTTATTTAGCTTATAGAGCCGATTTCTTGAAAAATCGGGAGACGCTATATCTCAGGTATATATAGACCGATTGCAGACATTTTCAAATTTTGCTTTTAAACATCTTATATGTACCATTCTGAACGATTTTTGGTACCAAAAGTTGTTTTATTTGGCTTTTAGAGCCGACTTCTTGAGAAAACTTGAGGCGCTAAATCTCGAGTGTATATGGGCCGATGTCCAAAATTTTCCACGTTTGCCTCTAAATAGTCTATATGTACCATTCTGATTGATTTTTAGTGCCAAAAATTGCTTTATTTGGCTTAAAGAGCGGATTTCTTGAAAAATCAGGAGTCGCTATATCTCAGATATATATGGACCGATTTCAAAAATTTTCCAATTTTGCTTTTAAACACCTTATATGTTCCATTCTAATCGATTTTTGATACCAAATGTTGTTTTATTTGGCTTTTAGAGCCGACTTCTTGAGAAAACGGGAGGCGCTATATCTCGAGTGTATATGGGCCGATGTGGAAAAATTTTCCACTTTTGCCTCTAAATAGCCTATATATACCATCTTGATTGATCTTCGGTGCCAAAAGTTGTCTTATTTGGCTAATAAAGCCGATTTCTTTAAAAATCGGGAGACGCTATATCTCGGATATATATGGGCCGATTTCAAAAATTCCTTCATTTCTAGGATTTAATGAGCACTAAAAATGATATGGTTTAGTTTTTAAGAAAAAATTTTTTTCAAAAATCTGAATACAAAAATTACACAAAATATCCCTCAAAACCCGGTTTTTTGAATATATCTCGGCTATCCGCGGACCTATCTTACTGAATTTCAATAGCAGACCCACTACCGGGGTTTCACACGTTTTAGCGAAAGAATGAGGTTTCTATCTCAAACCGTTTTCTCAGAAACGGTATTTCAACGACTACAGACGGACAGACGGACAGACGGACCGACGGACAGACGGACAGACGGACATCGCTCAATCGTAATCGCTATTGATGCTGATCCAGAATATATATACTTTATGGGGTCTTAGATGGATATTTCAATGCGTTACAAACGGAATCACAAACTTATATATACCCTTACACATTTATGTGAAGGGTATAAAAAATGTTCTCACCCGTAACAATTTATTATCTCAGCAAATACAAAGATACAAAACAAAAATTTGTTTGAAGATTTAAAAAAGTATGCGCAATAAAAGTTTGATTATTGTTCGTTTGCCTACTCTAACATGTCACTCTTACTTATGTTTCCTAAAATTATATACACTCAAAGAATTTCTCTGGCAAAACTAGCAACCTTTTACTGCTTTTATGAGGTACCTAATAGTAGAATAAACATATATGTACATTAGTTTTATTCTTTTGCACTTTTGTATCAATAGAAACAAATATGTGAATAGTGTATTCAGTGTCACCCGATTTTAAAATGAGAAGAAGCTAAAACGCATCTCAAAACGAGTGAAAAATTTGTATTTGCAGCTAAATTGTTTGCCTGACTTCCTCTTCCCCTTGAATATATTTTTTTTATTATTCCAAGTAAAAATAAGACAGAGTGCTGTTAAATATCACTCCACTTTCGGCCATAATATTAGCTGCTTTATCCCAACTGTTTTAAATAAGTTTATGAATATATTCCTCAAAAATTTATTTATCTAATACCGCCGTTATGTATGATATTTAGACCGATATTGTAAAATTAAATTTGTTTCTGTCAAAATTGCTACAACTCGCACAAGGGGCATACTCCTTAAAAATCGGTTTGTGCTATAGCACAACCTACACATGATCCAATATCGGTGGAATAGTATAAAATTATTGTACCAAAAAAAAACAAAAATTTAAATTGCTTATATAAAAAGATTATTTATTGGATCTCAGAGTTCATATACATACATATGTATAATAAATTTACATCAAAATTATTTAAAATAGTTAAAGAAAACATATCATAATTAACTTAAAAACCAAAAAACCTTTCCAAAGCTCGCACAGTTACATTAGTATGCACAAAAAAACACACTTGGCTTACAACTTATAACATGGAGTCTCAAAACCACCTTAAAAACTTAGATGTTTGTTCACACAATAATGTATGATGACTTTTCTTTGCAGCACATATTTTTTTTTGCTTGGTTCTTATACAATGGATTGGTGCCTAGGGGCCGAACTGCAGCTCGCAATTGAATGAGCTGAATAGTAAAAAGATTGCAAAACAACCCACACAGCATTCGATCACGAATGCCACTATTATTATCATTAGTGGGATACAAAAACAGTAAGAGAGAACAGAGATATTTTCTTTTTGTGAAAATTTGAGAGTCCTTTTGCAACATGGAAATTGCTGAAACTGAAATGGGAAAGGAGCTACAAAAGGATCCAGGAGATAAATCTGATTTTGGGATCTTAAAACCAAAAAAGGAAGCTAAGTCTAGCTTGTTTTGTCTGGAGTGCACTTACATATCTTAACTTTGAACTAAGGCGAATTCATACCACTTAGATGCACTAGAACTCACTGCAAGCATAATATCCAGCACATACATATTGTAGGCGTAAATAGTTTTTTGGTTTCAAAATTTGAATTAGTCTAGATGTATACCGCTGCACAATAGCTGTGGTCAAAACTTATTAGGTATGCTCAGTAGCTAGTGTACTAACACGCTATTTATAAAGAGAAAATGAGAAAAGTTTGACAACTTCGTTTACGCTTTTGTTTGAACCATGCCATGTTTCTTAAATAACTAGATGTTATTACCACTTTTATTTATACGGCCAGTAAAAACAGTAGTAAACATAAAACATATATGTGTATAGTTTTATCTTTAACATTAAAACCAAGTATTTCATGATGAATCTAGTGTCTCATTATTAGTGTGAGTAGTTAAGGACACACGCATACATATCTACCTTTAAGATTTTTGAGTGTAATGTTCCATAAAGGAAATATATCAGCATTTGGACTAGTGTATTGCATGAAAAACAAAAATTGAATTTATATTTTTCGATCAACCTTTTCCTTCAATGTCTTTATCAGTTTATCAAACTTCAAAGACTTTTAAACCAAAACAATTTTCGCAACACACAATTTCTTTAGAAGAAATGACCAAATTTTATGTAAACAAAGAAAAAAATGTTATAGCTTAAAATTATCCAAAAGTAAGATACAACAAATAATCACATGTGCTCCAGACATCTGCAACAAGTAGAAAATTTTCGGGTATGCATAAACACGTACTCTGATTTTTATGATCTTGTTTTTATAAAAATACAAAAAACACTTGTTTACACATCGGGTCATTTCAAACAATCAGTTCTACGCACTTAATGTTTTTTGCCAACATGAATATTACAACCGTGTCGCTAAGGACATGTGTCTTACCTTGCATCAATGCTAACATGTTGTTAGTGAAATAAGTGGTTTATTCACATGTAAAAGTAGTTCTCTACTCGGTGTTTTCTTGTCTTGGCGTTATCAAACTATATTTAAAATAAACTATCTATATTATTAACTGTGAACTTCTTTAAAGTTTAAAATGGAACAGTGCCCAGAATTTATTTCAAATTTTCATATTTTTCTGCTAACCGCTTATGTGCATATAAGTAGCTCGGTTGTTTTTGATTTAATTACGATCAAATCATATTCACAAAACAATCTTGCAAAAAGCAAACTGTGTACAAAAAAGACATTTTTGTTTTATGCAAATCAGTTCGAGTAAAATGTTGCAAAAGAACTTACACGGCATTTATTTTTGAGCACAGAAAGCAAACAAGTTTGAGTTGTGCTCTAAATTCAACTTTAGTAAATATGTTTGCTCGATCATACTTGTTGCAGTTGTCTGCTGTGCTCACAAGTTTTCTTTACAATGAATTCCCCTTGCCATGAGCATACCATGTTTCCATCCCTACGTATACGTAATAAATATTGCAGGTAATTTTTGACATACAACACTCATACCCTTCAGTTACTCTTTTCAGAAGGTAATGAATTTAACTTGATTTACAAGATTTGTTAATGGTTTCAATAATAAAAAATAAACTAAGTCAAGTACGAGGCTGGCTCGCACACTTAGGGTTCCGTACGTATGTATGTATAATGTATGTATGGAATGGCGTATGTGAATACATATGTATATTTTATAAATTTCATCTCTCTGTTTTTACAGCTACTTTATGTTGTATGTGGACACCTAGTAATTTTCCACTTGTTGCTGTTGTAATTTTTTGGGAATCTGGGAATACATACGCTGTGCGAATTTCGGCTCTCTAACTCTTACGGCTCGAGAGTTATAGCTATTACTCTACGTTGTAAAGGGACACCTGGTAGTTTTACAGTTGTTGTTGTTTTTATCAAGTGTTGTTGTGGAGCATATGTGAATACATTTATTATGCAAATTTCATACCTCTGTCTCTCACGGTTCGAGAGTGACGGCTAGTTGTTACTTTACGTTGTATAGGGACATCTGGTAGTTTTCGACTTGTTGTTGTTTTTAGCATTTGTTATTGTAGGCCATATGCGAGTAAATATATTGTGCATATTTCATCTCTCTGTCTCTTACAGTTTGAAAGGTACGGCTAATGTTTTCATACGTTGTATAGTCACACCTGGTAGTTTACGACATGTTGTTGTTTTTAGCATTTTTTGTTGTGGAGCATATATGAGTACATATTGTTACGTTTTAACCTTTTCAAAACGTTTTCCGTAGATTCTTTAATTGTAATGAAGTTAAAAACACTCACGTCTTCAGTTTACAATAATCAACAGTTCAACACTTTATTTATTTGAACACACTATACTTGTAAACACTTTAATAAGAACACTTTACTAAAAGAACAACACTTTCACTTTTTTATTACTTAAGACACTTTACACGTTAGCGCAGCTAAAAATCGACTGACTTTTCAGCGTTAAGCTTCGCTGCTTTTATACTTCCCATGAACATTACTAGAACATTCTAGACGTTTACAGAAGCTAATCACGCCACATCTATAGTGCGATGTGCGATGACTCAACATGAACAAAAGATATACACACACACCGACATACATGCGATGTGCGATGACTCATCATGAACAAAAGATATACACACACACCGACATACATACACGCGGCAGTAAAACTCAAGCATCTGAGTCGCGCACATACATGCACACACGAATATTGTATCGTGCGGTGGTGGTTTCTTTTATTTCGCTGTTGTGCTTATTTATCCACACATGTGTGTCAGTATGTGCACACTCGCTGTGCTGCCGTTTTGTTTATCAACAAGCTTCTATGTATGCATGTGTGTGGAGGTATATACACACATGTGTTCATTTACAAATAATAACAAGGCAATATACGCACATATAAAATAAGGATGATTTAGTACGTTCTAGAACAATCACAATCGGTCCGTTCACGACCAAATTTGTAACAATATATTATGCGAATTTCAGCTCTCTGTATTTTACAGTTTAGCAGCTACGGCTAATTGTTACTTTAGGTTGTATAGGGACACCTGGTAGTTTTCAACTTGTTATTGTCTTTAGAATTTGTTGTTGTAAAGCATCTATAAATACATACACTATGCAAATTTCAGCTTTCTATCTTTTACGGTTCGAGAGTTATAGCTAATTGAAACTTTTCGTTGTATGGGGACACCTGGTAGTTTTCGACTTGTTGTTGTTTTTAGTATACGTTGTTGTAGCGGCAAGATACAACAATATCCTGTGAAAATTTCAGTTCTCTAGCTCTTACCGTTTCGGAGAATAGACGCTGTGACGGACGGACGGACGGACGGACGGACGTACTTGTCTCGGTAATTGGGTTACGTAACAACTTTAATAGTAACTAATAAATATATATTTTTGTTGTTAATAATCTACAATTACAGAAAATATCAAAATTATTCATTTGTTTGCTTTTTCTTTTTCAGTATGTAAATTTTTAAGTCGTTCGCTTGCAAAATGGTTTGTGACCGTCGATTTTATGTTTGATTGCGTCGCTGAGGTACAAGCAATGAACCTGTTTTTTTTTGTTTTCTTTTAAAGTACAAAATATTTTAGTTGTATCAAAAAATTCAAAATTTTTAATATGTTTTTTAATAAAATGGCAATGCCATTTAAAAAAACATTTTTTTCAATCTTGCAAAATGTTTCATTCAGCCGGCTAATGACAGTGCACATAATCAACGCCAACGAATGTTTTCCCATGACATATGGCATATGTTTGTACACAACAAAATAGAGCAGGCTCTGTGTGAAAATATGTCTTATGACTCGTCATCATGTTTATTACACAAGCAATGTTTTAAAGGTCACACCCCACTCGTAGCCGTCTACACGAGTAAAATTTGGCAGGTACAATGTAAAAAAACACGTTTTCTGTGCGGTATGTAATTATTGCCACTAAAAAACAATTGAACAAACTGTTTTTTTGTAAGTCCCAAGGTTTTTCATTAGATATTTAACAAAGTAGTTGAGGCTTATATGATCAGGGGCCCAATTGTCGTATTTGGTATCGAATGAACTATCGAGTAAAAATAACGTAAAACAAAAGCAAATAAAGTAAGCAACACACAGCATAAGCGACGTAATTCGATCGATCACCAATGATGCGATTTAGCCCTAGCATTTTACCCGTAACTCGAGTTTTTAACCGTATTTATGAAATTTCAAACACATACTTTTTTTGTATTCGAAACGTATATACACAAAGTATCGCTTCCTATTTCAATTCTACCCATACCAAAGTCTGGTTTTATATCCTTTTATAAAAGTATTTAATGTTAATTTTTCTTTGACTTTGTATGTACGCATGTTAAAAGTCTTTGTATTCTTATTTCTTATTCCACAATGTGTTATTAATTCATGTTCTTGTTTCTAAACTGTGCTTGAAGAAGTGTTTTCCGTCTTTAGAGAGCTTGATGTCCTTCCATAAATTTGAATAGTTTTCCTGATGAATTTCATATATTATTCAATGGAAACTCGTGCAGGAGTATAAAATTAAATTAAAATACAAGTAAAGATAATAGATGATGGTCCACCAGCAAGTAATTTATTTATTCATAACATCCAAATGATTCTTCATTTATTACGTCTTACATTTTTTCCCATCCAACAAATGAAGCGAATATCTGAAAAGGCATTAGAAGATTTAAAGCTACAAGAATGAATGAGTGAGTGACTGACTTCATTTAGCATATAAATTATGTATCTGACAAATGTCTGTGTACGTACATGCTGATGTAGAAATGTATATACGATTGTGTGTTAAGGCGGTTTGTTCAAAAAAAATTTATGTGCCAAGAATGATATAAAGTTAGACAAATGATTTTAAATATTAGCAGTAAATTAATGAATGTACATGTATCTCTTAGCAAGTTAAGCCTAATTTTTTGGTTAATGATAGTGGGAGTGTTTTTATAACTTTTGTCGAAGAAAGAGGTAAAGCTCTTAATAGTTTGAGTAATAAAAAGGTAGGCCCATTATCGATTTACAGAATAAAAATAAGCAGAGAGGACATGTCATAAACTCGAAAGCGTAATATTCATTTATTTAATATTTTACTATCTAATATTGGATAATAAAATGTGCGATATTTTTTACATAAACATACACGGAAAGAAAAATCACGAAAGTAATATTACTTTATTATAACTGTGTTGCACCTAAAAAAATTAAACAAACAAATTGCTTAGAAAAATTACACATATAATAAGCGAAAATATGTTTTAAATTATAAACTTTTGATCCACTACAAATTAAGCATTTAATAGTGTATCTTTAAATTTGTTTTTCGTAAGCTATTATTATATTAATAGATTTATAAATTTTATGGACTAGATATTTCATTTTACCAAATGAATAGTACGTTAAATATTTCTTTAGCATTTCACCAATTTCATATATTTCGAAAGATATAGTTATACACTGAAGCTGTAAGACGCGCTACGAAAAAACCATTACAAAGTATCTCACAGCCTACCTACTTTAAACTATGTATGTGGCATTTTTTTTTACAATAAAATGTCTACATGTAGTGTACTAACTTACCCCCCCTGGGCCACATAGTGTATCTTTCTGGTTATTCCAGCTTGATTTTGTGCCACCGGGGCAGATAAAGTGCAGGATACGTCAGTTATCTTGTTAACCAGAAATCTTGGGCAGATCCTGAAGGGTTGCTTCGTGTACTGGGGGACCTGCAGAAACCCTCCACCAAAGAGCAGTTCGACAGTACTGGAGTCGGAGCCTGATTATAGGTTAAGGATCCTTTCTTGGCTGTTCGCACAAGTTCGCATGTGAAGGAAACGTTGTTAACCAAACTGATCATTTCGGGCTTATGCTCATGGATTAAATGAGCTTGTAGTGCTGTTACTAAGCAACAGGCACTGCTTTATAAGAAACTGGAACGGCGGGATCAGCAGGGCTGGTTAAAGGCCTGGTGTTCCTAGGAATTTCAGGCTGCCAGTCGTAGACGTGATTTCCATATGTTGTAAAGGGAATTTTACTGCAGCAGAGATTAGATGACCCAAACTCCTATACAAGGGGTTATGTTATGGCCCAAAAATAGCAGCAATAAATTGTCAGCGAGGAGTACAACCGGCTGCTCAAGAGCGATGGTGTAGCGTCAAAATTACACCATGTAGTTTGTTCCACCGTCAGGTTAGGGCTTCAAGCCAATTACTGACGCAAAATCTCTAAACATCTATAGAATATTATATCAGAAATATTGCTTCTGTAAAAAACATAACAAAAATTGCCTGCCAAACGTTCAAATATAAATAAATATAACTTATAAATAACTTAGCAAAGTTTCTGCACTTTGCACTAAATATCGCAAAAAAAAATTTTGGAAATAGTGCCTACAAACATTAAATATTAAGGAAAGATGCTATTTCTGCAAAAACGTAAAAATTTGTAATACAAAATTTGCAACTGTTTTATGTTTTTAAAAATTATTTTAATTCAATAGGTGTATTTTGCAAAGATTTCAATAAATTTCGTACTTTGGCGCCAGTTGAACTTTTAGCAACTATCTTAATTTAAATTTTGCAGTTTGCAAATTTTTGCTACACTCTTGCAGTAGTAGTAGTTTTCGCAAGTACATATTTATGGTTTCTAAAAAACAATTTGAATTTAATTTTTACAATTAAAACAGTAGACCATATTTTTCTGCGTTTTTAAGCACTGTCTTTTACACCTATTTAACTCAAATGAACAATTATGAGAAATTTTTCACAATTAGTATATTCTGCCGCTTCTTTGCACAGGCAGGTAGATTGAAGTTTACATATGTTCACATTTTGTAACGCTGATATCTAAAAAAAGTGGAATCTATTCAGCTGCATAGAAGGTATAAAACACTAGAAGATATTAAGACAGTTATGTTCACTCACATATTTAAATCACCTTAAAATGCTAAAGTCATCGAAATACAGTGTCCTCAACTTCGAAGTAGCAGTAGAAATATTGTTGACGGATTGAGCAAACGTTAATCATCACACGTTAATAAATTGAGATATCACCCTAAACTTGTGGGGATCTTTGTAACAAAATAACCATTTTAACCATCTTAATGAGTGGTTACGATGAGGAAAATATACATATTCGAATTTGTCGAGCTTATTTTACGTTATATATCTCAAAACAGACAAATGATTAATCGATAACATAAGCGAACGGATACAGTGTTGCATAACACTATAACTTTGGGGTCGTTAATCTAAAATTCGATTGCAGTTTTCCATTAACTATGATTTTTGAGATATAACTAAGTGATATATGCAAGAATGTGTATATGTAAGTAAGAATGGTTTAATTATGTAATATAAAAAAAAACTGGAAATAGGCAGTAAAAATATATTTAAGTCTGTCGAGTAAAATATGTACTAAATAATTTGAAAATTTTGAAAATTTGATGCCAAATATTTATAGCTAAAATGCTATCAAGCAACGTTGGTAGGTAATATAGTAAATAAATTAAGTCAAGTACGAGGCTGGCTCGCACTCTTAGGGTTCCGTACGTATGTATGTGTAATGTATGTATATTTTATAAATTTCATCTCTCTGTCTTTAAAGCTACTTTATGTTGTACGGGGACACCTAGTAATTTTCCACTTGTTGTTGTTGTTGTTGTTGTAATTTGTTGTTATAAGGCATCCGGGAATACATACACTGCGCGAATTTCGACTCTCTATCTCTTATGGTTCGAGAGTTATAGCTATTACTCTACGTTGTATAGGGACACCTGGTAGTTTTACAGTTGTTGTTGTTTTTAGCAAGTGTTGTTGTGGAGCATATGTGAATACACATATTGTGCAAATTTCATCCCTCTGTCTCTCACGGATCGATAGTAACGGCTAGTTGTGACTTTACGTTGTATAGGGACACCTGGTAATTTTCGACTTCTTGTTGTTTTTAGCATTTGTTATTGTAGGCCACATGCTAGTACATATATTGTTCACATTTCATCTCTCTGTCTCTTACAGTTTGGGAGTTACGGCTAATTTTTACTCTATGTTGTACAGGGACACCTGGTAGTTTTTGACATGTTGTTTTTTTAGCATTTGTTGTTGTAGGGCATATGTAAACACATATATTCTGCGAATTTCAGCTATTTGTCTGTTATAGTTTAGCAGCTACCGCTAATTGTTACTTTAAGTTGTATTGGGACACCTGGTTGTTTTCAACTTGTTGTTGTCTTTAGCATTTGTTGTTGTAAAGCATCTACAAATACATACACTTTGCAAATTTCAGCTTTCTATCTTTTACGGTTCGAGAGTTATAGCCAATTCCAACTTTTCGTTGTATGGGGACACCTGGTAGTTTTTGACTTGTTGTTTTTTTAGTATTTGTTGTTATAACGGTAAGGTACAACAAGATCCTGCGAAAATTTCAGCTCTCTAGCTCTTACTGTTTCGGAGAATGGACGCTGTGACGGACGGACGGACGGACGTACTTGTCTCCGTAATAGGGTTCCGTTTCACTCTGATGAGTACGGAACCCTAAAGAGGGGGCGAATGCCACTGCCTAGGATATCGCTGTGTGGAATTTTCCACTCTGAAATAAATGAGGTGTATTGTGGTAACTGTTAAAGAGGTAGCGGTATACATGCATTTATACATAGCTATGTACCTGGAATTGACAGCAAAAAAAAAAACAATCTTTCAAAGCACGCCCTGAGACACCCTTGGAAATTAAGTAAATGCAAGTATATGTAAGTATAACAAAAGAAATCTAGATGCGAAAACAGAAATTCGTTATGATATGTGCATGCGGGCATATATCTATTATACACGTGTATGTATCGGTCATACATATGTTTTAGCCAGTTAATATTTCCAAATTCTATGCTTGCATATCATAGTAAGATTTTACATTTTCCATTATTTATTTTACGCACTTCTGTCGCCAAGTGAAAGGGATGTCAGTCAGATGTTACACAAAAGAAGTTTTTGTTTGTAATTTATGATATAAAATGTAGTAATTAATTAACTGAGATGCCATAAGGATTGATATCATTAATTTTTTGGTTTATTTGAGTTCTAATATAACAATAAATTGTAATTAGTAATAGTTTGTCTAAAACTATGTTTTTCTGCACTGACAGTTGTAGTTGTTTGTTATTGTGGCCTGCGAAAGACATGCGAGAGCACATACAAAACATGGAAAATGAAAGAATGTGACCAGATATAAGCCGAAAGAATTTGTTCATGAAATCTCTAATTAATTTCTTCAGGAGTTGGAAAAAAAATCGAATTCATTATAGTTTTTTTTTTTTTTTGCTAGGCTTCAGGTTTTTTTCCTTGCAACTCTGTAGTTGAATCACCCGCTTCGCTCTCTCAATGATATTTATGAATCAGACTGTTTACACGAGTCGTCTATGTGCTTCGATTTGACTTCGTTTAGCACATTTTTCTGAATGGAAAAAAAAGAAGTAAGTGAAGTGTTGTCGCAAACAAATCACTTTCATATGGAAATGTCTTCGGAGTTGGCATTGTGGGGCATTAAATACAACACAGATCTTAACTTTTATATTTATGGGACAATTACGTTTTCTTTCTTTGTTTGATTTTTTGTTCTATTGTTTTGTTTACAATATATAATTTTGATAGATAGTGCAGGTAAACTTGCGATATAAATTAGAGAAGACAGGCATTTTTTGTGCTTCGCATGTAGCTTCAATATGAAGCTACTTCATTCGCTCTCAAAATATTATATGGCGAAGCACATTGCTTTGCTTCTGATTTGGGTATTAAGCACAAATAGAGAACGAAGCGCATGTCGTGGAAACATGCTATAAAAAGGTTTACCTATTAAACAACAATAGTATTTGGCGTCTACAGAATAATTTTCTTCCAAAAATTTATAGCTGACTTCCAAGGAGTAGAAAAAAGACTCCAATGTCAAACTAATAAAAAAAAAAATGTGTTGCTTAGAATAATAGTGACTAAAATTTTGGAGAACATCTAAAATTATATTCAAACAAACAATAGCAAAAGTGACCGATCCCCAAAAACTATGCAGGAAAAAAAAAAAAAAAAAAAGCACATAAGCTTTAAAAAAATTATGCACTTTACAAATTTTTCGCCTAAAATATAAACCCAACTATATCAAAATTTTCTAAGTTTTGTGGGTCCAAGTAAGCTATGAAAAAAAGATTAACAAGTTTTTTCATTATTTCATTTAATTTCAGATTAAGTTTTGTTTTCCACAAACAAAAAACTTTCATCAACTCCGGGAACAGTTTCAGGGTTCCACTACCCTTTTGTAGTGTTTTTAAGTAAGTTATACAGTCAAGTTTTTGTACTTTTCCAAAGTTTCTTATATATTGCACTGTGTAATCACAAACTTTTGGTTTTGAAAGTCATACAAAAACGTTTCATCAAAAAAAAAAAAAAAAAAATCAATATGGGGTTTTTTATCTCCAAATATTTCATTTTTTGAGGTGCTTGTACAACTGTCTTTTTGTAAGAATTTATAAATGTGCACTAATATCTAAACGTAGAAATTATTATCAAATATAATATATATGTAACTAAAACTGCTAAAAATAAGTAAGCTTTTTGTCTACAATAGACTGGCTGAAAAAACTGACTTTAACCACAAAACTCTGCTCTAAACTTAAAACCAAAAGAAGTTGTCTTTAACTTATTTAAAAAGAGGTTTGCACAAATAAATTTTGTTTGCATTAAATAATTAAATTAAAAATTTTTTAATGTCTATTATTAATCAGAATTTTCATTGAAATTTTACTTTTATTCAATTCACTTTGAAGTTTTTTGTTGACTTACTAATACAGTCTTACATTTGTAAATGTGTATGTTAACATTTATATTTAACAATTATATTTCGATGTATAGAATTTTAAGTTGGCATTACTGTTCAAGATGGCTACCGATTTAACAGCTGTCAAGTGATTTATTCTCCGTTTGGTTTGACAATTCATCATGAATAGACTCACGCCTGAACAACGCTTGCAAATAGTGCAAAACGAGATTGACGTTGTTCCCGATTTTCATAGGCGAATTGTGTTTAGCGATGAAGTGCACTTCTCGTTGAATGGCTACGTCAACAAACAAAACTGCCGCATTTGAAGTGAAGCTATTTTCTCAAATGTATGTGGAAACACCGTTACATCCAGAAAAACTGACTATTTGGTCCGCTTTATGGGCTGGTGGAATCACTGGTCCGTACTTCTTCAAAAGCGATGATGGCCAGAACGTTACAGTCAATGGTGATCAGTATAGAGCCATGATTGCTAACTTTCAATTCATTCCTGAATTGAATAACCATGATGTCCAGGAGATGTGCTTTCAACAAGACGGCGTAACATGTCACACAGCTCGTGCCACAATCGTTTTATTGAAAGACATGTTTGGTGAGCGCCTAATTTCATGTTTTGGACCTGTGAATTGGCCTCCAAGATCTTTTGATTTAACACCGCTAGACTACTTTCTGTGGAATAAAGTCATTGATGTGCATGGATAAGCCACAAACGCTTGACCATTTGGAAGACAACATTCGCCGTGTCATTGCCGATATATGGCCAGAAATGTTGGAAAAAGTCATCGAAAATTGGACGTCCAGATTGGAATACATCCGCGGTCATATGCCAGAAATCTTATTTTAAATGTAATGCCACAAGATTATCTTTCAAATAAATAAAATTCAACTTAAATTTCTATACCTCGAAAAACACACCCTTTACATAATTTTTGAGAGTCATGTTAATAGAGATGGGATTTTTTTAAATTTGTAAATGGTTGTAAGATAAATAATGTGCCGTTTTCCATAAATTATGTGGCACACATTTAAAGCTAGTTCAACTTAAAGCCAACTTTAATTTTGACTAGAGTTAAAAAAAGTTAGCAACCTTTTTTTTAAATTTAAGTTGTTTCTAAAAAGAAGCGACTTTAGTGTTTGACTATAGTTAAGGCTAAATATTTTTAATTATTACAAAAAAATATTATTAAAAGTTGTCTTACTTAAAAACTGCAAATTCATTTTAATATTTCACTTCTTTAAAACACTCTACTGTATGTTATCAGTGTGGGAGCTGAAACATTTTCTCGAATATTGTGGTTACATGTGTATGTACAATTTTCACAAATATGCTGGTCTATGTGTTTTCTCGGGTTTTTCTTGAGGGATTTCTTACGTGTCTACGTCTGCAAATAACAAATAGAAACAAGTGTTTTTATTTGTATTTCACATATGGTCGTACGTGCTTGTACTTTTCTTCATTATTATAAGAAAAAAAAAACCAAATTTTTTGGAAGACTTATTTCCAGGTAAGCCGTGCATGAATTTTTATATATAATAAAAATTTTTATAATATTTGTCTAGAAAATAAAACCCTAAAACGCGCACTTCAGTGGTGCGCGAGAAAAGATTTAATGTTGTTCTTTTCAGTTTCCATTAGCTTCTTCATTTTAACAAAACACAACTCCTCTTCTAAATTAAATTCAAATATTTATTTTCCGTATGAAAAAACGAAATAAAATTAATATCAGCCGCCCTGGTGTTCAAATACAAGCATATAAATATGCGGCTTTTGTGAATGTATGCTTATTATTCGCTAAATTAATTCACAGTATTTGTGTTGGTGCTTGTTTATTTGAATAAAATATCGCATAAAACATTTTCCTGTGGTGGATGGCGAGTGTGTGTTCAAACTAGAGTTTTTGATTTGCCTACTTTCTCTGCTTTCTGGGAATCGTCACTTTTTAACTTTCTGTAGATTTCAGGTATTCAGCAGAATGTTGGTCAGACTAAAAATACATAATTTTTTTGTGTTAGTATATGACGATCAACAAGATCAAAAGCTTGCTAAAATCCAAAAATAATTGAAACCCAAAAGCATAAAATAACAACAATCTGATATTAGAAAATTATGTTGGGATTTCCCGAGACAGAAACTCTACTCAAAAAAACTCATTAAGAAGGCTGTGTTAGACATTTGCTGGGTTTTAATGAAATTAAATTTCTTATTTCTTTTTGTTTTTGTTTTTTGCTTTATTTGATAGTTTTTACATCAGAGCGTGTATTATTTAATTAATGATGTTTTATTATTGATTTATTTTTCAGATAACTGTAAGGCTTTAGCAGCCTTCGTAAGTATGTAACTGTGCGTTAGGCTACATATGTATGTCCGTAAGCATACATGTATGTATGTAAGTATGTGAATTTATGATAACATGTGTTGCTGCTTTAATACAAAACTGCTTTTTATAATGAAAAACACTTCATTCTATATGAACGTTTCTTCTTTCATTTTAATAAAGGAATATATTTGATAAGCCAAGACAATATGTTGTCCTTATCGTGATTTATAGTAATGACGTGAACAGAGATAGATTGATTTGTGTTTTTATTTTAT
The DNA here is from genome assembly GCA_963662145.1 of Sturmia bella. Lineage (NCBI taxonomy): Eukaryota > Metazoa > Arthropoda > Insecta > Diptera > Tachinidae > Sturmia > Sturmia bella. The sequence continues at coordinate 39,858,720 of OY759169.1, forward strand.
TTTCTTGCTTAGATAGTACGTTCGACGTACATATTCAATACTGGTGGAGCTAAGTTTTAATTCAAGATCTTAAATGTGAAAAACAAATCAAACAATAATTTTCTGACTATATGAAATTAAGTTGCATCTCTGAATAAATGATTTCATAAGGGAAGATCTTAATGCTAACGAAGATGAGTAGTATTTTCGGTTGAGGCTTTGGCGCCCATGGGTAATTTGAAAAACCTATCAGTTCAAAATGAAATTTGTATATATATTGCACTTTACAATTGAACAATGACAACTTGTACTCCTTGTGCCTGGATACAAACGATATCGTCAGCAGAATGACGTCAGGAAATTTGCTTTAGAACCGTAAATTTATTATAAAATTGCAACTTTGGCTCTGAGGGGTCGGGACGAATAAAACAACAAAAGTTTTCAAATTGACAAATTGGTCTTAAGCTCCGTTAGCTTGTGTTAGCAAGGTGTTTTTTTGTTGCTTTATTTAATTTGCTAAATCATAAGCAATTGTAATCAAATTGACATTTCTTTTGACAGCTTGGCTTAAAAGATTATTGCTCGGCAATATCTTCTAGCAATAATTGTTGAACATGTGTTCAAACACATCACGTAGAGCTCACGTTAATTCATTGCTTTGACCATCAAACTTGATAATTTATACGGCAACAACTGTCAAACTTATTGCGCATACTTGCCGTCGGCATAGAAAAAGCAGTCAGGTGTTTTTATTTAAATAGTTGCCCAACCTCAACTTTGAGCTCAAAAAAGATAAAAACAAGAAAATGAAAAAGAAAGTTGGCAACAAATCAAAAGGCAAAGTGAGCTAGGCACAAAAGTATATGGTACTTGAGTGTCAATTCTTCTCGTCAGAGATGGGATGATCTGCCCTAAGTGTGTAAGTCCATTTTTTGTTTTGTAAATTTTCCTGCACTTTTACATTCGGTTGTGGTTTCAGAAAATAATACCGCGTTGCTCTGTGGGTATTTTTAGAAAATTTAAAGAATGTTCATGCTTTTGCACATTACTTAACTTTTACCAGCGTTTTACTTCTTGTCACCCCATTGTGCTGTTTCACTCGTTTACAAATTATCTTGAGAGAACAAAATATACTAAATACTATGATATAAGATTCAAGTATTTTGTTTTTAATTTAAAAATTTCCAGGATATAAAAGAAAAATATTACAGGAAAGCATTACGTAAACCAGGCTTATTTCAAAGTTTTATTCAGTGCACATCACAAGCATAATTTACGTATATATTCTCAATAAAATTGTACTCGTTTTAATAAGCTCAATACACATGTTGTAGCACAATCGAAATGCAAACCTTGTTAAGTGTGTGTATGTGCTACATATTATTTAGCAAGTATGCCAAATTTGGGACAAACATATTTTAATTAACCAACCAAATATGCAATGGAAGATTTATCGGGTCATGCACAGTAGCACACATGCACACAGGACATATCAACTGAAACTATAGATTTTAGTATAACAGACACAATTTTCAAGTTCTTTATGTGTGTACATTTCTGTTTACAAGCAAATTCAAATACTAACATGTGTTTGTCCAAATTAAACAAGAAAATCACATACTTTAAATATTTTGTTATTCATTTTTAAATAAATTTTAGTCTTAAGATTTTTGTAAAACAGATTTATAATATTTTACTTTTACATTGCATTTTCTATTCATTTGTTTCAAACAAATACATTTCTGATACATGAGAGTTTAAATTAAAATATGACTTGAAGTAAAATATTTTTAAATGATTATTTTTCAGAGATGAATATTTTGAAACATGGACATAAAAGTAAAATACTAAATTGTTAACCTTATTATTTAGTTTCTTGGACAAGTTAACTATAATAGTATGCAAGTATTTTCTGGCATAAGAATAAATAGAAGTTTCAACCTATATACATAGACATAATTGTAATGTGAGTGACTGATTGGGGGATCATCGCCCAGCCCTAACGGCTAAAGCTAGAGTAATTAAATTTCGCATATTTCATTTCAGATGGTGAGTTGTTTAGCAACAACGAAATGTTGGCGGCATGTAGACGGCTGAAAAAGAGAGAAAACATTAAGTTCTATTTTTAGACCTAAAATAATAAATTTCAATTGGCTCTTATAGCGATTAGAGTTTCAGGAGTTGCAACGCTACAACAGCTGTTCCGCAGGCTCACTTTTCGTTTCACTTTTCGTTTTACTTTTCTAACATCTTTAATGGACTAAGAACAATTTATTAAATTGAACCTGATCCCAAATAAATAAAATTCTTTTATCTAATTGAAAATTCATCCCATCAACCAACCTCTCTACGTAATTCACATGACATTTTTGTCACCTGGCTCTGAGCGGTGGTTAAGCACACAAACATTTCAATGTTACTCAAATTTCCAAATGATTTAATTTTCTCTATAAACAAAAACCAACTTTTCAAATCAAAAAGATTTTTTCAAAGCCAACAAAAATACTGTGTTCAAAGCAGAAGCAAGTATTTTTGTGTTTATAATATTGCTCGTACACAATTCCTTCCCTTAACTCAGTTTTTATTATATGTTTTTTGAAAAGAAATTTGTTACATAGATAATCTTTAGGATTTGTCAAAGTTTATTTGTTTTCTAAGCAAACATGCAAGTATGTATGTATTTTTGAGACTACTTTGACTTGTACAAACAAAACTTTGCATGCTCCAAGAAGTCCCTAAAAGTGAGTTTTATTTCGTTTAACTTGATTTTCTTCTTTTTCTGTTCACTGAAGGAAAGAAACGAACATTTAAAGATTTAATTAGACACAAATAAGTTTCATGGTTTTTGTCAGTAAAAAAAAAAAAAAAAAAAATCAAATAGAAAAAAGCTTACTTCACTTCTAACTTTTAATTTAATTTAAATATGTCAATCTCCGAAGATTGATAGAGAAATATATTTCACAAAGTCGTTAAGATAAATATCTTTCAACTGTTTTTCTTCCTCTCTTTAGCTTTAAGTTAACATGACAAAGTTCCTGACTTTGAAGTGAATTTTATTTTACATTTTAACAAAAACCGAACAAATTGTTTTTCAAATTAATTATATCTTATTCATTTTAAGTGATTACACAAGGAAACAGCCATTAAGTTGCATCTGATCTTCATTATATATTTATTTCCATCAGCTGCAGTTATTTAATTTAATATAAATGTATTTCAAAGCACAGAATACTATTATGAAAATTGCTTAGAGGCTTCAGGAATCTAACAAAAAATTCAGCAGTCAATATAAAAAAAATTACTCAAAATTTTTGTATTTTACACTTTATAAAATTACAAAGGAAACAAATATCATGTTTTTATCTTTTGTAGAGTACTCTAGCAAATTTAAAATAAAGTTCGTAAGTTGTTAATAAAATTTATCTATTGGTCTTTTCTAATTTTAAAGAACACCCTTCATTAAAATCTTTGTGAAAATCGTTTTTCTATACAATACTAAAATGTTCGAAGTTTTGAATGTACCATATGACGTTAAATCTGGAAAACTAGAGCTGAACGAAAAAGTTGAGCTTAAATACAAAATTAGCGAGCAAGGTGACGAAGTTACATACAACAGTAACAGGTACACACAAATTCAAGACTGAAAGAAATATGAGTTAGGGTCTTTAATGCTAATTCAGTACTTAAGTATCTCATTTGGAAGGCCAAGTTTTTGGTGGAATATGCGCGAAATAATAAAAATTGCATAAAAAAGATATATTTTGTACTTTAGGGTAATCTATTTTAATTACAGCTCAAGAAGATAATAATATTAACTCATTCAAATATGAACTTAATTATTTATTTGCTTTAAGAGCCAATTGAAATGTATTAATGCAGGTCCAAAAATGAACCTTTTTCAAAAAATATATGCTGTATTTTTCAGCTGTCTATATGCCGACGACAATTCGTTAGAATTTTGAATTCAATAATAATAATAAAGTATTATTAAATTCTAATGAATACATATAATCTTAGAAATAAGATTATTTCATTGCCAACGAAATGTCGTCGGCATATAGACAGCTGAAAAATACAGCAAATATTTTTTGAAAAAGGTTAATTTTTGGACCTGCATTAAAATATTAACTCATCTTAAGCAACATAAAATATTGAGACTCCTTACGAAATAACTGTGTTATAAAGAATTATTTCTCTTAAGGAATATTTAAAATTTATTGAATATTGAAACTGATTTAATAAAAACATTAAACACAAATGTAAAATACATAAATGTATGTTCATATGCATAAAAATTTTAGAGAAAACGTATTTTTTCAAATTTAAAAGCAGTTACCATAAGCTTCTAAATGTTATTAAAAGAAATCTTTTCTATAAAATTTTTACTATTTTGTACGTATATTATCAGCATTAGTTACTAATAATAAATTATTCTTTTAAATATTTTTTTTTATTTCAAATAAATACACAGGCTTTTCATCAACAAAGAAATTTATTCATAATTTTTCAATTTTTAATTTGCCCATTTCTTTTCAAAAATTATAGCTTTGAGCAAAATTCATTGGCATGACTGATTACAACACATAAACACATGAGACTTATCGTTTTTATTTTACCAATTGTAAGTTTTATGTTTTATAAAAATCAATTCTATAAGAAAGAGGATAAATGTCCAAAATGAAACTACATATTTATATACACCTGAAATGCCACTCTTATCAACAAGCGGCGTTGGCGAAATCGTAGTGTAAGCTGCTACCAACCTGCACGTCGCTGGTTCGATCCCACTTGGTTCCTTTTATTTACTTATGTATTATTTTTCTGAGCAATAAATGTGGTAAAAAATTTCATGTTTTTTTTTTTTTGTCTATATCTGAGTAATTATAAACCCGATGTTTATTTTTCAATCTTCAAGCAAAGGGGACATTTGTAAAACGATTAGAGTAGAATTGAGGTCAATGAATTGTCTGGTGGCTTCACAATCGGTTCACGAAAACAGGGTTTTTATAGCAAATCTTTATGTACCCTTTCGCCAAAGGACATAAAAAGAATGCGTTATATAATAGTTACATGCCTTGTTATGCAAAAAGTGGCAAAAGTGACATTTTCAGTGACTAAAAATAGACTGTTCTTTTGAGTATTTATAGAAAGGTATTCTATGTTATCTAAAAAATGCATTTCTATTTTCCGATTTTTTCTGAAGTATTTGGTGAAATCTCACTATCATACACTTGAATACACATAAGTACCAATTTTTCAAATCAACTAGGTTATATCAAAGTCCATATATAACCTGATATTACACATTTAATACGGCAGATTTTCACTGGCCAATGTGAGTACTTTTTGACCAATACCTGCTTGGTACTTGATTAAAAGTACGGATGCCAGATATATATTTACTCGAGGTATCGAGAAAATGCATTAACCATATAGATACTCGTATTTAACTATGGATAGACATAACTAGGTGGATAGAACAAAAATTGCTGATACTACACCCAGCTGAGACAGAAACGCCGAACTTCTGTCTCAGTGATAGACACGCTTAACACTTCTGCAGTGCAATTCACTAACTTATTTTACCGATAAATTCAGCGTTAAAAATTTTTTACTGCAAAATATTTGGCTTTCTGATTTATTAGTGATATATGACCACAGTAACTGGTGCTAACTAAAAAACTAGGAATTCATTGCGGTTTATTTTAACCACAAAATGTTAAAATATTCTCGTGTGGTTACAAGCCAATGTTTTAAAACTTAGTCTAGTCATAAGCCAATTAATTTGACTTGACTGTGGGTCGACTACTTAATTCAAAATAATTAGTGGCGAGTTTGGTTTGGCATACTTTTCCGCAAGGATGCCGCTTGATTCTTAATTTAAAATCATGTTGCATTTAATAGTTTATGAATCACTGAATCTTTACTGCAAACACCAAATGCGAATGTTTAGTTTAACGATTGCATTATCTTAAAAATTTACTGAATTGCACTACAGCAAGAGAATCTGGAATATTTGTATCGTTAGAAGTTGACAGTAACATTAAGATGATTTGATTCTCTCCGTCACTTTTTTTTTTTGTACATATTTAGAATGTATTGTGTGAATATAGTAACTATTGAAGAGCTCTTAACTATGTTTATAAGACATAATTTTAAATGTTTCACAAAGTAGAAATCTGGTCAAGACATACAGAAAAACTAGTTTTCAACAAAGAAACTATACATATTCAACATAACTATTTTACACTCAGAGAAAAAGCAATTTAAAGTATAATTGCGAAAGCAACATAATGTTTTCTATAATGATGTGTTAAGTTGTAGCAACAACACATTCTTTGTTAATGCTTGCCGACTGTGCCGGCAATGCCAACAACAGCCGTGTAAGCTGTTTTATTATTTTAATTTCAGCACGTGCATCCAGTCCATTCACAAAAGTCCTTGTACGTAATTTATGAGAAAATATAATAAACTATTCATCTATACAATAACATTTAGTTTATAAGAGGATGTATATTATAAAGAAATATTTTACTTCAGAGGAGAGTAATATTATAAAACCTCTGATTTCATATCTTGAACAAATTAATTAATCTAATATTTAAGCAGAAAAGGATAAACCCTCCTAAGCTCGTTAAGCAAAGTAGAGCTGTTACAATCCTATCAACATAAATGTTATTTATAAATAAAGAATTTGATTAAATTGAATTGAAAAAAGCAATTAATATTGTTAGATTGCCACCTAGGTGACAATGCCACAACCGCGGTAGTAAGCGAAACCCTTCAATCTTTGCGATTAACAACTATTACCATCCCTGATGATTCGTTAGTAGGTAAATCCGAAATAAGTAATATAATAAAGAAATTAAAAACCAGAAAGTCCCCAGGGTTAGATGAAATTAATAATAAATGCTTAAAACACCTGCCAAAATCAGCTGTCGAGTTCCTCGCAGTAATTTTCAACTCATGCCTCAAACAAGGGTACTTTCCACAAGATTTTAAAAAAGCAAAAATTATCCCAATTCGAAAACCACACAAACCTGCAGATAGCCCTTCCTCTTATCGTCCAATAAGCCTGCTGTCATCTATAGGTAAGGTTTTTGAAAAAATTTTGTGTGAAAAACTTTCGGCTTTCATTGAATCCAAAGGAATTTTTCCAAGTTATCAATTCGGCTTCCGCAAGGAACATAATACTCTTCAATCTCTAATACGAACACGAAATTTGGTCACTAAAAATTTTGTACAACAAAAGTCGACGGCAATGGTCTTACTAGATGTTAAAGCTGCCTTTGATTCTGTATGGCATGACGGCCTTATCTACAAAATGATGCAATTTGAAGTACCTAATTTTTTAATAAAAATTCTTCAAAGCTTTCTATCGAGGCGGTCTTTTGCAGTTTGTATTGGATCATCCTGTTCCAAAAATTTCAACTTGAAGGTTCCATCATGTCAGTATTCGCCGACGATACAGCAATATTATGCTCTGACATACTTTCTGAAAGCATAATCGCCAAATTAGAAAGAGATTTAGAAAAACTAGCTAGATATTACAACAAATGGAAAATTACCCTAAATGCAGACAAAACCCAGACTATATATTTTACTAGAAAAAGAAAACTCTGTTATACTCCTCAACGAAATATCACTTTCCTAAATAAGGAACTTGAATGGGAGCAAAAAGTGAAATATCTAGGAATAATAATCAACCCAAAAATTAAATTTAAAGAACACATTCAATATATAATAAACAAACTCAACGTTCTCACTCGCATACTCTATCCTTTTATTAACAGAAAGTCTTCTCTAAGTACTGAAAACAAAATGCTTATATTTAAACTGATCTTCCAGGCCGTTATATTCTATGCAGCCCCAATGTGGCAAACAGCTGCGTCATGTCATATCAAGAAACTTCAGATTGCACAGAACAAGTTACTGAAACTTGTATATAATCTTCCTTGGTTCTATTCAACCCGCAGACTGCATACAATTTCGAATTCAGATCTTGTAGTTACCAGACTTAATAAACTGTCAAAAAAATTTTATTCCAAATGCTCTTGGTCAATACATACTCATATTAATGATTTGACATCAGCTTAAGTAGTTTGTAGACTTTTAGTTAAGTTGGTTTTATTAAAATTTTCGAAAAATACATTCAAATAGGTTTTTTCTCTATAAATTTTTGCCGCCAATATACTTTTTTGCAAATATTGTATATGTATAATTTTCATATTTACTAAAATTTACTAAGTAGAAAAAGTAGGAAAAAAGGGACTTGAGCTATTGTAATATAAATTTAAGTTGTAATTGTAAACACATATGCTATATGAAGAACAACAAGTAAGAGTGCTATATTCAGCTGGGCCGAATCTTAAATACCCTTCACAATGGTACATACATTCCGATTGATTTTTGGTGCGAAAAGTTGTTTTATTTGGCTTTTAAATGGGCCGATTTTTTCTGAATTTCAATATCAGATCCACTACCGGGATTTAACACAGGCTGCAAAACTTTTATTTAAATAATTCCTAATATGCTCAAGTTCAACCACTGGGTGACACCAATTCTTTTTAATATCAATGAAATAAAGAAAAGCAAAATGTATTTCTTAATTATTTATCAGTTAACTTTATAGTAAAATTTATTTAACAAAAAATTGCATATAATTGCATTATTTTTGAGTTATAATGCTAAACATTGCCATTAAGTGTGATTTTCTTTTCAATTTACTTACGTATGTGGGTACATGCATACGTATGTATGTATGTATCTATAATAGAAAACTCTAAAATAAATTTTTTGTTATTGAATATTTTCAGTGTGTTCCATAAAACAATGATTATATACATACATACATATACATACAAACATATTTACATTGCTTGCTTTTACAAAATTATTTTTTTCTTGTGCACGTTGTTGATGATCTATTGCGTATCATCATACACATGTGTGTGTGTATGTACATATGTAAGTACGTAGGGAAACCCAAAATGATTTTTTGTGTGAATGAATTTGAAGACGCAATTGTTTAAAAGAATTTCATTGCGTACCCTTTTTTCAACAATTCTTTATATCACTTTCATTTTCAAGCTCGTGTATATATACATACACATTTTTACACCAAAGCAAAAAAATTGTTTATGCTAACATACTTGCATGCATACATACATATGTAGATACATACATACCTACATACATACAAACGTATCTACATACATACATACATACATACATACATACATACATACATACATACATACATACATACATACATACATACATACATACATACATACATACATACATACATACATACATACATACATACATACATACATACATACATACATACATACATACATACATACATACATATGTACATACATACATACATACATACATACATACATACATACATACATACATACATACATACATACATACATACATACATACATACATACATACATACATACATACATACATACATACATACATACATACATACATACATACATACATACATACATACATACATACATACATACATACATACATACATACATACATACATACATACATACATACATACATACATACATACATACATACATACATACATACATACATACATACATACATACATACATACATACATACATACATACATACATACATACATACATACATACATACATACATTCATACATGATCGCAAATATTATATACATATGTACATATATAATATTATATACATATGTATGTACCATTATGATTGATTTTTGGTACCAAAAGTTGGGTGCATATGGGCCGATGTCCAAAAATTTTCTAATTTTGCCCCTAAACAGCCTGTATGTACCATTCCGACAAATTTTTAGTGCAAAAAACTATTTCGTTTAGCTTCCAGGCCCGACTTCTTGAGATATCGGGAGGCGCTATATCTCGAACACATATGGGCCGATGACAAAAATATTTCCAGTTTTGCTTCTGAATAACCTATATGTATCATTCTGATTGATTTTTGGTGCCAAAAGTTGTTTTATTTAGCTTATAGAGCCGATTTCTTGAAAAATCGGGAGACGCTATATCTCAGGTATATATAGACCGATTGCAGACATTTTCAAATTTTGCTTTTAAACACCTTATATGTACCATTCTGATCGATTTTTGGTACCAAAAGTTGTTTTATTTGGCTTTTAGAGCCGACTTCTTGAGAAAACTTGAGGCGCTATATCTCGAGTGTATATGGGCCGATGTCCAAAATTTTCCGCGTTTGCCTCTAAATAGTCTATATGTACCATTCTGATTGATTTTTAGTGCCAAAAATTGCTTTATTTGGCTTAAAGAGCGGATTTCTTGAAAAATCAGGAGTCGCTATATCTCAGATATATATGGACCGATTTCAAAAATTTTCCAATTTTGCTTTTAAACACCTTATGTGTTCCATTCTAATCGATTTTTGATACCAAAAGTTGTTTTATTTGGCTTTTAGAGCCGACTTCTTGAGAAAACGGGAGGCGCTATATCTCGAGTGTATATGGGCCGATGTGGAAAAATTTTCCACTTTTGCCTCTAAATAGCCTATATATACCATCTTGATTGATCTTCGGTGCCAAAAGTTGTCTTATTTGGCTAATAAAGCCGATTTCTTTAAAAATCGGGAGACGCTATATCTCGGATATATATGGGCCGTTTTCAAAAATTCCTTAATTTCTAGGATTTAATGGGCACTAAAAATGATATGGCTTAGTTTTTAAGAAAAAATTTTTTTTCAAAAATCTGAATAAAAAAATTTCAAAAAATACCCCTCAAAACCCGGTTTTTTGAATATATCTCGGCTATCCGCGGACCTATCTTACTGAATTTCAATAGCAGACCCACTACCGGGGTTTCACACGTTTTAGCGAAAGAATGAGGTTTCTATCTCAAACCGTTTTCTCAGAAACGGTATTTCAACGACTACAGACGGACAGACGGACCGACGGACAGACGGACAGACGGACATCGCTCAATCGTAATCGCTATTGATGCTGATCCAGAATATATATACTTTATTGGGTCTTAGATGGATATTTCAATGCGTTACAAACGGAATCACAAACTTATATATACCCTTACACATTTATGTGAAGGGTATAATAAATTGAATTGAATTGAATATTGTTAGACTGTAACCATATATTTCTAAAATTATATGTTTCTCTTCAAATATGGTTACAGCAACAATATTTTTTCTTTACGTGTACCCTTCACAATATAAACTTTCGTTCATATGAATATAGATGTGTACTTTTGTTTGCATTTTGTTTTAACATTGTTTAAGTATCTCTGGTTTTATTATCGAGAATATTCCTTAAAAAATATATAAAACGTATATTATTTGTATATAAATTTTCATGCTGGAACAAGAAGAAAAATTTTAAATTTAGTTCGAATTGTTATCACTGCATAGTAAACTAATGAAATAATTAATGCTAATTAGTATTTTGTAATGGGATATATTTCAAACCAACTTGGCAATATTATCAAAGTTGTTCTAAACTAATAGCTCGAATAATTTAATATTTATCACTTTAAGCACATTTTGAGGTAAGATTAGGCTACTATATTTCTAATTTTGACAAACCTTCTTTATCATTTGGATTTTTAGTTCCTTGCAGTTACTATTATATTCAACCAATATCTACATACATATATATCGTACATGTTGATTATCCCTTTTTTTCGTCAACTGTAGATACGAGTACATAACTCAAAATTACGGTAGAAAGATTGCGATATTGCAGCAATTGTCTAGCAAAAACTCACGATTAAAGGGCGTGTCCTTCACAAGACACATGCAGAATCTGTGGTAGCTATCACCACACGTTATTACATCCTAAATTCAAAAGCAGTCCCAAAAGACACGGTGATAGGAAACGTCTACGGCAGCAGCAATCTGAAAACCGAAGCCTTGGTGTAAAACGCAAAAGAAAGGTAGATAAACCAGTCCAGAAGGCTATGAAGAAACCTTGTCAACATCCAACAGTAGCAGCGAAACCAGATACGGCCGTAATTATAGAAGCAATCAAGTCGTTGGCACAAGTGTTATCTGTTGTTCATCAGCCGGAAGTGCTCAAGTTTGACTAGCGTCAAGGGCGGCGCCATGTCCAAAATCGTTTTGGACACTCATAATTTCAAGGCCAATAGCTTAAATCCTCTGTATATATTTTTTTTGGTTTTTCTTGAAAGCTGTCGGAATCAGCACATGAATTAATTCCTTTTAATACAAATTGACCTTAGCAATAAGTTGGCAATATTTGAATTTGTGCGCCAAAATGAAAAAGTAAAGTAGATTGTAAGTAGTATAACAGTTGAATTTATTGGAAAGAAAAACCAGAATGAAAGAACATCTTTTGGGTAGTCGCCTTTTAACAACTAAAGGAACACACTGTAATCCTTGTACCATTTTTTTAATCAAATAAATTATTATAACGTTGGTAGAATTACTTGTCCGTTTTCCTGAAGGAACATCTACTATAAAAGGTGAGCTCATCATTCATTCTAAAACCAAAGAAATTAACCCCTTTTTTCTTTTGGTTCCCTTAACCCCTAAATAATTATTATCGCTTTCGAGTGATTATAATTATTCATCCACCTAAAGATTGGCATTATTTTCCTACTATAAAAGCTGCTACTCAAAAGGTGGAGTTAATAATAGTTCAAACTATTTCAATGGTATTTCCTCGAGAAATTTGCGTGACTGGTAAAGAGTGAAATTTGGGAATGATTCCACGCAACTGGCTGTATTTAAGAGCGATGAAACTGTTAATATTGCTCCTAAGTCGTCGGTTTGAGTAACAATATTCAATAAATGTTAGTTTACAAATTATTTAGACCTGTATTCGCTTTATGTAAAAAATTATCACCATGCATATTTTGGTGGTAACTTAAAGTTAAAAATTTGCTATTTTAGGTCTAAGAGTAGACTTTTCAATTGGTTTTGGTTAAGATTTACCAAATATTTAAATTGGTAGGAAGTTTGTTCTCATATTAAAGAAAAAAACTTAAATGACGATTTTCCTCTTAAACCGAAATAAATTTATGTTTACTAAAAAATTTAAATTTAAAATTAATGATTACTACTATTATCTATTTATACATATATGTTTATATCAAAAGTCTCAACTTACATGTAAATTTATCCACACAGAGTACGCATGTTGAATACTTCGAACATTCACTTATTTTTTGAATTTGAATTTCATGCTTTAATTTTGTGTTCATTTGATATGTCGGTGTAATCAGACTTGTGTATGCTTCGTATTGAAACGTTTCGCAATACAACTGTGTAGCCTTTTCCATTTTATATATGTGTGCTATTGTAAATACGTTATTTACAGTTTTTTATATATTTTTTACAATATTTTCCAATTAAGCCTTAGCATACACATTGATTTCCACAGGGGCGCATTTATTTAAGAGAAAAAACAGCATCAGCAAAACCCAAATACGGTAAGTATTCAGCAACAACAACAGCAGCAACAACAACAGCAGCATTGATAACGAGGACAAAACAACAATAATAACAATCATAATACAGTAACACCGTTAACAGTATTACACACTGTACTAACGATTTTTGTTTTTGTATTCATAAGAAATAACAACAAAACAAAAAATAAAAATAAAATTAGTACGTACATTGAATACAAAACAATCGAAAGAGCTGTTTGGTTTAGTGTATAAAAACATGCAACAATTTTTTTTGACTTGTGTATTGATGTCTAATGAAAAAGTATTCACACACGAATGGAAGTATACTCTCATTACTACTGAACCAACTCCACACAAAGCTGCCAAACACACTTTAATGTACATATCCTTATGAACTTCCTTTAAAGAAAAGGGTACGTAGAATGCAGCAATAATTTTAACTCAACTATTTGATGAATGAATTTAAGCTGCTATATTTTCGAAATTTAAAATTTTGATTAAGAAAAATACATACAGCTGGAAATACTTCTTTTTATGAAAATTTCTTTCCAAATGAATACCATTCAAGTTACACTTTACCATTAATATGTAAATGTTAAAGCTTTTAACATGTATCGACTGAGTTTTTTTTTTCATGTAATCGCTGTCCAACAGACAATTTGTTCCAAAAAATACTTGATATCTGCATTACATATGCACAATCGTATCTTGTCAAAGGTAAGTGAGTGTATGTAACGGAATTGTTTCTTTTTTAGCTGTGTAAAGCTGTGTTTTGTTTGCATTTTCCATTTTCACAAAATTCTTATTTTTCGTTTATTTTTCCGTTAAGTAAAGTCCGAATTGATACAGTCAGTCATCATCATCATCATCATCATTATCATCATCATGCACTTCGATCTACTTTTTGTTGCTTTTATCTACTTTTATGTGTGTATTTTTATCACGGATATATGCATGCGTGTAAGTGAGTGCGGGAGTGTATGTACATCATTATACGTTTGTGTTATTCGACCATTTTTCGTTAATCAAAGAGTATTGCAATCCACTTTAAACCACTCATTCAGTATATGAGTATATGATTATAAAGAGTTCTCTCATTAATTTAAAAAACAAAGCATCAAATTTAAAATGTTCGTTTTTGGAAGTAATATCAACACAAACGAAATCTATTTTCATATCACATTTGTATAAAGTCGAAATACAATTTCTTTTTTTGGGTGTTTCACTTCCCCAATTTTTGAGTTCCATTACAGTGCAATTTATACATATAGCTCATGCCTGAGGACTGGTCCAAGATAAAAAGAAACTTTTTAAACCACTCACTGTTAACAAAATGTATATAGGCTTAGATACATATACAGAAAAGTTTGTTCGAACGCTTCTGATTCTCATTTTGTTCATGAGAATTTTGAAATATGCAGTTAGGTTTCGAACATTCCATTCTTGATGCTAATTTAATAATATTTCAAACATTCCTTTTAGATTTTTCTACTCTACTGATGAGTTGATTAGCATCAACGAAATGTCGGCAACATATAGACGGCTGAAAAAGATAGAAAACATTAAGGTCTATTTTGAGACCTAAAATAACACACTTCAATTAGCTCTTATAGCGAATAAATAATTAAGTCCACTTTTTAATTAATTATGTATTTAAATGAAAATCCCCTTGAAGAGGCATGGTAAGCAATCGTTGTGTTCAAAAAAAGTATAAGGGAGAGAATAAATTACTAGGGATTGTTCACATATTTGACTCCTTTACGAACACTCTGGAACTGATTACTATGATATGTAGGTGAGGGGAAGATTTTAACCACACTATTTCATATGGATATATGCTATACATCTGTGTAAAATAAAATAAAGAAAAATAAAATATTCTAATTACAAAAAGCTTTCAGAAATATATGAGCAGAACATCTGAAATAAAACTCATTAAAAATTCATTTGAATTTTATATCTTGACAAATTCTAATTCCAAGGAATTAAGTTTTGCTATTTCTAGTGTCTATGACCATTCTGACGAAGTTCATTCATCAATAATATCAACTAGTAATTATTGTAGTCTGTGTATTGTAAATAGAATAAATTTCATTAGAATTAAAATATCTACATATAACAAGCAATGCCTTATCAAAACAAAAAAAATGATAACACAATAATTAACTAATATTTTATGTTTTGTAAAACTATAACAACTAGTTACATATTTATTAACTTTTAGTTGTACTAAGGAAAAGATTTGTATTTTCTGCAATGGTGGTAGTAGCATTTTTTAGACGTTTTACTTTTATGCCAAAGTGCTCCCTCTGTTTATATGAGAAAACAAATTTATTGAGATAGGTACACACAAAAGTAATGAAGTATTGAATATATCGGCAAATATAAATATTTGAAATGTCATCCCAAACTCAACAAACTATTAATAATATTAGTAAAAAAAATAAGTCGAGGATTTCGTGTGGAAAACTACTAAGAAAAGAAGTAATATTTGCACTTGGTATATCAACCAAATAAACACTGATATCACAATGATTTTCTCCAAATCTATAGCTTTACAGAAATAATAAATAGCTTGCATAACGCTCCCTCCCTTTACTACAAACTAAGAACAGGTTTGAAAAGTTCAAGGAGATCAAATCAAATCTGAGAACCCAATAAATAATTATAATGTTTAAATTACAACAGATTGGTTATAAAATTAAACTTTAATTAAACAGATACAATTTATTTTGTGGTTTCAAGTGTTATCACTGCAGATAGCACAGAATTTTGTTGTAAAAAACTTAAAAATTCTGCAAGAATGTACTTAAATACGAACATTCGAAATGCAGATGAAGTGTAAATGAATACAAGAAATTTGTTGTAGATATCTGAAGCAAATAGTAAACATAGATTGTAATACCACAACATCTACGTTTCATATGGAAAAATACATCTCGTTTATCGTTTATGCATCGTTTATCAGTTAGCGAAAGATCGCGCTGAAAAATTTTGGTTTCTTAAAGCTCACATAGTCATATTACTTAAAATATTGTTCGAACAAGCATCTTTTTTTTTAACGATTCTATATAGAAAGGACATAAATGCAAATATGTTCAATACGTTACGAAACTTCGCACCAACCAATTGTTTTAAAAGAAAATACAGTTGTGCACTTACATATGTATATATCAATACGCCTTTATCGAGTTAATAAAATAGTATTTTCAGTTTTCGTAACTAATTATATGTACAGAGTCAAATAGTTTATATGACTTTCAGGAAGTTATAGCAAAAACTAAACCTTTTTTAATTTGCTCCAAATGTTCAAAAACATTAAGAACAAAATCACCAATTAGATTTTGATCTGTTGTTTTTCATTCTGGTATCGCTCTTAAGAATTACGCTTTGCTAGCAGCTGTTCTTCTGGCAGTCATTACGTATGAGTAATATATATGCATGCCCATTGATGTAGAAAGATAATTTATGCATACGTGTGGTCTACTTTTAGGGATTCTAAAGACATAAACGAAAAAAATTTGGTCAAAACGGCAAAATCAACTGGGGCGTAATAATATTTACTATTCCATATTTGAACTATTTATTATTGATCTTACTTTCATTTTGCTAATTTTTATATTATTTTACATGCATGCTTCAGCAGAGGGCAGATTTTAATAATTCTTTGAAATACTTCATTTACAAGATTACGTGGTATCACGTCAATTGAATATTTTTTATATTTAAGCGACTTTTAGATTACATGTGTAAGACGTGATATCAGACCAATATGTGTTTTATGTGAAGTGCAGTACGTTGAGTTTTGATGAAATGGGTGGGAAATTTGTAGTAACAAACAACTGCACAAGTTCTTAATACAAATTAATATATTATAAGATTCTAGTGCTTAAATAAACAAATCTTAAAATTACAATGATGAATTTAAGACTTTGAAGCAAGTTCTATGACTTTAACTAGTTTCTTGAGCTAACTACCTCAACCTTAAAAACAGTGGAAAACCCAAAGAAAAATTCGAACCAGTGTTATAGCTACTAATAAAACAGAAGATTTTTCTTGAGCGAACTTAACAATTTTTTTTTATTTGAGAAAAATGTATGTATGACATTTACGTAACAAAATAAAATTCTTTAACTATTTTTCGTTATGTGAAATAAATCGTGTTAAGCGGACTACGGGTAGCGGTATTTTTTAATATTAGAAAAGAAAAACACAATAAGTAAGGTGCAATTTATTGTTTTCTTTTTGATTTACAGAAATTCGTTAACGCGGAATTAAATCCTTTGGTCTTAAGAAAATTACATTATAAACATAACACCACTCGAATTTAATTTATGTGTTTTACAGTTTACACCTCAAACTATATGCCAAAAATAGTAAAGTCTTCCTCTCTAATTTCGTTTACACTATCTTTGCAGTTCATGGAATATTTACAAATAAAACGAATCAGTTAATAGTTTTTAATTATCACATTGATTTATATTTAAATAACAAAAAGTTTATCCCACCCAACAACTGATTATACCTTTGAGGCAAAAAAAAAAAATAAAATAGTTCAATACAATGTTCTTTTTTTGTTTCAGAAAACAAACACACAAAGCTGCGACATTTTTGATTGATATGTAGAAACACCCAGGACCATTGGCAGGAATCCTACTCTTGACCTCGGACACTCTTAGCAGGGCACTCTATTAACCGCGGAAGTGGCAAAGCGATATACCATTACTCTAATGAAATCAACAAAATAAACAAATAAATATTCTTAAGCCAAAAGTTTTGCTTAAGTTTTATAATAACCAACTAAAAAATACACATTAGAGCTAATAAGTGTCTTGCTGTCAAATTCTTAAACAGGATATTTTATTGGGAACTGCGTTTAAGCGTATGCTAAAATTATTAAAAATTTGATGGTTGCTTACGGTTTTTTAGAAAGATAAAATTGTCTAGAAAATAATTTATTATTCAAACACAGAATACAATCCTTCTGATTGCCAAAAGTTTTTATGTAATCGTTTTATTGGCATTTTTTATACAGATGTTTTTCCGTTTGATTTGCAAAAATCATTTATGCATTATGATTTTCCTGAGTACATTTAAAAACTTGCACCGGTGTTCATACTAAAATAAATTGTTGTTGCAATACATTTTAGGGAAAATGTTTCATAGAAGATACCGGTGTTTTTTCAAAAATGGATTTTTTTTTTGAGGGACATATTTCTATCCGAAATTTTTTCGTGCCCTTTGTCTATTCACAACGCTGTAAAAAAAAGAGAGAGAGAGAGATATCTGCTGAGTTGTATTTTAGGTCGTATTTAAAATTTGCATGTACTATGTAAAATAGTTTCAGCTTTTAATTGGCATTATATTTTCGCAAAGCAAAAGCCCCTATAATTTAACAGTGATTTTAGTATAAGGCATACTTGAAAATTTAAGCATACACAACACTATAAATAAATAGGCTTCAGAAACATCAAATCAAGTGCATAGTCAGTCATTACCCTCAAACCAAATTCAATCCTTTCGTACTTAAATCAATCCCCAAACAGTGTCAAAAGTATGGTACTTGTATTTAATCTGAAAACAGGATTAAATATGACTGAAATCAAAAAAAATTAAGTATTTAGTGCTTGAGCAATTCGTTCTTAAATTAAGCATTTAAAAAAATCAGTGCTTAATTTTCAGTAAAGCAAATAGTTAATTGTTTAAGCACAACGCATGATCTATTGCAAAAGTAAAATGTGCAACGGCAAAATCAAATGTGAACCCATATTTTATTAGATTTCATAAAACTAATCTCCCAGCAAGGAATAAAGTGTATGGATTCATATTTATAAATAAATTCAAATGAAATGCTCCTATTATATCAATAAAAGTTTTATTTTCTCATCAAATAATATTCAACTTAAAGAATGTTAAGTTTGGTTGCAAAATTTATTTGTATGAGTACTTAGAACTAATATTATATTAGAGAAATAAGCGTACCTGAAGCGCAATTTTTGCAAAACTATACCTCTTAAAAAATATTTAAATAGATTGAAATGAATATGGAAATGAGTATTTTAAAATGTCAGCTACAGCGAAACATGATGAGTGAGTAAGTGGCCAGCTGAAAGATCCAAACAGTATTCTGATTCACTGTGAATATCTCCAAATATACAGCTAATGTGATATGAAGGTAATGGCCGATCATTTATTCAGAATTTGATAATGACAGGTGCTGCTTTGAAGGGTTTCCAAAACTAATAAACGCATGCCGACAATATAGAATCCAAGATACTATCCATGTAAATTGTGCACATTGTGTTGTTTTGAATATGAATAAAAACTTTGTTATACTTCATATGATAACCAACCCATATGATGTTATTTTATTATTGATTCAGTTAATATTTAATTTTTCTAGCCACTGTTTTCATTTCTATAATTTTTGGCTTGTTATGTATGAAAAAGGGTCCAAATTTTTCTAATGGTAAGATTGTCGTTTCTTTTTTTTTTTTTTTTTATTGTATACTGGGACCAGTACTCAGGGTATGACCCCGATTTTGCATTGTACTGGAACTAGGAAAATAGGAAAGAAGAAATAAGAAGAGAATGAGGAGTATGTCAAAACGCTTGATTAAGCAGAAAAAAATTATAACATAAAAACGCAGCATTTAGTTTTGCAAAGCTGAGTAAATCAGAATAAAATACAGCCAACTTGTCTGTTTAGTGTCAAGAGTGTATACATTCGACACTATCTAGTTAACAACATTTAACGAAACCTCTTCAGTATTACAATATACATACATATGGACAGAAAAATAGGTGACAAAGTAACCACGATAAGACCTATTACGAATGTATACTTTGATGGACTTATTTTTAAAAAGTTGACACAATTCAATTCGTAAATACAGTTGTTTCCTCTTAAGTGAGTTTCTAAAAATTGCACGACTTTTTACGCAATTAAATGGGAACTCAATTAAGCAGTACTCGGTTAATTGAATCGACAACACAATTAAACGAAAATCGCTTAATTGAGCAATATGTGCAATAAAGCCAAACACCCATGCCTAGATGGAAAATAAAACTTATTTCTTTAGTAACATATTAAGTTGAAAAATTGTTTAGGTTTATTAAAACAAAATAAAAATTAGGTACGTTCGTCGGGTACAATGTTCATAAAGGAACAGAACCATGACCTTTTGGCCGCAAAACAATTTTTCTTACGTTGGTGCACCAAAAAAAAAAAATTAAGTAGACGGAATCAATTAAGCGAAACCTTTGGTCTTGCTCTCGCCATTTAATTTGCGAAACAATTAAGCGGGTTACGCAATTAAACGGAACTCAATTAAGAGGGTATTTTAACATACACAGGTGTACTAAATGCTTTCGTTCCATGATTTTTAGTGCAATAAAGCAGGAAACCCAACTGTGCGGGGCTCAATTAAGTGGAAAGAACTGTAATATTTTAGCGGAATTTCGAACCAAAATTTATATATTTTGATATTTTTACTTATTATTTAATTTATGTCATAACTACTCTACAAAGTTTTATAAAGTCCCTGGAAATTAACACCGGTATTCATAAAAAATAAAACGTTGCTGAAGTACATTTTAGAACAAATTTTTCATATAAAACATTACACTCATGAATATAAAATCGTATATTCTTCATGAACATTATAACACTAATGCTCGTTACATAATAATGTCCATGGACATGTCACGGTTTTGAGTACCCGATTTGAAAAAAAAGTGCATGTGTTTATGTTGTGTAGAAAACATTTTAGAATATACAAATGAATAGAAAAACGATATTTACAAACATATTGTGTACAATTTATTTTTCAATGAGGTTTTTCTCTGCTCATATTAAATAAATTTGGGTTCCAACTTCAATTAGTATCCTTAAGGAAACGTGTTTTTGTTATTACCATTTGAGCCCAATTAAGACTTTCGACCGAACAGATATATTGTGCAGGAAAACAACACACAGAATTTGACAACCTCAGACTTTTTTGAAGCCAGTTGAAAAGAAAATTCGACACCCTTTTCCAATAAATGGATATAGAGAAGCAGCATCATACTGATAAGGGGCTTAATTAGTAATGAAGCATTTTAAAGAGCTAAAATCTAAGCAAATATTTTAGCAAAACTTCCATCGTTTTTTCTTGCCACTACAGAAAAAGTAGCTGTTCGAACTCATTTTTTTAACGGTTAAAAATGAAACCACTTCACTCTTTTCCAATAAATGGATATGAAAAAGCAACAACACAATTATTAAAGGTTTAAGCAAATAAGTATTGCAAAGGACTGAAATATTTTAAAAACTTTAAACTTTAATAAAATCGTAAAACAAGTGACTACTTTTATGAGGACTTTATCCATTTACCCTACCCACTAATTGATATTAAATTTTTCAATTTGTTAATAATTTTGTTTAAAATTTTCCTTTTAGTTCACCTACCAGATACCTGAAAAATATTAAAAACGCAAGTTGTCCAAAACTGCTTTTAGAAACTTTGTGCTCATATTAATTAAAGAAAGTTCTTGTCTTGTCAAGTACCTAACAAAGTAGTATTCCGTTACAGATTACACCATTTATTTATTAACTTTCTGTAGAAATATGAATCTCTTTAAGACAAACTCAATTTACTGAAGTGCAAAACTAACTTTCCATTTCGTTTAATAGTTGAGTATTTAGTCTTCAAACACAAAACCTAAAACTTTTATTTGCAACAAGTTCAGAAAAAAAAATCTCATAATCATTTATTACGGACATTATTTCTAGAAGTACAAACATCAGTTAAGAGCAGATAACAGAAAGTCTGAATTTCTTTTATCACAGAAGAAGCTCAAAATTGTATAAGCTTTTTTTTGTATTGCTTTGAAATATGCTGCCTTTAGTGTTTGTTTGGAAAAGAATTTTAACAGGAACATATATCGGCACGTGCATGCATTGTACTGTAAAAGTGGTGAAGACGTCCATCCATCAAAACATTGCTATAAAAACTTTTTATCAACTTGTCAATCGTTTGTCAGGTTTGTTTTTGTCATGCTTTCAACTGCATGCATAATCTGTTCTATTTTGGACAAGAGTCTCTTTGTTGCGACTCAGTATTCCCAAGCAAAGCGCAAAAAAGACTGATGATACACTTCAATTGTTTGGCATCTTTTTAGTGGTCAGTTGGTTTTGTAAAGTTATGAACAAATTGTGAACAAAGCAAAACAATTTTTTTTTTTTGTAAACACAAGACTGAAAACAGATGGTCAAAATTAAAAACTTTAATTTAAAAGGAAGTTTTAAGCTTCATTAATTTCAAGTACTTTTTTTATTCCAAACTTGACCCAGTTATTAATATTAACTACATTAATTGAATTTTGATTGGTACATCTTGTGCGGCATCACAGATATTTTATGCTATAGCTTTTTTTCAACTTACACTTTCATAACTAAATATTTTACATAATTCTTAAATGTATGCTTTTTAATGCACTTTTTACGGGATATTTTTAAGCACCACGACTACGACAACACGAATTTTATTTGCATCGTCCAACCATAACGAACAGTTTGGTTTCGCTAATGAACACTACGCCCGGCCGACTTAATACACAATGAACCAAATATTATCTTATCTTATTTTGTTTGGTAAGGAAAAGACAAATGCAGGGCAAATCGAACACAAATGATCAAACTTTTCAGGTATTTTTTTTTGTATTTCCCTAATTCTTTAAGCACTTACATTTAGGGAATACCCTTGATTTTTTTCACATTTTTTACTTTATTCAACATTTTTCAGTATTTCTTTATCTTGATAATTATTATATTTATGCACAAACAACTAGCGTTATAAGGAATTTTTAGTTCGGAGTTGTACAGTTTCCACCGTCTGTCTAGTTTAAAGTCACGATTGATACTGATTTAGGAATTTCACCTTTCATTGTGTTAAGTACTCTCCTATCAATGGTTTGCCTTTAAGTTTGAGCTTTTCACGAGCACAATGTGCACTTTTTCTTTGTTTGTTTTCCTTATACTTTACCATACAATACACGAAGTAAATGTCCTTCGGCTACGTGGAAGTGGAAATGAAAAAAAAAACAGTCACAGAGCAGTGTTGAAAATGCTGGCTAAATATTTCGCTCAATGAGAAAGCTTTTTGGGACAAAATTCAAGCAGCTTAAGAGAGAAGGAAACTTAACCACGTTCTCCAGAGTTTGAGTACAAGAGAGGATTCTCCCTATTAAAAGAGCCAAAACTAGATGTTCGCTTAAACTCATACCTGCTGGTAACGCAGTAAATGCAGCACGTTATGTTTGAAAATAAATTCGGAGTAATCAATTAACAGGGCAACTGCTACTAAAATAAAAGAAATTTTAAAGTTTTGTTTAACCTTTGTGTCTACAATGAGAAAAATGTATGTACGTTACTACGCTTTTTCATTTAAACTTTTCGTTTTGAATTAATATTACCACCCTGTGGAAAGTTCTGTTCTATAATCATTGAAATATACTCACATGTACAAAAATTGATATCTTTTCTATCTCCACCTCATTGGGTAAGAAATATGAAGTATGCAAAAAGTAATATTTTAACCTGTAAACCAGGCTGGCCATTTGCATTAGATTTACTTAAATGGCCCAAAAGTACATTAAGAAGAGTAAATGAAGCTATAACTCCTAGACTAATAGAATTAAGCTTGAATAAACTTTTTATGACAAACATTTTGTTCTTACAAATTTTTGCCAATTTTGTGAAAAACTTGAAGTCTTAACCCATTTGCATTGAATTCGTATTGGTATGAATGCCTACACTTTTCGCCATATGATACAAAGTTTTCCTCCCAACAAAAATATGTGCAGATTTCTTAAATTATGTCTGACCAAAAGTAGTTTAATTATGATTTGCTATAAGAGCCGATTGAGTCTTCTAGCTCTAAATATACTTTACTAGTTGCTTTCTGTCAAACCTCTATTTAAGTTTTTGGAGTGTACTATAGACAGCTGAAAAAAAAACATAATAGTTAGAAAGGTTTATTTAGGTATAGAATAATTATTTTCAACTATTCCCCAGTAAGAACAGTACCGGTCAAATAACGCGTTAAATAACAAGTACTCATAACCAAAGTATAGGTTAGAAATTTTAAAACCTTCAATTATTTTGTACATGCCTTTGGGAAAAAACTAAACTGTTCTCTTCTGTACGTGTGAAGTGATATCTCTTTCTTTTACATTATTGTTTAGAATAGAGAACACTTTAGTGCTCTCGCTCGCACACGTCAGTGCTAACGTGTATCGGTAACCGGTTATTTAACGGCAGCAATAACCGGTAGTATTATGCTATATATAACTTGTTAGTTAACCATTACTAATATTGGTTAGTGCTACTGAATACAACCAGTTATTGCATTCCTAAAAATTGGTTATTGCCGCTGTATTAAGAAAAGCTCGTTTTAATGTTTTTAATTCGTTTTATTTTAAGAAAAAAAAAATATCCTAAAAAAATACTTATGTATATTAAATATAATAAAAGCAATTAAGTCAAACTATTTAATAAAAATAAAAGAAGCGGACGGACAACACCCTACACGTTCTGCTCTCTCAATAACTGCAAATTTATTTATATTTTGTATATGTCCACTTTCCTTTTAAATTCCTTTTTTTCAACACTTAAAACATTTTGTTTAGATTTTTTACTTTTATTTATAAATTTATGCACATTCTTTTAAAACTTTTTTCTTTGTTTTCACAAACGTCTTCAATTTATTTTTTTATGACAGTTCCTTGCAGTTCATATTCATTAGTGCTGCCATCTAAAATGATGAAAAGATTAAGGTATGGCACAATTCTTTAATCAAAAAAGCTGTTTCTTTCTAACTTAAGGTGCTTATGGAATAAGTGTGCGTATGAATATGTTGAGATTTTAAAATCTTTCAATGTATTGGTGTATCGGTTAGGTAGGTATTACTGGGTCTCAAATGAATTGAATATAAATACTCGAAACGGTAGAAAATTGTTTTTAAATGTTTTAATTGCTTTCAGTGTAAATATGCGAAGAAAACTGCGGTTAGAGGAACAAGCAGTACGTAAGTAGATTATGAAAAATAAAAACATTAGTACTAGGTCATTCATAACTTTCGACTATATATTTCCTCAAAATTGAGAAAAGTTTTCTTGTGATAAAATATCCCATATAGTCATCAATATTTTTAGAGAAGACAAGAAAAATAAAATCTAAGACATACTGGCTTTCACGTTCACCAAGACGGTCATCAGTACCCAAATTACTTCGAACTCAGGTCTATTTGCATTAAGAAATTTTTTTAGTGAGGTGGTGAAAGGGTGTTCAATTGCCTTGTTCGTGAAGAAATTTTCAAAATAATTTTGGCATAGAGAAAAGATCTAAAATTTATTTTAGATACTCCGGGAAGGGGGAAACCAAATCACAAACATATGTGGCATGTGTGGCACAGTTCTTTGGAATTTTTTATATATGGAAGAGGTTTACTAAAATAATTTTGTGGAAATTTGTAGGAAAGGTACTGCAAAATATTCACAATCAAAATTGCCTTTAGCTATTTGTAGTTAAATTTCTATAACTGATTTGAAAACAATTTGCTAACTAAAATTAAAGTGTTTACAGAGAAAGTAGTACTTCTACAATTCTCTGACAAAAAGCAATAAGTGCTTAAGTCGACTTAAGCAGAATTTTAGTAAATGGCACCTTTCCAATCTTCATATTCCAAAGTACCTATGGGCAAAGTTTCAATAATTTTGTACGATCTTTCAGGAAGTTATAGCATAATTTCTTAAACTGCTTTCTCCATAAAAAGTTTGTTTGGGTATTTCTGATTCTCATTTTGTTCATGAGAATTTTGGAATAAGTAGTTAGGTTTCAAACATTCTTTTAAGTCTTTTTGAGTCTACTGATGAGTTGTTTAGCATCAACGATATGTCGGTGGCATATAGATGGCTGCTAAACATAGAAGACATTAAAAGGTCAAACATTTTACTGAAACGTTTAACTACATTGAACTACGATGTTGTCATACATTTTACCATTTAAGAATCATATAATATAAATGTATTAATTTTTAGACCAAAACTCTTAACACAAATAACTAATAAAGTAAATTTTTAAATTCACACCGGTATTAATAAAAAAAAATGTGTATTAAGTTTATCAGGCTCAAGCTCTTTCTATATTATCTTTGTGATTGATGTTAATTAAATTAGAAAAGGAAACCTCAAAGACATTTAGCAGGGTGGACAACTAGTTGTTTCGAAGCCGCCACACTTTCTCGTCAGCACCCGTCTGTGAACTCATGTTTCTAAAGCGACAACCATGCCACTCAGCCATCTAAATATGCAATGATAATTATAGACAAATAAAAATAAAAATGAATGGTGTGTTTGATATAATTAAAAATTTAGACAGAAAATATACAACAATTTAGGTGGCTGAGTGGCATGATTGTCGCTTATACAGAAATAATTATATAAGAAAAAGTTCATATAATAGAAATTAATTTAAAAAAAATGTGGTTAGAATTAATTTTAAAACAAATTTTATGTGAAAATTTTATTCTAAAATGTATTTCAGTACCACTATTTAATCCACTCACATAATTGTACTGAAAACAAAATTGCATAATTATGCCAACTCACGGGTGGGTACTTTGAGATCGTGAAATTTAACGCTAAAATTTCTTTGTTACCCAACTAAATGCACAATTGAAGTTTATTTATATTCTTTAATGATTTTGTATAAATTGATTTTTGATTGTATCAGCTTCGCTTTATCTATACAAAAATGTGTATTTTCCTGCCATCTGATTCGAATATATGAAAAATTAACACAGTTGGCCTATAAAACTATGTAAAAATAACTTTTTAGTATATATGTATAAAATTGTTTTTAGCATTAAATGCTGTCTCATTAACATTTGGTTGTAACCACACATTCAAAACCCATTTATTATATTAACTACCAGTTCCTCAATATTGAAGCTGTAAGATTGTTCGCATTCTAAGCGAAAGGATTGGGTTCATCTATGATGTTCTTTTATTCGAAAAGTGACTCAATGGACAAGTCTAAAAAACGTAAGTGTTATTATACAAAATCCGAAGTCAAAATCAAGTATTTGTTGTTTTGCTATGGAGTGGGTGTTTTTATAGAAAACATTTTATATTTATGTATTTGTTAAAAAAAACTGGGAACTAAAAGTGGAAAATACGAGTTGAGTAACTATATTAAACAATTATCGTATATACATTTTTACAGGGTGGCGCAAAAAGTAACCTTCCGATGTTTTTTGGCTGTAATTAAAAAAAATATGAAAAACTGATTCTTCTTGTGGATTATTTTTATTTGGTCTTTTAATTTTTTTACATCAAGTCGAGAATATGATGTCATATAAATGGCCGCCGCCACAGTTGATTGTCATTTGAGCCCTTTTTATAGCATTTTCCATTACATTGGCCAAAACTTCCAGCGATAGGTCCTCACATTCTTGACGGATATTGTCTTTAAGAGCTGCAAGAGTCTGAGGCTTGTTGACATAAGCCCGCGATTTCAAAAAGCCTCACACAAAGAAGTCTGCAGCGGTCAAATCAGGCGATATTGGTGGCCAGTGCAAATCGCCAAAACGGGAGATTAGGCGCTCGGGAAATGCATCCCTCAGCATATCGGTTGTGGCACCTGCAGTGTTCGCCGTGGCACCTTCCTGTTGGAACGACATGTTTTCCAATCCCAATTCATTAAGTTACGGCAAAAACAACTCGTTGAACTCTGTACCGCTCAACATTCACAGTAACCGTTGGGCCCGCGACGTCTTCGAAGAAAAAAGGTTTGATGACTCCTCCAGCGAAAACAGCACTCCATACAGGGACTTTGAGCGGGTGTAATGGCTCTTCGTGGGTTACACGCGGATTTTCGGTGCCCCAGAAGCGTAAATTTTTCTTATTTACGTACCCGCTAATATGGAAATGGGCCTCATCACTCATGATTATTTTTGATGAAAAATCATCTTCCTCTTGGTGGTGATCAGGAATGGCTTGAACGTATGTTAGACGCGATTGGCGGTCAGCAGCTAACAGCTGATGCACCGTCTGGACTTTTTACAGAAACATCTTAAAATCTTGTACCAAAATTAGCTGTAAAGACTGTCGACTGATACCCATTTGTGTGGCACGTCGTCTGGTCGACGTAACCGTTGGACGGCCAGGAAATCTGCGACGAGATTCACGTTGTGCCAAAGTCACCGACCGATTATTGGTCAAATAAATAGTCACCAATATTCCGCGTTCTGGAGCAGTGTAGCGTTACATTGCTTATTAACGTGTATTTCGCATGTGTTTACTACACAAATGTCAAAACAGAACTGACATTAGGGGCCAATCGCAAAATTTATAGCATTTTCTGATAGGAGGATTACTTTTGCGCCACCTTGTATTTCCTAGCGCTTTCTTGAAAATAAAAAGAATAAAACACTTAAAAAAGCATAAACAAAAAGTGAGAAAACGTATATTTGGTTCTTTCTAGCAATTGCTGTTTCTTTCTATCAATCCTATAGCGATTAATGAAAGAAAAATGAAGTATCATACGGGCTTTAACAATTTTGCACTAGTTTAAGCATATCATCAATGGAACATATGCTGGCATTTATTTGTTCGCTGGATGGAAGAAAATCTTGTGTTTGCCAGAGCAGCACCAGTGTTCAGTGTGGCAAAAAAAATTAATGGAGGACGAACGGCAACAATCTATCCTCATCTTATTTTCGAGTCTAAGAAAATGTCGGCGGCATATAGACGGCTGAAAAAGACAGAAAACATTAAGGTATATTTCTAGACCTAAAATAATCAACCACAACTTTAGTTTAACGTTTGGGTGTGTCTGGGAAATAAATATCAAAAATTTAGCAACATAAGCTAATGTGAATGAAAGCTGTTGATATAGAGCAGGGGTGCCCAAAATCTTCTTATGGAAGCGCAAACACCAATACGTATACACTTTATTGACGCACACAAAGAAAAACAGAAATAAACTCATAACAAAAAATGATTTCTTCAAGTGTTTCATACTCACGAAATCATTAAAAAAAAACAAAATCATGAAAACAAAAAAAAACAAAAAACAACAAAATTTACGCTTGGCACCAATGTATACCAACAAAGCCTGCCTTCTTATTGCTGTGCATAGGAAAGTGTTGTTGCTTTGAACTTGGGATATGTGTGTATGTGTGTATTTCATGCAAAGAGTTGTGTATACATATTAGAATGCTCAGCCAATGCTTCGCGGTTTTACAAAAACAAAAGCGTACCAAGCGTATAGGCCCTGGGCATCCCTGATATAGAGGAATCCAAATTGCATCGAAATCAGGCTACTGTATTCTATCGCTTATATTTTCTTGCGACTTTGAGGAAGATTTACTGCATGTAAATCTTTTTTAGTCCTTTACTCTTACCTAATAAATAGTGACTATTGTGCATTATCTTCCTCATGGCGTTCTTTTTCGAATGACCATCAAAATACGGAATTAAAATTCATCCGATAAACTTTTTCGACGGTTATCTGACTTATAATAAGATCCTCCATTTTCTGATAATGGCTATTAACAAGTCGTTGTATAAAAAACTTAACCCGATCTGTGTGGCTTGTATTTATTTAACCAATAGCAGCCAAGTCAAAACTCTATAAAATCATTGCATGATTCCTAGTATTATCAACAAAGTGGTCTTGAGGCTCAGCCAAATAAGAAGCAATTATGAAATAAAACCACCATATTTAGTTTAGAAAAAAATTTGGCCCCGATTATGGTTCACAACATTTGTTCATTTATGTATGTATTTTTTGAAAAGTGATTATGGTTTACAACTATTGTGGCAAGTGTTGTCAAAATCTTACAACACATAATCAGATGTTGTCAAAAACTTACGACACCTACTGAAGTGTTGTCTTGTTGATGTTACCAGTTAAATTACGAAAAAATTATAAAATTTGTAAGTGTGCATACAAAATGTTTTGCAAAAATATAAAAAAACAATTAATTGTTAAAATTTATTAACAAAATATAAATAAAAATAAATCTATACACATAATTATTACCCATTTTTCGATTACAAAACAGTTTTATTTTGTAGTTGCAATGGATTTAAACTGCAATCTATAATTTTTTGGTCCTTTCATTATCATAACCAAATTAAACATCAACATTAACATAAATTTTTATGGCTTTGTTTGTACTTTTCTAGCAAAAACGTTTTTCATTCTTTTCATTTTTACCAATGCATTTCTATGCGGTAGTTGCGGTGTTACATTAAATGCAACACTCCATGTCTTTTTGTTGTAAAACTTGACAATGAAACGTCAAAATTTATTGTTTTTCGCTTGTGTATGTGTAATGAAAGCAACATACGCGTGCATCTTTCTGGAAGTATGGCTTTACTTGGTAGTTTTTTGTGTGCAGGCATGTATTTTTGCGGAAAGATGCTCTACAAATGAAAAACAACTCTGTGACATACACAACACCTAGATGTTGTGAACCATAATCACAAAAAGAGTTGTAAGTTGTGTTGTAAATCTTACAACACAACATTTAGATGTTGTGAACCATAATCGGGGGGTTTATTTAGAATTAAAAGGTAATAACTAATCAACACGCTAAGATATTGTTTGCATTTATTCTAATTTCTAAAATACAGTAATAGTTAAACGACAATTTTTGTTTTATTTTAAAGTTATTTATATTTAATTATTGATTTTAGAAGTTGTAAAGTGTTCCACACTTAATATCACTTAACTTAAATTAAAAAAGACTGTTTTCAATCATTAAATTACTAATCTACAAAGTTAATTTAAATAATGTCATGCAGTACGTTAGTTTTTCGCCAATAAATATATCTAAAGATTTTTCTGGAAACCAAAATTTTTTTTTAGTATTGAAAATATTTTTATTTAGTATTAAAAAGGATGATAAAAAACGTTATCACGTATTAATTATATTAGATAGTCAGAATATAGTCAATGCCCAAGACAAAAGTATAAGTACATGCGTTATAATGTGCAAATTGTTGGCCAATGTAATTTGCCCACTACAATTTTGGCCCAAGGAATTTTTACCAAGTTCATCTTTTTGTTTTTTTACGAAAACTTTAATACGAAAGTGAATTTCTTTGTTTACTGTGTTTCTTTGCCTAGACCTTCGAGCCAACTTTAAAACTTACTTGACTAAAAGGAAAGCTAGGTACTACTAACAAACCTGGCTATTTTTAATCCAGTATTGAGATGGTTTGTTCTTTAGCACGATTCAGTTTGCGAAAATAGCTTGAATTATTTTTAATTTTTTTTTTCCTATGGACATTTACTATTCTACATTGACTTTTGGTTCACATAGACTCTTGATAAAAACACGTAAACCTCACCCAAATCCGCAAAGAAATAAGGCAAAGGGGATTGCATCTGGTGAGCTTTGATATCAACGTATATTTTAGGCTACCAAATAGCAGCAGGGTCTTACAGGTAAAGGAAAAGGCCGTTAAAAATTCGCTAACTATAGTTAACATCAAGTTCAGTTTCGTCCATGTTAATTTGAACCTCAAATAGATCCGTGAACACAGGTGCAATCAAGACATGTATCCAATATCACCAATCGGTTGGCATTAATATGAACATATGTTCAGAATAAGGTTAACAATTGCTTTGTGGACCACACCTTTCGCTGGAAACCTACATAAATTTGCATATTGAAATTGTGATTTTCGGAGCCCTTCTCGAAGTTATGGCCCGAATTTCTTTGGATTAAAAAACACGAAACGACTTTCCCATAAGGACTGTTTTACTACTCATCACTGCCCTCCAAAAAAAAGAATGCATAACCAAAACTAATACAGACAAACATATCTACTAGTACTGTGTCGTTACCCTGTCGGACATTGAGTGGTTAACTTTAAATTAACTTTTATACACTACCTTCAAGTTAGCTACAATACAATCGATTTGTAATTCACGTTTTGTGGACTGACTATAAGCTAACTGAAAAGTAGTGCAGAGTTCACCCAAAATTCAAATAATAACATACACACATACACGATTAAATCGTAATTGGGTTAGGTCTGGTTAGGTGTCTCTTCCAAGATATCGGGATCGTATTTGTGAGAAGACAGGGCACTGGCATAAATAGTGCTGTAGTGTCTTATTTTTCTCCTTACCTGCTCTAAATTCATCTCCTCCCGCTATTCATATGCGGTTAAGATCTGCTAGTAGTTGAGAGTGGCCTGTCATAACTGCCATCAATCTACTTAATTTGGGCTGGCAAAGTCTTAACAGTCCCCCCGTTTTTTCCTCATCTGGATCCCGCCATAGAATTCTTGCCTTGATTTCCACGGCTTCGGTATTCCAGAGAGTTAGATGGGCCCAATGTGCTCAGTTTTTTAGCTCAAATTTAACTGTATCGAAAGGTTTCGCGCATACCAAGCTTATGTTACTTAACTCTCTTGCTCTTGCAGAAAGTGAGTTTGCTCTTTCATTTCCAGTTATCCCCGCATGCCCTGGCACCCATATGATGCGCAGTTTACCATGAGTCGCGTAACTGGTAATAGCAGTTTTGCAATCCCAAACTGTTCGTGATTTAATCCGCTCAGCTGAGGTCGCTCTAATGGCCATTTGAATGTTCGTGGATACATTCACAGGTCCTGGCCTTCCCATTTCATTGAGCTCTTTAACAGACTCCGTAATTGTCCGAATTTCCGCCTAAAAAGCTAATCAAAAGTCCGGCAGACGAAATAACAGTTCCGTGGTATTCTCTATTTAATACCAAGCCCTGTTTTTTTTTACAAACTGTACAAACGAAACAAATGTGAGCGAAACTGCTCTGTTTTTCCACACAACAACAAAATTTATTTATTTGTACTTTGATTCATTTTTCTTCATTTGCTCAAAAAGACGTTGAGCAAATAGAAGTGTGCAAAATGCTAATAGAAGTGTGCCAACAGATGGTGGAGCCTTCTAACAATTTTCCGCAGAGTAGACCAAAAACAGCAGCGGTGACAAACAATTTTAATACAATAAAAAACATATTCATGTGAATTAAAATATGATCTTTTGTTCAATGATTACAAGCATAAACTTTCATTCAATAATGACACAAGAATACATCGCGTTATAATATATATGGGTGTCATTCCATCCATAAGATCGGCAGCGACTCGTTACAAAAAAAAAAAGTCGGCGGTGGTTGCATGTCAACTTGATGTCGAGTTGGACACAGAGGGCGAGTGACATTTCCCGCCTTAGTATTTACATAGTACAGCAACGTTATTTAGAATTTTGAAATACATAAAAGAATTTAGCCAAAAAAGCAGTAATGGTTTTCTTAAAAATGAATTAAACAACTTTTTAACTAAAACAATTGTTCTTAAATCAAGTACCACGTTCCTATTTTCAAGTACAGATTTTTGATACATTCAATGCGATATCAGTATGGCTAAAATCAATCCAAAACTAGGATCAAATTTGCATAATATATGTATCCACATATGCTCTACAACAACAAATGCTAAAAGCAACAACAACTGTAAGGCTACCAGGTGTCCCTTTACAACATAAAGTAATATTAAGCTATAACTCTCGAATCGTAAGAAATAGAGAACCGAAATTCGTACAGTGTATGTATTCCCAGATGCCTTATAACAACAAATGACAACAACAACAGCAAGTCGAAAACTACTAGGTGTCCCCATACAACGTAAAGTAACAATTAAAAGTAACTCTCCAGCTGTAAGAGACAGAGAGATGAAATTTATACAATATACATATGTAATCACATATGCTACGTACACATACCTACGGAACCCTAACTGTGCGAGCCAGCCTCGTACTTGACTGAATTTATTAATATTAATAGGTTTTCGGTTTCGTACATGCAAAAAAAAACTTTTTTTTTCTTATACTTTTTTTTTAAAAGACTGGACTATTTCATATAAAAATCATTTATTTAATTTTTTTATTTTACAATTTTTGTTTCTAAAAAATAAATGAAAAAATAAAATTTTGAAAGCTGCAACACATTTGCATCCAAGAACACGACAAATAAACAAGTCCCAAACAATGTTATTGCTAGACATATTCATGTCTAGTAAAAGTATAGACATGCTAAAATTCGAGTTTTTTCGGCAAAAAAAAAAATTGCTGGGTTGTCTGCTTCACCAACAAAGCCTCAAAAGGAAGTATGCGTAAGCAAACATCGCAAAAAAAATATTGTATGTGAAAAGTCAATCACGAGTGATATAACTCGAAACCAGGTCAAATGATAAGTTCTCTGTAGAAGTGGCAGAGATGTTTTGCTGTTAAATGTAATAAAATAATATTTTTTTTTTCAATTTCCATTTTATTTTAGAAGGTTCTTTAAAATATTTCCATCGAAATGTTTGCAGTTTTTTTTTTGTTTATTCTTATATTACTTTTTTACATTATTATTTTGGCATTATCATGTTGACTTTTTTTTTTTTGCTTTTAAGCAAATAGCTTCATCTACTATGTTTTTCATCTTCAATGTTTCCCGCATTACTATTTTTAATTCTGTAATCTGTATTTATAGTTTCGCTTTACCTAGTTTGTGTGTAAAATGTAAGTAGTATACACTTGAGATTTGCTGTCTGCAAGAATATGAACTTTAATGCAAATATAATGTAAGTTTGTATTGTTCCCAACCTGATGAGTACTCAATCACAACAATGGCTTCTCTATAAATTTAGATATTTAGCTCTTTCTTAAAAGTATCATAAAATTCTTTTTCATAATGCGAATTTGCGTTTTTTTATTTTCTTTTACTTATTATCGTTACAGTTTTTACAATTAATCTTACTTAAAGTTATAAAAATAGAATTTAATATATTTGATTTTTTTTTTTTGTTTTGTTTTGTGTCGTGTCGTGTTCACCAAAGGGTGAGTTTGGGTGTTTAAAACCATTAATTACAACAATCTAAAATGTTCAGTTTTAGTTAAGTTTAATACTTTAAGTACCTGTTAAAGCTCACAAAAAGTGTTTTAGTTTTCATAAATTTATTTAGTTTCTTTTTTTTTTTTATTAATTTGCAAGGCAAAACATAAATTTTTTAACTATTTTTAAGAACTTGGTTTATAGTAAGTACGTTTTGACACGATCTATCTTAATACAATTATTAAAAGCTTATATTTTAAACTTAAACAAAAAAGAGGAAAAAATATGTAAGTACTTACAAAAAAATACTTTAAAATTTACAGATAATTTCTTGTTACACATTCATAACATTAAGTAGACTCTTACAGACTTAAACATTGTAACAAATAACGCTTTTAATATATAACTATAATTTGTTTTGTGCAATACTTGAATTTAATTTTAATGTTCTAAGCTGGAATGGTTGCCTCTTCGTAGAAGTCTGGCTCATCTTCATCGGGTTTGGCTTCGTTACCGTCCAACTAGAAGTAAAAAGTTTTATTTAGGTAAAAGTTTAAGTAAAACAAAAATCTTTGCCAGAACTCGAAAGCCCAGTTGCATGTCTGATCGCTACGCTTAGATAGAGAAGTTCACACACAATTCCTCAAAGTAAATACAATTCGCAAATAAATTATTTATGAGCAGATTTATTTAAATCTTTTGCGGCAGTCTGTGGCTGCTTGTGGAATGTTTTTTATGTTCACATAACTGTGAAAATTGGTGCATTTCGATGTCAGTTCGTCGTCTCAAAGCTATCTTCACATACATATGAAAAAATGCTTTTGTAGGAAATAGCATTTGGGAGTTCACCAGTTGATTCAAGTGAAAAAAGTTGTGTAATATTTTTGTAAAATATTATGTTAGGAGTTTTTTTTATAGGTCTAGTTATAAGGAAATATATATAAGTATAAATAAATATAAATAGCCAATTTTCGCTGACAAAATTTTTTTTTACATTTTTTGTTGTATCATCTGTTTTGGAAATATTTTCTAATTTTTGGCATATACGTAGTACTCAGCTCATAAGAATTACTAGTTTTTTTTTTTTAAATTATCTTCACGTATATCTACTATATGTACACTACGAGTTTGTTAGAATTGGTAATCACTATTTGCTAGAGAAAATGCGAGATAACAGTAATCAATAGGTCATCATTTTGCACTCACGTTACATTGATGGGGAGAGGCTGCGATAACTGTCCTTCCCTAATAATACTGTGCTAGTTGAAAAAACCGACAGACGATGCACCCAGTGGGTAAACTTATTTCGGGTACGCTGAATTCAGTTGTGATAACCGTTTTTTTTTAGGTTAGTTCTGCTTTTTGAGATATACCGTTATTTTAAAATGGAGGAGGTAAGACAACATATATTCTCCTAATCCAAAAACAGTTTAAAATATTGCAAAAAAATCAAAAACCTAATTCGGCAACAAAATTTCCTCTTAAGACCTATCTATATAAATCGTGTTAATCAATTTATTAATTTAGAAAATACAAATTTTTTTGGTGAAAAAAACAAAATTTTTTGCAAAAGTTTGAAATATGTTGTTTTTTAAAACAGCATAAAAAATATAAAAATAAAGTTATGCTGATGAATTTTCGTATATTCATAACAAATAAAGTTTCAAACAAAAAAAGCCTTAAATGACTAACATCGGTGCACAACTTTGGAAGTTATTCACAACAAATCAAAACTTGCATTTTCAAACGGTCAGCAGACAGACGAAGCCTCAAAAATTAAAAAAAATTTTTTTTTTATGAAATGAAAGTTGTATGGAAGAAACATTTTGTTTGCTTATCAAAATAAAGCAATTTTAATTGAAGTAAGTAAAACACATTTTAGATATCGATACCCAACAGCAAAAATTCCATAATTTTGTAGCCGATTTTTGGTTTTTGTTTTTTTTTCAATATTTTCAAAAGTTTTTGAGTTAAGGTAATATATATGTTGTCCTACCTCTTTCATTTTTAAAACAACGGTATATCTCAAAAACAAGAGCTAACCTAAAAAACGGTTATCGCCACTGAATTCAGCGCACCCGAATTAGGTTTAAGCATTGGGTGCCCCGTCTGTCAAAAAAAAAAGTTTCAAATTCAAACACAGTGTAATCAATTACAATTTAATTTGACTACAAAAAAGTAGATTCAACTCAAAATAACAATTAAAAAGTAAATTCAAAAAAACAGTATAGATGTGATATAAAAAGAATATGTACATTTAACAACAGCTATTGCAACTTTTTGTAAGCGGGCACTTGATCTCGCCAGTTCATCTCTCACTACATTGCCGGACACACCGCTGTGTCCAGATACCCAAAGAAGTTCCAGGTCTGGACGTCTGGCTATCTCATTTATAGCAGATATTCGGCATTCACGAACCAACCTACATGTGGTGTAAGCACCTGCTAGCGCATTTATGGCGAACTTGCTGCCAGTATAGATTAGGATATGGATGAGGTACCATCCGATTTACCTGAATGATTTACACTTATTAGTTAGCCTAAAACTGAAAACCTTTTGGAATTGGGGGATATATATATATATATATGTATATGTATACTCCTACCACTCTCTGCACTCGACTTCAAACCATCCGTAAAAACCATGATCACTTCCTCTAATTAATCTATTTCGACACTATCTAAGGCCGCTTTCGACAGATTTATTCTGAAGCCCTTATAGATCATTGGGGCTGGTGAGCAATAGTCAAAACAATTCGGCAGGTCAGGTATCGATACAAGACCTGAGAGCAACCTGCCTTCAATCTTATCGCCGAATTCATAGCAGCTTCCATAACTATGAGATCGGGTGGTATCCATCAAGAAACTTTTACAGCATAGTTAAAACAACATAACTAATTTTGGAAAAACTAAAATAAAAAGAACATGTCAAAATTTTGTTGTTTATAGTCTCAATAGGTCGCACATAAAAAAAAAAATTTTAATTCTTTTTCATTAAAAGATTTCTTTCAAGAATCATCAATTATTTTAAAATTTTCTACTTCGAAAAAATATATTAAAAACGTGTAAAGTTTCAAAATTAGCAACATTTTTGCACCCCATAACTCGACAAATAAAATATTTGCGAACACAGTTTTGTCTGCTAGAAGTACCATTATGCCAAACATCATGTCATTACGACAAAAACATATTTTGGGGGTCCGGTTAACAAATAATGCCTCATTTACATTGTTTACATTTATGTATGTAGCTTAGTTTGTAACAAAGTTTCACCAACTGAGTATTTAAACTGTTTCTTCTTTCTATTACCATAGTTTTAAACCTTTCTTTTTTCAGTTTTGTGTGTACAATGTTTGCAAATTCAAAATATTTGCAGCGCAAAACTGTTGCTAGACACTTACAGCTTGCATCTCCTGAGGCTTATATAAGGTCGCCAGTCGCTGCCTTATGGGCACCATCATAATCAAAAAGAATGGGAACGCCAAGGAAATTTTCGATGATTTCACAGCCCACAGTAATGCCAAACATAAAACCTGTATGAATGTAAACAAATGCATCTTCCAAGTGGGAACTCTCTTCACGTATGGAGTTGGTGGATAATGTTTCACTGGCATAAAGAACAAACGTATTCTAAAAAAACAAAAGTACAAAAGAGGTTACAAATTGCTCTAGAAATAAAATGTATTAAGTAGTTTTCAAATACACATAAATCTATCATATTACTTAAGTAAGTAATTATAAAAAATTAATTTAGTTGATTAATGCGCAAGCAAATGTCTGTAGAAATTATACTTTTCGTTTGCTTCTTGTTCGCAATGTATAGGACAAAATATGTCTACCACGTTATTGACTCACCTTTCAAAGAATTGCACTCCGCTCATTGATGCAACTCCCATGTAGAGAAATACTCCAAACAGTGTAGCCATTGGTATCAGCCGCAGCAGTGGTGCCATTGTTACCGAAAGTCCAATCAAGAGCGCTACACAGAAACCAGAAATTCGTTGTTCCTTTACGTCTATTATGCGTGGTGATTCACCCGGAGCGTGAGTTCTGCGAAAACCAAAGAAAATACAAATATTAAGAATAGAAACTGTGAAGTTAAATATAACAAATGTTACTATATTTAGCGTCAATTAAATGTTTTATGAGTTAAAAAAGATGGTAAAGAATTTTAGTGAAAATAGATTCAATTAGCTTTAAAAATTGTGTTCAGGATAAAAATGTATTTGGTACTACTTTACAAGAGTAGTTGCAGATATGCATGTAATAATACCTGACAGTTCTTAATTAAAAACATTAGCCTACTGAAAAGACCAATAAATTTCATTTCAAGCCGTATTGGTGTTTCCCCTTAACGAAGTTCCTTAGGAGAGAGCCCATAGCTGGACTGAATACCCTTTGCCCTTTTGAAGGGCAAAATTCAAGCAAAACACCAAAAGAAAAACAGCAGAAATCCAACAAAAACAGAAATAAATGAAAAACAACGGCTGGGCCGAATCTTAAATACCCTTCACAATGATATATGTACCATTCTGATTGATTTTTGGTGCAAAAAGTTGTTTTGTATGGCTTATAAAGCCGATTTCTTGCAAAATCGGGAGACGCTATATCTCGGGTATATAACAAATTTTCGAATTTTGCTTTTATACATCCTATATGTACCATTCTGATCGGTTTTTGATACAGAAAGTTGTTTTATTTGGCTTTTAGAGCCGACTTCTTGAGAAAACGGGAAGAGCGTTATCTGGGGTGCATATGAGCCGATGTATAAAAATGTTATAATTTTGCCTCTGAACAGCCTATATGTACCATTCTGACAAATTTTTAGTGCAAAAAACTATTTCGTTTGGCTTCCAGGACCGACTTCTTGAGATAGCGGGACTGGCCATATCTCGAGTGGATATGGGCCGATGTGGAAAAATTTTCAACTTTTGCCTCTATATAGCCTATATATACCATTCTGATTGATCTTCGGTGCCAAAAGTTGTTTTATTCGGCTTACAAAGCCGATTTCTTTAAAAATCGGGAAACGCTATATCTCGGATATATATGGGCCGATTTCAAAAATTCTTCAATTTCTAGGATTTAATGGGCACAAAAAATGATATGGCTTAGTTTTTAAGAACAAATTTTTTTTAAAAAATCTGACTAAATAAATGGCCAAAAATACCCCTCAAAACCCGGTTTTTTTTATATATCTCGGCTATCCGTTTACCGATCTTACTGAATTTCAATAGCAGACCCACTACCAGGATTTAACACATTTTAGCGAAAGAATAAGGTTTCTATCTCAAACCGTTTTCTCAGAAACGGTATTTCAATGACTACAGACGGACATCGCTTAATCGTAATCTCTATTGATTCTGATCCTGAATATATATGTATATACTTTATGGGGTCTAGATGGTTATTTCAATGCGTTACACACGGAATCATAAACTTATATATACCCTTACACATTTTTGTAAAGGGTATAAAAATGCAAAAACTAGCAAGAAAAAATTAAATAAGTTCGTAAAAAAAATTTAGATGGCAGAAACAGACAACCTCAGCAATTGTTACTAACACAATCATTTCTAGCTATCTAGCTAATTAATACCATTTCTATCTAAATTAAAAGCTTACCTTGACATAATGGTTAGAGCTGAAACATGCGCCACTGACCGAACAGTTGCCGCACAATGCCACGGCATACCCAAAAAGCCGCATAACGTGTTAAGACAGCACAATAAGACAATGTCGAAATGCAAGCCGGAACCTTTTTTGAGGCCACGCTCTGCTTTATCCACTATCAGTTCAGATATATGCGACTCCATGAATATCAATATGTATACTAAAATAGCAGGTACTCCGGCTGCAAAAGGCATCCATGTCTGAATTGGTCCCAAACTGACTAACCAACCACGAACTGTTGGGTCGCTGGGCGACAAACCTTCTGGTACACTGAGTTTTTCTGTGTAGACCGCTGGTATAAAATAGTCTACCATAACAAATATTGTAATTGATATGGGCACACCAAAGTCGCCAAGTGCACGCCTGGCATTACGACCCAAAAAATGTGAATTGCGAAAGAGTTTCAAATAGTAGGCAACGGTAAAAGTGCCCAAAGTGAGTATTGTACAAAACAAAGCCGTATTTGGCATATTAACTTTTACATTATTGTTAAAATCTACAGCAGCTGTAGTTATATTCGTTGATGTTTCATTCAAGTGGAGACCTTCTTCCAGCGTACTTGTGTTATCGAAATCTAAAGGGGAATTAAGGCCCAAGGTTGGCGGTGGTAAATTATAATCGGCTAGAAGCGGATGTTTTTTATATACAGAGACTAATTTCATAAGAGTTTCTATGATATATATTAAAGTTATAAGTGCAGAAAATATTTCTTGTGTAAATCGTGTAAGCAGACGCACATACACACTGCCCTCAAAGGCTGAAACTAAAATTGATATAACGGCTAGCCAAATGCCAATATAGGCTCGGATTGTTAAAAAACTGATATGATATTCTTTGCAGAAATTGTTCAGAGCTTCATCGAATAGAAGCAGGGGGCCCGTTGTACCAATAATTACCAAGGGCTGACCAGCCAGACTATGAAAGATAACACCTACAATTGAACAGCTTAGCAATGTTTCGGATATACCAATAAGATTGTGTGTCTTATCTGATGCCAGGCCACCGAAAGTTATAGCCGTTGAAAGACAAGCAAAATACATAAAAATTGTGGCTGCCAAAGTCTCCGTATTCAAGCCATCCAATATATCACTTTTGTACATGGGCAGACGACGTTTGAGATCATTGCGTAAACCTCCCCAGAGTTTGTGGGTTTTTTCTAAAGGATTCTTTTTTTTCTTTTCGCCCTCATCACCGCCGGCTTCCTCCAGTTTCTTTTCTACCACAGATTTAGAAATTTCTTTCTCTAAACTAGCTTTGTCCTTCAGCTCCTTCTTTACTTGCAACGCCTTATTCTTACGTAAACGAATCCAGTCTTTTTTTGCTTTCAATTCCTCAAATGGCAACAACTCATGGCGGTCCCAGTTACCGGGCGGCAAGACAATGGAATCATCCAAAAACTCATTTATGGCCGATAACAAATCTTTGCGGTCATCAGCTTTATAAGCAATAGAATGAAAAGCTTCGTTGGCCATAAGAGTGGCTATTGATCTACCAACTTCATGATAATCCAAGTCCACTGTTGGCGGGCCCAACAAAATGAACATGAAACGTACAGGTATGGGGACTTCAGTAAGCGTGGGCATGGGAACTCCCTCGGCCAAACGTATAAAGGCAATTGTTGGTTGTTCCAGGAAATCAACAGCACCAACCTGTAATTAAAACATAAAAAATTTATTTATAATTTAATGGCATAAACAAGCATGAGTGTACATGGTAGACTCAACTCGAACAATTAATATTATTCAAACATAAGTTTTGAGTTGCCTGAAGTCTACATCGAGTCGTTCTTTGACGAACATGATATTGACTAATGTAGAACACTATACTCTGTTATTATTCATTCAATATTATACGAAAATTTATTTGTTCGCTCAGTCTTTTTCAGCCATCAAACTCCATTTTCATGTTGAAATACAGGCTAAGCACTATAGGGAGCACACAACTGTTGTGTTTGCTTGTAGTAGGGTGGTCAAAATCACGGACAAGTGCTTGCTGGCAAACATAAAATTGTTGCAAAAGAGCACATCGCATAGACCAAGTAAGAACGATATCCTCGGACCTGTCGAATTTTATATTCCTTTTGCCAATCTGTATAGCAACAGAATCTATAGCAGTATAGATATTTTTCTATTCTTGAGATATTTTACTTTATCCCAAGCAAAATTACTTCAACTGACTCAATGGCTTTAATAGCAATATACATACATACATATATGCCCTCTTAGCAGGATATTTTTCTAGCCTTTATAAAAAAAAAACTAATATATTTTACTGCCAGCTCATGTTCGCGTACAAAGCGTTGGCTACGGTAGACTATCGGGTCTGTTCTAGAATCCGAATTCACTCTAAAGTGGATTACTTTAGAATTTTTGGTGTTCTGCAATCCGAATCCCCATGTTTTTATTCGTTTTCAATTAGAGTATTATAGCGTGAGTGAAAGTAAATAGAATCGGCTTTTATTCGTGCAAGTGATAACTTTTTTAATAAAAACTAAGCTTTATCTTTTGATTTAAAGTGTTTTTTATTAAACAACAATTATTGGCAGCAAAACCTTTTCTTTAATTTCTTCCACAACTTTTGTATGTTTTATCAAATGGCACTTGCGCAAAACCAAAATATGTACAAAAATTTTGCTTATGTTCGAAAACACGAAATTGCCCCACATATTACAGTGTGATATGTCAATGTTTTTTTGG
The DNA here is from genome assembly GCA_963662145.1 of Sturmia bella. NCBI lineage: Eukaryota > Metazoa > Arthropoda > Insecta > Diptera > Tachinidae > Sturmia > Sturmia bella. The sequence goes on from OY759169.1 coordinate 39,902,463, forward strand.
GATAATGCTTAATGCAATCAGAATTTATTGAAAAAGAAAAATTTACATTTTAAAGTAAATTATAATAAATTTCCTATATTTAGTGTAATTTGAGCAATATTTATATTAATATGATTATATTTAGTGGTCAAATTCCATTGTAATAGTCCGGCAATACGTTCTTTTTACAACATATGGTTGTCATAGATTGTAGTTCATGTGCTCATAGCCGCTAAACTGCCGCGCCGGTAATTTCACAACCTTACTTACACCCGTCGCGGTCAAGAGCGAATGATTGCTGCTTACAGTAGAGCTGCTTTCTCACAATAATCTATTAATGTTTTAGTTTTTGTCATATTTTTTAACTTAATTTTTAAATTTTTCTGCGTTATTGTAAAACATTGTTTAGACGGTCGTCAACCGTCGGTTTTTGGTTTGCCACCGGCGACTATTTGTATGTTAAGCTATCTTTTATCATCGGCTTCGTCCTCTGATAGTTCTTTTCAAAACATAAAAACCTGTTTTTTATGTATTTGACATTTAGAATTTTTTTTCCAACAGAAACTTCGAATATCTAAAAACATTCTGAATTGAGAACACCAATTTATGAATTATTCGGATTAAAAAATTTTTTCTAAATCAATCCGAATCGGATTCTAGAACAGACCCGTATATATTAAAAGGATGAGTTTTTCGAATGTTAATATAATATAATTACGAGTAGCATGTATCTGATATTCATCGAAACAACATATTAGTTATCATTATTAACTCGAATGATATATGTATTATTAACTCGAATGATATATAACATGAAAGTCTTGAAAAACTGTGTTTCAACGTTAAAGCAGGCTGCAAAATGAATGGGACCTTAATCAACTAAAAGTCATTCACTTCGTGTACCTCTGTAATATTTTTTTTTTAAATCAAAATTTACTGTATTAATAACAGGTTATCCATTTCGTGGTTTCAAAAGCATAGGACTGCAATTCGACATCTGCCAATGTAAGTTGTTAAAGCAATTTTTTTCTTCTGTTGAAAATCTGACATTGGGGAAAATGGATCGCTTAACTATCACACAATGCATAAAAATTATCAAAAAATACTAAAAAAAAGGTGATTCTGCCACAGCCACATATCGTGCTTTAAGAGGACATTATGGCTTACAATTATGCAAGGCAAAATTTGAGGAAACTGGAGCGGCTACAAATATTGTAAGGCCTGTGCATCATCGTTTCGCTCGTTCCGCCAACAATATCGCTGCTTTGGGTGAAAGTGTTGCCGAAGACCCGAATATGTCGATTCCTTGTCGTTCTCGGGAATTAGGACTGTCTTATGGCACATTATGGCGTATTTGGCTTTTAAATCTATACCTATATCAATATAAAGTCCAACTCACACAATAACTGAAGCCAGCTGACCATTCATAACGTCGTGGATACGTGGAATGGGTGCTTGAACAACAGGCGGTGGACGGCGATTTTTCGAGCAAAATTTTCTTCAGCGCTGCAGCACATTTCTCACTCGGTGGGTTTGTTTGTAAACAAAATTGTCGTACTTGGGGTTCTGAGAATACTCAGGTAATTGAAGAGTGGTCATTACATCCAGAAAAATTCACTGTTTGGTGCGCTCTTTGGTCCGTAGGTGTGATGGAACGTTACTTCTTCAAAAACGACTGTCACCGTCAATTAGGAGCGTTAGTCATACGATAACCCAATTTTTTTGCCTGCTATTGAAGAATACGACTTGGAGAATATTTGGTTTAAACAAGACGGTGCCACATGCCAAACACCTCGAGCGAATATGGCTTTATTGCAAGAGACATTTCCTGGCCGCGTAATTTTTCGTCATGGCGATATCAACTGGCCACCAAGATCATGCGATTTGACACCATTAGACATTTTTCTGAAGCTACACGAAAGACCGTGTTTATGCAGATAAACCTAAAACTCTTGAGAACATAAAAACCAACATTCGTCAAGTTATGGCTGGGATACCGCTCAATATGTGTCAAAAAGTGGTCGAAAATTACCTCAAAAGAATCAATGCTTGCAACACCTCGCGTGGTGGTCATTTAAATGTTGTAGTGTTTCACACATAATGTCAACCTTCAAACTTTATAATAAGAAAGAAATATGAAAAAAAAATTTTATGTGTGTGTTATTTACGTTTACTTTTGAAACCGCAAAAGGAATAACCCGTTATGATATGTGTTTACTTTAAAATTGTATTTTTCCACATTGTATGTTCCCATTTTTATAAAATTTTATATTTTTTCTTTATTTTTAAAGAAAATTATCCAAAAACGGTACGTTAGTTGCCCTTTTTGATCATTATTACCAGCTAAAACTTACCAATTATGACCAGCCTAATATGCAAGTAAATTTTTACTTAAAACTTACCAATACGGTTGTTGCTTCAGCACCATGTGGTATCCTTTTAAGTATTGTATCGTTTTGAAGTTTCTTTAGATCTTCCTGCGACGAAGAATACAGGTCATCCTTCATGTCTATTTTCAATTCACTCTTCTTGCTACCACCGATTTCCAAGGCAGGCATAATTTTTATTTTTTTATCCTCACCAGATAGATTCTAAACAAAAAGTCAAAATGACAAGTCAGCATATGTCATGGAAGTAAATAAAAAAAAAAATACGAATATACATAAAACTTAAGACAGGGTTAATAAAAACTACGTGCATCTTTATGAAACATAGGAAGCCGGAAGAGAGTTAAATAATTTGTCTCATATTAAATCTGTGGTGCCTTATCATAGTTTAGATTCAGATAACATATAAAAATATTTTTAAAGTAAACTACAATAAAAAGCAGCAAGATTTGCTAAATAATAGAAAACTGAATTTTTGTAGTGAACAATAGATACGTTTAATCTTCCACTAAAGATGTTCTAATAAAACACCACAGAAATGTAAGAAATTAAGAAAACAAATAAAACGCACAATAATTGCATTACTCATAAACACTTTAACTCATATAAAATAATTATTAAAGACTCAATTATGAAATAAGCCCCTAATAAAAAATGTTATTTATAAAGCAGGCCATAAAAAAGCATGGAAACAAAATAACAAAAAGATTCAAAAGAGTTGGATTATAAAATTATCAACAAAGGGTTTACAAGCAAAAAGTTTTTATTAACTGTGGTTTATAGACGTAATTATACTGCCTCAGCCTTGCCAATCCTTAACAAACAAGGTTTTTAAATTTGCCAATTAAGCAGCATATTTTCTTAGAATTTTAAAACTTGCAACAGGACATTCTAAAAACAAATCTGGATTAAATTATTAGCTTTTAACAAATATTTTTATGTTACTTGATGTGGAAACAAACGTGGCTGCTCCTGTGCTAATATCTGTAATAAAAATAGTCAATATTTAATACAAGCACCAGCTTTTGTGAACTAAAACTCTTTGGGTACTTTTGGGTACTGCAAAATCATATAAAATTTTACAGTTAAATATGTAAGCTAAAAGTGCGAAGTATTGAAAGCTGTAATGTATTGCAACGCTTGCGATATGAACTGCAAACCAAAGGCTAGCGATCACTCTCCAGTGTGGAGAGGACTTTTTGGGAGAGACACAAATCTCAAGTCTCATCAATTCTAAAGTAATTGAGAATCGAAAACTAGTGGCTCATAGTAATAAAACTGGGGTTAAAAATCTTTATACAAAAATTATTCTTAACTTTCGTTGATTGCTGAGGAAGATCTGTTCTGTTTTATGGAAATATTTTTCTTAAATTTTGGTATTTTTTATTTTATCTGAGAATAATGATAGCTTATGGATAGACAAACATAATTTTCATGAAATTTGCTCTATAAGGGAACTAATATATAACCCATTCTCGCAAGACTTTTTTCGCTCTCTGCAGCTGTATGGAATGTGATTGCTAAAAATACTTTTCTTGTGATACATTCTTGTTTCATTTCTCTATTTATATTTGCATACATATACGCATGCAGGTCTGTATAAAAGAAAGTACCTAGGAAAGTCTCCCTGATCTTACATAATAAACTTAAATTTGTTTTAATAGTCAAAAATAAACTATTTTTTTATATTATTTTTGGTCTAAAAGTAGACCTTATTAACGCTTTCTATATTTTTCAGCCGCCCATATGCCGCCATTATTTCGTTGATGCTTCTCAACTCGTAAGTAGACTCGAAACAAGAATTTTAATAACCTACTTACTTATTCAATCATTCCCATGAATATTTATATAGAATAAGCAGTTAGGTTTCAAACATTCTTTTGAGTATTTTTCGACTCTACTGATTACATAATTGAACAAAATTATTTTTTTAATTTAAAAAAAAACTGCATTTAAAAAAAAATCTTTTAACATTTTTACTGAAAATTTTTTTTTTAAGAAAGCTCGATGAGTTCAAAACGAAGCACAAATTATGGTTTGCTATACTTAAGTAAATATTTTCGCATGTTTTGTGCCAATCATAGCATAACTCTGTAGGTGTTTGTCATTGAAGAAAGGTAAATAGAGAATTGTGGAGAAGATAAGAGTTCATGACAACTTGAGCGATACGTTGGTGCTTGTATTGCCTCATGACCACATGAATTCACTAAGGTACTTTCAATAAGATATTTAATATTAAAATGTTTTAGAAACTTTGGAAGATTACAAAGATTTCTTAAGCAAACCAAATTTTCTAAAAAAAAAAAAACAAAATAAGAAAACTGAAAAAATAATATAAGAAACATTTTTTTTCAATTTTGTTCTCTATCAAATAGCGTGTAACGAAATAGGTTTTTTTTACTGTTTTGCTCAGGGAAAACCAAAAATATCACACAAAAATTGCAGAAATAAGTAACATGCTTAAAGAGATAATATATAATAGTAATGGGGTGGGGGAGCATTAACTAAAGTCTAAACTTGAAGCGCCTTTTTTTTTTTTTTTGCCAAAGACGGTAAAAAAATCTAAGTGGAAAAAGGATATAAAATCACAAAGTGGATCATTAATTGTTAATAAGTTTGAAACATTTACACCCAAATACGATAATGTGGAATGACGGCGAGAATTTGTACTTGAATCGATCACAATAGCAGCTGGTGGTGCACTTAAAGTTTCACACACTGAGCGACGTGGTCGTGTTACCGGATTGTTACGACTTTGCTGTTGAGGTTGCAAGTGTTGCTGATGATCGTGTCCCATCCACAGCAACTTAATTTTTAGTGGTAGTTCATAATTAAAAAAAATGCGTGAGCAAAATATACATAAACAATATTTAATGGAATTTAATTATGTAATTCCAAGTTTCCAAAAATTTTAAAAAAGTATCCATACCGTTTTGAAAAAGAAGAGCAAATTAAAAGAAAAAATTATTCAATATGTTTATTATTTTTGCCACATACAAAAATCCAAAGAATGCATGAAATTGCAATGTATATGAGGTAGGCAGAATAACCAGTGATTAATGTGTCAAAAAGTACAAATATTTGCAGGCTCAACAAACCATTAGCAAGGGAAAAGCTACAGCGATATTTGGGGTAATAAGCTCATCAACTCTGGGGCCATAGTAGATATTTTTGAGGACTTAGGTACACCTAAATAAAGCACCCAAAACTCAAATATACGGCCCGACTACGAACGACATTCCCGGGGAGTTTGTTCTCTACTCCCAATTCTCCTATTCTAAATAAGTTCTCCCCGGGAAAGTTTTCTCTTTTCCCTTTCCCCGCATTCTAAACAATGTTCGAAATTGGAAAACTGTTCCCTGGGAAAAAAGTAGGTATTACGAAGGCCAATTTAAGGGAGACTGCAATAACAACTTCTGGGAATATTTTCGCCAAGCAATTGAAAGGGAGTTGCACTGAAAAAACTTAGTATATCTTTTTTTTTTAATAAAAAATTAATTTAATCCCATTTTACATCGTATTTTGTCAAAAACAGCAAATAAGAAACAGCTAGAGATTATTTTTATACCCTTCACAAAAATGTGTAAATGGGTATATGTATATAAGTTTGTTATTCCGTGCGTAAGACATTGAAATAACCATCTAAGACCCACCCCATAAAATGTGAATATTCGGGATCAGAATCAATAGAGATTACGATTAAGCGATGTCCGTCTGTAGTCGTTGAAATACCGTTTCTGAGAAAACGGTTTGAGATAGAAACCTCATTCCTTCCCTAAAATGTGTTAAATCCTGGTAATGGGTTGTTGAAATACAGTAAATGGCTGTTGAAATACATTTACAGCCCGATTATGAATATTCCCGGGGAAAGATGCTCCCGGGGAGTTAATTTCTCCCAGAAACTAAATTCCCATATTCTAAACAAACGGGGAACTCAGAGCTTTCGAAGTCAGCTGTATGCTTTTAGCTTTTATGCTTTAATGCAAAACTTTTAAATTGAAATTAAAAATTTACCAAAACAAGTTTATAGAACGTGAAAAAAATGAAAAAAATATATTAGAGCAAAGCAAAATATTTAGTACAGCATTTCGGTTGGTAGTTGAAACAAACCGTTTTCTCAGAAACGGTATTTCAACGACTACAGACGGACATCGCTTAATCGTAATCTCTATTGATTCTGATCCCGAATATTCACACTTTATGGGGTGGGTCTTAGATGGTTATTTCAATGTGTTACGCACGGAATAACAAACTTATATACATATACCCATTTACACATTTTTGTGAAGGGTATAAAAATAATCTCTAGCTGTTTCTTATTTGCTGTTTTTGACAAAATACGATGTAAAATGGGATTAAATTAATTTTTTATTAAAAAAAAATGATATACTAAGTTTTTTCAGTGCAACTCCCTTTCAATTGCTTGGCGAAAATATTCCCAGAAGTTGTTATTGCAGTCTCCCTTAAGTTGGCTTTCGTAATACCTACTTTTTTCCCGGGGAACAGTTTCCCAATTTCGAACATTGTTTAGAATACGGGGAAAGGGAAAAGAGAAAACTTTCCCGGGGAGAACTTATTTAGAATAGGAGAATTGGGAGTAGACAACAAACTCCCCGGGAATTGTCGTTCGTAATCGGGCCGTTAATTTTTCTATATTTTCTAGTTTTTAATTTTTCTATATGTCATAGAGTAGAAAATCTCTCTTTCTCCCCAAGGCCAATTATGAGGAAAACTGTCGTGAGCGACTTATAACATAGGTATGGAGTATTTGCCAATCAAAAGTGTATTTCCTTAACCTGCCTGCTGTTACTTCGGACGTCGAAGCTTCTGCTTAATTTACTTAGTAATGCAAATTAAAGCCGTTTTGCCAGGCAGAAGTATTTTGGAACCTAAAATATATCGATTTGTGGCCTTTGTTTTCCAGGTCAGGCGGAGGGTCAGGAAAAACTGTCGTCTGCTTACGACAGCTTTTCTTCGGCCAGCGGAACGATTTGCTTCGCTATGGTTTGTTAAATTCTGGCTTTGCTTACTACATATTACGCAATAATCGGCTCATTTCTGTTCAGAACCCTAGTTCACATCTTCTGGAAGCTTCTTTTTAATTCATACGAATTAACTGCCTAATTTTGACGAATTCATTGCATTCTCGGAAACTTAGTTCGTAACACAATACTTGCAAGATCACCGAATTGAGGTGCACTATTTGAACAACCGGAAACTGTAGAAATGAAAATTTGACTAGAGTATTTTATTTAAGTATTGTATTTTATTTAAGTATTGTATTTATTTAGAGTATTGTATTAAAACGATACTACTACAAAAAAACTTTTGCTGTTTTAACACTTTTACTGGTTTCAGAATCTTATATTGAATGCTCGTTTTCGGATATTTTGAAAATTACAATATTTTACTTTCTGCACAGTTTTTAATAAGTAAAGCAAAAAAATATATGTGTGCTAGTAAACCAACAGCGATAATATTATGGCTGAAATGGAAGTTCTCAGACATATACGGTCACACCTAACGAGTAGCTAAAAAAAATATAGGCCGACCAGGGATATCACAACTGTAATTTTAAACTTAAGCTCAGAAATCAGTCAACTGTGCTTATTTTTTAAAGTAAACTTTAAACTTGATAAGTCATGAGTAGAATATTTTACAAGTGTTCACTCGGTCAGATCTTTTCATTGCATACTGCACTCCTCTGTACGCAGACAATTGGGCAGTGTATTGCACGAGACACTACACGGAGAATCGTTTCCTCACCTGCAGAATTTTTCTGAGTAAAAAGCTAAGGGGACATATATTTTCTGTCACTTAAAGCCTATGAAAATTCAAGAAAAATTTCCCCGAGCACTACTCCCTCTTGTCACCTCTTTAAATATTTTTGTTATGTCAAAATTTTAATTGATCTTAATAACTCTGCTCATTCACACTCCCAGCAGCGACGGTGGTGTGAATAAAAAAAATCGGGAGGCAAAAACTAACCACCTAAGCTGCCAACTTCATCTGCTTTAATTCGCCTTGGTACTGGATGATGTTTTCACTCCACTAGTTTCCCACTTATACATTTTTACAAATATTTTTAATGGTTACACACAAGTTACACACGGGAAAACATTTTTTAAGTTAAGTAAATTAATTTCTATTATTCGAACTTTTTCATGTTTAGAAACATGAGCCACTGAGTTCAAAGACGGGTGCTGACGGGAAAGTGTGGCGGCTTCGAAACAACTAGATTTCCACCCTGCTAAATGTCTTTGATGTTTTCTTTGTCTAATTTAATTAATATCAATCACAAAGATAATATAGAAAGAACTTGAGATAAACTTAATACATAAATAATTTTTTAAGTTATTTAATTTTAATTTAAGTTATTTAATTTTATTTACTTTCGGACGTAGAGGTCCGTCCGTCCGTCACAGGCCCCATTCTAGGAAACTAGATAGCTGAAATTATCACAGTACATGTGGTTACCCGGCCGCTATAACAACTAAAAACAATAAAAAGTTAAGAACTAAAGGATGCTCCCATACAAGAAACTGAAATTAGCTAGAGACTTGGAATTTGCACAAGATATGCAGGTACCAGGCCTGCACAGGAACAAATACCAAAAATGGAAAAAAATAAAAATTTAAATGTTGCCCTTTACATGGGGCACCTCTTACTTTGAAAATTAGCTATAATTTAGGAAACGTAAGATATAGAGCCCTGCATAAACAGTGTATGTAGTTGTATACAACAGCAACTATTAAAAACGTTAAAAATACAGGGTACCCAGCACCAGCGTTACTTTTTGCTTAGAGCTGGCACGGCAGTACGGAACCCTTGATGTACTAGTCAGTCTCGCAGTTGGCTCAATTTATTTGTTTTCCGAACGATTTTGCATATTTTAAGCAGGAATCGAATTGAAAACTACTCCACGATCAAAGTTTTCGGAGAATATGTTTGGAGGTTATGTTTGGCTAACGAGTAAATACAGAGTTTACGAAACACAATTATTTTCTGTTACAAAAACTTTGCAAGAGCAAATACAGTTTTGCTATACATTTTTTATCTGTTCGTTGAGCGAACATAATTTTAAATATACTCTTGAGTTTGCTGTTAGATCTGCGTGAAAGTATTTACATTTTAGGTTGCTTGTATACATGTACATATTTGTCGAAAACAAAGGTTCACAAGATAGTAGTGGTCACCATACCTTTAGATGGCTCCTCTACTAACTCATTTGTTAAAGTAGTCAAAGGAGATAGAATGGCATCAGGTAATATTTTAATATTTGTGCTTTGGACTAGTAGGAACCCATCAATATTGCTACAATCTCCTTACAACTAGTAATTTGATTGTCCGAAAACGTTCCCCCCGGGGGCACAATATGCATCTTGCTGTTCGTAACCAGCTTCGTGTCGTGTCAACGGGGTAGAAGGGGTGCAGGATACCTCGGCTGGCTTGGTGGCTAAAAATCTTAGGCATTTCCTGAAGGAGGGCGGCGACTACTGAGGGACTTGCTGAAACCCCTCACCGAGGGGTAATTCGGCAGTACGGGGACCGGAGCCCCGGGATGACACTTTGGAGTCATCTTGCCGGTCATAGGTTGAGGAGCCTTCCTTGGCTGAAACGTACTGGCTGTGGTTGCTACCATAAGTTCGCGTGGGAGGGAACGTTGGTAGCCATACTGATCATAGACCCTCGGGTCTATGTTCGGTCGCCCAAATGGGCCCGTAGTGCTGTTGCTAAGCAACAGACGCTGCTTTGTAAGGAACCAGATTGGCGGGAACATTAGCGTTGGTTCAAGGACTGATGATCTTAGGAACTTCGGGCTACCACGGTAGTCGTGTATCCTTAGCCGTCTGGGGAATTGCAATGCAGCAGAGGTTAGATAGCTCAACTCCTGAGTAAGGGGTTTTGTTATGGCCAAGTAACGTAGCAAATAAATTGCCACCCGAGCAGTTGTTCCGGCTGCTCGGGGGCGGTGGTGTAACGTCTTGATTACAACACGTGGTTTGACCACCGTGAGGTTGGGCCCTAGTGGCAGGTACTCACGTAAATCATTCCACATCTGTCCGAAAACGTAACTAATAACAACTCGATAATTGCTTAACTCAATTTAACGGCAATTCAGCTTTTGTAATGCCCCTTTTTAAATACTTTTTGATACAAATTACCAGAACTTGCTTTTCTGCTTTCAAAGAATGGAAATGCCAGTTTGAGTTGAAAAAAAAATGTTTTTTCTATAATTATTGTATTGGAATACTGAACAGAACTAAACAAACAAAATGTTACCAATTAACTGCGCATTTAAATAACAAAAAAAAAAAAAAAACTAAAGTAAACGTGGTACAAGTAACACTGTATGTATGTATATATGACATAAATTAAAATAAAATGCGTGTTTACAATTTCAACAAAAATCCAATTAATTTAAAAGCCAATTCAAACGAGTTTATGCCATAGAACAAAGAAAGATGAAAAAATAAATATCACAATAATAAATGACAGATAGCTAAAGCAATGAGAGGAAATAAAGAATATAAATAAACCTAATAAAATAAATATTCAAACAGAATGCAGTACAGTATGTACATATGTATGTATGCATGTATAGGAAGCAAGACAACCACATGTATACATACATACATACATATGTATGTATATATTTACAAGTAGAGTACACCAATAAATAGCATTATTACACAAATGTAATAACAAAATATTAAATGAAAATTAAACTTCAGAATACGGTTCGAAAAAGGGGAGAGTAATGGATTTACGATAGCATATGTATGGCATGTGCTTTAGTGGATGATAGAAGAGAGGCAAACAAAAAAAGTCAAAACCTACCTGTAGACTAGTATAACTGTTGTATTTACGTTTAGTAAAAGGAAAGCCGCTTTGATTTTCGTTCACGTGACGGTGACGGAGCAGTAAAGAACGCAGTACCGATGGTTTGTCATCAGTATTTATTAAGTCCTCAACTACCATCTACAAAAATAAAACAAAAAACATGCATTGAATTGTAGCCAAAACTTTGATTATATTTGATAATTTTTTCAATTTTTAAATAATGCATTAACATATTTAAATCACAGATTGAGAAACTACATACCTGCTCAACGACACGATAAGCAACTGCTGGTAAATCCTTCTCATTCAAATCCAGCAAAACAACTCCCGTTTCCAAACAACGGCGCAAGTTAAGCAAAGAATGAAAAGATAGTGAGGCAACATGTGGTTTACCCCATCGATCTGAACCTTCTTGAACGTCTTCTTCATACTTGATCCAACGAGCTGTCTCCTTCCACTCTCTATCTTCGCCTGCACCAATCAGTTCATCAAGTTGCACAAAAATCTGTTAGTTTAAAATGTTAATCGTTAAATTTGTATAGGCATGCATAGAAAAAAGCAGCCATTGTGTAGTTTACAGCAGCTAATCATAGTAATTTTTTTAAACATTTCATGACTGAATTCAGAAACCACTTTTTATCCCTATCGTTATGTTTATCGAGACAATTTGAAACACAAACATTAAACTCAGATACGATTAAATCACGTGAGTGCGTGATTTAAAATTAAAATTTTGAACGTGATAGTGAGTGAGCATCATTTTAGGGCAGTTGACGAAGTTTCACGAAAAATTTATGACACTAACTTTTTTTGGTTTGCAAAAAAAACGTTCACACATTTTTACATGTATTATTTTGCAATGCAACTTGTCTACTACGGGTGTGCTGTACATTTACCTGGGTAAATTTTTATGGAAGAAAAAAATTTTAAAAATTGTTCTATAAATAATTTTCACCCAACAAGTTGTATGTAGTGCAAAACCAAACCTTAAATCATTAGTTGTAACTACGAACATTGTTTTTTCAAAACCTATGAAATTTTTTTGTTTAGAAATAAAAATTAATACCCTGTGGGCATAATTTTCATGACATTAAAATCAAAAAGCAGGGATTGCAAAGAGTAAACGAATTGGTAGAAGAAAACTTTGATGTATGATGTATGTATATACGATGTACATGAAGAGATTTCTTGCTGTAACTCTCCAGTTTTTGATGAACAAACGTTGAATGATTTTTTTTTTTTTTTTGATAAATAGTTCAAAAGAAAATAGTTTAGAAGACAGTCTTATTTAAAATTAAATTGCATCATGCATAAAATTAAAAATTAGAGCCAGCTGTAAGATTTTGAAATGCCCGCAGTCTGCAGGTGATAATCCACTTTTGAAGCAATGAGCAGGAGAACTTGTAAACAGTCCAACCGGTTACGTAGCACTGTAGAGAAGAGGTTTTTCGACGTATTAAAAGGAAAGCAAGGCCGAATATCTGAACATTGTTTGCGCAACTGTCTGTGTGCACAAGCGAGCACTTTCACACCTACTAAATTTATCATAAATATGAAGTTTAAGTGAAATCTTTGTTTGAAAGTTTGTTAAAAAGATACTAACAAAAAAACGGGTTAGAAATAATCCTTAATAAAAGTGCTATATGATTCGCAATAAGCGCCAAACTGCCCGAGAAGACATGCTTTTATTAAATCCTGTAGAAATTCTTCAATATTATACTATTTAATTTTTCAAGAATTTCTTCTAAACTGCCCATTTTGATTTTTTCAAAGAAATCGTTTTAAATTGAAAACACGGCATTCTCGAAATTATGTTTCAATACATTTTCTTTCAATACGTGATTGATAGTGATGCAGCTGCTAATAACTGCACAAGAATGGTTATAGTGATGGCCATGATCGACTAATTTTTATTTGTTAACTGCTGCCAATACCGAATAGACCAGCATACAATTCATGCAAATGACTGACTGATGCATATGATTGCATAGGATGATTTATTTGTACGTCAATCATATGAAGAGTACAAATCGATTTTTTTTTGCAACAATTCTTACCTCATGCGGACTATGATCGAATAACTTCTTGGCCTGCTGTAATCCAGCAATAGTTATTTGTGGTAGGTCTCTCAACTTAATTGACGAATGATGAATTTTATGCCTTCGCAACGCCCTGGGATCATCTGAGCGATGTGATCTTAATTCATTGAGATCCGCTTCCTAAGCAGAAAAATCAGAACGAAAAAATTATGAATATTTTTTTTATGAACATAAAAGAGTTTTCATATACTATTAACCTGTGAGGCCTTCGGAAATGCCTTTATTATTTATTTATATTTTATTTACAAAGGAAAAGGAACAAAAAATACATAAAAAATGGTATGTACAATTAATTTTAAATTAGTTTTTTGTTATGGGTCATAAAAATTAAAAAGAATGCAAAAAGAAATACATCATTTTTATTGACATTATTTTCTTAAAACAATCACATTCCAACAAGTTTAATTAATTGTATTCATTCGTATATTTAAGAAGAAAACTCAGAAACGACTAAAATTCTTTTATTAAACTTTTTTATTAAAATTTTTCACAAAAAATAAGGAGATAAGTAAGATAATTATACCTAAACATAAATATTTTTAAATATTTACCTCCAAGCTGGCATCTTCCGGTGCGGATATTTTACGATTACCGGCATCGCCGTTTTCTTCGGTAACTTTTTTGACTTCCACGCTGTCTTGATGGGAAAATTTACGTTGTCTATAATACTGATGGCGGCTGTAAAGTGTTTTAAAACAGTTATATATAATGCAGCATAAAAAAATATGGAGGATTGTATTTATTATTTACCTTTTTCTTCTTTTACGTTCGTGTATATTGTCGTTGGGTTGTTCATCATAACTTAGACTAGGGGGAGTAACAACAGTTGCTTTCTTTTTACCAAATTGTACGTGTTTCTCTTCAGCCGAATTATCCTACAAATACAAATTTATTTTTAATATGAACATTTTACAACTCATGGAACACGATTGACGTAATCAAATTTTATATCAAAACTTTTGAATATATAAAACGGATTCTAAGGCACTACAACTTTGTGGCCTTAAATTTCGAGTATCTTAATTAAGTGAGAATAATTCAAATCACTTCTTTGCAGTTCAAAAATGTTTGGTGTAATAAAATTTGTGTTTTTTAGTCTGCACTTACCGAGTGATCACCATGTCCAGCGCGTTCAGAAACTAAAGGAAAATCCTCGGGTATGTCATCGTAGTTTTGTCCATTTGTTCCCTCATTATTGTGTTCATATTCTAAGTCTTCTTCTATGTTAAGATCCGTATTTAGTGGTTTGGCACGATGTACTTTAAATAAATAAAAAAATATGTATATATTATTAACAAAATATCTATTGCCCGAAACGTATGGAAGATATTGAAAATGAAAACGTATATTGCTAATATTTAATAATAAATTGCAATCAATACTAAAAGAGAATGTGGCTTGAATTTAACAAATTAAGAAACTATAACTTAAATAAGTAACTAAGGTATTTTCCATTCTGGGTAATATTTTGCATATGCCTTTTACATTCCTTTTTCATTCCATGACAAATAGCTGTAAGTTTAAAAATGAGCCTGCTCTTTCTCAATTATGTTTCCCCAAAAACTTATAAAATTCATGCTGCACATCCTAAGTTCATGAGGATACTATTGAAGTGTGTAGCGACTTTTTAGCAGCTGCTTGTCCGCCTTGTTAAAATAAATTGCTCTTATTTCCTTAATATTAACCGTATAATATTACCTAGAGGTTGCACCTTAGCCCAATTAAATAATCATAATAGTTAAAATAAAGTAAAAGAGATAACAAAGATCACCGTTTTGGTTAATATTAAATACTCACACAAAGTGTAAACGAGAAAAGTTGCTAAATTTGGAAATAAACCCTCACAACTTTTAAAAACTGTGGTGCAATTCAGTAACTTTTGAAACTAATGCAATCGTTAAACTAATCATCCATATTTGGTGTTTGAACTAACGATTCAGTGATTCATAAACTATTTTATATTCAACATAATTTTAAGTTAAGAATCAAGTGGCATCTTTGCCGAAAAAAAAATGCCAAACCAAAGTTACCACTAATACTTTTGAATTACTAGTCGACCCACAATCAAGTCACATTACTTGGCTGATGACTGGACTAAACTATTGAACATTTGCCTGTAACTACACTAGAACATTTTAAAGCTTTATGATTAAAATAAACCGCGATCAAATTCTAGTTGTTAAGCTAACAACGGTAACTATGGTCATATATCATTAATGAATCAGAAAACCAGATATCTTGCAGTTAAATATTTTTCACGCTGAATTTGTCGGTAAATTAAGTTAGTGAAGTGCACTACAGCAGTTGCGAAACGTAGACTAGGGTGCAAAACTTCAATAATTTTTAAACTGAAAAATAAACTTTATAGTAGCAAAATTTGATTTAAGATCAAGTGAATTGTGAACAGCAGTTACGAAATGTACAGCAGGGTGCGAAAGTACAGAAATTTGCATAATGCAAAACAAAACTTTACAGTCGTAAAATTTTATTTACGATAAAGTGAAGTTTTTACTATTCATCACTGGTTGAATTTTTTTAATTAAAATATTTTAATTATTTTTGTATTAAGTTTATCAGGCTCAAGTTCTTTTTATATTATTTTTGTTATTGATATTAAATAAATAACACAACTAGATGTTTCGAAGCCGCCGCACTTGCTCGTCAGCACCCGTTTGTTTCTAAAGCGACACTCATGCCATTCATCCAACAAATGTCTTGTATATTTTCTGTTTAAATTTTTAATTATATCAAACACATCTATTCTATTTTATTTTTGTATTTGCCATAGCATATGTACCTGAGTTCAAGGACGGGTGCTAACGAGAAAGTGTGGCGACTTCGAAACAATTAGTTGGCCACCCTGCTAAATGTCTTTGATGTTTTCTTTGTCTTATCTAATTAATATCAATCACAAAAATAATATAGAAAGAACTTGAGCCTGATAAGCTTAATACAAAAATAAAAATAATTATTTAAGAAAAACTTCGAACAATGAAAAATTAATTAACTTTAAAGATATTTTAAGGTATTCAAAAACCTATTCTCTAACTAGAGTTTTGTAATATACAACTATTTTCTTTCGAACTTTTCCAGTTTTGGAAATTTGCAAAATTTTTCACGTATTATCGCGTCTTTTAGCTGTATGTATTTTTTTCCAATTGCAAAACTTTTCTAAAAGGTGTTGAAATTCTTTTTTGCACATTTAAATTTCTTGTAGTGCGACGCCAGCTGCTGGTAGAGTAGTCATATGTATAACCAACCCCCAATAGTTTTTGCTCTCCATTATTTTTTTCGAACACGCCGACTCCGTACCAAGCAGGTCCCCTCAGGGGGACTCCCACGTAAAATTAAAAAGAAAATTGAAATTGTTAATAATTTTTTCGGGCTCCCTAGTTCGAGCCAGTAAGTCTGCAACTTTACTTTTCTTGTCTTCTTTAAAAATGTAGATCACTCCAATTTTATAACAAAACAAAATTTTCTTAATTTTGAGCAAGTAAAAATCGAATTGGAAGGCCCGATAAAATTATTAACAATTGTAAACCATATAGTTTACTGTAAAACTAAATTAAATTAATGCAAAAAAATTGAAAATCGGTTTTGTATCATCGTACAAAATGCTATCAAAAATCGATGGCACAATATCGACAAACGTTTGTTTCCGCAGACGAACTGGCCTGTTACTTATGCTTACCATTTTTTGTTTTATAGGGATGTACGGTGTCTTGAAATGTTGTGACATCAAACTTTTCCTTTAGCGAACTTGGACCGGCGAAAACTTTTTCCATTTCCGAGTCCAACAGTACTTCATTTGGATCCTCATTTCCACCAGACTAAAACGAAAAAAAGAGAAGTATATGCATTAAAACAAAAGTGAATACAAATTAATGTTCTGCTTTGAAGGAAGCAAATAATCATTCAAAGCAATGGTAAAAGTACTGAAACATTTATAGAGAGAAAGTGAGACAAAATCTTAGGTGGTTAAATTGTAAAACCATCACTACAAGGCCGACGGTTTCTGGTGCTTAGTATAGCGACTGCAAAACAGCTATTTGTTCCCCAGCTAAAAAAAAGTTACACATCACGTATTTGTCTTTATTAAGCTGTACTTGAAGACTTATCGCCTAGAGATGTGCTATTGTCGTGAAAATGCCATTCACGCGTGAATATGTGAGCGTGATTTAAAAATAAAATTTCCGAGGTTTTAGTGCGTGATTATTCTTTTAAGGCAGTTCACGAATTTTCACGACATTTCGCGAAAAAGTTAAAACATAAAATTTTCTATCTTAAAAAAAAACTCTCACACATTTTTCCATGAACTATTTTTCAGTGCAGATTATTTTAACTTAAGTTATATAAGCTACAATAACAGAATTTCATATTCATTCATTCAATTTCAAACAAAACAGAATTGAAGTAATCCTTAATGAAAGTCCTCGCAATAAACACCAAAATGTCTTCGAAGACTCGTTTTTATTAAATCTTATTTGAATACTTTAATATTATTACTTTCAATTTATCAAAAAATCCTCCTAAATTGTCAATTTTCATTTTCTTCATATTGAAAACACAGCTTTCTCGAAACTATGTTTTAAGACTTAGGCTGCTATCGCTTCCGACCACAGTTTCTATTGGTTTCAATACAAATGTGACTGTTCGTGAGAACTTTTTTTTGATTTTCGTGAGAAAAGTTATTTTGATCCTGAGCTTGTGTGACATGAGCCAAAAATCACTCACGCGTATATCTCTAATATCAACGTTTTGATAATGATGTTCCCAAGATTAATAGACTGCTCATTTTATGTTGTTTTCGTTTCTACGCCTAAGGCAACACTCTTAATTTTCTATGGCAATCAAAATTCTAGAGATCATTGTTCTATTAAATTTTTTTTAATGATTTATGGTTATTGTGAAATTTTCTTTCGATCTAAGTTTCACTAAAAACTACAGCTACAGAATACAAAATAAAACTATTTTGAAATCAAAAAATGGACAGTAATTATATGTAAGGACGCACTTTTGTTTGTATTTTGTGAATAAATTTTAATAATTTTCTTATATTGTTGCAAAACATACTTAATATGAAGACTCACAAACTTTTACCATTTTTCGTAATTTAACTTGTAATATCAATAAGACAACATTTAATTAGGTGTCGTAAGTTTTCGACAACATCTTATTATGTGTTGTAAGTTTTAGGCAACACTTGCTACAAAAGTTGTAAACCATAATCGCTTTTAAAAAATACTACATTAAATGTACAACTGTTGTAAACCATAATCGGCGCCTCAGATAACAAAAATTTATTTTTAATATGTGGCGGAGTTTCGGATAATTAAAGCTCTGGGGCCAAATCTTCGAATCGAATCAATCCTAACACGTATTTTGCATGTACAATGTTTTTTTTTTTGTTTTTGTTTTATATTATTTTCACTCTGCAAATTATGTGATCACGAATACGACGAAAATTCTCAGAAAAAAACTTTCTTAAAAAAAAATTTCTGTGTAAAACGAGATTTTTACCTTGCTGCTTAAAATTTTATAAGATTATTCGGAAAAAAAGTGGAGAACTCATCACAAGTAATTCAAGCAACCACTTATAATTTTGACAAAAAAGTGCTGAAATCTATATTAGCATGCCTTCCAATGGTTTGCTTTTTACAGCCTTGAACTACAAAAATCACTTAAGAAAGTCTATGAAACTGAAAAAGTAATTTATTTTTCAATAAAGGAGTCCAGCTTGTTATGTTTCGTTGTAAAAAGATTGCGCATAAGAAGTGATTCTCTAAAGTTTTTCTATTACATACTTCAATCACAGCCGACTTAATTTGTTTTGAACATGAAAACAAAACAGTGGTTGCGAATGACACCAAATAAGTGATTCGAAGGATATTATCTAGGACTTAAAAATATGCGTTATATATTTTTGAAATACTTCGAAATTCAGTGCATGTATAAGTAATTACATTACTATTTAGCTGCTAGTACCGCATTGCTCAGCTAATGTAAGTGAAGTTAGAAATTTAAAAGTGCTTCAATTCTTTATAAAGTACACTGATTATCACTTGCTTTTAAAAGAAAACCACTCACTTCTTCGCTCGAGTTATGCGATTAGTTTTCTGGCAACTGGACCGCACGATTGTAACGTATGAATTTTGCACCACTCATGTCTGGAATTACAGTGCAGGAACTCTGTTGCTTTTGCACTGCGTTTATTATGTTGTTGTTTTACATTACTTTTACTCGATAGTTTATTCGATATCGGATGTTCTGGTCTTTCGATCTCTTTTAACAACAGTAATCGAACGAATACAGAAAACTAAAATTATATCTACAACTCACATTTGAAACGCTTCTCAGTTATAGACTCGGGACTTGGCAGCTCCTTTAAATAACACTCTTGTCATTCATGCGAAGTAAAAGTGAACAATTGTTTTCAAATTCTTTGCTAAAACTAAGCCATTGAATATTTTATAATTTTTATTTCGCTAATGGTTAACAATAAATTAATAGGACGTACATATGTATGTTTATTTTTACACTCATCTAATTTTTCGGAAGAAAATAAATAAATTACTATCGATTTACGTACTAAAGGTAAATGTTATGACTTTTAGTTCACTAATGCTTAACAATAAATTAACTGAACTTACATATGTATGTATGT
Organism: Sturmia bella; assembly: GCA_963662145.1. NCBI lineage: Eukaryota > Metazoa > Arthropoda > Insecta > Diptera > Tachinidae > Sturmia > Sturmia bella. The sequence goes on from OY759169.1 coordinate 39,922,436, forward strand.
GTGTTTTTATACTTATTTCATTTTTCAAAAGAAAATAAATTAATCACTATTACTGCCATTTGGTTTGCGGCAGCAAAAAACAAAGACTTTATTAATTCTTAATTAAAGAAATATCAATGCGCCACAAAAGGTCAAGTTATGAATTACTTTCACAAATCAATAAACGATTATTTACTCTTGAGAAACAAAAGAAATGAAACATTATTTTAAATTCTGCACTCGTTTCATATGTCAGTGGTTTATTGACCTCATTTTAACTACACATTAATAAATATTGTGTAACCTAAAATGGAAATCCAAAACGATATTTTTGCGTAAGAATAAATTTTGCTTTAATCATTAGATGTTCATGTAATGTGTAAGAAAATCAGCACGCCCACATACATACATACATATATATCGTGGTCCAAAATCCAAAATACCGTGAGTACACATTTGACTTTTTTTTTACAGGAGCAGCAAAACGTTTCAGAAATTTAAGTTTATTTAACTACTAGTAACCAAACTTTAGAATTACCAAAATAAATAAAAGTTTAAAGAGAGACGTATAAATTCATAATAATCAATCAGAGAGTCGATTTTGAAATTCTTGTCACTGTGACCTTTCTGATTTTAGGAGACGATACGTTTGTCAGAAAAGCTATAATTCCATTTTTCGTTATACATTTGCTCAAGAAACATTTTAAATGCAGTAAAAAAATTTTGTTGTGGAATGTGCAGGAGAGTTAATATAAAAACAAAATTATACGTACTTTAATTTTACTCTTAAAGTAAGGAAATATTTTTACTTAACGTTTGCAAAAGAGGAATACGCTTTAGTAGCTGTACTGAAGAAAACAAATGCCTTCATGTGTTTTAAGTGCTGAGAATACAAAATAATTTTCCTTTTTGTATTTGAAATACAAAATATTTTCTAGTCGTGTATTTTAAATGCAACTGTATTACAGTTTTCTTATATTGAGAACCCAATTTTGTTACTTCTCACACAAAATAATAATAAAAATTGATTAGTTAACAATAATAAATTAGAGTTAATGATGTAAGAAAAATATACACAATATTTCCAACAGACTGAAGCATCTTGAAGTCGTCGTGGATGGGAAATTAAAATGGAAATACCACAAAAATGAAAGAGCCTGTTGGTCAATCTGTAAACGAGCCACAGGCACAAGATGGGGCTGAATTCAAAGATGACACACTGGCTTTATAATAGCGTCATCACGCCTATCATGATAAACGTTTCTACGACAATTGAATATAAGTCCAACAGCAAAACTATAAAAAAGTTGAAAGAACCTGCTGTCTTGATGTTGGGGGGCTTTAAAAACGCAGCAACAAGGGCGATGGAAACAATATTATCCATCGAGCCAATCGAAATTCGTATAAAATATGAAGCGGTTCTCACAGCGAAAGGATTAAAAATGATGATATAGTGGATCGATCAGAGACACAACGCGCATCATCAACAAGTCTTTAAGGCCATAGACGTGTATATACCGGAAAATGTGACGTCAGATCGCATACTAGATGTCAATTATGAAACATTGATTCCTGACTATCATTCTGGATTGACCGACCATTTGAACCAGATCCTCTTGGGTCTTCATTGTTACACGGATGGATCAAGGGTGAGGGGAAAAGCAGGACTTAGTATTTATTTGGAAAATACCAAGGAACTGCTGTTTAGTCGGCCAAACTATTGCACAGCTTTTCAGATGCGGATTCGGGCAATTACGGTGTGTATTAAGGAGCTCAATGAAATGCGAAGGTCAGTACCTGTGAATATATTCACAGATAGTCAAATGGCCATTGGGGCAATCTCAGCAGAACGGACTAAATTGCACACAGTTTGGGATTGCAAAAGCAATATTAACAATTACTCGACTTATGATGAACTGTGCAGGGCATGCGAGAATAAATGAGAGAGCAAAGTAACATAGGAGAGTTAACTAACACAAGCTTGGCATGCGCGAAACCTTTCGATGCAGTTAAATCCGAGCAGAAGAATTAGGCACATAGAGCCCATTTAACTCTCTGGATTAACGAAGCCATAGGAATCAATACAAGAACTCCATGAGAGAATCCAGACGAGGAAAAAACATTGGAACTGTTACAACTTAGCAAAGCCGAATAAAGTAGAATAATGGGAGTTATGATAGGACACTCTAAACTACTGGCGCATCTTAACCGCATAAGAGGAAAGCAAGATATTGGAACACTATTTATGCCAATGCCCTGCCTTCTCACAAATGAGGTCCCAATGTCTTGAGAGCTACACCTTACTGCACATAACGCAATTACGGGCAATATGCTGGAGTAAATCGAGGAACTTTGTGAATGACACGGAGTTCATATAGACCTAGGGGTCAAACTATGCATGGCTAAATCCAGCCTATACTGGCTTAAGTATATGTCGCAAGACATGGGCAAACAAACTTCTTCAATCAAACTAACTTAACCTACAGTGAGTTGCAACACGGCGTGATTACCTGTTGTGGTGGACAACTTTTGCTCACCACAAACTCGCAACTTTTGCAATTATATAAAATATAATATATATATATATAATTGCAATATATAATTGCAATATAAATAAAATATAATAATTGGGTGTTTTCGATAAAACTATAAATTTGGACAGAGAATATGCAAAAACAAGGGCAGCTAAGTCTCGCTTCAGAAAAGCGAACCTGTGTAGCGAGTACGATACAGCTAGTTCCTACTTACCCAGTCATGAGATCCATGATGTTATCTTTTAATAGCTATCAATCACAACAATGTTTTTGATGGAGCTGATAAACGTAATAAGAAAGTATATTTTATTTATGTAATTCTTAATTGGCTGTACATCAAGCAATGGATAATCACCATGTTTAGTAATATAAGTTACAAAAATAAAAGCAATTTTAGAGGTGCTTGTGGGTAGAAAGATGCCCTTCTTGAACATACTAAATTTTCGCAATTTTACCACTGCCACTTAAATCCCTTGGCTGCAAAAGCTCAAGCGATTTGTCTTTCAATTTATGTACCTAATTAATATTAACCAAAGCTGCGATTTTTATTTTATTGTATCTTTTGGACGATTTTTTTTTTTTTGTCATCCTAGAAAAAGTTTTTGTTGCTTTTGATAACTTTTGTTGTTTTCTGTTCTGGTTTATAGTTATAATGTAAGTTTTAGCTTAGAGTTATCAAGAACTCACATAATACAAATGAGAACGTAAAACGAAGAGACAATTTTACTCTTCGTTGTTTAATTAATATTACTAAAATAATGACAAATTGAACTAATTATATAAATAGACATTAGTCACACAACAATCTTTCTCAAAGTTGAGGAAGTAAAGTAGTGAGCAAGGCTGATAAAACTACTAACAATTGTAGATCATATAGTTCGACTATAAACTTACAATTAATTCTTAAAAAATCGCTGAGCACGGCTAAAAGTTTGAAACTGTTGTCATCACTGAAACAACAAACACCAGAATCAGTTGGAAATCAATTGAATGTTGGTTAGGGAATATAAAGCTTAGTTTAGACGATATGTTGAATCAGCATATATATGCTAACAACTGTATGATTAAAAATACCATCAAATACATATGTCATCACATATAATACGTTAGGTGTTTACACTATATGCTGAAACTACCAAATTTTTTAATTCAACATATTTCGGCAAATGGAATGTCAACATAAAAGTTAGCATACAATTTTTGTGTTTATATGATATGTTGGTAATTACATGGTGATATGTATGCTGAATCGTATAAACATTTGCTTGTAAAATAGCATCCATTTCTATAAACATACATATGTATTTACGTTATTGTGAAAAACAACAATAGCATTAAAATAAAACATTTCAAAACTTACCAAGCGCCATGATTCTATTAATCATGAAAAACTAAAGAAAACGTAAAAAAATAACTTTATAATTTATTGTTTACAATTTTTTGTTTACTATACTGAAGCTCGAAGATCTGTGCCAATTAATTTTCATCTTGGCAGGCGCTGAAAACAAAAGTGCGGCTGCGGTTGAAATCCGGATGTATGCATGTAATCAACGCCTTGCCGTTGATTGTTGATTATTCGAACTATTTCAAGCAGAATTCATACTAGGTGGACTTGAAACACAGGTGATTATTTTTTCTTCTAGGTTTTTGTTCCCTTTGAAATATATTGTTAAGTTTTAACGTTTCTCGTAGATTCTTTAATTGTAATGAAGTTAAAACACGTACGTCTTCAGTTTACAGTAATCAACAGTTCAACACTTTATTTACTTTAACACACTGTACTTGTAAACACTTTACTAAGAACAACACTTTTACTTAATCACTTTTTATTACTTAAGACACTATACACGTTAGCGCAGCTAAAAATCGACTGACTTCTCAGCATTAAGCTCAGCTGATTTTATACCTCCAACACAGACCGAAAACTTCCTAATAGATTCAAAAAGATTTTCTCTTTGAAACGTTTTTAGGCTGAGGGGTATCCCAGCAGAGAGAAAAGAATATTTTTCTATGGGTATTTCTTATTATTTGCATGTTGCAAATCTTATTAATTGTCTCAACAAGAAAAACACATAAAACCAAGAAGAAAACTTGTTACTCACGTTTGTTTTTACTCAGTTTCCAATTTGCATGGTACCAAAAAAAAATTCTATGGAGAAGAACTTATTGATTCTATTAGGTTTTCTTGTAAATTGTATACAATAAGGATTTCTTATTGATTTTATTAAGTTATCCTATTAATTTTTCCCTATTAGTTTTATTAGTTTCCTATATAAACACATGTAAATCATCTTTTTAATTTCATTAATTGTTGTTTTTTCAATAAGGTTTACCCATTTAAAATAATAAGGAATCCTTCTTGAAAAAAAACCATAGAGATATCTTATTGATTTTGTTCTACTTTATTAGGTGCTTTTTTCTCTGTGAATGATCATTACTCGAACATTCTAGACGTTTACCGAAGCTAATCACGCCACATCTTTAGTGCGATGTGCGATGACTAATAATGAGCAAAAGATATACACACACACACCGACATACATACATACAAGCGGCAGTGAAACTTAAGCATATGAGCCGCGCACATACAAGCACACACGAATATTGTATCGTGCAGTGGTGGTTTCTCTTATTTCGCTGTCGTGCCTATTTATCTACACATGTGTGTCAGTATGTGCACACTCGCTCTGCTGCCGCTTTGTTTGTCAATAAGTTTCTATGTATGCATGTGTGTATATACCTCCTGTGTTCTTTTACAAATAATAACAAGACAATATAAGCGCATATAAAATAACGATGATTCAGTACGTTCTAGTACAATCACAATCGGTCCGTTCACGACCAAATTTGTAGCAATATGTAACGAAATACATGTGTTTTTTCATTTTGCAGCAAATTATTGGTATGAATTCGCCTTGAGCTATTTATTGTTTTTTAATTTGAGAGCAATTAATTCATTGAATTTCATTTCATTACATGTATGATCGTTTGCCAATTTTGAAGAAGATACATATATATTTACATAAACGAAAATTGTCGGCGGCTCAACAAAGCCGTTCGGCAAATATGCATACAAACTAGATATATGCTGAAAAGCTTAAACAACATTTTCAACAAATGGCACATCAGCTAGCATATACAGGAAATTAGTCAAATACGAAAAACATACTGTTCACACGATATGCTAAAATTGCCAACATATATTTATTGGTATTGTTAACAAATTGTTTGCAAACGTTCTTAAGAATACGTATGATGGTAAAGATTTTGCATTAACACGATATGATGACACTTAAACAAAATTTTCAGCATAAATATGCTGATTCAACATATCGTCTAAACTAAGCTTAATATACATTTCGATCAACAGCAAAACACAGCTATAAATGGGAAAGTTTCAGCGCTAATGCTTAAAAAAAGTAAACATTTAGTCAGGGCCTGGGTTCAATGCAAATTTGTGTGCTGATGAGCATCGTGGTGGTAGTAAAACAGGCATGATATGTGCCAGTAAGTCTTCGACTTTATTTTTCCAGCCCTTACTCCAATTTTGTCACAAAAAATGTTTCTCGTATCAGAGGAGGTAAAACTGAACTCATGAATGATAAAATCCTTAACATTAATAAGCATAAAGTTAACTTCGTAGTCGACAATATGATTCACAATTTTACTTACTCAAAATTAAGATACTTCGTAGTCGACAATATAATTCACAATTTTACTTACTCAAAATTAAGAAAGATGTTTTTTTTTTGTGTTCAAAAAGGGCGGTGACCAAGATTTTCAATAAGGACAACAATGGTAAAGACTGTGGTATACACCATGGCTATTTCACGTCCACGATGACGCTCATCAGCAGCCAAATTGATTTGAACCTAGCTATCAGCATGCTGTTATTTATTAGGCTACACTCAGCCCTCCTAATACCTGAGCTCTCCATTAATGACTGTCTGTATTGAGTCTTATTGACCAAGTTTCCATTTTACCACTGTATTTTGCTGTCGATTAAAGTATATTTTTGCTCTCTCATCAACATCCATTTGATTTCTGACTGAATGTTATGCCTGTTGCAATTGTATCAACATATGCTAAAAAAATATATTTTGAATTGATTGTGTTTGGAGGAAACATCAAAACAAATATTTCATACAAATATATCTTTTAATGTAACTGCAGCTTGAATTTTACAATTAGCATTTAATAAAATTAAGTTTTCATATGACTAATTTTGCACAACAAATCAGTGTAGTAGATACATTATACTTACAATTAATGAAATTAATTATGCCTCTTTTCTCCAATCTACTCACTTAGGAGGCATAATAGCTTATATGGTATTACCTAAACCATAGCGAAAAATGGTAATGGTACACGAGCAGTGATAGGAAAATATTTATTGGCCTAAGAAATTGTGTTAGTGTTTCGTGTTGATTTTTTTTTTTTTTTTTGAATAAAGACGAATTATGACAACCAAAAAAACGGGAATTGCTAATAAATGATTGACCATCCAGAAAAATATTGTATAAAGAAAAGTGTAACAAACTTAGGAATACCGCTGAAAAAATGTAAAAGCATAACAGAAGAAAAAGAAAATCCGTCAAGACAAGGAAACTAGCAAAAGCGAGAAAAACTGAAGCAGCACAAAATTAAAAACACTGAAAAAGCATCAACGGTACAGACCTGGCGAGAGGAATTGAACACCCAGCAAGAGTTGCAAACTACCACCATAGCCGCTACTGATAAAGTGTAGAGAAAAATTCGCAGGTTTCAAGATACATCTGTTAGTACAGCCTTAGATTATCTTGAAGAAATAAAGTTGCAAAAATAAAAACTTGTTGTTTTCAAGAGCCAATACTATGCAACAACGGCACCGTAGCAGTAATCAATTAGTAGAATAACAATGTGTGTGAAGATAAATTTTAAAATATTCAACCACGGACACAAACTTTCAAAGTTAACAGACCTCTGTTTATGTGATAACATGGCTCTTTTAAGCCCAAAAATTAAAATTTTTTTAAAAAGTTACAAAAAATTTAAAAACTTTATAGTTCAAGAACACTTTTTTAATTTTAACGAAACGGAGTCACAAAAATGTCAAATGAGGAAAATTACAAAACAAACTTTGGTTCTTTTCTCCAAAACGGTGGGAGATGGGCGAAAAAAATTTTGGACGTCATTTTAGAGCCCATTTAATATAATGTCCAATAGTCAAAATGTTTAACAGTGCGTTTTTGTGGAAAATATAAGCATTTTAAAAAAAAACTATCACTGAAATTTCAAAAAGGACTTTGGTCCTTTTCTCGAAAACGGTAGGAGATGGGCGAAAAAAAGTTATTGGGTATAATTTTAGAGCCTATCTGATATAATGTCCGATAGTCCAAAATGTAAATGAAAATATTAGCATCTTTAAAAAATCGATCCCTGAAATTAAAATCCTTTTTTTAATTTTCCTTATTAACGAACTCGTTTGACATTTTTGTGATTCCGTTTCAATAAAATTAAAAAAGTGTTCGTACACTATAAAGTTTGCAAATTTTTTGTTACTATAATTTAGAGAACCCAATTAAAAATCGTAAATAAGTGTTCGTGCTAAAACCCGGTAGGATGCTGTGACATACTACGAAAGCTTTATAAGATAGAATGTTTTGTGAAAAAACAAGACAGAATGTAGTATTTTTATACCCCTGCCAACATGTCAACATATATACAAGTGTGTGATTCGTTTTGTTATTACAAAATATTTACTTTTTGTCTCTATTCGTCCTTGGGTAGGCTGTTCAAGCACCGTTTCCAAGAAAACCACTTGACCCAGAAGAATTTGTTTTTCATTGATGTTAATTTTAAAGTCGACCTATATGACTAACAATTGTTAGTAATTTTATCAGACTTGAGTTCGATTTTTACTTCCTCAAAATTGGGAAAGATTTTTCTGTGATGAAAATGGAGAGATCAATATTTTTAAGGAACACAAAAAAGTAAAGCTGAAAACTTACTGGCTAGGGTAAACACCATGGCTGTTACACGACCACCACCTCGCTCGTCAGCACCCAAATTACTTCGATCCCACTTCGATAATTTGAAATGATAGTATTTTTTGACGCCTTCTAAATCTAAATGCTAATACGTTCTCAGTCGAACGCCCTCCCACTTTATTTGAAAACACCTTTACAAATCTTTCTCTAATAACGAATTTACAACAAATGCTTTAATAAACTACTAAACAGTATCACACACTAGTGTTCTGGAGATATGTGCATTCAAATGAGTAGGATATTTAAAGACAATTAAATATCAGGTGGCGGGTAAACCAAACGTGGAAACAACAAGACGTAGGAAAAGCATTAATCCGCTAAAAGAAAAGTGTTTAAAAATAATTAGGATTAAAATTGTTTTTGCTACACAATTGATGGTGATTGATGGGAGAAAAAATTAAACAGCGTGGCAAAAAAAAAAACATTTAAGAGAAAAAAAATTGTCATAATTTGAAATCGACAGCATGAAGGTGCTTTGCAGTCTTATATGCCAACCTAAACGTCTAGCTATATTTATATTTAGAATAAAACAAAAATAGTAACTTAAAGTAAAAGATTTAGCAACTTGGGACAATTATATATTTTTCAATTTAAATATTTTTGCAATAAAATAAAACATTCAGAGGAAAAATGAAATTTTCACTCAATGTGTTCTTATTTAAACGTTTTATTAAAAATGTATTTTTAGTCGCGACATATTTTCAATGAACATTGAAATTATATTATTTTTTCAAAGTTTTTCTTATTTAACAGGGAACTTAAATAACTACTATAGTACCCAAAACAAGCCATCATATTTTCAAGTTTTCTATCATCTATTGCATTAATAAGACCAAAAATTAAGTAATAGCTAAATTTCCACAACGAATTCGATAATAGTGGACCAGAAAAAAGTAAAAGTGCGACAGCTTTCGGAAGTCTCTCACTGACACTTCGCTGTCTGTCCATCCGTCACAGGCACTATTAACCCGAGCAGTAAAAGATGGTTATCCGACCGCTACACCAACAAACAACAAAAAGGGAAAAATTTAAGTGTTTGCCCTTAGTTTGAAAAATAGCTGCAACTTTTGTGACGTGAGAGATAGAAACTTTCATTTCACAGCATGTGTAGTTGCCAAGCCTCACAAGACAAACGCGCGGTATACGTAGTTGCCTAGCCTGCAGAGCAGCAAATACTAAAAGCAATAAAAAGTTAAGCACTAAAGGCTACCCCATGCAAGGTGTATCTTTTATATGTCACTTGCACAGTAGTACGGAACCCTTGCTATGCGAGTCAGTCTCGTATTTGGCTCAACTTGTTTTGGACTGTTCGTGAAGTAAATATGTTCTTCGCATAAAAGACTTATTCAGCAAGAAATAATGATTGCAAATGATGAATTAATAGCGATTGATAACAAAATTTGAATTTATTTCCAACATGTCAACATGGCGTATGAGTGTTATGTTGTTGCAAATTATGTATAGACTTCGTTACGTATACGCATATGCAGATTCGAATGTATACATTTCAGCATATATACGGCCACACATACACATTATAAGAGGGTTATAACCAACTTAAAGGCAAAAATCCAGAAAAGTTTATTCTTAAACGGCTTATAGCTTATTATGCTGCTTATAGTCATCTCACAAATTGAATATTTTTATTGAGAAAATTTTTGATTTTATTTATCAATTTTTTGCTTCTTGAATGTGTCTATATGATTACATTTCATTGTTTCTTACACCAAATTATCGTTAAACATTAAACTATGAAATTCGAATATATGTACATAGTTTAAATTCTATGGATGATATGGTGTAAGAATCAATAACATACAGTCATAAGGCGGACATTGGACACACTATTGACAGATGTCTGTCACAGTACAGACTCAAAAGAGGAGCTTAATCAGCGTGTTTTTCATATAACGGAACAGTTTAACAACCACAATTGGCTGAGTGAACGAGCAATATTGGAGCTAAAAAACAAAGATGTTAATGATCTGAATGCGACCATTCAACATTTTCTTCCGGAACAGTTGTTTTCTTTCAAAGCAGTCGACACCGTTATGAGCCAAGACGATGCACTCAACTGTTCAACGGAGTTATTAAATTCACTGGAATTGCTTGGATTACCACCACACAATTTGGAATTAAAAGTGGGATCAGTTCTCATCATTATGAATAGTGTCACTGAGGCAGCAAAATGGAAAGTACAAAGGAGCGGATGTATTGATCCTGCCTATACCGATGATGTCAACAGACTTACCACTCGACTTTAATCGATTACAATTTCCACTACGTCTGGTTTTAACGATGACCGTAAATAAATCGGTAGGCTAATCATTGTAAGTTTTGCGAAATCAACTTGGAGATTCCCTGTTTCGCGAATGGACAATTATATGTAGCGTGTTCGCACATTGGAAAACCATCATCTCTATTCATTTATGCACCACAAAACAAAAGCAAAAATATAGCTTAGCAGAAAGCTTTAAAGTGATTAACAGACTGCACCATAACTGTATGTGTGTCTGCCAATGACAAATTGGAACCTTATAAATAACCAGCATTTCAATGAAACTCTTCTTTATGAATAAGCCACAACATGTATAATTAATCTTAAATAATAGAACTTCACTCATACCGACTATTTATTTAAACAAAGTATTATTATATAATTAAAGATGTTATATTATAAAGATGTTATATTATTATATATTATATAGATGTTATATTATATATTTGCAACCGACGCAATTTGTAATGCCCTAATGCATCGTAATCATATTTGTAATAATACTACTAAGTGCAATGGCATGCACATTAATTTACATACATATGTTTTAAGCTAATACGTATGTATATCACTTTAAAGTTTTTAAAGTACGCTAGTGTCCCTAGATTATATTTTGGTATTACACAAATAGACAAAATTGGGGCTAAGATCCGGAAAAATAGTCACTTCCGATTTAAGAGTGCAACAACCCTAGACGATTGTTTGCTTGCCTTATCAACTGATGTCATGATATTTCATAGACTGGCTGCTAATTGCATAGACTATACAAATCTTTATTCTCATTTTTTTTTCTTTGGCGAAAACGCGTGTCTTAGTCTATGTGTGCGTGAAGATAAATTTCGAAATTTATAACCCTGGACAGAAACCTCTGTTAACGTGTTAACATTTGGTTTCCTTGTAGTGCAAAATTGGAAGGCGTGTTCCAAATGGATTTGCTACCACCATCTTGGACGTTTGAATCTAAATGCACAGTTGGCCGAATATAACATTAAATAATTTTTGAAAACAAATGAAAATTACTGTTGCAAGAAGTCCAATACTAAGATTTTTCCATCATAACAAAACTGATAATCTTCATAGAAAAATCTAAATTTTTGGATTATTGCAAAAGATGGGCAGACAAAAATTCGTGGAATCGGTGCACTTTGAGTCACTTTTAGTAAACTGATAGGCAGAACCATTAACAGAGCTCGAAAAATTAAGACATTTTTCATTAATAGTGAAATATCACATTTTGAATTTCTCTGGAGGATGAAATCCACGAAAACGGGCAAAAATTAGTGGATTGACCCAAAAATTCAAATTTCTTAAAAAAAGTGCATTTAAATTAAAAAACAATGCAAAAATTTATAACTCAACAATACAAGTATTTTCTAGTATAATATGAACAACATGCAGTCATAAATAAAGACGGTAAGATAGAATAGCGAAAAGAAATTATCGAGCATAATTTAAGAGCCCGTCTAATTTAATGTCTAGTAACCAAGAGTTACAACAGTGAATTTTTAAGGAAAATATAAGCATTTTTAAAAAAATATCTACCCCGCAAAAGTAAAAAAAAAATACTTGGAGTCCTTTTCTTAAAAATAGTGAGATGAACGGAAAAAAATTATTAGACACCATTTGTTTAGTGGTGAAAACTCATAACACTGCATTTTTGTGGGAAATACAAGCATTTCTTAGAAAACTCGAACCCTTTTGCCTGAAATATACTCTCTTTCACAATGATATTTGTTCTTAGTTGTTCCCTTTGTGTTCTATTGTGACGACAATGATGTTACGTAAAAATCAAAATGTTATCAACTTATAATCAGTTCATAAAATGCTATCAAAATATTACCAGTTCATAAACGCATTTAACATTCATAATTTAAAACACTTTTGCCTATCATATATATTTTATTACATCACTAAGCCCACATATTTGTGGCAATAAAAATCTTGCATCTGTTCGTTACTAATCATAAAATTTGGAATAGCAAATGGTTTGAGCTGAAGAAAAAAAATTTAAGCATAAAAATCTGTATACACAGTTTTCACATACGAAAGTAAAAATGGTTAACTACCACTTAAAAAGAAACATTAGGTGAAATCTCAGTGTTTCGCTGGTATGCTAAATAATTATTATTTCGTTATTTATAGTTGTGTACTTACAGTTATTTTTAATGGCACCAAGTGGTTTGAGAATAGACAATGATAGAGTAATTAATGCAGCAAACATTTCACAATAAAGGGTTATAATTATAATCTTTTTTTTTTGTTTTTTGCTTTTCTGCTTGAGAAAAATTCAATTTATCAAGGTCGCTTGCTGTATGCAAACTATTGTCCTTCTATTTCAGATGAAACAAACAATACTTCAAAAGATCACATCAATGTACAAACACACTTGCCTGTTTGAAGGTTTTTCGTGTGTGTGTGTGTGTGTGTGTATGTGTATTTGCAACAGCAAATTGTTCATATATTTTCTGTATTAAATTTTTGCCAAATGACCTTGATGAAAAAAAAAAAAAATGTATTTTGGATGTTTTCCTGTACTCTAACGATTTTAAATCACTTTTTCATTTTCTTTAATAATTTTATTAAGATTGCATTGCATATTTTTTTAATTACAGTGTTAACATGCTTAACGTCACTTGCTGACTGGCGTATTAGTTTTATAAATTAAAACACTTGGGTATGTGGAAAATAAAAGGAAAAAAATTAAAGCATAGTTTTAGGTGCGTTAATATCTTTCGAGTACTTTTCACTTTGAATAACTGGCAGATAACTACACCACACAGGTATGTAAACAACACTTATACTGCTGGTACTTTTACTTTTTGTTGTTAGCATACTTCCACTTTGTAAAATATTCTCTGTGTACTTATTCAATTTGTTGTTTTCAAATTTGCTCTTTTACTGTTATAGAATGTGTATGTTTGATGATGAACAGTTCTGTTAATTGTTATTCATGATTAAACAATCAGACATTTTGGCGCTTATCTACTCGGCACTCCGTATAAAATAATTACCGTTTACTCACCCACATCAAATTATGAGCAGACCTCGAATTTGAGTTTGTATACATGAAGTAACAATGTGTGTTTATTGGTATTTGTCGTTTTTATTTTTGCAATGGTTATTGTTTTGAAACCGAACCTAGTAGTAGTGCATTTTTCCACTTCCGCTTTCAAAATAATACTGTTATATTTAACATTTAAATAAAAGTTCTTTATGGAAAAGAAATCTGTCCACATGTAAGCGCATGCTCCATTTCTACAGCTGTTTGCAAGCGGCTTACGAATATGCTCAAGGATTTCTGCTTTGTTCACCAGCACTTACGTTAATATGTCTACATGCACTATTGTGCATATATATGTGTATATGTATATGAAATATATTTCTTATATGTTTTTCTTATCAAATTGTTGTAGAAATGTAGGTCTACCATATAGTTTCATTTGAGTGCAGATGTTTGTACGATTCCAACTAAATTTTTTTGCACTTGTTTTGAAATAGTGACGTAAATAACGAAATGTTCTTGAACCTTCAACCTGTGGCTGCAATTGTTGTTGTTTTCAAACAAATGCAAAAGCCACGAAAATAGAACGAAAATCTATTTTCTTACTAGGATTGGTTGCCCTGAACGAATAAAACGAGAGTCCGTATACACAAATAAATGCATACATACATATATTTATGCTTATGTAATCATACGAAAACGACTTGATAATACATCAGAAATGAATTTTTACTAAAACAAAAGTATTTATCAGTGAGCGGGATTTACTTGCTCAAAATGATTCTATCATATCCTTTATTATTCATGGAAAAGTCAGACAATAAAATGTGAACAGAAAGTCCATAGAGCTCAACAAATTTTGCAAAAACAAAAATGTTCATTAAGCTACAAAAAGATGTGAATAAAGTATTGCATTCATTCAAGTAATACACCATACAATTTTTAAGAGAATGGCCTTCAGATTATGCTCACTGAAGAGTCAAAGGTATGCGCCTACGACAGGGGAAAGCTACGTGTAAAGTAATATTTATGGTTATCAGTAAAACAAAAGAAAGACCAACGAAAACACAATAGACGAAAGTAACACATTTAAAATAATATAACAAGTTTTTAGCAAAAACAAACAATTGGTAGTGAAGCGCACCAACGTAAAAATGTATTTGCTTTCATTACGGGAGTACACTCAGTTTCTTGCGTGGCTGACAAGTACTGTTAAACATCCTTGTCACCCAGCACTAAGTGAGATAAGTCCATAGCAGCCAGGACCATTCACTGGAGAATATGACAGACTTCCCTTGGACTTTAATAAATCTCTTCGAGCTGGCATTGCTGGTGGCGCACACATTAATCCACAGACTAACGTGTCGGTCAGGTTTGGAAAATTGCTTCTCCTCGCATAGAAAACATATTTTTTGGAAATTCTCCACAGCTTAACGAAATGTGTGTGAAGATAAATTTCGAAATTTATAACCCTGGACACAAACCTATTTTTGTTAACAGAGCTCTGTTAACGTGTTAACATTTGGTTTTCTTGTCCGCGCATCTTCTTCCATTTTCCTGGAATTTCATCCTCCAGAGAAATTCAAAATGTCAAATTTCACTGCTAATGAAATTTCTTAATTTTTCGAGCTCTGTGAAGGATTTTGGGTATTAGTTTACTTAAAGTGACCTAATGTGCACTAAATCCACAACTTTTTGCCCGCCCATCTTTCTCCATTTTCCCAAGAATTAAGATTTTTCTATGAAAATTATCAATTTTGTTATGATGGAAAAATCGTAGTTTTAGACTTCTTGCAACAATTTTTAAAATTTATTTAATATTATGTTCGGCCCACTGTGCATTGGATTCAAACGTCCAAGGTGGTTGTAGAAAATAAATTTGGAACACGCCTTCCAATGTTTCACTCCAAGAAAACCAAATTTTAACACGTTAACAGAGCTCTGTTAACAAAAATAGGTTTGTGTCCAGGGTTATAAATTTCGAAATTTATCTTCACACAGATCTTAGCAAATCGATCAAACTTGTCTAAAACTATGTTTCTAATATGGGATATTATAGCCATACTTGTAGTAGATGTGAATATGTGGGGCAAACGGTTTTTGTAAGATATTTATTTGTCGACAAGTTTTGCGGATTTTGAAATCAAATTTCGAAGTAAAAATTGTAAAATAAATTACAATTAAATGATTGTTTTCTTTTTAGACTGGGATCAGTACTCAGAGGATGACCCCTGTATACGCATTACATTTTACTGGAACTAGGAAAATAGGAGGGAGGTATTGCTGGGTGAAAAATGGGGAGTTTTTATGGAAGTTTGTTTAAGCAAAAATAAAAAAATTATAATAAAAATAGAACATTTATTTTTGCAAAGTTGGATGAGTCAGTATTAGCTGCTGCTGTGTCCAGTGTATATCCTTTCAACACTATCGAGTTAACAATATTTAACGAAACCTCTTCAGTATTGCAAATGTAATTGACTATGAAGAACAAAGAGACGAGACAATAATCATGATAAGACCTATTACGAATGCATACTTTAACGAATTTATTTTTAAAAATATATCATGTTTATTAAGATCTCAATTTAATAAATATGGAGTATTTTTTAAGCAAGCCAATAAAATAAAAGCACGCGTTCACCTAATGCGACTATACATTAAATGCTTGCTTCTTATAGGAAATTTTCCAACATTTAAAATAAATATGAACTCAATTATTTAATTGCTTTAAGAGCCAATTGAAATGTATTAATTCAGGTCCGAAAATGAACCTCTTCAAAATATTTACTATATTTCTCAGCTGTCGAAATGTCGTCGGCACATAGACAGCTGAGCAATTCAGTAAATATTTTGAAAAACTTCATTTTTGGACCTGAATTAATACATTTAAAATAAATCAATAAAAATATAAAAATTAATTAAGATGGGGATGAGAAAATAAAATAAAAAGTGTTTTATGCTCAAATTAAATGGCTGTTTCTTATAAAAAATCTGACAAAAATAAAAGAAATATAGATGGAGATGTGGATATATTATATAAAGATTTTTATGTGCAAATAGCCAGATAGTATTAAAAAAAAACTAACTTCGATACGTTTTTTTACTTTTTCACTAAAATTAGCTGAATGTATTTAGTTCTGCCAGATCCAGATCGACTTCAAAACTTTTGAAGGGCTGGGAGAATTTAAGTCGTTTTCCTCAAAAAGTTTGTTGGCCAGAAATGCCGGTCAATAGATACTGTCTATTTCCTGTTGTTTACGAAAACTTTAAATGTTTTTCCATTTCTGCTTAAAATAGGAAACGGTTCGTTATATTTGGGTTGAAGTTGTTTTGCATAACAATCTCTACGAATCCTGACATTAGAACAGTTATTCAAATCTTGATGTACAAAAAATTTCTTCAGATCACGGTGATGGTATGAAGTCTTGGCAGGTATAATTTTTTAATGGTTGTTAGCTGATATGAAGAATCAAAATTGTTCACAGGTTTAAAAAATTCTCCTGGTAATTGTATAGCTTCACCGTATAACATTTCTACCGGAGATTATCCAATGCTTTCCTTGAGGCTGGTTCTCAACCAAAAAGAACTGAGTTCAGGGAAATAGTGCATTTTTCATTTAAGAATAAGAAAGAAATAAGAAAACAAACGCAAGTAAGACCAGCTTTTAATGTTCTATGGAAACGTTCCACTAAACCATTTGCTTGTGGGTTGTAAAATTGTGAGATATTCCAAAATGTTTAGTAATTTCACTGAACATGTACGTAGGAAATTGACCTCCTCAACTTGTAACAATCGTACTCGGAACCACAAACTGACAAATCCATCCATTATAAAAAAAACCCGAAAAACACTTTCGGCTTTTATGTCCTTGAGAGGAAATGCTTCGGGCCAGCGACTAAAACGATCAACACAAGTTAATATATAATAATATCCCACTGAGGGTGGCAATGAATCAACAAGGTCCAAATGAATCATCGAAAAACGACTGCTCGCTGTTGGGAAATTCGCAATCTTGCTTTTAGTATGCCTTATGATTTTAGAACGTTGACAATCTAAACATCCGCGAGACCAATCGTTAATATTTTTATTCATTTCTGGCCAAAAAAATTTAGAGCAAATCAATTTTGCTGTAGTTCATATACTAGGATGAGAAAGTGTGTGCAAGTTTTTGAAACCCCACCAACAGTCGAAACTCTTTTTTGGAACATATGGACGAGCGACGCTTGTAGGCATCTCGCAATAAACTTGAACCTCAGAGTTGGGAAATCTATGTCCCGAATTTTAATTGACTCAATTCGAGATAATGCATCGGCAGTGACATTTTCCGAACCAGCAATGTGCCGTATATGTGTGGAAAATTGAGCAATAAAATCAAAATAGTTTCGCTGACGAGGTGATGCTTGTTCTAGGCGCTGATGATCTGTATATACAACGAATGATAGAGCCTCTAATAGGTGTCAATAGTGCTGTGTAGCTTTATATATTGCTAGGAGCTCACGATCGTATGTACTGTATTTTTCTTGAGTACCATTTAATCTTTAGTCTCCTGAAGAAACCAAGCGGATGCCAAACGTTGTCCACAAACTGCTCTAGTAGAACACCAATAGAAAAGTTTAAAGCATCTACTTTTAGAGCTAGTTTTCCATTAGCTAAAGGATGAGATGAAAATGTTCCATCAGCTAACATTTGCTTGCACTTGATAAAAGCATAAGCCGCGTTATCAGTCCAGGGTATTTGACGATTATCATTCCTTTTGTTTGAACCTTTTAAAAAAATGTTCAAATCAGTTTGTTTCAATACACTATTTGGGAGAAATTCGCAATCGCTTCGAACAATTATTCCCCATATATGAAATTTATTAGAAAAGTTAGATCAGTTATACGTTTTAAAAACCTTCCAATACATGAACATTAAGTTATAACTTTCATGTTTTTTTTTTACAAACCTTAGAAAGCATATTCAACAGGTCGTTCGAAATTTTTTAAAGAGAAATTCAGTTTTCTAGCAATTTTTTTTACTTATTTAACTACATAGAGAAAACGGTACCTAATAAGCACTTAATAAATTGTAGCATAGGTAATATCTTCTTGAATTTTGTCTTAAAAAAGAAGTCTCATTATTTTAATAAGAAACACCTTATTATCAAGAAGAAAGTTCATAGTTGTTCTTATTGACTTTAGTTTTTCTGTTTTTTTTTTTTAATTTTAGTGCCAAATATAGCAAAAACTCATTAAAAAAATACGAGTACCAAGTTTTGTTCCTGTCTTATAAAATTTACCAAATTAAAATAATAAGGAATCTCTATATAAACATTTACGAAACAGAGTTCTGCCTCTGTGTAAACGATGGATTGTAAAAGGAAATAATTAGATTTTTGGGTTGTTTTTTGTACCTTATAAAATTCTTACGGCTTTTCTGTCTAAAATTCGTTTTCAGTGTACGATTCGTTTCTGGAAAATTTAGGCAACGTTTTTTTTTTGTATGCATAACAAATATGCATTTCCATTTTTCCATTCAGTTCCATTGCCGTTTTCGCGGTTCTATATTTATTTACACTCTTTTTCCACTGACAATTCAAATTTAATAGCTAAGCTTCAACCGGTAGTTCGCTGAAAAAGTACACAATACACTTCAAATTTTTTTCACCATAGTTCGGCAGTAAAAATGTACGTTTGTTTAATGTGCTTCCATACAATTTTCGGAGACAAATATACATTAGCAAATAACAGCATTACGTCAAAGGATTAAAATATTCTGCAGCACATTGACACGTTCAAACCAAATATATGCACACTTAAGTGTTCTAAGAACCCTACAGCGAAGGGGATTTGTAGTAAACCAAAAGGAATAAATATTCATAAACAATTAGAAATTAACAGAAACTGGGTGTAGCAAAAAAAAAAAAAAAAAATAGAGCGAACTCAATAAAATATTTGCGCAAGAATGGGCGCCGTAAAGCACATTTGTGCTGATGTTGAGCTTAACGGGGTATTCAAAAAGTGTTGGAAAAAATTATCAGAATATTTCTAGTGATAATATTTTCATAGTTCCGCGTATTATTACACACTATCCCAAAGAGTACGAAAGGTAACGGTGTCCTTTTTCTAAATATTGCTCGCTACGTTCGTTCGGTTTTCTTTATATATACCACTTGTTGTTTGAACGCCATTTACGCCACAGCAACTTTCGCTTACCCAATAAATTAACAAAGGTAAAATAATAAAGTTGAGAATTTCTCTTAAATCTTTAAAAATACCCATTGTGTTTTATTTCTTTTTAACACGCAAACATTTTGTTGTTATTTTTTATGTATCCATATGTGTGTACATACATTTTTAATTTTTTATATGCATATAGCTGCATAAAATAGCGGTAAGCAAAAATGTTGTGGTTTCATTTTATTTCGCAAAATTCAACAAACAAAAGTTTAAGTGTGAACGTACCTTAAGTTATTGCTACTAGTTATTCAAAAAATATTATTATCAGTTTTGTAATTACAAATCTGATTACTTTGTAAAGACCTTGTAGTTATAATAGAAGAAAGTGCTGAAAATATTTTCCATCATTGGTCTTCAAGCATTTTTGAGCAGTATGTTTACCATTCAGAAATTTTATATAAGAATGGTTTGAACATACACAAAACCACTCGTTTTTCTTGCTCCACAAAAAATTATTTTAAGATATTACTATAACCAGGGCTGGGCAGTATTTAAAATATGTCTCACGAATGTATTTGTATTTTGTATTTTAAATACTAAGCACTTGAGTATTTTGTATTTCAAATACTTGAGCTCTCAAAATACATTTTTTACTTATTTATGAAAATATGTGCTAAAAAGGATTTCATTCACACTTCAACTAAAAACCAAATTTTACTACTGTTTTTTTTTCTAAAAAAAATGGCTTTACTACAATCTAGTTATCAAACACAAAGAACCTGC
This sequence comes from Sturmia bella, assembly GCA_963662145.1. Classification (NCBI taxonomy): domain Eukaryota; kingdom Metazoa; phylum Arthropoda; class Insecta; order Diptera; family Tachinidae; genus Sturmia; species Sturmia bella. The sequence continues at coordinate 39,943,198 of OY759169.1, forward strand.
GTAAAGTAAACGAAACTGAATGCATACACATTGAGAAAGTCGCCAAGCTTTCAGAAAGTTAAATAATAAACAAATAAAATATAAGGAAAAAACAAGAAGAGAAAAAAATATCAATCAGATGTTTACTTGGATATACTTTATATATATATATATATATATGTATATATATATATATATATATATATATATATATATATATATATATATAGATATATATATATTTACTTTATATAGATATACTTTATATTTAATATATATATATTAGCCTTTGGTCAAACGTTTTTTAATTGTCACTTATATCGTTTAATTAAAAATCGTTTAATTAGAAATCATTGAGACTTTGTCGTTAGCTGATTTTATTCATTCGCCATCAAGAGGTTATTTGTCTGATATCACATGTGAAAAGGTGTGTTTATGAACGGAAACAAAAACTTTAACAGTATTTTAAATACATATTTTAAATACATATTTTTGTTACACTGTATTTTGTATTTCAAATACTTGCTTTTAGAATGCATTATTTTGTATTTTAAATACATGGAGAAAAAGTATTTGTATTTTGTATGTTAAATACACAACTTCCATGTGTTTTGTATTTTAAATACATCAAAGCACATATTTTGCCCAGCACTGAATATATCAAACATTGTGGAGATCTGGATAAACCATTCGGGTATTGGGAATAGTTAAAAAACTGTTTGCTTTTCGAAGAACTTTTGGTACCACCTGTAAAATTTTTAAACGTGACTATTCACAGTTTAAGCACCACCAACAACACGTGTTTTTTCTTTTCGTTTTAATATTAAATTAAATTAGATAATTTTTTTCGAAGAGCTTTTAGTGTAACTAAATAGAAGTGAGTTTAAAACGCACGTATTTTAACATTTAGCTCGTTGCATATTTTATATTTTAGCAGTATAAGAGCAGTGACTAAACATTGTATCACTGCAGTAAATGTGGATGAGTAGTGGCAGTGTATTTGAGCGAATCTCTTCTATTTTACGATTTTTGATTTGTGTTCATCTCTACATCTACAAAATACACGGTCAAGGCCATTCAAGGCTAAATGTAACTTGTTGTGAGTGTGTGTGTCTGTTAGTTGCTTGCGCTGTTTGGCTTATTAAGTGTGTATATAATTGCAACGTACAAAATTTTAATTAATATTTTTCACTGCTCTCTTCCCCGCACATAACATTTCAGCCGACTACTGTTTTAGGAAAAGTAAATCAGAGACTATTCGTGTTATGTTTTCAACAAGAAAATGTTTAATAAATTTTAATTCATTCAGATGTTTAAATATCTATCATTTTTTAAATAAATGTGTGGATATGAATAGCTTAATCAATAACAAATTACTTTAGAGTAGATATATTTTTCTGCAAATAAAAATGTATCTACAAACAAATTTGTACATTGTCAGGGGTAACGGAAGTCTGCAATGCGTTCTCGTAACTTATCCCTAATTATAATTATGCTTTTTCACATAATGGCAGTCCTTATGAAAGCGATTAATCGAAGCAAAATTAAGCCTTATCATTAAAAGTCAGTGCGTTAACTCTAAAGCTCCATCAAAGTCCTTTGAACTTTCGAACAAAAAATTGTTTTGGGTTCCTCTGTGATGTTCCTTTACTCGAACAATAATTCGATCGGCAAGTCGAAAAGTTGTAAGTGTTTTCATATAAAATCCGATTCCCAAATTTCGATCATGTCGTCAGCACTACGACCATAAGCGTCAAAATTAATCACCTGCTGTTTCGCTATATAGTGGATGTTTTTATAGAAAAAACTGGGAAAAAAACTAGAAAATTTTTTTTTATTTTTATTTTATTTAGTAAATATATTAAACAATAAATATATTCAACAAAACAGTTCACTTGTGCGCTGGATAGAAAAAAATTCTTAGCTTGCCAGAGGAGTTCAGTGCGTCAAAATGCTACAAAAAATACTCTTAAATTTTAACACAACACAAAAACTATTTAGGCACTTGTTTGCTTTTTGATTTTGTATTTTGATTTTTAATTTTTGTTAGTTATGAATTTTGCCTTTTGGGTATCGATATGTAAGTTGTTTTTTACTTCCGTCAATTAAAATTGCTTTATTTTGATAAGCAAACAAAATGTTTCTTCCATAGTACTTTCATTTCATTAAAAAAAAATTTTTAATTTTTGATGCTTCTTCTGGTGACCGTTTGAAACTGCAATTTTTGATTTATTGTGAATAACTTCCAAAGTTGTGCACCGATTTTAGTCATTTAAGGCTTCTTTTGTTTGAAACTATATTTGTTATGAATAGTTGAAAATTTATCAGCATAGCTTTATTTTTAGATTTTGTATGATGTTTTAAAGAACAAAACATTTCGAACTTTTGCAAAAAAAAAAACTTAATTTTTTTCATAAAAAAAATTGTATATACTATAACACTAAGCTGATTAAAAAGACTTTCACAGTCGTTGAAAGGTAATTTTATTGCCGAGTTTCGTTTTTTGCATTCTTTCTTAGATTGCAAATTGGTTTTGAGTTCAGGGAATATATGCTGTCCTACCTCCTCCGTTTTTAAAATAACGGTATATCTCAAAAACAAGAGCTAACCTAAAAAAACGGTTAGCACTACTGAATTTAGTGCGCCCGAATTAGATTTAGCCACTGGGTGCCCCTTCAGTCAGCACCCTTCACTAGCACAGTGCTATCAAAACATACTACAAAATGGTGATTCTGCCACAGCCACATATCGTGCTTTAAGAGGAGATTATGGTTTACATAATCGTCCAAATACGCAAGCAATCGGCAAAACTGTGAAGAAATTTGAAGAGACTGGAGCGGTTACAAATATTGTGAGACCTGTGCATCATAGTTTCGCTCGTTCCGCTGAAAATATCGCTGTTCATATGCATATGAAACATACTTGTTTTTACGTTACGTGTACAGCGATTTGTTGTAAAAAAATTCGTGTATACGTTTAATCCAATCAAAACAATTTAGTTCTATGCAACAAATTATTTTCTGTTGCACTTAAGTTGTTACATATTTGCCACTGATATAAGGTTGAGTTCTTTTCCCCTTTGTGTCCATTTTAATGGTAAACCAAACAAAGCATTAGTAAAACCAATAGTAGTAAATAGAGATTAAAATCGACAATAACCAAAGCTCAGATAGAGGTGTACCTTGCTACTGTCCGTCCATTGGCAGCTGTTAGTCGTTAACATTAGACAACAAACAAAAAATGTAACACTAACCTTGACCATGAATATTGATTTTATTGCTGTTTTGTACTATTGTTCAATACATTCTGTTGCTGAAATCAACTTTTTTATTTTGCAGGTGCCCAAATGCGAAGTCATAAGTAAAATAAGATCATAAAAAACAATATTGCTTCAGCTCGTTTTTATTAAACAACTAATTAGTGTAGATTCAGGTTTGATTAACGTAAACACTTAAGTGCAACAGTTTAAATTTTGTGTGTCCTTACACACACATATAAATATTTTCATATATACTCATAAATTTTTTCAAACGCTATGCAATGCACATTTAACTCCATTTTCATGTATAGGTGGAATTGACTCTGCCAAATCTTTATCTTGCTTTGCTATATACACATGTATATGAAGACATCTTGTTGCAATACACGTGTCGGCTTAAATATTCATAATGAAAATTATACACCAAGGAACGCTTGTTATTATAATTAAGTGATGCGGATAATGTTGCATGCAAAGTCGCTCATTATCCTCAGAAAATGTTTTGTATAAAAATGTTAATTATATCTTTAGCGAACGCGAAGAAGCCAACGTAAAATTCAGCGACGAGAAATAGAACAAAAGAGAGTGGAAATGGGACTTTAAATTGGCATACTTTGTATCGTGTTTTAGTTAATTTAAGATTGTTGGAAAAGGAGCAAAAGAGAGAGAGAGAGAGAGGATTCGATGTTTAAATTGGCCAACATTGTATCGCTTTAGTTAATTTAAGATTTTGTTAGGCTATGGAGACTTATTTTATTAATTTTGTTGGGGGCAGTAGAGATTAGCAGCCTGCTTATAGGAGCCGACAAAACTCACTCGCGACGAGCCAATTAATGGGCGACTATGTAATAGATTGTGTTTATAGGACGCGACTTTGTCGTGTCGTGCAATTTAACTCGCGCACATGTCAAATGTTTAGGATATTATATTGTTGCCCAACATGTCAAATACTGCTGTTTGCTACCATTTTTATAGAAGAACCTTGCTTTTAATTAAAATCGGCAACCCTTTGATTGAAACAGCTGACATACATACATACGCACATACATACATAAATAAAAAACCCGAAAAGTTCTTAAAATTCAAATATGAGCTTAATTATTTTTATTGGCTTTAAAAGCCAATATATGCAGCTGAAAGGCACAGAAAACGTTTTGTAAAAAAGGGTTAATTTTTGGACCTGAATTAAACACTGTTCTTAAAATATTTTGAATTTGTTTTAAATATGCTCTAAACACTTAAAAGAAACAATTTAAGAAGTTTTGTTCGAATTCGTATGCATGTTTATTATTGTTCATGCGTACATACGTACGTGGATGCATACATGTGTGTGTACACATGTATTTACATTCGATTTTATCTTTAGCGAGTACAAAATGTTATTCGCCCAACTTTTGACACTTTTGGTGAGAAAAATCGTCTGCTATAAGCCCAAATAAATTGACAGCTACTACGTCTTTCGACAAAACTCGTGAATGGTCGTGTCCTATAAACTGAAAACAGAACAACAATGCAAAACTAGCGCTTTTTGTCGACAATTCGCGTCCTATAAACTGGCTGTAAGGCTAGGGCATAAATTTATGTTTCCATACAAAAACAAAAACACCATTACTTAACAAATTATGCAAGACTCTTTACACTGGAATAGAGCGACTTGCAGTCTTCGAATTTTTGCACGAATCTGTCATTTTCTTCTTTCTTTAAAAGTAAATTGAGCCAAGTACGAGTCTGACTCGAACAGCAAGGGTTTCGTATTAATCTGCTAGTTTTAAACAAAGGGTAACCGTGGGGTAATGACAAAATAACAGGTGCGCCCGTTACCATGGGTGGGAAGGTGAGAAAGCACTAATCGGGGCAACCACACCCAGCCCCCCTTTTTTTCAAAGTCGAATTGCTATTCTGGCACATGGGTATAAGTGTGTATATATGTATATGACTATGGATGTACATATATACACCAGTATGTGTATGTGTCCTGCTATATATATGTGTCCTAGTATTTGTAAACGGTTCTTTTAAATAAATACACTGTTGTTGGTATATTCATTGGCTTAAGTGTAGCTATAATAAGCTTGAATACACCGGGGTCCAGAAACACGACGACTTTGGCTCGAGCTAGCCTAACATCTAATTTAAGCCAGATCTAGTCGGCTTTCGGTATTTATACCCAGGGGTTACATAGATTCTTAAGTTTTAAAGTTTTTATTGCTTTTAATAGTTGCTGCTGTAGAGGACACACAACTACATACATTGTGTAAACTTTAAGGCTCTATATCTTAGGGTTCAACAGCTATAGCTGATTTTCAAACTAAATGTCCTCGTGTATGCACAGCAATTAAATTTCAGCTTTTAGCAATTTATTATATGTCGTAGTGTCGTAGAGTACTGCGAAGTACATGTACTGTGAAAATTTCAAATATCTGTCACTTACGGTTCAAAAATTAAAAGCTATCCTGGTGTGATCACATTAATGCTGTCCTTGGTAGGGTTTACAGTAAGCTCCGTGCCTTTTGGTCAATTAAGGACTCAACACATTTTTCTATACGTATGCTTCTGGCAAAAACATATCTTGTTCCGACACTATTATACGGCTGCGAAATTTACGCAAGGTGCGACAGCGTAGATCAACTTAATTTCAAAGTTATGAATAATAACATTGTACATTATATATTTCAGAACAGTTGACGTGATCATATTTCGTCGTACTCAAATCCGATATATAAAATAACACTCCAGAACCTCGAGAGTTGTTATTGCGAGAATATGCGTGGTAGGAATATTAGCGGAACTCATCCTTCATTGCAAATTACCCTTGCAGACCTTGCAGATATTGCAACCGTAGCATATGTGCCATAGTCTGCAACACTACAAAAACAAAATGTATGAAACCGAGATGTAAATCATTTAAGATGCAAATCCCTTAAGCAAATATGCAAACATAAAAACCATTGCAGATCCGTATTTGCAAATGTTGCTAAATGCTAAAACAGCTGCTTGTTTTTCTACATTTCAACACGTAAACTCCTGCGCTCAAAAAACTGTATGACGGCAAGGCCGCCACAAAACATGCCTGTGCTGGAATTAAATTAATGCTAACGTTGCTCAAAGAAGCATTTACAAAATATCAAAAAGTGAATATTATTATTATGCATCATTTTTTATTAAATTTTATAAAATAAGCAAAAAATCGGGCGGTTGCTTCATGCGCAAATTTTATCGACGGCGTTGCTTTTCAAATATTGGCTGCGGCTTAGCTTATCTCATGTGGCAAACTCGCTTAATAAATTTTGTAAACAAATAAATAAAACAGGGAAGGAAATGAAGAAAGTAAAAATAAAATTAAGGCAATTAAACAAAAAGTCAACCATAAAAGACGGCCAACGAAATGATGAATAATGAAATTTTTGCAATTTGTTTGCTAAACTTCCTTCTCAATTTGCAAAACAAAAATATTTATATTTTCCGTTGCTCTAAAATCAGCTGATATAATTATTTTGCTAAACACTTGAAAAAGACACTCACGCTTTGTAGCAAAAAATCATGCTATATCTGCTAAAACTGCAGATGTGCAACCAAGGGTGATTTCCGCTATTATTAAATAAAAATATATGGGATCTTTTATCTCAACGACAATTTTTAATACATACAACCAGTCTTTGGAACACCTTGTCAAATCATATTCAAAAAAAACTAGGCAACGCAAATCTGTTTAGCACAGGGCTATTTAAATTTTTTAATTCAAACTCGTAACCCTGTTTCGTTTTTAATTTGATAACCGAGATATTATTATAGTTATTTTTTGCTACTTTGACTACTGCTGATGTAACTTCGAACCAATTATTTATTTATTTATTTATGATTTCTTCAATCTTCATAGCATTTGTTTATGTTTATCACAGTTGTACGTCAAACCCTCATATTTTCATACTACAAGCGTATTAGTTTGAATTTCTATTATACTTCATATTATTTGAAATTATGGATCTTTAGTTACGATAAATTTACCTCACCTTACCTTAACCATTTTTCTTTCAGTTTACTACTATTTATTATCATATTCATATTTCTAGCAAATTGTCAACTATCTACTTATTTTATAATATTTTTCACGTTATGTGTGCACATATTTTCATCTTATTGCGTTAGATTACAATCTACAAATAAATTACAAATTAAACTAAAGGGTGTCCCCGCTGGTAGGGCAACATTTGAATTTTTTGTTGGTATTTGTTTTTAACTCCGAGTAAGCTGTACAAATTTCGAGTCTACATTTCTTATGATTCAAAAGTTACAGTTATATTTACTAATTTCAACAGTTTCTTGTACGGAAAGCCCCTTTAGTTTTAAACTTTTTGTTAGTTTATTAATTACTTTTGTACAAGGGTGATATCAGACCACAGAAAACATGTAGACAGGCAGATAAAAAAGGAAGTGCGTACATTGTTGTAATGTGTTACCAAATTTTCTGCCTGCTGTATTTCAACATATACTCATCTCTTAAGACGAATAAGGACTATAATGCATAAAATTGTAGGTACAGCGTATATTGAGTATATTATGCGGGTGGCAACTACTGTGGAAAATAATGCATATTTGCTAAATGTCATCCTGTCGTTTCAAAGATACAGATTTATTACTTTTTTCGCTTGGTCCCACTGTGCCGACGTAGAAGTCTCAGTAATAGGGTTTCGTTTTCACTCTATGAGTACGGAACCCTAAAAATAATGTTTTAGTACAAATTAAAAAAATAATTCAAAATAATATTTTAGGTGGAAAGAAAAAAAAAAAATAACATGAGAAAATGTTGATTCATGTTGAATCATGTAAATTCTTACAAAAACAATTAAATAATTAAAAGTTCATTATTTACTTAAACAGCTTGCTGCTCTATTCAACCCAGTAATGAAAGCATTTTTTAGAACAAAATATCATGCAATATAAATTTCTCAAAGCTAATAAACTGCTAAAAATGGCATGGCCTCTTTTTGTTCGTTGGCATTTATTTGTTTACTTTTTTTTGGTCTCTAGTTTTTCTTATAAACAACTTTTGTTTCCGATTTCTAATCGTTGCGTGTTTTATAAAACTTTTTGCATTAAATATTTACATTTATAACTTTTTCAAATAACTTACATGTTCTTGTAAATTTACAAGTGCATTTTTTAGTAACTCTTATAACAAAGCTGAAGTGAAAACTCAAGAGAAGTTCCAATTTTTTTTTTTTTGTTTTTTTTTTTTTTTTTTTGCTTACAATATATCTCTCCTTTATTGCAACGTAGTCATATCGAACAATATACTTTTTAAGTTTTTTAAAGCAATTTGAGTGGATCAAACGATTTTACAGCTTCGATTTAACATGGGGTATAAGACTAAAATTGTTCGCCACATAAAAGAAGTATTAGGAAACACTTTTACTCAAAAACCTCTAAAAATTCATATCTCAAAAGGAGGCTAGGCTTGTTTTCCGTGTGTTAGCTTTATCAAATGAGTGCAAAAAATTATATTGCTACAATGCTGATTCGACTAAAACCACCAAGTTGAAACTGTTTACAGAAGTAAATAAAATAAAGACAAAAAATGTTCCAAAAAACCTTACAAATTTTGGTTGCAATTACGGACCGACAGAAGATTTAGCTTCTGAAAAATACTTCGATTGATATTCAACATAAAAAGAGCAAAAGTTAGTTCTAAATAAAAATTTTTATTCAATATGTGTTTGTGTTATTTAGGCCGCGTCAGAAATGTGGTTCGTTTATATTTGTTAAAAATTAATTAGCATTAATTGGTTTAGAGCTAACGAAAAAAAGGTTTTTTTGCCAGCAAAAAATATTTACTAATCACATGTTTAATTAAGTAGAGTTTAATTTGGGTTTAATTAATATAAATGTTAAGGTTGATATAAATGTTTTAAAAAATATCAAATAAACTTTTTTTTAAACAAAAACAATTTATGTATTGAATTTAACTATTTTCAATCAGCGCAACTATACAAAATTGTAAACAAATAAAATGCATTTATTCAAAGTAGGGTTGCCTTTGTTAAAATTCCAAAAGTGCCACAAAAAAGTATTTATAGCAAAATAAAGCCACAAAGTTGTTTAGAAAGATTTAAGTCGTGTACCTCTTTTTTGAGATTTTTTAATTATAAAACGAACACAAAACATTAAGGGTTTCACGATGGGTAGTGCAAACTGTGCAAACGAAGCAAATGTGAGCAAACGTGCTCTGCTTTTTTTCACACAACAACGCAAAAGAGTGGACTAGCAAACCCTTTTGGAATATAGAAGTATGCAAAACTATTCAGTTTAAAATAAATAATGTAAAAAACCATAGATGGCGAACCAAATAACAATTTTCCGCAGAGTACAAACATATAGCGGCGTCGACGAGAAATTTTCATACAATAAAAAACATATTCATGTGAATTAAAAGTAAGATTTTTTATTTTAATTTATAAGGGTGTCTTTCAAAAACAAAATAAAGTCGGCAGCGCACAGTGAGGCCAAACGAGAAAAAAAAGGCAATAAATCTGGATCTTTGATATGTGCGAGCTGATCACAAAACAATGCGTGAAGGAATCAGTAATGTAATTTGAACCACCCTGTTGTATCACACGTTGACCTACAGGATGTCAAAGTTGACTAGCTCGCGTATGAAAAAGTTTGTTCGATTCATAACTTTTGTAAATATAATTTGATGTTTAAAAGTTTAAATTTTTCCAAACATAAACAAGTAGATAAACAAAACGCGTTTTAGTATTTGTTAATATCATATATGGTTTAGGAGATATTTGGTTTTGAATTATTAAATGTTTGTTTTTGGCTTTGACTTTGTTTCTGATTTTGTAAACATTTCCGGTAATAGCATAGTCAAAACCCTGAAAATACTATTAAACTATTTCTTAAATATTTTTTTAATATTACATAAAAGAAAACTGTCAACTAACTATTGGTGCGTGCTCATAAAAGAAAATCACAGTCAAGTCTTTGAAAAATTCACCTAACTTTTACTTTGAGAAAAGGAAATTGTCCACCTATTGCAATAAATGGTTCATTTATATCAGAACACAACCACGTAAGATACCTCGGTATACATCTTGATAGACGCCTCACTTGGGTTCACCACATCGCGTCTAAAATAACACAACTAAAATTGAAAACCGCCGAGCTCAATTGGCAAAGTACTTTCGTATAAGGCAGCGTTAAGGCCGATATGGCTGTATGCCATTCAACTGTAGGGAACAGCCTCAGCGTCCAATGTCGTAAAGCTGCAAAGAAGACAGTCATAATTTCTAAGAATGATCACGAGCGCTCCCTGGTACATCAAGAATTGTAACATCCCTAGAATCCTTGAAATACCCACAATCCGAGAAGAGATAAAAAATTCGAGCGCCAATTACGCTACAAAAATTCCTCATCATCCCAATCCTTTGGCGAGAGATTTACTTTTATTTGAAGGTCATCAGCGACTCAGAAGAATGCACACTTTTGATTTGACGTGATAATTTTGTTTTTTTCACACTATAACTTATATATTGCAGTGGCAATATAAACATTAATTTTTAGATAAAGATTTGAATACTTATTGTTATTGTCATTGAGATAGATTCAATAAAAAAAAAGTCTTTGAAAAATGGCTAAATTTTGACATAAATGAAGCTTAATAGTTTCGCAAAATGCCAAATTAAAAAAAAAATGTAATCAAAACAAAAATTTTGTAATACTCTCAAAGTATGGGCTTTGAAATTTACTATATTTTAAATTTTAAACTGCCAAAAGAATTCACGCTACATCCAGCATTATATGAATTTGGACAAATTTAAAAAAAAAAAAGAAATGCAGTCGGGGGACCCCCGTTAGGAACGAAGTTCCTTACGTTTTTTCTTCATATTCGAATGTAATACAAGGTGAAATCTGTATGTTTTATTTTGTGTTGTTTTTGAAATTTTTAAATTTTATATGCTTTGTAAAATTTTTGGAACGTTTTGTTTTTTTACTTTGGATACCTGCAGTATTTTGTTTGTCAATCTGCTACCAAATGAAGAAAATTTTTTCTTAATTCTTTAGCCACATCTATCAACTGATAGTGTTCGTTTTCACAACTAATTAATATTTATTGGTTGGTGTCTCCGCTGATGCCAAAGAGTTTCGCTACTTACCGCCCATCATACACAATTGTTTGTTGACAGATACACCAATACATATGAACAGCTCACACACTTTCGTGACGATTTCTACTAATTTGCACTACCAGCAAGCCGCGTTAAGGAACTTCGTTCCAAAAATTCGGAATTAATTGGTCAAAAACAAAAATTTCCCATCCATTTTTTTTAAAAAACTTTGCTAATTTATAATAGATATATTTAGAAAATTTAATCTGACTTTTCACTGCTACCCGTCCGGTGAAAACTGTGGGCAGGAGGGCAGATTTATTAAAAATAGTAAAATTCTTAGCAGCATTTTATCTACCTGCCTGAAAATTATATTAAATTTAGCTTTTATCTATTTACAAATATTTATGTTATTTATTAGAGAACACTATCATTTTTTGCAAGGAGTACATAAAGAGAATTTTTTATGATTCTTCGGTGAAACTATGGTGAATTATGACTATGGTACGATAAATATAACAATACATGTTATTAAATACATCCCTATTGACTTATGTTAACAACAGCACTTCCTACAACACTGCCATTTCAACAATGTCTTTTGTGCGTAGCAGCAAATAAAAAAATATGTATTTAACAACAGGACCAATGATGGTTTAGTGCTAATATATCTATGTCTAATAACATTACTATAAAATATTCAAATATGAACTTAATTATTTATTTGCTTTAAGAGCCAATTGAAATGTATTAATTCAGGTCCGAAAATGAACTTTTTCAAAATATTTACTGTATTTTTCAGCTGTCTATATGCCGACGACATATATAATAAATTTAGTTTTAAGGTTTAAGATCTTTTTTATAAAAAATTTTTGCAACAAAACACAAATAGTTATTTATTTCAATATTTCGCCCACAATTGGTTGTCTTATTCAGGAATATTTTTTTAATATTATTTTAAAAAACAATAACAATGAAAAAATTAAATTAAAATATTAAGTAAGGTATAACAAAAACTTACCTTTTTTGTATGAAAGCCAAGAAATGATAGTTTTCGAACATTATTTTCGTTCGACGAACTCATTTTGCTGAAGTTTTCACTGATGCGTGTACGTTTTCTTGCTGCTTAAGTACTTTGCCAACAAAATTTATTCCAAGGACCTGCGGGTAGCAGTTTATGGTCCTATGATTTCAGTTATTCTTTTATATACTGCCTTGGAAAATTCCGACATTAATGTGGTGTTAAAATCTGTATGTAATCAAAACTGTAAATAATAAAACGAAACATTTTATGTACTTGCAAATTTAAGTTTATAAATATCTATTTAAGTATAAGTAAACAAAGTTAATAAAACAAGATATTTTCTTTTTCAATTTTCTTATGAATTTTATTGCGCTTAATTGGTTAATTAAAGTCACGCATTTCTTATGTCACGCAATCTAAAATAATCACCATTACTTCTTCATCATCAACATCTTATTAATAAAAGCACGAGACTTTCCTTATGTGATCAATTAAGAAGCGTACTGTTCGATCACATCGCAGTGATGTGGTCAACAACAATGAACGCCATTGTTTTCACATCTATTTCCTTCTGTATATGTGTGAAGTTGTATTTATATGTATTTGTGTGTGGTAACATCCCAGCAAACAAATATTACAAAATTCCTGCCCAATTGTCAAAAGTATGTATCTGATTTTCAAATGGTGAGCACCAGAAGATACTAATTATCCTCAAAATGATCATTTAAAAACAACCTAATTTGTCTCTAAGAGTATCATCATTATATATTTGCCAATTTAAAAGCAAGTTTCACTAGCATAACTCAATTTTGCCTAGAAACGCGTTTGAGCATTCTGAATGACATTAAATGTTAGTCAGTTTATTACGAAGGTTTGACTTCGTGTTTGCTGGGATGCTAAAGTTACATATAGATTGACAATTATATGATCATAAAATGGTGCAGGCAATGATTTTTAATAGTTTCAAATAACGAATTGGATTCAATTCATTTTATTGACAGTGTGTTAATAAATTATAGAATTTTATTGCTTACAATAATAAATTATAAACAAATACAATTTATTATTTTGTTTTCTTATTTTTAGCATTCATTTGTAATTGAACGACATTTGTCTATTAGAAGAAACGTGTTTATTCCTATTTCTCGTTATTTTTGTTTCTGATGACTCAATCGAACTTGATTTTTAAAATATTATAATTTACAAAAAAAAAAAAAACAATAAACAAAATTAAAAAATTGTATGAAGGATGTTAAAGAGACCTAAATTTTATTTTTATTATTTTATATGTAGCAAATGTTTGCATTTTTTCCAACATTTGCTTATTGCTAAAGTCGTTTTCATAGCAGAAATGTTTTTGTACATTTTCGGGAATTAAAATAAATTAAGTCAAGTACGAGGCTGGCTCGCACACTTAGGGTTCCGTACGTATGTATGTGTAATGTATGTATGGAATGGCGTATGTAAATATATATGTATATTTTATAAATTTCATCTCTTTGTTTTTACAGCTACTTTATGTTGTATGTGGACACCTAGTAATTTTCCACTTGTTGTTGTTGTTGTAATTTGCTGTTGTAAGGCATCTGGAGAATACATACACTGTGCGAATTTCGGGTCTTAATCTCTTACGGTTCGAGAGTTATAGCTATTAATCTACGTTGTAAAGGGACACCTGGTAGTTTTACAGTTGTTGTTGTTTTTAGCAAGTGTTGTTGTGGATCATATGTGAATACACATATTGTGCAAATTTCATTCCTCTGTCTCTCACGGTTCGAGAGTAACGGCTAGTTGTTACTTTAAGTTGTGTAGGGACACCTGGTAGTTTTCGACTTGTTGTTTTTAGGATTTGTTATTGCAGGACATATGCGAGTTAATATATTGTGCACATTTCATCTCTCTGTCTCTTACAGTTTGAAAGTTACGGCTAATGTTTTTTTACGTTGTATAGGGACACCTGGTAGTTTTCAACATGTTGTTGTTTTTAGCATTTGTTGTTGTAGCGCATATGTAAATTCATATATTGTGAAAATTTTACCTCTCTGTATTTTACAGTTTAGCAGCTACGGCTAATTGTTACTTTAGGTTGTATGGGGACACCTGGTAGTTTTCAACTTGTTGTTGTCTTTTCAATTTGTTTTTGTAAAGCATCTATATATACATACCCTGTGCGAATTTCAGCTTTCTATCTTTTACGGTTCGAGAGTTATAGCTAATTGCAACTTTTCGTAGTATGGGGACACCTGGTAGTTTTCGACTTATTGTTGTTTTTAGTATGGACGCTGTGACGGACGGACGGACGTACTTGTCTCGGTAATAGGGTTCCGTTTCACTCTGATGAGTACGGAACCCTAAAAATAACAAGAGTGTTGGCCGTACCTCGTCACCATGAAGAAATTTATGGTAAATCTAATAAATTATATAGTTCATTCAATACATATGTATATATGTATGTATATGTTACGCTTAAAATATTAAATTTTATGTAATACAGTAGCTGTGTATTGATAGAAGTTTGGGAATCATTAAGTCACGTACATTTCGTTAGTTTGGGATATATGTATGTACATGTAAAGACCGATATCGAAAATATTCAGTATAAGCATTTTAGTAACTTTTTTCTGAAGAGTAATTTCAGCACCAAAATTTTTATTAGTTCACTTACAAACCAAAATTCTTCAAACATCGGTGTGCGCTATATTTCGGCTATGTATGTATGTATGTACATATGAGCACTGACTTTATAAGTTTGTATTTCTGCCTAAAATTATATGTTTGTAGATGTTACCAGATTTACAAGTGTTGCACTGTAATTAATTTTCAGTAAATTTTTCTATCGATACTGATCCAGAATATATACAGGATGTCCCGTAGCTTAACGTGTACATGAAAACTGCTGACTGCTTCCGGAAAAATTATAACAAAATCTATTTCGCGTAGTTTAGAAGGTATTGCCATTTTGCAAAAAAAGTCACCCTCTGATAATCTAATCATTCCCGTAATCACAAGTGTTAAATTCAAAACAAATAAAAAAACAAAAAATAATAAAAAAAATATGTGTCACTTATAATAACGTCAGTTATTTTTGTTTTACATTTCAGAATTCGAACTTTAATTGTCGAATTCGAAATCTCATATTTTGCGACTTTTTGTACTCAAAATTGAAACCACACTAAATTTTAACTAGCCGTATTAAAAATTGCACTAGATACCAGAGATGTGCATGTGAGTTTTAATGTACTTACATGTGAAGTAGAAATTGAGCTAAAATAATCTGCATGGCAAAATAGTTAAATATGAAATATGTGAAAGTTTTATTTCCAAACCAAAAAAGTTAGTGTTTCGTGGAACTTCGTGAACTGCCTTAAAATAGTAATCACGTACAAACACACACGAAATTTTATTTTTAAATTTCAAAATTTCACCACGATTCCGTGTGATTCACGCTCGAATCACGCGTGACGCGATATTTTTACAACAAGCGACGTTGGCGCAATTTGTCCCCAATTCAAAAATGTAAAACCTTTTGTTCTGCGAAAATTGTTGCACAAAATATATAAAATATATAAAATTCTTTTTTTAATATAATTTTTTTTTTTTTGTTTGTTTCAAAACTCTTTAAAATATTCTGTACTTGTGTAAGTTTTATTACAAACAACTGCAGTTTTAGTAGATTCTTAATTTTACAGCATGATGAGAGAGGTATATAGTAGACATACTATTTGCCATGAGCGAGAGAGACAGGTAGTAACGCCACGCAGTGAGATGGAGATGTTTCGTTTAAGCGCGTGCGAATAAAGTAGATGCGCACTACAACCTAAACTTTGCTACTTCAATTTCTAGTTTTCTTCAAAATATTTAGAATAAGCAAGACCAAACTTAAATTTGTCTTGTAACTTTAGCAACATACATGAATATTCACAAATAGAACAATTAATAGAGCTTTATTCGGCTATGCTGAATCTAAGGTACTCTTTCTTATTTCTTATTTCTTAGTTCCAGTAGTAGATTTAAGTAGTTCACTTATCAGGCATAATCGATTTGATCGTCTTCTGTCACATCTCGATTTATATCACATTTGACAATAGCAAGTATAAATATTTTTTAAACTGGCTCTATAATCAAATCTATTTTTTGTACCAGACGTTGCTTTAATTCGTTCATCTCTAAGCTGAATTTAAAATGCATCCCTTTTTTAATCAATTAGATAAAAAAAGTTTGTTGAAGGCTACTGATATTCCCAGAAAAGAATCCTAGGGCTAGGCGGACTCTGCTTCCTTAACTTTCTCTTAATACTAAACTAGAATAAATATACTTTGTGAGGCTGGGTATGAAAATTGTAAAAGTTACAAATGGAATCACAAACTTATATCCACTCTTAACGCTTGTGGCGAAGGGCATAAAAAAGGACATTTAATAGCCTGACAAATTTTTATGGCACATTATTTATACCAGCTAAAATATCATAAATTAACAAAATCTTTTGATTTTGTTGGTTACAGAGGTTATTATTCCCAAGTAAAACTGCCTGTGCTAAATTGTGCATGGGAAAGTAAAATTATTAAAAAGAAACATTTTGCTAATAAAAGCACAGGAAAATGCGTTAAATGTAATTTTAGCCAATAAATATATAATGCTTAAAGGCTTAAAGTAGAATTGCTAAGAAAACATAAAGAAACAATATAAAAACAACAATTGGGAGCAAGCCAAATTTAATAAGAGCAAAACATTACACTCAGAAAACTTGGTCAGTAAAATTGACTGAAAACTATTCTTAAAATTAATGAAACTCCATTTAAAAACCGTCCAACTTATTATTCATTTAAATTTACTAACTACTTCACTTGAATTTACATAATTCATGCGTAATCAACTTGTAAAAAAATTTGTTTTTTTTTTAGGTGGCATTCTATTTAATTATAGTTTTCTATCTGTATTATCTCCTTTTTCAATTCGCTAATTTAATTATTGTATTGCAAAGCCCCTGCTGAGATTTGAACATGTAGCATCTCGACTTGAAAGCAGCTGCCATACTTACTCAGCCAATCGCATCAACCAGAGCAAATTCAACAACAATCAATTTAAGTAAAGAGTATGTATGCTACATATGTATGTAGAAACCATATTATAAATACATATGTATGTATATGTGACGCGCAAAATAGAAAGGGACCCAAGGGCAAAAACCGGTTTTGTTCAGGAGAACCATTTTAAAGATTTAAATACGTGTATTTTTGGTGTACTTCACCTTTATAAAACGAGCATTTCTCTGGGAGGGAACACTTTTGGGGCCTGGGATCGATCTCATTCGATGCTCAGATGTTGTCCACATAAAAAAAAAGTGAAAATTTATTTTTTTTACCCTTAGGTCCCTTTCTCTATGCGCTGTCACATATACGTATTAACAGCTTGCTTCCTTCATGTATGCGTAACATAAGTTACAACTGTCATTATTAACGGTGACGAAAATCCGTATTTATCTGTAGTTAGTTTTTTAAGCAACTGAACAAATCAGCTTAAAGTTAAATTTTATTATTTTTTAAACGTTTTGTTATTTAAAAATTAGAGTAAACTACGGTCAGTTACTGCAAAAATATTCTGAGTGTATATTTCGCTTTGTTTTCACTAAAAAAATTTCATATGTTTAATCTGACGCAGAATTGGTTTCAAGCTATATTCGGACTATCAAACGATGTATGCAGTTTTTGTTAAGCGGGCTTTAAATGGCGACATAACATATAAAAATACTTATTAGTGAATGGCGTATTTTTTTATATTTTTTTTGACAAACACAAGTGTGCAATATGCTGAACACTACTTTTAAATAGATATACAGGCACTGAATTACAGTTGTTTTATCTTTAAGGCACTAAAGACCCAACAACATTGTATCCTATAATTGTAACTAAAAACTTCATTTACTTCATTGAATTTATATAGCAAGTATTTAAAACTTGCTAAAACTTAAAAAAAAAAGAAAATTTCGTCTGCCGGACTATTGCACGATTTTTCGGGCGGAAGTTCGGACAGTTACGGAGTGTATTAGGGAGCTCAGTGAAATGGAAATACTGTGAATGTATTCATGGATAGTCAAATGGCCATTAGGGAGATCTCAGTTTGTGAAGGAAAACATTGCGTGTTATTCTGGTATATTTTTCAACAGACACACAAACAAACAATAGTAAATTCATAAAAATTATTTCAGGCTTATAAGACACTTATTTGACATATTTGTATGGAAAATCTGTCAAATAAGAGTTTAATAAGCCTAAAACCGGTATTCGTAAAAAATAAAACGTTGCTCAAATACATTTTAGAACAAATGGTATATGGAAAATTTGTTGTATAATGTGTTTCAACAAAGTTTTATTTTTTATGAATACCGGTGTATCCGTCTAATTCATAAAAATTATAACAGGTTTATAAAGCTCTTATTTGACAGATTTTCCATACAAAGCCTGTTATAATTTTTAAGGGGGTAAGTATTTAAGAATCACACATAATGAATTCAGGTTCATTTTTCTTATGTTATATACTGTTTTAAAAGTATATAATAAAACTGGGAAGTATTTTGAGTTTTCTACTTCTAGTAAGTTCTCAAAAACCAAAAATGCCCTCATTTTTCAAGTCAAAGACACTTTTGTTATTTTTCGTTTCTCAATTAATCGAGAAATAGTGGTTATAAGTTTTAATTTTTTCAGGGAAAAACTCATTTGCAGTAAGTTTTGACCTCTTCTTCAAGAATATTGAACGGGTACACACCAACATAAATGCGCATGGATCTTTTCGTTCAAGATATTCTTATTGTACACTAGGTATTTTTGCTTTATCCGAAATAAAATATGTATGTATGTATTTAGTCATTGAATTTAATAAATGCAATTATGAATATTTCAGATCAGAAATTTTAACATTTTCATAGAAAATATGTTGATAACCTATTTTCTATTATTTCGGTAGTAGTAGCTTACAATATGTTTACAACGTTGAATAGTTTTTATTCTAATATTAAGTTTACAATGGAGAATGAATGTAATTCAAGACTGCCGTATTTGGATACACTGATAATCAGGATAAATAATAGATTAATTTTAGATTGGTATCAAAAATCAACAGCAGCAGGGAGAATAATTAATTATTTTTAAAAACATGGTAGAAATATAATAGTTAAGACAGCTAAAAATTTCGTGGAACGGGCTTTTGCAATTACTGATAAATAGTTTAATGATAAAAACATTAAAAAATTTAGAATTTACTGGAAGATAATAATTTAGCTAATTATTTGGCTAGTAGCTAAGGAAACAACTTAGAAATAGGAGAACTCAAAATACGATTAGTGCAGGAGACACAAAGATTTTCAAGAGTTTCACGTGCATTCCAGGATTATCAGAAAGATTGGCAAGATCCAATATATATATATATATATATATATATATATATATATATATATATATATATATATATATATATATATATATATATATATATATATATATATATAACAAAGAAAAATATAGGATTGCTAATAGAATTTATAACATAGTAAATAGAATTTTTAGTAAGACCAACGATAGGATCGATAAACGGGATATCGAATTTGGTGTATAAGATTCCTTGTCGGGGAAATGATCAATAGAATTGCAATGAAGCTTATAGAGGTACTACAAAGAATAAATTAAGGATAAGAATTGCAGGGCATAAGTCAAACCGAAGGTGTAGGCTATCAAATCGCAACGGACTGCATTATCTTCTCATCGTTCTACGTTGAATCACTATGCTCATTTTGAAAATATTTTGAAATTATAAAATCGTTAAATTTTAGAAATATTAGATATTATTAATACACTAGCAACACAGAGAATAAATTTTAAGGTAGGCACTTACAATTTAGCTCAAAATTATAGATATTTAGTTGAGAAGAGAATGAGTTAAATCGAGATTAAGGTCACTTTATTTTTATTTATTTTTTTACAAAAATGTTAGTTTACTTCGACAGTTGGATTAGAAATTAGATATAACATATAAAATTTAAATGAAAAAAAAGTATGGTCAATAAATAGAAAACAGCTTCTTCATTTTATTACAATAATACTAACAAATTGTTACCACATTTGAAATTATTTAGTTTAGAAATTACAAAAATACATGAATTATAAATATATACTCCGTTCTTAAGAGATACATATATGTATACATAAATCAGTAATGTGAAATAAAACGTACACATATAAAATCCTTCAAATGCCGGAGCAAAACCCCAGCACATACAGTCACTTGTTGTCATGCATGATTTTCCTGAACTCATTTTTATGTCCGTGCACTTGAAGGCAGTCTGCACTGTAACATCTTTTAAATTAGTTAGCTACGTAATTATGTAATAAAACTATGTATTTTAAAAGCTAAAGATTTTTTTTTTTAATTATTGGATTAAAAACATACCCATTTATTTAAACATATAAATATAAGGTTGAAGTTGAAGGCTTTTTCCACTTTGCAAATATGTTTAATTTAATTACAAATTTCACAGTTTATTTAAACAATAACAATTTCATCAGAAACGCATGGAAATGTATTTACATTCATACGTGCTTATAAGTAAAAAAAAACAACAAATTTATTTTCATTTACCACAACACGTAATATTTGTATATTTTTTACATCCTTTTAGTTTGTCGTTTATTAATTTGCCTTTTTTTTTTCTACTAAATGTTGAAAATTTAGTAAAACTTGTGGGTATAACACTACTTTCTTCTTTCAACTTTTGTTACTAATATTATTTAATGCCATGAAATGGCCGTCACACTTGAACAACAATAAAATTATTTATGAATTGTCAACTGACGGAAGTAATGAAGGATACCGGCAAAATACACAGCAAAAGATATAAGAAGTAAATAAATATCGATTATAACACGACGGGCGACAAAATCAATATGAACTTGTTGCTAAAGAAAACACATTGATTTATGCACCCCCAAATAATAACAAAACATTATTATTGTAGCACCAACACCAACAACAACAGCAACTGACGGCAAAACGAAAACTCGTGAATAATCTTTTTATTCTTTTTGTCCGTTATATCGCACAGACAACAATAAAAATAACGTTACTAAATACTTTAATGCTCTTTCTGGCTTAATGACTCTCTTTGGAAAGTAAGTCTGTGTGCGCACTAACACGTGCATAAACACAAACTTAAGCACACACATGCACATACATATATGCGAATGAATGAATGAATACCCTGCAAACATTCTCAATCACAATTAATACTATGTTCATACAATATTATATTACATTTGGATCCACTTGGTCCACGCTAAAGCTAGTGAGATCGAGATATTCAAAATTTAAAGAAAAAAAAAACCTTTTTGTATGAGAGCTCCTTCTGAGAGGCTTTTCGTGGATTTTGTGTCATTTTGTTAAAGTAGAAATAATTCAAAATTATATAGGAATCTCTTGGCGTAAAATTTGTTTAAACTTTTTACATTTACTAACACATCATTTACAGTATAACTGATTGAACTAAACATTAACACATTCGGTAATGCCAAAAGAGTCTATATCTTTTATATGTTTTTGTAAATTAAACATATTTAAATTCCTGCTGTTCTCTGCTAAATTAAAGGCCATTGAATATGAATGTTTCAGCCCGAGAACCTTATAATAAATTTCGCTAGATTCCAATTTTCGGCTGACGGGACCCATATTCACAAATTTTTAATAATACTAATATATTGCTACAAAATTTGTGTATTTGTAGATTTAGTTGCCTTAGTTAACGAAATTGGAGTGATTTATTAGTACGGCGTCTGTCAAGCGCTGCCAAAACGTGGATCGATCGAACTCAAAGGTTCTTGAAAATGCTGTCACATATCTCAAGCTTTAGCACAAATAGCGAAGGTTCCAATCTTAGAACTTTCTAGATTAGTTTCTCTATTGAATGCTATAATTACCACAGCACATAAATCGTTAGTACTGGCATTAGGTGTTGTAGATGGTTCTTGAGTTGGAAGTTTACAGAAGCTAAATTAAAGTAACTATAAATAGTGGCACTCATTCGAGTATGAGATCGATTTTTTTCTGAATTGTGCTACGATCAATAAAAATATTATAAAGTCGGTCTGGTTTTTACAGATGTGGTGTAACAGTGTAAAAAGTGTTCAACAGAGTTGAATAGTTAATAAAAGTTAAACAGTAAAGTGCTATAAATTACAGAGCTGAACGTGTTTTATTGCTCATTTGCAAATTAAAGAATCCGCAAAAAAGTTGTTATTAAAAGATAAAAACGTAACAATTTCTACTACATAGACCAAACGAGCTTTAAAATCGCATAACCATGTTGCCTGTCTAAAGTTTTGTACATTTTCTTACCCAATCCCTGTTAATTACTCAATTATAAAAATCACTTACTCGGCTTCTTCACCAGCTATCTAGTTGAGTATGACATGAACATGACTCCGGCAGAGCAACGGAATAAATTCGATCATGTTTTTGTACATGGAGAACACGTGCATCAAATCTATTCATAATTTTTGATTTGTCGAAGTGTTTACTTCCTTCAAATTTTTGCTTTATTTCAGTATTTAATGTATATATACACCCTATTTTTGTATTCTTAAATCACTAAAATCATTTTCTTATTTTTGAATAATTTTTTAACTCTTTTCTGTGGTATTTTTCCTGAGAGCTTAACTGTCAAACAGAAGATGACATTTCATACCCAACTTCATGGCGAACATCGCTGCCCAAGCATGACCAAAACATGAACACGAGTGGTCTTCATTAGCCATGGGCGCTGTTCGACAGCATGTTCATACCAAGTTCATGGCCAGTGGAGACCACCAGTTATAAATGTCGGAGTTGTCCAAAATTTCATTTTTACGTGTATGTATTTCTAAAAATTGTTCATCTGCTCATTTCTATGACAAACCCTTTTAAGAAGCAATACGAAATTTAAATATCAGTTAATAAATGGCTGAGTTGTTCACAAAACTATTTTTCAGATGGAATCTAAGAAGAAAGTATAAGTTCTTAAGTGGCGAAGTAATAATAATGTTGGAACAAATATTAAAAATATAGAATAGACTATAATCAATAAATACACATGAAGTAAGAAATTTCTCCTTTTTTAAGAATTAAAAAACTTAATTTACTTTAAAATATTTCGTTAACATATTTTTAGTATGACGAGAAAATCGATTGAAATAAAATTACACAAAAATTAAAATAAAATGGCCTTAAACTACAGCAATTAATTATTGCATGAATCGTAGAAGTTATCATATATACAGCATTAGATACCAATAAGAGTGCGAAAAATTGAAACATAAGCTATCCGATTTTTAGACTTTTAGTTTTGTCCAACAAAGTAACTTTAATTGCCTTGTCTACTGGTACGCAGCTTGCATAAAATCTTTAATTATGTATGGTTTTTTTGGTAAGTTGCCAACAAAACTATGGAAAATAATGTTTTAACAGAATTGCAGCCACAATTGGTGTAAGCAATAAACATTCCTTTGTATAAAAGAAGAAGCATATGCGAAGAAATTTAAAGAATTTTTTATTTAATTAAAATATTTTTAACACAAAATAGGCATTTCTATGATTTTTAATTCTTAGACTAATTAGTTTTAAAATTGTTTTTACTTGTTCTCCTAATTTACGTAGCAACCAAAAAAATTACTTTTGCCGAAAACTGCTTCAAAATAGCAGCCAATTGCCAGCTTTATTATTTTAATATTATTTATTATTGTTATTATTTTGACAGCTGGCATCAAAACTTAGGTTCGGTTGCTTTGAATAATCGAGAATTTTTGAAGTTTGCAATCATACTTATATTTTTACCCCCTAATTCATAAAAATTATTTCAGGCTTATAAGGCTCTTATTTGACATATTTGTATGGAAAATTTGTCAAATAAGAGTTTAATAATCCTAAAATATTTATTATGAATAAGACACTTACCGTCTAATTCATAAAAATTATAACAGGTTTATAAAGCTCTTATTTGACAGATTTTCCCTACAAATATGTCAAATAGCAGTCTTATAAGCCTGTAATAATTTTTATGAATTAGGTGGTTAGAATGTAGCTAAACTTCATTACATTTGTGTTTATAAAACTTACGAAAGCACACGAAGGTGTCTTAAAGAAGTCTCTCTTCGGATAAGTCCTTCCAAGTTTTTGCTCCCATGTGTTTTCAAGCTCTAAATACATATGTACATATGTCTGTACGTATGTATGTTTGGAAAATAACTACCCTGCCGGCAACTCAGTTAACTAGTAATGAATTATAAGCTAACTTTTTTACAACTGGTGGTGGTTGACACTTAGATTATTTTTAATGGAGATGACTGACTATTTTAACATTACGATGTCCTAGGAGGTAGTCAATTGTCCGACGCTGCATTACTTTTCAACTAACTTAAAGTTAGCTACTTTAAAGTCAGTAGCCACAGAAAAAAATGTAGAAATCAAGG
Organism: Sturmia bella; assembly: GCA_963662145.1. Lineage (NCBI taxonomy): Eukaryota > Metazoa > Arthropoda > Insecta > Diptera > Tachinidae > Sturmia > Sturmia bella. Next base: position 39,968,053 of record OY759169.1, read on the forward strand.
CTGATTTTACATTTTTCGGTGGTAATATTATATTTTATTAAATTAAATTTCATCCAATTTTTTTTTTGTTAGCCTCTGGTGGGATTCGAACCACTAAGCCTCAAGACTGGCGAGCAGCCAACTTAACCCATTCAGCCATCGCAACATTTAAAACGAATGCGACAATAGGCAATTTAATTCAAGAGTTACTTACCGTGTATGTGTGTATGTTAGTATTTGAATTTTGGGTGAACTCTGCACTACGTTTCGATTGTATTGTAGCTAATTTGAAGCTAGTCCATAAAAGTTGACGTAAAGTTAATTATTTTAGTAGTCGACTACCAATTTGCTGGCAGGGTAGAGAAAGAAATTTAATATATGTATACTAAAAATACCACCTTCCGTAAAACACGTAATGTGAGTGCTAAGTTCCCTTAGCCGAACTAAACGTTTATTTGTATGTGTTGTATTTTTGTTTATTTTCCACATATTGCATACACATCCAATTGTATGTACAGAGTGTGAATCTATTCACGCTAGCTGACTAACTAAAAAGGGAATTTTCAATAGGGAATTATGTGTTTAGTTTTGTCATTTTGTACGCCTGAAAATGCACTCAGAGAAATGTTGTTGATTAATAATGCTTGTTTGTTGGCACGAAAGACAATATGCGTCCATAGCAATATATATACCAATTATACTGTGCTAGTAGAAAAAAGAAAAAGAAAAACAACAGACGGGGCACCCAGTGACTAAACCTAATTCGGTTATGTTGAATTCAGTGGTGTTAACAGTTTTTTCAGTTAGCTCTTGTTTTGGAGATAGACCGCTATTTTGAAAATGCAGGAGGTATATTCCCTTAATTCAAAAACGGTTTGAAATATTGAAAAAAAAAAACGAAACTCGGCAACAAAATTACCTTTCAATAACTGCAATAACTGTTTTAATCGGCTTAGCAGTTTTGAAAATACACATTTTTTTCAATGAAATAATTAAATTTTTTTGCAAAAGTTCGAAATGTTTTGTTCCTTAAAACAGCATAAAAAATCTAAAAATAAAGTTATGCTGATGAAAATTCATACATTCATAAAGTTTCAAACAAAAAAAGCCATAAATGGCTAAAATCAGTGAAGAATTTTGGAATTTATTCACAAAAAATCAAAAATTGCAGTTTCAACCTGTCACCAGACGAAGCCTCAAAAATTAAGAAAAAATTTTTTTATTAAACGAAAGTAGTGTGGAAGAAACATTTTCTTTGCTTATAAAAATAAAGCAATTTCAACGGACGGAAGTAAAAAACAACTTACATATCGATAACCAAAAGGCAAAATTCCGTATCTAACAAATTATCCAACATTGTCTTTTCTACAGTTTGGTGTTTCTAAATGAAACACACAGAGTTAGTAAAAAAAATATACACCTACATCAAAACCTTAATGTTTAATTTTACACATTCAGTTCCTCTGGAAAATTTTTTTATTTTTCTTTGTCTTAAATGTAATTTTGTCACCAGCTACTAAACTACTGAAAACGAAACCTTATTACTGAGACTTCTACGTCCGTCCATCACAGGCCCCACATTTCTAAGCGGTAAGAGTTACGAAGCTGAAATTTTCTCAGCACACATGGTTACCCGGCCCCTACAACAAATACTAAAAAAAATTAAAAACTTAGAAGCAGGTTCCCTTTGTCTACCACTTGGACGTTAGTACGGAACGCTTGATGTGCGAGTAAATCTCGTACTTGGCTCAATTTATTTTTAGCTAGCAACTGTAATTACTAAAATTCTTATGGAAGAATGAACAACTTTCTGGTCGATTGAGTAATTGAGCATTGAAAAATTTTTGGTTTTAATTAAGAAAATTATTTTTTTTCCCACTTATTTATTTAGTTATTTTTTTTTTTGTAAATTAGCTTTCATGGAAATACATATACTTTTAACTGAATATAATCCAGTAAAATCCTGTTGCAATTTATTTTCATTAACACGCACACTGTACTGAGAATTCAGCATTGGATCAAATCCAACGATGAAATGCACAAGAGCTTAAACATTAATTTGTTGATGAATACGTGGGGTATGTATTTCTTTGTAATCTGATATTGTGCTGATAATTAACGTTAACTTCAATTCTGTTTCATTGTAATATTCTATTTATATGTTCGCGATCAAGTTTCTGTTCATCTGAAATTGTCGAAAATATAGTATATATGTATATCAAACAGGAGCAATATAAAAGGCGCGTTGTATGCAATTCTGATATTTTGTAACTTAATCGAAAGACGTAGCATTTGAAAGCCTTTTACACATACATTTTAAATTTATAAATTTTCTTTAGTTGAGCAGGCCATGGGTTGCACTTTTCAATAATGTGTTTTTTTCTATATCGCATATAATACTTTGGACAAAAATAAATGTTTTCAATCTACTGAAAAAATCTTTAAGGAAGTAAAAATAATTGTAAAATTCAGTTTACAAATAGCCGAGATGTTACATAACTCAATTTACTTACCATAAGCAAAAAGAATTTTTAAAATCAGCTTATAAAGATTTTTTAATTTAACAAAAGTAAGTTTTAAGACTTGAACTCAAAAAAAGAAAAACTTATTCTTCCAACAAACACTTATAAAAGGCAAATAGTATTTGGAAAATCGGTTCATAAACGACCGAGTTATTCAAAAAGCTGTTTTTTCACTTGCGAAAATTTGTAGATTTTCAATTCGATTTCGAAGAAGTCTATATGATCATTTTATTGAGGAAGACTTTCAAAAAGCAAAGCAAATTTAGAGCATCGTTTTATGAATGCCCGAGCTAATCAAAAGGCAATTTTTTTTACAAAAATTTCAGTGTAGAAAAAATTTGTATTCTACTTTTATTGACAATATCAATTTATTGACAAAAATCAAGATAAAATTTTAAAAATCCATTTATTGGATTTGGAATTCAATTTCGAAAAATCTTGAATAAAATTTAGCCTAAAAAGGTAAACTAAAATCTATCCAGTTCTTTTGAAGATTATTGAGAGCAAACACTATGACACGAGGTTTTTATAAACACCTGTATATAAATTCGGATCTGTCGATTTAGCAATCGATACTGTGCCATCGAGTTTTCGATAGTTTTGACATGGGGGAAAAGAGTTCTACTGCATAGCAACTAGCATAGAAACTCGTTTCTATGCGTCCAATTTATAATTTTTCTATGGAACCAGCCCTAAGGAGACATGATACGCAGTCGTTGTGTGGACTAAAATATTGGGGAGAAAAAATTATTGCCCATTGGTCATACATCTGGCTTAGGGGCTTATATTTGGATGCCTCGAAAATTAAATTTCCTACCGTAGCACTTACTTGCCCCAGGGTGCCTGGAGTGCACTCAAATCTATGCCCAACCCTCTGTAATATTTTCCACCAATCTCTTTTTAGAACACACCAACCCTATACAACGCCTCATTTGGTTGGGGGGCACTACCATACAAAAAAAAATTGAAAAACGGACGCCTGGAAATTATTATTTTTTTAATATGAAGCAGTGGAATTTTTTTTCCTACTCCAAAGGCTATCGAAAAATCGATGGCACTATATCAACAAACTTTTGGGCAATACAAACGATACGGCCTAATGTAGATATCTATATATATAAAATTCTTTGTGTGTATGTATGTATGTATGTATGTATGTATGTATGTATGTAACGTATAGACTCCAAAACGGCTGGGCCGATTTTGATGAAATTTTCAGAGAGTCTTCAGAATATTCCGGCGGGTGACACTGTGAAGTCTGAATTTCGATTTTCGGTCTGGGGGCGAAAGGGCGTGGCAAAATGCAAAGGAACCCCTGTACATTAAAAAGTAAAATATAGCTGTAACTTTTGAACGATAAGGGCTAGAGAGCTAAAATTGGCACAGGATATTTCTTTACACATGCCTCACGACAACAAATACTAAAAAGCACAAAAAAAACCGATGCTAAAGAAAACACCCTGTACATTGAAAAGTAAAACTTAGCTGTAACTTTTGAACAATAAGAGCTATAGAGCTGAAATTTGCACAGGATATGTTTTTACACATGCTCTACAATAACAAGTACCTAAAACAACAACAAAAAATTTTAAAATTAAAGGGTGGCCAGCAACGCGGTCCGGGCCAGCCAATTTATTATAAATGGCTTCTTTTAAGGCAAACGAAAACTGTTTTTAGTCCAAAATTTTCATAAAACTCAGTTTGACAAAATATTAGACATCATACTATTTCCGGTACTTATCATTTCATTGCTTGATCAGCTTTACAGCCATATATAAAAGATTATAAGCTAAAATTTCTACAAGATACCAGTATTAATGTCTACGCTCGTCCTCAAGAGAATGACAATGACTACTAAGTGCAATAAATCGCCAATACTGGTGAACTAAGTACAATTTTCATACTGGAATATCTGGTGAGAACGTAAGATAGGAGGAGCACTTAAGATGAAAAACTTGTTGCTGCCTCCCATTTATTTATAATCGGCAGATAAAATGGCCCATTAGTAGTCCCTCAGATTCGACTTCTGCTGAAGGCTTTAGATGGTCCTGCAGACAAGCAAAAAACTTGTATCTATTCCCCCTAGTTACAAACAAAGCCTTTCCTAATTAAGCAAAAAGTTAATGTATGCGTATCATCACCAACAACAATAATCTCAGTATAATATTGGGGCAGAAACGGATCGGACAAAGAGTGGCCATAATTGATCTTTTAGCTATATTGTATATATCAGCATTTTGATGCTCTGTAAAAAGTTGGAAAATTTATGTTTATAAATAGAATTAAATTTTTCTTAAACGAAAGTTTCGAACCACCCAAGCAAACATTTCAGGTTAACAATTAATTTCGCTTTAGAATTGTTGATTATTCTTCAATTATAAAGCAATTATTGGGCTGTGATCTCATCTTCTTCGTTTAATTATAAAATTTGTTAGACACAAAGACTCAGCCAAACAAAATTTTTTTTTCGGATGTACTTTCAAGGGAAGAAATTGAAAATATATACATATTCTTACATATACATATCTTAAACATGTGTATGTGGTGTACATACAGAAAATAAATATTTAACGTCTACATTTCTACTACTAATCTTTTTTTTTCATAAAAATAAGAAAGAAAAAATTCAATTTCGAAAGTGCTAAAGGCAAAATATTATTTCATATTTTAACTCATAATGTTTGTTTTTGTGTTTTCTGTCTGAAATAAATCGCAAAAAATGCTAAACAAATGAAATTGACAAATTAATTTTATTATCGTCTCGTGACTTTTTCCATCGTTTTGTTTCTTTTTTATGGCGAGGGTGAAACAAAATTTAGTTTGGAATCGTTGTTGCTTGTGGCATTCAAAGCCTTTTTTATTATTTATTTAATTAAACCTAAGACAAACAAAACAATTTGCACTTTTCGTAGTTGGTTGATAATAATAAATTTTTTTTAATTTATTAATTTGCTAACAGATCAATATAAAATTGATTGTTGCATATCGGACAGCACATGATGATAAATTTATTTGCGTGCGTTTTAAGGAATTTTCAGTTCTATAGAACTGAACAAAAGCTACAAAAATAAAATAAAAATAAACAAGACAAAAATTAACATAAATTCCAGACACTTGGAAAACTAAACACGAGCAATATTTCACTGCCAAATTATTAATGACTGAAATTTATGTATTCTGACATTTTCACATCAATCACGGCAAATGAAAAGTAATTGTCTTGAACATAAAAAAGACAAATATTATTTTTCTGGTACATAATATGTTCTTAAAAATTATTATGCAAAATCCGCTTAGATATTTGTCGAAGTCCCCAGCTTTCTATTTACGCTTCTGAAAAAAAAAATTGTGACGGGCAGAATACATAAAAACAAGCCAACTAGTAGAAAAAACTAGTAATTATGATTTTAACCCATTGTATGAAATAATTACACTGTGCTTGAATTTGAAACTTTTTTTCCGACAGACGGGGCACCCAGTGACTAACCCTAATTCGGGTGTGCTAAATTCAGTGGTGCTAACCTTTTTCTCAGGTTAGCTCTTGTTTTTGCGATATACCGTTATTTTAAAAATGGAGAAGGTAGGACATCATATATTCCCATAACTCAAAACCGGTTTAAGCTATTTAAAAAAGTATAAAAACCGAAATTCGGCAACAAAATTGCCTTACAACAACTGTAAAAATCGTAGTATAGAAAACACAAATTTTTTTTTCGATAAAAAAACTAAATTGTTTGCAAAAGTTCGAAATATTTTGTTCTTTAAAACAGCATAAAAATCTCAAAATAAAGTTATGCTGATAAATTTTCATACATTCATGACAAAAAAGAAACTTCAAACAAAACAAAAAGCCATAAATGGTTAAAATCGGTGCACAACTTTGGAAGTTATTCACAAAAAATCAAAAATTGCAGTTTCAAACGGTCACCAGACGAATCCTCAAAAATGAAAAAAAAATGAAATTTTTTAAAGTACTAATCCGAATAAAAAGCTTTTTACAACTGTGGAAAGGTAATTTTATTGCCGAATTTCGGTTTTTGTATTTTTTCAATGTTTTCAATTGTTTATGAGTTGAGGGAATATATGTTTTCCTACCTCCTCCATTTTTAAAATAACGGTATATCTCAAAAATAAGAGCTAACCTAAAAAAAACTGTTAGCACCACTGAATTCAGCACACCCGAATTAGATTTACCAACTGGGTGCCCCGTATGTCGGTTTTTTTCAACTAGCACAGTGATATTTATCTAATATTTCGCACGACCACAAGATTCCGAGAATATATCACAATAATAATTCGTTTGAGGCAACTGGAAGCAAACAGTGTCAAGCGACATAATTTTGTTACAATTAATGTTAAAACAAAAACAATTTGAAACGTTTCACAAACAATGAAATACATACTTTGGCGGAGATTTAATCAGATTTCAGTTTTTTAGCTATAGCTAGAGGAAACAAGAGTTAGCAGAAAGCATAGTTGGGGAAAACCAAATATTAAAAAAAGATGGTAAAATAACATATAGTAGCAATTGGCGGACATTTATGTTCGTGATAGATAGGGATCCACATCTGGATGGGGGAAAGTAGGGAGCCCAAATTTTGGGCTCCCTACAGTCTACTTCTCGTTTTCATTTTGGCAACTTCTGTAGAAGTTCATGGATATCCGGACTGGCCATGGATATTACGCCTTTTTTGTTTCATTATAAGCAGAACCAGAATTTAACGTACCGTAGACTAAGAGATTTATAATACGACATAGCATAGAATAGAAAAGTCCTCCCCCCGTCACCGGATAGGTTACTTAGAAAACTGAAAAACTATGGAAAATGCAACCAGAATCGCCTAGTAGAAAACTCTATCGCAAAATGTAACGCGAGTTTATTAAAAAGGAACCGAAAAGATCATAAAGATTATTATTGGCATTAAAACAGAGTAAAATTGAGATTTTAGTACCACAAGCGCATATTCGACGAAACTAAGCCTTCTGGAAAGCAAAATATGTCTTAAACGAAATTTACGGGAAATTTTTTCACAAACTTTATAGTAAAAATATTTAAGACATTTATAACCATTTTTTAAAAAAGCTTGTTAAAGCCCGCATGATACTTTATTTTTCTTTCATCAATTGGTATAGGATTAATAGAAAGAAATAGCAATTGCTAAAAAGAACCAAATACACAAAACGTAAACAAAACTGACATCTTTTTTTAAGTGTGGTATTCTTTTTTTTCAAGAAAGCGCTTGGAAATAAAATATTCAAAAAACGAAGCGTTAAATCGCAAAAATTTTCCATAAACCGCTGACACAGCAACATTCAAGTTTGAAATGTCAATTTTGAGTTCAAAAATTTTACATTTTTTTGACATAATTTTATTTTTTATCGATAACTTCAACAAAAATTTTGACAGTTTTTCATTTATCTTAATATAGCTGAACTCTTTGCACATAATAAATTCTACTATTACATTATATTTGCACTGTTCTCTAAAAATTAAACAATGCAAGAAAAACGTAGTGTCATATGGGCTTTAGGAACGGTTTCAATAGCAAAAACATTTTTAGATCAATAAGCACAAACTATTGTGTTTTTATTTATAAGACCTTCGGTCACATTATTAAATTGCGTTTGATAAATTTCACTATTACACGGTGATACAAAAGTTGAGAAAAAAATTTATTCAGGGATTCTCATATTCAGGATATCTCATTGACTCATATATATTGTTAATAAGTTTATTGAGCTTTCTAGTTCAAATTTTACTTGCTAAAAATTGAGAAAGATTTTTTGTGATAAAATTGGAGCGATTAACATTCTTAAAGAAGAAAAGAAAAGCAAAGTTGAAGACTTACTGGCTGGAGTACATTGAGCTAGAGGAAAAACATTTTTTCGTGAAAAATAATTTTTTTTGTGCACTTTATCTACTATAACTCAGCTATTTATTAGGCGATTTACAATATTGATACCTTGTTTGAAAGGTAAAATTAAACTTTTGGAAAAAAAATTATTTGAGAAACAACGATTGTATAACTCTTTCAATTCAAAAACGCAACAAATCCCGCTACTCACTATATTTACCGTTATAAAATCCTTTTCGAAGTGACCCAAAAAATTAAGGGTATTTTCGTTCTCTATGGACTCTAACAAACCAGAATCGGTACATGAGAATCCCTGAACAATTTTGGTGTATCACAGTGTTATTCAAACATATTGATTTAACAAGAATGTATTTTTCCCTTTAACTATACATTTGTTATAATTTCGTTGTCAATTTTATATGGATTGATAAGCCATTATGATTAGAAAAATTAACTGCTATTAGAAAGTGTCATTAAATTATAAGTGGATAATTAAAGACATAATGAAGATATATAAAAGTATTACGACATAAACGTTTAGAAAAGAAACATTTATTGAGCTATTAAGACCAAAAGTCACTAATAATGACGATCCTGTCAATAAACATTTTATTTAAATAATAAAGTAATGATAAATTTTATTACCACTGAGTGGACTTAAAAAAGTTTATTTAAAAAAGTTAATTTAATTTATTTAATAAAAATGTTCAGGTCAAAAAAAAAACTATATATACGCCCATGTTCTGAAAAACGCTGCGTTTTCAATTTCGCAAATCGTGTTTAGATTGCAAAACGCAATTAACCATGTTCTGAAAACCAAGCGATTTGCTGGCGTTTTGCCTTTTTCGAAATTGTGTTCGAAGAAATAAAAAACATATGTTTTATAATAACAAAACTATTTTAATTCACTAGTTGTCGTAAAATAACCTGACAGCTCACAGATGAGCAGACACTTCTCGCAGTGACATGGAATAAAGAATTAGCAGCATATAACACTATCTAAATAAAAACTACTAAAGATGGGTGTTTAATATCTCACTTGAAATATGTTTCACGGACGTGAGAGTCGTGAGATCAGCCCACTTGAGTCCTAGAAGGACCCGTTGTGCTAAAACTAGCTTTAGATACTCTTAAAATATGTGACACAATTAACAATTTTATATAAAATTTATATAAAAATTTATATAAAATTTAACGGAAAAACTCATTTGAAATGTTCGTTTTTAATGAAATAATAAAAAAGAATTATTTCGCCGTAATGGCGGCACACGCCTATTTTCAGTTTAACTAAGCCTAGTTAAACTGAGGTCACGAAAACCCAGCCTAAATCAACTTTTCAATAAATAAATCAAACGACATATTTTGTCTTTCTGAAGCCCTGGACATGATAAATATTTGTTTAGCTTTATAATACTTAAAAACATGGTCACACTGGACGTTGGTCAAAGTGATTACCTTTCACTAAACATTTTTCTCCCAAATGTGAGTGAATTGAGGAGAACGAGTTTAGTTTTAAATTACATCATTATTGTTTTAATTGTTGACGGGAGTCTAGTTCAATGAAACTAATACATGGCAATTAACTGCAACCGAGATAAACTGTTAATCCGTTTTGAAAAATAATGTACATGCATTCAAAAAGTTTTAGCAAAAAGGTCAACAAAATGTTTCTTTAAGCCTAAAAAAAAACTTACAGCATATTAAATAAATGAATGTATCCTAATTAATCGTTTTCAATTTACAACCTTACTTCGTATGTTGTATGGAATATTATTTCTTCGTAGCATAATTTCAAATTAATAGTAGTATTTGTCAAAACATTTAAGAAAATTTTTGCAACATGCAATCTTTAAATGAATCTTTAAAACAATCAATATTTGGATTTTTGGTACATTTGGCATATTTTTACAATTCTGTAACAGTTGCAGTTTTTCAACCGTTTAAGTTTTTCAGAGTCTGTTGCAAGTTAATGGTTGCAATGTATTTTTTGTTTGCAAGTTTCCGCACGCAAAGAAGAAACATTGTACAATATGTTTTCGATAACAATATTATGTTGTGTATAACGATGTTAAACGTAATGGCAAACAAGATATTTTTATTAAAAATGCAGTAAACAATTTTTGATCACCGTAAACACAGCTTTTGTAACAGTTTGATCATTTATTTGTCACTATTCATGAAAATTAAAATATGGCTACGTTTATTTACAAAAAAAGAGAAACTATATCTACAACCATTTTACAATGAACATTTTAGCAAGTTTTATTTGCGACAAACATACTATTTTTGCTCTATCAAATGGTAACCGAATAATAAACAAAATATTATTGTTTTGAACAAAGTTTATGTTGTTGCCGTTGACAGCTAATTTTTCCCCAATTTTTGTGCTGCAATAGAAAATGTGTGTATTCTTATAAATGAACATTTTTTCTTTATTGAAAAAAAAACCAAAAATTAATTAAATAAAAAATCACAGCTATTAAAACCGAAGTAAGATAACTGTGCGATGCAAGTTATGGAATATACGAAGAGCTGCTTTTATTGTGAGTGTAGGCAAGAGCTTTGAATGGTGTATGGATGTGTATATACGTAAAAATATTTATTTGCATTCTGTAAATATTCTAATTGATTAGGCAATTATGGCCATTATCTATGTTATTGTATTGTTCAACCATAATATTGCCATGCATGGCCAAATTATTGGCATTTTCAAAGAATATATACTTGTTTCCAACCAACCATTTCCATTTTCATCCATTCTATTAAATTATGTGGTTTTATGGCAGACATATTGCTGTTAAATTCGATGATAATATTGTTTTATGTTTTTGTTACATTCAGCCAATATTATGTAAGGTATGTGCAACCTGCAGTATGAGAATAATATAGTTGGATTTGACAAAAGTATGGTGCGAAATTACAGAAATATGGTGAGAATTGACAATAGCACGTTTAAATGTGACAATGGTATGGTAGGAAATGACGACAACAATGATCGGACATGGCAAGATTATGACGAAATATAGTAATAACATGGTTAGTGGCCACAATAATGTAATCACTCAAAGTTAAGATAGCAACAATGCGAATGTTTTATATAACAATTCATATTGTTATCCTGTAACCATATATTTCAACGATAGTATTTTTCTCTTCGAACATGGTTACATCAACCATATTATTTCTCTACTTGCATGTTCTTAAAACCTAGAGATAATTTTTGCCCTTATTACAATCTACTGCGCTACTTACAATACTGGGTTCAAATTCTGACATTCGTGATTGAACGAATTCGTGATCGAATGTTGTGTGGTTGTTACTTATTTTGTTTTTGATTCACAGGAATGCCAGAATTCGGCCCCTGTCTATCGTACTTTTAAGTCATTAATTTATGACGATCTTAGCATTCTGTTAATTTTTAGTTAACCGATATTTTTTTTTTTGCTGTTCAGCCGGCTCAAAACCCATTTTTAGGGCAGTGTTACCAATTTGAAAATTTCATCGTTAATTATTGTTGTATCGGGCTTGAGTTCGATTTTTATTTCCTCAGAATTGAGAGAGATTTTTTTGTGATACAACTGTAGTGATCAACATTTTTAAGAAAGACAGGAGAAGAATTGTTGGAGACTTACTAGCTCCTGGTACACACTATGACTGTTTCATGTCCACCACGACGATCATCAGCGCCCTAATTGCTTGTTGTATTCTATATATTGATCACAAAGAATATTGATCACAACAAAATATTTCTTTAACTCAAGCCCGATAAAATAATTAACAATTGTATACCAAATGGTTGAAACCGAAAGCAAATTTTATGCTTTTGCATTATTTGTGAATCTACTTATTTATTTCTATAAGTTACTGGCGAAAAACCGCTGTGCTCCGCTACCCCAGTACTTTGATTATGTCACACCCACTTCTCATCGAAATTTAGAAAACCTTTCATTTATGTCAACGATGCAGCCGCTTAGACTAACTACATTTTCCTATTCGCATGGGAATACATAGATTGAATTGAAAAAGTACCAAAACGTAGTTTTTAGCAGTTACATTCCCTTAAAATTCAAAATTTTAAAAAAGTACCAGACACTAGTTCAAATATTTTTAGTAGACGTACATGTTCTTTTTAAATTCTTATGCTACTTGTGTTAAGTCCGGAGATACAAAATTAACGATTAGTCCCATTTTATCCCTTATATGTCCAAATTTAAGAAATTACAAAATTTATTGCAACATGTTTTAGCGGAAGTAATATTTAGTTGTTACTTTTTTCCAGTTCTCATTCCTCTTCTAGATAAATGCAATTGAAAAACAAGTAAGAGTGCTATATTCGGCTGGGCCGAATCTTAAATACCCTTCACAATGGTACATACATTCTGATTGATTTTTGGTGCGAAAAGTTGTTTTATTTGGATTTTAAAGCCGATTTCTTGAAATATCGGGAGACGCTATATCTGGGGTATATATGGGCCGATTTTTTCTGAATTTCAATATCAGATCCACTACCGGGATTTAACACAGGCTGCAAAACTTTTATTTAAATAATTCCTAATATGCTCAAGTTCAACCACTGGGTGACACCAATTCTTTTTAATATCAATGAAATAAAGAAAAGCAAAATGTATTTCTTAATTATTTATCAGTTAACTTTATAGTAAAATTTATTTAACAAAAAATTGCATATAATTGCATTATTTTTGAATTATAATGCTAAACATTTCCATTAAGTGTGATTTTCTTTTCAATTTACTTACGTATGTGGGTACATGCATACGTATGTATGTATCTATAATAGAAAACTCTAAAATAAATTCTTTATTATTGAATATTTTCAGTGTGTTCCATAAAACAATGATTATATACATACATATATACATACATACATATTTACATTGCTTGCTTTTACAAAATTATTTTTTTCTTGTGCACGTTGTTGATGATCTATTGCGTATCATCATACACATGTATGTGTGTATGTACATATGTAAGTACGTAGGGAAACCCAAAATGATTTTTTGTGTGAATGAATTTGAAGACGCAATTGTTTAAAAGAATTTCATTGCGTACCCTTTTTTCAACAATTCTTTATATCACTTTCATTTTCAAGCTCGTGTATACATATGTATGTACATACATACACATTTTTACACCAAAGCAAAAAAATTGTTTATGCTAACATACTTGCACGCATACATACATACATACATATGTAGATACATACATACCTACATACATACAAACGTATCTACATACATACATACATACATACATACATACATTCATACATGATCGCAAATATTTTCGAATTTTGCTTTTAAACATTATATACATATGTATGTATGTATGTACCATTATGATCGATTTTTGGTACCAAAAGTTGGGTGCATATGGGCCGATGTCCAAAAATTTTCTAATTTTGCCCCTAAACAGCCTGTATGTACCATTCCGACAAATTTTTAGTGCAAAAAACTGTTTCGTTTAGCTTCCAGGCCCGACTTCTTGAGATATCGGGAGGCGCTATATCTCGAACATATATGGGCCGATGACAAAAAGATTTCCAGTTTTGCTTCTGACTAACCTATATGTATCATTCTGATTGATTTTTGGTGCCAAAAGTTGTTTTATTTAGCTTATAGAGCCGATTTCTTGAAAAATCGGGAGACACTATATCTCAGGTATATATAGACCGGTTGCAGACATTTTTAAATTTTGCTTTTAAACACCTTATATGTACCATTCTGATCGATTTTTGGTACTAAAAGTTGTTTTATTTGGCTTTTAGAGCCGACTTCTTGAGAAAACTTGAGGCGCTATATCTCGAGTGTATATGGGCCGATGTCCAAAATGTTCCACGTTTGCCTCTAAATAGTCTATGTGTACCATTCTGATTGATTTTTAGTGCCAAAAATTGCTTTATTTGGCTTAACGAGCGGATTTCTTGAAAAATCAGGAGTCGCTATATCTCAGATATATATGGACCGATTTCAAAAATTTTCCAATTTTGCTTTTAAACACCTTATATGTTCCATTCTAATCGATTTTTGATACCAAAAGTTGTTTTATTTGGCTTTTGGAGCCGACTTCTTGAGAAAACGGGAGGCGCTATATCTCGAGTGTATATGGGCCGATGTGGAAAAATTTTCCACTTTTGCCTCTAAATAGCCTATATATACCATTCTGATTGATCTTCGGTGCCAAAAGTTGTCTTATTTGGCTTATAAAGCCGATTTCTTTAAAAATCGGGAGACGCTATATCTCGGATATATATGGGCCGATTTCAAAAATTCCTTCTTTTCTAGGATTGAATGGGTTCTAAAAATGATATGGTTTAGTTTTTAAGACAAAATTTTTTTTCAAAAATCTGAATACAAAAATTGCACAAAATACCCCTCAAAACCCGGTTTTTTGAATATATCTCGGCTATCCGTGGACCTATCTTACTGAATTTCAATAGCAGACCCACTACCGGGGTTTCACACGTTTTAGCGAAAGAATGAGGTTTCTATCTCAAACCGTTTTCTCAGAAACGGTATTTCAACGACTACAGACGGACAGACGGACCGACGGACAGACGGACAGACGGACATCGCTCAATCGTAATCGCTATTGATGCTGATCCAGAATATATATACTTTATGGGGTCTTAGATGGATATTTCAATGCGTTACAAACGGAATCACAAACTTATATATACCCTTACACATTTATGTGAAGGGTATAAAAAGTATAAAAACGCAGATTTTACCCGTGTTATCCCTAAAATTAAAAACTTCAAAAAACTTCGAGACACCTATCCAATTATATTTAGTGCGGTTTCAACTCCTTTTAGAATTTTTGTGCCAAAATAACAAATTGTAGATTTAACTACAATTTTTCCCCTTAATATTTAAAAGTTAAGCAAAATACCGGACACCTGTCCAATTGTTTTTTTGTAAACTTTTAGGCCTTTTTTAATTCCCTGTGTTACCTTTGCTAAGTCCGGAGAAATTGAGTTACGGATTGTACCAGTTTTTACCCCTTATACGTCCAAATTTAAAAAAAAAATACAAAATCTATTTAAGTATTTTTTTTTTGGGAGTAATATTTAGTTTTTACTTTTTACCTGCTCCCATTCCTCTTCTACATAAATGCAGTTGGAAAAAAGTACCAAAATGCAGATTTTACCCATTTTATCACCATAAAATTCAAAACTTCAAAAAATTACCAGGCACCTATCCAACCATATTGGTGTGCTTTTAGGTCCGTTTTTAAACTTTTGTGCTAACTTTACTAAGTGCGGAGGTATTGAGTTACCGATTTGACCTTTCTTTACCCGTTTTTACCCCTTTGCGATTGTAATTTTCAAAATTCATATAATCTATAGTTTATTCCAGACATGCAGAGATTTACTGTAGAAATTTCAAGCAAAGCCCTTTAACGGTCTGTAAGGAACAAACAAACACACATTCACTTTTACATATATATCAGATGTCAGACTTCACAGTGTTACCCGCCTAGTTTTAAGATAACGCATAATTAATTGATTGATTTTTGAGAACATTTTTCAATAGCTTCAAATGCCAAACTTGTAGACAAAGTGGCTCGTTATCGTGCAGAGTGTCAAACGTTCTTTTAAACAAAAAAAAAAAAAAAAACAAAAAAACAGAACTTTTATAAATTTTCACAATCTTTTCATCTATTTGAGTGCCCAGTGCAGGGCTGCAAGTGGTACTGAATTGCCTTCAAACAAAGAGATTTTTGCAAGTGATTAAGGAACTAAAATAATTATTTGCAGCAGATATTTTTGGAGTAATACAATTTAGAATAAGGAAAATTTGTCGGAAATTTTTAATTAAATTGGATTATGATTGGATTTTGATTAGTAAATTTTTTTTTCAAATTAAACGCGAAATTTGCTTCACTAATTCCTAAATCAACTTTTATTGAAGTCAGGGCAATGAGGAAAAGTTTTTCACGAAAGACTTGTCAATAATTAAGGTACCTCGATGGCAGGTAGAATTACAAGCCCAGCTGACTGGAGATCTGTCTAAATGCACAATACAAATGCGAACAAATGGGTGAATTGTTTGCTGGTGTTGCGTTGGTTGTGGTTATGCAGCTACGGTATCGAGGTACCTTGTCAGTAATTTTCTACTTCTGAACAATAAGTGATAATGATCGCACTTGCTTTTGTATTTAATAATTTTTTTAAATAAAGCATTTCCATAAAAATCTGAAAATAGTTTAATCATAATTTGTGGAGATTACGAAAGATTGTGGGCGAATCTATACAATCGTTTGTGGAGATTACAAAAACTTTGAAGCAATTATTTAATCATTAAATACCGCTAAATTTGTTTTTGGTAGCAAAAATTATGAAATCAAAGAGAACAAGCAAAAGTGTGAGCACGGAATAATATATTTCTAACCCAAGCAAAAATCATGAAAGATTGAACAACAAAGAGTGGACAAAAGTAGAATAAATTCAACATTTAATGTCTAATTAACCCGGTAACTGTTTACCACCAGTTCCCCTCTTGATCTGGCCAGACTACAAGGGGACGAATAAAAGCATAGAAAAACGGCAGCATTAGCTGTTTTAATTCAAATTGACTTTTGCGGTATGTGCTTCCTAATGTGCATTAAAAGTTTGATTTAAACGCATGATATCAAACTACAAACCCAGCTACTTAAATATTTTGGAATCAGAAGTTACAAAAAATACAATAAAAATTAATTTTTTTTTTTGGTTTGATTGTTGCAAAATTTACTGCTGGAAATGAGCAAAAATTTGCAAATTGCAAAACCTAAATTTAAAAAGTTTTAAGAAACCAAAATATTTAAGAAAAGTGGTACCATTGCAAAGGATTTTGCAAAAATTATCACTATAAACAGAAACTAACTTAAAATAGTTGCACAACAGCGCAATATGCAGCTGGTGCCAACATGTGAAAATTCGTGAACAGCTGCAAAATTCAAACCTTCACATCAAATAGGCCTGCAAGGTGAGAAAGTGAGGAATTTTGCAAAAAAAAAATTTGAATTTGCAATAAAGAACTCAAAATCACTTCTGAAAAACTTCAATAGTCGCAAAAACAACTGCTTAATTTCAAATTGCAAACAACTACTTTCAACTGTATTTTTTGCAAAATTTTGCAGTTTTCCGGTAACATAAATTTTTACAAGTGTTGAAAAATAGTTGAAAGTAAATTTTTGCAATTTGCAAATTTCTTGCGATTTCAACTTCCAATTATGCTCTCAGGAGCTGTTTAATAGGATGAAAACATCATTTCAATACAATTTTTGAAATTTACAAAATTTTTTTGGGAATTGAAGAAGAAAGCAAATTCTTTTCAAATCATTTTGTTACGGTTTTAACGTTTTCAACTGCTTTCGGAAAACTCACTTCAGATTGCTCAACATCTCCCTCTCATTTTCGCATCTTCGAAATTGGCTTATTGCTCCAATTTTCGATTTCATCTTTGTTGATGACAACCTTATGCATTACATTTGAGAGGAACTATTGAACTTCTTCAGTCAATATTTGTATGCACTATTTGATTTAATCATTTTCTCTTCTCTTAATTTTTTACTTAAATATAGGTATTATCAAGAAACTTTATTTTGTTCCTGACATCCCTAGAATATTGTAAAATTTTCAGGAAAAAGTACAAAATAATTTTTTAATATATACATATGAGCCAGTCCATAATGTAATATGGACTGGCTGTAAAACTAGACAAGCCTCTCTAGTTTGTTTTTTATTTTGGAGAGTAAACGTCCTTCGAAACCAATTTTTCGCTATATATCGGATATACATACATACATATATGAACCAATTCGATAATTTTTATTTCTTGGCTTCTTAGGACTATAACAAACATATTAAAATTTTATCAAGAAATTCATATTTTTTGCCCCTTAACAAACGGTTTTATAAATATATATGTATGTAGGCTATTTGTGAACCGATTTTGCTGTGCTTTGATAGCAAATAGTTGGCATCGACAAAAATGTTCCTAAGTCAAGCAATTTTCTCAGAAACGATAAAATTTTGTTCAGAAATTTTCATAATTTGGACCTCTACAAGCGGCTTTTTAGTATTTCGGGTACTTGTGAACCGACTTTGCTAAATTTTGATAGCATGCAACATGACACGCGATACACAAACAATTTTTCTGAGTCGAGTAGTTTTTTTTTCAAAAAAGTCATTTGTCATTTTATATATTTGATATTTATATCACTACTGGTTCACAATATACATGTATACTCATATGGTCGGAAAGAAAAATTGTAGAAATTACAAACGGAACCACAAACTTATATATACCCTTAACAATCTTTGAAAATCGTATAAAAATAAAATGAACATAACAGCTGGTTGTGCAACTCATTTAAATGTGCCAAATATTGTAACGTGTACACGCAGAGAAAAAACATTTTAAAGTCTGGTTGCGATGACAACATAATGTTTTCTATAATAATGTGTAGAGTTGTCGCAAGCAAGTTATTTTCATTTAAAATGCAGTAAACATGCTTTTGGTTACTAGAAACACATTTTTTATTAAACTTTCACAGTAACTTTTTTACTATTCATAAAATGAAAATACGGTTACATTATTTTTGAAAAAGAAATTATCTACAGACAATGTATTATGATACATATATTTTTGATTTATTAAATGGTAACCAAAGTTTGTTGATGAAGTAAGCAAATTATAGTGGACTTTAACAATAAAGTTTTTGTTGTTTCCGTTGACATCTAATTTGCTTCTCAGTTTTGCGTTTCGTTTGCAAATTTGTGTATTCGTCGTACGAAAACTATTCTTATGTAAAAAAGTGAAATAAAGAAACTGCAGCTATTAACTGCGATAGAACTGCGTAACTTATGGAAAAAATTAAAATTTATTGCAAATATGTACTAATAAACATTTTTTGGCATTTTGTTCTTTGAAAGTATCACGGTTGGCAGTTATAGTTTTTTTCTACATAAGTTGTCTCCTTCTGTGCCATTAACACCGGCCAAAACGCTGTCTTCGCTTGTCTTTTATGGGAAATATATTCACCACGGAAATGGTCGGCATTACTTCGTGCCGATTCTCAGTGTAGCTGTGCGCAAGCCTAAATTGGACAATAGCATCGTTGGACATGACACAACAATAATATGGTTCCTGTTCATATTATATTTAACAATTAATATTGTTAGAATATAACCATATATTTCAACAATAATATGTTTCTCTTCGAAAATGGTTGCCTCAACCATATTTTTTCTTTACGTGTATTGTTCAGTACATCACCTAAGTTTTCAAGTGTTAAGGTAAAATTGTTATATGTATGGTTCATGAATATGTATGTATTATTTCTGTGTACATTGAATGGCTTTGTTTCCATTATAAAAAAAAAAGTTGATTTCAGTTTCTCTGATACGAAACCAGTTTCATATCAAACTTAAAAAGGCTTTTAACTGAAACACAACCACACGACATTGAACTTGACATCATCTTTTTCGTCGTCTCATAATCACGTGCATGTTTCATTTTCAGCAAAAGGGGTAACATTCATTCGTTTATTTGGGAGTAGTTATGTTCACTAAATGTATCGCTGAAAACAAGTTTGGTTAGCTAAACTTTTATGTAAATGTGAGAGCATGAAAACTCAATACAAAGAGTGTATAAATAAATTGCATTGAAGGTTTAATTTTTTTTTTTCTGACATGCATCAATGCAGTGCATGATTGCAATTGCTAAAAACGAGAAAGCAGTAATATGAGAGAGGAACCAGTTTTAAGTATAGATACGTAAGTATGTGCATCAGTCTTAATTCAAATACAGAGTGTGTTAGGAAGAAATAATTGTTTTATTATACATATGTAGACATATTTAAGAAGTTGGTACTAAGTCCTGCAATGAAACAGAAAAACTGACTTTAAGCTTGCTGTGCAATCGCCGAGTTGGGTATCGATTGAACAATCAAATGCAATTGCAAGCCTTTCGAGCTCGTTAGTGATAGCATTCAATCGCTATCGAATTAATTTTTTCATATTGTAACACATTCAAATCCTAAAAGTTGTTTGTGAGCGTGTGCTGAGTGCGGGTTTAGGTGAACACGAGTTTACTGGAGGCTTATTCTGTATTGCGATGCGAAAATCAATGCGATGCGAAAATGCATCAATGCGAACAATTGGTATTCGGTATTGCGATAATCGCATAGTTGATTTTTATTCGCATTTCAAATGCGAAAAGGTGGCAATTCGGTATTCTGCATTGCGAAAACAAATGTCAAACAAACGCCATTTTCGCAATATTTATTCGAAAGCAAAATAGCTATCGCAAAGCTCAAAAATGTAAGTAAATATTAATATTTTATTTATTTATTCATCATATATTTATTATTTAATTCAGGGAAAGCAGCAATAAGACCACCAAAGCGCGTCAATTTCAAATAATGGTAGATTTTATGAATTTATAATATTACGTATTTATAATAGACGTATACAAATGCTTCTTTATTTAATCTAAAATTTTGTATAAAGCTGAAAAAAGAAATGTTCTGCACACATAAGTAAACATTTATTTTTCGAAAGCATAGTGCATAGAAAGTAAATTACCTTTTTTCATTCAAGCTCAGAATATCGGATTTGCTTCTAAGCAATCTTCTCTGTATCCTTTCATTTTGCTCATGCTCTTCTTCGTCGTCGAACCATAGTGCCACAGAATCCATTTTTATTTTTTTTACAGAATTTCCAAAAAAAATTTTTTAAACAATTTTCACACCCAAACAATTTTTTTTTTTTTTTTTTAATTTGACATTTGTTGACGCTGGCGTTTATTGTGCAGCGTTGCCATGTTTTGAAATAAATTGCGAATGCGATTGCGAAAGTCTAACAGAATACCAATTTTCTTTCGCATCGCATTTCATTTGCGCATCGCATTGATTTTCGCATCGCAATACAGAATAAGCCTCCTGGTTTATTTGAAAGAATATTTCATATTTGTTAAACGCTTATCCAACAAATATTACATAGATAGTAACAATAACAATTTAATAAACATGATATATTTTTATAAACAAGACCGTTAAAGTTGTGGTAACAAAATTCGTAAGTTTTATCGTGGTTCTTTTGTTGTCTCTGTTTGAACTCTATATATTCGAAGTTTTGCAATATTCAAGAGAATGCGTTAACTGCTGTTGACTGTTTAGAGCCCAGTGTATATGGGTACCAAACAGACATATTGCTTCTGGCTTCCTAAACCTTGCGAAATTAAATGTTCTATTTTATGTTATAATTTTTTTTCTTATCAAACGTCCACAAACTCTCTGCCTTTGCCGAATATCACTGCTTCTATCCACTTTAATATTTTTCCAGTTCCAGTACAATACAATGTAGCTCCAACTACTGGTCTAAATTAAAAAAATATAACTTTGCAGCGTTGATACAAAATTAATAAATACATTAATTCAGGTCCATAAATAGGCCTTACAAATGTTTTCAGCCGTCTATATGCCGCCGACATTTCGTTGATACTACTCAACTAGTCAGTGGACTCGAAAACTTCTTAAAAGAATGTTTGAAACTTAACTACTTGTTCCATAATTCCCCTGAACAAAATGAGAATGAGAAATGTTCAAACAAACCTTTAACACAGCAAACATTTTTTTTTCGTTTTGCAACTCTTACTTTTCTTTGCAACCTTCTATACAACGAGTTACCATCGCTTACTACATTCTTTTAATAATTTTTAGAGTCTACTGAGGAGTTGATTAGCATCAACGAAATGTAGGCGGCTGAAAAAGACAGCAAACCTTTGAAGGGTCTATTTTTAGACCTGAATCAATACATTTCAATTGGTTCTTAAAATATGATCCTAAAATTTCTAGTGCCAATATATTATCAACATCTGTACCATTCACTCCTTTCAACAAGTAAACGACCATCACACAGCGGCAGATTTTGCAAAAACAAATTTAAATTAATCTGCACAATTTCAAATCAGTACTTTCAAGATCACTGACTTGTGTTTACTACAATATGATTTCACAACTTCTAGTGCCAACATATTTATCATCTGTACCACCCACTCCTTTCAACAAGTAAATGACCATTATACAGTGGGAGATTTTGCGAAAAAATTGGAAATTAATCTGTCATTGTTAAACTTCGCATAATTATAGCAGAGGTACATACATTCAAATTGAAATTTTGAGTTTGGATTAGATAAAACGAAAAGGGTCTGGTCCACGGGGATTCAAAATAGGGCACTTCGGGTATGTAAACATTCTAATGCCATACAAATTTCTTATTTTTCACAAGTTCATTTTATTTTAAAATTCTTCTCAATAAGATCTAAAACGAACATAGCGGCAAGCATAAGTTATCTGCCATAGATTTCAAGATATTTCAGTTAAAAGAAAAAGCGAAAATGAAAAATAGTATTTCATATTATTGAATTCAGTCTTCTTATAGTTATAGTATTGAATTGAAAGAATTTGATTGCTTATTTCTACTTTTATTATTATTTAGTATATTTTTAGTTGGAAAAAAATTTTTTGTCATCCGTTAAGGACTAAAAAGACTTTTAGAAATATAAAATATAATTACATAAGATAAATTTGATGACGTGAATTTAATTCATATAGATCAACATAATTAAGACATCAATAAGAGAAGAAAAATTATCCCACGAAGTTCTGCTTTCAAGTAAAATAAAGTTTAATTAGCCAAATTTGAAGTTCCCTCTGATCTCGTATTTAATCGCAGACATACTGCCGCCTGAGTACATCATCATGTACACGAAGCCGGTGTGTGTGTATGTGTTTGTTACATTGCATGTAAGTATTTGAGCATTCTGGGGATACTCATATAATTTAAATTTTTTGTATTAGACATTTGGCTAAATGAGCAAATTTTTTTTCAGGTTTTTTTTTATAAAACTATAGAGAAGGTCCTGAAGAGAAAATGAGACATGAGTTCATTTACATTTTGCATGCGACCACAGAGCAAGATAACAGTGACATCCCTAACAAGATAAAAATAGAATCAAATATATGTTGAAGCTGATATTGTTCATTAAAATGCTACAATTTCTATCTTAAATTAAATTAGCTCATTTAGCGGAATTTTTTAGCACAGCGGCTACCTCTATTAAGAAATTTTTATTCACGCTTACGAAATTGTACTTACAGAACTTAAAAATGGAAATTGAAGATATAAGCAAAACCACACATTACGAAAATAATAAATAAGTCTGGCTCTTTTAGTGTACAGTTGTACAGTGGGGCTTTTCTGTATTATGATACCAAAGAAAAGCTTTCGCATCTCTATGGTTTTATCGTAGCAGTGCCAAAGATTTATTTTCGCATCCCAATCCAGAGCAACCCCCCAGTTCTCATGAAAATGTTGTGATAAATAATAGCGAATAAATTCTAGAAAGATACTACGTGGGCCTGTATACGTGGTTTTAAGTTTCCTCTGTGTTCGTGTTTTTTAAAAAATGTCAGGAAGTTTAACGAAAATTGAAAACCAGATATGTTTGATTGTACACGTAAGAAAATAATATGGTTGAGGTAAGCATATTCAAAGACTATTGTTGGAGTATATGGACCATATACATATATGTATGTTAGAAAAGCAAACTATGTATGTGATATACATAAGGAGATTTCTTGCTGTAACTCTTCAGTTCGGCATGACCAAACGTTGCAAAACTTTTTGGAAAAGTAGTGCATTGCGAAGAGGATAGTTCAGAAAACAGTGGTATTGAAAATTAAATTGCATCACAGATACAAACAGAAACCAGCTACAATATTTTGAAATGCTAACAATCTGCGGCTAATAATCAACTTTTGGGGGCATTATTTCAATAGCACATATTTATATCAATATTGATTGATTTCAGCAATGGTCGTGCATGAAAATATGTGTTTGTAAAAATTTTGCTCGTGATCATGCCTGATCGTGAGAAGATACTGCACTTTAATGTCATCATTAAAGTACCACATATTATCAACATAGGACATATGTAAAATGTATGTGTATTGAAGGTATAGATATTATACGTTAAAGTGCAAGCACACAGAGTTAGAGTTCATTTCAATACTCATAATGCGCTCAAAAATATGTTTTTGAGAGCTTTTAAATATGTCTTCTTTCTTAACTCATTTGGCGACACGAAGTCTATGAAATTTAAAGAAGTATGTATTTCCTTATGCAAATGTATGTCGTGTGCGTATATCAATACTAGCTGCTATCCCGTACATGTTTGTCAAAATTCGATAAAAAAAAAAAACATACAACAGTACAGGATCACGATAAACCAAATTTCTAACCTAAAAATATAAATATATAATTTTTTAGTGACAGCGATAGAAGAAGCGGATTCTTTCTCTCACTTGTCCCAAATTTTAGTTTCTGCGTGAAAAATTTATCAAAACTTGTATTAAATTTGTACAAAACTAATGGCCTAATTGAAATCAACTCTGCTTAAATAGCGTATTGTAACATTTCTTCTAATTGTTGTGGTGGCAGAGTGAGCATGGCGGCTGCTCAGTGATCGAAAAGTTCGCTGTTCGAATCCAATCGGAGGAGGTAGCGAAAGACTTTGCAGTACAAAAAGAGTAGATCAAGCGAAATATAAACGGAAACGAAATATAACAAGATACAGTTTAATAATAAAAAAAAACTCCAATTTTTATTTTGCTTCTTGCATATAAAATCAGATGGCATTGAAATGAAAGTACTATGATGCAAAACCACAAACCTATCAAAACATGAAATTAACCCTGGCTTCTACGTTTTTAACTCGCTTGTTTTTTCTGTATGCACGGGATCACACCTTTTATTAGAATTTCGCTTGATGTTTTCATAATTGCTGGTATGGCTATTACCACCACCATTATATGTTATTATTGTAATAAGCAACCCATAATTAATTTTAAATGACAAAATATGACCAAAATTTTGCGTTTTAATAAATAAATCACATTCAAAACAGCAATAAACCTGGCTGCTCATACATCATTTTAATTTAAAGTCTAGCCCGTTAACAAACTTAATTAATGGGTCTTGTTTACTGTCAATAAAATGATTAATAAAGATTTACCTTAATATTTTATAATTGTTAAGTTTTTGTACATTATTTTTATATGCTGATAAATTATTTTCTTAGAGATTGCAATTGATAATGTTTGTGTTTTTTTTTTTGCGAAATAAAACAGAAGCAATACGTTATATAGATAACACCGTGTGTTTGTTTTTGATTTACATCATTTTGTGTACCTTTACTCACATTGTACTTGGAAAAGTGTTGAAAGAAAAAAACAGTTTTTTAATTTAACTGATTATTCAGAAACTTCGTGGTGGCTGAAGGTTGTTAACATTTAATTATTATTTTTAAATGTTTCTTTTATACCAAACGAAAAATGTTTCTAATAAATAAACTTGTGCCGAAAATATTCTTTGCTATTAGAAAATTGCTTATATTATACTACCTTACTATCATTAAACTTATAAATTTGCTGTAAAAATTATTTTGATAGCTTCACTAATAACAATTGTCTTAAGAAAACTGATCCAGGGTGATAACAATGCTAGTGAGTGCCCATGAAAAGTTTAGAATTTTATTGAACTTTTACATTTTAGTATATGAAAACACTTTGAGGATACCATCCGATTTTTTATTTAATCCATTATACATTATGATGTATATAAAGTTATCGATATACATAAATATAAATAAAAAGTACAAATGCAGTAAGAATACATCAAATCCCTTCAATCACGATTTATTTCAAATAAAATTAAAATTTGTCAAAACTCAAATAAAATTAACAAAGTTAAGAAAGAAAAATTGATTGATTGATTGCTTCGCCTTGCCTTGCAAAGAAGAAGCAAAAAAATTGTTTTTGGCCCAAATGTCCTCAGATAATAAATGCCAAAGGTTATTACCAAGCAAATTTAATCTACACTGCTACATTTCGTGGTAGGTAAAGACGTTAAAGTGTGTATTCTTCAACAGACAGTGCCATTGCCTTATTTTTAAGTTACGGATACGTTGTCACAAATCCATTTTCTGTTGTTTAAGTAAAACTTAGTATTTATCAAAAAAAAAAAAACCTAATCCATTATTCTTTGCTGGTAGTTTTGTCGGAGATGTGTACATAAATATATCAAACCAGGTATCAATTTGTGCTTGAAACCATATCTGTGATTTCAAATGCTGAAACAAAAGTAATTTTTTGCTCAAGGAAGCCAGCAATTCAAACAAAATTGTAATTGTCAGTAGGCATTTAGGTGTTAAGCTGATGAATATAAAGAACTTGTGATGTTTTGAGTTATTAATTTATAAGACATTTTTGACCAAAGCATTGATTTGAATTATAAACAGGGTGTCCCGTACTTAACGTTCAAACGAAAACTGCTCCCAGAAAACTTCTTAACAAAACTCTATGTCGCGTTGTTTAGAAGGTATTGCCATATTGAAAAAAAAAATCTATAAAAAAATTAAATTTGTAATTCATACAAATGTAGTTTTGAAGCAAAAATAATGGAAAAAATTATGTTTTTACGCAAAAGACAATTTTTCGCAGATTGAAGAAAAAAATAAACCATATGTTATACATTTTTGAATTTAAGACAAATTGCGTCAACTTTTGGCGGACCTTGCCAAAGGAATATAAAGGTGCAATTTTTTTTCAAATACGGCCAGTTAAAGTTGGGTATTTTTTTAGTTTTAACTACAAAACGTAGCAAAATGTGAGATTTTCTTCGCAAATTACGCAATTTCAACAATGATGTTGTTATTAAAAAAATTTTTTTTAATTCAACATTTGTGATCACCGAAATGAAAAGATTATCACAGGGTGTTTTTTTTTTCAATATGGCAATACTTTCTAAGCTACACGATATAAATTTTCATTTGGACGTTAAGTTACGGGACACCCTGTATAAGCTCTATTTATGAGTCGGATTAGAATTCGAAATCACTGCCTAGACGTCCGAGTAGTATTTCTGCTTTAAAATCAACTGAAAATGTTTAACCGTAGTTTGAGGAAAAACACAAAAAAAGTAAAACACGACTTTTCTATCAACAACTCCAATGCATTTTTTCCTGCTAGTACTTGTAACTACTAATTCTATCTTTGGTTCTATTAATTGATTTCATAATCTCTCACCAGCCAATTCTCCCCCCATTTAGTGTGTTAAACTGATACAAAAACAAAGTAACTGTTAGGGCAACACTAACTATACAGCTAGGTGGCAACCTAACTGGATACAACTCTATTTTTACTTTAATCTCTTTTGTGCTTTTCATCCTAGTTTTCAAATACGTAAAAAGTTACCGGTTGATTCTTATTCTCTCTAGGCCACCACGCGGACAACCAGCTTATAACTACGACACATACGAGTAGTAATATTACTGAATAAATACTTGATTGAAAACACAACAATTGTGGCGACGAGGATTGTTAGAAAAACCTAACGCGTACTACAGCGAGAACCAAAAAAATGGCTGAGCCTCACATCATGAAATTAATTGTTGATCAACAAGCAGCAATGAATAAGCAAACAGAATTGCTGTCCCAACTGACGGGACTCTATATTTCACAGTCCGCATCACCGTCAACAGCAGATGGAAATCCATCAACTGCTCGGGCATCGCTAATGGAGTCATTAGCAAACTCTATGAACGATTTTATTTATGAACCAAAAAGTGGGTTGGTTTTTGAGTCGTGGTATCAGCGGTACAGTCATGTTTTTGAGAATGAGGCCGACAACCTTAACGATGCCAACAAAGTCTCACTACTTTGGAGGAGGATGTCAAGTCACGTACACGAACGTTACAAAAACTTTGTTTTGCCAAGGCAACCAAAAGACATCAGTCTCAAGGAAACAATCGAGAAGCTTATCAAACTTTTTGGAAGGACTGAAACTGAAGTCAGTCAGCGCTACAAGTGCCTCCAGCTCACAAAGCATGACAACGAAGATTTTAAGGAATACGCAAGTCGCGTAAATTTACAATGCGAGCTCTTTAAACTCAGCCAACTCAGTGTGGACCAGTTCAAGTGCTTAATTTTCATTCTGGGGCTAAAATCCTCCATGGACACGGACATTCGAACGCGTCTTTTAAGGTATCTCAACGAGCAAAGAGACACGCCAAATCTGGAAGGTCTCGTTGACGAAACCCAGAAAATTTTAGATTTAAAGAGTGACACAACAATGATTGAACAACAACAGCACATCACAAACGCAATATATCGACCACAACAACAACAACGAAAAAAAATACCAAATACCCCATGCTGGTACTGCGGTGATTTTCACTATGTCAAAAATTGCCCCTACGCTCAACATACATGTACAAATTGCCATAAAGAGGGCCACAAAGAGGGGTACTGCAACACACGAGGCAAACGTACGCTAACAAATTCAAAACGCCATCCTATACAACAAAACCCAAGACACCGCACTAAGGCAGTGTATTCGACAAACGTTACCAGTTTCAAACAGTTACGTAAGTACGTCACAGTTTCAATCAATAATCATGCTGTTCGATTACAAGTTGACACGGCATCTGATATAACCATCATTTCGATTTCAACGTGGGAGCAAATTGGTCAACCAACTGCTTCGAAAACTACTGACACAGCCAACGATGCAAATGCAAACACAATAAAACTTTTAGCTGAGTTTGAAACCGAAGTGTCAATCGGAGACTCTACAAAATCAGTGCGATGCTATATTTCCAACATAGCAACTCTTAATGTCATGGGAATCAACTGGATTGATGCATTCAACCTATGGGAAATTCCTATAACATTATGGTGCCGACAAATACAAGCTGACGATTATGTAGCAACTTTGAAAAATAATTTCAGTAACATTTTCGACAACTCGACCCTAGGTCTTTGTACCAAAACAAAGGTACACATTCAGCTAAAACCAAATGCAAAGAAAGTTTTTATACCAAAGCGTCCAGTTGCATATGCTGCACGCGCAGACATCGAAGGCGAATTACAACGACTACAAAACGCCGGCATTATAACACCAGTGAACACATCTGAATGGGCGGCTCCGATCGTTGTCAGTAAACGCAATGGTAAAGTACGAATATGCGGAGACTATTCCACCGGGCTAAATGACGCTATCGAGTCAAATCATATCCATTGCCGACTCCCGAGGATATATTTTCCGAAATACACGACTGCAAAGTTTTCAGTCATCTTGATTTGTCGGATGCATACTTGCAGGCTGAAATTGATGACGAAAGTAAGGAACTACTGACAGTTAACACACACAAAGGACTATTTCGATTTAACCGGTTAACACCAGGTATAAAATCTGCACCGGGTGCTTTTCAGCGTATCATGGACCAACTATGTGCAGGCGTGGAAGGTGCCAAAGCTTACATCGACGACATTATGTTGGCTAGTAAGAATATAGCCGACCATAAACAAGATTTGAAAGAATTATTTCAACGTATTAATGATTATGGCTTTCGCCTCAAATTTGAAAAGTGCCAGTTTTTCAAGGACAAAATCAAATATCTCGGCCAAATTGTGGATAGCACCGGAATCCGCCCAGATCCAGAAAAGACTCAGGCCATTAAAAATCTTAAAATTCCCAATAACATTTCAGAGGTCAGATCATTATTGGGATCCATTAATCACTATGGTAAATTCGTTCAAAATATGAGGCAGCTAAGGGAACCCTTGGACGATCTCTTAAAGAAAAACAACAACAGTTTCAAATGGTCTGCAGAGTGCCAAAAAGTCCTCGATAAATTCAAAAACATTCTCACGTCAGATCTATTGCTCACACACTACAACCCTTGCCTTCCCATACATGTAGCCGCCGACGCATCGAACAGTGGTATTGGAGCAGTCATCTATCATACTTTCCCCGATGGTAGCTTCAAGGCCGTATATCATGCATCTAGATCACTGACCGATTCAGAAAAAAACTATAGCCAAATAGAGAAGGAAGGGCTTGCTCTTATATTTGCGGTAAAGAAATTTCACCGGATGATATACGGTCGCAAGTTCACGTTACATACTGATCATAAGCCCCTGTTAACAATTTTTGGCTCAAAAAAGGGCATTCCTATTTATACAGCAAATCGATTACAAAGATGGGCGCTTACCTTATTAGCTTATAACTTTGACATCCAATACACAAATACAAAAGATTTTGGCCATGCCGATGTTCTCTCAAGACTGATAAACAGTCATGAAAGGCCAGCGGACGATTTTATCATCGCTTCTATAAATTTTGAGAAAGACTGTCAGAAAGAACTCAATGAAACAATATCTACGCTCCCTGTTACATACAATATGATTGTCCAGAGCACAAAAAATGATGATATCCTTCAGAAAGTCATTCATTATATGAATTTCGGATGGCCAAATGACTCAAAAGATTTAGACTTACAGGTTATGCCATATTTTAATAGAAGAGACTCTCTGTCCGTAATAGATAGTTGTTTAACTTCTCATACTCGCATAGTAATTCCAAAAATCTATCGCAAACGTATTTTAAAACAACTACATCGTGGACACTTTGGCATAGATCGGAACAAATCTTTGGCCCGTAGCTACGTTTACTGGCCCAGTATTGACGATGACATCAAGGAGTTTATAAAGAAATGTGAAAAGTGCCAACGGGCAGCAAAAATGCCAGCTAAAACCGATCTCTACTCTTGGCCAACTCCGTCACGGAATCTCGAAAGACTACATATCGACTACGCAGGTCCTATTAAGGGTAACTACTATCTGATAATCATAGATGCCTTCTCAAAGTACCCAGCAGTATATGAAACAAAGACAATAACGACGCTTGCAACGCTTAAAATTCTCGGAGAATTTTGCAGCCAATTTGGGAACCCCGAACAAATTGTCTCCGATAACGGAACACAGTTCTGCTCGGAGCAATTTGAAATCTGGTGCAGGAATCGTGAAATTCAACACAAACGAACTGTTCGTTTTCATCCCAGCTCGAACGGCCAGGCAGAACGTTTTGTAGACACATTCAAGCGAGCTTTAAAAAAGGCAGAGGGAGAAGGAACAATATCAGAAATACTACACACATTTTTGGAAGTATATCGTTCCACGCCTAATCCAAATTCTCCAAACTGTGCATCACCAGCCGAGGCATTCATTGGCAGAAAAATGCGTACCATCATGGATTCGTTAAAAAAACCGCAACCGCTATCGGTCGAGCGAAATGACCAAATGGAAGAACAATATAATCGCAAACACGGCACTAAAGCAAGGCATTTTGTAAACGGCGATACCGTATTTGTCCGAGAATATAGAAATAATAAAGGCTTTTGGGTCCCGGGCAAAGTAATCGAAAGAGTTGGAAACGTTATTTACAATGTGGATATTCAAGTGGAAAAGCAGCGCCATAAGCTAGTCAGAGCTCACGCAAATCAATTGCGAAGAAGATTCAGTGACCCAGAGATAACCTCATCTACATTACCTCTCGACTTGCTTTTGGAAGAATTTGAGATACCACTACCACCAACTGATCAAGTTTTCCAAACACCAACAACAGCTTTGTCGAGCAATATCCCAAGGCGCATAATAGCAAGAAGACTTCCAGTGGAAACTCTCTCTAGGAGTCCTCCAGCTTAAGAAGGGAGATGTTAGGGCAACACTAACTATACAGCTAGGTGGCAACCTAACTGGATACAACTCTATTTTTACTTTAATCTCTTTTGTGCTTTTCATCCTAGTTTTCAAATACGTAAAAAGTTACCGGTTGATTCTTATTCTCTCTAGGCCACCACGCGGACAACCAGCTTATAACTACGACACATACGAGTAGTAATATTACTGAATAAATACTTGATTGAAAACACAACAGTAACAAATTTTTGGAATCATATTAATCTTTTTTATTTCTTATTTAAACCATTTAAAATTTCCTACTACACTTTTTTCTTGAATAAAAACTGTAAAATTACTTGCTTACTTTTGACTTTTTCTTCACTAAGAGCTACAAAATTAATTGTATAAAGATCACCTTATGCGACTTATACACAAACTTTTGACATTAGACTACTAATACACAACGAGCAGGTGTTCTAGTGATTTTACCTCGTAGATCAGCTGTGAACAGAGCAGTGGAGTGGTAAAATAGAAAGTTGGCCAATGGTTTCAATATAGACAGTCAGTGATGAAGAGATCAGGTAGTGGGATGACTATATGATCCTGCAATTTAGTTATGGCTTAAAGCAATTCGGGTGCCAATGACAATTGTGGCAGACATGAAATAGCCATGTTATGTTCTCTATATAATATTTTACTTTTTTTGCCTTCTTTAATAATTGTTGATCACTATAATTTTGCAAAAATAAATAC
This sequence comes from Sturmia bella, assembly GCA_963662145.1. NCBI lineage: Eukaryota > Metazoa > Arthropoda > Insecta > Diptera > Tachinidae > Sturmia > Sturmia bella. The sequence continues at coordinate 40,000,754 of OY759169.1, forward strand.
CTTAATTTAGCTAAAGAAAATAGTGAATGTATTGCTCAGAAGAAGATTGTGCAGCAAAAGTTTAAAATATGGTTCACATATTTTAAAATTCAATGATTTCAATAATAAAAAAAAACTGTTGTAATACACTTATATTAAATTACTTTTTCAGGCTCAAGTTCAACGGCTGATTCTGGGTAGCAAACAACCTTCATCAGCACCCTATGAACTTTGCACGTGTCAAATTTCACAATTTTTCACAGCCGCTTTAACCACTCGGCAAAAAAAAGTTCACACATTTTACTTTCTATTTATTATATACTTAACTAACATTAACCAATGCAATGATCTTTTTGCAGTCTATTTTATGGATGATTTTTTGTCATCTCAGTAGACTGTTAATTGTTCATTTTATGAGGTTCACTCTTTATTTATACAACTTAAACATTTACGCCATGCCATGCGGTATTTGTTAACATTGTACTGAAATTTTAATAACATTGGGCCTGAAAAAGTAATTCAATATAAATATATTAAACACCATAGTTCAATGTAATTAAAATTTTAGTAAAATGTTAAAAAACTGTTGTACTTTAAAAAAGCGATACTATAAATGACAAATGTAAAAGTTAAATAAAATGCATATATGCAGTTAATTATTATTTTTCATTTTTGGTATACTAGACCAGGTTTTAAAACGTACTTTTTTAGTACCTTTCTGAGACGAAGGCACATAAATTGGACACTAAACAGACATTAGCAACATTTAATCCCGACTAATTCAGGTTTGCAAAAATAAATGTTCTTTTTTTAAGTTATAATTTTTTGCTTAATCAAACGCCCACAAATACTACGAATCTTCGTTTTTTTACCCACCAATCCCTCTTTCCCATTTTCCTAGTTCCAGTATAATGCAATGCATATATAGGGGTCATCTCCTGAGTACTGGTCCCAGTCTACAAAAAAAACAGAAACGGCCTTTTTCACTCTTGTTTTAGCAAAAATCGTTAACGTCGACTTATGTCAATTATTGAGTGAGGAACTTTCTACCATATTCATGCAGTTTTTTTAAAGGGTTGAAATAAATAAACTTCGATTCCCCAAAAATGTTATATGGATAAAAAATAACGTTTTGTTTTCCGTCTCTTTAAATAGTCTGCTATTAATTGCACCTTTATGCTTATTGGTCTGCACCAAAAGATTTTTGTTATACCGAGATATTTATCTCAATATTTTCTTCGATTTCCTACAGGTATTTATGTTTTTGGTTGCAATTAATGCGAAAGCTGTAAGATTTGTTAATTGTATTCCACATTATTATTGCAAAATTTTTAATTGAACACATGAAAGTTTAAAATAAAATTTAGAGTTTCAATTTAAAAATTGGAAAGCTCTAATTAAAATTCAATTTGACAACAAGAAAATTTGAAATAAAATTTAGTACCGACTTATTTATTTTTATAAGCACAACCACTTGAGATGAAATAATTGCAGAAAAGAATTAGATGAAAATTAAGGAGATTACAAAATGTGTGGGCGAACAAAAAGTAGGACAGAAAATGATTAGCTATTTAGTTATAAAACTACTAAACTGGCAACACTGCTTCAGGGTCAGGCCCATACACACTAAAATAAATGCAAATTAGTCTTAAACATTTTTAAGCATTTTTTAGTGAAGCAAAAGAGACATAAATTTGTTACAAGAAGCTTTTCACGATCATGAAAAATGTGTATGAGTATTATATAAAAATGTATATGAATATTCTGTCTCTCATACGATATTGGAACTGAAGGATGGGAGAACAAATGGTTGTACCACAGCGTTATTGAAAATTTTGTATTCATTGGGTAATAATTAAAAAATACTTTATTATTGTAGAGTACATGTGTATGTATATCTGCGTGAATGTGCAAAAGGCTGGAAATCACGTGCCACAAGCTGTTAATACTCGTAGCAGAACAAAACCGCATGCAATTTACTTTACTACTTACGGTTCAAACAAACCACATTTATTAGAAAAGCTATTTCAGTAATTTAAAAGAATATTCAAGTGTTTTACAAATTCCTTACACATGTATGTAGTACATGCTAGTGATGTTGCGAATACTCCTCTCCTTCACAAAATTCAAACGAACATGTAACGAATACACAGTGAATACTTCTGACTTTCAGATCTGATGCATATAACTCAACATCAAATGTTTAATTAACCCGGTAACTGTTTATTACCAGTTCCCCTGGCCAGACCATCATCTGGCCAGACCACAAGGGGACGAATAAAAGGATAGAAAAACGGCAGCATTAGCTGTTTTAATTCAAATTAACTTTTGCGGTATGTGCTTCCTAATGTGCATTAAAAGTTTGATTTAAACCACAGATGCCCAGTTGTCGCTGATATCAGCAAATTAAACTCACATGTATTATTATGCTCTTTTGTTTGATCGTCAATCAACCAATAGGAAATCACCATGCTGAGTGGGAGAGACAAACTACACTTACAGAAATTCTGTGTCTTATTATTGCGATATATTAATGATGTCAGCAGAAAAGTATTATATGTTACAAAATGCTTTTGATGACATGCAATGTCTTATTTGTCATAAGACATTTAAAAAAAAGAAATATAATTAAAAAAAAAACATTTTGAAGATGTTCACAAAGCCATACACAAAATGAATAGCAAATTGTTTTCTTCCAGTGTTATTTCGTCACTCTCACCAATACTACTACCATGGGCATCTACCCTGCAAATATAATTGGATTATGTAGTCCAATTGGACTGGTTACAATATGGTGCTGTGTAATGCAGACATGGACCATGTCATGTTAAAAATGAGTTTGCTGTTCGTTTCTTTGAAGCGGTTGCTATTGTTGTTGTTGTTTATTTTTGGTTTTTTTTTTCTACCTTTTTCTTTTCTTATGTTTTTATCTTCATTCTGTTTCTTTAAGCGTGGTGCGCACTTGTTCCGAGAAATAAAAAAGTAAAAATTGAAAAAATGTAAGCAAGTTTTAGTGTACATATTAATAATTATCAATAAAATAAAATAATAATAAAACAAATAAAAATTTCCACTTAAAAGTGAAGAACATCTCCACTCTATTGAAGATGCAATATGCGAAGCTAACGAGGAGAAATATGTAAGTAACCTGCTTTAATAAAATGTTTATCTTGGGTGACCTGTGCTCCGAATGCAATTAAAATTTTCTCATTTGTTTTGGTAGAAATTACAATGTTAAACAGCATTCACAGCAGTCGAGAACTTTAATTTTATTCGGAACGCAAAAAAAACTTAAATATATTTAATTGCTGAAAGTTTAAATAATTGAAAAAATAGTTAATAAATTGATTTCTTGACCATTCGTTTGTTTTTCAGGTATCTGCAATAAACTGCCTTATTGATGGAAACGTAATGAAAAATTTTGAACGCATATTCTCTGGCGAATTGTGCATAATGTACAATGCAAATGGAACCTGTGGCAAAAAGAGCTTGAAAGATTATACAAAGTTATATAGAGTTATTATAGGTAAGCACTTTACTACAGAAGCCTATTTCATTTTAAATAACTTAATATATTTCAGCTGCAATAGGTCAGTATTCCCCCAATGCTGACAAAGATTTCAGGACAGCACTTCAAGTTGTAAAAAAACGGCACTTCCGCATCATTTCCGCAAACAGAAAAGAAAAACAACATCTAAACAATATCTAAATTTACATTTCGACCTAAAACATGAGTACAAATTTAAAGAAATAGACTGATTGTGAATGTGTTATTTCTTTTGTAATTGTTTTTTTATGTTTTACCTTTTTTATACCCTTCACATAAATGTGTAAGGGTATATATAAGTTTGTGATTCCGTTTGTAACGCATTGAAATATCCATCTAAGACCCCATAAAGTATATATATTCTGGATCAGCATCAATAGCGATTACGATTGAGCGATGTCCGTCTGTCCGTCTGTCCGTCTGTCCGTCGGTCCGTCTGTCCGTCTGTCCGTCTGTCCGTCTGTCCGTCTGTCCGTCTGTCCGTCTGTAGTCGTTGAAATACCGTTTCTGAGAAAACGGTTTGAGATAGAAACCTCATTCTTTCGCTAAAACGTGTGAAACCCCGGTAGTGGGTCTGCTATTGAAATTCAGTAAGATAGGTCCGCGGATAGCCGAGATATATTCAAAAAACCGGGTTTTGAGGGATATTTTGTGTAATTTTTGTATTCAGATTTTTGAAAAAAATTTTTTCTTAAAAACTAAACCATATCATTTTTAGTGCTCATTAAATCCTAGAAATGAAGGAATTTTTGAAATCGGCCCATATATATCCGAGATATAGCGTCTCCCGATTTTTAAAGAAATCGGCTTTATTAGCCAAATAAGACAACTTTTGGCACCGGAGATCAATCAAGATGGTATATATAGGCTATTTAGAGGCAAAAATGGAAAATTTTTCCACATCGGCCCATATACACTCGAGATATAGCGCCTCCCGTTTTCTCAAGAAGTCGGCTCTAAAAGCCAAATAAAACAACTTTTGGTATCAAAAATCGATTAGAATGGAACATATAAGGTGTTTAAAAGCAAAATTGGAAAATTTTTGAAATCGGTCCATATATATCTGAGATATAGCGACTCCTGATTTTTCAAGAAATCCGCTCTTTAAGCCAAATAAAGCAATTTTTGGCACTAAAAATCAATCAGAATGGTACATATAGACTATTTAGAGGCAAACGTGTAAAATTTTGGACATCGGCCCATATACACTCGAGATATAGCGCCTCAAGTTTTCTCAAGAAGTCGGCTCTAAAAGCCAAATAAAACAACTTTTGGTACCAAAAATCGATCAGAATGGTACATATAAGGTGTTTAAAAGCAAAATTTGAAAATGTCTGCAATCGGTCTATATATACCTGAGATATAGCGTCTCCCGATTTTTCAAGAAATCGGCTCTATAAGCTAAATAAAACAACTTTTGGCACCAAAAATCAATCAGAATGATACATATAGGTTAGTCAGAAGCAAAACTGGAAATCTTTTTGTCATCGGCCCATATATGTTCGAGATATAGCGCCTCCCGATATCTCAAGAAGTCGGGCCTGGAAGCTAAACGAAACAGTTTTTTGCACTAAATATTTGTCGGAATGGTACATACAGGCTGTTTAGGGGCAAAATTAGAAAATTTTTGGACATCGGCCCATATGCACCCAACTTTTGGTACCAAAAATCAATCATAATGGTACATACATATGTATATAATATTATATACATATGTATATAATATTTGCGATCATGTATGTATGTATGAATGTATGTATGTATGTATGTATGTATGTATGTATGTATGTATGTATGTATGTATGTATGTATGTATGTATGTATGTATGTATGTATGTATGTATGTATGTATGTATGTATGTATGTATGTAGATACGTTTGTATGCATGTAGGTATGTATGTATCTACATACATATGTATGTATGCATGCAAGTATGTTAGCATAAACAATTTTTTTGCTTTGGTGTAAAAATGTGTATGTATGTACATACATATGTATACACGAGCTTGAAAATGAAAGTGATATAAAGAATTGTTGAAAAAAGGGTACGCAATGAAATTCTTTTAAACAATTGCGTCTTCAAATTCATTCACACAAAAAATCATTTTGGGTTTCCCTACGTACTTACATATGTACATACACACACATGTGTATGATGATACGCAATAGATCATCAACAACGTGCACAAGAAAAAAATAATTTTGTAAAAGCAAGCAATGTAAATATGTATGTATGTATATATGTATGTATATAATCATTGTTTTATGGAACACACTGAAAATATTCAATAATAAAGAATTTATTTTAGAGTTTTCTATTATAGATACATACATACATACATACGTATGCATGTACCCACATACGTAAGTAAATTGAAAAGAAAATCACACTTAATGGCAATGTTTAGCATTATAATTCAAAAATAATGCAATTATATGCAATTTTTTGTTAAATAAATTTTACTATAAAGTTAACTGATAAATAATTAAGAAATACATTTTGCTTTTCTTTATTTCATTGATATTAAAAAGAATTGGTGTCACCCAGTGGTTGAACTTGAGCATATTAGGAATTATTTAAATAAAAGTTTTGCAGACTGTGTTAAATCCCGGTAGTGGATCTGATATTGAAATTCAGAAAAAATCGGCCCATATATACCCCAGATATAGCGTCTCCCGATATTTCAAGAAATCGGCTTTAAAAGCCAAATAAAACAACTTTTCGCACCAAAAATCAATCAGAATGTATGTACCATTGTGAAGGGTATTTAAGATTCGGCCCAGCCGAATATAGCACTCTTACTTGTTTTCAATTAAATTTATGTAAAATTCAATTAAATTTATGAAATCTATGAATTCCACAAAAATTTTATTTTAATAAATGTTAACTTTTTCAAACAAAGAAAAATTGTGTAAAAATTATATTCCTCTGGTGAGCAGTATGGAATAGTTTCGAAACTACCCTTATGGGCCATACTATGGAGTAGCATTATGTACTACTTTCAAAACTAGTCCCTTGGGTTATTTAATGGAGTACTTTCGACACTAACCCTATGGAGTATTCCATGGATTAGTCATATGGATTAGTTTTCAGACTACTCGTATGTAATGCAAAGCTGGGTTAAGTAGTCCTGCCCTAGGACATCGAAACGTTAAAAAGACCATTTTTTCTAATGCATTTAAGTAGTTTTGGACCATTCTCTGGTCATTTGCGGACTAGTCCAAACACGCGTGTATGAACTGGTCGGATTTTTTTGCAGGGTATGATTTAAATTTTAAACGCATGAAATCAAACTGCATTTATACTGATTTTAGCTTTTTCGATATGGTAACGCCTGCTCCCTCTCTCTCTCTCTGGTTACTTGGTGGAGAAAATAAATAAGCCACCAACATTTCGAACATTTTGTAAAAATAGCATAATGGGAATAAGTAGACGTAGATATTGTCAAATTGCTTACAATTTTAGAATTAAAATTAATTATTATAAAAATTTATATATTTTTGTTTTTTAGCAAAAAAAAAAAGAAACAAATAAAAGGAAATATATATTAAAATTCGAGTGCATCTTTTTATGTCAATGCTATAAACATTGTAGTTACGACTACAAATGTCGCCGGCTTTATGTGTCGCCTTTATCCAGCCACTTAAATATTTGGGATGCAGAAGCTACAAAAATACAATAAAATTTAAAACGCAACAGCGGTGCTACTTATATTTTATTTGTTTTGATTTGAAGAAATCAAATTGTGTCAGTTGCAAAAAAGTACTGCTGGAAATGACCCGAAAATTTGCAAAATGCATGACAGGGCACATTAGTGTGAAAAAATTAGCAACAAATTTTCAAATTGCAAAATTTAAATTCAAACATTTTTAAGAAAGCAAAATGCTTGCATTGCAAGGGAGCAAAAATTTGCAAAAATAATCACTATAAACAAAAATTGACTTAAAATAGTTGCGCAACGGCACAATATGCAACTGGTGCCAACGTGTGAAAACTCGCAAGGAATTGCAAAATGCAGAAATTCACATCAAATAGGCATTAAGAAAATAAAATATTTGCAAATGTCAAAAAAGGGTGGGAGAGTGAGGAGTTTCGCAAACAAATTTCAATTTGCAATAAAGAGCTAAGATCATTTTGAAAAATTTAAATAGTCGCTAAAACAACTGCTGAGTTTCAAATTGCAAACGACTACTTTCTACTGCATTTTCGCAAAGTTTTGCACTTTTTCGGTAACATACATTTTTACAAGTGTTGAACGTTTTTGAAAAACAGTTGGAAGTTAATTTTTGCAATTTGCAAATTTCTTGCGATTTCAACTTGCTCGCATCAACATTTTAAAAACTTTACTTTATTGTTGCACATATAGAGCATATCTTATTTCACACTCGTCGAATAAAGTCTCATATTTTTTAAGTTTACTTCAACTCCAACAGAATGTTTGTACCATCAAGTTGTTGGAGTGGCCGGTTCCAACAGTAACTAGATGCATTTCCATTTTGTGGTGCAAGACTGGTATAAAGTTTACATAATATACCGTATATTCAGTATGAAAATACTCGCGTATGAAAAAATCGCGTGATGGTCATTTAAATGATGTAGTGTTTCGCACATTCTACGTTCAAACTTTACAATAAAAGATGAATAACATGAAAAAAATATTTTATATGTGTTTTATTTACGTTTACTTTTGAAACCGCACAATGGATAACCCGTTATTTGTTAAACATTTACCCCCTAATTCATAAAAATTATTACAGGCTTATAATACTGTTATTTGACATATTTCTATGGAAAATCTGTCAAATAATTTTTATGAATTAGACGGTTAAAAGCTATATTTGTACTTTAAACACTGTGAAAATAACAAAAATTATAGTCACAAAACTTTTCTACCATCAAAACATTTTTTAATAAAATAAATACATGCAGTGTTTGTTGGTGTTGTGATTATTGTGGTTATGAGGCTACCTGGTATCGAGGTACCTTGGCATAGAACCTCAATTATGCGTCAGCATCATCGCAAAATTTGGATAATCGGTTAAAGGTGTGCCGCTAAGGTCGCAGCGGCCAATTGACAGATGTTTTGTTCTATGCATAATTGAACCATACCAATATTATCATAATAAAAAGAAAAAGCAAAATGTCTTAAATAAATTGTGATTTATTCAAAATCAACATCGGCCCTTAAAATTTAAACACCCTTTACATGCATATACATATGTACATATTTTCGAAAATTTTCTGGCAACCTGGTATGTATGTATGTGGTGTTGAAGTTTTTGCGATTTTTCTTTTAATAAATAACAAAAGCAATCTAGACAAAAGTAAACAAAGCTTCTCTATTGTATATTTGTTTTATTATTTTTCATTTTGAGTTTCTACCAGAGAGCTGCAATGATTGAGCCCTCTTATTCGCACTTGATACAACTTCGATAAGATCGAATCAAGCCTACCTGCAGCAGATTTGTGCATGTTCGAGTTGTGTACAAGAAGAAAAAAAAATTCAAATACAAAATACCAAAGATCGCCAAAGACTGTATGCTTGATTTGATTTGTTTACAAGTCAAGCGTCTTGTTTATGAATATGCACGTTGAGTGACTTTTGCGTGGCTTGTTTGCGCGCATGCTAGATCGATCATTTTTCTGTTTTTTACGTGTACAGGTTGGCTTATGTCTTTTATTTTTCAACTCCTGGTACATATACATATGTATACATACATATGTACGTATACAATCATATTATTAGTTTGACTTTATTTAGCAAATTTTGTAGTAAATTTAGATTATTTAATGAATTTTTTCTAGAATTGTCAACTATTCGACACTTCTCATAAACTGGTTTTCTACTGGTTTAAAATCCCGAACTTTTTTAGAAACCGTTTGTTTTTTTTTACTTAAAAATTGCTTTTATTATTTTTATTTTTTCGAACTTTTTCCAAAATATTTATACATATGTATTTTTAAACTTTTAACAGGCTTTTAAATTCGTTTTTATAAAATGCTGCTATTTTGGTTTATATTGAAGTAAAGATAATATAAACTTAGCACGGTGGACATACATTCTGAGCCGCCACGCTCTTTCTCAGCACCCTATTGAACTCACCAAAGTGTACTGACGAAATCACAGAGTATGAACAGAGATGAAACGTGACCAGAACGAGACAAATGTCACCCATTTGTTCGCGTATGTGTGTCTGTGTTGTGTATTTTGACAGTTATACAAGCTAAATGAAGTAGTCAACTGGGCTTGTGAGGCTACCTAATATCGAGCTGCACTGAGTGTGTATGCTGGAAAGTACGATACCTTTAGCCAGTCAATGAAGACAAGCATTGTTTTTGATTCGATCAGTTTTGGTACAATCATACAAAAAAATGATCACGAACATTCAACTCAACTGCAACAATTTGTGAATAAAAGTGATAGTTCGATTTAAACTTTTGCTAAAATGTAACTGGATCGTTCATGAACTAAAAATTTTAATCACAAAAAATCTGAATAATAAATTGTATATGATCGAAAATTTTATATCCGTAGCCACTCTCTGATTTCTACATAGCAATGGACTTTTATTATTGATTTAATTGCGCACCAACAATGACAATACAACAATAAAAAATACCATGAAAATTGACAAACGTCTGTCTGTGTTCACTTCGGTACCCGCAAATTACTTAGAAAACTATTTTAATGCAAATATATACAAGAATGTACGTACATACATACATATACATATGTATGTCTGGTATTTTATATGGATGTGTGTATTTAGGTGAAAATAACCCAGCAAACAATATTTAATGGAAAATGACAGAGAGTGCCAAAACGTAATAATTATGTGAGTAATGCTTGACAATCATATTTATAGTATTAGTGAATATGTGTTGGTGTGGGTTGTGACACAGACGATGCTTGGTGAAAAATCAGAAAATTAAGATTTCTTCATTATGTGTGGTGATCAGGAAGTTTGAAATTTATTATTAAAAACTGAAACCTAAATACATACTTATATCAATGGAATTGAGTCATTTGCTTTTACCAAACGAGCACCGCAAAATCAAATTTAAAATGAATGTTTGGTGGACCCTCGAACACGAAGTTTTTGAAGGGTCAAGCACACTTGCACGAAGTGCGAGCAATTAGTTTGATGGTGTTCAAGAACTTCAACAGCTTGCAGTAGGCTAAGGAAATGTCCGATTAATTTACTTGCATTGAAAACTGTCGAGAATTGCGTGCACCGTAATTAGCATGAGTCCGCATTTATCACAATCGTATTTGCAAATCTACTTACTGAGAAATAATAATAGTAGTAGCTTAAACATTAGCATTCATTATTTAGTAGTTATATTCATGCGCCAAAAAAATACGATACGTGGTCACTTCCATTTCAGATATACCTATCAAAGGTACTGTGATAAAATGGAAAGTTGATCAATATGAGTATATATAGACAGTCAGTAAAGAAGAGCTCAGGTGGTAGGATACCTACGAGCTATTGCTTAAAAAACAGTATACAATTGGTCATTGCCTGGGTTCGAAGCAATGAAGGTGCTATTTAGTATCGTGGTCGACGTGAAACAGCCATGGTATGTACCCCAGCTAATAATAAGTCTACAACTTTACTTTTCTTGTCTTCTTTAAAAATGTTATTCACTCCAATTTTATCTCAAAACAAAAAATCTTTCTCAATTTTGAAGAAGTAAAATCGAACTCAAGCCTGACAAAATTATTAACAATTGCGTAACAAATTTTTGTTTGAAATAAATAGATTTTTCTGTATCGCAAAATAATTTCATAACAATGAAATATTCTTCAATAAAAGCTTCGTTCTTATTTAAAAAGTTCTCTTGTAGGATGATGAAATTTATGGCAGGAATGAAGCTACCCGCTCTAACCCATTATTTCCTTACAGCTGTGTAAGGAAGTAAAAGTTTGGTTGAAATATTGAGAGCGCTAAACCAACCCGATTTCGGATTTAAAGTGCTGCAAGTCTTTTAGCCTTAAAATATAATACGATCAAGCAAAAGTGTGTATAACAATTTTTTGCTTTTCTCTACATACACTAATCTACTAATAATATGCTATGATTTCAGTTTAACCAAAATATTTGCCGGTTTACCTCCACGACTCTCTGCTATTCACTCATACACGTTTAACTTTCGAAAAATTATTGTCTAATGAAAGCTGTTAACTGATGAAAACCACAATCTTTGTAAACGTTTATTATTAATGAAAAAAATTAAAAATGAATGAATAAAATACCAGATAACATTTAATTGTGATTTTCAAGAAACACACTCACTTTCGAATGCAGTAGCTGTTGAAGTATACAATGTCAGTAATGTTCGTTTTAAAATGAAATAAATACATATCAGCTTCCGTTTTTTATGAACAAAATTGTCAACGATTTACTTTTTATTAGTGTTGTGACTCTCAAAATAACTTTCAGTTTTTTTCATTTGTTTGTTCAATTAATTTTACATAACAGTTGGTAATTACTTGATTATTTTAAATTGTAAAAATTTTGTCAAACAATAGAAAACTGTAAGGCGTAAATTTATTAAAAGATCATGAAGCGAAAATTGAGTCGTGTTTTTCCATAAACAGTGTTCATTTTGTTATATTAATAAAATTATTAGTAGTCTTGTGACGGTTACGAAATTAAGTTGAATAAACCGAGAAGCACAATGCCAAGTATGCGCAGCAGACACCTTGAGGTCTGTTAATTGTCAAGTATAAGAAGATCTGCTTAGGACTTTTCTTCATATCACTATTCACACGACGAAAAATCAGATAGTTGTTTCCACGAGATTAGAGAAAGAATGAAAGTAGCGGATATTATTTTTTCCTTTATATTTAATCTAAGCATTACATTTAATCGAAGGATTCGTTAAGGTAGTCGCATAACTACAACAAAAACACAACACCAACAAACACTTCCTGTATTTTGTTGGTAGAAATTTTGAATTACTGTCACCTATTCGTTGGCGTATGTGTGTTTGTGTTGTGTATTTTGACAGTTATACAAGCTAAAAGCAGTAGTCAACTGGGCTTGTAAGGCTACCTGGTATCAAGCTGCCTTGCTGTTTTATGAACATTCGAATTCGAAATATTATGACGTCACTAGAACAATCTTCTGGCAACGTCAGCAGTAAAGCTACAGCCTGTTTTTCTATATCGGTATACTTGTATTGAAAACAATAACAATTTTTTTTAATTTTTTATGAACACTTCGTTTGCATTTAGAAAAGCAGGCAGTTAATTTTATTTAAACGAGATTTTAAATACTTTAGGAAATGAGTATATTAAAATTCGATAAATGTTGAAATACTAATTTTGGGCTAATAAATTTTCTAAAGGACTTTTCAAAACAAGACAGGATATTGTCTCAGCAAACTAACGTTTTTTTGAGAAATTTTCCTGAAGAGTTGTAATAAATGTGCAGGGTCAATTCCTTGGTGCGCAATATTTCGTTGCGAGGAATTCAATTAATTTTTAGAAATCAATGTTATATTAAACTCGCCCAACAAGAGCAGACAAAATACATAAGAAATTTTAATTGTTTTAGTTTTTAGTACGTAGAGTGAGTGGTATTTAACCTGTCCTGATAATTTTACTTTGTTCTTCGAGTTATCACTGTTAACCGTCGTCAGAACAATAATATTAAAAAGTCCTTTTGTTTAATATTAAAAAGCAAAAATAATTTGAAAAAATTTTTTTTTGATTTTTTTTAACAGGAAGAGTGTCTCCTTTAAATTGTTTGGCAATGAGATGTGGGTCGTATTTATGTTAAGAGTTTGTTTCCACACCCCTAAAACCATTATTTGTTTTAAATTTGTTTTTCTTCAATTAACTACATACATAACAACATAAACTCTGTCGAAAATAGTCTACCTTTTCTGCAATGCATGCTCAGGTAAGCAGAGTGACCGTCAGGGCCACTAGTATCAATTTGCCTCTTTCCTGACGGTATTGCCACTTTTAGTGACCACTTTACCACTTTTCAAGCAAATGGTAATTTGTTTTGGTTTTCGCAACAATCTATGGTATATGGTCTATGGTAGATTGTTTTATCTCGACCTAGGCTAAAATTGTGAAGTTTGTAGAGATATAATGAAGTTTTGTAACTAGACGGTTCCGTGTGCAGTAAAAAACGTTTGTGTCAGACGAATTGAGATAAGAGTTCCAATTAAATAGACTATAAGTGTTTGGATAACATACATTTTTAAATGCAATAAATATATGTAAAAAAGTAATTTAAAATGTATAAAACATAGAATATCATTTGAATTGAAAATAACTTTACCAATATTCTTCCGACGCTACGTTCTGGAATAATTGTAGTTCATCGAGTCGTTTAGTAAGTATCAGAAAAGATATCTGTTTAAAGTTAAAGTGTGTTACTTGTTTACAGCTCTTCACTAATTATTACATTAATTTTAATTTACTGTTACTTAAAACGGCAAAAATATGTACATATATTGTTATCGAAAATCCAAAAGGTCGTCCCTGACAATAATTATTATTACTATTAATTTCTAGTCAGTATAAAAATGAGTTTCAGCTAAAAATGTCTCTTTAGGTCTCTGTCGTATATACTAATGTATTTCTTTCAAAAATCCACAATTTTCCATGAGATTTTTCTTTAGTCTAAAATCGTGTTTTACCTTAAATTATTGATTCATAAGTCGTTGTACTTTTTTGTAATCCCCTTTTTTGGCAACCTTTTCAAGTATCTCAACGGTCACGCTGCATGCAAGGTACTGTAAAATCGTTTAAAACTTATTAGTCATCAATACGAACATATCTGTGTTTTACAACTTATAATTCTCAATAATTGGAGTGCAATGAAGCAAATCATGTTTGAGTAGTTTTTTTTTCTTTTTCGTTTTGTTTTTGTACCTATTGTTTATTTTTAAATTGTAGAACGGTAGTTCATCGAACTTTGACTTCTTGTGATATTTCATAGAAAATGTTAAATATTTACCTGCTCGCACACACACATAATGTACATATGCATAAGTGTATGTATATTTAATGTATGTAAGTATATGGGAATTTGGAATTTCTATACTTTTGTGTAGTAGAAGTCATAAAAGGCCTAGACATGACAACATTCATAAATATTTTATTTACACTGATGTCTATGAATTCTAAATAAATACTGTTTGCGTGGGCTGAAGAGACCATTATGTCACCTTTTGTGTCAGATATGCTTTGCGCTGCAAAACTAAAGGGGCCTATGCAAGACAACCATATGGAGGTGCAATCAACCGTTGGTGCCAGCAATTTTGTAGTGAATGGGCATTTTATGTGATTGTAGCCTTAGTAATAGCGAAGTGACAGCGTTTGAGATTTTACTCATGGCATCATCAATACTATCTCAGTTGGGAGAAATTCTGAAATAGTAAATACCACATATAAAACAAGCCAATGTATACTGAGAGAAAATTCTTTCATTCGGGTAATGAAGGGACTTCATCAAATGTTTTTCACTGTATGAATGAACCATTTCGTTTCTGCAATAAAAAATCATTAGTGGAACGAACTTTTGTATTTCAAGTTTTTTACATATTGTGGCATTCATTCGTAAAAATGTTACGTAACAAAAAATATTATTTATTGTATGCAAAATTTTGATTCGTGTTTTATCAATGGCTGAATATGTTACATTTTCATGGACCGATAATTGAAATGTGCGAATTTTTAATCCCTAATTTTTATCAATAGAACTTTCTTTTAAATTACACGTTAAATACATGACTTTAATTTCTTGAGTTATAATTGTATATAATATGTACGTACATACACATGTACATAAAATTAATTACATTATTATTTTTTTAATAAATTTTTGTATTATTTATGTTATGTGTGGGGGGATACGTATTTTGTTACGATCTGTTACGTGGGGGAGGGGGGGGGGGAGGTGACAAATCTGCCCAAATTGCGTTACGTAATTTGTGAACGGCCCCTAATTCTTCCTTGCGGGTTGACTGGGATCCACATACTGTGTTCAAATTAATACAGCCCTTTCAAAATGAACACTGCCTCTACAATACAAAGGACCCCCTATACCACAGCAATCATTCGCGTGCGGAGGCATTGGAAGGTATGGCAGTCAAAATGTATGCCGACCTTCCTGATGCTACACCAATGGACACTAGAGTATGTATCCACATGTTCCAGACAAAATTAAATTATCTTTGTTCGCAATACACGAGAGAATTGTGTAAGCAGTAGAAGTAAAAAAAATGGTTTGGGCCCTTACGAAGTGTATGTTCCGTCAGCGTATTGGTTCGAATATTTTGGTTTCATTAAAGATTTTGTTCGAGTTTTCAAAGGAAAATCCAATATATCACAGGTAAATATGTTGAACTTGAATAACAATTTCTACGGGCTCTTCGTATTTGTTACTTTTTCAGATTTTAGATGATACTTTAAGGTATGAAAGTGATAAACAGTCGTCCTCATCAAAACGAAATCAGGTATTGTAGTAAGGTATCAGTTATATAATTATTTAATGTTCTGACATTTTTCGTTTTATTAGACTAACAATTATTAATAGTATACTGAAGCAGAGAAATTGACACCAGCTAAAAAGAAAAGTTACTGCTTCAGAGTCGGATGAAGTGCTTAAAATTTCTACAAATTTTCTACAGAAAATGAATGAAGAGCCGAAAATTGAAAAGTTCACGGAAGGTTTAATTGCATTTATTTTTTGGTCTTCCAGCTGTAGTTCTTTCGTAGCAATATGGGTGAAATCCCTTCCAGAGTACCGTCGAAGAAGCAAATAGAACATGTAGCCAAGTTTCAAACACTCTCTTAAGCTTTTTCAGACAGAAAACAATTAATAAGGTCTATTTTTTGACCTAAAATTTTAATTGGATCTTATGGCAAATAAACAATTATATTAATGTTTGAATAACCGATCCCTCTATGTTTGGATACTTTTGGAAACATATTTTAAATTGCGGTCTTTGTCATTTCTATTTTTGGAAGTTGGTTTACCATTTTTTGGCCATTTAGATTTTAGATTTTTTACAATTTATTTCGTATGAATCAAATTCACAATTTTGCGGAATTAATTCATTTCGTATTTGGGGACTTAGCTCGTAGCGCCGATTTATTTCAGTGATTCATAGCCATAATCAGTTATCTTTAAAAGCAACTTCATTTTGTCCTTAAATTAAAAAAAAAAAAATAATAACAAACAGGAATTCTCAAAGGAAGTTATTCTTTGTGGCATTTAGTTGAGGTAAAATTGCTACTGGCTATAAAAATTGGTATTATCAGTTATTTCTAACGTGGTACGAGTAGTTTCTGTATTATACAATAATACACGCATATATCGCCGGCCTCATGTAGAGAGGCCCTAACCGCATATGTATTTTTCATGTTCGAGTGTGCTCCATGTATTTTGTTTTGAAATATGTTGAAAATTCTAATTTGAGCAAAACATGTGTGTTAGGGCCTTTCTACATGACACCAACGATATGCACTTCACCAAGTATATACAAATGGATGGAATCATGCTTACAAATGTACATACATAGGTATTTGTTATTTTATATTTGCTACAGTTTGAGTGATAAAATATAGAGAAATAATCAAATTACTCACCCTTATCGAACGTGGTTAAAAATTCTTTTTTTATTTTAGACGTATGTTATTTATATTTTTGCAATTATAAGTTTCTTAGGAACACTTTGTTTATACACATCACTAGAAGAGACAACAAAAAACAAACATTTTTTTTTTTTTTTGACAATATGACAATAATATGACAATAATTTTTTCATATTTAGCAGCGGCCTGCACAGTGTGTAGAAGGCCTTCGCAAAACACAAAGAAATTGATGAGTAGCGGCGTTTAGCAATATGTCAGCTATTTGGATAGATGTGTTTTCAAGTTTCTTTAAACAAGTGTAGGTTTGCCCGAACGCCGTCTTCTTTTACTATCATAATTTATAGGTTCTTGTATCACAAAACGTATTAAAAACTAAAACCGAATAAATAGCATTCTAAATTTTGTGTTAGTTTACTGATATCAAACTATTTGGTATCTTTAAAACGAGGAGTCAGTAACAAGTTTCTTTTTCGTTTCCAAAAAAAAAAAAAAATCATTAATTTTGTTCACTTTTTTCTCAAATATTTTAGTGAGATTAGGAGTGGAAGAAAATGTCCAAATAACCTTTAATAAGTATAACAAATTAAGAGGTCTATGATTATCTGCATTTATTTTTACTAAAAGTATTATTAAAAATGGCGTCGAAAAGAAAACGGCGCTAGAATTTTTTAAGAAAGGAACTAAATTCTCCGCTAAAACTGAAATGAATTATTTAAGGATGGTAAGGCTTTCGTTATAGATGATGTATACATATCATAACAACTTATTGATAAGACAATCACGGCTAGAGGAAATGGCATACCCATATATTTTTAAGGGTAAACATAAAGAAAAATCATCAACATTGTTAAAAAGCATTCACTGCCTGTTCCTCAATGTCGAAGTCGTGCGATTGTTCGCATTCTAAGCGAAAGAAATTTGTTTTGGGTTTCTCTATGACGTTATATTATTCGAACGATGACTCGATCGACAAGTCGAAAAGACGTAAGTGTTTTCATACAAAATCCGATTCCTCTATATCGATCATGTCGTCAGCAGTGCGAACACAAACGTCAAAAACAATCAATTGCCGTTTTGCTAACGAGTGAATGTTTTTATAGAAAAAATTATTTTATTTAGTAAATATATTAAACAATTTTCCTAAGCAGACCACTTACATTCATGAGACGTATTTAAAATACAAATACGTATGTATTTCAAATACATGTATTTCAAATACTGCCCAGCCCTGGCCTTGGTTGATAAAACTTGAAAACAAAATCTTTGGCAATAAAAATAGAAAACTGTTACAAGAATGTCTAAGAATTTTTGATCTGTAAGGGAAAAGAAAGAAAATATTGATAGAACCTAGCTGACGAAAATTTAGATTAAAAGAAAAATATTTTGTTTAAAGACAACTACTTTTGTCAATTTGAACACGTTTTTTAGAGTTTACATGGGAAATTTAACTAATTTGACAACTTGGTCAATAAAAAGAAATGACTTGGCAAATACTCTAATATAAGCAAATTTGTAATGTTTAATATGAATGCTTCACTTCGCATTTTGAGTAAAAACTCTACAGAAGTACTTACGTTTCAAACATCAAACTCATCACTAAGGTTTACATGAGAGAAGCAATGATATACATAGTTAACCTATTTGCTACGTAAACGATTTCACTAACCTACATCTAAAGCTATAGGGTTAGAAAGGTATGACGTTGGACGATGAGTCCAAGGCGGATCAAACAAGGTGAATTTGACAGCTCTAGCTACATATGTCAAAAATTGTTAACAATCCATCTTCCATGCTGTAAAAGTGAGAGAGCAGAGATATCAAGGCGAATTCAAATTTTGACATAAGAAGATTTGACTCTAACAAAATGTATGGTATTTTTGCTTGCAACCACCTAGTTGAATTCGCCATGTTTAAGACTTAAAAAAATTTTTTGTAAACAAAATGAGGAGAAATTGTTCCAAGCTCAAAATCGATTTGAAATCTCACTCACAAATCTCACAGTAGATTTCAAATCAAATATGTATGTATGCGAAAAAATTGTTTTGACACACGGTGCCACTAAATATAAGTAGTAGTTATGAATAAATATATTTACATACGTATAAATATGAGAATGTCACTGATTAAGAAACTCTATTTCTGCACGTTTGTTTTCATTAATTTTGATTTACTGTAGGTACTTTTTTTTAATCCATCACCAATTTATTTTTGCAAATTTTAACTAGTCGCGTGATGGAAAAAACTTTGAATTAGTTAGATAGGTATTTAGTTTGTTTTCATTTTGTTAGGTACTTTGTTAAACAATGGCCATTTAAACTTTCCACTCATTAAGATTCATGATCAATAACACTATTTACTTATTAAAAGTCATGTTAAATTGTTGTATTGTGCATTTTAGAAATAATTGGCATGACAACGGACGTCGTATATTTCCAAAAACTGTGAGATTTAAAAAAAAAAACATTTTGGCACGATTGTTGCTTGGTCACTGTCGTTTATTTTTTAATGCCGTTTTTGTATTCAGCCTTGAGTTATATTTAATTCGGAAATTATTTCACCAAAAAATTAAAATATAATTTTTTACTGTATTTGTTTTTAACGAGATGTAGGTAATTATATGATATTTTTAATTGCCTTAAATTAACACGTTTTAATTAATTTATAACTCGCTAGGATTTTTTTTCCAAAATACCTACATACATACATACATGCATATCTACATACGTATGTATGTATGTATATAGATATATTTTTAATTTCTTTACATATGATTATTAACACTTTAATTATTTTTTAATTTACAACAGGTAGATTATAGTACCATATGTATGTACATACATACATATATATGTATGTATTTTTCACTAACCACAGTTGTTAATTGCATGCATGAAGAATGTTTCCATGCGCAAAAAGCACCAACAAATAATTTATTTATTTTTTTTTTTATTCTCTTTTCGACCGAAACGAAATCAATATAAACAAATGAAATAAAAATATTTTTAATGAAAACAACTATCAAAATGTTTATCAGAAAAACTTGTAGGTATCAACAAACAAAACTTGAACTTGATCGTGTGTGTTGCCGCTTTCACGTTTCTCAGTGTAATGATTTACTGTTTCTTTGCTCAGCACGTTTTAAACAAAAGAAAGAAAAATATAAGTAACTATGTATTCCAAAAATAAAAATAAAACAAATAAAACTACAACAAACACTTATGTATGTATGTTCCTTAAACATATTTCTGTAGGTATACACATAAACGAACAATTTAATATTTGTCGTATAAGAATCCCCGGTTAACTCAGGGAACCGATCAACATGTTCAGAAAATAACAAAAACACTAATTTTGCTGAACTCACATGTTCATACGTTTAAACATTTTCAATGCATACATAAGTAAGTAAGTATGTGTATGCATATCTATGTGTATTTGTATGCATGAATCAAACTGTGAAGAGCACAGAGATGGTAAACTACTTCGTGTGATTGAATTGTCATTAAAATAATTTTTAAATTTTCGTAATATGATATTACTTCTTATCTTGAATATTAAGTAAATATACTATATTGTGATTTACTTTCCAACAGAGTCATACGCTCTGTCAAAAAAGACAAGTGTGCTCGAAAAGTGTGTGTTATTATAGACTAACCGTCTAATTCATAAAAATTGTAAGACTGTTATTTGACATATTTGTATGGAAAATCTGTCAAATAGAGCTTTATAAACATGTTATAATTTTTATGCATTGGACGGTAAGAGTGTATATGTGCGATAGGTTTTATAACAAGTCTATACCATTTGCTAATCGAATGTACATATATACATAAATAAGCACATCTCCTGGGCATCCTGGTTATTCAATTCAGGAATGAAAAAGTTCATAATCATGGCTCTATACCGATCAGCATTGACTGTAACGTTCTGGCCATCATCGTTTTTGAAGAAGTACGGATCAATGATTCCACCAGCCCATAAAGCGCACCAAACAGTCAGTTTTTCTGGATGTAACGGTGTTTCGACATACACTTGAGGATTAGCTTCACTCCAAATGCGGCAGTTTTGTTTGTTGACGTAGCCATTCAACCAGAAGTGCGCTTCATCGCTAAACAAAATTCGTTTATGAAAATCGGGAACAACGGCATTATCGATTTGAACTAAAATTGCCAGCGTTGTTCAGGCGTGAGTCTATTCATGATGAATTGCCAAGCCAAACTGAAAATTAATCACTTGACAGCTGTTAAATCGGTCACCATCCTGAACAGTAATGCCAACTTAAAGTTCTATACATCGAAAAAAAAACACCCTTTACATTATTCTGCGCCATCATTATTTACTTTTGCAAAGTTGATGACAAAACCACCACACATAGGAATATAAGTGTAACACCAGCAATATTATGTTGCTGCAGATTTTTTTTTTTTAAATAGGATGGGGTTGTTTGTGAACTTTTGATCAGAGTGGACGTGTTTTTTTTTTGTGATTTTTGTGCTTGTTTTTTTTTTTTTTTGCTTATTCCATATTTGTTAAACGTTTATTTGGCAAATTATGTACAGATATTTACCATAGATCTTAATAAACATGATAAAAGTAATTTTAAGAATAAGGCCGGAAAAGTAAGCATTTGTAATAGGTCTTAGCGTGGTTATAGTGTTGTCTTTTTGTTCTGTATAGTCCACTTTTTCCAATATTGAGAAGTTGTGTTAAATGTTGTTAAATGCATAACGTCGAAAGTATATACACTGGACGTTAAACATACATATTAGCAGCATTTAATCCTGACTTCAACTTTGCAGAAAAGTAAATGTTCTGGTTTTGTTATATTTTTTTTTTTACTTAACCAAACGTCCACTCCCCATTTTGGTTTTTTATCCACAAATCCCTCTTTCCTATCTTCCTAGTTCCAATACAATGCAACGCATAGGGATCATCTCCTGGGAACTGGTCCCAGCCTAAAAAATAAAGGATAGATTTATATCCGCTTCTCTCGTGAATGAATCATATGATTATGTAGGATAGTGAATAATGGCCGTAACAGCGAAAGGCTTAGTTATATCCACAGCACTTCGTAATGAGAAATCATGATATAAAACTTTAATTCCATAAAAACTAAATGTTCTTATATACCCAAAACCTAAACTCCTACGGCCTTAATCCGTCGTTATGGTGAAAACGGACATAAGACTAAAAGATAGGTATAACCCAATACTTGTTGTTATTCAACTAACTAGTATCCCATTAGTTAAATGAAAACATCTTTCATTTTCCTTTAGTGCTTGTCATAATATATATTTTATATTCTACAGCTTTTGCTAAGAGGTGTGTTTAGGTTATTTAGTCTATATTTTGCAGCATTATTCATAACATTCATTTATTTCTCATACTAATATCTTGTACACATTGGCCATACAGCAATCTGGAAGCTTTTTATATGGCTAAGGCTTTAGAAAACACACTCAAGCAATATGCAGAACTTATGGTTGATCTTCAGGGGATGTCAAACATGTGATAAAAGCTGAAGTTCGGATGGTGCAAAACAGTTGAGTCTGGCTGTCTCTACCTGAGTTACTACTGAGCCTAAATGTAATATTGATGAGATTGCAACTACTTGGAGCCAAACTTTCTAATATAATCGTTGAGGTTTTCCTAACAATAACAATGTAATTTTTTCAATGGAATTCCTTATTATTTCCATGTGGTAAATTTCATTAATCGTATTAATTAGGAAAACACAAAAAGCAGGAAGAATACTTGTTCACATTTTTTTACTAGTTTTTCGTTTTTTTTTTTTTTTTGTAGCAGAAAAAACCATAGAAAATAATTTATTGGTTCTATTTGTAAGATTTTTGTATGTAATACTGGTTTCCAGTTGATTTTCTTGAGTTCCTAATCAATTTTATCCTTTTATATAAAAAAGTATCCCCCATTGATTTCATTAGGTGGGTTGAGTGGCTGACTTGCAGTCGCAATGTTGTGTGTTAGAATCCAGCGAAAAGAAGATTTTTCAAAAACTCAATATAAAACGTTACCCAAACATGAGCTTCCGTCTCGATTTCTCAAAACGGTGGAGTTTTGTCTTGAAAAAACCATTTAAATATCACATTAACTTTGTTCTAATTTAGGTGTTTATTAGGCACTGTTTTCTCTGCGTACTATTTATTGGTAAAATATAAACACTAATCGGCATAATTTCGTGCTTTCAAATATATGTTAAATTTTAATTTATAGTAACAGCCTCTAACAATGAAGACAGAAAGCTCGAAAAGACTCCTTATTAGCTGCGTTTTCTACACAAGTGCTATTAATCCCCATTATAATATTTTGCTCTATAGTCGATTACGTAGTGTGTGCTTGTCATTAAAATCTTATGGTGCCTTATAAGGATAGCCTAACTATAAACTTTCTAGTATACATACTTCTATGGCTAAGGTCTAGGTTAATAAAATATAACTATTATTAGCTCGTTTATTCGCAATATACCTAAAAATATACGTTTTCTTCTACTCCGCACCTATTTAAATCGATACTTAAAAGGAAACCACTAGACATTTCAACTACTAATGCGACATATAGACTCTTGGTTCCAGTCTGACTGTAGATACTGTATTTATATGTGGAGGGATCAATCTGTATGGCCCAAATTATTCAGTATTATGCAATCGACTTTTAGATAACTTTTAGCATGAGGGGAAAAAACTCCACTACGGCGCATCAAAAAATAAAGTTATTTCCGAGGCGTCCGATTTTAAGTGTTTTGTTTGTATATTAGCCTTTCCTGTAACACTTTCCTAGGTGTGTTCCCGAAAAAAAAAATTAATTAGAAAATACTGGGGAGGTTTTTTTTAATCAGTCCGGAATTTCCACCCTCCGCCGGGCTCCAATAAAAAAAAATTTAATCAGACGCATTGTGTTTATAACTTAGGAATAAACTTTGTATGATCCCTGGAAATAATATTTTTGTTTCAGTTATTCGCAGAAAGTTTCCTTTTCAATCTTTTACAGCACGATAATGCATGTTCAAATTATCATGCAAGTATAAATCGAAATTACTGTCAAAAAGGAAAAAATAATGGATACTGCTAGTATGTAAATAAATGAGTTCGTTTGCTTAAAAATGATCAGGAAAATAGTTTGTGTATTAATTTTAACTTTTTATAGTCCAACCACATGGCATGGAGTTTCTAATAGTTTTATCAGGCTCGAGATTAATTTTTACTTCCTCAAAATTAAGAAAAACCTTTTTTTGCGATAATATTGGAGTGATCAACATTTTTAAAAACGACAAGAAAAGTAAAGTTAAAGACTTACTGGTTGGGGTACATACATACATACCATGGCAGTTTCACAACCACCATGTCGCTCATCAACACTCTAATTCGCATCGAGCGCAGGCAATGAGTAATTGTAAAATACCATCTGAGCTATTCATTACTAACTGCCTATATATAATCATATCGATAAACTTTCCCCTCTTTCGCTGTGTTTTTCTGTTGATTGGAATATGAGCAACGGCAAGGTCCACGTTGATATATTTGCCGCTTTCTGCTAGTTCATTGGATCAAAATTTGACTTCCACCTAAGTTTTTACAAATATTACATTTACAAAAAATAAGATATTAGCGGCTAAGGAATTGATTTAGGCAATGTTAGTTTTCAGATTCACAGCGAAGTTGCTGCTAAATGAGAAATGAATAGATTTCATTATTTCTCACAATTATGTTGAAGGCAAAACAACATTTGCCGTATCAGATGGTAGTTGGGTAAATTCCTGCTATAAACAAAATATCGATTTATTTGTAGTTTATGCCATCCCTGGATATATTTCTCTCTTGGTTCGCAAAAAAGTTGCCATTGGTTCCAGATTCAAATATAAACACATGTAGGCATACAAGATATGTATATGTTTGTTTGCACCAACATTTATAAATGTTTCTCCCAGTATCGATCTCATTGAGTTTGCAAACGTTGAAACATAAATTGCGACTAGTCATCAGACCACTGTTATATTTGCTTAATGTAAAAGTAACCACCAACTGCGCGACTGGAAATACTCAGAGAGCCGACAAGTAATGTTAACATGGTGCTTTTAAAGAAAAACGCTTCAAATTCTATTTTTTGTCTGTTGTATTCAAACAATGGTGTGCGATATGAAGGAATAAAACATCGAGTAAAATTGTTACCGTCATACGCATACATGTACTATATTATATTATTTCGTAGTCGGTCATCGATTGGAAGCGAAATCTTTAAGTACATCACTTACTTATTTAATGATTATTTATTCATTTCTTTTAATTTGCAAACACATAATGTAGACAAAACTGAATATTGATTATGTATTTTAAAATAGAATGTAATTTGCTACTTCTACTGTTTACGGAATTGCAATCGCGGTATTCGAAATTTAAGCTTGATATCCTTTTGTTCTTCTATAACACTTATTAAAAAAGACTTGAATATTTTACTCTCAATTAAAAATCTTTTTATATCAAATAATATTGCTATGATTATTTTAAATAAAATTAAGCCGAATTTATCTCCTTTTTCTCACGAAATTTTTATGTATAAAAATAGCTGTTTATTATTTTATTTAACGTCGCTCTGCTGAAAAGAACGAAATTCATTTTAAACAACATACATATCTACATATAATAAAAAAAAAAGAAATGCGGTCGGGGGACCTCCGTTAGGAACGAAGTTCCTTACGTTTCATCTTCAAATGTAATACAAGGTGAAAACAAGGTGAAAATGTTTTATTTTGTGTTGTTTTTGAAATTTTACGTTTTATTTTTTTGCTTTTGACACATGCAGTATTTTTATACCCTTCACATAAATGTGTAAGGGTATATGTATATAAGTTTGTGATTCCGTTTGTAACGCATTGAAATATCCATCTAAGACCCCATAAAGTATATATATTCTGGATCAGCATCAATAGCGATTACGATTGAGCGATGTCCGTCTGTCCGTCGGTCCGTCTGTCCGTCTGTAGTCGTTGAAATACCGTTTCTGAGAAAACGGTTTGAGATAGAAACCTCATTCTTTCGCTAAAACGTGTGAAACCCCGGTAGTGGGTCTGCTATTGAAATTCAGTAAGGTAGGTCCGCGGATAGCCGAGATATATTCAAAAAACCGGGTTTTGAGGGATATTTTGTGTAATTTTTGTATCAGATTTTTGAAAAAAAAATTTTTCTTAAAAACTAAATCATATCATTTTTAGTGCTCATTAAATCCTAGAAATGAAGGAATTTTTGAAATCGGCCCATATATATCCGAGATATAGCGTCTCCCGATTTTTAAAGAAATCGGCTTTATTAGCCAAATAAGACAACTTTTGGCACCGAAGATCAATCAAGATGGTATATATAGGCTATTTAGAGGCAAAAGTGGAAAATTTTTCCACATCGGCCCATATACACTCGAGATATAGCGCCTCCCGTTTTCTCAAGAAGTCGGCTCTAAAAGCCAAATAAAACAACTTTTGGTATCAAAAATCGAATAGAATGGAACATATAAGGTGTTTAAAAGCAAAATTGGAAAATTTTTGAAATCGGTCCATATATATCTGAGATATAGCAACTCCTGATTTTTCAAGAAATCCGCTCTTTAAGCCAAATAAAGCAATTTTTGGCACTAAAAATCAATCAGAATGGTACATATAGACTATTTAGAGGCAAACGTGGAAAATTTTGGACATCGGCCCATATACACTCGAGATATAGCGCCTCAAGTTTTCTCAAGAAGTCGGCTCTAAAAGCCAAATAAAACAACTTTTGGTACCAAAAATCGATCAGAATGGTACATATAAGGTGTTTAAAAGCAAAATTTGAAAATGTCTGCAATCGGTCTATATATACGTGAGATATAGCGTCTCCCGATTTTGCAAGAAATCGGCTCTATAAGCTAAATAAAACAACTTTTGGCACCAAAAATCAATCAGAATGATACATATAGGTTAGTCAGAAGCAAAACTGGAAATCTTTTTGTCATCGGCCCATATATGTTCGAGATATAGCGCCTCCCGATATCTCAAGAAGTCGGGCCTGGAAGCTAAACGAAACAGTTTTTTTGCACTAAATATTTGTCGGAATGGTACATACAGGCTGTTTAGGGGCAAAATTAGAAAATTTTTGGACATCGGCCCATATGCACCCAACTTTTGGTACCAAAAATCATATATGTATATAATCACATATGTATATAATATTATATACATATGTATATAATATTTGCGATCATGTATGAATGTATGTATGTATGTATGTATGTATGTATGTAGATACGTTTGTATGTATGTAGGTATGTATGTATCTACATACATATGTATGTATGCATGCAAGTATGTTAGCATAAACAATTTTTTTGCTTTGTTGTAAAAATGTGTATGTATGTACATACATATGTATACACGAGCTTGAAAATGAAAGTGATATAAAGAATTGTTGAAAAAAGGGTACGCAATGAAATTCTTTTAAACAATTGCGTCTTCAAATTCATTCACACAAAAAATCATTTTGGGTTTCCCTACGTACATACATATGTACATACACACACACATGTGTATGATGATACGCAATAGATCATCAACAACGTGCACAAGAAAAAAATAATTTTGTAAAAGCAAGCAATGTAAATATGTATGTATGTATATATGTATGTATATAATCATTGTTTTATGGAACACACTGAAAATATTCAATAATAAAGAATTTATTTTAGAGTTTTCTATTATAGATACATACATACGTATGCATGTACCCACATACGTAAGTAAATTGAGAAGCAAATCACACTTAATGGCAATGTTTAGCATTATAATTCAAAAATAATGCAATTATATGCAATTTTTTGTTAAATAAATTTTACTATAAAGTTAACTGATAAATAATTAAGAAATACATTTTGCTTTTCTTTATTTCATTGATATTAAAAAGAATTGGTGTCACCCAGTGGTTGAACTTGAGCATATTAGGAATTATTTAAATAAAAGTTTTGCAGCCTGTGTTAAATCCCGGTAGTGGATCTGATATTGAAATTCAGAAAAAATCGGCCCATTTAAAAGCCAAATAAAACAACTTTTCGCACCAAAAATCAATCGGAATGTATGTACCATTGTGAAGGGTATTTAAGATTCGGCCCAGACGAATATAGCACTCTTACTTGTTTTTTTTGTCAATCTGCTACAAAACGAAGAAAAGCAACTGTTGGTAAATTTTTCAATATTGCTGTTTTTTGTTGTGACATACTTTACTTTAGTGACATCTAGCAACTGACAGTGTCCGTTTTCACAACTAATTAATATTTATTGGAAGGTGTCTCCGCTGCTGACAAATAGTTTCGCTACTTACCGCCCATCATACGCAATTGTTTGTCGACAGATACAGATATACCAATACATATAAACTGCTCACACGCTTTCGTGACGATTTCTACTAAATTGCACTACCAGCAAGCCGCGTTAAGGAACTTCGTTCCAAAAATTTTGTACAAACATATTGTTCCTGTGGCAAAAGGGCGAATTAGCATCCATTTCGAAAGTATGAGTTTAAAATATTGAAACCAGGGGGCAAATTGACGTATTTGTGATCAACTGAACTATCGAGTAGAAATAATGTACAACAAACAAATGAGCAGCATGCACTCTAAAAACATTGTGCTTACTGCTCCTATTTTTTAATGTAATATTACAGTTTTTTCGCATACTTGCGAATAAAATTGCGGTTTTTTACTGTTTACTTATCACTGTCGCAAAACTACGAACTTTTAGGTAGCGTAACTTTACACATACAATTACAACAGAATTTGTATCTTGCGATTTGCAACTTTACACATAACAACTTCGCGATACTCTTGACGCGTCATTATTTCTGTGTTTGGCAACATTCACATACACGTGTAAAAAGAAATGTAAATGTAATTAATCAAACGATATCTGATTCTCATTTTGTTCATGGGAATTATGGAATAACACCGGTATTCATAAAAAATTAAACGTTCCTCAAATACATTTTAGAACAAATTTTATATGAAAAATTTGTTGTAAAATGTGTTTCAACAATGTTTCATTTTTTATGAATACCGGTGTAAGTAGTTAAGTTTCAAACAAACTTTTAAGAATTTTTCAAGTCTACTGATGAGTTGATTAGCACCAACGAAATGTCGTCGGCATATAGACAGCTGGAAAAGAAAGCAAATATTTTTTAAGAAGGTTCATTTTTGGATCTAAATTAATACATTTCAATTGGCTCTTAATGCAAATAAATAATTAAATTTATATAAAAAATAAATTTTAGTATATATGTATATATATCTATATATATATATATATATATATATATATATATATATATATATATATATATATATATATATATATATATATATATATATATATATATATATATGTATAGTGTATAATGTATATTTATGGTAGTATTTAAAAAAAATACAGCTCTATAAAAAAAACCTACATATTTGTGTAGAAACAGAAAAATCACATTTTAGATGTTTACTAAAGATTTTCCGATTATATTTGATTCAAAAGTATATATACTGGCATCGAAATACCTAACAATTTTCATCGATTTTGAGGTAAGTTTTTAAAGAATATTACTTTAGATATTTCTGACTAATTTAATTTTATTTATGATATCTACTTTAAGATTGGAACTCCTATCGAAGTTATGACGCGGAAATAGCCACCAAATATACCTGTCAGTACGTAATCAGACATGCTCGATTTTTCTTCCTCAAATTTGAACTATCTTCAGCTTTTTTATAAGTTCTGCTCAGTTTTCTTAAATATATGTTTATGTAGATAGATATAGTAGAAAACATTAACTGAAAAAAATCACTTTACAACTAATCAATATAAAACTGTATTTGTATTGCAATTATATACGTACATGTAAAAAACAATTTACCTAATACCATAAGATTTCCATTTAAATAGATATTAATCTATTTTATACATGTATTCGTGATTAGAAATACAAATAAATGTTCAGGAAATGCCACTTTGGATGTAAGATTAAACGCATTGTTGGTGGTTTCGCTAATAAGAATAGTAATATTTTACACATCCGGATTGTAAATTTTACGGATTTGATTCGTAAACTTACGCATTAGGGTGGTAATGTAGTGTGTGCGATTATTATTAATATTATTATATTATTAGCGAGGCAAATTTTCTGCTAGCTAAATTTTTGTATATTTACGCAATTTTTTTTAAGAGTGTACACTATGGATTTGACTCCGCCAGGAATACGACGATTTGATTTCAGCTTTTACTGGTTAATTGCATTTCAATTCACCGAAAAAAAATAAATACCTTTTTTAAAAACCATTTAAAATAATAAAATAAAAATTGTTTTAATGATAGGAAATCAATTTGAAAAATTTGAGCAATGAAAACGTATGACTGCAAAGGAATCTGAATATTTTCGTTTGTAACAGATAAATCTACTTTTTTCAAAATAGATAGGCACGTCCTTAATAAGGAAGGAATTGCTTATTTCCGACTTATCCGTGCGTACGTTTTACCAATGGCTCAACAATAAATCCAGACCTTGATACAACGAGTAAGGTAACCTTTACCCTACAATAAGAACAATAACATGTATTTTGTTTATGTACAACTTCTGAAAACCGTCAAAAAGATGCCACTTCTACATTTACAGAAGAGATGTGAATAAAGCTTGCGCTATCTCATTTTGGCTGCCTTTCATCTCTGTATTATCTTGACAGTTTTAAGTGGTCAGATGATTAACGGTTCAGCTGATGAGGCATTACATTATTAGTTGTATCATAATCAAGACGAAATATAGAAAATCACTAAAATCGTTAGGAAAAACGCTCAGTCGACTGCTTCATTACTCACACTCGTATGCGCACTTATAAAGAGTGTGAAGATTACACTCTGTTTTGTTAAATACCGTTCACACACATCAACTTTTGTGATCACCTCACGATGATGTGGAAGAGGGATGAAAAAGAAAAAAACTGACCGTTTATTAGGCAAGCACAACTCTCCATGTGTTTTTGTGTATTTTCATGATGACACTGTCAAAAAATATACATGTGTATATTTGCGTATTGTTGTTTAGACAGTATGGCCACTATTTTTTTAATAAGAGTTGCACTGACCTCTTAAAAGGGCCTTGGTAATCAGTACCGAACTGCTAGGAAACTTGCCTTAGTTCATATGTTTTGAGACATGTAGTAATATAATTTTCAAATATAAAAATATGACATTAGTTGAAGCTGATTGCTCTGTGTGAACACTAAGGACACTTTAAATAAAGGATTTCTTAAAAAAAATTGATATCTGTGAACCAAGACTTGATCAATTCGATTGCCAACAATCATATTGTTATTCACAACAAATTTGACTCTTAATTTAGCGCTGCGTGTCGTTTATTCAATTTGTTTATTCTAAATAAAATTGGAAGATAGGAAAATGTTGCATGTTACAATATTCACCCTTATAGGAAATTAGCTTAAAAATATATGTATGTATGTATATGCATATGAAGTAATGCATATAAAGTATAGTTTGCAGAACCCAAACAGAATTTAATAGGCACCCATGGAAATTAGCTTTTTAATTAAAGGGTATTTGTGTAGTAGGTACATATATTCTGTGACTAGGAAAGTGTGAATAAATATACATAGATCAGGTTTTTTAACTCGAATTAGATAGATACCTGAAATAATTTTATGAATAAGGGCGTAAATGTAATTCATTAATTTCTTACTTTAGATTCGTATACCTTTTTATTATTGTTTACTATTTTTTAGCCGTCTATTTGCCGCCAACATTACTATGCTACCCAACTCGTCATCAGACTCGAAAAACTATTCTTATGAAATCAATGAACATTTTTAACTATTAAACAAATATATTAATTCAGGTCCTAAAATGAACCTTTTGCTGTACAGCAAATATTTTTTGAAAAGGTTCATTTTTGGACCTGAATTAATACATTTCAATTGGCTCTTAAAGCAAATAAATAATTAAGTTCATATTAAACAAATATTTAATACAGAAAACAATTTAATAGTTTTGCAACACCTTTTGCTTTTCTTGTTGGAAATATGGAATTTATTCCTGTAAGAGCTATTTAGATTAGCCCGTCAAACGTAATTTTGTTATTTAAACCACTCTTTTTCACACAAAATATGTGGTTTAGATGGCAATTATGTGCTCGACATGTTGATTTAGTTTGGGTTGTTGTGCGTAAAATAGAAAATATAAATACCTTCTTACCTAGTTTTATTATATTGTTATTTTAGTTACATTGATTTTTTTTTTAAACCAAATTAATTTAAATAAAAATTATAATAATAATTTCGATATTATTTGAAACGAAAATAAAAATATCTACGCTCTAATTTAGAATAATACCTTGGAAAATACATGTATATGTGTTAGTGTACGCTGATGACGTTCTGATTGCTTCATCGGGTGCTCTGGCAAGAAATGTGAATGCCAGGTTGAGTCAATATTTGTTTGCCGTGACCATGTTGTTTAAGGGAAGAACGAAAATATATTTTTAAGTAATGTAAGGCTGATATGACGGCTTTGGTTATTGGTGCGGAATTGATTGAGGTATCACACAGAATGAAGCATCTCAGTGTCACCTAACACGAAATTTGTAAGTATTGTCGGCATATTGGAAACATCCTCTGCAGGCCAAAACAAATCTACCCTTCCTACCAAGAGGTTTTGAAGCGTAGGGTTGGTTTTGATAGAAAAATATACCCTCTGGTGTATCGCCAGATCATTTGACCTGCCGTTTGCTATGCCTTCCCAATCTGGTTTCAGATTTCTTCAGCCCAGGAAATGGGAGAGAAAGATTTTGGTCCTATAAATCTGTATATAACGTAAAAGACTTTGTATAAATTAATGTTGTTATGATCGGAAATTCGATTAGATTCTTGCAAGGTGCACAATCTTTTGACATTTTTCGTTGGCGGCTGATTTGGAGACCGTTCGGGTTAGAAAGTATTTCTCTCCTCTTGGTCTTTTGACTCTTGGGAGTGGTGCTCTGGTCTTTGATGGTGCATACCTTTTATTTTATCATAAACAAATTAGGTCGTTGGACATAAACAATATTGTTTATAACACTGCACAATAAAGTTCTTGTTTTCGTTTGCAATGTCTCCCTTTTTTAATCCTTTTTTAGGGATATTTTTAAATTTTATTCTATAGACTAATTTCTAAGGATGTAAAGTTTAAATATACTTTTAAATAATTTGTTACAATCCTTGGAAAGTATAAGTGCATAAGGAAATTTATTTTAATTGTAAATAGTTTAAATTAATTCCATTGTAATGTTTTGGAAGAAATAAAATCAAATAAAAAAATACTGGCTTAGGTGTATGTCACAAGAGATGGGCAAACGAACCCCTCCAATCAACCTAACCTAAATTTTAGCATCCAACTCCAAAAGGTATATATTCTGGATCTCCATTGGTAGAAAAGTTGATTTAACGATATCCGTCTGTCTGTCATAATAAAATGTGAATAGTATAATAGAGGTAAGCAATATAAATGTTCAACATCGGTTCATATATACCCTACAGCAAAAACCAGTTTCTCAAGCAGTTGGGTCTGCATATTGGGCCTGAAAAAAGTTTTCGAGCTGCACAGTTGATGTTATAGCAAGATAATTTGACTTAAAATATGCTTAAATCTTTTTAAAATTAAAATCTTTGACATCGGCTTGTATATAGATAAAATGTAGTAAAACCCAATTTTTTGAAAAGTAGGCGTGAGCTATACTACTTTTTTGGGCCGATATGTTCACGTTTACTTCAAGGCACAAAATAAAAATTTTTGACATCAGTCTCTATATATTTCCCGAGATATAAGGAAATCCCATTTGAAGAAATTGGGATTGTACGCGATTTGAAACAATTTTCGGTACCATAATATAGACACAGGAATGAAGTCAGCTAATTCAAAGGCAAAAAGATAAAAACCGTTTTCACAAGAAGTTGGGCGTATAATAGAACTCAAACAAGCTTTGGTGCAAAAAACGTATATGTCATAATAAAATATGAATAGTCAAAGGCGAAATAAAGCAAAACCAATTTCTCCAGAAGTTGGACTTGTTCGTAAACTTAAAGAAGTTTTGGTGCCAAAAAGCAGACTTTACTATTTCATTATGGTTTTTGGTGCCCAGAATCTGTTGCAATAATAAAATAATTGTACAAAACACTATAACAATTTATATAATCGGATCTACGGGTAAGAAGTGTTGATTATGAAGGGCATTTAAGATTCGGCATAGCCGACTATAATAGTCTTACTGGTGTTTTTCTCTTAACTCAGCCATTATAGTTACGTTCAACGATTGTGAGAAATAAAAGTAATGGAATCACAGGCAGGAAAAACAAATTAGTATGAGCGTTTTCGTTCTGTGGATTTTTATTATTTGTATTGAAGTCCTCTAACTGCATTTCGCGCAAAACATTTTCACATGTTTGATGTTTTCGATATATGATTACGTTGCAACTATTGAATTTATTGAGCTAACATTTAATAACTGACTTTCAAAGAAGACGTTATTCTTTTCGAACCGTTGTAGTTCTTAAATATTTTTTATTACTTACTTCTTAATGTAAAATTAATAAATAACAAGTAAGAGTGCTATATTCGGCTGGGCCGAATCTTAAATACCCTTCACAATGGTACATACATTCTGATTGATTTTTGGTGCGAAAAGTTGTTTTATTTGGCTTTTAAAGACGATTTCTTGAAATATCGGGAGACGCTATATCTGGGGTATATATGGGCCGATTTTTTTTGAATTTCAATATCAGATCCACTACCGGGATTTAACACAGGCTGCAAAACTTTTATTTAAATAATTCTTAATATGCTCAAGTTCAACCACTGGGTGACACCAATTCTTTTTAATATCAATGAAATAAAGAAAAGCAAAATGTATTTCTTAATTATTTATCAGTTAACTTTATAGTAAAATTTATTTAACAAAAAATTGCATATAATTGCATTATTTTTAAATTATAATGCTAAACATTGCCATTAAGTGTGATTTTCTTTTCAATTTACTTACGTATGTGGGTACATGCATACGTATGTATGTACATATGTATGTATCTATAATAGAAAACGCTAAAATAAATTCTTTATTATTGAATATTTTCAGTGTGTTCCATAAAACAATGATTATATACATACATATATACATACATACATATTTACATTGCTTGCTTTTACAAAATTATTTTTTTCTTGTGCACGTTGCTGATGATCTATTGCGTATCATCATACACATGTGTGTGTATGTACATATGTAAGTACGTAGGGAAACCCAAAATGATTTTTTGTGTGAATGAATTTGAAGACGCAATTGTTTAAAAGAATTTCATTGCGTACCTTTTTTTCAACAATTCTTTATATCACTTTCATTTTCAAGCTCGTATATACATACATATGTACATACATACACATTTTTACACCAAAGCAAAAAAATTGTTTATGTTAACATACTTGCATGCATACATACAAATGTAGATACATACATACATACATACATACATACATACATACATACATACATACATACATACATACATACATACATACATACATTCATACATGATCGCAAATATTATATACATATGTATATAATATTATATACATATGTATGTACCATTATGATCGATTTTTGGTACCAAAAGTTGGGTGCATATGGGCCGATGTCCAAAAATTTTCTAATTTTGCCCCTAAACAGCCTGTATGTACCATTCCGACAAATTTTTAGTGCAAAAAACTGTTTCGTTTAGCTTCCAGGCCCGACTTCTTGAGATATCGGGAGGCGCTATATCTCGAACATATATGGGCCGATGACAAAGAGATTTCCAGTTTTGCTTCTGACTAACCTATATGTATCATTCTGATTGATTTTTGGTGCCAAAAGTTGTTTTATTTAGCTTATAGAGCCGATTTCTTGAAAAATCGGGAGACGCTATATCTCAGGTATATATAGACCGATTGCAGACATTTTCAAATTTTGCTTTTAAACACCTTATATGTACCATTCTGATCGATTTTTGGTACCAAAAGTTGTTTTATTTGGCTTTTAGAGCCGACTTCTTGAGAAAACTTGAGGCGCTATATCTCGAGTGTATATGGGCCAATGTCCAAAATTTTCCACGTTTGCCTCTAAATAGTCTATATGTACCATTCTGATTGATTTTTAGTGCCAAAAATTGCTTTATTTGGCTTAAAGAGCGGATTTCTTGAAAAATCAAGAGTCGCTATATCTCAGATATATATGGACCGATTTCAAAAATTTTCCAATTTTGCTTTTAAACACCTTATATGTTCCATTCTAATCGATTTTTGATACCAAAAGTTGTTTTATTTGGCTTTTAGAGCCGACTTCTTGAGAAAACGGGAGGCGCTATATCTCGAGTGTATATGGGCCGATGTGGAAAAATTTTCCACTTTTGCCTCTAAATAGCCTATATATACCATTTTGATTGATCTTCGGTGCCAAAAGTTGTCTTATTTGGCTTATAAAGCCGATTTCTTTAAAAATCGGGAGACGCTATATCTCGGATATATATGGGCCGATTTCAAAAATTCCTTCATTTCTAAAATTTAATGGGCACTAAAAATGATATGGTTTAGTTTTTAAGAAAAAATTTTTTTTCAAAAACCTGAATACAAAAATTGCACAAAATATCCCTCAAAACCCGGTTTTTTGAATATATCTCGGCTATCCGTGGACCTATCTTACTGAATTTCAATAGCAGACCCACTACCGGGGTTTCACACGTTTTAGCGAAAGAATGAGGTTTCTATCTCAAACCGTTTTCTCAGAAACGGTATTTCAACGACTACAGACGGACAGACGGACAGACGGACATCGCTCAATCGTAATCGCTATTGATGCTGATCCAGAATATATATACTTTATGGGGTCTTAGATTTATGTGAAGGGTATAAAAATACTCAATTGTGAACCCAAAACTTAGATCGTTGTGCTTCTGATAGTTTTTCCCGTGTATGTTTATATATTTCCCTGATCGAATTATATTGTATTGTAACTAAAATCTATATCACTATATGTTAAAAAACAACAATAGTTATTTACTCGAGAAATATGTGTATACAGGCAACTCCCGGTATAACGAACGATATAATGTAAGGGGCATTCGTAATACCGAATAATTCGTTATATTGCGAAGTTTTTTATCTTAATTTTAGATTTTCAGAAACTAATTCAAATAATGACGATATAATGTCAGGGGCATTCGTAATACCGAATAATTCGTTATATTGCGAAGTTTTTTATCTTAATTTTAGATTTTCACAAACTAATTCAAATTATGAAAGTAAAATTTTTTTATTTCAACAAAACAAGCAATAAACAGTAACTTATGATATGATTTATGTATATGTACGGTATAAAAAACTATAGTCCTTGAAAGAAGTCGCTAATTGAAGTTTATTTTTGATTAATCAAAAACCATAATTTAAAGATGTTGGCATTCATCCAAGCCTTATTTGAATGAGTATAGTTTATAGGAAGTGATTGGTTTCGAAATAATCGTGGTTTCTTTGCCTTTCGTAGAAGAAGGGGCTTTATTTTTTAGTACCAGATGCATTAGCGCAAACTCTTTCCTTTGATATATTTCTTCCAGGGGCAGTAGCTTCAGCAGCATGTACAAACGTTTTATCTGGTAACATTTATCTTCCAATAGAGGCCAGTTTCGTCTGCATTGAAAATCCCGTAATGAGTTACACTATGTTAAAATATAATAAAATTAATTTTCTTTGCTGCTAAGGCTTTGCTTTATTTTTTAGAGTTCGTAATATAGGGCAACCATGTGTTTAAGTATTCGTTATGTAAGGTATTTAGTGTTAACATTTTCTTTGTTAGTTTGTCTTTTGTTATTTTTTCGCTACTTTTTCGTTAAAGCGAGATTCGTTTTACCGAGCTGTGCCTGTACTTGCAAATTTTTGTTTTTCTGTTTATACTTCAAAATAGCTCAGTTGCATGTCTGCTGAGCTGCAATAAAATAAAAATTATTTTTTCTACGTTAAGTCTCGTGCTTCTATAACAATAATATCTATTTTATTTGTCATGACATTTTCAATTGAAAGTTAAATTGCAACACAATCGATGAATCGTAAAAAGCCATTTTATTATTATTAACAGATCACATAAGAACAAAATATAATATTTCCTTGAAGTCTTTTTCCGTTTGAGAAATACAATTATTAAAATATATTTAAAATATAAATAGAAAATAATTGTATAAAAATCACCTTAAACGAAAATTAACTAAACTAAATACATGTTGAATTTATTCTAAGAAGGCAATGACATAATTTCATTATGAAGTGGTGGGGCAGCACCCAGAAGTATAAACTATGAAAGCGTTAGACATCTAAAAGAAATTTCGCCAAACATGTCTCGCTAAAGTGTCTTCTGACTGATAACCTATTGAGTTCGTGGGATATGTACAGTACTGTGCAAAAAGACAATAAAATTTGTGTTTTTTTTTTTTATAAATTTCGATACATGTAAATACGTGAGTATCATGTATTCCAAAATGTTAAGGAACTATGTCCTACATCACAAAAAGCAATTTTAGTTGGGCAATTCTCAGGCAATTGTCCTCTGAACTTGTTTACGTGTCTTTACACGAAAATTCTCGCAGC
Source organism: Sturmia bella (assembly GCA_963662145.1). Taxonomy (NCBI): domain Eukaryota; kingdom Metazoa; phylum Arthropoda; class Insecta; order Diptera; family Tachinidae; genus Sturmia; species Sturmia bella. The sequence goes on from OY759169.1 coordinate 40,039,621, forward strand.
AATTTCTATAGCAATTTTTGTGTTTCCTCTTTGCTTTTATTTTATGTTAAGAAAAACAACAATAATGAACAAAATCCTTATTAAATGTACTGCATATACCCTTCTAGATTTAAATAGTTTCATATAAACACCTTCTCGCTATATTTATTTACCATTAATATTTTTAACTCATGTACTACAGCTGTGTGTACAGCACGAGCCGAAACAGAATATAAAGAAAATAAATGCTAAATATTAGTCTACGAAAACCAAACGAATTCAGATAAAATCGTCAAGTACGGGCAATTATTTTTCCCTTCTTACTTCCCTCTCCGAATGCTTCTTCAAGCTTAAGAATTGTTCTAAAAATAGCTCCAAAAACACTGGTAGGAAATAAAAGTCTTCGAAATATAGTTATAGAATTAATTTAAATTTTTAATCGAACTAAATGATTAACAATTGTTAATTAGTTTTCTCAGGCTTTAATTCGGTTCTACTTCCTCAGAATTGAGAAGGTTTTTTTTTTGTGATAAAGGATACAAAGCTCTACTACAATATATCAAAAACATAATTTCCGAGGCACTCGCTCGGAAAATTTCTCCGGAAAGAGAATACTATTGGGTGTTGCTTACACATTTGAATCACCTCCGGGCAGCCTAGGACTGATTGGTCACAGGTGTCTGTATTTGTTCGCCTCGGAAATGAAATTTTCCACCATTGCAATGTTTATACACCAATAATATTTTCTCCCATTCGAAAAATAAAAAAAAAAAATTTTAAATCGGTTGCTTCGTAAAGGTTTTTTTCTTTGGTATGTCGTAGTGAAACTTTTTTTTTCATCCCAAAAGCTCGATAGCAAAATATCCATAAATTTTTGTCTGTGCAAATCGACCCGGCCTAAATACAAGGCTATATGTTCTTATGAATACGTATTGCATACCCTCTGCCACATTTGAAAACATTTGCTGCGATAGTTCATATCATATTTGATAACCAAAGATTTATGTGTGTTAGTGAACTTGTTTATTATACCCTTCACATAAATGTGTAAGGGTATATATAAGTTTGTGATTCCGTTTGTAACGCATTGAAATATCCATCTAAGACCCCATAAAGTATATATATTCTGGATCAGCATCAATAGCGATTACGATTGAGCGATGTCCGTCTGTCCGTCTGTCCGTCTGTCCGTCGGTCCGTCTGTCCGTCTGTCCGTCTGTCCGTCTGTCCGTCTGTCCGTCTGTCCGTCTGTAGTCGTTGAAATACCGTTTCTGAGAAAACGGTTTGAGATAGAAACCTCATTCTTTCGCTAAAACGTGTGAAACCCCGGTAGTGGGTCTGCTATTGAAATTCAGTAAGATAGGTCCGCGGATAGCCGAGATATATTCAAAAAACCGGGTTTTGAGGGATATTTTGTGTAATTTTTGTATTCAGATTTTTGAAAAAAATTTTTTCTTAAAAACTAAACCATATCATTTTTAGTGCTCATTAAATCCTAGAAATGAAGGAATTTTTGAAATCGGCCCATATATATCCGAGATATAGCGTCTCCCGATTTTTAAAGAAATCGGCTTTATTAGCCAAATAAGACAACTTTTGGCACCGGAGATCAATCAAGATGGTATATATAGGCTATTTAGAGGCAAAAATGGAAAATTTTTCCACATCGGCCCATATACACTCGAGATATAGCGCCTCCCGTTTTCTCAAGAAGTCGGCTCTAAAAGCCAAATAAAACAACTTTTGGTATCAAAAATCGATTAGAATGGAACATATAAGGTGTTTAAAAGCAAAATTGGAAAATTTTTGAAATCGGTCCATATATATCTGAGATATAGCGACTCCTGATTTTTCAAGAAATCCGCTCTTTAAGCCAAATAAAGCAATTTTTGGCACTAAAAATCAATCAGAATGGTACATATAGACTATTTAGAGGCAAACGTGTAAAATTTTGGACATCGGCCCATATACACTCGAGATATAGCGCCTCAAGTTTTCTCAAGAAGTCGGCTCTAAAAGCCAAATAAAACAACTTTTGGTACCAAAAATCGATCAGAATGGTACATATAAGGTGTTTAAAAGCAAAATTTGAAAATGTCTGCAATCGGTCTATATATACCTGAGATATAGCGTCTCCCGATTTTTCAAGAAATCGGCTCTATAAGCTAAATAAAACAACTTTTGGCACCAAAAATCAATCAGAATGATACATATAGGTTAGTCAGAAGCAAAACTGGAAATCTTTTTGTCATCGGCCCATATATGTTCGAGATATAGCGCCTCCCGATATCTCAAGAAGTCGGGCCTGGAAGCTAAACGAAACAGTTTTTTGCACTAAATATTTGTCGGAATGGTACATACAGGCTGTTTAGGGGCAAAATTAGAAAATTTTTGGACATCGGCCCATATGCACCCAACTTTTGGTACCAAAAATCAATCATAATGGTACATACATATGTATATAATATTATATACATATGTATATAATATTTGCGATCATGTATGTATGTATGAATGTATGTATGTATGTATGTATGTATGTATGTATGTATGTATGTATGTATGTATGTATGTATGTATGTATGTATGTATGTATGTATGTATGTATGTATGTATGTATGTATGTATGTATGTATGTAGATACGTTTGTATGCATGTAGGTATGTATGTATCTACATACATATGTATGTATGCATGCAAGTATGTTAGCATAAACAATTTTTTTGCTTTGGTGTAAAAATGTGTATGTATGTACATACATATGTATACACGAGCTTGAAAATGAAAGTGATATAAAGAATTGTTGAAAAAAGGGTACGCAATGAAATTCTTTTAAACAATTGCGTCTTCAAATTCATTCACACAAAAAATCATTTTGGGTTTCCCTACGTACTTACATATGTACATACACACACATGTGTATGATGATACGCAATAGATCATCAACAACGTGCACAAGAAAAAAATAATTTTGTAAAAGCAAGCAATGTAAATATGTATGTATGTATATATGTATGTATATAATCATTGTTTTATGGAACACACTGAAAATATTCAATAATAAAGAATTTATTTTAGAGTTTTCTATTATAGATACATACATACATACATACGTATGCATGTACCCACATACGTAAGTAAATTGAAAAGAAAATCACACTTAATGGCAATGTTTAGCATTATAATTCAAAAATAATGCAATTATATGCAATTTTTTGTTAAATAAATTTTACTATAAAGTTAACTGATAAATAATTAAGAAATACATTTTGCTTTTCTTTATTTCATTGATATTAAAAAGAATTGGTGTCACCCAGTGGTTGAACTTGAGCATATTAGGAATTATTTAAATAAAAGTTTTGCAGACTGTGTTAAATCCCGGTAGTGGATCTGATATTGAAATTCAGAAAAAATCGGCCCATATATACCCCAGATATAGCGTCTCCCGATATTTCAAGAAATCGGCTTTAAAAGCCAAATAAAACAACTTTTCGCACCAAAAATCAATCAGAATGTATGTACCATTGTGAAGGGTATTTAAGATTCGGCCCAGCCGAATATAGCACTCTTACTTGTTTTTAATTAATTTACATTAATAAAACAAAGATACCTAAAATTGAGTATCTGATAAAATTTTATATTGAAAATATCACGGTTTTTTTTATTAATTTTTTTTTTTTGTTTGTAGGCGCTTGAGTTTCAACGTTTTGTTAATTTATGACAACCGTTATTTAATGCGACTTATTCAAAACTGATTAATTGTACTCAAGTGTCAAAAAGTTTTGAAACTAAACTGAATCATTTCTTTCACACCTGATAAATATAGAAACACACAACATACTTATTCGGGCTCCTTAAGAAAAACCTTATAAATTATTTGGTATTAAAACAAATATGTGTATATTTTTACTGCTTCTTGGCTTTTTAATCTATTGAATTATAAAGTACTTCAATGTGATTGAATTGTCTATTAGTGGCTTTAGTGAGTGAGAGTCTTGAAAAGTTATAAGCTTTTGCAAAATGTATCTATATTATTAAGGGCAACTCGCAAAGTAATTCACATGCATCAAATATTTAAGATATTAAGACAAAAAGCATTTCAAGCGTAGAACTTAATTATTTCATATGCACGAACTGTATATACATTTGAAGCTTCGGCACTGATGTTAGTTTAGACTGATAACACAATGGAACAAAATGAAGTTTTTATTGTGTTGTACGAAATTTTGTGACTAAAGCTACGTATAGACGATTATAAGATCTTACAATATTGTTAGAAAATGTATAGAATATTTTTAAATAATCGTGAGAACCTACCTAACAATTAATTGTCAGTTAACTGTCAATCGTCTGAACACTTTGGCATCATCATTGCTAGTACATTGTCAGGCATTGTCATATTGTAAGATGCATAAATTCTCAACACATTTGTAATGGCGTCATTGTCAGAGTAATGACAAAGAATATTAAAGAAAAATGTGTGTGTACGAAAGGGAGAGCAAAAACAAGAGAATAGTAAAAATGTGAGTAGGAGAGGTAAAAAGTTGCAGAAAAGAGATTAAAAAAATTAGAAACATGGTTATTGAGCGAGAAAAATAAAGAATGAATAATGGCATGTGTATGTGTGTGTATTTTGATAATGACAATTGGCTGACAATTTTTGATACGTAGAAAATCTTACATCCGTGTAAGCTGACAATTTTCGTTGGTAACTAAATTTATTGTCAGGCAATTAATTGTCTGGCCATGAAATTGTAAGATTTTCTTGCAATTGTCTGAACTGATAATTTTCTTAATGCTGACAATTTTGTATTTCTAGTAGATTGCCAGCACGTTATTAGGTCTTACAATATTGTAAGATCTGACAACCGTCTATACGAAGCTTAACTTATACTAACTAGGGGCCACTGATTTCAAATCTATGTTATTATCCCTTTTTATTGCACCTGTCAACAAAGTGACAATAAGTAATTGGATGTAGTTAGTAGGGGTGTTCATTACCTTAAATCAATACTTAAGATAACTTATATCGTATGTTAATAAGAATGTGATATAAATATATAAATAATTTTTTATGCAGCAACTTTAGCCTTTAGTTACGGTTAACTAGTTTTTCTGGGTGCCGTTGTTTCGTTCGCCGGTAACTGGCTGAGTTCCCTGCTGGAATGTTGTATTAAACGAGTTGTACGTTTAATGCTGTTTTTGTCACTGATGACTTCTGTTAGTGGTTCGACTAGAGATGTGCGGTTGTCGTGAAAATGTCGTGTCACGAGTAATTCAGGCGGGATTGTGATATATTTTTAGAATAATAACTCGTGAGTGCGTGATTTTAAAATAAAATTCCGTGCGTAATAGTGTTTGATTACGATTTTAAGGCAGTTCACGAAGTTTTACGAAAAAGTTAAATTACTAATGTCATTTTCGTTTCTACAGCAAAGGTCAATACTATTTCTAATATTGTATGGTAACATACAAATAAAAAATTCTGGAGTGCATAATTGCGTAATTTTGTGTAGAAACGAAAACGGTTTAACTTGTCTGGTTTAGAAAAATACTTTCACACATTTTTTCATGAATTATTTTTCAATGCAGATTATTTTAACTAAATTTCTACTACACACGTAAAGTACATTAGCCTAGGTCGATGTGTAGGGAAGGAAAAATCGTTGCAAGTAATTCCATGATTAATTTTAACCCTATAAACTATACGCAGTGTGAAAACTACATCATTTGTTAAACCTACGATTATTGTAACCTTCTTGTTTCATGAGATTAAGTTCGAAAAGCAAGGAATGCAAGAGCAAATGGAATGGCAGAAGACATATATGTGACATATATAAGGAAATTTCTTGATGGAACTCTCCAGTTCTGTATCATCAAACGTTGAAAAACCTTTTGGAAAAGTATTACATTACAAAGAAAATAGTTCTGAAAACAGTCGTTTTGAAAATTAAATGGCATCGCAGATAAAAATAAAAATTAGAACCAGCTATAATATTTTTAAATGCTGGCAATCTCCGGGTAATAATCCACTTTTGTAGCAATTGCGTAACTGACATATGTATGTCGAAAACAACAGCGCAGTTCATTATTTGGTGCAAATGTCTTGCGTAAGTGCGAATGCAAAAAATCGTTGCTTTTTCTTTGCAACCCAACAACAAAATATACAAGGTTGCACTCGCAATATTTTTGCATTTACTCACCGCTAATTACGTGTTGCTTGTTTCGCATGAGTATTGCGTTTGCAACACTGAACAAACAAAGAATTTTAGAGATGGAGCCAACAGCGATTACCAAAAAAATAAAACGTGGAAAATTAAAAATTGTGTATTAATTTATCAGCTGTTATTTGGAGTGCAATAAAATTTGCAAAGTTGTTAAAAAGGGTGCTCAATATTAGTTGCAATATAATCGCAAATGCAAATAGTCGCAACCAAAAACGCACCAAACGCTGAGTACCGCTAACATATGTCGACTTAAGTTGAGTTATATGAGCTCCAATATTCTACTAACAGAATTCCATATTAATGTGAATTTCAATTTGGTGTCGCTGACGAAATTGACGAAGTTTAAATTATACAAACAAAACAGAAATGAAGTAATTCTTAATAAAAGTCCTATAAAACGCCAATAAGCGCCAAAATTTCCTAGAAAACATGTTTTTATTAAATCATATATGAATTTTTCCATATTATAATCTTTGATGTATCAAAAAACTAAATTGCTCATTTTCATATTTTCAAAGAAATTGTTCTACATTGAAAAAACACTGCTTTCTCAAAACCATGTTTTAAGACTTAGGTCGTTATCGCTTAAGACCACAGTTTGTATTTGGCATCAATACAAAGGAAAATGCGTGGTAGAAAAATTTTGATCGTGAGCGAGAGTGATGTGAGGCCCAAAAAAAGAGAGTGAGAAAAATTATTATGATCGTGAGTGTGCGAGATGTGAGCTAAAAAACAGTCACGCGCACATCTCTAGTTTGGACTTTTAGCGTTAAACTTTGATTAAACAAATATCACTTTTAAACGTAAAAGCTTTTTAATATAAATTTTCTTACTCTGAATAGTTAAATTAAAGATTATTGGATAACTATTATTAATCAGAGTTTTCTTTATAATTTTACTTTTAATGAGTTCGCTTTGATGTTTTCTGTTTAGTTACCAATAAAATCTTACGTATTGTTTTTAAGCACGCACTTAGGCTGTATTCAAAATGAAGCCAGGATTGGGTATGGTTAAAATCATTCCGAAACTGTGATTGCATATGGCTAACAATAAGTATTTAGTGCTTGAAAAATCCGTACTTAAAACAAGTACAACGTACAGTATTTTTCGGTTAATTGACCCTACGGTTAATTGGTTTCCACGCTTAATTGAACCACATGATCGAGCAAAAAAAATATTGCATACGAACACCATGTGAATTTCCTCGGATAATTGAACCCGGTTAATTGATTTTCCCGCTTAATTCGTTCAAAATTCATGTCATCAAAAATAAATTTCCTCTTACTTTTACCCGGTTAATTGCATTGAAAAATAATCTGGCATTTTTGCACATACATATTTGACATCATTTGTGAAAAACACTGGGTGGCATCTCTACTATACACATATATGTACATTTTTTGCTGTTACTTGCATTTTTTTTTTTTTTCGTTTAAGGTAAAAAAAAATTATTTGGAAAAACTTAAAGTGCACATATGCGATTTCTTTTAATTCATTAGTACATAGTTTCAATTATGCGTGATTTCTGTAATTGAACAAACTGTTCAATTAAATAGGTTTCTTGTAATTGAACGAATTGTTCAATTAAACGGGTATCGGCTAATTGGTTCCCCGGTTAATTGAACAAAAAATTGTGCAAATTTTGATGTGCAATTAACCGAAAAATACTGTATTTGATTTAAGGAATTCCGTACTTACCGAACTACTGATACCGCTTAGGATTTTTATTGCTAATTTGCTGCAATTTTCAATTAATAACAAATGTAATAGTATACATTCTTACGAATGTACAAGTAACTTGTGTATAAAAAAATTTCAAATAAATTTGGGAGCATTTTTACCCTAATTGTTAAGTTAATTAACATCTAATTGTTAATAAAATCAAAAAAGCGAGTTAGGCTCGTCTAGAACGAATCGTAAATACCCTGTACAACTGTGTATAAACTCAGTTTTGTAGGCTGCAGTCTAAACGTAATGAAAATCGTTTTAGTTTTATTATTGAAGATGTGCTTTAAATAATTTATTGTGGACCGATGTAGCAATTTTTACCTTCCTGAAGTTGCTGACTTGCAATAGCAAATATGTATATGACTCGATATTACAATAGATTAGCCCAAGAAAAAAGTTTTCTCAGAAAAGGTATTAAAACAACATCCAGACGGACTTTTCTATCAAGAGTGAGACCAAATGTACATACATATGTACATATATTCTTTTTGAGGGTCACATATCAGAATTATAAAAACTACCAACGGAATACCAAATTTAAAAATACCCTTAGTGCTTCTTTTTTGATGGCTATAACGAGCATGCTTGCGTTCACACACAGACATGTGCTTAACATTTATGAATAAGAGTTTATATGTATGTATATTAATATAAGTTTTCTAAAATTATAAAAAGTAATAGATATTTAACGAAATTTGACAACAAATGGAAAATTTTAATCAGTGAGAAACTTTTGGCTTTTGGGAAGTGTGAATAAATTGGAGTGCTAATTGAGCGAAAAATTTGGCACATGTTAACAAGTTTAATAAATTAGTGCGGCAAATGTTGTTGTGTATAAAAATAAATTTAAAATCAGCTATTAAGTAAATCTATTTAAAAATATAAAATAGGATTACTCTAGACTCTTTGAACTTAAACAGCTTTAGGTCGTATGAAATATCAAAATCATGATACCTTTTGAAATTTGGCAACTATTATTGTGCAAATGCATGTTTGCTGTTGCTAACTCAAAATTATTTATTATTGAAAAGATTTTCAAATCGAAGAATTTGGCGGAAAAAGAGCATCGCTTTGTTAATGCATATTTTTAAAACTTCATAAATACGCACCTCCTGCAATTACGGCATATATAGTTACAAATAAGTATTTTTGTTTTGTATAATCTTTTGAAACTACTTTAAAAATATTTGCACTATTCAACATTTTAATAAAAACAAGTGTGCTATATTCGGTAGTAATTAAAAGCTTTTCTATATAAATGTGCAATATCAGATTACATATTACATACATCCCAGTTTATTTGGAAAACAGGTACTTATGAATATTAAAATGGTATGATCATTAATTTTAACCAAGCATTAGAAAAAATCGGAAACTGAAAATGCATTTTGTAGATAAAATTGAACACCTATTTATATACAAAAGGGTCCGACATCTATCGTTTTTTGTTGTTGCAACCAGTGCTTATTTCGTGAATGGTAATACTTAGCTCATGTTTGATTTAACAGATAATTCGTTTTATCCTTCCGCTGAACGAATATGGTTGTGTATACGCTTCGCAAAGTGGGCCTGCGATCGACTTACAGAAGATGCCGATTTTGCCAGAAAAAAAAAATCATCTTTTCAGATGAAGCTCAATTTGATTTTGGCGGGTATGTAAACAAGCAAAATTGTTGCATTTGGGCCACAGAAAGCCCACACGCATACATTGAAAAGCCGACGCTTTGCAACGTCGACGACGAGTCACTGTTTGGTGCGGATTTTGGTCCAGAGGCATAATTGAGCCATTTTTCTTCGAAAATGGGCAAGGAGTGACCGTTGTCAATGGCGATCGTTATCGGGTCATGATGAACGAATTTTTGTTCACAAAAATTGAAGAGGAGGTTATTGGCACTTCTGGTTTCAACAGCCGAGGCTACACTGGATTTTTTATAGCAAAAAAAAAGCTATTTGGCAGACCCTTTACTTAAAAGAACAATCTTTTTTTAGAGACTAGTGTTTGCGGAATTTCACCGAAAATTTCACTTACAACTTGTATAGCAATTACTTATTGTCTGCATCACATTGTAACTATATTTATATATCTGTTACTTTTTGCATTACATTGTATGTATTTTATAATGAATTCGCTTTTCTGTGTTTTATATAGCTTAGTTTTTACAGCGCCAACTATTTATTAAGCCAAGAGATCTAAGTTCGAATCCCAGATCGGCCGAACATAACATGATTCTTATATCCTGTTCATACATGCAGCAATATTCAAATTATAACAATTAAAGCCATTATTGAGACAAAATTTTCATATAAAAATTACAATTAGCTTATTGGCAATTAAGAGATAATTGTTTCAATAATGAGTAAAATTTATAATGCAACACTGTTAGATTTGTATTAACAGTACCAAATGAACAAGCTTTTACAATAACAGTACATATTGAACACTCCTTGTGAAAATTTTAGTAATCAAATGTCAACAAAATAAATAAACAAAAAACAAATTTTTTTTTTAAATTTTTTATGATAAGGGGTGTTTTTTTTCGATGTATACAACTTTAAGTTGCAATAAAACAACGATGGATTATTTGATTGGCATGAATTTTACTTATCCGAAAGATAATCTTGTGGCATTACATTTTAAATATGTATGACTTCTGGCATATGACCGCCACGGCTGGCGCGGATGTAGTCCAATCTGGACTTCCAATTTTCGATTACTTTTTCCAACATTTCTGGCCGTATATCGGCAATAACACGGCGAATGTTGTCTTCCAAATGGTCATGCGTTTGTGGCACAAGCACGTTGCGCAGTCTTGTTGAAATCACATCTGCTGGACATCATGGTTATTCAATTCAGGAATGAAAAAGTTAGTAATCATGGCTCTATATCGATCACCATAGACTGTAACTTTCTGGCCATCATCGTTTTTGAAGAAGTACGGACCAATGATTCCACCAGCCCATAAAGCTCAGATTTTGTGGATGTAACGGTGTTTCGACATGCACTTGAGGATTAGCTTCACTCCAAATGCGGCAGTTTTGTTTGTTGAAGTAGCCATTCAACCAGAAGTGCGCTTCATTGCTAAACAAAATTGTGCGCGATACGTATTCCGCACAGAACCATTATTTTCGAAATAAAATTGCACTATTTGCAAGCCTTGTTCACGCGTGAGTTTATTCATGATGTACATATTGCCAAACCAAACTGAGAATAGATCACTTGACACCTGTTAAATCGGTAGCCATCTGGAACAGTAATGCCAACTTAGAGTTCTATACATCGAAAAAACACCCTTTACAAAATAACCAAATGTAAACAATAACTTTTTCACCTGCCAAATGCTAATTGTCGTAGCAATATTAAGTATGTATGAACACCAAAACGATATTGCCAATTAACTGAATATTGTTTCAATTAAAAAGGCATATGTGAACAGCATATTATATTTTTTTGAGTTTAACTGATGTTTGGTAACTAAAATTGCCATGAGCAAAATTTGATTAAAAGTCATGCTAAATTCGTACAAAAATAATAACCTGATTCAATGTCATAGTACAACACACTATCTATTTAAATCGCTTGTTGCAACTTTTATTCTAATTATTACGATGGCGATTTACATAAATTCTATCAGAGGTGTTCGATAAAGAAATAAATTATTTGCTTCTGAAGCACGATTTCAATATTTGTATCACTCAATAAAACAACATTTTTCGATCGACGTTATAATTCATACTGAAACCAGGATTTATTTTTACAAATGCGTTTTATACAAAGTATGTTTCAAAAAACGGTATGTATGTAACAATAAATTGGAATGTGTACCGCAAGAAATGAAAAAAAAATAAGAAATTAAATGACAAATTTTAATGAGAACAAAGGCGTCGGCATAAATTGCTAAAATTCAGTGGGAGTATAATTTAAAAATAGTTCATAGTATATAATTCAAATTCTTTCTGTAACAATATATGTTGTGACAAATTTAACAATAAATGTAATGATCGATTGATCCTGAACATTCCGGGGCCATTGAAAGCTTCAGGTTTCAAGGTTTCAATAAAAGTGCTAGCTTGTGAATAGGTCTTCGAAACAATCCAGATGCAGTTTTGACATCAGCGACTCTTATTTTACCGTCATTGCCTGGGTACAACCTTACAATGCGGCCCAATGGCCATTTTAACGGAGGTATGTTGTCTTCGTGCACCAGTACCAATGAGTCAATATGAAGATTCGGCTGCATCTCTGACCAACGGTTCTTTTCAAGGAGCTCATTTAAGTATTCGGAAGACCATTTTTTCCAAAATTGTTGTTTTACCGCTGTTATTCGCTTCCACCTTTCCAGGTGACTAATTTCGTGACATTCTATCTTTCGTTCTGGTAACGCATTGAGTGGCGCGCCAATTAGCAAATGGCCTGGTGTCAAGGCTTCCAAATCATTGGCATCGCTTGGTAGGGCTGATATCGGTCTGGAGTTCATAATAGCCTCAATTTCAATAAGTGTTGTTGCCAGTTCTTCATATGTCATTTTTGCGTTTGACAATGTACGGAAAAGGTGCCCTTTAGCCGATTTAACGGCTGCCTCCCAGAGGCCTCCAAAGTGGGGTGCTCTAGGTGGAATAAAATTAAATTTAATAAAATGTTTGTTACAAAAATTGAAAATATTGGTTTGATAGGACTTGTCTGTGAATGATCGTTTGAGATCAAGTAGTTTTGCGTTAGCTCCAACAAAATTTGTTGCGTTGTCGCAATATATGTTAGCTGGTATACCGCGACGGCCAATCAGCCTTTTGAGTGCTGCAATAAATGCGTCGGAGGAAAGGTCTGAAACAGGCTCGATGTGAACTGCTTTGGTTGAAAAACAAATAAAAATTGCCACATAACATTTGTAAGGCTGCTTTCCTCGAATCTTTAAATACGTATAAATCGGTCCACAAAAGTCTACTCCGCAATTTTCGAATGGTCTTGAAACTGTAACGCGGCTCACTGGTAGAGAACCCATAACCTGAGTTAGTAGCTTAGGGCGATAGCGGATACAGCTAGGACATGAACGCAGAATTTTTCGTGCTATTGATCTGGCCCCAACTATCCAAAATGTCTGTCGAATGAACGATATAAGTGCATTCGGACCAGCGTGAAAATTGGCCACATGATAATGACGGGCCAAAGTAGTTACAAATTGACTGTCTTTCGGTAACAAGAATGGATGTTTCCTATCGTGGGGAATATCAGCGTTTTGCAGTCGACCTCCAACTCGAATTAATGAAAAATTATCAACATCTTCGATGAAGAGACTTAGTGATTTTAATGAGTTCTTAATGGGTAAATTTTTCTTCAACATCTTAAACTCCTCAATGAAATAATGTTGTTGGATGTTCCATATGATACAAAGTAATGATTTGCGTAATTCCTCTGTTGTTATTTCCACATCCGTTACTCTGCTTTTAAATCTGAACATTCTACAAATGATTCTTAGCAGGCGATGATAGGAACTTAGGCGATTAACTAATTTAATAATAGGATTTTCGTAAATCTGGCAATTGAATACAGTTTTCCGTAACGCTGAGTTTACTAATGGATCCATTTCTGTCAATTTAGTTTTCGGCCAGTGTTCCATCGATTGTCGAAGAAAATTTGGGCCTTGCCACCAAATGGAGTTTGCTAGTTCTTGTACTGTACATCCTCTAGATATGATATCTGCTGGGTTAGAAGAAGTTGGGATATGATGCCAAGTGCAGCCTTCGGTTTCCTCTTGGATATCTGAGATTCGATTTCCGACAAAGGTAATAAGCGTAGATGAATGCTTTTGAAGCCACTGTAGCACTACTGTTGAGTCTGTCCAAAGAAAGGTTTGCGGTGTAGTTGTGCCGAATATAGGATAAATTTTGGTATATAATTTTGCTAGCAAGTGTGCTGCACAGAGTTCTAATTGTGGAATTGTTTTCTTTTTTGTTGGGGCTATTCTACTCTTAGCTGTCAGTAATTGAACGCGAATGTTACCATTGCTATCAGTGGTTCGTACATAAAAACAACAGCCGTATGCACGAAGTGAGGCGTCGCTAAAACCATGCAACTGTAATGATATAAAATCTGCCTGAAAAACGAAACGTGGAGTTTTTATTAAATGCAAATTATCAAGGTCACCAATAAGCGACAAAAACATATCCTTTGCTTGCTGAGGTACTTCTGTATCCCAGTCAGTTTTGGATATCCACAAGTCCTGCATTAGGACCCTTGCTTGAATTATAAGTGGACAAACTAAGCCCATTGGATCAAAAATTGATGATACTAATGAGAGTATTGACCTTTTTGTCACTGATGAATATTTCTTTTTCGGCTTGAACGAAAAATGAAACTGATCTGCAACGGAATCCCAAGTGATTCCGAGCGCGCTAGTAATAGCCGGTTCCATAATGTTAACTAGCTCAGTTTCAGTTGTCGCTACGCGGAATGTTGGGCTGTTCGAGTTGAATTTAGTTAGTGTAAATCCACCTTTGCTTAATAAACTTGTTGTTTCTGTTTTGATGCGAGATAGCGTTAGCAAATCGTTTGCACCACTCAGCAAATCGTCAACATAAAATTGAGTTTTGAGGACATGAGAGCCCATCGTGTACTGTTCGTGAAATCGATCCGCAAGATAATGCAAACTACGTATGGCCAAGAATGGAGATGCAGACATGCCGTATGTAACGGTGTTCAGCTGATATGTGCGAATGGGCTGATTTTCATTTTCACGCCAAAGTATAAGCTGAAACTGTCTATGTAGAGGATGTAGAAGAATCATTCGATACATTTTTGAAATGTCGGCTGTCAAAGCGTATTTCCATAAACGGAATTTCAGAAGTAATACAAATAAATCATCTTGAATTGTTGGTCCAGTACATAAGATGTCGTTTAGCGATTTCGTTGACGATGTTTTCGCCGACGCGTCGAAGACCACGCGCAATTTCGTGCTCAAACTATTTGGCTTTAAGACATACTGATGCGGCAGGTAAAAATGAGGTTCTTTTAAATTCACTTCTACTTGAGTCATGTGACCTAATTGCTCGTACTCCCTCATAAATTCTATATATTGCTGTTTAATAGTATTATCACGGCCTAGGCGTTTTTCTAGTAGAAGAAACCTTTTGAGTGCTAATTGTTGTGACGCACCAAGTACTAAGGGATCGTCTTTAAACGGGAGCATTACTTGAATCCGACCGCTATCGGCTATGCTGACGTGACTTTTAAAATGATCTTCACAAATCTGATGGATTGAGTTAAGTTTGATTGGCAATGAGGACACTTTTTCCATTGACCATAAAAGTTCAAGCTGCTGGCTTAAATTGTTTTCGTATTCATCATGTACCACAGTACTATATGAACGAGAAGGTGTGTTATTAGCAAATGTTTTATATGTACCCGAAACGATATAGCCAAAACATGTTTCTTGCAAATATGGTAAATTGGAGCCGAGTTTGATTTTGTTCGCCCCAATGCTTTCGAAGAAAGCGTCTGCACCGAGTAGCATGTCTATCGGTTGCGATTCGTTAAAATGTTCATCCGCTAAGGTAATATTAGAGGGTAAATGCCAATGTCCAATATCAAGGTCCAGGTCTGGTTGGTAACCAGAGATACGATTTGTTACGTATAGTTTTAAAGGAAATGATGAGGCATTTAATCGCGAACGAATTGTTGTATGTGTCTCATATTTTACTTTGGATGTTGAATTACCGACACCCAAAATATTGATCGATACTTTTTGCTTTGGCAACTGTAGTAATTGAGAAAATTGTTCTGATATAAGATTTACCTGTGAGCAGGAATCCAGCAACGCACGACAAATTTTCCAATCACCTTGGTAGTTTTTGACGAGAACTACCGCTGTGGCTAAAATTGTTACATGCGTAGAATTTTCGAAATGTACGTTTATGCTTGCTGTTGAAGTAGATGGGTATGCCGGGGCCAATGAGACAATGTTTTGCGGTGGCGTGTCGTTTGTAGGGCGATGTAACAGTGTGTGGTGTGACTTTTGGCACGTTTTGCACTTATTTTTAGATTTGCATTTGTTAACGGTGTGCCCCTCATTGAGGCAGTTGATACAAAGACCTAGTCTTTTTACAGTGTTGAATCGATTTTCAAATGTGAGCGATTGTAGATTTTTACACTCACTAATCCAGTGTTCAAGAGACTTACAGAAACCACATGATCTTTGTTGCTGGGTATGAAATGATGAACGAGTATTTGGTCGTTGATAATGATGATTTGAACGGTTTTGCTTATGGTGAGTGTGATTATTTGCATAAGATGATAGTTGCGATTCCGATGATTCAAGAAATTGACACCGCCTTTCTAAATGTTTACAATAATCAGTCCACGATGGCAATTGGGAAAAATCTAAACTCTCTTTCCATTTGATTTGTGAGTCGATATCCGTTTTTTGCATGATGATATGAATAATTAAAGCATTGCAAATTTCTTCTTCCCTTCCCAACGATTTGAGCGAGCTATAAATTGCAGAGGCGCTATCTACTAAACTGCGTAGTTGAGCGCCGCTAGCCTTCTGCACTGAGTGGAGATCATAGAGGTTCTGAATATGTTCCAAGAAAATTAATGTTTTATTATCATAACGCTCTTCTAACCTTTTAAGAGCCTTTTCATAATTTTCCACCGAAACCTCAAACGCGCGAACAGTATCTAGTGCTTGACCAGACAAACAGTGCAATAGATGATTAAATTTTTCAATTTTGGACAGCGATGCGTCTTTATCGACAAATTGTTTAAACGAAGAAATAAAGTTTTTGTAATTAGAATATTTTCCGTCAAATTTAGGTAGATCTATGCTTGGCAATTTACTTGCTGTTGCAAATGGAATTGCAACAGATTGGTCTAATGATGATCGCTTATAGTTGTCACCTAGTAACTCAATTATTTTTGCTTTTGTTGTTATACACAAATCTTCCAAATCAGCTCGCGCAGCGTCTGCCGGATTCTTTTGTTCAATATCTGATTGAATTTTTAATACCTGCTTGAAATATGCCTCTACTAATGAAAGTCGGCATTCTAGTTCTGCAATTGACATTGTTGAGGACACTAAGTTTTTGATTCGTGTTATATTGCCCTTAGTTGTTTGTCTTTGTTTTTGCAGTGATTCTAAGTCGGCCATGATCACTGAATTAATTTGTTTTACTTTATTTAATAAATGCTGCTTGTAATAATGAAGAGAGTGTAAACGATCACAAAAAAAAACTCAATTGAACTCAAGAGCGTGCACTTTGCTTGATTACTAATTACGATCTTTGCGAAGATTGTTAATTTCAAAAAAGTCTATTTTTTTTTATGAGTGACTTGTATCAACGTGTATTGATATGTTTAGATTATTGTGTTAAATGAGCTCGATTTACAAATGTCTCTTACTGTAACAAATCTTTTGTTCTTATTAATTGAGTGACACATATGTATGTATATTATTAGTAACTTATAAAATGTTAATAAGTTCTGGTATTTTTTTTGAATTAATTTGCAAATATTTTCGAAAAAATTACTTTATTGTTTCAAACCGATTTCGCTAAATCGTGCCCCACGTTGGGCGCCAGAAAATGTTCGATAAAGAAATAAATTATTTGCTTCTGAAGCACGATTTCAATATTTGTATCACTCAATAAAACAACATTTTTCGATCGACGTTATAATTCATACTGAAACCAGGATTTATTTTTACAAATGCGTTTTATACAAAGTATGTTTCAAAAAACGGTATGTATGTAACAATAAATTGGAATGTGTACCGCAAGAAATGAAAAAAAAATAAGAAATTAAATGACAAATTTTAATGAGAACAAAGGCGTCGGCATAAATTGCTAAAATTCAGTGGGAGTATAATTTAAAAATAGTTCATAGTATATAATTCAAATTCTTTCTGTAACAATATATGTTGTGACAAATTTAACAATAAATGTAATGATCGATTGATCCTGAACAAGAGGTAAACGGAAAACTTTACAAAACAAACTTAAAGAAACGAAATATGAAAACAATATAAGGTAGAAGATAATCACATAAAAACAATAAAAAAAAAATTACTTGTAAATTTTTTTAAAAGTAACGACACGTACTCGCTGGTTGCTGGGGAAACTCAGCCGTGTCCAGGGTCGTTCAGTAAATAATTGAACACCTTTTATTTTGTAGACAAAACGTTATTAAACGTATTTATTTATCGTTCGTTTCTATTTTAATTTTGTGAATAATCCTTGCGTTGGGGCAAACAGGTGACGACCATTGAAGCGAAGTCACGAATTCTTCCTTGGAGAAGAAGCCTAGCTTCCAAGGATGGATGGGGTCTTCGTAGTGTCCTTTATTGGAGAAGAAGCCTACCTCCAATAAAAAAGCTCGCTTCAGATCGTGAGAAAAAGAGACTGGATTTGTAGTCAATTGCCCTCGAATTACTTTTACTATTTATTCAAATAATATAAGGAATTTCTACACGCGACTCCATACGCATATCAGATAAGTATCCTCCGTCCAATATGCCGTAATTGCCTTGTGCTGGGCTGCCGACCAACTGACTCAAACTGATCATTGTCTGGCTATTTATACCCGCCAGTCAATGAACATGTCTACGAATATCGTGGCAGAGGTTTGAACTAACCTGTTTGATGCTTGAATCAAACCTCTGTTTATTGTTGTTACAATTTGTCTTAATAATAGTATTTCAAAAGAAAAAGACCGAAACTAGCGGTCATTAATTTTATATACAAAACACTAACAAATAATTTTTGATATTTTATCTTATAATGATATTAAATAACAATAGGGAAATTCAGGTATGTAAATAACAAAAATGCGTGTACGTACATATATGAGCGACTAGGATATATGTATGAGTACAGTTTGTATTACAAAACGAAAATGCTTTATTTCATATGTACGTAGGTATGTATGCCTATATTTCTGTCCCAAAACGAAGGATAACTTTGGGAGTCACAAGTATTTACATATTTTTATATTGCTCAAGAATACAAACTAATTTTGTAAGCATAAAACTGTGGGTTTTTATTCGAACGTCAAATTTAAAAAGTGTAACTTGTGGGTCATCGTGCAAAAATATGTATTTCTGTAATCAGAAATGTAAGTATTGGTTGTTACTAGTACCAAACGGTTGCAAATATTGTGATATTTACGAAAAAATCAATTGGATTAGTTCTGAATAAAAACCTCACCCATAAAGACGATTTTGTAATGTCTTCTAAGCAAGTACAGTAGTTTTCCGATTTAACGAACCTAATTGTTGTCAGGCCGGTTCGTTAAAGTGAATTGTTCGTTATATTCAGTACTAGCTTAAATTGGAAAAATTTCCTCTATTTTATTCAAAACTCAAAGGGCCTTATTCATAATAAATATTTTTGACTTATAAAACTCTTATTTGACTAGTGTTCCATACAAATTTGTCAAATAGCAGCATTATAAATCTGTTATAATTTTTATGGACAAGGGGTTTTTAAAATGTTATTAAAACAACACACATATTTCATTAAAATAAAGGTTAAATGATTTCCGCTTATTTTCAACTTTTCAAACAATGAGCATTAACGTATGTATGTATGTGTGTACTTATTCCAACTAGTATGGTGATTTTTGTATCCAAGAATTAATAAATTCCATGTGTGGCAATGCTAACAATAAACCGTTATGAGTGTACGAATCATTGTGAATTATTCTCAACAGGGTGTTAGTATGATAAGAGCGTTCACTTAGATAATAACGTGCTGACTCCGAAAAAGAATTATAATAAATATGTTGCCAGATTAGATTTTGTGCAAATTAAACCTTTAAAATGGAAGCATACTTCTAGGCTTTTAAAATATCTAGTTTTAATGTGTTTTTACTCTGTAGTTTACATTAAGAAGGATTTATCTAATAAAACTTCAAAGATGTTTTAACATCACATTTTCATATTTTGATATTTTAACTCATGGGTAATAACTAAATTATTGTGATAGGTCAGATACAAGTTAACAATACTCAAGCTTAATCAGAAGGCATTTGAATTTCTCTCAACACATGTGAGCAGTTTTTTTTAAAGGGAGAAAGAATCATGCGTTTGGTTATTACACCACAATCTAAAGAGGCGAGAAAGCGCTGTTCTGTCCTAAAAGCTGTTTCCCTGTTTGTTTATATTTTGTTATTTCTTAACACACAAAAATGTGTGTCATTTATTTTTACAACTTTATTACTGTGTGGCATTAATCATAGACTGTGAGTATTTACGAACGAACATGCATGTAATGATTATTGGTTTGTAGGTTAATATTTATTTGTGATACGTTTACTGAAATTAATTCAATATTGTTGTTATTAATATTTATTAAAGGTAGACATTAACGAATTCATTAAAAAGTACTTCAAGTAGTGTGGCGGCTACTCACTCTACTCTAGGAAATAAATATTTTCCTGTATGAGTGAGTACAAACAGAAATAAGTAGAGAAGCACAGTGGGTTACCCATACTACTGTTTGACTTGCATTTAGAGTAATAAGTTCATGTGTGTATTGCGTTAATGTAATACTGAAAAGGATATACATACGTATATATCACACCTAAGAAAAATTAGAAATTCAAGCAAAACTTTTACATTACACGCTAAATATATAGATATCATTTCATCTGTCAAAAACATTTGAAAAGCAAAATGAGTTAAAATAACTATTAAGGCGTTCTTTAAGTTTTGCTTTCAAGGCTGTCTATAATTCCACATTAAGTTTCTGTCAGTAGCCATAATAATTAATAAACAAATGTTCAACCATTTTGCTTTATGTCGTATTATATTAAAATAAATTGAGTCAAGTACGAGGCTGGCTCACACACTTAGGGTTCCGTACGTATGTACGTGTAATGTATGTATGGAATGGCGTATATGAATACATATGTATATTTTATAAATTTCATCTCTCTGTTTTTACAGCTACTTTATGTTGTATGTGGACACCTAGTAATTTTCCACTTGTTGTTGTTGTTGTTGTAATTTGCTGTTGTAAGGCATCTGGGAATACATACACTGTGCGAATTTCGGCTCTCTATCTCTTACGGTTCGAGAGTTCTAGCTGTTACTCTATGTTGTAAAGGGATACCTGGTAATTTTACAGTTGTTGTTGTTTTTAGCAAGTGTTGTAGTGGAGCATATGTGAATACACATATTGTGCAAATTTCATCCCTCTGTCTCTCACGGTTCGAGAGTAACGGCTAATTGCAACTTTTCGTTGTATGGGGACACCTGGTAGTTTTCGACTTATTGTTGTTTTTAGTATTTGTTGTTGTAGCGGCAAGGTACAACAACATCCTGTGAAAATTTCAGCTCTCTAGCTCTTACTGTTTCGGAGAATGGACGTTGTGACGGACGGACGGACGGACGTACGGACGTACTTGTCTTGGTAATAGGGTTCCGTTTCACTCTGATGAGTACGGAACCCTAAAAACAACTAAGGGTTCTCCCGATGGTAGTGCAAACGATATAAATGTGAACAAAAATCACATTTTTCTCATGTAACAGCAATATATTTGTATTTGAAATTTGTTTCATTTGCACAAAAAAAAAATCTTGAGCCAAAATTAATATACAAGTTAACATGAGGTTGGTTATCATTTGTTTATATTATTCTGAACTAATAATTAATAATAAATTAATAATAATTGTTTGAATATTATTATTTTGTTATTTATAGTTCCAATTATTACAAATGTTTATTAATATATTTTTTCATTGTTAACATATATTTAAGGTCCTGTTTCTTTAGACTTGTTAAAATTTAAGTTACCTTATAATATGTTGTAATTTGGTTTTTGAATTTGTCATTATTTTTTCAAATTGAAATGATTATTAATAAACTGATGAACCTAGAAACACGTCTTTTTTTATAAAACCGTATATTCGGTCATAAATTCGTGTTCTACGTAACTTACACGTATGCTCAGATGCAAATAAATAATATAAACCACAATCCCGATTGCTTTTCTGAAATTAAATTTTTTGTGTAAAACAATATTAAAGATCAAAGCGAATTTATTACCAGGTGGGTGCATTAGAATTCGCTGCACAACACACAAACTAACACTTGCATTTTGTAAGTGTAATGGGATTTTAGTTATCAAAAATGCATTTCGTTTTAGTTCTATTTCTCAATTTTCTTTTAATTGTCAATAATATGTTTTAACAAAAAGAGTGTTAATATTTCCTAAGCACTTTAGAAGTTATATGTTAGTTGTGTTGAATGCTTTACAATAAAAATTCTCTTGGAGAGTATATTGGAAAAATTGAATTCTGCGAAAAATATAAATTCTAATTTAAAATGCAAGTCTGAAAGAGTTTGTTGAAGTCTTAACAAGTGCAAGTGATTAAAGAAACGAAGGGTACATTCTTGTTTTAGATATCGCAGAGCGCTGGGTTGATATGGATGTTATCATAATCCTACATTTCAATCGAATCTACCATGCAAAGTTCTTATAAATATTCGAGTGCAAAACTGCTTATGTTTTTATTATTAAATTTTTTGTGGGTTGGAAATAAAGCATCAATTAATCTCTGGTAAAATTTCTGATTCAAAAAAAATTCATTTTAGGACAGAATACTTTAGGAGAATACCTCGAATGCAATAATATGAGGCAGAAAGAAAGAAATTTTGATGCATTTTACAATTAATGCGCAACAGTATTTATTAAATAATTGGATGTGTCACTAATGTGAATGGTATCAGAAAGAGTTGTATCGCAGCTGCGCATTCACATTAAACCCCTTTTAGCGGATTCATCGTCAATTAGTAATATAAATGGAATTCCCACGGCGTCAAATTGCAACAGCTCTCTCTCAAGTTTCATGAAAATTGACATTTCTAAAATTGTCATATAATCTAAGACCATTCCTACTACTAACATGCTGGAGATGTATAGTCAGTTCATTTACTGTTGTATCTGGAACAATCGATAAAATTAATCATAAATAAAAATGAAAATATAGAAACTTACCACTTGCTGCTAAATCCAAATTTCACCAAAATCAGAAATATTTTCTACTTCAGCTAAGTCCTACGTATATTTTGCCTCAATAGACATTGATTTGGTATTTTTGCCTATTACATCCCGATCTGTTGTAGTGCTATTTTCCGTATGGTTCTAGACAACAGCGATTTGGATTTGCAGAAGAATTCATTCACCAAAATTATCGCTCATGTTGTAAGTTATTATATCTAAATAAATCAGTATCTGTCGGACCAAAAAATTCAGTCACTAGTACAGTTTTGATAGTTGAATATCAATATTAATTTTTCATTGTACATATTTTGAATCGTGTTTTAAAAATACATTCTTTGTAAAAAGGATACTTGATTGTTACATCCTGTAGGAGCATCAATAACCCTGTAATACCACATTACGAAAGCCAGTTGCCGGACTTGCTTAATAACTGTTTACGTAATTGCTCTCGTAATTTTAAACCATTTTTTTAGCGTTCCGTACTCATCAGAGTGAAACGGAATCCGCCCGTCCGTCCGTCACAGCGTCCATTCTCCGAAACGGTAAGAGCTAGAGAGCTGAAATTTTTACAGGATGTTGTTGTACCTTGCCGCTACGACAACAAATACTAAAAACAACAATAAGTAGAAAACTACCAGGTGTCCCCATACAACGAAAAGTTGCAATTAGCTATAACTCTCGAACCGTAAAAGATAGAAAGCTGAAATTCGCACAGGGTATGTAGTTATAGATGGTTTACAACAGCAAATGCTAAAGACAACAACAATTTAAAAACTACCAGGTGTCCCCATACAACCTAAAGTAACAATTAGCCGTAGCTGCTAAACTGTAAAATACAGAGAGCTGAAATTCGCACAATATATGTATTTACATATGCGCTACAACAGGAAATGCTTAAAACAACAACATGTTGAAAACTACCAGGTGTCCCTGTACAACGTAAAGTAAAACCTAGCCGTAACTCCCAAACTGTGAGAGACAGAGAGATGAAATGTGCACAATATATTTACTCACATATGGCCTACAATAACAAATGCTAAAAACAACAACAAGTCGAAAACTACCAGGTGTCCCTGTACAACGTAAAGTAACAACTAGCCGTTACTCTCGAACCGTGAGAGACAGAGGGATGAAATTTGCATAATATATGTATTCACATATGCTCCACAACAACAAATGCTAAAAACAACAACAACTGTAATACTACCAGGTGCCCTTTACAACGTAGAGTAACAGCTAGAACTCTCGAACCGTAAGAGATAGAGAGCCGAAATTCGCACAGTGTATGTATTCCCAGATGCCTTACAACAGCAAATTACAACAACAACAACAAGTGGAAAATTACTAGGTGTCCACAGACAACACAAAGTAGCTGTAAAAGCAGAGAGATGAAATTTTTAAAATATACATATGTATTCACATACACCATTCTATACATACATTACACATACATACGTCCGGAACCCTAAGTGTGTGAGCCAGCCTCGTACTTGACTTAATTTATTAGTAAACAGGATTCAAAGCGATTTTTTTCATTAAGAACTACACAAACTCCATTGAGAAAATTTGAATTTTTATCAATTGGTGTTGGAGGTACTTTCATTCTCAGCCGGTATAAGCCTGGGAAAAATTTTTTTTTTGCCGCATTTGTTGATTACCTAAATTCTAGTTGTGTATCATAAGACTTCATTCTGCTTAATTTTTTGGAGCAGATAAAATTGCACACTTCTTATAGAGAAGCTTTAGTTCACAAGCCCTGAAAGTTTTATAGTTCTCCAAAATAAATTAACTGAAATTATCACTTTTCACATGAGAAAACCCTCAATAGCTCCAACCGGCCAACTTAATCGTTTTTTCGTAATACAAAGACATAATTATGAATGTATACCATTCCTACATTGAAAAGGTCACTATCTCTTTTTTATCGCAGAATATTTATAACCATATAACAGCTTTTTACCATAGGTAATAAAAAAACGTTTGAGGCTAATAACGTTAACGTATAAGTGCGATATTTACATATCTGTATTTCAGAAAGATCTTACTAAAGTTGTGTAAAATATGTGCTTACAGATTTACAATAACTACTCTCCTCCTGTTTAAATAAATACAAACAAAGCCACACACTTCCAATCTCTGTGAGTTAACGAAATAAAATGCAGTTATATTTCTTTGTAGAAAACAAAGTGATTTTCTGAAGTATGTGCAAGAAAATCTCGTTCACTATTCGCAGAATAAATTTACAGCAAACTTTATCTAAAACGAAACGGAGGCGAATAAGCTTAAGCCAACTAAATGAACAACTTAAACTCCTTACCATCATCGTCATCATTTTCATCATGGTCATTGCTTATGCATACGCATTGCTGCCATGTACTTTAAAGTAAACTTGTTCTTTGTCTTTTGATTTAAATGGGTTATTTCTTTTTTCTTTCTACTTCTTATTTTGGCACACCGGAAGCAAAGTATGAGTCAGTGTGTAGTCCTGGCGGCTTAAAAATAAACGTATTCCGTTTTTAACTGCAGTTTGTGAAAGTACAAAGGAAACATTTACTCGCCAAGAGATTCTTGTTTTACAGAAACGAAAGTATGTTTTTCTGTTTTGATTCAACGAAATGGCTTGGATTTTCGTAATAAGACCTTCTCGAAAGTGGTGTGGTTTATTGATTTTCACTAAAAAGCCAAACCTCTGCAATAATATTTACCTAATGAAGTAGAACGTTTTTTAAGTGGCGAAGTTGTTCAAATAACAAAATTCTTTCTTAAAAAATAAATTATATTTGGGACGACACGTAAACCACTGCGTAAGAAATTAGGTACATACAATACCGCGCTTCTAACTGCCTGTTCTTCAATGTCTAAGTCGTGCGATTGTTCGCACTCTAAGCGAAAAAAAATTGTTTTGGGTTCCTCTATGATGCTATTTTATTCGAGCGATGACTCGATAGACAAGTCTAAAACACGTAAGTGTTTTCATACAAAATCCGATTCCCCTATCACCTGGGTTATTTGCGTACTGATTTTTAAGCATCAGCGCACAGTGGGGGATTTTGAAAAAAAGTGGAAATTCTGCAATTTCTAAGCGGGTGAACCGATTGTAATAAAAATTCACACACATCTTAAGGAAGTATTGCTGAGCTTAAGTTTAGGGTTTAAACTTTATACACCCAAAGTGGGCGGAGCTCTATGCCCCTAAAGTGGGCCTCCACGGGTATGAGAAAAATTCGAAAGCATGTTAATGTTATGGTTTTGATTCAAATAAAACGAAATTTTGTAGGTAGATTTTCCTAGAGCTTTAAAAAAATGTGCAACATTGATGGGTTTTCAGTTGCAGGTTAGGAGATATACGACAAATACTATTGAAATTTTTAATTTTTTCCCTGTTCTGGCCCACTGTTTCGCTAATAGCAAAGACAAAGCCAGTCAGATTTACAAAATCTGTTCTTTTCTGAATTTAAAACAAAATTTTCAATCTTACAAAAGAAGAATTAGTTCGAACAACTTACTTGGTCAAAAGTTATACACAGTTTAAGTTCAAATTCCTAAAAAACTCGATTTTTCCCCGTTTTTTTTTTTTTTGTGGAAAAAAGTACGTTTGTTATTTCGTAATTATAAAAAAACTTTGCGGAAACATCTAAGCTATATTTATATTTTTTCGAAAGAATATACTATGTGGTATAGATGTTATGTTATGTTTCGAGGGCCGCCGGTCCTGAGACCTAGAAAAGGTCCCGTTGTGTTACCCGAGAAAAGGCTGTAGGGAGATCTCCCTACACAAGCTCCACGGGTTCCACTCTGAACCAGCCCGATAAACGGATGAAGGATTCCACCCTGTCCAAACCGCATTCCGACACTTCCGGTAATCCCTCAAGTGTCGGTTTTCCCAAGCAATTCACTCTCTTGTTAGAGAGGGCAGGACATCTGCAGAGAAAGTGTTCAACACTCTCCTCCTCTTCCTCATCTCTGCAACTTCTGCAGAAATCATTGTATGGAAGATTCAGTCTTCTCGCATGTGCTCCCATGTGGCAGTGTCCAGTTAGAACAGCCACAAGGGTATGGAGCTTATACCTCGGAAAGTCCAGCAAGGCCATAGTCTTCCTATGCTCGTACCTGGGCCATGTAAGGCCCGATATTCGACAGGTAATCTCGTTCGACCACCTATCCTGCGCGATTCTTAGCAGCTGTCGCTGAACTTGCTGCTTACAGCTATTGAGAGGAATACCTACGAATTCGTCAATATCCTCCTGATGAAGGCGGGAACCGGATCTTGCCAGTTCATCCGCTATCTCATTTCCGGACACACCATTGTGTCCAGGTACCCAGCGAAGCTCCAGATCAGAATGTCTCGCTATCTCGTTTAGAGATACCCGGCATTCCTGAACCAAACGAGATGTTGAATAAACACCCGCAAGCGTTTTAATGGCGGCCTTACTGTCGGTACAGATAACAATATGCTCACCGTATATCCTATAGTACCTCATCCAGTTTACCGCCCTTCTTATCGCCGCAACTTCGGCCTGAAAGACGCTACACTCATTTCGTAGCCTAAAATTTATCCTCCTTTGAAATCGGGGAATGAAGATACCACCCCCAACCCCAGTGCTTGATTTGGAACCATCCGTGAAGACCAGGAATACATCCTCTGATTGATCTAATACGACACTATCTAAGGATGCACCCGACAGATCTACCCTGAAATCCCTTTCGACCATTGGGGCCGGTGAGCAGTAGTCTATTCTACCTGGAAAGTCAGCCAGTCTTCCTATTATCGATGCATGCCCTGAGACAGCATCCCTCCACATGCCACCTGATTTTAACCGTGTTGCCGAATTCATAGCAGTTTCCTTGACCATGAGATCGGCTGGTAACCAGTGTAGCATAGTAAGGAGTGCCTTAGATGGTGTTGAGCCGGTTGCTCCAGTTACCATCAAGGCCGATGTACGCAAAATCCTTTCAAAGATCTTGCAATAGGTGGATTTTTCCAACGCCTTCCACCATACAAGCGACCCATACATCAGTATGGGCCTCACCACCGCGCCGAAAAGCCAATAGAAGTTTCTGGGGCTTATTCCCCAGTTCCTACCAATGACTCTTCGACACAGATATAAGGCAACAGCTGCCTTACCGGCTCTTTCCCTAACATTCCTCTGCCATGCAAGCTTGGAATCGAGATAAGTGCCAAGATATTTCGCAACCTCTTTAAGTTCGAGTTCAATCCCGTTTAAATTTGGTGGTCTAAACATCGGAGGCTTGTATTTCCGGGTAAAGAGAACAAGCTCCGTTTTCTGCGGATTAACACTAAGACCACTGTTGGTGCTCCACCCACTTATGATCGTCAGTGCCACCTGCATCTGTTGCGAGAGGATTTCGGGATACTTTCCCGAAACTGCTACAGCAATATCGTACGTTATTTTCTACGTAAAAGACAATTTTTAGCAGAAAATAATAGCAAGTAAAAATTTTGTAGCATAAGAAAAAAGCGCTGAATACTGAAAAATCGCATTTCTGGGACTTTGTGATTTTTTTCTGGGAATTCCGGGATTCTAAGAAGTAAATCTGACTTTTATCTAGTAACTACGTCATATTTTACCTACATGCGGGATTTTGGCAGAAAATGTTCACAAATAAAAATGTAGTAGTGTAAGGAGGTAGAACTTTATATGTATATGGAGGACTACATACATGCATAAATTCGCTCTTTTTTCAAGAACTCTTTTTTTTAAACCGACTAATGCCTCTCATTATTACTTTTTGAAAGAAGTGGGCCGCTTTATCTCTAACAAATTGTCTCATAGTCGGTTGGTTACTTATAAAGCCTTTGGCTTTGAGCTGTAGGAACATAGCTTGTACAATATTTTTGCAGCCATAATTTAAACCACTCCATTTCAAATTCTGTGTGTACTTTTAAAATGCCCAAGGTAAAACTACTGCTGCTTCGTTATGCCTCAACTATTTGCTATGAGTACTTAGCTCTTTATAACATTATCATTTTGTCCTATTTCTTTGTTTTTTTTTTTTTTGTCTTTCAAAATATTTACAGGTACAAAAATATATTTATTTTACTTGCTGTTTGAGTTTTTATCTCTGTGTAATTTTTTATTTCGAACATTGAAGTTGAGCGTTAAAAAATCTGAAAAATATAACTACACTTGTATGTAGCTGTGAATGTGAATATCTATTTGTATAATTGCTGAGAATCGTATATTGATAACAATGGCCAAGGGACGAAGCGGTAGTTGAGCAAAAACTTCTGAAAAAATCGAATATTTAGAAACAAAAACAAACTAGATTTTTTTTTCTTTCAGTTTTTCCATTCGTTTCTTTTAAAACAATTGTGTATGAAGAAGAATATTGAATGAGTATGTGTATTCTTAGTGCGCATTATCATGTAAATGTGTGTCGTTCTGACAATGCCATGTGTTTCTAGGTGGTACAGTGAAAATTGTTTTGCCATGTCCGTGTGTTACGTACATTCATTCATGATTGTATTTAAACGTGTACAGTGATAAGCATACATAAGTTCATAGGTATGTATTGCATTTGTATCTTAACTTAAATACATATACATGTATGCATTCTTCTTTTGGGATATCGGATGTACATATACTCGTATCAACAGGAAATGCAAGTTTAGCACATGTTTTCCCTGTTCTTCTGTATGTGTGTTTTTCTTATTTTTAGTTTCTCATACTCGTATTCGCAACAGCAGAATCTTGAAAGCGAGGGTAATTTGATAGGCAACGAAAACACTAAAACTGATCGACAAATAACAATGTGTTCGTACATATTGATTTTGTTTCGCTGTTATAAATATTAATTAAGAAGTGTAGTTATAAGTTTGACAAACGAGAAATCTGCAAACAAGTTTAGCAAAAAAAACTAGCATTTTTTCGTCTTTTTCAATTTGTAGAATACATGTACATGGTCAAGTTGATTAAGGTAATGCTTTTGGGTTTCGACATTGGTTAATGACAATGGCATTATTTTGAAAACTGCCAATAATATTGATTAACTGAAAATCAATACCATTGTTGAAAGTGATATAAAATAAATTTCATTGACATTTATTTCAATTCAATACCAATGACAGTTTATCATTTTTGTGCTATACGTTTCGACCCTCGTTCGACATTGTCCGTTTGTGTGTGTGTGTGTGTGTGTGTGTAACATAAACAACAATTTTGTTTAGTTTATGTTGAGTCGAGATCCTTACAGTTTTTAGTTTTTTCTGGTTGTGCACAAGTTTTTTTTTTTGTTCAAGTGTTTGTACAAAACTTAACATAAAAAAAAAATAGCAACACATACAAAAACAAATACACTCTTTTGAACTACGCAACCAAAAACAATAAAAGGTGGCAAATGGACATTGTTGCATCGTTCTTTTGTGAAAGGCTCTAATTTTTTACCTTTTTTATATCAGGCACTCGGTAATTTGAAGTCTATGCTTTTTTCAATAAAAATTTTTTCAGCAACAATTTAACTAAAAGTTTGCTGTTGCAGAAGAAAATATTTTTAGTCCTCTTCCTTGAAAAAGTACACATGAGTATGGGGCAGGCTGAGTAAAATGACTCTGTGTCTATCCTGATAGAACTGGATGTTTATGAGTTCAAGTTTTATCTCAGTCATCTTTCTTTTTTTTTTTTTTTTGCTGTTTTCGAATTCATAAAACTTTTGAAGCTTCTTAAGGCAAAAGTTTTAATCAAGTACCTGATAAAGTTGTAAATTATAAGTTTGAATGCATTACTAATAAATTGCATGTACATTTTTATTTTAGTTTTAAAATGTTTGCTAATTTTAAAATTTTTTGTTTTTGATTGATATTAAACATTTTTTAAAAGACCTGTAAATAACTACAAAAACAAAAACGAGAATCTTACTTCATTTAAATGATAGTTAAAATTTAAAGTTTTATTCCATTATGTATAAATTAGGTACATACATACATACATATGTACATATATAATTTATTTTGGAGGAAAACTTGGCATACCACTCCGAGGTAACTTTCTTTTTATATTTTTATTATAAAATGTTTTTAATTTTAGTTATATGCTCTAAGCAGACCCGTACAGTTTCTTGAAAATCTTATAGTCTCTGACCAGACGTCTGGAAAATCATCCACCGGCATTTGAGTAGTTGGGCCATGAGTTTGACAGAGTGGCGCAATTTTTTTTTGTGGGAACTGTGCTAAGAAAACAGATTTTATTCTAAGCATCAATAACAAATTTAATGCTTACTCTGAATTAATCAGTAAATTTTGTCCAAGCGACCTTATTCCTTTTAGAGACTTCTACGTCCGTCCGTCTGTCAAAGCGTCCATTCTCCGTAACCGTAAGAGCTGAAACTTTCACAGGATGTTGCTGTACCTTGCCGCTTCAACAACAAATAGTAAAAATAACAACAAATCGAAAACTACCAAGTGCTCCCATACAACGAAAGTAACAATTAGCTATAACTCTCGAACCGTAAAAGATAGGGAGCTGAAATTCGCACAGTGTATGTATTTACAAATGCTCCACAGCAAATATTGCTAAAAACAACAAGTCGAAAACTACCAGGTCTTCCTATACAACGTAAAGTGAAAATTGGGCTTAACTCCCAAACTGTAGGAGACAGAAAATTAAATGTGCACACTATATGTAATCACATATGCCCTGCAATAACAAATTCTAAAACCAACAACAAGTCAAAAGCTACCAGGTGTCCCCATACAACGCAAAATAACAATTAGCGGTTAGTCTCGAACCGTAAGAGACAGAGGGATGCAATTTGCATAATATGTGCATTCACATGTGGTTCACAGCAACAAATGCTAAAAATAGCAACAAACCTAAAACTACCAGGTGTCCTTTTACAACGTAAAGTAACAGTTAGCTATAACTTTTGAACCGTAAGAGATAGAGAGCCGAAATTCGCGCAATGTATATATTCCCAGACGCCCAACAAATGACAACAACAACAACAAGTCTAAAACTTCTAGGTGTCCCCATACAAAGTAAAGTAACAATTAAACGTAACTCTCAAGCTGTAAGAGCCAGAGAGATGAAATTTATACAATATATGTATTCACATATGCCATTCCATACGTACATTACACATACGTACGGAACACATACGTACTGCCTTGGGGTAGCCCTGCGCTCTTAGCAAACATTTCAGAAAACGCGTCCTTATATTTCAGAAAGTCGATTTTGTAAATAGATTTGTAGTATTAGATAGAATTCTATTGGCAGCTGAGATTTTAATTAGTGGAGAAGACCTTTGAGCAGGTCTACTACAGAACTTTTTTTTGTCAATATCAGTGGCTATTTTGTTTATTAGTGTATGTATTTGCTTGATAATAGAGTGTCTTCGTCTAAATCAAAAATGGTGATCAGGGATGAGCTGCCTCTCTAAAAGAATAGGCTCAATACGGTCAAAAAGAAGTTTTTCAAAGAACATATGGTGATATTGAACGATGAGAAAAGTAGTGGACATGAGTTGCCTGTTATCAGCGATAGAATTGAAAAAATTAAAAGCTTTTCTCCTTTTAACACTTCTGGTACGGATGGTACCTTCTTTAGTACTCTTACCGAAGGGCAAGAATTTAATTTCAATCAATGCATGCCTGATTCGCGTAATTATCCCAGTAAGTTGCCCGAAAGCGAGTTTAGTATTTATCGCCAAGCCTGACAAGCCAAGTTGTTCTTCAAAACAGGCTTATAGACCTATAAGTCTAACTTCTATCCTGCTGAAAGCAATGGAGTGGATAATCGTTTACATGGTTTAAAAGCAGGCAAGATGTATACGTTGAAGGTAGATCAGTAGTTACTTAAGAAAGGTCACTTAATGAAAAAATGCATAAACTAGCAGTGTGCACTGGCATTTTAACAAGGTGTACATCGACACATTCATTGTAGCGAATTATCCATTTCGTGGTTTCCAAAGTATAGGACTGGAATTAGACAACTCTCAAACTAAGCTGTTAAGCTACTGACGAAAATGGATCGCTTAACTATCACACAACGCATAAAAATTATAACAACATACTACAAAAATGGTGATTCTGCTACAGCCACAAATCGTGCTTTAAGAGGAGATTATGGTTTACATAATCGTCCAACTGCGCAAGCAAATAGCGAAATTGTGAAGAAATTTGAAGAGACTGGAGCGGTTACAAATATTGCAAGAGCTGTACATCATCGTTTCGCTCGTTCCGCTGCAAATATCGCTGCTGTAAGTTAAAGTGATGCCGAAGACCCGAATGTGTCGATTTCGGGATGTCGTTCTCAGGAATTAGGATTGTCTTACGGCACATTATGGAGTATTCTGCATTTAGATCTACACCTACATCCATTTAAAGTCCAGCTCACACAACAACTGAAGAGAGCTGACCATTCACAACGTTGTAGATACGTGGAATGGGTGCTTGAACAACAGGCGGTGGACGGCAGTTTTTCGAAAAAAATTTTCTTCAGCGATGAAGCAAATTTCTCACTCAGTGGGTATGTTAATAAACAAAATTGTAGTGTTCGAGGTTCTGAGAATCTTCAAGTAATTGAAGAGAGGCCATTACATTCAGAAAAAGTCACTGTTTGGTGCAAATTGTCGTGTTTGTGGTTCTGAGAATCTTCAAGTAATTGAAGAAAAGCCGTTATATTCAGAAAAAGTCACTGTTTGGTGTACTCTTTGGTCCGAAGGTGTGATTGGACCTTACGTCTTTGAAAATGACAATGGAACGACTGTCACCGTCAATTCGGAGCATTATGGTCATATTATAACCGACTTTTTTTTGCCTGCTATTTAAGAATGAAATAAAATATAAACTGAAAGGTGTTAATCTTTCTTTCTACTCTAGTCTACTATGTTATGCCATTTTCCCTGTAACCTAAAACTGTAAAAACTTATATGAATAATGCACTCTTCATGTAATGATGTTTTGGTCTTAAGTTATAAAGAGGTTAAAATAAAATATTTAAAAATATGTCTAAAATATAATGTTCTTTATTACACTCTGACAAAGTGGTGCACATCTCTCCATCACACTAAAAAATGACACCAAAACCTGTAAAGTTTAACTTCTCATTTTCTGTTTACAATAACGCGAGTTTGTATCATAATGACAAGTAAAAAAATTGCAGCTAATCTGCGCTTACATTTTGCCCTCTCAGGTGTCGAGAACTGTTTATCACAACTTTCTTCGCAACTTTTCACAGTAAAATGTCGCCTTTTTCTAAGTGCAGTCCACACTGCAGTCACGTGGCAAATAATACCTATTAAAAGTTATTTATTTGGGGTTTTCATTCCATGTAATCTTTTCAATTAAATTAAATATTAACGTATCCGGGAATATATGTATTGAGTAAAGTATCAAACATTGCCACACATTACGTGTAATAAGCTGTTTAACTTAACAGAAAGTAATGTGAGTTTAATGTGTGATTTTCGAATGGAAAAACTAAGCAAACATGAAGAAATAAATAAAAACCAGTTACCTGACATCGAAAAGGGGGTTAAAAAAAAATAAATGAAAGCTGAAAACTTATGTGTGTTACAGAGAACATAAAAGTTGACTATTTAAACATTCACTAGCAGAACGAATGTATACACAAATGTCTGGACCAAACCAAAGCATAAATGTCGATACTTAAACAACGGAAATCAACATACCCAAACAATCCCCAAAGGAAACGGAAAGTAGAGGAAAAAATATATAAAATGTAAAAAAATATAAACATGTTACCAACAAACACATATAAAATTTTATGTTTCCAATTTCCTGGGCATATACATATATGTATTTTTTTATATTAGGCAATGGGTTTGGGCATCACGACGGCGATGATTTCGCAGTTGTTGCTGTTGATTGCAAACGAGGTAGAAAAGGTACGAATGGCGCAGGCAAATGAAAAGAAAAATTCATACATACAGGATTAAAGCAAAATGGATACACATATGTATATGTATGTACATTCATACATGCATGTATAAAATATTATTTCAGTGCACCATTATGATTAAAAAAATGGGGTTTTAAATAGAAATAAATGAAAAGTTTCTGTTAAAACAACGAATAATAATTATAATAACAAGATACACAATAAGTGCAACAAATACGCAAAATAACGTGTTCTAATTAGAATATTCATTTCCATTATGGCGCATCAGTACAAAAAAAAAAAAACAAAAAAAAAGAACAAATTATATGTATATTTTAATGAAAAATTTGGAAATTCGGGCATAAAAATCCCATTTATGATAAAATATTTTTTTATTCAGAAAATTGTATTTTATTGTCTTGAAGTAACCAGATGGTTTTAAAATAAAATATTTTAATACATTAAAAGAAATATATTTATTGTTACATCTAGAGTTTCTCTTCTCCATGTAATAATTTGGTGATCAACAGAAATAAAGAAACATAATCGTTCTCGCAAATACTTCATAGCCAATGCTGTTTGTTACTGTGTTTTTATATTATATACATTAGTCTAGTATGACTTAATTGATTGTAATACTGTAACTTATAAGAAAAGTCAACGCCAAATAAATAAAGACAGAAAGAAAGAAGTAGCCGAGAAGTAGCTGTGTTTTCTAATTTTATAACTGTTCGTATTTTATTCACCATACGTTAAACAACTGATTATGAATACAGTTTTTGAAAAACTGCTTTTTAAGAGATAAAATAATTTTAACTAAAAAGTTGTTAAAATGATTTTTAGGAGTTTACTACGAATACAGCCGTAAAAGTCGTAATACTTAGATTTCACTAAAATAAAATAATTATTATTTTATTTTTGATTCGTTAGCCATTTATGACCTAAAATGTTGAGTTATTGGCAAAAAGTTGAACAACGAACAATTTTTAAAAATTTGATATTTAGCATGAAGGTTATTTATTAAAAATTTAACTATAATATGTTCCAAGTAAAATATTAGAGATCATCGATGATTAATGACGTACAGCTGAAAATCTGAAGCATCGAGATGAAGAAAAACCAAAACTGATAACTCAAAAATCAATTCAATCTTTATTTGCTATTAGAGCCAACTGAATACTAGTATTCTACTTCTAAATAAGATCAATTTAGGCCTTGACTCAAACTGTGGCTAAAAACAAGAACGCCGTTCTTGGTACTTACTGCACATTTGACACCGTTTGGAATTGAAGTAAGTACAGAAGGATTGAATTTGTTTTGATGTAATGATTGTTTATGCACTTGATTCGATGTTTCTGTAGTCTATATAATTCCGAGTTCGTACCTGAAGTATTCCTCTCTATTTTATTAATTCAGTGATAACACTGTACATTAGAGAAAATGGGTTCAAGAAAAAAACATGTAGGTTATATGTATTTTGATGCTCTAAAGCCAAATCTGCTTTCAGTTTTTCTCCCATTAAACCATTTCCACAGCTGTTGAAACATATTTTCGGCAGCAAATATTTTTCTCTTTCATCAATACGATGACCAAAGCATTTTTAACCTGTGAAGCTATTGTACGTCGTTACAGTTTTGAGATGAGGTTACCACATACATAACAGAATGTATTTGCAGGATTTTTGCAGACCTTTGACATATTGCACCGTGCATTAAAAATTTATTTACATAAAACGATTATTTTGTTTCCTAAGTACAATAATTTTCATTTCCAATAACAATACTCACTAAAAAATGTATAGATTTCAGCAATCATTTTGAAGCTTAGGCTTTCTAGATAAAAATTTTTTGTTGTTGTAATATCGTAGAGAATAGCAGACAATTGTTGAACGAGCATAGCATCGTATATATACTAAAAATCTTAATTCAAAAACAACAGCAAATGTTCCCGTTACCGGTTTTTGTAATCCTAAAATCCATAGAATCTACCACTTTCTTATAGTTCTGTTACATATTGTACATACAAAATTAGAGATACCTGCTTTAAATTGTGAATAAAACCAACATTTGCTTATGGATTTTTTTTATTTACAGCTTTTTTATTTCTTATATGTACATGTTGAATTTAGGAAAATGTAAAAAATGTAAAATGCTACCCATTTTTATTGAATATTAAAAACAAAAAAGAAAACAAGTTTTGCATGAAAAAAATTTTTTTTCACCATCGATTTCTGAATAACTTTGAAATGGAAAAAGATAGAAACAAATTGTGTGCCAGTATTTGAAATACAATTTTGTAGCACATCTTTTGGTGTGCTATTCACTAAAATTAGAGAAGAGTCTTCCGAGCTATGGTTGTATAAATGGCAGTAACTCTATTTAGTTGGCAAAGTTAGCCACGCCCATAAAAAATTCTTACATGATAGAGAAAAACTGAAAGCAGATTTGGGCTTAGAGCACCAAAATTCAAGCCATAACCAAAAAATGTAATTTTGCAGAACAGCGTAATTTATAAATTATATTGTCTCTTTGCGATTTGAACCTGGAACCCAACTAAGACCAGAGCAGCCAATCTACCAAATCAGCCATCAATTAAGAATTGAAACAAAATTCAATACTTATGCAGGCACACACAAGTGCTGGTAAAGGCCGTGATTCACTATCGTATCGATAGTGAACCTATTAAATGCCATTTTTAACCACCTGTTAAAAATGACATGTGTGTCCAAAAAGTGTGATAGGCTGGACTAAAAGTGTATGTGTGTGATAGACTTTTTGACAAGTCTGTCCGATTTGCTAATCTTTTGAAAATTTTTAAAAACTTGTCTTATTCTATGCGATCAGAGTTGCCTTTTTGAAGTTGTTTACAAAAGTATAATAGTGTGGCCATTTTGATGCGACTTTTTAAAGTAGGACAGAATTCTATCAGTTTTAACTAGCAATTTTCCGTGAATGAATCGTACGATTGAGTAAGATAGTGAATCACGGCCTTAAGAAATACTCCCAAGAATTTCGCACTCACTTTAAGCCTTAGCAGGATTGATTCTCTTAAATGATCCCTATTCGGCTTGTCTTAAGTAGTAGACTTGTGTGTATTTAAATTTTCAAGTATGCTTTCTACTAAAGTCGAGTAGAAATAAATTGAGCAAGTACGAGACTGACTCACATAGCAAGGGTTGCGCTCTACCGTTCAACTTCTAGACAAAGGGTAACCCTGGTGTACCATTTAGTTTTAAAGTTTTTATTGTTTTTAATAGTTCTTATTGTAGAGGTCAGGCAACTACATGCACCGTAACAATTTTAAGCCTCTAACTAAAATTTCTAACTTTTTTTTTATATTTTATGTTGTAGCGGCTAGGCAACCCCATGTACTGCGTAAATTTCAGCTCTCTAGTTCTTACCATTTGGGAGAATGGGGACTGTGACGGACGTAAACGTACTCGGAACCCTAAAAACTTAATTTTAGAACGAGCTTTTTCTTTCTGTTTAAGACATATTTAGACTTCGAATAATAAACATGGTAATAAAATAATATTTGACCTGGTAACACCTAAGGTGTTCTTACTTTACTGGCCTAGGTTAGAATTTCTTATCCTCCAATATGGCAAAGTGCCCGCAGTGCAACTCGTTACAGTTCTCTGATGGCCACTGCCAAAATCGTCATTGCATAGCACGTATTTGTTCATTTGTTTATAATGTATACACATAGTTTAAAATATACAAACATAATAATTCAATTTTTAGCCGCACATTTTCAACTTTTTTAAATATTTCTGTAACGGAAATAAGGAAATCAAAATATTATTAATACTATTTAAGAATATAACAATTTAACAAAGTTTGAAAACAAACATATTTTGAACATTATCCAGTAGATTTGTTTAAATACGACGAAACGACATCATAGCGAAACTATAAAAGCTGTGCTCTGATTCAACAAAATAAAGTTAAAATATTCATACATGTTTAACATCAATTTCTCGATGCTCTTGATTTTCGTTTTCCTCTGCAAAAAGAGAAACCATAAAAATATAAACGTTTTTATTTCTGAACTGAGCCAAATCGAAATCTAGCAAATGCGGAGGAGTTATAAAACACTGAACACACATACACAAACATACTCTTCAGCACCTACACATGTGGGCGCGTATACATATATGTAAAGTTTGTCTGAGTGTCCATGTAACTAAGTTTTAGTGTTAACAAAAACATACTGGGCAAAAAGGTAGGAAATTGAATGTTCAAAAGTATGTGCGAGATTAAGCCGACAGATAAAACGGACAAGTTACGAGCTGTTACTATATTCAGTTTTTTTTTTACAGTCGCTGTTTTGTTGCTGTTATTAACGAAGTTTTTAGTAAATACACACTTTCGAATAGCATGTGGCCAAAAAATCCTGAACTGTGAAATATCGTTCTCGGCATTTTACAAGGTAGCTAATGTGATCGTCTTCTAAAGTGATGCACAACACTGAGCCATTACGTCCGCTCAAAGTGACTACATGGTACGCTGTTCACGCTGAAGAGCCATATTTTTTTTCAAGGCCGCCGTTAGTCAAACGATAACGCGATATAGGGCCATGTTAAGCGAGTTTTTCTTGTTGCCGCAATTGAACGAATTAGATCTGGAGGACATGTGGCTCCAACAGAACGGAGCAACGGCACAGTAAAATTTTATTTTGATTTTATAAAAAGAAAAAAAAAATCCATTATAAAAGGGAGTTTGAGTATTAACCTTCTCCATAAGGTACTTGCCCTAATATTTTCCACATAGTTACTGAATACACGACGGATGTGAAAAACACATACTTTTATAAACCGATATGCTGCGAGAACAAGTCAAAGCTGCAATATTTTATCTGGCTCTAATATTCCGATATGGTCTTTCATGACGGTCTACCAGAGCTCCGTAATTTTGAGCCCCGTAATTTTTTTGTGTTGTACTATTAGTACAACATTTTCTTTAGTTTATTGTGATATAGAAAAATAGAACACTCCAACGAGTGATAAATACTACAATCAGGCGAACAGCAAAATTATTTGGGTAAAAAAAACGGCGAAAAACTATAAACTGCAATGGTGCACGAAGATGTAGTTTTCAATCACTCCGAACCACCTCAAATTTGACGATGACTAAAATCGATATGGTATAAAGTAGCCATCATACCATCGACTCCGAACCACCTTGGTTACAGCTCTTATATAATGCGGCTTCCGATGCCAGTAGTGTTCCTTGCGTACACTGTAAAAGGCTTTAAAAAGGAAAATCTGAAATAGAAATGGTACTAACTCTGGGACAGTACATTGTAACCTAGATTCACAGTTTGACCGTAATCAGTTTAAGCAACCCTAACGAGTCACCATGAGGCAACAGATCCCCCTAGCCACGACAGGTCCCATAATGTAACCTCGGCTACGCTTCTGTACTGCAAGAAACAGAATGAAATATCTTGGTTTACGTTAACAAGGCTTACCTTTTTCTCAGTCAAATGTTTCGTCACATTGAGAGAATTAACTCAAAAACGTACGTTTTTTCAAGACTGCTAGTATATTCTTCAAAATGTCGATACACCTGGAATATAGATAGGTATATTAATTCTGCCGCCGAAGTATATTATAAAACTGTTTTAATAAATGGGGTTTCGTTAAATTTTGCAACATCACAAAACTTATTTTTTTGTGTTTCCTGGTATTCAAATCAACTTGTAGTTTTGTATTGGAACAGAAAGTTTTGATATTTAATTTGAGATGTTCGATCCTATGGTTTTGTACCACTGAATTTGGGGGAGATGTAATAAAATAGCTTGAAAATGTTTATAAGCCTATTATTTCAGCTGTTGTTAATACAACTTTACATGAGATGAAAAATTTACTATATAAAGTATTCAGGTTTCTCACAAGTAGCTTTCTCAAAAGTAATGCAAGAACTATATATTAAAAACGTTAGCTGTAATGTTGGTAGCTAGACGTGCTGCTTTACTGCCTTAAATTAAGCTTAGAAAGGAATTGAAATTTAGGAAAACATGGTCAGATATAAATTCTTTTGTTTTCAAACAAAAAACTTGGTATTTTTCCTTTTCAGATTTTAGGTCAGCAATTGTTTCCTTAAATGTGACCAGTCTGTGTTTGCAAAACGCTTACGTATAATCGCATATAGTGTTGAAGTGAAGAAAAACGTACAGGTCCCATGAGTTGTGTTTTAAGCCATTTGGTATCCACAATGCAAGGTTTCAGCAGATGTACACATAAATGTGTTTGATGTGAGAACAAAAACAAAAAGCAAACTGTCCTGCCGCAAAAAAGAGCAGGATGAAGCTTTTCAGCCTTTTGAAGTTCATATTCACACAATATCGATGGTTGCAAAATAAATGGAAACCAGTTAAAATTCCCTCAAAAATAATGAAAACAAAATAAAATGGACTTAAAATACTAAATAGAAAACTATGTAAAAAGTGCTTGGTTTTAGAGGTTGTCGTTTTTATTGCTTTTAGATTGTTTCTTTTTTAGAACTTTGAAACGTTTTATTTATTCAGTGAACAAAAAA
Source organism: Sturmia bella (assembly GCA_963662145.1). Classification (NCBI taxonomy): domain Eukaryota; kingdom Metazoa; phylum Arthropoda; class Insecta; order Diptera; family Tachinidae; genus Sturmia; species Sturmia bella. Next base: position 40,080,950 of record OY759169.1, read on the forward strand.
CTGTTAAGTTATTTTGCATAGTATTCTTATCAAATAGTTTGTTAAAAATTTAAATTTACCATATGTAAACAAACTATAAAATGCTAAACAAAAACACTTTATTACATTGAGCCCATACATTTTATACGAACTTGAAGTTAAATTTTTGTTGCAAATTCGGCCTCAAATGGCTTTACAGTGAATACGATCTCTCAGTGAAGAAAGTATTTTGATTTTGTAAGAATCTCTTGTTTAATGTTCAGAGTACAAATTTTTTTGACATATTTCCAGTTCAAGGATTTTTGTATGCTCAATTTTGTTCTTCATTCAATTAAAAAAAAAACAAAAAGTTGAAATTGCTTCCTATCAAAAAAAAAAACGGAACCTTGTTACCGAGACTAATACGTCCGTCCGTCCGTCCGTCACAGCGTCCATTCTCCGAAACGGTACGAGCTAAAGAGCTGAAATTTTCACAGAATGTTGTTGTCGTTGTTACCTTGCCGCTACAACAACAAATACTAAAAACAACAATAAACCGAAAACTACCAGGTGTCCCCATACAATTAGCTATAACTCTCGAACCATCAGAGACAGAGTGATGAAATTTGCATAATATATGTATTCCCATATGCTCCACAACAACAAATGCTAAAACAACAACAACTCTAAAATTACCAGGCGTCCCTTTGCAACGTAAAGTAACAGTTAGCTATAACTCTCGAGCCGTAAGCGACAGAGAGCCGAAATTCGCACAGTGTATGTATTCCCAGATGCCTTACAACAACAAATGACAACAACAACAACAAGTCGAAAACTACTAGGTGTCCCCATATAACATAAAGTAGCAATTAAAGTAAGAGAGAGAGAGTGATAAAACTTATACTATATATGTATTCACATATGACATTCCATACGTACATTACACACACGTACGGAACCCTAAGTGTGCAAGCCAGCCTCGTACTTGACTGAATTTATTATTTAAATTAAATACAGTTATTTCCGCTTAATTGAGTTTCTAAAAATGCACGACTTTTGACGCAATTAAACGGCAACTCAACTAAGCAAGACTCGGTTAATTGAATAGTCGACGAAATTAAACGAAAATCGCTTCATTGAGCAATATGTGCAATAAAGCGAAACACACATGCGTAGATGGGAAATAAAACTCATTTCTTTTGTTATATATTAAGCTGAAAAATTGTTTAGGTTTATAAAACAAAATAAAAATCAGGTACGTTCATCGTACAATGTTTATAAAGGAGCAGAACCATGACTTTTTTGCCGCAAAATAATTCATTTTTACTATTAAGTAGGCGGAATCAATTAAGCGAAACATTCGCTCTTGTTTTTCGCAATGCAGTCTTTATTTGCGAAACAATTAAGCGGGTGACGCAATTAAACGGAACTCAATTAAAAGGGTATTTTAACATAGACAGGTATATTGAATGATTTCGTTCCATGATTGTTAGTGCAATAAAGCGGGAAACTCAATTAAGCGGGTCTCAATTAAGCGGAAATAACTGTATCACGTTTTCATACTCTTAAACCCTGGCAACGCTGACAGCAAATACTAAAGTGATTTTTATTAAAAAAAAATTGGCTCTTGAAATTTTCCTTTAATTAAGAAATCTAAAATATAAAAAAAATATGGAAAGAAATTTACAAAACATGTTTGACAACTCCACGCTGTTACACCAAAGTTATTTTAGGGCTCTCAGGCACCAAGTCTGTTTTGTTATGGTCCATAAATAACAAAAAAACCTTTAGTTTTTTTAGTTCTCTTAGAAAAGGGAATTTTATAACGGCAAATATGTGAATAACGGGATTTCTTGCGTTGTTGAATTGAAAGAGTTATATCTGCGTTGTTTCCCAAAGGATTTCTTACAATTTTTTTTTTTATTAAAAGAACTTAATATGTTACCTTTTAAATAAGGTGTAGTTGTTGTAAATCGTGTGATAAATAGCAAAGTTATAGAGGTTGAAACGAAAAAAAATACACATTTTTTCCAAAAAAAAAAAATTTTCTTCCTCGATCTCAAGTTGCTGATACCAAACAGTATATATACTTATTACACGCTTATTTGACAAATATTCCGTAGAAACACGTCAAATAAGAGCTTAATAAACTTACAATAATTATTATGAATATGGCCTTTATACTTTACTTATGCAATTTTTTCCAAACACATTTTTTACCCACCGAACCATTTGCAGACGACACTGCAATTATCTGCTCCGGTAGTCTTGCCCAAGAAATTGTAAACAATCTCCAAAGAGCATTGGAAGAAGTAACCCACTATTTTAACAGATGGAAAATTATGCTAAACGGATGTAAGTCACAAACAATTTATTTTACCAGAAAACGTAAAGAATGCTATGTTCCGCAAACTAATATCATTATACAGGGAATTCCAATCCAATGGGACAACAAAGTAAAATATTTAGGTGTAATTTTAGATAACAAGCTAAAATTTAAAGATCATATAGCGTATATCGTCAACAAAATCAATGTTTTAACTCGTATTTTGTACTCTTTCATAAATCGAAACTCCAAGCTTAATATTGCAAACAAAAAGCTAATATTAAAGTCCATTTTCCATGCTGTAATGTTTTATGCCGCTCCTGTATGGGCTAGCATCGCCGAATATCATATCAAAAAACTTCAAATTTCGCAAAATAAACTTCTCAAAATAATATTTAACTTAACCTGGCATTTCTCAACTACACGCCTTCATACACTGGCTGATATTGAATTAGTTGGACGTAAACTAGAAAGACTAGTACAAAATTTTAGGCGCAGTTGTACATACTCGGACTTTTTGCATATTAATGAGCTTGCTTCAATTTAATTAGTTTTAAGTAGGTTAAGTTTTAGATTAAGGACAAGAACAAGTTCAAAGAGGTTTTGTTAAATTTTTTCCTTCCCAAATTGTCGAAATATATATACAAAAGTGTATAGTGTTATATATCCTAATATACTATAACATTTTTAGTGTTGAATAAGATATTCTCTTGAACTCATTATCTGTAAATGTTGTAAATAAAGAAAGAATAAAAAAAACTACGTTTTCAAACTTTAATTTAATTAATTTCACTTTATAGTCGAAGTATATGATTTATAATTGTCAATAATTTTACCAGGCTTGAGTTCAATTTTCATTTCCTTAAAATTGTGAAAGATCTTTATTTGATAAAACTATAGTGATCAACACGAAACCTCCGTCCCTATAATGGGCCTGTGCTTTTTCACATTATTTTAGAAATAAAATATTTGTTTGAGGGATCTTGAGCTGTTCGTTCACTGGAAACTAAACTATTTACTCGTATTAAAAACATTACCCTTACCAGATACTGTGCACCAAAATACTTTCAGTATGTGAAAAAATGCGCAGTTGTACTGAATTTAACATGGCTACTTCAGGCTGCCCATTACCATTGTGCCAAAAACTAAGGCAGTCTTCCTACATTTTAAACAAACAAAATTATGTAATGAAAAAGTAGTATTGAGGAGCGAAAAATTTGAAAAAACTTACACATAAATGAAACGATATAATAATGATTTTACTGAATGACCCTGAACTCTCATGTAATAAATTTTATTTCATTCTATTACGTTTTTTCGTTTTCTTTTTATTCTGTTGCTGAAAAACATTCATCATAAAACTGTTTGTTCTTGCACTATTGTAATGTTTTTGGCAGGACACTCGAAATTCACCCCCACACAACTGTAAAGCAGAAAGTTTTTTGTTGATTTTTTGATTTTACCCTTTGTTATACAGTTACAGGCTACTTTTTTCAGTATGTACTTATGTTTGGGTGCTTTTTTAGATTTTGGAAGAAAAAGTTATTTTGGATGTAATGTACATATGTTTTATGCATTTACATACATACATATGTACTGGATTAACAACCATAAATTCAAACGTAAAATGTGATAACGGCGTAAAAAGATAGACGCGGTTAACGAAAATATCGATTTCGAAGCGTTATTCTTGAAGTCGATAAGAATCACAATTTTATGGATCTTAAAAGTTATATGGATGTACATATATAAACTTGATCGAGCTGTTTATATTTTTTTGTTCTAAATAAGCTTTGGCTTCTAATACTATCAGTAGACGTCTGACCTTTGATTATTTCTTTCGCCCTCCTATTTGCAGCTGGTTAAGAAAGGAGTGCTTTCCCATCAATGTAAACTGGTAAATTCTGGCCAAGAAATACTTTCTATTACACATTCTAGTACACACTTTAACTATTGTTTAATTACATTATCAAAATTCCAAGAATAAAGGCCAACAATATTCGTACCTACCAAGTTGATATGGCAGCAAACTCTTCATGCAAGAGCCCGTAAAGCAGCTGTAGCCTTGTACTTGTTTCGAAGGGAAATTGGTATGACTTGGTGGTTAAATCCCAGAAATTTCTTTTGGCTCTTTATTACGGTCGTATGGACTACACTTACGTATAGGGAGCTTGTGTGGTGGAGGGCATTGAAGAAAACAACCTAACGCAAGATTTTCGAAAAAATATTGCAGTTCCATGCTGCAATATAAGACTTAGTCTTGTGTATGGGACATCGAAAAGAAATAAAATAAAATAAATAAATAAAATAAAAAATAAATAAATAAATACATTAGCTTCCTTCGATGGTTATGGGCACTTCCGGCTCCACACCAACTAAGGCACTAAACTGCACTGCCTACCATCCGAACACAAGGTCAAGGAAACTGCCATGAGCTCGGCGCTACATCTTCAAGTGGGACGAACGTGAAAGGTTGCTAACTCACAACACCCACCAATAGTTGTAAGATTAAATGACTATTCGAAGACCATTGACTAATACTCACCGGTCCCAAGGACATATTTAACGTAAACTTGTCAAGCTCCTAGTTGGACCCAGAAATTGGTGGGGATATCGGCATTCCCTGTTCTTGACAGAGAATCAATTTCATAGCATATAATGAACGTGTAGCGTTACCCAGGCTGAAATCTGTACCCTCAGAATATTTTTGCGGTAGTTTATTCTAGAAGTAATCAGTGCAGTTATTTTTAAATGACAACGCGTTTAAGAAAGAATTAAATTTAAATTTTTACTGATTTGTACAGTTGCTTAAAAACTACTGCCGTGTATTTTTAACGGCATATGCAACTAAATATAATAAAAATTCTTTCAAACGTATGCTATACAATACATGACACTTGCCTGTGATCATCCATCAGTAGTTAATAGTTTAAAAATTTCACTAGCATTATTTCAATAATTTAAGCTTCCTTGACTGTCAAGCGAATTGTTCCATATTAAGATCTACATGCCCGATCAAGCTGAGTCAGTCAATTCTGTTACCTTATTACTAGAAATGTCCTGTTTTTATGTTTATCATGCATCAATTTAAATAACTGTTTTTTTTTTACATTTTATTGATATTTAGTCATATTTTGAAATGCTAACTGATAACTTTTTATCAGTCAAAGCTCCTTTGTTTGTGTAAAAAAGTGCATTAGCAAAATTAAAAGTGTGAACTTTATTTTGCAATGACGATTGCTAAATATTCCAAGTAAATAAATGTTTATAAGCCCGCACATGCACTTACTTACACACATGTAAAAATGAACGCACAAATGCAAATGTGCTCCAATTCATTGCGAAGAAACAAATTTACATAAGAAAAAAAAAAACGGCCCTAATCCCACTGAAAGTATTGTATAAAGTCCCGTGGACTTGAACCGTATCACATGGTTGTGCCACTGTTTTGAGTTTAGCCAAAACAACAGCAACAACAACAACAACGCAAAGTGCAGCACCATCAGTTAGTTAGTTGCTGTCTTTGTTTGTTTAAAACTGAAACGCTACTAATATGTACTAAATAAAACTTTTGCCATTTCCGCTATTTGGTTAAACACTTTTTCGTTTCTGCTGCACTTTTTCTCCTCTTTTTTTAATACTTTAACATGACATCTGAAATCCTTTGAGTTCATTTTTTCATAGTTTAGCTACAGTTGTATACAAAAAAAAAAAGAAAAAAAAAAGAAAAAACCCCAGTGCTTACAGAAAAAGTAGTGAAATAAATACAGCAAGAAAACGCAAACAGAGGGTATCTGGATTTTCTCACCTAAATTGAGAGAAAAAACTTACACTCGAACTTTTTGCTGTTGAACGTGTTGTTGTTTGATTGCTGGTAACTGTTGTTGGTTTTTGCTTTATTTCCTTTTTTTCTGCAGTCTACTAATGTTATTGGCCTCAAAATAAGTTTCACTTAAATTTCAAGCTGAGGTTTACTTATGCATGCTTTTCGCAAACAACATTTGTACATTATAATTTATTATTTAGTTTAAAAGTTTTGCACACAGCCAAAATTGTAACTATGAATCCTTAGTCCTTAGTGTATGGTTGGTGAACGTGCACTTGTTGGTGTTGCCGAAATATGTTGGCAAGTCTATTATTTATGTGTTTACCAACTGGCCTGACTGTCGGCTGCTTGACTACTGGTTACAAGTTTACTTTTATTTACGCTGCTATCAACAAACCTACATTTTAACTTACCAGCTATTAAGCAAATCTTAAATCTTTTATCTCACACAAGAACTAAAATTGTATTGTGTGCAAAAAAAACTAAATTACCGTTAAAGAAAAATTTTGTAGAAAAGTTATAGCAGAGAATATCAATGGTCCAGTCAAATTAAATTAAAAATGTGTTTCACCTACAGAAATTTAATGAAAGTAAACAATTATCCAAACATAAGATTGCCACCGAAAATATGCGTATGGTAACGCCACGTGGTGTTACAAAAATGTGGTGAATACAAGAAGGCTGCGTCTGCGACATATTTTTTGTCACATCTAATTCCACCCTACAAATAAATCTTTTTTTTTTAACAAGAAAAAAATTAGCATTTATTTTACTGTCAAGCTATATAATTTACATTTGTTAATAATTTTATGGGGCCTGAGTGATAAAGTTGGAGTGATCGACATTTTTAAAGAGGATAAGAAAAGTAAAGTTGAAGACTTACGGGCTGGGGTGCATATCATAGCTGTTTCACACGACCACCATGACTGATTTTAAGCAGCAGCTCATAGCTACGCTAAAACCTGAGCTCTTCACTATGTACTGTCTCTATTTAATCCTATTGATACACTTTCCATTTTATCATTGTGTTTTTTAGTTGATTGGAATATATTTTGTATTCTCTCGCTAACATTCAATTGATTTCCAATTGATTTATGTATTTGTTGCTATTGTATCAGTGATAATAATGGTTCTAAAAATTTCGCCGGGCCCAGCGATTTGTAAGCACTAATTTTTACTTTATAGTCGAATTATACGATTTAGAATTGTTAATAATTTTATCGGGCTTTTTTTGGTGCTACAATCACCGACCGTTCATTAGTCTGGGACAGCTTACAATCTTGAAAATGGACTAAGGATATGCAGCCAAAACAAATACTAAGAAGAAACAAAATATTGAAAGCTACAGAGTATCAATATACAGGAAACAGTGAAAACTAACTGTGACTTTTGGGACTTGAATTTTGCACAGAATATGTGGTTGTGTGGGTAATACAACAAACACAAAACAACAAAAACTTGAAAACTAAAGGGTGTCCTCATATAAAATTGCATCCTTTAACTTTAAAGTTAGCTGTAAATTTTAATCGTGCCACCTAGAAACTTGAAATAGTTGCCTGGCCTCTAACATAAAAAGTGTCAAAAATAACAAAGAGTTGAAATTTAAATGGTGCCGTATACGTGAGATCGCACTTAAGTCTGATAATTTGCCGCAATTTTTGAGTCGTGAGAGACTTGAAATTTTTATAGATCATGGGCAGGTGCACGTACTAAATTATTCAATACGTAGAACAAAATTAAGATAAAACGTAAAGGGCATCCATGTACAGAAAACGGCATAGCACTTATTTCTTTTTGAATCATTTTCGACTAATTTTCATGAAGTGAAATAGGTGAATAACTCCTGACACGGTAGTACAGAACCCCTGCTGCACGAGTCAGTCTCGTACTTGTCAGCACTTGTTTACCTATTATCTGGCCTATTCACCGATGACATTCTTAAATTGGGGAAGGTTTGTTCGAACGGGGTACTAATTCTGACAAAAACAGTTTAATAACTTGCGATTGTTGTTTCGAAAAATCTATTTAGCTGTAAACAAAGAAGCCTAGTTGGAATAATTGAAACAGTAAAAAATCTTAATTTCTTTTATTAGGTCGATTCTGAGAGTGAGGGGGGAAAATAGAGGCTAGATGAGCCGGCAGTATAACACTGGAACAATATCAAGCTAGCAAAAGTTTGGTCAATTCTGTGAGTGAGGGGTGAAAATAGAGGCTAAATTGGAAGACCCGTATGGCGCCGTTTGTTTATGTTAGTTTGAACTTTTTCTTTAATCGACCTTCGAACTTTGCAGTCAAATGCCGATTTTCAGCATATTATTTATGTGGTTTTTCAGACATAGCTCGGCGACTAATTGATTGATTTTTAGATCTGTTAAAGCCAAATTATTGCTAGAGATCTGTGTAAAAATTAGAATTTTTTTAAAAAATTTATTTAGAAAATTTTTGTGGTGCTTAGGATGAAAAATTTTTTTTCAGCTTTTTGAAAATATTTTCCACAAAACTAAGTAATTTTCGCTTTTTGTTTGATCTATAATATGTTCCTAAGTTTCTGCAATAAATTTCATTGGAAAAGAAAACAATCACAATACAAAACTTGCGTTTTCCAGCGGTATAAGGATGATTATATGCTTTTCATTATTTAGCGTGCCTTCTTTACACTCGCTGACATTTGCTCCCACATACATAAATATATGTGTGTATATTTGAACTTGTTTATTCTACTTGCACATACATACATATTTATGTGACAATTGTCATGTCAGATTAACGTTAACACTATATTAATCATGAGTACAACACACAATATCATCGTTTGTCAAAACGTCAATTAATTTTGTGCATGTGTTTCTTGTCAGTACTCAAAAACAGTTGAGAATTGTTTTGATTTTCTCCATTATTTTTTACTTTCTATTTTTTCTAATCTGTTTAAAACAAAGAAATTTTATTTTGTAATTACATCAGTAATTATTTATTATTTTTAATTAAGTGAGACGACAGGAAAATGAAAAATGTACCTTTTGTAGTGAAGGATGTGTTGAGAATCATCGAAATGCTTTTTATTTCGTTTATTAAAGCATGCAAGAAAGTTCTTTCAAATCTTTGTTACAAACAGCAAAAGTAAATGAGTAAATAATACAAAGCTACCCAATTAACAATGTGGGATAAACCTTAAAACGTTAAGCGTCTTCCGCTTCTTCAAAGGTGTTTGTATACCAACAAAACAACTTCTTCTCAGGATACCACCCTGGTGAAGGTAAATACATGCTATTAAACATCAAAGGACCCAATCCTAGTGACACAAAACCAATTGGATGGAATTGTTGTGTGACTAACTAAAAAGTGATTTTTGCTGCTCGTTGGTGCAAAGTCAAAAAACAGTGCAAATGTAATGTAACAGTAGAATTCAGTATGTGAAAAGAGTTCAGCTGTATTAAAATAAATGCAAAACTGTCAACATTTTCGTTGAAGTTATCGATAAAAAATCAGGTTATGTCAAAAAAAATGTAAATATCTTCCTCTTCTTCAAAGGTGTTTGTGTACCAACAAAACAACTTCTTCTCAGGATACCAACCTGGTGAAGTTAAATACATGCTATGAAACATCAAAGGACCCAATCCTAGTGACACAAAACCAATTGGATGGAATTGTTGTGTGACTAACTAAAAAGTGATTTTTGGTGTTCGTTGGTGCAAAGTCAAAAACATTTTGAGTGCTCGCTGGATTTTGAAGTCATATTTGTTTTGGAGCACCTGTTTTGAATGTAACAATTGAAAATATATGTATGTATGTATATTTAAGAAACATACGCGTTCATTGCTTTCTATGAACGTGTGTCGGCTGCGTTTTCATGTGTTGATAATTAAAACAACATAAAATACATTAACACCACCCCGTATTAATAATTAACTTATTTTAGACAGTTTATTGTTCAACACAAAAAATAAACTCTTAATTAAATACAAGCAAGTTCGCAATTTGTATTTAACTTAAACATGTGTATGTAATTGTCAAAATCAAAAAGGTTGACAAATATTTTAACTCTTTGAGCATATCAACGTGTGAACAAGTGTGCGTACACATCCTTAAGGGGTTGTGTATTTTAGATGAATAAACATCACACAAATAAAGAAAACAGATTTCACATAAAACCTCTAAAGTGTTTACGGTCGCTAATCTCACTGTGGTTTTTCTAAATCGTTTCTACAGGTTGAAAGAAATTTACAATTTTAATGATGCACGCATTTCACTAGTATATTTGCACGAACATAAGTGCTATTCGAATTCTGAATTCTATTGACTTAAATAAACACAAAACGGGCTTAGTACGTTTAGATATCAGAATAAATTTAGCAGATTAAAATTTCAATGATTGCTTGGTGAGGTGAAATTTCAAGACTCTGGTGTCGAAATAAACACATTCAGAAGCTTTTGCGCATAAAAATCTTGCAATTATTTGCTTATTCCAGTACGGAATACATCCGATTTATTGAGATCGTAATTTTTTATAAAATAAAATTTTGTTACACAAAATTTTAAAGCTTTTTCTGGTTATCTATTAAAAAACACATCTTTTATTTAAACGAGCACAAGACTGAACAAAGATTTTATTTCAATAAAAAGCTTTTTTAACTGCCGGTTTTTCTAAAGCATACATACATGAATTTTGTTCCGTGCGTTTGTGTTCAAAATAAAAACAAAATGCTATTGTTATAAATTTTTGCTAACAGTGTATTTGTAGTTAATCAGTTACCTTAGTTAATCAAATGGAAGTGATAAATAATTCGGAAGCATCATATGTTTTTGAAATTTTCTATCTAATGGCCTCGAAGACTCTCGCTTTGTCTTAAGTTGGGATCACATGATTGCCGCAATGCACCAATTTTACACAATTTTTATTGGGCTGAATTTGAGCACAATACAAAATTTGTCCCAATCAAATTCTCTGCAATCAAATAATTGTCACATTTTACTGAAATTCTATTGTCGCAAAACAATTTAGTACCAATAATTGCCGCATTATAGGCACACGATTGTTATATTATACGGCAAATCTGAGAAACAGCTGTTGTAGCTGATGAAAAACTTTGTTTTCCCAAAAAAAAAAAAAAAAAAATTAATTAAATGTTAAAAATATGGTTTGTTCATTAAAAAGAAAGAAAATTGCTTCGGCTATTATTATAATGTTGTGCGGGCTGAAAAAGCAAAAAATTAATAGTAACAACAATTGAATTTTAATGATTGAAAAGCAGAAATCATGTTTGGAAGACGCGTTCAAACAATTTGGAAACTAAATAAATGTATATGTACATATGTATGTACGTATGTATATTATTGGCGGGCATTGTCTTCTTTGGTTGCCGCATGAGAACACAATAAATATTGGTGCATTTTTAGAATTTTTATTGGTGATTAGTTGTATGTCAAGTGTTCACACGGTTGTCGCATCAGGGTTGTATTTGTTTGGGACAAATAAGAATAACATTCGTTTTGGTTGCCACATGAGCCAATAAATTGTGCTATCACACGATTGGCACACAAAATGTAACAAAAATTGGTGCATTGCGACAATCGTATGATCCCACCTTTAGGCTGTGGGACAAATAACGCACCAACAGGAACATCGAAGGTTCTCGTCTTAGAATTTACTAGATAAGTTTCTCTACTGACCGGCCGCTACATATACTGTAGTAAAATTGAGTGTGGAGTCAGTTTGGTTTTACAGCCGCGGTGTTAAACAGCGTTAAAAGTGTTTAAGTAAAGTGGTTTTAACAGAATTGAATAGTTAGTAAAGTTTTGAACTGTTAAGTGATATAAATAAAAGAGTTGTACATTTTACTTCTATTTACAATTAAAGAATCCCTAAACCGTTTTTATTTAAAGGTAAAAACGTAACAACATGTTGGTATTCTTTTGAATATAAATTCAAGACTGAAAATTTTTGTACAAAAATCGTAAGTAAAAAATATAGGAAAATGGCGCACATGTTTTATGCAAATTAGTTTCCGTATTATGATAATTTTTTGGTAAGATTGGAGTGTAATTCTAAACTAACTACATTAAGCTTTTAATTTGTTGTAGAATAACTGATAGACAACTTATGTGATGTACGTTACAAAAGCTATTTTTTCTTTATATGCAGTTTTTTCAGCTTATATTTCTCACAACTCAACCAATATCGAGGTTGCCGAACAAAAAAAGAGGTTTAAAGTAGGACATGAAGCTGGGAACAACACTTACCTCAACGGCCTTTGTCCAAATGACATATTCCGAAAATTAACTGCAAGATGACGAAAACGCTCATTACTACATATGTACGTATAAAATATCTGATATAAATTGACTTCTAATTGATTTTTGTATTAATTCGACTATTAAGCTAAAATTAATGCTTAAAAATCGCTGGGCCTGACGAAACGGTTTAAACAATCAATTGGAAGTCAATTGGATATTGGTGAGAGCATACAAAATAGTTATATTTCAAACAGCAGAAAAACTGATAAAACATAATGAAATGGAAAGTTGATCAATAAGATTTAATATAGGCAGCCAGTAGTGAAGAGCTCAGGCGGTAGAATGGCTATGCTCTGTGCTGATGAGCGACGTGGTGGTCATGAAACAGTCATGGTACGTACCTTAGCCATCACGTCTTCAACTTTACTTTTCTTGAATTCTTTAAAAATGCTTATCACTCCAATTTTATCACAAAAAACTCGTTTTGAATTTTCAGGAAGTAAAAAATGGAATTCAATCAAGGCCTATTAAATTATTTAAAATTGTAAACCATATAGTCCGACCTTAAAGTTAAAGTTAATAAGAAATATTTATGTTGTTTTCAAGAGCATCTGCAAAGTTTCAATGACATAAAAACAGTAGTGAAACATCATCTGCAAAAATTGGCGGTATATTGGAATTGAAACACTAAGTCGGAAAAAAATGAGCGGAAATCAGTGGTCCCCGCACAGATCCCTGGGGTACTCCAAAACAGTCAATAAGCTTACAACCTGACTTAGAAAAAGAAAACAGACATTTAAGTTTACAAATAATTGCAGAAAACTTTATGGTGTTGAACGCTTCAGCTAAATCTGAAGAAATGAAAACACTATATTTATCTGAGCTACTACTTCTCTAAAAATTTTCTGATGTGGCTATTACGGAATGCACATTGGATGCTATAGAGCTTTCTAGAAGTAATTTCGGCTGTCTGACCCTCAGCAATTACCAGTATTTCCTGTATAAGCACGAGTCCTTCGAGGTTAGTAACAATATTGTTTTAGGGATTCGAACAACTTGAGCTGATTTTCAAGTACATGGAAATTCCGACTGCATTGAAATTGCATTGCCAAAGTGTACCAAGATATCGCAAATGCAACTGTAGACTAAAAGTATGGTCAGATTATCGAACATTAGCCCGCAAATAACATATCTTGTTTTTCCTAAGCACATGAATACAAACAACAAAAAATGCATATATGCACGTACGTATGGACACATTAACAACAGCAAACGAAAGGAAAAAATCTAGGAAAAAAGCCTAAAAGTAATAAATTACTCAAGAGTATATTTTATGGGTTTGTTTGATCAAAAAGCAAAATTTACAGCAACAATTATTTGATGTAAAAAAATTTTTTGCAAAACTAAGCAAGACATATCTGCTATTGTGAATTGTATGCTTACATTTTTCTCCCGATTTTTCTCTTCGTTGGCGTTTGCTGATGTATCCACATTTTTGCTTTATATACGAATCTATTTTATTTTCATTCCAAAACTTCAATATTTTGTTTATATCAACATTGATAATAATTGGGTGAGCTTGAGGTCACTTTTATAATATTTATTATTGGCGCTGTTTTCAATATTTCGGTATCTCTTAAGTTTTAGGATTTAACATACTAAAATACCTGCATACAAACATAATAAAATTCAACATTAACATAACATTTTTTATGCAAACCGAAATGAAGACTGCCTTAAATAACATCTACCAAATTTCTAATTGCTTTAGTCAATCTTACACCTTATGTAAGATTGACTAAGGCATTAACCTTATCATAAGGATAAGGTTAATGCGCTAGATGAGTCGAATTTCGTTTATAGGATTCCTTGTAGCGGTAATGGTAGTGAAAATTGTGATAAGATATGTAGGAACAACGAAGAATAAGTAAAAGACTAGAACAGCAGGACATAAAACTCACCAGATATATAGGAAGAGAAATTCCGCTCAAAAGACAGCTTTAGCCATTCATTGTCGAGATAAGAAACATAATCCAGATTTTGAGAATAGTTCTGTATTGAGTATTGAGAATAACTAGAGGAAATGGTTTTTGCTAGAAATGTTGCATATAACCGATGTACCGATAGGTAATAGAATGAATTTTAGAAAAGATACGGAAAACTTAGCGTAAATTTATAAGAATATAATTTATAAAAATAGTGTTAAGAGTTTAGCATGCTTATTAGGAATTCCGTTTTTAGAGGAATTGTACAGATTTGTTCATCCGGAAGATTTTAATAAAACTAAAAGGAAAATTGGAAACACATACATATGTATATATTTTCATAATTTGTGATTTGTTTTAATCCAAATCAAGGTAATTCTGATCATTCCTCAGGACTTTGCGCTCTATTCGCTAACAGCTTTTGTTTCTTTTCCGTCAGTGAAACGGCTGCAGCAATCAAATTCATAGTATTTATTTTTTTATTTTTTGTGAAAATATTTTTAACAATCCTTAGAATGTAAACAAAACACATCTGTTTTTCATATAAAAAGTTGGTTGTACTAATTCGAACTTAGGTCAGGTAGGATGGCAACACTAACTTCGAATCCGTCGGAATTCATAATACCTTTTTGAACGAATTCGTGACGGAGGTGTTCATTCGGAATTCATAATAAGGCTGCATATGTATTTATGTAAGTTAGAATTTTTTCATTTCTTTTATGGCAGTTTTTGAAAATTGTAATATATGACAAAAAAAAAAAACATTTCGAAAACCATTACTTCCTGAAGTTTTCCCAAGGAAAACAAAATATGTATTGAAAATAAATATAAAAATAAAAATAACAAACAAGGTCCTCAAGCTCAACATCTCAGAAATTTTATAAATCAAAAGAAAAATGTCAAAGCAAACAGGATAAAGTAACTAGTTGCATACAATTTTTAGGCAGCAGTGTTTAACCATCCTTCTACCTGAGTTCGCCATTACTAACGGTCTACATTTATTCCTGTTGGCCAACTTTCAATTTAATCACAGTGTTATTCAATTATCAGGAAAGTATAAGTCGTCCCAACTAAGAATCAAGCCGCTGGAATTTTTCATATGTTTGCGAATTATTCATTAACCTCGTTGACATTCCCTTTCCAACTAATCTCTCTCATCTGAAGGGCCTTCTTGCTTCAAATTTTTTCACATGCTAGCAACATCAGTGTCTTCAAATAACCTCGATTGGTGAGCTAGTTTTTGCCTGTGCAGGACTCTTTTGGCCGTCTTACGATACCTGCCGAATATTTTATAATTTTCATTGGCCATGTGTTGTTTATATCCTTGCTGTACTGCGCCTCTAAGGGAATGAGATAAGACAATGGGCTTAGAATTTTATCAACCATTGTTGCAATTTCTTACTTTTTTTTTGCCGACAACAGGTACAAAAGCTATCAAGTCATCAATCAAACTATATACATTATTATATAAAGAGTCTACTTCGGTGTTGTTGTAAATCGAACAAATGTCAAATTATCCCAAGTAATTAAACACTTGTCCAATCAATACTACTGTATTCCATCCCTATACGATATACTTTCTATTCGTTTCTCTTAGATATCAATAAATGTACCAAATTTTGGACAATATTCTGAGCTTTTCAAACCCCACAAGCTTCAGTTTTACTCTCATACAAAATTTAGTCCTAGAATTGTAATACTTACTTTAAGTGCTAAAGTAACAGAAATAAACTATGATTTACCCTTCTACAGCATTGATGCACAGACATATGGATATATTCCTCATGGAAATTAACAATTTTACAATAACAGTAAATAGCTGCTAAAACATCTAACCTAGCTAATAAAAGTGCAATGCCATGTAATGAAGCCACAAGGGAATTTTTGCAAAATGTCCTCCTCATGGTTTTAATAAGCATCATAACACACCACATCCGTTCGATTATAAAAGTATACATTGTAAAGGGTGTTTTTTTTCTATGTATAGAACTTTATGTTGGTATTACTGTTCAATATGGCGCTCGATTTAACAGCTGTCAAGTGATTTATTGTCAGTTTAGTTTGGCAATTCATCATGATTCGACGCACGCCTGAATAATGCAATTTTAGTGCAAAACGAGATTGTCGTTGTTCCTGATTTTCATAAGCGAATTTTGTTTAGCAATGAAGCGCACTTCTGGTTGAATGGCTACGTCAACAAACAAACCTGCAGCATTTGGAGTGAAGCTATTTTCTCAAATGTGTGTGGAAACACCATTACATCCAGAAAAACTGACTGGTTGGTGCGCTTTGTGGGCTGGTGGAGTCATTGGTCCGTACTTCTTCAAAAACGATGATGGCCAGAACTTTGCAGTCAATGGTGATTGGTATAGAGCCATGATTACTAACTTTTTCATTCCTGAATTAAATAACCATGATGTTCAGGAGATGTGGCTTCAATAAGATGGCGCAACATGTCACACAGCTTGTGCCACGATCGATTTATTGAAAGACACCTTTGGTGACCGCCTAATTTCACGTTTTATACCTGTGAATTGGCCTCCAAGATCTTGTGATTTAACACCTCTAGACTACTTTCTGTAGGGCTATGTAAAGTCATTATTCTATGCGGATAAGCCACAAACGCTTGACCACTTGAAAGACAACATTCACCGTGTTATTGCCAATATACGGCCACAAATGTTGGAAAAAGTCATCGAAATTTGGACATCCAGCTTGGACTACATCCGTGCCAGCCGTGGCGGTCATATGCCAGAAATCATATTTTATATGTAATGCCACAAGATTATCTTTCGGATAAATAAAATTCATGTCAATCGAATAATCCATCGTTGTTTCATTGCAACTTTAAGTTCTATACATCGAAAAACAACACCCTTTATAAGTCATGCTGATACACAAACATATTAAGAATAAATAAAAGCATTGCATTTTTTATTAAATTAAGAAGAAAAGAAAGCGTTATTCCTGTACTTGTTTCAACTTCTGACAAGTACAAGACACAACTGTTGCAGCTTTGCTTTAAAACTATGGTTATGTAAAAAAGACACCAAACATTTCTTTACAATAGCTAAACTCTATGGAGTTAAACCAGACGACTTTATTTCTGTGAAGTCACTGATGCAGACAGGCAGACTATAGTTATTTTTTTTTTGTTCTTACACTTAGCGAACATTGAGCATACATCCATATGTATGTGTTAGAGATAGAAAATCATAGTAAATGAATGTGTTTGTGCTGTTGGGAAGAAAAAGTCATAGCTCAGCATAGGAAAGCGAATGCCTAAACAATCCGTGGATATAGCGTCGTGCAACATTGCTATGACTGCGAAAAACTCTCTAAAAACTTTGGCAAAAGAGTTAGAGCACTAATATATTTACGAAACATTGGTGCAACACTTATTTACTTAAAATTGTGTAACAAACAATAAGTCGTAAATTTTTCTTGCAATTTTTAATGTGCATTTTCTACTGCCAAGTCACACAGATTGTAGCCAGCCAGCCATCCAAATTTACCAAAGAGTTTTAAGTAAAAACTGCAATGCATCAGCTATTATTGCATATATGTTCGCAATTTACTCTCTTTCTTAATGTATAGCTTTTCTTTTATTCCTTAAAAAATTTCGTTTTGAGCACTTTTACTCTTTTGACGCGGTAATGCATTTTTTTCGAATTAAATGTACATAACGTATATACGTCTTACATAACTTCCTTGTATTTAAGTTCGATAACAGCATAATTGCATTAAGAAATTTATTCAATCCATGCGCATTTAAAGCAGTCAGAAGTACAGTAAGTACGGATATTTTTAGATCACTTCTTAAATCAATTGCACTCGATTTTAGGTAATTTTTTTCTTTTTGTTTTAATTTTTATTTTATCGCTTCTCTCTTTTAGATTTCCCTCTTTCATTTGAAGCTACAAATTTTGTTTCGCATTTAGCTCAAGTTCAATCCCTGGATAATCACTATATCTATCAATATCAATTAGGAAAAGAAAAGTAAAACTTTATAGCCAGGTGAACAAGTGGCTGTTTCTGGGTAGCAACACCCTTCATCACCGCCTTATGAACTTTGCACGTGCCACTTGAGCCACTTTGCAATTTGCCTTTCCAATATGTACATAATCGACATTGACGAAAGAAATGAACTTTATTTCTTTTGCTTTTTTTTTTTTTTAACTTAAACTAGTCTAGAATTATACAAATAAAATGTTTTAAAGCGTAGTTCAATATAATTAAAATACGTACGAATATATTTATTTTTGTCTACCGAATATATTTTTAATGCCCCATAAAGTAAATTACTTTAAATCAGTATTTAGGAAGTTGCTGCGAATGTGATATACGAGGTGGGGCTGAGGTGAAGTTATATAGCAGGTATCGTGTCATTCGATGCGCATTTAATGCAAACAGGGTTTTTGGTGCAGCAATATTTTTGGCAGTTTTTGCATTATTTGCTTTCTGCCTTCTTTTATTATCCCTTTATATTACATCTAACAGCAAAGTGACAATAAGTAACTTGATATACTTAGTGAGGGCGTTAATTACCTTAAACCAATACTTAAGAAAACTCATGACGTATGTTAACAAGAATGTGATATACATATATAAATCATTTTTTATGAAGCAACTTGATCCTTCTAGTAAAGGTTAACTAGTTCTGATGGTGTATATCGCTTAAGTCTTCTAGGTGCCAGCATTTCTTTCGCCGGCAACTGTCAAAGTTGCCTGTTAAAATGTTGTATTAGACGAATTTTGTGTTTAAGGCTGTTGTCACGGATGACTTCTTCTACTGTTTTGTTTTTTAGATCACAATGTACTTCCTCATCTCTAATGCACCATTCAGCGTTGAAAACAGTTGGATTCTTTGAATTAATTTTAAGGTAGCTGTGCTTGCAGTGCCCCAGATTTCTACTCCGTACTTCGAGATTGGCGTTAAAATTGTGTTGTATATGAGGAGTTTGTATTGAATTGATAGCATGGACTCTCTGCCTAGCAGCCAAAATAGTTGTCTGAACCTGTTGTTCGATTTGTTCTTCTTCTTCCTGATGTGATCTTTCCACACAAGTCTGGAGTCAATGATCATGTCAAGGTATTTCGCCTTTGTATCCGAAACAATGACGTTTATGGCATTCTAAATATATGCTAGACTGATTTTGAACTAAAAAGTAAATAGCAGAAAAAGTTATAGAAATACTGAATATTCTTTGCAAGAACAAGGAGCATCGGATTGCTCAACGTTTGCACCGTCTTTAGTGCAATATTAATAATCTTTGTGCTATTAGACAACACTGATGTTACGAGCATTCAGCTCGACTTCGTTCTTACTACTCCGTTCAGAGACTATACACACCGTAACAAGAAGATACCTTTCTGCTTTATAGCACCCATCTCTGAAAAGCCACTGTTGCCATTATTTAAATACGAATGACAAAATACTGCTGACATCCAGCACTTAGCGGGACCCATATAATTACTTTGAACTTGTTTGCGCTGACCTTTTTTAAGTCTTTTTTGAAAATATCATCAACAAACTTTAGATGAACAATACTTTTTCCAGATACTCCCCGGATGTATCTACGATTTCCTTTGGCGTAACAATTTCTTATTAAAAGCTCACTCAAAAATGCTATAAAACTAGATGTCTGCAAAACAAGGGAGAGGTTTTTCATTTCTTTGCACAAATTTTAACGTGCCAAGTAAGAATATTTAAGGATCCATTAATTTTCAACTTGTTAGTGCTTATAATTTGTATGTTTTTATACGCAAGGGTGCGTTTTAAACATAAAAGAGTTGTATTAATTTTTCAATTTTTCTGATATGCATAAAGGCGGTTGTTTTCTTCTCAAATAAAAACGTTCCTACTTCTTAATACAGAAGCGGTGATAACAAAAAGTCCTTGTATGAACATTTGTAATTTATTTCACATCTAACTGGTGGTAGTTATAATAAAAACCACCACTAGAACAACACAAGATGTTTTTAAAGGTTTTACATAATAACAAAATCACCTTGGAGAAAATAACTACTTAGAAATTCCCTCAATTCATATTAGATTAATTAATGTTTGTTCAAGATAAGTCTAACTTATTCATGTTTGTGCCATTGAAAGGCTTATATGCAAGGCCAAGAAACTGCAGTTGTATGCTGAATTTTAATTTAGAGAAAATCTGCAACACACAAAAAGTATTCATATCGAAAGCTTAATATTTTTAATACTAATGTAAGTTTAATTGCATCTTGCATTAAGTGCTTCATATCTATCAATTAAAAATATTAAGCAAGCAATATTTCTAAGTTTTATCCAAGATATAAGTTTTCTGTTCTATGTCATATAAAACAGCATCAAAACATTCGCCGTGGTTTCAGTGTTTGATGTGTGTGACCTTAGAGCATGAGTCAAGCTGGTTTTGTTTCTTGCTCAAACGTCCGATTCGATAATTGAGGTGCCGTGAGTTGTGGCATTTTCAGTGATAATGTTATAATTGACAGTATTCATATAACTAGTACACTCAATCAAACTATAGTCTTATCCAAGCATACTATTTTCACAAAGATATTTGCCTTAAACCTACTGTCATATTCAATCCCAATAATGTTTTATTGACCCCACAACTTTGTTAATTCCACTAGTGCAAGCAGACTAAAGATGTCGTGCGTAAGAAACAGTAATTGCTATCAAAGTGAAGAATCGTGGCATAATTTTTAAAACCAATGCGATATGGACTGATTACACTCAGTGTAATACACTGTGCTTGAATTTGAAACTTTTTTTTCCGACAGACGGGGCACCCAGTGACCAAACCTAATCCGGGTGCGCTAAATTCAGTGGTGCTAACCGTTTTTTTAAGTTAGCTCTTGTTTTTGAGATATACTGTTATTTAAAAAATGGAGGAGGTAGGACAACATTTATTCCCCTAACTTGAAAAAAATTTAAAATCTTGGAAAGAGCACAAAAACCGAAATTTGGCAATAAAATTATCTTTCAATAACTGTAAAAATACTTTTAATGATCTTAGTAGTTTAGAAAACACAAAATTTATTTTTTTTTTCGATGAAAAAAATTAAATTATTTGCAAAAGTTTGAAAATTTTTGTTTTTTAAAACAGCATAAAAAATCTCAAAATCAAGTTATGCTGATAAATTTTCATCTGTCCATAACAAATAAAGTTTCAAACAAAAGCAGCCATAAACTACTAAAATCGGTGCACAACTTTAGAAGTTATTCACAAAAAATCAAAAATTGCAGTTTCAAACAGTCACTAGACGAGAAAAGATATGAGATACATGTTGGTGTTATCGCAATGAAACCTCTCGGCTTTTATTTTACAAGTGCTTAACAGATTTTAGATTGCATGACGAAAAACAAACAAAAAACTGCAACATAAATGGCAGAAGAACTAATTGTTAAACAAATTAACTTTAAAAAAGCTATACCTGTGATGCTAAGAAAAGTGTACAAAAGGAAATAAAAAAATTTTCTATGCAAGCAATATGCTTGAAAAAAAAAAACTGTCTAAATTTACTTTCGCTTTATTGTTTAGAGTTTTCTTGTGATTTTTGCGTGTGTGTCCCGGAGACACATATTGGAAGGATTTGTTATATTTTATGGAGGTATGATTAGAATTAGTACTCTGAGAAAATGAAATGTTTTCAATCAATCTCTATTTTTTTTTTTAATTTCTTAAAACATATTTAGTACTCAATTTTAATTTGATCGTTCGAAAACATTTTTACTTAAAACTGTTTTTGTTGACTGATGAAATAAAATTTAACCAAACCCCAAAAATGCACTGTCCGCATTCGGATGTCTAACAACATTCTGTTTTTGTGGCTGCACACATTGAAAATAAATAAAGATATTTTAGGTGTTTTTAATATTAGTTGTGTTCCCGTAATCAACATTGGGAGCCCGCTGGAACCCAATTTGCACAAAAACTGTCACCGTACGCAAAGTTCGTGGAAGTGCGAGAGCTTTTGAGGGAAAAATATTCTTGTTCTTCTTGCGCGAAATAGCACTCACTTTTTCTTCTGGCCATTTTGTGCAGAAAAACATTCATGTGTTTCAGTCATTTCATTGCATCATAAAAATATACCAGATGTTAATTTTTGGTTTTCAAATGTGGTTTCGGACTTTTATGCTTTTTTGAGTATTAAGGTAAGTACTGTGTTCGAAACTGCGGAAAATGTTGAGCAACATTGATTTTTTCGTACGGAAAATTTGACATGTATCTAATGTTACCTATCCCGCGGTTTTACACAATTTAACGATTTTTTCATTAAAAGTATGCTACATTGTTTTACGTTTGTAAGCAAAACCCATATGTTTTGCAATTTGGACTGTGATGAGAAAAATTTAATTATAGAATAAAAAGTTAATTTTTTATACAAATACATCAAAATGAACAAAGAAGTACCAAATAATTTTCTTTTTTTTCACGGCTGATATCAGTTCCCCCGCATTTCTGTCGCACTGAATTCAATTTTTTGGTTTTCTTTATCACTTTGCATTTCGTTTTTTTTTTGTCCAAAAAATTTTACTCAAATTTTTGCAATGAAAATATCAGCAGTCAGCTGTTGCTAAAAATTTCACGTGGAAGAATTGCCACTTCAATTATTTCGCAGCAAAAAGAAAATGTTGCCAGATACATTTCATATGTTTTTCTCAAAATGAGCAGAGTACTACTTCTGCAACATTTTTTCACGAAAAGTTCATGCGAATTTTTTTACATGCATTTTGACAACTTTCCACGTGGAATTTTAATCAGAGTACTTACCTTTACTGAGGAAAAACCCATGATTGTTGCCATTTTACCGAACTTTGCCCAAAAAGTGTGGGAACAAACTTATGGTTACAACATAAGAAGAGCAACGAAGGCAAATATGAAACTTATATTTTGGCAAGAAAAAGTGGAATATTATACGTGTTTACTTTTTCAACGTGTATATGTTTAATGCAAACAACTAATAAAATAATTTTTAAGAAACTTCCATACAAAATATATGTTTATTTAGTCAATACCATTTCTTTAAATTTATTTTAAACCCATGCAGGCGTTTTTGGAAATAAAACATGGTTTTTGGGGGATTTTAAATAACAGCGATTTTAAAAGTAGGGAACGGTACACGACAACTCTGTCATTTACTCAGACTGCGTGTTCTCTTTTAAATGACAAAACTAAAAACTGACTCTTAATTGTTAATGCGATAAAAATCATAACAAGAGCTGTATGAGACAACAAATTAATTCAGTGTAGCCACACTGTTTTTCAATAAGCAAAGACGTAAACAGCTTTATTTCATGGTTTAAACATACATACATACGAGTATATTAAGAACAAACAGAATTTTTCTTAAAAATATTGCACTTTAAATATAATGAGAAAACGTATTTCTCTGGTGTTTATATGAATGCTTTGAAGCGTGTACTTAAGAAAAATTGAGGCCAACGGGAGTGTACTCATCACGCCTTTTATACAATTTTTTCCTAAACTTATTTTCTGTGATCTGTCATAGGTAATATCTGGTACTGTGCGATAGTCTTATGAAGTCAGGCACTCCAGAAATATTTGCTGAAAATATTGATGCTACAGAGAAGATTATTAGAATTTCCCCATGAATTTACTGTAATACTTTGCCTATAGCATATATATTTGTATCATTATATTTTTTAGAATTTTGTATGTATAACAAGAGCTTTTCAAATTTCACTATATTAATAATTTGGATTTGTACTTTATTCATATATCTTTCTTGTTTTTTGGCGAATTAATTTTGAAATGAGAATGACAAAATATTTGTGATCCGATAACATCGTTAACGATCGTTAGATAAAAATAAACGTACTTTTTTAAGGTAACAACGACAAACACATTGAATTTATTGTCATCGCTACAAGGCAAAATATAAATTTCTCAGTTACCAGTAGTTGCTCAGTGTTAAGCCATAAACATATGAGTCAGTTAACGTTTCTTATTTATTTAATTTTTTTTTTTTAATTAAAAGTGTTCAGATAATAATTGTTTTTCAAAATAAAACAAAAGTGAAAGAAAAACACGCAAATGAATTGTGCCATAAGAAGAAATATTCGTTTTTACGTACATATTTAATACTTATTACATGTTAAAAATACAATCTATGCATATTTGTAAAACCCAAAAGTGAATTTAAACAAGAAGTAAATGAAATTGATGTGTTTTTTGTTTAAAAATATACATAAATATTTAAAGAAAAGTTGTGTCAACATTGTATTTATAATTATAATTGTCTAAGCGTACGTAACTAGAATTTTTTTCTAATTTCTATCCAAATACATACGTACATATTAGAGTATCCAATTATTTAAATTATCTGTTTGCCCGACTATCTGCTGAGATTAATCGCCTAAGCCTAAATACAAAATGCTGAAACAATTCAAACAATTTTCAGAATCCCTCAAATAATTTGCAGAGCAACATACTCCAAGAAATATAATTTTTTTTTTTAATCATTTATATAATTTTGTTTAATAGCACATAAACTTAATAACAATAACATACGACAGTGTTAACAAAAACGCAGCTATGCAATTTAATGAAAACTGCATTGCTCCAAGTCTTAATTTAATAAAATTTAAATAAATCTTGTGATGTATCTTTCAATAAGTAAAATGGTAAAATAGTTAAATTACTTGTAATGGGTAAAATATTTGGTTTTAAGGCGAATCTTGAAGAGAATGAAAAATACCTTTCAGTTGATGTACATGTTGGTGCTAGAGGCAGTATTGCATTCCAAAGTACTTCCAGTTTTTCTGTCTTTTTTTCTGTTTAATTGCATTAAAAAAAATTGCTCATTGAAATTAGTGGTGCAATTAAGAAACCGCAAATGCTACAAGAACGAAACGAACAGTGGACTTTGAAGTAGTTCAAACTCACTCTCATAATTCTGAAATAGTCTACAAGCCCCTAAATTAAATAGGAGTAAGTTACTGGAAATGAGTAGGTTAAAGTTGCTGAAGCTTATAAAGCAAAAAAATGCACAATTTGAAAAATACAGTACTCCGTAATTTTTAAACCAAAAACTTTTTCAATAGTATTAGACGATTAAAACACACAACAATATAAAAACAAATCATTAGCATCATTGGTATTTGCTGACAGAAATTGTACAAAAACTGAAATGCTACACGTGCACTCACTGCTTCAATTATTTTTATAGAAGTACTCCACGTTGCTTCTTATTTAACTTTCTGATTACGTCTTCGGTTTTGCATATAAGTAAAAGCAGTTCTTTTGCAAACTTACTCATAGAAAAAGTTCGCCAAATTTGTAAGGAAAAAAATTACTTTGGGGAGAAAAAATTATTCGAGGTTATTTGACTCCTTTACGGGTACTATAGGACTGCTACTCCCAGGGGCCATGAGCACCTCGAAAATGAAATTTTACCTTCTTCACACAGACTAGCGGTGGGTGGCCGACCAGGAATGAAATGTACGACCAGCTCCAACAAGTTTTTCTTCCCAATATTTTTTTCGAGCACACCGACCACGTACCACGCGTTCTTGGCGGGTTCCCATACAAAAATACAAAAAAAAAAATCAAATCGAATCGAATGCCTCGAAAATGGTTTTTTTGAAATCACTTAGGAGGCAAAAAAAACTTGTTTTGCCTCATGTTAAAAGTCATCGAAAACTCGATGGCACAATAGCAACGAAGTGTCTATCGATAATAATCAACCCGGTCTGTTTTCCACATTATTTAATTTTTTTGTCAATTGAAAGCGGGCAGTCTGTAAAAAGTAATTTTTTTTTTTTTTTTTTTTTTTTGTAAAAGATAATCCCTAATTGTGTGATTTACAACGCAACGCCAGAAACATAATGAAATATTTAAAAATATTTTACAAAATTTGTATACAAAACAACAAGTATTTGTTTTTCAATTGCTTATTTATTATTGGTTTTTCTTTGAATTCCGGTGTTGCGTTGCGAAATGTAAGGCTAGGTCCTTAGTTCATGCCTTTAAAACTAAATAATATGAATGGTTTTTATATGCAATTTACGACCTTTTGTTTTAATATTAATAATGATTTGTTGAGTTTGAGGGCAATTTAATCACCTTTTTTCCAATATTTCGTTACCCCTTTATGTACCTTTCTCAGGAACAAAACGAAAACAATTTTCGTTCCTGACGAGGTGCACAAAGGGGTACCCAAATATTGAAAATAACGCTAAAAACTAAAGCTGATAAGAGTGACCTCAAGCTCAACAAAGCGTTATTAATATATAAAAAATAAGAAGTAGAAAATATGTATGTATGCTTTCAGTTTGTGCCTTAGCAACAAAGATGAATTGAGAAGAGATGAAAATTAATTCAATAATTTGAGATGATTTGAACTTTAAATAAACAACTTAAAATGATGTCTGTAAACTATACAATTTTGAAAAAAATAAATTTTTTAAATATAAAGTATTTAGATATTCACTTTCATTTGGTTTCGAATTTTTTCGCCAATTATTTACCAGTGGTACTCATAAAGCAAATTTTTTCTTTAACAAATTTTCGTACTTCCATTTTCACTTTTTTAATTAGTCTTGCATTGTTTATTAAATTTTTTGATTCATTTTGAGACATTCGTTGACTTCGTTTGCAATGTGTCTTTGGTGAAATATGCTTTTATATTAGAGATGTGCGCGTAAGTGTTTTTCGCTTACGATCAAAACAATTTTCCTCCTGCAGACAGTATTTTATGAGCCTCATGTAGCGCACGAAAAACACTTCGAAATATTAAAAACCACTATGAAGTCAATAATTGTTTTAGTAAAATACAAAAAAACATTAATTAAAATTAATAGGTACTAAAGTTTTCAGCAAAACTTTAGGGGACTCAGAATTTCTACCAACGCCTCCATATTTGAAATTTTCTTAATACCATTTCCTATCCCTAATCTTGGTTTTAATGACAAAGCAGTGTCTTGAGAAGAACAATCATATATGTATATGAAAATATCTATGTACATATTTATTAGGCAAACGCACAACATCTCCTTCTCTATTTGTGAAACGATTTCCCTTACTGTTTTACCCGATAGTAGATGTTATCGTGTTTATAGCGTAAAAAGTTTAATATTTAATATAAAAATATCGTATTCGTTTTTGCGTAAATTTTTAAAATGTTTCCCGCGAATTCCCGGACGGCAAACTATAGTTGCATATGCCTAAAACAATAAAACTGCAAACGCGAAAGATATTTGAACAGTTCACATCTATGTATATATTTTCTAAAACTAGCTACAAAAATCGATCTGATATAATGAATAATCTGCCAACCTAAACTAAAATAAGTAAAGTTTCTAAACGTTAGTTTTACTCATTAGCAGACTATTTTCGTTACTCAATCAAATATTCGAAGCAATACCCGCAATACTTGACTGGATACTCTTATAACTACTTAGGTACATATGTATTAATATATGTATGTGTATGGTAGTTATGAATACTTAAATATTTGTACAGTTTTTTTTTTCCACCTGCTTAAAAACTGATTGAATAATTTAAACAATTTGTTTGCATAATAAATAATGCTAACATATTTGTTCCAAAATGTTTGGTAAGTAAATAAATTAATATGATAAAGTTTGTTGCTACACTTTGGTTGTGCTGGATCATTTTGTATTATGAGCGGTAAAGAGTTTTATTAATCCTGTCACATAAAAATTGTTTTGTTTGCAAAACTTTAATTTTTATTGCGAAAATACATACCCATATGGAAAATGACTGAGAAGCAGATGAGTTCGTCTGATTTGCAGAAAAAATCATGAAGTCAA
Organism: Sturmia bella; assembly: GCA_963662145.1. NCBI lineage: Eukaryota > Metazoa > Arthropoda > Insecta > Diptera > Tachinidae > Sturmia > Sturmia bella. The sequence goes on from OY759169.1 coordinate 40,109,077, forward strand.
GAAAACAGCATCATCAAAGTGTTAAAATACAAACACAGTTCTACAAAGCAAACTATTTCTTACTGGAGGTAAAATGTTTTAGCAATTCAATGGTGTTGGATGGTGTTTCTAAAATAAAATTTTTGCTCACAACACGAATGTCGATTATACAGTTTTGGCTTTGCGTTGAGCATTTATGTATAAATGAGCGGTTTTGAACTGCCCCAGAAAAATATTTATAAGGGTTCCAAGAATGATCTTTGATAGTTTTTTTACTTGATTTTAGTACGAAACGTACTTGAAATCTAAGTACGCATAATACACAAATGTACTTAAATCAAGGCGAATAGGGATTATTGAAGAGGATCAACCCTGTTATGGTTTAAAATGGATACGAAATTCTTAAGTGTATTTGTAACCAACACTTGTGTGTGCTTGTATAAGTAATGAATTTTCTTTCACGTTTTTAGTTGCTGCAGTAGCTGAATGGGTAGAATGGCAGTAGTTAGCTTCCAGATTCAAATCAGCAAAGAGACAAAATAACTCATAAATTGTTATTGAGTTCAGGAAGTATAGAGGATAGTTTCATGTACGAATTTGGGATTAAATAGACTTCAGAAATGTCGAATCAAGTGCATAATTAACACATCAAAGACAAATTTAATTTAAAAAGTAAGTGTTGATACTTGAATAATCCATATTTAAATTAAGCACAAAGCATTTGATTTTAGAAAATCCGTACTAACCGAACTTCTGACACCGCTTGGGATTGATTTAAGTGCAAAGGGATTGAATTGTTTTGTCAGTGTTGCAAATAATTGAAATATTTTTCACATGAGTGCAAATGATATCAGTTTTTTTTTGCAACATTTGTTATTTACGCATATGTTTATTATGTACAATTTTATTTGCCCATTCTTTTAGCAAATAGTTACATAGTAGTTGCGCATATTTTCACACTTCATTGGTTATATTATCATATGACAATATCTGATGCAATACGAATATTTGCTGGTCTACATTTTTTTATAGTTGTCATTGACAAAAAGATTAAGTTTGGAGACGTAAACTAAGTAAGGTATTACTCAACATGATATCTTTTATTTTTTTAATTTTTTTGTGGTTTTTAAATAACTTTTTGGACACTTTTAAATTATCTGGTTAGACAGAAGCAAGAACTAAATGATTGGATTTTTAATATTTACACAACGAATTGTTGGTAATCAATGCAAAAATAATCTTAAAATTATGCCAACTTCAACTCTATGTATATCTTGATTACGACAACCGCATCAGTATGCATTTTAAAAAAGTCTACAATTTTTAGTTCGAATAAATTTGTGCTTTAAACTTTTAAAGTCGAAATTTTGTTTGCATAACAAACAAACAACATAACACAAATGCGGTTGCAATTGATTAAAAAAGTAGCATAAGTAAATTGGTGGTTTAATAAAGAAGCTTGTTAAAAAAAAGGTTTCATTAATGGCGTTGCCAGGACGGTTCTTATTAGCAGGCTATACATTTTTTTTTAAATATTTACTTTGCCAAGAAAGTGTCAGCTAAGAAAGTAGTAAAATATTGTGTTACCCGCCATCAAATTTAACAACATATTTACTCAGTAAAACGAAATCAAAATGTCTTTTTGATTGTTGAAAATCAGACTGATGCTTGGAGTTCACTTGCAGAAAGTAAACTCTGCAGGTCTCGCAACTGCAGCCCTTATATATTAAATTTCGGTAACGGTATAGCAATTACTGTGCTGTACCTGCTACATTAGGATACATTTTTTTGTAAACTAAACCTTATTTTGAGTTATATGATTTATATAGTTTTTACCTTCTCTTAATTTTCTTCCCGTTGCTTTTTTTTTGTACAAAGAAAAGAAACATTTTATTAATATGATTTGAAAGGAAAATTAACTTATATTTTGTAGAAGAATATTTTAAAGTTCTGGAACTAGTAACTCCAAACAGAGCTATAATAGCGAATAAAGTATTTATGAGTGCAAAACGTGAGGAAATTTCAAATTATTTTTATTGAACATCTTCTCGCGTTGAGTAGTTTCGTTGTTAAAAAGGAACATCAAAAACGAAGTTGATTGCTTTCAACGTTAAAATCAATTTCGTGATAAAACCAGTCAGTATGAAAACGCTATAATTGTGAAAAGTGTTTTGATGGTTAAAAAATGTGTTTGGAAAAAATTACATATGTCATTTATTTCTTAACGGATTTAATTATAGTTTCCCATTTGGGAAAGCTTACATAATGCTCCTTTTTCGCAATAATAAAAATATATTGTTTGGCATCACATAAGCAACTCAGAGCACTAGGAAGAAATTTTTTTGTAAATAATGTGTTTTTTTTTGCACTTTAACTACTATAACTCGGTTATTTATTGCGCGGTTTACAATATTTATATCTTGTTTGGAAGGTAATATTCAGTTCTTGAAACAGAAAAAAATTCATAAAAATCCGTTGAGAAAAAAAGAAGATGTAACTCTTTCAATTCAAAAATGCAACAAATTCCATTACTTACTACATTTACCGTCATAAAATCCCTTTTCGAAGTGATCTAAGAAAACTAACAGTATTTTTGTTCTCTAAGGGCTCCAGCAACACAGAATTCGTACATGAGAGCCTCAACTTTTGTATCACCATGTAATCAACTGCTGTTGATTTTTGTATTTTAGTATCCAGTTCGATACTATCCAGTCAACAACAGTTACCGCATTTTCTTCTATGTGTTAGATATCGACTATAGAGATGGAACAAAAAGGCAACACAAGATTCATGACAAGACCCATTACGAATTCACATATTACCACTTTACTCTTTAACCGTCTTATTTGTAAGGCGTTTACTAAGTGCACATTAGGCAAATATTTTTACAATAATTATCAAGTAAGCGTTTAATAAACATGACATATTTTTCCAAGAGAAGTCAGTTAAAAAAAAAATAATACGTGTTTACCTATTCCGGTCTCATACTTTATATAAAATATTACAAAGAAAGCATTCACCGCTTTCTCATCAAAGATTCGCACACACTTACCTTACCTGGATCAGTATCGATAAAAAAAAGTCAATTAAATATTGTTCGCCTGTCCGTCTGTAGGCTGTTGCAATGCCGTTTCTGGAAAAACTGCTTGATTCCAAAAACTTTTTAGCGGCAAACTGTTTGTATACCATGTCAGGTATTAGCTGTTGAAATTCAGTAAAATTGGCTTACGAGTAGCCGAGATATATCAAAACACCGGTTTTTGACGGTAGAAGATGAAAGCTTTTTGATAAAATTTTGACATTTCTGAGAAAACTACTGTAAAAAGAACAACGTTTTTTATGCTAAACAATTAATGTGTCATATTATGTCTTTGCTATAGAAATTCAGTGAAATTGGTTCATTATTAGGCAGGATATATAAAAAAACTTATTTTTTGGACACTATCCCAAATATTAAAAAAAATATTTTGCTTCAAATTTGATAATATTATTTAATAGATGAAAACATTTTTTGATATCGCTTCAAAAACCAGGTTTCTTAGGACATTTCACATATAAGCAGCCTGTATCAATTTTTGTTATCAAAAACAGTATCTGGTAATAAGAACACTTATTTATGGTAAAACAAATATTGTCCTAATATCGAATTATATAAGCCCGATATATAGTGGAAAACGGGCTTTTTAGAAATTTCATATATGTCTAAGCGAACATTTTTAAATATTGATGGTGGCCAAAAAGACAGTTTAGAGAGAATTTTTTTTCCCAATATTGGTCTCTATATACTCAGCATATGGTGAAAGCCATAGTTCTTAGCAAATACCTTGTATTACCGGGGTAGATCAACTTTTTCAGGCCAACAAGTGAATCTGATGGAAAATTTATTTTGAGTAAGAAGTTGTTATCTTCCCACATATAACGAAATCTGTTTTTTTTTTTAATTTCATATAAAAGTATTTAAATCAATTTACGCGATCAAAAAAATCTAGTGATAAAAACCCAAATTTCAAGTGACATTTACTTTCGATGTGGATAAAAAAAATGATTATCCGAGGTGTAGTAAAAACCGTATTTTTAAGAAATCTAAGCTGTAAGCTAGCTAAAGTCCTTTTTTATATGAAAAACCAAAATTGCCTGCTTATTACTGTGTTTTTTTAATCGATATTGTATCATACATAGTCTACACCTGCTTTTCAAGAAATTTGCCTAATAAGTGAACTTAGATAACTTGAGGCGCCAGGAAGTTGTTGTGGTAATACAAAAACTTAGTTTGTGGCAGAAAAATAAATTTATAAGGTCAGTGCTCATATACATCAATACGTACATATATAGTCGAGGTACAGCGTAAATAGATTTTTGAAGAGGTTTATCTTGTAAGCAAAGTAAGAGAAATTTTGGTGCCAAAGAGTAAATCTGGAGATAAAAAAGCCGCTCAAATGAGTAAAATTAAATTCTTCGTTATCAGTCCATGTGTATATACTCCAACTGACAAAACGGCAGATATATACATATGAAAGTGTCTTTTCTGAAGGGTATTTACTATTTGACTCAGCCGCATATAGCACTCTTACTTGTTCTGAATTTGTTTGTTGCTACTATGGAGCCTATTTATTAAAGCAATTTAGTTAGCTGTTATCTTAGCTTTTAAGCCGGGTCCATTTTTTTAACCACTAATTTTTTTATCTCGGACCACTGCTCAGTGGTGACTCCTACATATGCATTACATTGCACTGGAACCAGGAAAAGAGGATGGTAGAAAGCGAGCGTGTGTGAGAGTGAGTGATGAGGGGGAAGGGGGAATATAGAGTGCCTATGAATGATTGGGAAACAAAAAATTTGTGAAATAAAAGAAAAAAAAAATATTTTTTTTTTGAAAAAACATCAAAACATTCCTGAAGAAGATATCCATTGTGATATCGAAATATCGAATTTAATAAACACTTATAAAAAAACAAGTGATCTTAAGGCTCGAACAATTAAAATACGAAATAAAAGAAAGCATGTAATTTTGTAAAGTTGAGTAATCCAGATTTATCTGCTGCTAATATTTCTGTTTAGTGACCAGTGTATATACCGTAGGCACTATCCAGTCGACAACAGTTATTGGAATTCTTCAATACGTATAGAGTGAAAATAGAGATGACAAAAGAACTATGGCAGGACTATTACGAATTTAGATACTATCACTTTAACGGTCTTATTCATAAAAATATTACATGTTTATTAAGGTGTTATATGATAAATATCTTTACAGTATTTGTTGGATAAGCGCAAAAAACATGAACTATTCTTTCCAATAAGCTAGCTAACAAACACGTGCTCATCTATTACAATTCCAATAATCGAACTTTATATTTCCGTTGGATTCACGTCAGAAATAATGTACAATGTTATAGCTGGTACACTAATGTTATTGCAGTAATACTACAAAATAATTTTTGTTTACCGAAACAACATTAATCGATATGTTTCATCCCTAGTTCTGAAGTAATTTAATTTTTTCTAGAAATATATTATTCTAAGTATGAATAGACTTAAAAATAATGTTTGAACTTTATCACTTATTCTATTATGTTCTTGCAAAAGAATCAGAAATGATCAAGCAAATTTTCGGTAAAAAAAATTTGAATCTAATATTTGGCTTTTTTCGAGCCCTTTTTTATATTTTATGTAATTATTTTCTTGAGCTGAAGGTCTTTTTTTTTTTGATTATTTGAATAGTTTTGTCGATATTTCAATCTCTTTCGGATACTCAAATACTCTAATAAGAAAGACCCTCAGCTAAAGAAAATAGTTATATAAGAAATTATAACCGCTTTGCAATCCATTCAATTCTCTTGACAAACTTCATACAAAGAGCAACCGTTTCTTATAGCTATTTGTAAAAAATTTTTGAATATTCGAAACTAAATTTAATTTTGTTTATTGAGGTAATGAGAATCATGGAATAAGTAGCAAGTTTCCATGCTTTTAAATATTGTTTCGAGTCTACTGATGAGGTGAGCAGCGGCGTAGAGATGACTGAAAAAGAGAGAAAACAATTCAGAACTAGTTAACTTTTTATTTTTTTGATCCAAAATAATTTATTTCACTAAGCCCTTATATCAAAAAATAATTAGATTACTCTTTATTTACTAAAAACTATATTTCAAAAAACAATAAACATACATATTAAGATACTTAAAAATGTATAGTCCATACTAAGTTGACAGAGCTGTGCATTCATTCATCGTTTGTCATGATTGTTAAGAAGTGGATGAAAAAAATTAATTAACACATAATTATGGCACATTTTATTTACACCCCTCGAATTTGGTTGTATTTAAAACGAACATATGATTTTAGATGACTAAACGTTAATGTACACAAACACCGGTATGTATGTAGTTATATACCAGCGAGTTTGCAGCATGTACCGAATAAGCGTCTTAAAATATTGTGTTGTATGTACTTCAAAATTTCTTCTATTGCATTTTAACTATGAGCTAAAATATGTAATTAGTATGAATAACGAACACGGCATATGGCTTCTTCATAAAAGATTCTTAGGCAAGAATACAAAAATTCTGTACAAACATCACAAACACATTGTAACACAACTTTCAAGTGTGTATTTAATTGCTCGATACGGATGCATATGTTGCCTTCTTCATCCTTGTTTTAAGTAACTTTTTTCCGTTTTGATATTTTTTTTTTTTTTTTTGCACAAACAAAAACGCAGGACTAAGTATCTATGCTAAATAGTGCAAGGCAACGCTTCTTCTGTTTTTATTCAATTAACTTGTAAAAGTACGTTCATATACAAACTTGTATATTTGTAAATAAATTTGTTTCTTTAAAAACAGTAATGTTCAAATCTTTCTGCTGATGTAATTGTTTTAACATTGTTGTTTTTTTTAATGTTGTCTTATGCTCCGACAACGTATGCATGTTAAAGTGCACTGATATGTTTTTATAAGGAAGTTTAAAGATGTGTTAAGTGTGCTGTCAGCTCAGCACAAGCAAGAATTTAATGGATGCAATTTTTATTTTTGGCTTCCAAATTACATAAATAATAGAAGAAACATTATGAACTAAGAATGATGCACGATACACTCTATTAAATTTGACTTGTTGTATAATCGCAGAAAAGGCTACGAAATATACATAAGAAAGTGCATCTAACAAATATCAACCAGTTGTGAAATCGCTTCAACGACAAACAATATTAACGCTTCCATTAGCTGTTGCAAACTTGCAAACCCAGTCTGGATTGTTTTCGAGTGGTAGAAATTTCAATAGCGCTAAAATAGCTGACTCTGTCGTGCGATACAAAATGGATTAAGTCAATGCTTTAAAGCCGCTTTCGGGTTTTATTCCCATATATTTTTTCTTCACGTTCACGAAATGAAAAATATCAAAATAAAAACGGTCGGATAAACTATACGAATAATTGACATACAAATTTGTTAAAAAATATTTCATTTTTTTTTTAATTCTATAGAATTGTGTAGTGTTTATGATATTAGTAGCTATGACTACTTACCTGGTTATTAGGTTTTGAGTAATCCGATTTTATTATTGGGTCCGATTATTGATTCCGTTCCGTGACTGCGGAAAGCATTTTTTATGCGGAAGCAAAATTTACAATTACAATTCCTTTACTGCGGTATCATCACTACAGCCGTTGTAATGCCATATTATTGATTCCGCAATGTATACATTTTTCTTACATTTGCTTACGCTTTAATAATTTAATTTAATTTAATTACGCTTTAATTTTGCTTTCTTTTGGACAACTATTTTTATAATAACAAAAGACAAAAAATACGCAACCCAAGTGCAAATCGAAGCAATACTGGGAAAACAACTCCAGGCACCCAACGACATCCAGCAGACATAAACAATTTTTCGGGAAGACTTGGCACTAAATGGTTCCTGACTACCAATAATAGATGCCGGTGGTTGGAGAAAAGTACCGTAATACTGTTTCTTAAATTTTGTCAATCGGGGCTTCACTTCTTGTGGTAAGTATGGACAGATTAAGAGAAGGGCGCAAAAAAAATTTATTTAAGCGAACATTTATGTGGAAGCTGCAAAAATATGCATACATTTTTATTTACCAGGAGACCGACATTTCTTTATTTCAACTTACTTTCTACCGTTGTTCATCTGTAATGAGTTTTTACATTTATAGCGCAGAACTCATTTTTTTACCTCTCACTATCACTACTGGCCTACAACACTGATAATAAATGAATTAACACCCACATCTAAAATTTAACGCGCAATTTTTTTTTTAATTTAAAACGAAAAGCTTGTGCGAAACTAACCTTGAAATAAATTAAAAGTTAAATTTACTTCGCAGAAAGCGTATGCCGCAGGAATGAATAATTGCAATTTTCATATTGATCTATATTTCTTTCCGTTCAATTTTTCGTTCCATGCGGAATCAGTAATTACATTGTACAATAGTGAAAATGGGTTGAAGAAAAAAAAATATGTAGGTTATATGTATTTTGGTGCTCTGAATACAAATCTGTTTCAGTTTTTCTCTATCAAGTAAGGATTTTTTTAAGGGAGTGGCTAATTTTGCCCCCTAAATAATAGAGCTACGCCCATATACATATATCACCATAATTCGAAAGACCCGCTTTATATATTTTTCCGCTTCAAAGTTATTCATAAATCAATGGCGAAAACATTTTGTTTCATGGAAAATTCGCTTTTTTGGGCCGAATCTTAAATACCCTTCACAATGATATACATACATATGTACTATTCTGATTGATTTTTGGTGGCAATCTTGTTTTGTTTGGCTTATATGAACCCTTTTAAAAAAAAAAAATGTAAAAAATGTGTTTTGTTTTGACTACAAGTTCTCGAGCGATTGTGAAAGCGAGAGGTACAGACATGTTTCTTAGACATGTTGAATTTAGGAAAATGTAAAACGCTACCCATTTTGATTTTTATACCCTTCACAAAAATGTGTAAGTTTGTGATTCCGTCTGTAACGCATTGAAATAACCATCTAAGACCCCATAAAGTATATATATTCTGGATCAGAATCAATAGAGATTACGATTAAGCGATGTCCGTCTGTTCGTCTGTAGTCGTTGAAATACCGTTTCTGAGATATTGGTTTGAGATAGAAACCTCATTCTCTAGCTAAATTTGTTAATTTAGTAGTAGTAGTAGGTCTGCTATTAAAATTCAGTAAGATCGGTCTACAGATAGCCCAGATATATCCAAAAAACCGGGTTATGAGGGGTATTTTTGGCCATTTTTTGATCAGATTTTTGAAAAAAATGTTTACCTAAATAGTTAACCATATATTTTTTAATGCCTATTAGATGCCAAATATTGAAGAAGTTTTGAAATGGGCATATATATACCCGAGATATAGCGTCTCCCATTTTTTTCAAGAAATCGTTTTTATAAGCCAGGTTGTTCAGGGTTGTTAGGTTGTTCAGGGGCAAAATTAGAACAGTTTTGTACACCGGCCCATACGCACTCGAGATAACGCTCCTCCCGATTTCTCAAGAAGTCGGCATTAAAAGCTAAATAAAACAAATTTTGGTACCGAAAATCGATCAGAATGGTACATATAGTATGTTTAAAGGCAAAATCCGCACATTTTTGAAATCGCTCCATATATACCCGAGACATAGCGTTTCCCGATTTTGCAACAAATCGGCTCTATAATCCAAATAAAACATATAGCGCTCTTACTTGTTCAAAAATGTTTTCTGTCTTTTTCAGCTGTAGACGACATTTCGTAGGTGCTAAACAACTCATAAGTTGGACCTGAATTAATATATTTCAATTGGCTCTTAAAGCAAATAAATAATTAAGTTCATATTTGAATTAAATTCTTTTTTATAATATAAAATTTTATAGTATTCTTTGTTTATAATGTGCTAAACAATATTTATTTATGGTTTATTTTGTGATTTAAAGGACAATGCCTTAATTGTACTTTGTAGTGGTGGTTTTGTGAGAAAAAAAATACATGCTCTTCGTAACCAATTTCCAAACCCTCAAATATTATCAAATCCTACGTCAAAGAGGATTTTTAGTTGACCACTCTTTACCAATCTCTTACTTTTAATTTAATTTAAATTACTAAATTTGTACTGTTTTGGTGGTGGTGGTTTATAAAAACGTGTTATTATTTTTTTTTGCATTTGTTTTTCGAATAAAATGGATACCATAGCTACATATATCTTTAGACAAACTGTCTAGTTGCTGATTTGGGCGATTTTCAAAAGTCACTTTTTTCAGCTCTGTATACTCTATGCATGCGGCCCGGGGATTACTGGTAGGACACTATCCATCGCAGTGCTCAGGAGTGCCCCTAAGCAAACAGCGCCACAAGAGTGAGATATATATTGGAATTTTGCAAGACGTGTTCTCCATACATCAGTGGCCAGAATGAAGTCATTCACTACTTCTAGCTATTTGGTAAATAAAACATTCCAGGGCTGTCTGAACTTGCAAACTATTTCAATTAAACTTTCAAAATATAATCAGACAACACGTTTTACACTGTTCTAATTTGTTCGTTCACTAATTTGTGCAACACTGTAAATGCAGAAATGTTTTTGCGTAAAATACAGTTGAAGGGAAATTTCTTTCATAAATATGTATGTATATTCCTCAACTCTTTTATAATTTTAATGAAGTAATAATGTATGAAATAAAAAGCGTGTACGTGTGCATTGATGATTATTAAAGGATGCGTTACACGTATTAACGTTAAATACGTTTCTATTTCAACTCATACCTCAAATTCTCATTCAAAGGGAGCTTAAATTATGTTATAAAGGACTTGCAATGAATCTTTTCATTATGAGTTTTGTATAAACAAGGAAATATTTAACAAGTGTTAGCTACGTTTTTTTTTTGTTTGATAAAAAAGTTAATGAATTTTTGTTTAATAATGTGTATTTTTCGTCTAGCAGAGTTGTAATTATATTTAGAAACTTTTTTGATTAATAAATTCATTTGAGCAGGCAGGCACTTGTGTGTGTAATATGTACAATAAAGTGGAACAGATTTCTTAGCTTGGAAAAAAAACAAGCATAGTATACACCATATGTAGCTTGCAATTATAATTTTACTTTCCCCCTAATGATATTGCTTACGAAATTTCAGCAAATCTTCCTTTTAATTTACATGCATGAAAGATGTGCATATTTTAAGAATCTTTGGCAAATGCTGTCGTTCGGTCTCAGTGTCCATTAACATCATGATGTTCATGCCTCTAACGTTAAGGTAACGTTATAGATAATGCTTTACTTTTGTTTTAGAAACATTTATCAAGAACACTCGATGAGATCGTAGAGGTTTCTGTGAGCCTTTCGTAATAAATAAATGTACAACACATAGGCCTTGTCAAGGTTATTGTGTCATATCTGCTTCCTCTGTATAGCCGATGTTTTTAATGTTGAAGAGTGTAAGTTGGTTCTTGTAGGCTGGATAGTGTAGAACTCTTAACAGCATTTAGTCCTAATATATTCAATTTCGCAAATATAAGTGGCATACAGAACTGTTTTAGAAATTCCGATACATAAAATCACATCATTTCTGGACGTAAACTGCAGCAAACCACTGCCTTGATATTAAATTTTTAGATGTCAAAATTAAAATGTTGCCAGTTGTTTTGAGGACTTGATTTATAGCAGAACATTTAGTCCTGTTGAACTCCTTACAAATTGGATTTCTGAAAACATGTGACTAGAAAATACTTGACTTGTCTGATAACCTTGGTTTTCAAGCATCCAGCTATACTGCTCCATCTTTCCTCTTTTACTCGTGCTTCTGGTACAATGCAATGGAGATGAAGGAGTCATATCGTCCATACTGATTTAGAAGACAGCTTTGAACGAAGCACTATATCAAGATATTAGTGCAGAACTTTCCGCAGCCACCCGAAGACCTGTTATTGCGAAACTGTGTAAACGAAGCCATCGTTGAACAAGAAATATTTCCACCGACTAGTTAAAATGATGTGTGAGCAAAGCTTAGGCTTAACATACCGTTTAGTCAGGTAGGAAAAGTTACAGTTTTTGCCATGTCTGATTCTTACTTCGCTTACACAGTACTGTAACCGTTCTATGGCTCTTTGAATAAAAGTGGTTCATGTGCACTTTATTTCACTGTATATTTTAGATTAGCGAAAACTAAAATATATTGCTTACCCAACTAATGACAAGGAATTGAGCTCAATATTAGCAAATCTTGCTCTATTTTTTATCAGCCAGTAATTTTTGCACGTATTATTATATCTAAATATGATGTACCTGGAAAAAAGTCAATGAACTTAATAGGAAAATATATGATGTTTTAATTTTACACACCAAGCGACGGAATAATTCGCTGTCTGCGTTACTATTTGTTTACAGTCATTTGATTCGGATTTATCATCTCTATAAATGTGTGCTAATCTTTGGTGTTTAATGTTGCTGACAATGCTTTCTATCTTTTATCTATTAATTGATACTCAGGTGTTACAAGTTGTTACTTTAATGGAAATTTCTTGCTTTATATAGTACTTGTGATTTAACTACCATTAATACTGATGAAATATATGTTGACAAAATTATATGAGCTTTTGAGTAGTTAGCTCGCTTAGTGTAATTAATATTTTAAAAAGGGGATGCAAAAAGAATTTGCATTTAAATAAATAAATTGTTTTTATATAACAGGCTTAGCGTATATACTAGAGATAAGCGGTTGTCGGGAAAATTTCGTGTCACGCGTGATCGTGATTGAATTTTAGAAAAATCACGCGTGAGTGCGTGAGGCAGTTCACGAAAAAATAAGACACTAAGTTTTTTTCGGTTTGCAAAAAAAACTTTCGCACACTTTTCTTTGAACTATTTTACAATCCAATTTACTTTATCTCAAAGTCTACTACACATGTAATCTACATTTACCTGGTTCAAGTTGTATGGAAGGCATAAAATCTAAAAAGTCGTAGGGGAAAATAATTGCTTGAATGATCTTAACCCAATAAGCTACATGTATTGCAAAACCAAAAATTAAATCATTAGTTATACTTACGAATTTTGCTTCTTTATTTTTTAACTTAGATAACTTTTTTGTTTATTCGTTGAACTGTGTAATGTTGACCTTTAATATTAATATTTATTTATAAAGTGAGTTCGGCTTGAGGTCCTTTCAGTAAATAATTTTACACCAAATTTAAATTGATTATTTTATTATCTCCAATAATTCGGCCAACTTTGTTCGTCATCCTCAGGGAGTTGTCTTTTTAATATTTATTTTATTATATTAGTAGTGTGTATGTCGTAGGCGAGAAAAGTTACTTACCTTAACAACTGACGACACTATTAATATAATATAATAAAATAAAAATTAAAAAGATAACTGCCTGAGAATGACCAACAAAGTTGGCCGAAATATTGGAGATAATAAAGTAATACCTATATCAATTTAAATTTGGTGTAAAATTATTCACTGGAAGGACCTCAAGCCGAACTCACTTTATAAATAACTTTGTTTATTAATAAAAATTAGCACACCGAAAATACAAATTTCACGACATCGAAAAGCAGTCATATTGAAAGTTGCATTGCATCATTCATAAAAGTAAAAATTAGTGGCAGCTGTAACGTATTAAAATGTCAGCAGCCTGCTGCTGATAATACACTTTTGGAGCAATTAGCAGAAGAAATTATAGGCATTGCAGTACGTTCTGTGGCAATGCAAGCAGTGAAGGTGTTTTCCGATGTCACGGCGGATACTGAAAGCAAAGCAAAGTCGGGTTTTTTTTTCGTTGTTTGATTGTACAATATGTCTGAGCTCACAAGTGATAACAACATGAGTTGACTTAATTCAAAATCGCTTTACATATGCTATAGCATTCTTCTAACAGAATTTTATACTGATATGAAATCTCCATGTTTAACGATGCTGGTTTAAAAGGTATAAACAAAACAGGATGGAAATAATCTTTGATAAAAGTCATATATGTACAACTTGCAATAAGTGCCAAAGTGTCCTAAAAGACATGTGTTTATTAAACCTTATAGAAATTCTTCAATATTATAAACCTTAATTTATCAAAAAGCTCAAAGAAATCGGTCCACATTGAAAACACAGCTTTCTCGAAGCTATGTTTTAAGACTTGGAGTGTTATCGCTTCCGACTTCTTTTACGCTTTTATTTGGTTGCAATACAAACGTGATTGGTCGTGAGAATTCTTTTCGGTTTTCGTGCGTGAAATTGCGTGAACAAACAAACATATTCGTGAGTGAAAATGCATGACTGAAAAAATTTTGCTCGTGTGAGTGCGAGACATGAGGCCCAAAAAATGTTGTGTGTGAAGATGCGTGTGGAACATTATTCTGATGGTGAATGTGCTTGACGTGAGCCAAAAAACATTCACACGCACATCTCGAGTATATATTATACAATTTGACAATAATTATAATGAATAAATTACTTTTATTCTATACATGATGTTCATTCATACGCTCTTTATTGTGATTTCAGCAACAAAGGCCACTATTGAGCTCAATATTCAGGACGAAATGTCAATGAATTATTGCTCAATATTGCTGTAAGTACTCAGTAAAAATTTTAAGATTTATATACAAAAAATTTCAAAGTTTACGTTAGGAGAAATGTGATACGCGGTATTCTTACATGTACACTTAGGCCTTATTGTGGATTTTACCAAAATAGTTTGGACTCATAGGTCTATAGAAAGTCGGTGTTGTTCACAAAGTTCCTGACTTTACAGCATCTAGGTGAGCTTTACTCAGCGATAAGGGGACACGTTGGCAGATATAATATTCAAATATTCTCATTATACTCCCACATGCTCTAAATTCCACTATGTGGTTTAAATGTGTCAGTATTTCCGAGAGAACTGTTATCTCTCTCATAATTATATTTAACTTACTAAAACTTACTATTGCCCTAAAATTTTCCTGGTCTGGATATTTCCACAGAATTCTTCTTTAATTCGCACAGCTCAGTTTTTGCAGAGAGTTAAGTAGGCTACTTGTGACCAATTTGTTAGATCATATTTAATTATTTTGAAAGTTTTCGCTCATACCTAGTTCATGTTCAAAGCAAAAAAATTGACTTTTCATTTCCAGTTATACCGTCAGCTCACGGCATCTATATATATGGTGCGCAGTCATCATACATCGAGCAAGTGTTTATAGCTTGTTACTCGTAAAACTCGTAAAAATGATAATAATGCTAAAAATTTTGCGCTCTTTTTGCTGGCTGTCTATACTTTCGATTTTATCGCTGTGTTTTTCTGTTGATTGGAATATTTCTATATTTCCATGCCGCTCCAATTGATACCAATTGATTTCCTATTCATTTTTCTGTTAGTGAAGTCAACGCTCTCAATCTTTATGCCGGACCCAGCGATTTTAAAACTTTAATCTAATGTTCTGGTCAAAATTTGTATATTTAAAATTGATAATTATGCTATCGGACCTTTAGATCGACTACAATTCCTCTAAATTCCTGTCTTAAAGGTAAAGTAAAGTTGAAGACTTATTTGCTGGGGAACACCTACTTATACACATAATTCTAGTCTTCCTTAAAAATACTGATATCTACAATTTACCCACAAACAATCCTTCTCAATCCCGACAAACTTAAAAGGATTGTTTGTGAACTTTTGAATAGAGGTGAACATTTATTTGGTAAATTATATAGACACATATATTCAAAGACTATAGCCATGTGCTAAATGAGATCTTAATAAACATAATATGTTTTTAAAAATAAGTCTGTCAAAGTATGCATTCGTAATAGGTCTTGTCGTAGTTATTGTGTCGACTTATCGTTCTGTATAGTCCACGCTTTTCAATACTGAAGAGGTTTCCTTAAATGTTGTCAGCTGGATAGTGTCGAATGTATATACACTGGATATTACACAGACAAATTAAATACAGTTACTCCTGACTAACCCAGCTTTGCAAAAATAAATGTTTATGTTATAATGTTTTCGGTAAATCAAATGCCCACAAACATTCTCAATTTTATTTTTTCATCTGTCAATCCCTCTTTGCTACTTTCCTAGTTCCAGTACAATGCAATGCATGTATAAGGGTCACCTACTGAGTACTGGGCCCACTCCACAAAAAAACCCAATAACGTGATTAGCAATAGTAGATCAATAGCTTCGACCAGAAGTTAAATTATTGTTTGTTGTCTTATCATTTAATAAGTTGATTAATCTAACTTTATAACCGAACTTTTTGGCTTACAATAGTCAATTACTTTGTTGGGTTTTTAGTTCGTGATCAACATTTTCAGAAGGCAAGAAGAGTAAAGTTGAAGACTTATTAGCTGGGGAACACCTACATACATATTCAGTTAGGCTAAATCATGACATAACTTAGTAACACTATTTCTTATTACCTATTAACAACGATCTCAAGGTATGTACCTTGAGATCGAAAAGCCGCAGGAGTTTTTATGTTGTTTTGGCTCCTTTATGAATTGGCCACCTTTTAATATTCGCTGTATTATTGTCCGTTGTATGTTGCTAGCTGACGTTGCTGTATCTTTGTTATAATAAATACAAAACTTATTTTCATTTTAGCGGATGTTTCGTCAATATTTTGTTGACTTTTTCAAGGGCTCGAATGTATTCAAAGACTAAACATTTGAATAACTGCAAAGCTAAAATTTGTATACCACATTCTGTTTAAATGCATACAGAGCATCTGTTGTTTTGGTTTTAGTTGGTTAACATTGAAAAATTTTTTCCACAGTTAAACTAAATTTGTTATGCTACTATCCTGTATTATTATATTAATTTTGCTTGTGGTCGTTCTTCATCTATGCTTAGAACTATATGGTCTACTCCATATTGCACTCCGATCAGGATAGGAACTCTCATTGCAAAGACTTACTTAATCCCAGCCTTATTATATGGATGTGAGCTTTTCGCCAGATGCGACTCAACTAGCAAAAGAAAATTACCTATAACAATATTGTTCGTTATGTGTATGGTTTGGATAGACGTTCTAGAATATCGATGTTTTCAAAACAATTGTAAGGAGTCTCTTTTCATGATTTGCTCAACTTGAGAGTCTTGGTTTTTATGCACAAAATAATTTATGCGCGTCAGCCTGGGCATCTATACAATAGACTTACTTTTGCGGAAAATTGCAGAGGCAAGAGAATTAGAACATTCGGGTACGATAGCTTAATATCAAAATGGCATATTTATATATTTGCGGTATCACTCTGGCATTCGATTCCTCATAGTCTTCAAGTCTTAATTAACGCACACCAATTTAAAAATCAAATTTTGAAATTTTTCTCAGAGTAATTGTTTGCTAGAAATGTTGTTTCATATTTGATAAGACTAGATTTTTTATATGTATATAATTTTTATTTAGTTTTTGTGTTGTATGCTTCCTAAATTATTATTATTATTACATTTTCAACATTTGTATAAACTCAGTTCCAAACTGCACCATAAGACATAAATTCTTGTGTATCGAGCGATATACATAAATAAATAAAATAAATAAATAAAATAAATAAATAGAGCTGAGGTTATCTGCAGGTAGTTTCGACATAGTCAACATGACTAAAAATAAATTATACTACAGTCAAAGCCCGGTTTAACGAATGATATAATGTTCAACCTTTCGTTATTCCGAGATATTCGTTATATCGAACAGTAATTTTTTATCTCAAAATTTTATAAAAGACGGTGGTCCGCAGTTTTAAAAACATCAAAATTTAATTGTAATGACAACTCAGTGTAGAAATAAAACTTTAATTGATATTTTAACGTTCATTTAAGAATTGTTTTTATTTCTAATATGTAAATTCATTAAAAATCATAAATGTACATAGAGGCATATACATATTTAGCTATGTTTGGATGCTATTAACATGTGTAGGTTTATCATTACATTATTATTTTTATTACATTTCATTCATATCATTACATTTCATTCATATTATTCATTTCTTAAGAAATCGACATCTCGTTTTCACAATGAACCAAATAAAACTACTAAAATTTTAACGAAAAAAGCAACGCATCACACGTGTTCTTTCAATACAAAGAAAGAAGCCAAAAACACACACAATCCAACGGTATTTGCATATATGGTTTCGAGTATTTGTCAAATTACAACTTATACGGGAAAGTGCCGGCAAATCTGCAAATGCAGGTCGTTTTGTGGTCTTCTTCTTTAAATATTTCCGTTTTCAAATTTTGTAAGGAAGAAGTATTTTAGAAAATACAGTAGAAACAAGTTGTGCCTCCGTGGGAAGGGGTTTTCTATACAGTTTTTTGGTTTTGAATATTTGTCAAATTACAACTTATACGGGAAAGTGCCGGCAAATCTGCAAATGCAGGACGTTTTGTGGTCTTCTTCTCTAAATATTTCCGTTTTCAAATTTTGTGAGGAAGAAGTACTTTAGAAAATACAGTAGAAACAAGTTGTGCCTCCGTGGGAAGGGGTTTTCTATACAGTTTTTTGGTTTTGAATATTTGTCAAATTACAACTTATACGGGAAAGTGCCGGCAAATCTGCAAATGCAGGACGTTTTGTGGTCTTCTTCTCTAAATATTTCCGTTTTCAAATTTTGTGAGGAAGAAGTATTTTAGAAAATACAGTAGAAACAAGTTGTGCCTCCGTGGGAAGGGGTTTTCTATACAGTTTTTTGGTTTTGAATATTTGTCAAATTACAACTTATACGGGAAAGTGCCGGCAAATCTGCAAATGCAGGACGTTATGTGGTCTTCTTCTCTAAACATTTCCGTTTTCAAATTTTGTGAGGAAGAAGTATTTTAGAAAATACAGTAGAAACAAGTTGTGCCTCCGTGGGCAGGGGTTTTCGATACAGTTTTTTGGTTTTGAATATTTGTCAAATTACAACTTATACGGGAAAGTGCCGGCAAATCTGCAAATGCAGGTCGTTTAATGGTCTTCTTCTCTAAATATTTCGGTTTTCAAATTTTGTGAGGAAGAAGTATTTTAGAAAATACAGTAGAAACAAGTTGTGCCTCCGTGGGAAGGGGTTTTCTATACAGTTTTTTGGTTTTGAATATTTGGCAAATTACAACTTATACGGGAAAGTGCCGGCAAATCTGCAAATGCAGGACGTTTTGCGGTCTTCTTCTCTAAATATTTCCGTTTTCAAATTTTGTGAGGAAGAAGTATTTTAGAAAATACAGTAGAAACAAGTTGTGCCTCCGTGGGAAGGGGTTTTCTATACAGTTTTTTGGTTTTGAATATTTGTCAAATTACAACTTATACGGGAAAGTGCCGGCAAATCTGCAAATGCAGGACGTTTTGTGGTCTTCTTCTCTAAATATTTCTGTTTTCAAATTTTGTGAGGAAGAAGTATTTTAGAAAATACAGTAGAAACAAGTTGTGCCTCCGTGGGAAGGGGTTTTCTATACAGTTTTTTGGTTTTGAATATTTGTCAAATTACAACTTATACGGGAAAGTGCCGGCAAATCTGCAAATGCAGGACGTTTTGTGGTCTTCTTCTCTAAATATTTCCGTTTTCAAATTTTGTGAGGAAGAAGTATTTTAGAAAATACAGTAGAAACAAGTTGTGCCTCCGTGGGAAGGGGTTTTCTATACAGTTTTTTGGTTTTGAATATTTGTCAAATTACAACTTATGCGGGAAAGTGCCGGCAAATCTTCAAATGCAGGACGTTTTGTGGTCTTCTTCTCTAAATATTTCCGTTTTCAAATTTTGTGAGGAAGAAGTATTTTAGAAAATACAGTAGAAACAAGTTGTGCCTCCGTGGGAAGGGGTTTTCTATACAGTTTTTTGGTTTTGAATATTTGTCAAATTACAACTTATACGGGAAAGTGCCGGCAAATCTGCAAATGCAGGACGTTTTGTGGTCTTCTTCTCTAAATATTTCTGTTTTCAAATTTTGTGAGGAAGAAGTATTTTAGAAAATACAGTAGAAACAAGTTGTGCCTCCGTGGGAAGGGGTTTTCTATACAGTTTTTTGGTTTTGAATATTTGTCAAATTACAACTTATACGGGAAAGTGCTGGCAAATCTGCAAATGCAGGTCGTTTTATGGTCTTCTTCTCTAAATATTTCCGTTTTCAAATTTTGTGAGGAAGAAGTATTTTAGAAAATACAGTAGAAACAAGTTGTGCCTCCGTGGGAAGGGGTTTTCTATACAGTTTTTTGGTTTTGAATATTTGTCAAATTACAACTTATACGGGAAAGTGCCGGCAAATCTGCAAATGCAGGACGTTTTGTGGTCTTCTTCTCTAAATATTTCCGTTTTCAAATTTTGTGAGGAAGAAGTATTTTAGAAAATACAGTAGAAACAAGTTGTGCCTCTGTGGGAAGGGGTTTTCTATACAGTTTTTTGGTTTTGAATATTTGCCAAATTACAACTTATACGGCAAAGTGCCGGCAAATCTGCAAATGCAGGTCGTTTTATGGTCTTTTTCTCTAAATATTTCCGTTTTCAAATTTTGTGAGGAAGAAGTATTTTAGAAAATACGGTAGAAACAAGTTGTGCCTCCGTGGGAAGGGGTTTTCTATACAGTTTTTTGGTTTTGAATATTTGTCAAATTACAACTTATACGGGAAAGTGCCGGCAAATCTGCAAATGCAGGTCGTTTTATGGTCTTCTTCTCTAAATATTTCCGTTTTCAAATTTTGTGAGGAAGAAGTATTTTAGAAAATACAGTAGAAACAAGTTGTGCCTCTGTGGGAAGGGGTTTTCTATACAGTTTTTTGGTTTTGAATATTTGTCAAATTACAACTTATACGGGAAAGTGCCGGCAAATCTGCAAATGCAGGACGTTTTGTGGTCTTCTTCTCTAAATATTTCCGTTTTCAAATTTTGTGAGGAAGAAGTATTTTAGAAAATACAGTAGCAACAAGTTGTGCCTCCGTGGGAAGGGGTTTTCTATACAGTTTTTTGGTTTTGAATATTTGTCAAATTACAACTTATACGGGAAAGTGCCGGCAAATCTGCAAATACAGGACGTTTTGTGGTCTTCTTTTCTAAATATTTCCGTTTTCAAATTTTGTGAGGAAGAAGTATTTTAGAAAATACAGTAGAAACAAGTTGTGCCTCCGTGGGAAGGGGTTTTCTACACAGTTTTTTGGTTTTGAATATTTGTCAAATTACAACTTATACGGGAAAGTGCCGGCAAATCTGCAAATGCAGGTCGTTTTATGGTCTTCTTCTCTAAATATTTCCGTTTTCAAATTTTGTGAGGAAGAAGTATTTTAGAAAATACAGTAGCAACAAGTTGTGCCTCCGTGGGAAGGGGTTTTCTATACAGTTTTTTGGTTTTGAATATTTGTCAAATTACAACTTATACGGGAAAGTGCCGGCAAATCTGCAAATACAGGACGTTTTGTGGTCTTCTTTTCTAAATATTTCCGTTTTCAAATTTTGTGAGGAAGAAGTATTTTAGAAAATACGGTAGAAACAAGTTGTGCCTCCGTGGGAAGGGGTTTTCTATACAGTTTTTTGGTTTTGAATATTTGTCAAATTACAACTTATACGGGAAAGTGCCGGCAAATCTGCAAATGCAGGTCGTTTTATGGTCTTCTTTTCTAAATATATCCGTTTTCAAATTTTGTGAGGAAGAAGTATTTTAGAAAATACAGTAGAAACAAGTTGTGCCTCTGTGGGAAGGGGTTTTCTATACAGTTTTTTGGTTTTGAATATTTGTCAAATTACAACTTATACGCGAAAGTGCCGGCAAATCTGCAAATGCAGGTCGTTTTATGGTCTTCTTCTCTAAATATTTCCGTTTTCAAATTTTGTGAGGAAGAAGTATTTTAGAAAATACAGTAGAAACAAGTTGTGCCTCCGTGGGAAGGGGTTTTCTATACAGTTTTTTGGTTTTGAATATTTGTCAAATTACAACTTATACGGGAAAGTGCCGGCAAATCTGCAAATGCAGGTCGTTTTATGGTCTTCTTCTCTAAATATTTCCGTTTTCAAATTTTGTGAGGAAGAAGTATTTTAGAAAATACGGTAGAAACAAGTTGTGCCTCCGTGGGAAGGGGTTTTCTATACAGTTTTTTGGTTTTGAATATTTGTCAAATTACAACTTATACGGGAAAGTGCCGGCAAATCTGCAAATGCAGGTCGTTTTATGGTCTTCTTCTCTAAATATTTCCGTTTTCAAATTTTGTGAGGAAGAAGTATTTTAGAAAATACGGTAGAAACAAGTTGTGCCTCCGTGGGAAGGGGTTTTCTATACAGTTTTTTGGTTTTGAATATTTGTCAAATTACAACTTATACGGGAAAGTGCCGGCAAATCTGCAAATGCAGTACGTTTTGTGGTCTTCTTCTCTAAATATTTCCGTTTTCAAATTTTGTGAGGAAGAAGTATTTTAGAAAATACAGTAGAAACAAGTTGTGCCTCTGTGGGAAGGGGTTTTCTATACAGTTTTTTGGTTTTGAATATTTGTCAAATTACAACTTATACGGGAAAGTGCCGGCAAATCTGCAAATGCAGGACGTTTTGTGGTCTTCTTCTCTAAATATTTCCGTTTTCAAATTTTGTGAGGAAGAAGTATTTTAGAAAATACAGTAGAAACAAGTTGTGCCTCTGTGGGAAGGGGTTTTCTATACAGTTTTTTGGTTTTGAATATTTGTCAAATTACAACTTATACGGGAAAGTGCCGGCAAATCTGCAAATGCAGGTCGTTTTATGGTCTTCTTCTCTAAATATTTCCGTTTTCAAATTTTGTGAGGAAGAAGTATTTTAGAAAATACAGTAGAAACAAGTTGTGCCTCTGTGGGAAGGGGTTTTCTATACAGTTTTTTGGTTTTGAATATTTGTCAAATTACAACTTATACGGGAAAGTGCCGGCAAATCTGCAAATGCAGGTCGTTTTATGGTCTTCTTCTCTAAATATTTCCGTTTTCAAATTTTGTGAGGAAGAAGTATTTTAGAAAATACAGTAGAAACAAGTTGTGCCTCTGTGGGAAGGGGTTTTCTATACAGTTTTTTGGTTTTGAATATTTGTCAAATTACAACTTATACGGGAAAGTGCCGGCAAATCTGCAAATGCAGGTCGTTTTATGGTCTTCTTCTCTAAATATTTCCGTTTTCAAATTTTGCGAGGAAGAAGTATTTTAGAAAATACAGTAGAAACAAGTTGTGCCTCTGTGGGAAGGGGTTTTCTATACAGTTTTTTGGTTTTGAATATTTGTCAAATTACAACTTATACGGGAAAGTGCCGGCAAATCTGCAAATACAGGACGTTTTGTGGTCTTCTTTTCTAAATATTTCCGTTTTCAAATTTTGTGAGGAAGAAGTATTTTAGAAAATACAGTAGAAACAAGTTGTGCCTCTGTGGGAAGGGGTTTTCTATACAGTTTTTTGGTTTTGAATATTTGTCAAATTACAACTTATACGGGAAAGTGCCGGCAAATCTGCAAATGCAGGTCGTTTTATGGTCTTCTTCTCTAAATATTTCCGTTTTCAAATTTTGTGAGGAAGAAGTATTTTAGAAAATACAGTAGAAACAAGTTGTGCCTCTGTGGGAAGGGGTTTTCTATACAGTTTTTTGGTTTTGAATATTTGTCAAATTACAACTTATACGGGAAAGTGCCGGCAAATCTGCAAATGCAGGTCGTTTTATGGTCTTCTTCTCTAAATATTTCCGTTTTCAAATTTTGTGAGGAAGAAGTATTTTAGAAAATACAGTAGAAACAAGTTGTGCCTCTGTGGGAAGGGGTTTTCTATACAGTTTTTTGGTTTTGAATATTTGTCAAATTACAACTTATACGGGAAAGTGCCGGCAAATCTGCAAATGCAGGTCGTTTTATGGTCTTCTTCTCTAAATATTTCCGTTTTCAAATTTTGTGAGGAAGAAGTATTTTAGAAAATACGGTAGAAACAAGTTGTGCCTCCGTGGGAAGGGGTTTTCTATACAGTTTTTTGGTTTTGAATATTTGTCAAATTACAACTTATACGGGAAAGTGCCGGCAAATCTGCAAATGCAGGTCGTTTTATGGTCTTCTTCTCTAAATATTTCCGTTTTCAAATTTTGTGAGGAAGAAGTATTTTAGAAAATACGGTAGAAACAAGTTGTGCCTCCGTGGGAAGGGGTTTTCTATACAGTTTTTTGGTTTTGAATATTTGTCAAATTACAACTTATACGGGAAAGTGCCGGCAAATCTGCAAATGCAGGTCGTTTTATGGTCTTCTTCTCTAAATATTTCCGTTTTCAAATTTTGTGAGGAAGAAGTATTTTAGAAAATACAGTAGAAACAAGTTGTGCCTCCGTGGGAAGGGGTTTTCTATACAGTTTTTTGGTTTTGAATATTTGTCAAATTACAACTTATACGGGAAAGTGCCGGCAAATCTGCAAATGCAGGTCGTTTTATGGTCTTCTTCTCTAAATATTTCCGTTTTCAAATTTTGTGAGGAAGAAGTATTTTAGAAAATACAGTAGCAACAAGTTGTGCCTCCGTGGGAAGGGGTTTTCTATACAGTTTTTTGGTTTTGAATATTTGTCAAATTACAACTTATACGGGAAAGTGCCGGCAAATCTGCAAATACAGGACGTTTTGTGGTCTTCTTCTCTAAATATTTCCGTTTTCAAATTTTGTGAGGAAGAAGTATTTTAGAAAATACAGTAGAAACAAGTTGTGCCTCCGTGGGAAGGGGTTTTCTATACAGTTTTTTGGTTTTGAATATTTGTCAAATTACAACTTATACGGGAAAGTGCCGGCAAATCTGCAAATGCAGGTCGTTTTATGGTCTTTTTCTCTAAATATTTCCGTTTTCAAATTTTGTGAGGAAGAAGTATTTTAGAAAATACGGTAGAAACAAGTTGTGCCTCCGTGGGAAGGGGTTTTCTATACAGTTTTTTGGTTTTGAATATTTGTCAAATTACAACTTATACGGGAAAGTGCCGGCAAATCTGCAAATGCAGGACGTTTTGTGGTCTTCTTCTCTAAATATTTCCGTTTTCAAATTTTGTGAGGAAGAAGTATTTTAGAAAATACAGTAGAAACAAGTTGTGCCTCTGTGGGAAGGGGTTTTCTATACAGTTTTTTGGTTTTGAATATTTGTCAAATTACAACTTATACGGGAAAGTGCCGGCAAATCTGCAAATGCAGGTCGTTTTATGGTCTTCTTCTCTAAATATTTCCGTTTTCAAATTTTGTGAGGAAGAAGTATTTTAGAAAATACGGTAGAAACAAGTTGTGCCTCCGTGGGAAGGGGTTTTCTATACAGTTTTTTGGTTTTGAATATTTGTCAAATTACAACTTATACGGGAAAGTGCCGGCAAATCTGCAAATGCAGGACGTTTTGTGGTCTTCTTCTCTAAATATTTCCGTTTTCAAATTTTGTGAGGAAGAAGTATTTTAGAAAATACAGTAGAAACAAGTTGTGCCTCTGTGGGAAGGGGTTTTCTATACAGTTTTTTGGTTTTGAATATTTGTCAAATTACAACTTATACGGGAAAGTGCCGGCAAATCTGCAAATGCAGGTCGTTTTATGGTCTTCTTCTCTAAATATTTCCGTTTTCAAATTTTGTGAGGAAGAAGTATTTTAGAAAATACGGTAGAAACAAGTTGTGCCTCCGTGGGAAGGGGTTTTCTATACAGTTTTTTGGTTTTGAATATTTGTCAAATTACAACTTATACGGGAAAGTGCCGGCAAATCTGCAAATGCAGGACGTTTTGTGGTCTTCTTCTCTAAATATTTCCGTTTTCAAATTTTGTGAGGAAGAAGTATTTTAGAAAATACAGTAGCAACAAGTTGTGCCTCCGTGGGAAGGGGTTTTCTATACAGTTTTTTGGTTTTGAATATTTGTCAAATTACAACTTATACGGGAAAGTGCCGGCAAATCTGCAAATACAGGACGTTTTGTGGTCTTCTTTTCTAAATATTTCCGTTTTCAAATTTTGTGAGGAAGAAGTATTTTAGAAAATACAGTAGAAACAAGTTGTGCCTCCGTGGGAAGGGGTTTTCTATACAGTTTTTTGGTTTTGAATATTTGTCAAATTACAACTTATACGGGAAAGTGCCGGCAAATCTGCAAATGCAGGTCGTTTTATGGTCTTCTTCTCTAAATATTTCCGTTTTCAAATTTTGTGAGGAAGAAGTATTTTAGAAAATACGGTAGAAACAAGTTGTGCCTCCGTTGGAAGGGGTTTTCTATACAGTTTTTTGGTTTTGAATATTTGTCAAATTACAACTTATACGGGAAAGTGCCGGCAAATCTGCAAATGCAGGACGTTTTGTGGTCTTCTTCTCTAAATATTTCCGTTTTCAAATTTTGTGAGGAAGAAGTATTTTAGAAAATACAGTAGCAACAAGTTGTGCCTCCGTGGGAAGGGGTTTTCTATACAGTTTTTTGGTTTTGAATATTTGTCAAATTACAACTTATACGGGAAAGTGCCGGCAAATCTGCAAATACAGGACGTTTTGTGGTCTTCCTTTCTAAATATTTCCGTTTTCAAATTTTGTGAGGAAGAAGTATTTTAGAAAATACAGTAGAAACAAGTTGTGCCTCTGTGGGAAGGGGTTTTCTATACAGTTTTTTGGTTTTGAATATTTGTCAAATTACAACTTATACGGGAAAGTGCCGGCAAATCTGCAAATGCAGGACGTTTTATGGTCTTCTTCTCTAAATATTTCCGTTTTCAAATTTTGTGAGGAAGAAGTATTTTAGAAAATACAGTAGAAACAAGTTGTGCCTCTGTGGGAAGGGGTTTTCTATACAGTTTTTTGGTTTTGAATATTTGTCAAATTACAACTTATACGGGAAAGTGCCGGCAAATCTGCAAATGCAGGTCGTTTTGTGGTCTTCTTCTCTAAATATTTCCGTTTTCAAATTTTGTGAGGAAGAAGTATTTTAGAAAATACAGTAGCAACAAGTTGTGCCTCCGTGGGAAGGGGTTTTCTATACAGTTTTTTGGTTTTGAATATTTGTCAAATTACAACTTATACGGGAAAGTGCCGGCAAATCTGCAAATACAGGACGTTTTGTGGTCTTCTTTTCTAAATATTTCCGTTTTCAAATTTTGTGAGGAAGAAGTATTTTAGAAAATACAGTAGAAACAAGTTGTGCCTCCGTGGGAAGGGGTTTTCTATACAGTTTTTTGGTTTTGAATATTTGTCAAATTACAACTTATACGGGAAAGTGCCGGCAAATCTGCAAATGCAGGTCGTTTTATGGTCTTCTTCTCTAAATATTTCCGTTTTCAAATTTTGTGAGGAAGAAGTATTTTAGAAAATACGGTAGAAACAAGTTGTGCCTCCGTGGGAAGGGGTTTTCTATACAGTTTTTTGGTTTTGAATATTTGTCAAATTACAACTTATACGGGAAAGTGCCGGCAAATCTGCAAATGCAGGTCGTTTTATGGTCTTCTTCTCTAAATATTTCCGTTTTCAAATTTTGTGAGGAAGAAGTATTTTAGAAAATACAGTAGAAACAAGTTGTGCCTCTGTGGGAAGGGGTTTTCTATACAGTTTTTTGGTTTTGAATATTTGTCAAATTACAACTTATACGGGAAAGTGCCGGCAAATCTGCAAATGCAGGTCGTTTTATGGTCTTCTTCTCTAAATATTTCCGTTTTCAAATTTTGTGAGGAAGAAGTATTTTAGAAAATACAGTAGAAACAAGTTGTGCCTCTGTGGGAAGGGGTTTTCTATACAGTTTTTTGGTTTTGAATATTTGTCAAATTACAACTTATACGGGAAAGTGCCGGCAAATCTGCAAATGCAGGTCGTTTTATGGTCTTCTTCTCTAAATATTTCCGTTTTCAAATTTTGTGAGGAAGAAGTATTTTAGAAAATACAGTAGCAACAAGTTGTGCCTCCGTGGGAAGGGGTTTTCTATACAGTTTTTTGGTTTTGAATATTTGTCAAATTACAACTTATACGGGAAAGTGCCGGCAAATCTGCAAATGCAGGTCGTTTTATTATCTTCTTCTCTAAATATTTCCGTTTTCAAATTTTGTGAGGAAGAAGTATTTTAGAAAATACAGTAGAAACAAGTTGTGCCTCCGTGGGAAGGGGTTTTCTATACAGTTTTTTGGTTTTGAATATTTGTCAAATTACAACTTATACGGGAAAGTGCCGGCAAATCTGCAAATGCAGGTCGTTTTATGGTCTTCTTCTCTAAATATTTCCGTTTTCAAATTTTGTGAGGAAGAAGTATTTTAGAAAATACAGTAGAAACAAGTTGTGCCAACGTGGGAAGGGGTTTTCTATACAGTTTTTTGGTTTTGAATATTTGTCAAATTACAACTTATACGGGAAAGTGCCGGCAAATCTGCAAATGCAGGACGTTTTGAGGTCTTCTTCTCTAAATATTTCCGTTTTCAAATTTTGTGAGGAAGAAGTATTTTAGAAAATACAGTAGAAACAAGTTGTGCCTCCGTGGGAAGGGGTTTTCTATACAGTTTTTTGGTTTTGAATATTTGTCAAATTACAACTTATACGGGAAAGTGCCGGCAAATCTGCAAATGCAGGACGTTTTGAGGTCTTCTTCTCTAAATATTTCCGTTTTCAAATTTTGTGAGGAAGAAGTATTTTAGAAAATACAGTAGAAACAAGTTGTGCCTCCGTGGGAAGGGGTTTTCTATACAGTTTTTTGGTTTTGAATATTTGTCAAATTACAACTTATACGGGAAAGTGCCGGCAAATCTGCAAATGCAGGTCGTTTTATGGTCTTCTTCTCTAAATATTTCGGTTTTCAAATTTTGTGAGGAAGAAGTATTTTAGAAAATACAGTAGAAACAAGTTGTGCCAACGTGGGAAGGGGTTTTCTATACAGTTTTTTGGTTTTGAATATTTGTCAAATTACAACTTATACGGGAAAGTGCCGGCAAATCTGCAAATGCAGGACGTTTTGTGGTCTTCTTCTCTAAATATTTCCGTTTTCAAATTTTGTGAGGAAGAAGTATTTTAGAAAATACAGTAGAAACAAGTTGTGCCTCCGTGGGAAGGGGTTTTCTATACAGTTTTTTGGTTTTGAATATTTGTCAAATTACAACTTATACGGGAAAGTGCCGGCAAATCTGCAAATGCAGGTCGTTTTATTATCTTCTTCTCTAAATATTTCCGTTTTCAAATTTTGTGAGGAAGAAGTATTTTAGAAAATACAGTAGAAACAAGTTGTGCCTCCGTGGGAAGGGGTTTTCTATACAGTTTTTTGGTTTTGAATATTTGTCAAATTACAACTTATACGGGAAAGTGCCGGCAAATCTGCAAATGCAGGTCGTTTTATGGTCTTCTTCTCTAAATATTTCCGTTTTCAAATTTTGTGAGGAAGAAGTATTTTAGAAAATACAGTAGAAACAAGTTGTGCCTCCGTGGGAAGGGGTTTTCTATACAGTTTTTTGGTTTTGAATATTTGTCAAATTACAACTTATACGGGAAAGTGCCGGCAAATCTGCAAATGCAGGACGTTTTGAGGTCTTCTTCTCTAAATATTTCCGTTTTCAAATTTTGTGAGGAAGAAGTATTTTAGAAAATACAGTAGAAACAAGTTGTGCCAACGTGGGAAGGGGTTTTCTATACAGTTTTTTGGTTTTGAATATTTGTCAAATTACAACTTATACGGGAAAGTGCCGGCAAATCTGCAAATGCAGGTCGTTTTATGGTCTTCTTCTCTAAATATTTCCGTTTTCAAATTTTGTGAGGAAGAAGTATTTTAGAAAATACAGTAGAAACAAGTTGTGCCTCCGTGGGAAGGGGTTTTCTATACAGTTTTTTGGTTTTGAATATTTGTCAAATTACAACTTATACGGGAAAGTGCCGGCAAATCTGCAAATGCAGGACGTTTTGAGGTCTTCTTCTCTAAATATTTCCGTTTTCAAATTTTGTGAGGAAGAAGTATTTTAGAAAATACAGTAGAAACAAGTTGTGCCTCCGTGGGAAGGGGTTTTCTATACAGTTTTTTGGTTTTGAATATTTGTCAAATTACAACTTATACGGGAAAGTGCCGGCAAATCTGCAAATGCAGGTCGTTTTATGGTCTTCTTCTCTAAATATTTCGGTTTTCAAATTTTGTGAGGAAGAAGTATTTTAGAAAATACAGTAGAAACAAGTTGTGCCTCCGTGGGAAGGGGTTTTCTATACAGTTTTTTGGTTTTGAATATTTGTCAAATTACAACTTATACGGGAAAATGCCGGCAAATCTGCAAATGCAGGACGTTTTGTGGTCTTCTTCTCTAAATATTTCCGTTTTCAAATTTTGTGAGGAAGAAGTATTTTAGAAAATACAGTAGAAACAAGTTGTGCCTCCGTGGGAAGGGGTTTTCTATACAGTTTTTTGGTTTTGAATATTTGTCAAATTACAACTTATACGGGAAAGTACCGGCAAATCTGCAAATGCAGGTCGTTTTATGGTCTTCTTCTCTAAATATTTCCGTTTTCAAATTTTGTGAGGAAGAAGTATTTTAGAAAATACAGTAGAAACAAGTTGTGCCAACGTGGGAAGGGGTTTTCTATACAGTTTTTTGGTTTGAATATTTGTCAAATTACAACTTATACGGGAAAGTGCCGGCAAATCTGCAAATGCAGGTCGTTTTATGGTCTTCTTCTCTAAATATTTCCGTTTTCAAATTTTGTGAGGAAGAAGTATTTTAGAAAATACAGTAGAAACAAGTTGTGCCTCCGTGGGAAGGGGTTTTCTATACAGTTTTTTGGTTTTGAATATTTGTCAAATTACAACTTATACGGGAAAGTGCCGGCAAATCTGCAAATGCAGGACGTTTTGTGGTCTTCTTCTCTAAATATTTCCGTTTTCAAATTTTGTGAGGAAGAAGTATTTTAGAAAATACAGTAGAAACAAGTTGTGCCTCCGTGGGAAGGGGTTTTCTATACAGTTTTTTGGTTTTGAATATTTGTCAAATTACAACTTATACGGGAAAGTGCCGGCAAATCTGCAAATGCAGGTCGTTTTATTATCTTCTTCTCTAAATATTTCCGTTTTCAAATTTTGTGAGGAAGAAGTATTTTAGAAAATACAGTAGAAACAAGTTGTGCCTCCGTGGGAAGGGGTTTTCTATACAGTTTTTTGGTTTTGAATATTTGTCAAATTACAACTTATACGGGAAAGTGCCGGCAAATCTGCAAATGCAGGTCGTTTTATGGTCTTCTTCTCTAAATATTTCCGTTTTCAAATTTTGTGAGGAAGAAGTATTTTAGAAAATACAGTAGAAACAAGTTGTGCCAACGTGGGAAGGGGTTTTCTATACAGTTTTTTGGTTTTGAATATTTGTCAAATTACAACTTATACGGGAAAGTGCCGGCAAATCTGCAAATGCAGGACGTTTTGAGGTCTTCTTCTCTAAATATTTCCGTTTTCAAATTTTGTGAGGAAGAAGTATTTTAGAAAATACAGTAGAAACAAGTTGTGCCTCCGTGGGAAGGGGTTTTCTATACAGTTTTTTGGTTTTGAATATTTGTCAAATTACAACTTATACGGGAAAGTGCCGGCAAATCTGCAAATGCAGGACGTTTTGAGGTCTTCTTCTCTAAATATTTCCGTTTTCAAATTTTGTGAGGAAGAAGTATTTTAGAAAATACAGTAGAAACAAGTTGTGCCTCCGTGGGAAGGGGTTTTCTATACAGTTTTTTGGTTTTGAATATTTGTCAAATTACAACTTATACGGGAAAGTGCCGGCAAATCTGCAAATGCAGGTCGTTTTATGGTCTTCTCTAAATATTTCGGTTTTCAAATTTTGTGAGGAAGAAGTATTTTAGAAAATACAGTAGAAACAAGTTGTGCCAACGTGGGAAGGGGTTTTCTATACAGTTTTTTGGTTTTGAATATTTGTCAAATTACAACTTATACGGGAAAGTGCCGGCAAATCTGCAAATGCAGGACGTTTTGTGGTCTTCTTCTCTAAATATTTCCGTTTTCAAATTTTGTGAGGAAGAAGTATTTTAGAAAATACAGTAGAAACAAGTTGTGCCTCCGTGGGAAGGGGTTTTCTATACAGTTTTTTGGTTTTGAATATTTGTCAAATTACAACTTATACGGGAAAGTGCCGGCAAATCTGCAAATGCAGGTCGTTTTATTATCTTCTTCTCTAAATATTTCCGTTTTCAAATTTTGTGAGGAAGAAGTATTTTAGAAAATACAGTAGAAACAAGTTGTGCCTCCGTGGGAAGGGGTTTTCTATACAGTTTTTTGGTTTTGAATATTTGTCAAATTACCACTTATACGGGAAAGTGCCGGCAAATCTGCAAATGCAGGTCGTTTTATGGTCTTCTTCTCTAAATATTTCCGTTTTCAAATTTTGTGAGGAAGAAGTATTTTAGAAAATACAGTAGAAACAAGTTGTGCCAACGTGGGAAGGGGTTTTCTATACAGTTTTTTGGTTTTGAATATTTGTCAAATTACAACTTATACGGGAAAGTGCCGGCAAATCTGCAAATGCAGGACGTTTTGAGGTCTTCTTCTCTAAATATTTCCGTTTTCAAATTTTGTGAGGAAGAAGTATTTTAGAAAATACAGTAGAAACAAGTTGTGCCTCCGTGGGAAGGGGTTTTCTATACAGTTTTTTGGTTTTGAATATTTGTCAAATTACAACTTATACGGGAAAGTGCCGGCAAATCTGCAAATGCAGGACGTTTTGAGGTCTTCTTCTCTAAATATTTCCGTTTTCAAATTTTGTGAGGAAGAAGTATTTTAGAAAATACAGTAGAAACAAGTTGTGCCAACGTGGGAAGGGGTTTTCTATACAGTTTTTTGGTTTTGAATATTTGTCAAATTACAACTTATACGGGAAAGTGCCGGCAAATCTGCAAATGCAGGTCGTTTTATGGTCTTCTTCTCTAAATATTTCCGTTTTCAAATTTTGTGAGGAAGAAGTATTTTAGAAAATACAGTAGAAACAAGTTGTGCCTCCGTGGGAAGGGGTTTTCTATACAGTTTTTTGGTTTTGAATATTTGTCAAATTACAACTTATACGGGAAAGTGCCGGCAAATCTGCAAATGCAGGACGTTTTGAGGTCTTCTTCTCTAAATATTTCCGTTTTCAAATTTTGTGAGGAAGAAGTATTTTAGAAAATACAGTAGAAACAAGTTGTGCCTCCGTGGGAAGGGGTTTTCTATACAGTTTTTTGGTTTTGAATATTTGTCAAATTACAACTTATACGGGAAAGTGCCGGCAAATCTGCAAATGCAGGTCGTTTTATGGTCTTCTTCTCTAAATATTTCGGTTTTCAAATTTTGTGAGGAAGAAGTATTTTAGAAAATACAGTAGAAACAAGTTGTGCCTCCGTGGGAAGGGGTTTTCTATACAGTTTTTTGGTTTTGAATATTTGTCAAATTACAACTTATACGGGAAAATGCCGGCAAATCTGCAAATGCAGGACGTTTTGTGGTCTTCTTCTCTAAATATTTCCGTTTTCAAATTTTGTGAGGAAGAAGTATTTTAGAAAATACAGTAGAAACAAGTTGTGCCTCCGTGGGAAGGGGTTTTCTATACAGTTTTTTGGTTTTGAATATTTGTCAAATTACAACTTATACGGGAAAGTGCCGGCAAATCTGCAAATGCAGGTCGTTTTATGGTCTTCTTCTCTAAATATTTCCGTTTTCAAATTTTGTGAGGAAGAAGTATTTTAGAAAATACAGTAGAAACAAGTTGTGCCAACGTGGGAAGGGGTTTTCTATACAGTTTTTTGGTTTGAATATTTGTCAAATTACAACTTATACGGGAAAGTGCCGGCAAATCTGCAAATGCAGGTCGTTTTATGGTCTTCTTCTCTAAATATTTCCGTTTTCAAATTTTGTGAGGAAGAAGTATTTTAGAAAATACAGTAGAAACAAGTTGTGCCTCCGTGGGAAGGGGTTTTCTATACAGTTTTTTGGTTTTGAATATTTGTCAAATTACAACTTATACGGGAAAGGGCCGGCAAATCTGCAAATGCAGGTCGTTTTCTGGTCTTCTTCTCTAAATATTTCGGTTTTCAAATTTTGTGAGGAAGAAGTATTTTAGAAAATACAGTAGAAACAAGTTGTGCCTCCGTGGGAAGGGGTTTTCTATACAGTTTTTTGGTTTGAATATTTGTCAAATTACAACTTATACGGGAAAGTGCCGGCAAATCTGCAAATGCAGGTCGTTTTATGGTCTTCTTCTCTAAATATTTCGGTTTTCAAATTTTGTGAGGAAGAAGTATTTTAGGAAATACAGTAGAAACAAGTTGTGCCAACGTGGGAAGGGGTTTTCTATACAGTTTTTTGGTTTGAATATTTGTCAAATTACAACTTATACGGGAAAGTGCCGGCAAATCTGCAAATGCAGGTCGTTTTATGGTCTTCTTCTCTAAATATTTCCGTTTTCAAATTTTGTGAGGAAGAAGTATTTTAGAAAATACAGTAGAAACAAGTTGTGCCTCCGTGGGAAGGGGTTTTCTATACAGTTTTTTGGTTTTGAATATTTGTCAAATTACAACTTATACGGGAAAGTGCCGGCAAATCTGCAAATGCAGGACGTTTTGAGGTCTTCTTCTCTAAATATTTCCGTTTTCAAATTTTGTGAGGAAGAAGTATTTTAGAAAATACAGTAGAAACAAGTTGTGCCTCCGTGGGAAGGGGTTTTCTATACAGTTTTTTGGTTTTGAATATTTGTCAAATTACAACTTATACGGGAAAGTGCCGGCAAATCTGCAAATGCAGGTCGTTTTATGGTCTTCTTCTCTAAATATTTCGGTTTTAAAATTTTGTGAGGAAGAAGTATTTTAGAAAATACAGTAGAAACAAGTTGTGCCTCCGTGGGAAGGGGTTTTCTATACAGTTTTTTGGTTTTGAATATTTGTCAAATTACAACTTATACGGGAAAATGCCGGCAAATCTGCAAATGCAGGACGTTTTGTGGTCTTCTTCTCTAAATATTTCCGTTTTCAAATTTTGTGAGGAAGAAGTATTTTAGAAAATACAGTAGAAACAATTTGTGCCTCCGTGGGAAGGGGTTTTCTATACAGTTTTTTGGTTTTGAACATTTGTCAAATTACAACTTATACGGGAAAGTGCCGGCAAATCTGCAAATGCAGGACGTTTTGTGGTCTTCTTCTCTAAATATTTCGGTTTTCAAACTTTGTGAGGAAGAAGTATTTTAGAAAATACAGTAGAAACAAGTTGTGCCTCTGTGGGAAGGGGTTTTCTATACAGTTTTTTGGTTTTGAACATTTGTCAAATTACAACTTATACGGGAAAATGCCGGCAAATCTGCAAATGCAGGTCGTTTTATGGTCTTCTTCTCTAAATATTTCGGTTTTCAAACTTTGTGAGGAAGAAGTATTTTAGAAAATACAGTAGAAACAATTTGTGCCTCCGTGGGAAGGGGTTTTCTATACAGTTTTTTGGTTTTGAACATTTGTCAAATTACAACTTATACGGGAAAGTGCCGGCAAATCTGCAAATGCAGGACGTTTTGTGGTCTTCTTCTCTAAATATTTCCGTTTTCAAATTTTGTGAGGAAGAAGTATTTTAGAAAATACAGTAGAAACAAGTTGTGCCAACGTGGGAAGGGGTTTTCTATACAGTTTTTTGGTTTGAATATTTGTCAAATTACAACTTATACGGGAAAGTGCCGGCAAATCTGCAAACGCAGGACGTTTTATGGTCTTCTTCTCTAAATATTTCGGTTTTCAAATTTTGTGAGGAAGAAGTATTTTAGAAAATACAGTAGAAACAAGTTGTGCCTCCGTGGGAAGGGGTTTTCTATACAGTTTTTTGGTTTCGAATATTTGTCAAATTACAACTTATACGGGAAAGTGCCGGCAAATCTGCAAATGCAGGACGTTTTATGGTCTTCTTCTCTAAATATTTCGGTTTTCAAATTTTGTGAGGAAGAAGTATTTTAGAAAATACAGTAGAAACAAGTTGTGCCTCTGTGGGAAGGGGTTTTCTATACAGTTTTTTGGTTTTGAACATTTGTCAAATTACAACTTATACGGGAAAGTGCCGGCAAATCTGCAAATGCAGGACGTTTTGTGGTCTTCTTCTCTAAATATTTCGGTTTTCAAACTTTGTGAGGAAGAAGTATTTTAGAAAATACAGTAGAAACAAGTTGTGCCTCTGTGGGAAGGGGTTTTCTATACAGTTTTTTGGTTTCGAATATTTGTCAAATTACAACTTATACGGGAAAGTGCCGGCAAATCTGCAAATGCAGGACGTTTTATGGTCTTCTTCTCTAAATATTTCGGTTTTCAAATTTTGTGAGGAAGAAGTATTTTAGAAAATACAGTAGAAACAAGTTGTGCCTCTGTGGGAAGGGGTTTTCTATACAGTTTTTTGGTTTTGAACATTTGTCAAATTACAACTTATACGGGAAAGTGCCGGCAAATCTGCAAATGCAGGACGTTTTGTGGTCTTCTTCTCTAAATATTTCGGTTTTCAAACTTTGTGAGGAAGAAGTATTTTAGAAAATACAGTAGAAACAAGTTGTGCCTCTGTGGGAAGGGGTTTTCTATACAGTTTTTTGGTTTTGAACATTTGTCAAATTACAACTTATACGGGAAAGTGCCGGCAAATCTGCAAATGCAGGACGTTTTGTGGTCTTCTTCTCTAAATATTTCGGTTTTCAAACTTTGTGAGGAAGAAGTATTTTAGAAAATACAGTAGAAACAAGTTGTGCCTCTGTGGGAATGGGTTTTCTATACAGTTTTTTGGTTTTGAATATTTGTCAAATTACAACTTATACGGGAAAGTGCCGGCAAATCTGCAAATGCAGGTCGTTTTATGGTCTTCTTCTCTAAATATTTCGGTTTTCAAACTTTGTGAGGAAGAAGTATTTTAGAAAATACAGTAGAAACAATTTGTGCCTCCGTGGGAAGGGGTTTTCTATACAGTTTTTTGGTTTTGAACATTTGTCAAATTACAACTTATACGGGAAAGTGCCGGCAAATCTGCAAACGCAGGACGTTTTATGGTCTTCTTCTCTAAATATTTCGGTTTTCAAATTTTGTGAGGAAGAAGTATTTTAGAAAATACAGTAGAAACAAGTTGTGCCTCCGTGGGAAGGGGTTTTCTATACAGTTTTTTGGTTTCGAATATTTGTCAAATTACAACTTATACGGGAAAGTGCCGGCAAATCTGCAAATGCAGGACGTTTTATGGTCTTCTTCTCTAAATATTTCGGTTTTCAAATTTTGTGAGGAAGAAGTATTTTAGAAAATACAGTAGAAACAAGTTGTGCCTCCGTGGGAAGGGGTTTTCTATACAGTTTTTTGGTTTTGAATATTTGTCAAATTACAACTTATACGGGAAAGTGCCGGCAAATCTGCAAATGCAGGTCGTTTTATGGTCTTCTTCTCTAAATATTTCCGTTTTCAAATTTTGTGAGGAAGAAGTATTTTAGAAAATACAGTAGAAACAAGTTGTGCCTCCGTGGGAAGGGGTTTTCTATACAGTTTTTTGGTTTTGAATATTTGTCAAATTACAACTTATACGGGAAAATGCCGGCAAATCTGCAAATGCAGGACGTTTTGTGGTCTTCTTCTCTAAATATTTCCGTTTTCAAATTTTGTGAGGAAGAAGTATTTTAGAAAATACAGTAGAAACAAGTTGTGCCTCCGTGGGAAGGGGTTTTCTATACAGTTTTTTGGTTTCGAATATTTGTCAAATTACAACTTATACGGGAAAGTGCCGGCAAATCTGCAAATGCAGGAGGTTTTGTGGTCTTCTTCTCTAAATATTTCCGTATTCAAATTTTGTGAGGAAGAAGTATTTTAGAAAATACAGTAGAAACAAGTTGTGCCTCCGTGGGAAGGGGTTTTCTATACAGTTTTTTGGTTTTGAACATTTGTCAAATTACAACTTATACGGGAAAGTGCCGGCAAATCTGCAAATGCAGGACGTTTTGTGGTCTTCTTCTCTAAATATTTCGGTTTTCAAATTTTGTGAGGAAGAAGTATTTTAGAAAATACAGTAGAAACAAGTTGTGCCTCCGTGGGAAGGGGTTTTCTATACAGTTTTTTGGTTTCGAATATTTGTCAAATTACAACTTATACGGGAAAGTGCCGGCAAATCTGCAAATGCAGGACGTTTTGTGGTCTTCTTCTCTAAATATTTCCGTTTTCAAATTGTGTGAGGAAAAAGTATTTTAGAAAATACAGTAGAAACAAGTTGTGCCTCCGTGGGAAGGGGTTTTCTATACAGTTTTTTTGTTTTGAATATTTGTCAAATTACAACTTATACGGGAAAGTGCCGGCAAATCTGCAAATGCAGGACGTTTTGTGGTCTTCTTCTCTAAATATTTCCGTATTCAAATTTTGTGAGGAAGAAGTATTTTAGAAAATACAGTAGAAACAAGTTGTGCCTCCGTGGGGAGGGGTTTTCTATACAGTTTTTTGGTTTTGAACATTTGTCAAATTACAACTTATACGGGAAAGTGCCGGCAAATCTGCAAATGCAGGACGTTTTGTGGTCTTTTTCTCTAAATATTTCGGTTTTCAAACTTTGTGAGGAAGAAGTATTTTAGAAAATACAGTAGAAACAAGTTGTGCCTCCGTGGAAAGGGGTTTTCTATACAGTTTTTTGGTTTTGAATATTTGTCAAATTACAACTTATACGGGAAAGTGCCGGCAAATCTGCAAACGCAGGACGTTTTGTGGTCTTCTTCTCTAAATATTTCGGTTTTCAAACTTTGTGAGGAAGAAGTATTTTAGAAAATACAGTAGAAACAAGTTGTGCCTCCGTGGGAAGGGGTTTTCTATACAGTTTTTTGGTTTCGAATATTTGTCAAATTACAACTTATACGGGAAAGTGCCGGCAAATCTGCAAATGCAGGACGTTTTGTGGTCTTCTTCTCTAAATATTTCCGTATTCAAATTTTGTGAGGAAGAAGTATTTTAGAAAATACAGTAGAAACAAGTTGTGCCTCCGTGGGAAGGGGTTTTCTATACAGTTTTTTGGTTTTGAATATTTGTCAAATTACAACTTATACGGGAAAGTGCCTGCAAATCTGCAAATGCAGATTTGTAACGATTTTTTAAATGTATTTTACTTTGCCATTCGTTAAATCGATATTTATTTTTTTTTGTTATTCGCTACATAAGACAGTTAATGTAAAAATTTCGCCATTCGTTATATCCGATATTCGGTAAACTGAGTATTCGCTATACCGGGCTTTGACTGTATTTTAATTTTAAGTTCAATCAGATCCACGCGAAAATTGCTCCCTTTTTCCTCCTATCCATTATCTATTTTATAGTTCCGGTATGATGCTATGCATATGTATGGGTGCTGGACTAAGCCGAAGAACGTTGTTAATTTTTGCAGTACATCTAGTACTTCAGCTTGTCAATGATCATTTTTAGTATTGCGTGCTTTATATTCTTATTTTGAAATTCAAAACTTAATGTTGTTAACTTTGTGTCAGATGCCTGCAGAAATTTAATTTATTTGACTTCTTGAACCTCTCAGCAAATATCAAACTTTTATGTGAAATTATTAGTTTTTTTCTTAGAAATAACTCATTGTTTTCTTAGCTTATTCCTATAAAAGTAAAATAATAACGCAAAGTTTGTTCAACTTTTCTTTTCTGTTGTTTATTATATTTTATTACTTTTACTGCAGATTTTTAGTTTGGAAAAATTTACTCCGAAAATGGCATTTAACATTGTTTGTGTCATCGCCAACGTCATCATCATCATCTTCAGCGTAGTCATCAACACTCGCGTCATCATTTATTTGTACAATACAAGCACTGTAATAGACTGAAAAAAACTGAAGACATCAGCAATTGTTAGATTTTGTGTGTGTTTTTTTTTAACAAAAAACAATTTCAATTAAAGCCATCGGAAGCCATTTGTCCTTTTTGTTGGGTAATTGGAACTTCCGCAATAAAATATTGTTGATACTTCTTCCGCTGCGATGTGTTGTATGTACAAAAAAAAAAAAATTTTTTTACAAAATAAATGTGTTAGCTTTTTAAAATTTAAATTTGATTTGCTTTTGATAAAGTGCCTTTTTTATTGTAGGGAAATAAACTTACATGTATTCAAAGTGAAACCAAGAGCAGATGTGAAAAAAGTGTTTGGTTATACATGTAATAAAATACACGTAAACATATGTTGTGCACACAGCCTATATTAATGCAAGTATGTATATGTGATAAAGATGATACTAGACATTGTGTTTTCCCCAAAAACACATTGTATTCCACTTGATCCCTGATCCCTGCTAAGACACAAATTCCTCCTACGATGAAGCCTAAAATTTTTTCTACATGATCCATCTAAATACTACGAATACCATCAAGGAAAGAGGCATCTAGCAATTAAGTTGTGCAGAACAAACACCAAATAGGAAGTTCAAGCTGATGACTATTCAAATTCGCATCTATCGTAGAAAAAATTAAATTAAAAAAAAAATTAGTCTATGTTTTCCAAGTTTTGTTTAAATATCGGACAGTATCAACTTTGGCAACCACCTGATCAGTGGAAAATAAATTGCATAAACATGAATCTGGATAGAGCAGAAATTTGATAAGTGCTGCCTGTTTCATTGTTTACTACAATTAAAATTATTGGAAATTGATCTAGCATGCATAAACTAGTCACAGAGCAATTGTCTTGAAGTTGTTAAAAACAATAAAAACAAGTAAGAATTCTATATTCTGCTATGCCGAATCTTGCATACCTTTTACCAAAGTGTAATTTAAAGCGTTTCTATATAAATATCTCATATCAGGTTTAATATGTCCCATGGACTTTAATATATCTCAGTTTATTTGAAAACCGGCACTTATGTATATTAAAATGGGATGATATTGAATTTCGACCAAGCACTAGCAACAATCGGAAACTAAAGTGCAAATTTTAAATAAAATAGAATACCTTTTTATAGATACTCAAGAGAACCATTTATTTTTGGTAACTAATGTTTGTAGCATACCACCGAAAACTTCCTTTACAACTTAGATAGTAAGTACTTGTTACCTGCATTACATTGTAACTATATTTAT
This sequence comes from Sturmia bella, assembly GCA_963662145.1. Classification (NCBI taxonomy): domain Eukaryota; kingdom Metazoa; phylum Arthropoda; class Insecta; order Diptera; family Tachinidae; genus Sturmia; species Sturmia bella. The sequence continues at coordinate 40,149,973 of OY759169.1, forward strand.
ATATCTGTAACTTTTTGCATTACGTTGTATATATTTTATAATGCATTGTTATTATTATAATGCGCCAGCTATTAAGCCAAGAGGCCCGAGGTCGAATCCCAGATGGACCGAACATAAGATATTATGTTTGGCAACTAGCAAAATTTGATTAAAAATCATTATAAGAATATATTCTGATTCAATATCAGAGTAAAACACAACATGTGTTTAAATTGCTTGTTGTACATTTTATTCTAATTATTATGATGTCGATACAAAGCCCACCAGAGGTAAACGGAAAACTTTTTAATATAAACTTAAAGAAACCAAAAATGACAAGAAAATAAGGTAGAAGATAATTACATAAAAACGATAAAATAAACAAGTAATAGTGCTATAATCGTTTGTGCCGAATCTAATATACCCTTACCAAAATGTAATTAGAAGCTTTTCTATATAAATCTGTAATACCAGGTCGTATATGAACTTTGATATCCCTAAGTTTATTTAAAAAATTGGCACTTATGCATGTACTTATATCAAAATAATGAATTTTGACAAATCATTAGCAAAAAGCTATTAAGCCAAGAGGTCCGAGTTCGAATCCCAGATGGGCCGAACATGAAAAATTATTTTTATTTATTTTTTTGTCGTTTTACTAATGTTTGGTAACTAAGATTAGCATAAGCAAACATTGATTAAAAATAATGCTAAATTCGTACAGAAATAATAAATTGATTCAATATCATGGTGTAACACAACATCTATTTAAATTACTTGTTGCACCTTTTTATTACGATGGCGATTTAATAGAGGTAAATGGAAAACTTTGCAACACAAAGAAAATAAGGTAGAAGATAAAAAAATCAATAAAAACCAATTACTTAAAAAAAATTTTTGGAAGAATTTTTATATTCATCGAGAGTAATGACTTCGACCACTTTTGTAAGCATACAACTATGGCTTTTTATTTTAATTACTCATTTAACAAGTCTAATGCATTACTTATATATCTAAATATTTTTGTCGATGTTTTGCTTCATTGTCCTGAAGAAGCTATCCGAATGATAGCGAAATATCGACAAAAATATTCGAATACATACATAAAATACATACAATAAAAAGATCTTCAGCTCAAGAAAAAAATAATATTAAATCAACTTAAGCAACACGAAACTTAGAGGCTCCTTACAAAATGAAATAAAGATCTATTTCTCGTAAAGAATATTTAGCATTTAATAGCTGAGGTTGTGTTGGTGGGGATATTAAAACTGATTTAATAAAAACGTTAAGCCCAGATGTAAAGTACATGTGCACAAAAAATTTAGAAAAAATGTTATTAAAAGAAATTACCCCAAAGTACAAACTACAATCTTTTATATAAATTTTTTTACTATTTTATACGTAAGCATTAGTTACTAATAATAAATTGTTTTTTAAAGTATTCCTTTTTCAAATTAATACACAGGCTTTCAGCAACAAAAAGTTTATTTTTATTCTACCACTTCTTAATTTGCCGATTTTTCCCAAAAATGAAGTCAACTGGCATCACTGTTTACAACACATACACACATGAGACGATGATCATTTCCCCTGCCAGCAAATTGGTAGTCGACTACAAATAAAATCTACTTATAGTTCATCCCTGTCGGACACAGTCGGACAATTGACTACCTCCTAGGACATCGTAATGTTAAAATAGTCAGTCATCTCCATTAAAAATAATCTAAGTGTCAACCACCACCAGTTGTAAAAAAGTTAGCTTATAATTCATTACTAGTTAACTGAGTTGCCGGTAGGGTCGCGACTCGAATCTCTGTGTGTATGTGTTAGAACATAGAACTTGCCTTTGTTTAACAAAAATCAAACCTATAAGAAAAAGTGTAAAATTCAAACATAATACTAAATGTATACATCTAAAATGCCAACCTCATCAACAATCGGCGGTGGCTCAGCGGTAGTGGGAACTGCTTATCAATCTACATGCTGCTAGTTCGAGCCCTTGTTGTTCCTTTTTTTGTGTTTTCCTTATTTTAAAACAATAAATGTTGTAAAAAAATTTTAAATGTTTTTTTTTTGCTATATCTCAGTAATTAAAAATCCGATTTTCCTTATTTTCAATCCCAAAGCAGAGTGGACATTTGTAGAACGATCAAAGTAAAATTTAGATCAATAAGTTGTCTGGTGGCTTCACAATCGGTTCCCGAAAATAGGTATTTTATGACAATACTATATATACCCTTTTGGCAAAGGGTATAAAAAAGAAATATCATGAAAAAATATATATTATATGTGTTTTATTTACGTTTACTTTTGAAACTGCAAAATAGATAACCCTTTATGACTTGTATTTTTCAGCAAAACAAGCTTAAGGTCTTTTTGGAATTTGAGTATTTATTTTTGTCAATATTTCGCTCTCCTTCGGATAGCTTCTTCAGGACAATTATTTCGTCTTCTGGGAAATTCTTATTTAGATTTGCTCTTCTTTTATGGATTTAATATTTAGTTATTTGGCCCCTTTTTTTCTTATATTTTATATATTTATTTGAGCTTAAGGTCTTTTTGGAAAATAAAAAATAAATACTCAAATTCCAAAAAGACCTTAAGCTCAAATAAATATATAAAATATAAAAAAAGGGGTTAAATAACTAAATATTAAATCTATAAAAGAAGAGCAAATCTAAATAAGAATTTCCCAGAAGACGAAATAATTGTCCTGAAGAAGCTATCCGAAGGAGAGCGAAATATTGACAAAAATAAATACTCAAATTCCAAAAAGACCTTAAGCTCAAATAAATATATAAAATATAAGAAAAACAGGGGTCAAATGAATATTAAATCAGCAAAACAAGATTGAAACACAACTGCATTGTTCTTATATTTTCCTTAATTACGCAAAGTACTTATTTTATTTAAAAAAAAAACTTTTAATTTTAGCTTCAGTTTCTTGATTTGCATACATAACTTTTTCTGCAATTAATTTCTGTTAATATTACAAAGCAAAATGTTAACAATTTACTTAGAAATCTACCTAATATGATGAAACCTAAATATAATCTATGCATTTTATATGAAAATATTATCTTCACTTTGCTTTTTCTTCATTGACTTTATTATTTTCATATTCAATTAGAAGCTGCTATTACAAGAAAAAGTAGTATGTAATATATAATGTATGAATGCATTTTTTTATATAAGAGGTAAAATGATGAAATATAAAGGCCTTTTATTGAATGACATAAGAAAGATATTTAGGTTACCTCAACGCCACATTGAAGAAATTGTCAGTGTCCCTATCTACTTGTTTTGAAGAATATGTGTTACAGTTATGAATAAATTGTTTGCGATTTTTGTTAACCCAAATAGGACCAAATCATAACTAATTACGCGAAATATACCATGAAGTCTCTTAATATATAAGATGAGCAACCTTCTCAACCATATGTATCATGATTATTCCCTGTTTAACTATTTTTAATGAATCTTCAAAAATTAACATAATTATGTATTATTTTGTTTCTAAAGATAGACCTTATTAATAATTTTACCTTCTGCAGCCGTCTATACGCTGCCGACATTTCGTTGATGTTAAGCAACTCATCAATAGAGCATTTCTGATTCCCATTTTGTTCATGGGAATTATGGAATAAGAAGTTGGATTTAAAAATTATTCTTTTAAAACTAATCCAACGAAACCATAACTGAGTCCACGAGAAGAGTCTAATGGCCAAATTTCATAGTTCACAACGCAAGGGCAGAAATTATATACAAAGCTTCATATCTGCTTAAAGAATTTTTAAATTTGTATTTGCTTTTCATATATATTTTGTTTGTTGCGCTGTGAATTACAATACTAGGGCCTTCATATACTTTCCCTACTTTACTACCGAAACTATTTGTACTAGGGCCTTTTGATGGCTTATAAATAGTTCTGCATGTTTGAGTGTGTAGATATTAAACTTTAACCATACTTACAAGCATAAATCCATACATATACAATAAATATTATTCACCAACACATATGATATTTCTGACTTTGTACAGAAATTTAAATTTATGCACATGCATAAATAACAAGGATTAATGCTAGCACACACACAGTCACACACACACACACACACACATACACGCACATGCATGCAAAATTAGGGCGCAGCATATTTTTAACTTTAAGCTTTAATTCTAATTAGTATTTTTATGTCTTAAATGATTTTTATTTTTAGCACATTTAGAGAGTAATTTTCGTTTTTCTCATACTAGTACCAACTAGTTCAAAATCTTTTGAAGCTTACCTAGGATAGTCGCATTTCCATAGTATCGCGTGTTACACTCACACTAATTTTTTCAATAGATTTTGCACTCTTCTTATGGGTCTTCCGATAATTTAGGAGCTAACATAGTGGCCATGGAGTTATAACAAATTTTAGTGTATCATACACAAAAAATACGTTAAAAGCGTAGAAAACGAGTTTGGTTTTATATCTTTTAGTGGCAGTTATTCTGCTAAGAACTTTCATTTTGTTATTACCCTATTTTGTGTTAGCCATAAAGCAAATTTAATTTGGTATTAAAACCACTTTGATTCTTTAATATAATTTTGCAGTCAACCCCAATAAAATGATTTAAAATCGTTAGTTATTTTATCTGGCTTTATATCATTTCCTGAGAAAGACTTTTTGTAATGAAATTGTTGTGATCAACATAATAAGAAGAGAGAAAAATATCAATCACATGGTTTATACTTTATCCCTCTAATTCATAAAAATTATAACAGGTTTATAAAGCTCTTATTTGACAGATTTTCCATACAAATATGTCAAATAACAGTCTTATAAGCCTGTTATAATTTTTACGAATTAGGGGGTATACATATATATAGCTTTAGTTTATTTCAGATTTGAAAATTTTAACATATATGTAGGTAGCTAAATGAGCCGTTTTGACCGCAAAATATAGGAAGATATAATTATGTATGTAAATTAGGCGAACAAGAAAAATTAAATTATTATATGAATATTGTTCAAAGATAAATTTTAAATTTAGTCATTGTGTCAAGTTATTTTTTTTATCGTAATCTTATGTCATGTTTGGTAAAATAAAGTATTGTTTGGTATACGAATAAAGTTGTAATTATGATGGAATAAGGTAAAGGCAAGAAGGTGAAGTAAAGTAGGAGAAGTCGGTTGGGTTTTGGGGTCACAGACGAAAATGTATGTGGATAAAAATTCTGTAACACGGTTCGGAGGGCAACCTACATGGCAGCGAGGTGTGGTACAAATAAGAAGATACGGTTGTATTAGGTTCAGTACGTTTTATTTTTGGTAAGTTTGTGTTTTGTTTGGTTTTTTTATGTGCAGCGTACCCAGAGGGAGGGTTGGAAACTGCTGAGATTTGTTCTCCGTATTTTTCTATCATGAGCTGAGCTGGAATCCCCTCTGGTCTCTGCGGCTAGTACATAAATGGTTATACTTTATATATATATAGCTTTTGGTCAAACGGTTTTTAATTGTCACTTATTTCTTAATTCCATTGTTTCTCTTTCAATGAAATATAATTTTTTTAATAAGAAATCGTTAAGATTTTGTCATTAGCTGATTTTATTCATTTGCCATCAAGAGGTTGTTTGTCTGATACCACATCTGAAAAGCTGATTCTTATGAAAGGAAACCAAAATTTTTTCGAATAAAAGTATTTTGCATTTTAAATACATATTTTTGTTACACTGTATTTTGTATTTCAAATACTTGCTTTTAGAATGCAGTATTTTGTAGTTTAAATACACAGCTTTCATGTATTTTTTATATTAAATACACCAAAGCATGTATTTTGTCCAGCACTGGCTGATGGAGGCTAACTTTTTTGTTTGTTATTGTTTACTTCTTGATTATTTTTACAATCTGAGTACTTCCCCAAAATGGCACGAAAAAATGCGGGCTAGTCGGAAGAAGAAGAAACAGAACAAAAGCAAGAACATTTCTCCCCCAGAATCTCACTCACGGGTGTAGTTTTCGTGCAAATTGCGATCTCGCAGGCTTCCAATGTAAAGTGATCACAGCTATTGGAATATTAGATACTATGGCTCACTTGCTTTGAAAGGAAAACGTGGAGAAGCCCACGTTCTAATTTTATTTTTTATGGTAAAAACCACACTGTACACATATTTTAATGTTGTTTTCAATATATATATATATATATATATATATATATATATATATATATAGAAAGACAGTATTGTAAAATTTCAAAAAACCGCTTTATAATATCAAAAGATTGATTAACTTTTTATATTATTCACAACTAACATCAATTTGCTTCCGTCTAATATGTATCAAGTATATGTTAGTTAGACAGATATGTCTTTTCGTATATGGATGTGTGCATTCAACGTATGTACTCGCTTATTCCTTGAATGTGTGTGTTTCAAATTTAATCGTGTATTACACTTAAGCAACATGCAAATACAAATGAATGCTCATGCATTTTATTAGAGCTGAAATATTCTAACGTGCTGTGATTGATAAGTCACACATTTTATCCCATGAAAAGCATTTCCCAAAACTTAAGCTTGAATGAAATTAATTTATTTTGTATTACCTAGATAGTTCTTTGTATTATTGTTGTGTCAAGCACCTGCTATATGCTATAAAAGTTATGTAATTATAGGAGATTGTTTCTTACTTAACTTTTAGTGGAATTTTGTATTGCAAAAGCTCAAAATATAAACTCAAAAATATCAGTGTAATAAATTAGTAACAACTTTCTGCGTCTATTGGTAAATTGCCAACAAATATTTCATGTCCTAATTTACATTTACTCGGCCATAGATGATATTAAGTCGATTCTCAACACGTGAATCGGATCAAAGTTCATATTTTAAAAGGTAAACAAGATGAAATTGATTGCGTACTAGACAAAATTTATTCTTCTTATTTGTTTATCTTTCTTCGATAAATTCAGTGTGTAGTCGTGTGAGGACCACATTAGCATGTTGCTTTTGTCTTAGCAAAAATTTACAAAACCAATTTTTTATCCAATAAATTAAAATAGTTTAATTAATTAGCTTTTTTTCAAAAATTAACTTAATTGTTTATTCGCTGTAAGAGCCAATTGAAATGTATTTTTTAGGTCTAAAAATGGACCTTAATGTTTTCTGTATTTTTCATTCGTCTATATGCCACCGACATTTCGTTGATGCTAATAAACTCATCAGTAGATTCGAAAAGTGTAAAAAGAATGTTTGAAACCCATCTACTTATTCCAAAATTCTCATTAACAAAATGACAATAAGAACTATTCAAACAAACTTTTTATACAGAAAACATTAAAATTCAAAAAAAAACGTTTACTTTTTGATAGTTCCAAGAATACAAGTCGTAGTAGCCAATGCTCACCAGTTGTAAATAAGTGCTAAGAAAAGTGAAAGTGTTGCAAGACGTAAAATGTTTTCTGTATAAAAAGATTACTTGAACATTTCTGATTCTTAATTTGTTAATGAGAATATTGAAATAAGTATTTGGGTTTCACACCTTCTTTTTAGATTTTTCGAGTCTACTTATGAGTTGATTAGCTTCAGCGAAATGTCGGCGGCATATAGACGGCTGAAAAAAAACAGAAAAATTTAAGGTCTATTTTTAGACCTAAAATAATTGATTTTTTTCTGTGTAAGTTTACTCTAAAATATTTTCAAGTAATAACTTGTCAGCACTGGGACTTAACGATTTCTGAGATGTGATACAATTTTGTTTCGAACAGTTTATTTATTGATATACATATCTATATTGCATCCGTTGTTCGAACCTTGTTACAGATTTCTCCCAAAACAATTTATGTATCACACCTCCCTCGCATTATTAATAAATATCTCACACTAATGTTTGATATGCTCCGCAAAAGAGCATACGTGGAATGATTTCAATGGGTTATACGAAGTATTTGGTTTCTTTTTACACAGAATTAACAAAGAAACGTTTTTTGCAATTTCCAAAGATATTGTCATTTCTGCGTGTTGAGAGACGTGAATAAATTTAAAAAGTTATTCGTTTTTTTTATTCTTCTTAAAAGATTTTATTTAACTCTAAATGCTGCCTAATTTTCTAGGATGTGCTGCTTTGTGGTTTGTTTTACGATGATGGAAGCCATGGTACCACAATAATGATTTGATTTTAATTTTAAAGATATTTTAAGCAGAATAAAGATTTAAAGATATTTTTCTCAAAATTAGCATTTTTGAAGTTTAAAATTTAACAGCAAATGTGAGAATTTCAAATCCATTTAACAAGTAAGTCTTAAAATTATTTACCTATGTGACTAAAGTGTTCAAAGACTTAAAAGCACTAAAACGACTGAATGCAATATTATGCTTATAATTATTTAGGAGAAATTACAAAAGTAATTAATGTTACTAATAAAGTAAAGACCCAGTGTAGGGAAGTATTTGCCCCACTTTAGTGCGTTGGAAAAGCAGTAAAATAAAATGAATTAAATTTAGTAGTAATTAGTACCTGCTGCTGCAAAAGCATCAGGGGTTGTTGAACACATACTTATTTATCTAAGACAGTGTAAGAAAGCAGAATATTGTTACAAATTTGGTCGTGAACGGACCGATTGTGATGGTTCTAGAACGTACTAAATCATCGTTATTTTATATGTGCGTATATTGATTGTCTTGTTATTATTTGTAAATGAACACAGGAGGTATATACACACATGCATACATAGAAGCCTGTTGATAAACAAAACGGCAGCACAGCGAGTGTGCACATACTGACACACATGTGTGGATAAATAAGCACAACAGCGAAATAAAAGAAACCACCACCGCACGATACAATATTCGTGTGTGCATGTATGTGCGCGACTCAGATGCTTGAGTTTTACTGCCGCGTGTATGTATGTCGGTGTGTGTGTATATCTTTTGTTCATGATGAGTCATCGCGCATCGCACTATAGATGTGGCGTGATTAGCTTCTGTAAACGTCTAGAATGTTCGAGTAATGATCATTAGAGGTATAAAAGCAGCTGAGCTTAACGCTGGACAGTCAGTCGATTTGTAGCTGCGCTAACGTGTAAAGTGTCTTAAGTAAGAAAAAGTGAATAAGTGAAAGTGTTGTTCTTTTAGTAAAGTGTTTACAAGTATATTGTGTTCAAATAAATAAAGTGTTGAACTGTTGGTTATTGTAAACTGAAGACGTGAGTGGTTTAACTTCATTACAATTAAAGAATCTACGGAACACGTTTTGAAAAGGTTAAAACGTAACAATATGTTTGAGCTAAATTGAAGTATATTCAAAGAAGTTGATGTAACTCACTACATTGACAATGAGAAAGTCACCAAACCTTCCAAAAATGTTTGAGTACAAACAGGGCTGGGCAGTATTTGAAATACATGTATTTCAATTACAAAATACGTATTTGTATTTTAAATACGTCTCATGAATGTATTTGTATTTTGTATTTTAATTACTAAGCGCTCAAGTATTTTGTATTTCAAATACTTGTGCTCTCAAAATACATTTTTCGAAATACATTTTTAAGTTATGTTAGAAAATATGTGCTAAAAAGTATTTCATTCATACTTCAACTAAAAACCAAATTTTACTACTGTTTTATTTCCAAAAAATTACAATACTACAATTTAATTGCCACCCACAAAGTACCTGTGTAGAGTAAACGCAACTGAATGCATACACATCGAGAAAGTCGCCAAGCTGTCAGAAAGTTAAACAATGAACAAATAAAATATAATATAAACAGCTATTGACATTTTGATCTAAAACAAGAAGAGAAAAAAATATCAATCACATGTTGACTTGGATATACTTTATATATATAGCCTTTGGTCACACGTTTTTTAATTGTCACTTATTTCTTAATTCCATTGTTTCTCTTTCAATGAAACATCATTTTTAATAAGAAATCATGAAGATTTTGTCGCTAGCTGATTTTGTTCATTCGCCATCAAGAGGTTGTTTGTCTGATACCACATTTGAAAAGCTGGTGTTTATGAAAGGAAACAAAAACTTTTTTGAATAAAAGTTTTTTGTATTTTAAATACATATTTTTCTTACGTTGTATTTTGTATTTCAAATAATTGCTTTTAGAATGCAGTATTTTGTATTTTAAATACGTGGAGAAAAAGTATTTCTCTTTTAAATAGACAACTTTCATGTATTTTGTATTTTAAATACATCAAAGCATGTATTTTGCCCAGCACTGAGTACAAAAGCAAACTAAAATTGAAACCCCAACGCTTGACAGTTTAATAAAAGACCAGAAGAGAAAGAAATCAATCAGTTGTTCAGTTGTACTAATTTGATTTAGTAGAATTTGAGTAAATGTAAGAAAATAAAGCTAACTTATAAATATTAATTTCTTGAACATTAATTTGTTGTCTTCAGTCGAACTCTTTTTGTAGTTTACAACTGTTATATACATCATACTTTTTAAAAATTGAGAAAGTTGTTTTTAGAAGCATTGTTATTACCAAAATTTTCAAAGGACACAAGAAAAACAAGTTTTAGTAGTTATTAGCAAGTCTTGTTTTACATTCACGACATCGTGCACCAGCACCCAAATTCAGGCCATAACAAGCACACTATAATAAGCATTAGATTTTGGCCATCCTACTACCTGAACCCTTCATTACAGACTGTCTATATTTAACCTATTGATCAAATTTCAACTTCCTCAATGTTTGATTTTCTGTTGATTGAACAATATTGTTACGAATTTAGTTGTGAACAGTCCAATTGCTATTGCTCTAGAATGTACTGAATTTTTGTTATGTTATTTTATATGTGATTTTATTGACTTGTTATAAATGAACACGGGAGTTGTATATAACACATGCATACATAGAAACTTGTTGACGCGCATGTATGTGCGCGGTTCATATGCTTAAGTTTCATTGCCGCGTGTATGTATGTTGCTGTGTGTGTGTATGTCTTTTGTTCATTATTAGTTTCACTGGGCGATGGCGTGATCAGCTTCTGTAAACTTCTCGACTGTTCGAGTAATGATCATTGGGAGGTATAAAAGCAGCTCAGCTGAACGCTGAGGGAGTTCAGTCGAGTTTTAACTGCGCTAACATGTAAAGTGTCTTAAGTAATAAAAAGCAAATAAGTAAAAGTGTTCTTCTATTATTAAAGTGCTTGTCAGTACAGTGTGTTGAGTACTGTCAACTGAAGAATTGAGTGTTTTAACTTCATTACAATTAAAGAATCTACGGAAAACGTTTTTAAAAGGTAAAAGCGTAACAATATATTATATTCATGTGCATCGTCCAATTGGTTTTCATTCGATTTTTGTGTTTGTTGTTACTGGTATCACTCATACGCAGCGTTGAACTTGTGATAGTAAAGTGTCAATTTAAATATATATATTTTTTTTTTAATGACAATGGTAGTACATTTTACTTGTGTTTCTAGAAGCTAAGCTCCAGGTCCGTATAATATGTGATGAAGGAAAAGTTTCCCTCCCATCACATTCATCAGTTTCAAGATGCCCTTACAGCAGTCGAGCGTACGATCAATTCCAAACAACTTTTTCTTTCTAATATTTTTTCGAAAACACCGATCCCACACCTCTTCGGGGTGGCTTCCATTAAAAAAATAAAAAAAATTTGGGAGCGTCGAAAATGATTTTTTTTCTTCTATTTTTTGATATTTAGTAGTGAAACTTTTCTTCCCTATGCCAGGAGCTATTAGAACATCAATGACACAATATCAATAACATTTTAAATTTACTACCCTAATGTACACCCACAATTATAATTCGATATATACATACATACATTTGTAAGTATACTATTTTTTATATAAAATGCTTGTGGTTGCATTTGCTATGATTTTTGCAATGTGTGTTTGGATGTGGTGGTCAGTACTGGGCAAAATTTTATACATGCTTTGATGTATTCAAACTACAAAATACAAATGCTTTTTGTTCCGTGTATTTAAAATACAAAATACCGTGTAAAAAATATGTCATTAAAATACAAAATTTGGATCAAAAAAGCTTTTATTTCCTTTCATAAACACCATACATGTTATAACATACATGTTACTACATGTTATTAAAGGGCAGTTCAGACTATTATACAGTCTAGTAATACTTGTCAAAAAATTCAAATAATTTGATCAAGTGTGATAGTGTGAATGCAATGCGTTATACAAACAAAAAACAATACGATACAAATTTGACATGCCATACGACTTCGTTTTCTGAAAATTTTCTAAACAATAATACTTTTCATTGGATCAGGGATGCGTTCTACATATACATAATAGCTCACACAAAATAGCTTCACTGAGTTGATAGTGCGCCGTTGGTGATAGTATTATTCTTCCTTGTACAAGGAATTTGTATTTTACTAACAATATAGACTGATATTTTGTTCACGCCATGTCTTACAAATGATAGGATTTTCTTACATACATTTTCGTACTCTTAATCATAACGATTATTTTAGCTGTTGAATATTTCTCTTGGGCGACACGATTACCACTTACATAAAACTGCTCATATGCCGTCGATGAAGACTTTATCATGGTGTACACTATTTTTCAATTTAAGTGAAGCGTGAATTATGACGCTCATAAATATGACGATTACTTTAGCTGTTGAATATTTCTAGTGGGCGGCATGACTTATGCCTACATAAAACTGTCGCCGATAAAGATTTTATTGTGGTGTGCACTATTTTTTATTTTATTTGAAATGTGATAGTGTGAATGCAACGTGTAATTTATGGTAGATTTTTTGCCAGTCGCAAGGTATGTATTTAGACTTTTGTCTCGTAAAGTGCAATGAAAATATTAATATTTGTATGCTAGTCTGAACTGCCCTTTGTAAATACATCCTTCTAGGTTTATTATTAGCAGCGTTTCCATTGCTTACTGCGAATTAATTTTTGTGCACGCAGATAACCTCTTTCTTGTTGAAATATTATAAGACAGAGACCAACCGGCTTACAGCGTTTACGTTTCAAGAAGACTTTTTTTTGGTTGGGCACAACCAAATCAAAAACTTATGACCGGGCACGGTCATAATAATTGCTTCACGTGATGTAAAGACAATGAAGACCACAATCATAAACATACACTTTCTGAAATGAAGAAACAACTACAAAAATTATGTAATTATAACCATAGCAAATATTAAGTGAGTTTATAACAAACAAGTTATAAGAAAGAATATCCGTATGAAATTTTACATTAGTAATAAACTAAATCAATGTCTACGGAAATAAAATCTTCATATGTATGTACAAAAAGTTTACCAAAAATGCTCTGAATTTTTCATGAACTCATAATTCAATTTAACTACTTCAAAAAGTTCATTAATCTTTTCAAATCCCAAGCCAGAGGTGGTCTGTCATATTAACTTTTACTTTTGTTTTGCTTGCAATTACAAATATTTTACTTTCGTCAGGCCTGTCAGGCAAAAAAGAAAAGAAGAAAAAAACTGGAGATGTTTGAACGCTAAAAAAGTTTTGTATTAAAACAATGTGCATGAAGATTGTTTTACCAAACTCGACAAGAAAAGAAGAAAAATATTTATAATCCCAGCTTCTTTTAAAGATTTTTTTTTATATATTTGATATCGCTTAAAATATGTGTACAGATGCACAATATTTTCAACATAACGATAAATGATTTAAAATCGTTAAATAAAAACAAAAGCCTTAAGCCTCGTAGAACTAATGAAATGTAAATCGAGCCACACAGGTAAAATATTAATTTTTTTGGAACGAAATTAATTAACGCGGCTTGCTGGTAGTGCAAATTAGTAGAAATCGTCACGAAAGCGTGTGAGCTGTTTACATGTATTGCTGTATCTGTCGACAAACAATTACCTCCGTGATACCTACCAATAAATATATATATAGATGTCGCTAAAGTTAAGTATGACACAAAAAAAAAACAGCAATATAGAAAAATTTTCTTCATTTTGTAGCAGATTGACAAAAAAATACTGCATGTGTCGAAAGTAAAAAAATAAAACGTTCCAAAAATTTTAAGAAGCATAGAAAATTTCAAAATTTCAAAAACTATAAAATGAAATATACATTCTAAGATTTCGGGTAACACAACGGGACCTTTTCTAGGACCCAAGTGAGTCGGTCTCAGGACCGGCGGCCCTCGTAACATAACATAGCATACATTCGAAGATGAAGAAAAAACGTGAGGAACTTCGTTCCTAACGGGGGTCCCCTGACCGCATTTTTTTTTTCTTTAATAAACATTTAGGTTAGGATGTTTGAAGGGGTATGTTTGTCCATGTCTTGCGATATACACTTAAGCTAGTATTGATTATTTGTGAAATTTTTCCAAATAAGATCTAAATAAACATGATATATTTTTAAAAATAAGTCTGTCAAAGTATACATTCGTAATATGTCTTATTGTGGTTATTGTGTCGTCTTTTTGTTCTGTATAGTCAACGTTTTGCATTATTGTAGAGGTTTCATTAAATGTTGCTAAATGGATTGTGTCGAAGGTATATATACTGAACAATAACATATAAGCTAGCAGCATTTATTCCTGACATCAAAGACATTTAGCAGGGTGGACAACTAGTTGTTTCGAAGCCGCCACAATTTCTCGTCAGCACCCGTCTTTGAACTAAGGGACTCATGTTTCTACAGCGACAACCATGCCACTCAGCCACCTGCTAAATGTCTTTGATGTTTTCTTTGTGTAATTTAATTAATATCAATCACAAAGATAATATAGAAATATCATGAGCCAGTAATAATTATATAAGAAAAAGTTCAATTTTTTTTTTTAAACACTTTGCACTGAGTTTACGCTATTATACACTGCGAAATACAAATTATACAAATAACTGTCAGAAGGACAAAAAATATATATGTATATAGTTTTTTCTTTGGGTGTGTGCGCGTGTTTACATTAGAGATAAAAGGACCGATATAATGGTACAGTTAAGACTTACAAGAATGTGTTAAATATGTACAATAAGACATTCATATAATTATGACATACAAACATATACAGTTAATGATGCGCGTTCGTTCGACACAGGGAAGTATGCTCGTTAGGAAGTATTTCTCGTATGGCCTACCAGAAATTAATTAATATTATTCAAAAGTTAAAAGAGAGTTGGAAAGTAAATGTTTGCATTCTTGGCTTGTATTATTAAGTCAAAAACGTTCAGTATTCTATTCCAAACTATAGCCATATACACATACATATGTAGATGTTATAGCAAATAATAAATAATTTAATAGTTGCATGAGTGTCTTCTTTGTAAAGAGGACAATCGAAAACATGATTTTGTCGTATAATTTGATATTTGGCATAAGCTTACTTCTAGAGGACATGAATATGTCTAGCAAAGATTTTTTAGCCGCTTTTGAAATTTTATTTGTTTTATACATACCTATAACATATATAGCAAATCAAAAATAATCCCATATGATCTGGTTACATTCTTGGTTTGCTTTTATGAAAAAGTTGAATATATCTAAAAATGGCCGACGTGTTTTGTAAGTTTTCATAAAAAAAATCCTGACAAGATTGGATGAACTCAACTTTTAAAGTATTAACAAAATTAACTAAGGCAAAAGAAAATGACAATATGCTGGTCTAATAAAATGAAAAATTGACAAGTGCCTTGAGAAAACCAATATTTTAAAAATCAAACATAAGTAACTTCATGTTGCCTCTTTTTTTTCCTTTTTTGTAAACATACGAGCATTGCGTGCGTACTTTGATTTCACTTCTGTCCTGAACAAGTTCTCTCATGAGGGTCAAATACAGAAAAATCGCAAATGTTTATAAATTATGAACACATGCACATACTTACACAAAACTTATGTGTGTGCATGCGCATAAAAAAATAAATTTAACAGATAGAAAAGTTAAAGAAATGTCAACGAAACGTAAGTTTTTTTTAAACAAACAAAATTTTTAAAGTTTTCATCTACATATGTACGAAAAATGCTTAAGTACAAGAGATTTTCATTCCTTATTACTTTTTTTGACCAAATTAAAAACTTTTAAGGATATTTCAAATTCTTTATGAGACATGTGTAAGAACAATATATGTACACTGTGAGTGCCATTTTGAGCTGTTATATATTTTGTACATACATATTTATTGGATAGCAGCTTAAGAACTACCCGTTATTTATTTATCTGGCTATCAATATGTATAAAGGGTGTTTTTTTCGACGTATATAACTTTAAGTTGGCATTACTGTACAAGATGGCGACCGATTTAACAGCTGTCAAGTGATTTATTCTCAGTTTGGTTTGCCAATTCATCATGAATAGACTCACGCCTGAACAACGCTTGCAAATAGTGCACTTTTAGTGCAAAACGAGATTGCCGTTGTTCCCGATTTTCATAAGCGAATTTTGTTTAGCGATGAAGCGCACTTCTGGTTGAATGCCTGCGTCAACAAACAAAACTGCCGCATTTGGAGTGAAGCTAATCCTCAAGTGTATGTCGAAACACCGTTACATCCAGAAAAACTGACTGTTTGGTGCACTTTATGGGCTGGTGGAATCATTGGTCCGTACTTCTTCAAAAACGATGATGGCCAGAACTTTACAGTCAATGGTGATCGGTATAGAGCCATGATTATGAACTTTTTCATTCCTGTATGGAATAACCATGATGTCCAGGAGATGTGGTTTCAACAAAACGGCGCAACAAGTAACACAGCTTGTGCCACAATCAATTTATTGAAAGACATGTTTGGTGACCGCCTAATTTCACGTTTTGGACCTGTGAGTTGGCCTCCAAGATCTTGTGATTTCATACCGCTAGACTAATTTCTGTGGGGTAATGCAATTGTCATTGCTCTATGCGGGTCAGCCACAAACGCTTAACCACTTACAAAAAAAACAAGTGACCTTAAGGCTCGAACAATTAAAATACTAAACAACAAAGGTCGAAAAATCAGCATCAAAAATAAACCTTTAACTCTTGAGCACTTAAAAACCAACGTTCGTCAAGTTAAGCTCTAAACACATAGACGACAGCAGACTGCAAATGCTGCCTACTTCAAGTGCAGCCAACTTCAAATGTTGCTCTGATGTCGGCTTCATAATTATTTTGAAGACAGCAACAACATAATAATCAGCTGGTGAAAAATCAAGGAAAAAGATGAAGAACACTTTTTCAAAGCAACCAGGATGAAAATTAAATAAAATATCACAAAAAATTAGCTCAAACGAAAAAAATTTTTTTGATATTGAAAATGAACAGCTGTGTATTTTAGCAATGCTAATTTCAGGGATGCCGTATTTCTTATTTCATAATGAATAAAATTGAAAATATTGATGAAAAATGTAATAATATCACGAAAGAACTATAAAAACACATACATTTATTTATTTATTGTATTTTTCCAATGTTCTTTGGTGTTTAATATTAAAAAAAAATTTTTTGTTCTAATTTGTCCAATTTATATATATAATGGCAACACTATATTTGCTTATTTGCTGCCCGTCAAAATAGAAAATGGTCTAAGTTGGCAGCAGCAGCAAATGCTGTTGTGCAGTCGTGCTGCCCTGCTACCGTCAAAATAATCGTTTTCATTTAAACACATGCATTTTATATTTGACATATTGCTGCTTGCTGTCTGCTGTCGTCTATGTGTTTACAGCTTTATGGCTGAGATTCCGCCCAATATGTGTCAAAAAGTGGTCGATTAAAAGTCATTTAAAGGATGTAGTGTTTTACACATAATGTCAACGCTCAAACTTTATAATAAAAAAGAATTATCATGAACCGCAAAATGGATAACCCTACCGTTGGTAGGGTAAAATGCGATGCTGCCAAAAAAAAAGAAGAAAATCATGTCATTTTTATATTAAGAAACCAAAAAGTACAAACACTAAACAAAGCATAAATCATCTTATTTCCGAAATCAACATGTTGTTGGACAATGATAACGAATATGTGAAATTCGTAAGAAGTTGCAGTTCGTTTACCTCTCTAATGATCTTACAAGATTTCCCTAAACAGAGGCTCTAATAGTAATCTATAGGCATTTTACAAGAGGTATTCATATAAGTTCCATCCTAATCGTTAAATGAAATCAACTTGTAAGATTTACTTAATACATATAAGACATTCATATGTATATTTATATATACGAACATTACATATGTATTTTGTTTTAATAAAATGTCCTGTGTATCCATTACGTTAAATAAAAGAAAAGTCATAAAACCTAATTGAAAAGTCATCAACATTTATGTTTCAGCAGTAAACACACAGGCAAATAATTTTGTTTTTTTTTTTTCACCACAGCACTCAAGTAAACTGACAAATATAATACCCAAAGGAATTTCGTTTTATGTATTTGCCCCCGCACACAGTGTCTATGTACAAACAACTCTACACTTTCATTCACTAACCTTTCCGTGTTCCTAACAATATATAGACATACTTACATATATATGTACAGAATCTTGCCAATACCATGCAGATAAAATGGCAGTATATATTTAGATACATATTAAGTGCTTCTCTTTCTTCTTCTTATTGGTTTAATTTCTTTATATCTTTAGTTGGTTCGCTTATAATTTTTTTCTAATTTGGACCAGCACTCTAAGATTATCCCTCGCTGCGCTTTGTGTCGTAGCTTAAAAAACGGGTCGTAGGATCTTTTATTAAAAAGATTTTAGTGTTGTACAATAAAAATATGGAACTTGTCCAAGTAGTGCGTTCATGTTATGACTCCAAAGCGGCAGTAATAAAAAGAAAGAGAAATATAAATTTGGAAATGCTGCAATGTTTTTATTTTTATTGTATTTATTTTTATTTTTTTATTATTTTGTTTTGTTTGCTTTTGTTTACATTTATCACGTCATTCATTTCGCATTGTATACTTTTGCTTATTAAACACATCTTTTACATTGTTGTGTTCTATATTTTTCTCAATATTCAAAGCAATATAGATTTTATTGAGCAATAACTTTATTGACTTTTTGTATGAAATATTGAGCTCAATAATGGACTTTATTGCGATTACCTCAATAAAGGCGCATGTATGAACATGGCATTACACTTTTTCGAATAATAAGAGAAAATAAATGCTTCCTCTCCGTCAGTCGTAAGTTTGCGCGTTAATAAAAATATTATATCTTGGAAGTATTGTAATCGATCCTGTTCTTATGATCCCACTTAGAGATTATGAGTAGATTGCCACTGATCATTAAGTAAACAAAAGTATAATTTATAAAGGATTATATTACACCGATTAAGTGGAACCTGGTCTCCTGGGACCTCGAAAAGATTATTAATAATAGTAATATTGATAGGATATAGTATAGTAATATGTAATTTTTATTATATTACATATTACAAAGGTTAAAACTACAAATATTTCAAAAATTTTATTTGTTATATCTCTGCTTAAATTTGTCTATTCACTGCATTTCGGCTAATATTTTCTGAACTTCACTTCCGTTTTTTCAATAACAATTTTGTTATTTTAATAATTTGTATTATACATTTGGATTGATTTGAATTACCATTTTGTTTTTTATCACTATCAATTAGTCTGATTTCAACTTAAAAGTGTGTAGTAATATGATCGTACACAGCGTAACTTATTAAGAGCTCACCTGCAGGGTACTTATTTGTGTACAATACATGCATACATATAAATATAAGTATGAAAATACATACTAGCTTATAAACATACATGCTTTTACGCCTGTATGCTTCAAAGAAGAAAGTAAAATTGAAGTGTTCGCCTTTGGCACCAAATAAGTAAACAACCACTGCTAACGTCTTTATAACCAATGCAAAATTTTTAGAAGGATGTAGTTTGTCCTTTTATGCTTTTCAGGCTGTTGCTGTGTAAACACATTTGCTTGTGTAAAAATGAATAAAATAAAGCTAAGAAAACAAATACATGTGTATCCATATAAAGCTTAAGAATTAAAAAAAAAAACAATATTGACACCAGCATCCTCGCTTGCTTACAAATAATAACATTTACAAATGTGAAAAGCAGTTCATAAATATCATCTCTTTTTCAATACAATTTTTACTGACTAAACATTAGGAGTCCGCAAAACAACACAGTGGAGCATGATTTCCTATTTAATGGTTGACTGCATACATACATATGTATATGATCAGTTGCTGAACAAATCATTATTTTTTGTGTGCTATTTCGTGAGCGCCACAAGTGACATTGTAAAGAGTAGAAAATGCGCATGGGAATTGGTTGTCGACCGAATGTTACAAAATCATAGCTGACAACTACAAACGCATTGTTATCTGTTGCGGGTTTTTAAGCAGGTGAAAAATCTACAAAAATTGCGTTATGTAAACAGCCCCTAATTGAGTAGCACTGCTTTAAGCGATATCTATACTAAACAAAGGAAAACACCACCATGCAATGTAAATAAACGATCGTCTATCGTTTGTTCTGGGACCAAATTCTGGCACTCGTGATTGAACGATTTCGTTATAGAATGCTGTGTGTTTGTTGCTCATTTTGTTTTGCTCTACATTGTTTTTATTATCGAGTATATTCGATCACGAATGCCAGAATCCGGCCCCTGAAAGGATTCGGAAAAGTGCTGCCACATCTTAAGCTTTAGCATAAAGGTTGTTGTCTCAGAACTTTTGAGATCAATTTGTCCGTGGATGGTGCACAAGTCATTAGTGTAAACATTAGGTATTGCCGATGATTCTCGAATTAGAAAGTTCTGGAAGTCGGCAACTATGTATAAATAGTGGCAGGAAGTTTGCATTCAGGTAGTCTTGTTTTAACTGTATCATCGTCAATAATAAGCAATAAGCCTGAATTTCTACAGTAGCAGTGTAACTATATAAAAAGTGTTTTAGCAGAGTTCCTTAACAGAATTGAATAATATAATAAAGATTGAACTGAATTGAGAGTACTGTAAAAAAATAGTGAGTTCGTTTTATTTCAATTGCCATTGAAAAATTCACAAAAACTGATTTTATTAAAGGGTAAGAACGTAACAATATTTATATTTTTTCTGCTAGCTGAGTCGCAATTACTAAAATATTGGGCGAACCAAAGATCTGGTAGCTTCATATAAGTTTAACCAGCTAGACGATAATTATGGTCAGTCCAAGTCAAACAACTATTAAATATAGTTGCAACATGTTTTGCTACTGTATCTATCGCAGTTTTCTCATCATTCAAAAAAAAAAAACTTGTTCGATCAGTAAGATTGGTCTTTTCTTTGTTATTTTTATACATTTAGATTTGCTCGAATTGAAGCAGTGCCCATTTGTAGTAGCCCACAGGTTTATTCTGTTCAAATCTTCATATTGAAACGTCATCCCTGAGGAATTATCTTAAACTGAACGTCGAATTTTATAATTTGCAATTGTTGTTTACATATTTTTAATGGGATTTATTTAGTAATAACTGTAGCGATAGAAGATAAAGAATTAAGCTTAAATTCTGATTGGATGGGGAACATAATGTTAGGCGGTCAATGAATTTTTTCCAACGACGAATTCGCCGGTAAATATTCGCTATTTAAATTGGTGGCATAAATAATATCTAGTAACTTTTTCAGAGTAATGTAAACTGTTTGCATAATAGTACATTTACATTAGTAATTCCTAAACTAGTTTATGATCATAAGCTAATTTCATTAACTATACCATTTACACTAACATTTTAGACAGTTTACTTGATTTTGGTTGAGAATTTAAAATAAATGCAATATCAAAAATAAAATAATAATATGGAGGCTTTTGAAGAAAAAAGAAATATTTATGTGTCATTTCATCCCGATTGAATAAAATTCATTGTAAAATTGATTATTAGAAGGAAGAACCTCTTATTTTCATCATCCATGCTTAAATTTCATGTATTTTAATAACTCCAAGAATAGTGGAAGTTTTTAAATTATTTAAGTTCAAAATATTTTTTTCCGTTTTATCCGAAAACGAGTATATTTTCCAAGCTGCAAATAACTATGAATATGAAGTCCAATCCAATCACTAAAGTATTCATCTTTGATAAAAATTACTTAAAAACAAATTTACGATTTCTTGAGCATTTTGTGCTCAAATAATAAATAGTTTATGTATTTAGAAAAAAGTATTCCAAACAAATTGTCTAGTCCTTTCAACTGGATCTCTTTTTGGGAAAACTTCAAAATGTTTTTAACACAACTCCCTAATAAAAGATTTTTATAGCAGACCACAACATCATTAAACGCAACAATACGTGAGTGTGATGTGCTTGCTTATGTACTGATATGTAAGAAAGTTTTTAATGGCATTCAGAGAAACAAAAAGAAATGGCCTCTTATACATTATAAAAAGCCTACTGCAGTAAGCAAACATATTACATTTTATAGGTGGATTTTTTCATTCACTGTTTAATAAACAGAAATTTAACTCATTGGAGTTTCATCATTATAACACTTGCTGTTGTTGTTGTATATGAAATCCTCGTTGACTCCCTTCAACAACTTCTAATACACATGTTACTCGTACGAGTACTTATGGCAAGTTTCTATATTACAAATTTGCAAGTATACCAGATGCTTAAGCTGACAACTACAAACGCATTGTTATCTGTTGAGGTTTTTTAAGCATGTTCCTTAAGTAGTGATAAGATCTCGATTTTTCTTCCTCCTTTGTTTTCCCATGTTTTGTGACCATTGATTGGAATATAAAAGATAATTCTCATTTTTAAATTGCATATCTGGTTTGATTTTTTCAATTCATTTACGCATTGAATTTGATTCTACACTGAATAAATTTTCGTTTATAGATCTTATAAATTTATTATAATTGTTAATTATTTTCGGGCTTGTCTTCGATTTAACTTCCTCCGAATGAAGGAAGATCTTTTTGTGATAAAACTGTAGTAGTCAACACATTTAAGGACAATAAGAAAAGCAAAGTTGGAGACACATTGAACGGAGTGCATACCATGGTTGTTTCACGTCCACCACGAGGCTCAGCATCATCCAAATTAATTCGAACCCGGGTCATAACTAGTTGCATACTGTTTTTAAGCAGCGGCGCATAGCCATCTTACAACCTGGTTCCTTCATCACCGATTATGTACATTTGATTGAACAACTTTAAATTCCATCATTCTATTTTTCTGTAGAGTGGAAATATATTTTATTTATTCTTTTACCCACATCCAATTGATTTCCTATTGAATTTTGTAACTGTTGCAATTTTATCAGTGATGACAACGATTTCAAACTTTGCGCCATATCCAGCGATTTTTAAGCAATAATTAGCCTTTGTACTCAAACTGTATGATTTAAAATTTTTGATTATTTTATCGGGAAAAAGTAATTTCGTACATGAAAAAATATTTCAAGTCCGCGTTAATGTCGTCATTTGTTTTTCTTTTTATTATTTTCTTTTTTAGAATATTAACAAGATTATGCATTATATTCATACAAATAATGCTTTGTTTTCATTATTTTAATGAAAAAGTTTATATATTTAATTAATCGATCCATTTAGTTATACATTTTTACTGAGACCTCTACATCCGTCCGCCTATCACAGTCCCCGTTCTTCCAAATGATAAGAGCAAGAGAGCTGAAATTTTCACAGTACATGTGGTTAGCGTGGCTTTTAAACCAATAAGCACCAATAAAAACAACAGAAACCTAAAAGTTAAAGTTGATCCCCATATAATAGACTGTGAAAATTTGCTAATAGGCATTTGAAATTCGGACTTGAAATTTGCATAGGATATGGGGTCACATACATATGTAGGTGGTACAATAGAAAATACCAAAATTAAAAAAAATTTCGTGGAAATTGTTCTTACAATTAGTGATAGAGAATTTCATGATAAAAGCATTACTAAAATTAGGAGATAATAATTTTCCTAGTTATTTGACTAGTAAGCTTGTGAAACAATTTAGAAATAGCAGAACTCAAAATAAGATTAGTGTGCGAGACATAAAGAGTATCAAGACTTTCGCGTTGAACAAATTGTGCATTAATTTGCTTAAACGATCGGGTAAAGTCACAAGCTGAAATAAAGGGGATCTTTGCCGACCGTAAATTATAACTCTCCCTCAACGAAAGAGTTATAATTGAGATGTAATCAGGGGGAAAGAAATAGATTTTGTTTAATTTCTTTTCATAATACAAATTCTATTTATTTTGTTGGTTACCTTTATTGAGAACTATTCAATAGTTAAATACAAAGTTTTAAAATATAAGGATTAACTGGCTACTTAGCACTGCTCGCTTCGAGTATGGTTTTAGTATTAATTCAAATTAAAGCTTTTCAGAAATTCATACATCAATCCCATCTTTGACAATTGGAAATTGGGGTGCTGAATTTAAAGCGCGAAACATTTTACAGCGTGTTGAATTTAAGTAAATGATACGTAGATAAAGCAGTGCGAAGATAAATAAAAGGTAAGTATTCAATGTAGGGTAAATATTCAAATGTATATAAAGGTAGGGATGTAAGTAGGTATATAGATATTATTAAACAATGGTAAGTATATGAGTAAAAAAATCAAAATTCAGTAACCTTACAATTGTTTTGACAAAATTATAAAAAATTTTATCCAAACAAGGTTATCCTATTAATTTTTCCCTATTGGTTTTATTAGTTTCCTATATAAACACACGTAAATCATCTTTTTAATTTCAGTAATTGTTGTTTTTTCAATAAGGTTTTCCCATTTAAAATAATAAGGAATCCTTCTTGAAAAAAAACCATAGAGATATCTTATTGATTTTGTTCTACTTTATTAGGTGCTTTCTTCTCTGTGTAGGATTGCTAATAGAAGTTATAACACATTGGATAGAGTTTTTGGCAAGATCAAGCATATGATTGATAAATGGGATATGTCGTATTCCTTGTCAGGGATATAATCAAGAGAATTGCAATAAAGTTTATATAGGTGCTACAAACAATAAATTAAGAACAAGAATTGCAGGGCATAAATCAGACCAAAAGTATATTCATATTAATTCACAAAAAACAGTATTATCTACTCATTGTTCTACATTAAATCACTATCCTGTATTAAGAAGAGAAAATAATTATAAAAACAGTTACATGTTAGAAATATTAGAGATTATTTCTATACCAGCAATACGGAGAATAAATTTTAAGGTAGACACTGACAATTTAGTTCAAAGCTCAAAGATATATAGTTAAGAAAAGATTAAGAAATTAATATAAATCGGAACGCGGATTGGATAGGGTGGACTCCTTCATCCGCTCATCGGGCTGGTGCAGGGCGGAACCGGCGGGGCATGTGTAGTAATATCTCCATACAGCCTATTCGGTACCTTTCTAGGACCTAAGTGAGCGCGCGTAACGTAACATAATATTGTTAAAATGTTAGATATTAGCCTATGAGCCAAATTTGGTATGCTAATATATTATTTTTTAGTATTAAACATGTTGTAAGCGTTAACATAGAAAATGTTTGTCGTAGAGCTTGTTTGTTAATTTGTATTTTTGTTGTTTATATTCATGTTGTACATGAATATTGTTAATACATTTTAAGGCTGGAAAAATATTTTTTGAATGTTTGGTAATCAAATTTTTTCAATAATTTGTTTTTTCTTTTTTTAATTTTATAGTTATTTTCCTGAAGATACGAACAAATTATTAGCGAAATACTGAATATAAATAAATATAATTATTCAAAATTATTTTTTATAAAAAGAAAGATCTTAAGCCTAAATAATTTATTTAAAAATAACAAAAAGTTAAAAACTGAGACACTAAAATTAGCTGTAACTTTTGAAATGTAATAGATAGAGACTTGAAGTTTGTACAGTATATGCAGCTCCCAGGCAAAAAGTGAAAATTTAAATGTTGGCCTTTCTTTGTACAGGGACGCCTTAAATTTGAAAACTGACTTTAGCTTTTGAACCGTAAAAGTTAGAGACTTAAAATTTTTACAGCATATGAAGTTCACGCCCTTTAAAAGAACAAATGCCAAAAATAAAAAAAGTTTATATTTAATTGGTGTTCAACCCTTTGGGTTGAAAATTAGCTATAATTGTAACAGATAGAGTATTAAGATTTACACGGTGCGTGTAAAGGGTCCGCCAAATACCTTAGTTTTTGAAAACGGCGCAAAACATCGAGTGTAGCTGTGTGGCACGTAGCGGCGTCCTGTTGAAACCAAATCCAACCAATATCCTAATCTACAATTTTTGTGATCAAAAATTCGTCCAACATGGCCCGGTAAAGATCGCCATTGACAACGGCCACTCCTTACTCATTTGCGAAGAAAAATGGCTCAATTATGCCTCTGGACCGAAATCCGAAACCAAATAGTGACTCGTTTTGGGTGCGTCGGCTTTTCAATGTATGGATGCGGGTTTTTTGTGTCCCAAATGCGATAATTTTGCTTGTTTATTTACCCGCTAAGATCAAAATGAGCTTTATCTGAAAAGATGATTTGTTTTTTCAAAATCGGCATATTCCGTAAGTCGATCACAGACCCACTTAGCGAATCGCATACACAACCATATTCGTTCAGCGAAAAGATAAAATTAATTATCTGTCAAATCAGACATGAGCTAAGTGTTACCATTCACGAAATAAGCACCAGTTGAAAAAAAAAAAACGTTAGATGACAAACCCTATAGTTGTCTGGCTTCTACAACAGCAAATACTAAAAAGAATACAAGTTATACCAGGATTAGCCTTTGTCTACCACTTGGATAGTAAAACGGTACCCTTGCTATGCGAGTCAGTCTCGTACTTGGCTCAATATATTTTTTCGTTAGTGTGTTTTTTTTATTAATTTGAAATTTGAATTCACATTAACATTAAATTAATGAATGTCATTCTTTCAGTGTAGTTGTTTTAACAATTTTCTTCTTCATTTTCCTTTTTCTGAGGTGTGGTAGAGTTATGAAACAATGCTATCAGCTTATCAACTTCTTATGACATTTATGTATATTCCTTTTTGCTAAGGGTGACAATTTGTAACACCTTATAATAAAAGACAAACAATTTGTGTAACATATCATCAGATACTTTTCATATTTCTCAGTGGTCATCTAAGACACAAAAAGCTTACAGCAAATTAACAGTTAACAAAACTGTACAATAATAAGGTAAACACGATTTATGTATATATGTTGGCTGATGCACTTAGGGAATAATGTGAAAAAAATTTAAGTGACTGACATACAAGTAATATAATCTATAGTGGTACTTTAGTATTCCAAAATATATATTGTAATCATCTCTAGGGGAATTACTTTTAGTTGTTTACTACTTTCCTTCTAGCTGTTTCAGACTTTCGTCCCACATGTTTTGTTGAACTGACTGAAGTGAACTGTACGATTTTCAGGAAGAATTTAATTGTTATGCTTTAACTGATAGATTATATTTTATTATTTTTGTTATTGAAAACCGTGCGATATTTTTTTGATGTTTAAAGGAATCGTAAAATAAAAAAAAAAACCAAATATCGCAAAATTCATGAAGTTTTAAAAATTGCTAGATTT
Source organism: Sturmia bella (assembly GCA_963662145.1). Taxonomy (NCBI): domain Eukaryota; kingdom Metazoa; phylum Arthropoda; class Insecta; order Diptera; family Tachinidae; genus Sturmia; species Sturmia bella. The sequence goes on from OY759169.1 coordinate 40,177,420, forward strand.
GCCTCCAACTTAAAACTAAGCAATACCTTAATTCAGTAAGTATGGATTTTCATCAAATCAAGTACATTATGCTTCTTTTAAGTATGGATTGTTCATGAACTAACTAAAGGGGTTATTCATTTTGCGGTTTCAAAAGGAAACGTAAATAAAATAACTATAAAATATTTTTTTTTCATGATATCTCTTTTTTTTCTAAAGTTGGAACGTTGACATTATGTGCGAAATACTACACATTTAAATGACCACCACGCGAACTGTTGCAAGCATTGATTCTTTTGAGGTAATTTTCGACCATTTTTTGACACATATTGGGCGGTATCTCAGCCATAACTTAACGAATGTTGAATTTTAAGTACTCCAGAGTTAAAGGCTTATCTGCATAAGCACGGTATTTCGCGTAGCTCCACAAAAAAAGTCTAATGGTGTTATATCGCATGATCTTGATGGTCAGTTGACATCGCCACGACGAGAAATGTCTTTTGCAATAAAGCCATATTCGCTCGAGTTATGTGGCATGTGGCACTGTCTTGTTGAAACTACATATTCTTCAAGCCGTATTCTTTAATAGCAGGCAAAAAAAGTCGGTTATCATAAGACCATAACGCTCCAAATTGACGGCGACAGTCATTCCATCGTCGTTTTCGAAGAAGTGAGGTCCAATCACACCTTGGGACCAAAGAGCGCATCAGTGACTTTTTCTCGATGTAATGGCCTATCTTCAATTACCTGAGGATTTTCAGAACCCCAAATACGACAATTTTGTTTATAAACATTTCCATCGAGTGAGAAATGTGCTTCATCTCTGAAGAAAATTTTGTTCGAAAAATCGCCGTCCAATTCTGTTGATCAAGCATCCATTCCACGTACGACGTTGTGAATGGTCAGCTGGCTGCAGTTGTTGTGTGAGCTGGATGTGCTCACATTAAACAGTCCGAATTCCTGAGAACGACTAGGAATCGACACATTCGGGTCTTTGTCAACACTCTCATTTACAGCAGCGATATTTTCAGCGGATCGAGCGAAACGATGATGCACAGGCCTTACAATATTTGTAACCGCTCCAGTCTGTTCAAAATTATTCACAATTTTGCCAATTGCTATAATGATAATTTTTATGCATTTTGCGATAGTTAAGCGATCCATTTTTGTCAACGTCAGACTTTCAACCAAAAAAATTGGTTATTTAGTTAGACAGATGTCGAATTCCAGTCCTATACTTTTGAAACGACGAAGTGGATAACCCGTTACTAAGTTTTAATCATATTCAATCACAGTTTCGGATTGATTTTAGCCATATTCAGTCCTAACTTCGGATTGAATATAGCTAAAATCTGTACTTAAAAATAAGCACGCAGCACGTGATTTAAGAATATTTGCACTTACCATACTTTCGACACTAATTGGGATCGATTTAAGTACGGAAGGACTGAACTTGTGAATGTTTTTGCAGCCTATTTAATGCCAAATTTGTAGATGAAATTATCGCCTCAATTTCCTTAATTAATTAAAAATATATGAATATTTTTGTCACTTTGCTGATTTGAACCTGAAACCTAACTACTGCCAGTCCAGTCACTCTACTAATTTAGACAATGCAGCAATTAAAAGTATGAAACAAAGTTCAAGTACACACAAGTGCTGGTTACACATAAATACACCCAAGAATTTTGAGAATTTTGTACTCATTTCAAGCCATAACAGCTTTTTTAATAATCCCTATTCGAATTATTTTAAGTACACTTGTATGTTATGCGTACTTAAATTTTCAAGTAAGTTTCGTAGTAATATCAAGTAAAAAAACTGAAATGTTGGAACGAGCTTTTTCTTTCTGTGTATGATTGAAGTTTAAATGACCAATTTTATTCGTTTAGAAGTAGTTTATATGTTTAGTGATTTGAGAAATCCTAGTTTAAACATATATTAAATTAAAAAGACAGGTTGCCTGCCACAAATATTTCACCAATAACAATAATTGGTGGATTTAGGTGTAAACTCAATATTTATAGTTTTTCAGTTCGTCTGTGGTTTGATTTTATCTAACATTATGTTGGATCGTGCCTTTTACGTTTTAGGATTGTTGTACTAACTATTAGCCAACAAGCAGTTCTTTTCATTTGCTTTTCCTAAATAGTTTGTTTTTCTTTTTTCTGTAGCTTAAAATCTCAAATAAAACTCAAGGACTGCAAATTAAATTAAGCCCACAGCCTGAACTTCAATTAGTATAAAAAAGCAGCAACATCCAATCTATTTTGTGTTATAAGTGTTATTGTTCCCTGATCACAAACATCATCATTTTAGATTTAATTGTTTTCTGTCCTTTAAGCTGCGTTTGCAGTGGTTGGAGTAAGTCGAACATTGACCAATTAAATATCTTTCCTATTTTTGTTTTCATGTTTCTAATAAACTTTTAAGCAAGAGATTCGATTTAGTATTTTCTCTGTTATGGTTTGTTTAAGACATTTGAGTCTTGTTATTTCTTCGGGGTGTTTACATTTGCAATGCATTGATTTCCCAAGTTGTCATCGTTCAGTAGAAAATTACTAAGTTTTAAACGTAAATGAATACACACATTTATATTCACCCGATATATATGAACGAACAGGATTTTTTGTGCATTTTACTTAGGACACATAGCATGAATGAGAAGGGCATTTGAATTTGTTATAGCATATGTTCTACAATTAAAACTATACTTAAATGTAATAAATTGTAACTTTGTAAGGCATAAGATATAAGTATTTATTTCAAAGCAGCAGTTACGAAATTTTTCTTTGATTGTGTTATAATACCATGTTCATACATGCGCCTTTATTGAGATAATCGCAATAAAGACCATTATTGAGCTCAATATTCCATACAAAAAGTCAATAAAGTTATTGCTTAATAAACTCAAAATTGCTTTGAATATTGAGAAAAAGATGAAACACAACACTGTAAAAGATGTGTTTAATAAGCAAAAGTTTGCAATGCGAGATGAATGACGAAATAAATGTGAACAAAAGCAAACAAAGCAAAATAATAAAAAATAAAAATAAATACAATAAAAATAAAAACATTGCAGCATTTCCAAATTTTTATTTTTCTTTCTTTCTATTATTGCCGCTTGGGAGTCATAACATGAACGCACTACTTGTACAAGTTCCATATTTTTATTGTACAACACTAAAATCTTTTTAATAAAAGGCAGTTTTTCTTCCATTTTTCTTATTTGAAAATATTTTTCACTTTTTCTTTCTCACTACCAAAACAAAAACAATAACTTTTTTCCAGCTGTCAAATACTAATTGAGTTAGCGCAATATTTGTATGTATGAACGCAAAAAATATTATGACAATAAACTGAATATTATCTCAATTATAAATGCATGTATGAACAAGGTATAAGACTATTTTGAAGTTGATCAATAAACATATTCAAAAATTAATTTTAAGGCAGCAAAGTGAGTGCTATCAACGAAATGTTAGCAGCATATTAAAGAATGAAAAAGAAAACAAATGAAAAGTTTTATTTAGACCTAAAATAAGAAAAACTTTTCTTTCAGAGATTTTACTGTATAGTTGAACTATGTATATGATTTACAATTGTATTTTATTGCTGGGCAGGGTGAGAAGCTTGAAACTGTTGTCATAACTGATACAATAGCAACAAACACCAAAAGCTGTTGAAAATCAGTTGGAGAAAGGACATAATATATACACTAATCAACAGAAGCAACAGTGGTAAAATTTAAAATAGACCATTAAGATTAAATAAAGAAAGTCAGTAATGAAGGGCTGCTTAGAAACAGAGTATAATTGGTCATGATCTGGTGCTAATGAGTATCGTAATGGTATGTAGATCAGCCAATACGTTTTCAATAAGTCTTTTCATGGCTATTTTCAAAATGTTAATCGCTACAATCTTATCACAAGCTCTAAAAAAAATTAAGAATTTTACTTTAATTTTTAAAAATTTTCAAATCGATTTTTTTTTTAGTTTGGCTCATAAACAGCTGAATATTTAAGTTTTGTCCGTTTACGTTTCGTCTGTACATGGATCAATATCGAAAAGTTTTTTTTGGCGCACAATATTCGAAACGGTGCACCTTACAGAAGGACCTGCAAAGCCTAATCAATTATTTTTTTTATTAATACTAAACATAATTTATAATCACACATGTCAATTAAAATGTTGCAGCAAAATTATATTGCGTTATAGCTAAGAATAACGACTTTACCAGTTTTAAAATAATTCCTTGCATATTTTGACTCCTTTGCTCAGATTTCTCTTTTTTATGAAAGTTCAAGTGATTGATAGGTAAGAAAGTATCTTCTACTTTCATTCCAACTCCTAAAATCTTCTTTGTAAATGTTCATCTCTATTTTATGAAAGTATAAGTGATTGATAGGTAAGAAAGTATCTTCTACTTTCATTCCAACTCCTACTTTCCAGCGTTAACAGCATTTGAAAATTTCGTACTATTGTGTTGTTTGTTCCTTTCAACTTACGGCTGTTATGAGTTTATAATTTGTCTGGTCAGGAATTAAAAATGTGTGACTTAAGAGAGAAATCCTAGACTTATTATATGCCTTGAGAATTGTTTATTCTGAAAACTTTACATATGCTTCTCCCAAACCTTATGAGGCTCTTTCCCTTATTTATTCAGGTGAAGTTATTTTTATAAATATTCGTAGGTTCTTTCTGTCAATATGTAAAAGTTAAAGTATCTTCTTTTGTAGTTGTACACAATTTTATCGGGCTTGAGTTAAATTTTTTACTTCCTTAAAATTGAGAAAGATTTCTTTTGTGATAAAACTGGAGTGATCAACATTTTTAAAGAAGACAAGAAAAGCAAATCTGAAGACTTACTGGTTGGGGTATACACCACGCGACCATGTTTCACCACCACCAAAACGTTGATCAGCTCACAAATTTGCTTCGAACACAGGCCATGAACAATTGTATATTATATTTAATTTTATTGATCAACTTTTCATGTTATCACTGTGTTTTTGGGTTGATTGGAATATGTTGTTTTATTACCTCACCAACACTCAATTGATTTCCAACTGACTTTTGCATTTGTTACTATTTCATCAGTGATAATAATGGTTTCAAACTTTTTGCCATATAATTCGACCATAAAGTTAAATTAATGCCTAAAAAGTCGATTGGCCAAGCAAATATTTCACAGTGATATCAAATAAATATACATATGTATATCTATCATTTTTAAATACATACCACAAAAGCTGCAACGTGATTGATAAAAATTTCAAGTATTGCACTGCCTTAACAAAATTTAAACGAAAAATTAAAAACACAAGAAAGGAAAACAGCGTTTTATTCGAAAAACAAGCCAAAGTAATTTCCTTCGTTCCCTTACTGTGCATGTGGATAAAATTCAAAATTGAACAATTTCAAGTATTTGGCAAATAACAATAAACCAATACTAAATGCAAAGCTCAATACCAATAATATAAATTTATAGATGTGCATGTATAAGTGCAAGCTCACATATTTCTTATCAATTTACCACAAGAAGTACCCACCACAAGCAAACAATCGAAGTGCATACAACTTAAAACTATAAAATACGTTAGCAGAATTGTTACCAACCGTTTTGCAAACGAGGCCTTGCGATCTGAGCCCCTAAGCACTAAATTTTAAATTTACAAGATTTTTCGAATTCGCATCCATTAAAATATATTGAATATTTTTGTTATTATTTTTTGCAGGCTTACGAGATGCCAAACAGTACTTATCTTACATAATATATTTCTATTACTGCGAAGAACGACGGCTTCTTAAAATATGCAATTGCCTGAAAAGTTTTCAGAAAGTTAATGCTAATGTAATGTTTTGTGTCTTGTAATATCCAGCAAACAAGAAAGGCGAAAACAAGAAAACGATGGCAAACTAAAAGTTCAATTCAGAATAGAATTCTCCTCATAGACTCACAAAAGAAAACCAAACTTTGTTAAAGAAGGATAAAGCTTTAAAAATATTTGATGAACGTTGGGATGTCGGCTACATTCCATTAGTCGCTCGGGAAACCAAAAAAAAGGGAATACCTTAAAACTCTTATTTTTGATTGTTAAAATAAAAATGTATGATGGTGTAATTAAAAGTGTTCTACGATGTTCATTTATGTATGATTTATTTCTTCAAAAATTGAAAAATAACTCTTATTTCTGGTCCCTGCAACTGCTTTTATAAGCTGTTTTCGGAAGTTAAAAACTATATTAATATGGAAAGACGTTGAAAGAGTACGGAGTTCGTGTTCGCAAAAGCGGCCTTTAAGAAGGCGTCTTATCTTTTTATTTTACCTTCCGACATCTGCTTGATTTTAAGTGCGTTCCAAAGGCGCCAATATTGAAATTCAAGACATTAAAATTGAATGAACATACAACAATAGAATAAAAGAAAATCGTTACGAAATACTCGTTAAATCTTATAAGAAACAACATTTTTCTTCCTTTGTTTCTAGTTTTTGTTATTACGAATTTAGGTTTTTTCTGCAGCTAAACAAATTCTCATAGAAAAGCTTCAGATATATTTCGTAGTAAATACGTTGATACAATATATAAACATATGTATATGTATAAGTATACTAGGTCTGATCAAAAAATAACCGTTATTTAAAATTTTTTCAAAAAGTATTTATTTACACATCAACAACTATCTTGTCCCCTTCCAAGTAATCCCCCACAGATATAATATACTTATGCCAGCGTTCTTTCGAATCCTCGAAACATTTCTGAAATGCGCTTTTTGATATTGCCAACAACTCTTGTTTCGATTTTTCTTTTATCTCCTCAAGCGTAGCAACACGTTTTCCTTTTATCGGTGTCTTCAGTTTTGGGAAGAGAAAAAACTCAGCGGAGGTCAAGTCCAGTGAATACGGTAGGTGAGGCACGATAACGGGTTTATTTTTGGACAAAAACTCACGCACAAGCATCGATGTGTGAGTTGGTGCGTTTTTTAGAACAATCTTCACTGCCGCACGTTTCATGCCTAAAAAACCCCCCCAAAAATCGCTTGGCATGAGCCAAATTATATGCCAGCATCATCAGCAACATCTCTGATAGTGACTCGATGATTATTCAAAATCATTTTCTTCACTGCTTCAATATTTTCATCGGTTGTTGACGTGCTCGGGCGACCAGGACGAGCATCATTATTGACATCTTCCCGACCTTCCTTAAATCGGTTATACCACAATTGAACTTGTCTTCTGCTCATAGTAGACAATCGAAACGTCACATTAACTATTTCAAAAGTCCTTGCGCATTAAATTTAATTTTTTACACATAATTTAATACAGTTTCTTTGATCCCTTTTTCGGAATAGTAAAAATCGAAGAGCACACCAAAACACGACTAACCTTTTTATCTGTCAAAAATAAACGGACAATCCAAAATGTCCGATATTGCCAACATATATAACAGACAGGTGTACCAACATAACAGAAAAAATGCGACAATCGAATGAAAGTAACTCAAGAAATTTTAATATAACGTTTATTTTTTGATCAAACCTCGTATATATTTTATATATTTGTGTTTAAGTGGCGTTTTAGTAGATATCAGATTGTAAAACAATAGTTTATTAGCCAAAAATATCTTTTTTGAAAAGAAAAAATAATACAAAAAACAATATTAAACTTGTTCTATGAAGCACGGTGGCATCATTTTGATATTCTTATCCAAAATATTTTTTAGAAAAATATATCGAGTTAGAAAGACACCGACTAATACCTTACGTTATGTTTAGTTCGCCCTAAACTAAGGCGGCAAAGGAATATATAGGGTGAGCTTGCGAACATATTAAAGTGACTACTAAATTGTTTCCAATTGTGTTCCAAAGCTGTAACCACCTTCATTTATTTAAACAATTTCAGAATTGAATTATCAACTCTAAGTATTGCTGTGCTTCTAATTTCAAAAAAGGCAAGGCATTCTGGCAAAGTAGCATTTTACCTGGTAGCTGCACTTACGCAACATATTTGGCATTATGTATTTTGTGAGTAGAATAACTTTATATTCGGTCTCTCATTTTTTCGGGTATATGCATCTGTGCGTGTGTGCGAGTGTGTGTATGTGGATATGCTGCTTGTGAACAAAACTTGGACATATAACGCTGCCTTGGTATACTTGCGACGTGCATTAAGATGCTTAGAGGGCATGTAAGCGCCAGCAAGCCATTCAGTAGTCGAGCTCGCACCACATGACATATTTGTTTAAAAAAATTTTAGTGCGGTTCCACTGAATCTATTCTTTTGAGGTTTTGATAATTTTTTCATAATATTTGCTTTCGATTGAAATGCTTGGCACTTTTTAATTAAAAGGAATACTACATTAACATGTCGAATACAGAAGTTTTTTTTTGCTCTTTGACACCTTTTTTAAATTGGGTAATTTCAGCGTACATAATACTTGTAATTCAACATACATAATACTAGCTTTCTGGTACCATTAATAAACTATTAAACAAAACAAAAGGTGATTATGCTTGAATGTATCTAGGATTCATTAGTATTTAATATAATTATTTATTTTACTTAAGATCTTTTTTATTATAACCGTACAATATTAATATTATTATTATTATTATTGTCGTTAAGAAGCTATCCGAAAGAAAACAAAATATCGACAAGGATATTCGAATATATAAAAGAATATATACGTTTATGATAAAAATACCTTAAGCTCAAGAAAATAATAACATTAAATATAAGAAAAGGAGTCGAAGAACACCAAACATTAAATACATTAGTATTAAACATTCAAGGACATACATACATATATGTGTATAGTTATGTTTAGTGTTATTCCGTGGCAAACGTTAATGATGAAAAAACGTGCTTGGAGGCTTCCTTGAAGCAAAGGGAACTCACACATATTTTTGTTGAAGGAAACGCTAGACACAAATAGTTAATATGGTCTTAGACCCAAAATAAGAAATTTAAACATTAAATCTCATAGTTGTTAATTGAAGCTATTAATAAATTTTCATATGCGAAAGCACGGGAAGTGCAGCAGATTTTTATATTTGCGTTCGTAGTGATTCAATATTGGGAAACACAAATTTATTTCAGAGCTCTTATGCCTTCTTTCGCTCAGTGGCACCATGCATAGAAATCAGAAAAAAATTTTCAAGCATTTGAAAATTTCCTCAAGCAGTATTCTATCCCAGCTTTAATCTACACCCTTACTGCTGCTACAAAGAAATTATTTATTTCGAAATCCTCCACTGTACAATATGTAGCAAAATCACATGCTTAGTTTGGCCATTTTGCTGTCAATTTTTTTGCAAAAGAATGAAAATAAAATTTGCTGCTAAACAGTAATTTTCTTTTTAATTTACATTTTCCAGGCATTCGTCTCCAATATGTTCCACTGTGCATCGTTATATAAACTCAAATGAGTTCTTCAGCAAACAAGTGAATGAAAAAGTTTGTGGCAATTTTGAGGAATAAACATACACAGAAATTGTCTTTTTATCTTTTAACTTGCGACTTTTAAGGGCGACACCTTTAGCATTAACATTAGTTTTCATTCTGCAAGTGAGTGGGTGAGCTCATCATAATAAAGCGAACTATCTATGGGCAAGTGTATTTCGAAGAATCCTACAAGTTTAACGATTGCATTATCTGAAAAAGATTTGGCAACAGCCAGTCGTATTTTAAGGAATTTCACCGATAGTTCTGAGTATGTTGCACTCAAAGAAGAGCAAAAGAATCAATTATGCGAATGCTATGCCGTCAAGAGTATACCAACTGATGGAGACATTGCTGTCACTAATATTACTGCTAGCCAAAAGACGGAGAAACTACAACAAGAACAACATTACCAGCATTATTGCCATCATCAGGAGCCAAATTGCAAAGAAGACTTTAACCAAGAAAACACTTGTTTACATTCATTGGACCATTGGACAGTTAGAGAAAAAAGTATACAACAGCAGCAGATTACTTACAATGATGACAAGAGCAATGATGCAGTTGATGATGTGCACCACAACACAAACAACAGCAACGGTACGAGTATTAACAGAATAGAAGAAAACAACAATGAATATGGCGACGTCGTTGAGTCTATGCTAGTTTATAATGACTATGTTGACGATGAGTATGATTCTGAGGAAATCGTTGAAGTTGAAGAGGACAAATATATGACCATTATTAAATGTTCAATGTCTTGTAGAGATAAAAATAATAAAAGGCACAACAGTAATAGAGGTAGTAAAGAAAACATCATCTATGCTGATATCAATCTTGCCAATTGCAATAACATTCGTAATAAAACCAACCTTAATAGCTGTAAGGCGAACAATGAAGATAGAAACGATGTTGCAGAAATACCACCACATCTAAAGCAACTTATTTCCTATCAACAAAAATTTAAAAAGCAACAAGAACAACAGAAACAAACACCTGATAATGCAACGTCTAAAAATACTCATTTAAATGATATCTGTTTGAATGCCTCTAATGAATTGGGGAATAAATATCATCATAAAGTCAAGAAAAAATGGGTGAATTGTTTGACACCTGATGTTCGCGATATCACATCTCTTGATGCTGCTGAAAAGGTACGTATGTATAATAAAGTGGTTTCAAAAACCAAGAACTATAACTACATTATTATTGTGAGTCTAACTGAACAATTTTGTTAATAATAGTTAAGAAAAACTATGAAACAGATGTAGCTTCATCTAGCATGCAAGAAAATTTAATTAAGCCCTTAATATACTTTGTCGTTGGAGCCAGAGTTCAACATATACAATATTCTAAATAAATGATCTTTGACCAGGCAAAAATAATTTTTTTTCTATGGTAGATCCAACGCTGCCTTTGAGGATGACTGTTTTCTGAAAGGCTTTTGACTGAGGGAAACTCTGCGATATGTTACGCGGTATGTTCGTACACCATGATGTAATGCGACTTTACCACATACACTAGAGCCCCGACTTGCGTCGTTAATGGGGACCGGAGAAACGCGACGCAAATCGAAACGACGCAAATCGAATCACTTTTTTCTATATGCACTAAAATTTAATTTGTTGGGGAAAATATTTAAAACAAAGCAAAAAATTTTGTATTTTTTATAAAAAATACTAGTATGAGTACGTTTTTATTTATTTAATTTATATTTTATAATGCTAAAAATGGTAATCCCCAATGATGCAGTAAAAAACGTAACCGACGATGTAAAACGATGTAAATCGAATCGACGCAAATCGGGGTCAAAACGATGCAACTCAAACCGACGCAACTTGAAATCGCAACGACGCAAATCGAATTTTTCCAGTTTTAAAAAGCGACGCAAATCGGAACGACGCAAGTCGGGGCTTTAGTGTACTTAATTTTATTGTTTTAAATGTCTACAGATGAACTTAAATATTACTAGATACATTGGTTACATAAGACCGTGGGCGTACAAATACAAGCGAAAGATTCATGTGGTATTTATTATTTATGGCATTTATTTATTTCAGATATATATGTACATATATATATATATATATATATATATATATATATATATATATATATATACAGTATTTATCGGATATAAGAACATCTCATATAAGAACAAAACGCTTATAAGAAACAATTGCAAAAACACCATATCTTTTTAGTGTTTTTTCTAACAAAAAAAAAGTTTCATATAAGAAAAACGCTTATAAGAAAAAAACTGATAAAAGAACATTTTTCTTGAACACCAAAACCACAAAATGTATAGAAAAAGAATTTATATAAGAAACTTTTAAGGGCAACACTGAATTTATGTGGTTTGCATGGACAACTCTATTTTCTGACAGTTTTACAACAACAACAACGTTTTTTTTACTTTTAGTTCTCATGAGAAGATTTTGTTTCTTGCCTCGTAAATAAATAAATAAATAAATAAATAATACAAAATGAATTATGTATGTACATGTATTTACTTCATATAATTTTTTTTTTCAAATTGAAGTTGTCTACTTTTTTATATCTATTTACTAAAAGGGTTAATAAAATAAAATTTTATTTGTTTTATTTTTCTATTTACATACATACATCTACGTATGTATATACATAAAAAGGTAAAAAAGCTCGTATATTCATATAAGAAACAAATGCCTTATGGCCATAGCTACTTATATAAGAAATAAGTTTCTTATATAAAATAATTGTATATAAGAAAGAAACGCTTACAAGAAACTTTTTTCGTGGATTTTTCAAGTTTCTTATATCCGATAAATACTGTAATACTATAATGCTTGAGCCAGTAATTGACATTAAATTACGCTCATAGAAAAGCCTTTGTTAATATAATGAATTTTTACAATAGCACCACGATTTGTCATTGCTTTTGGGCCAATGTGAGGCTTCATTCGGGTTGCACAAAATAATTCCTCAATTGCTCGTTTATGCTACAAAAGTGTGAAGACGAAAAAAACTGTATTCATTTTTGCTCACACTGCAAAGTCACTGTTCACTGTTTCTGGGACTGGCCTTTATGTAGCTTTTGTCATAACTTTTTTTCTGAAAAGCTTACGTGGGTGTTAAAATTTGAAATTGAACAAAGATGGTAAGGTATTAAAAACGTATAAATAAATATATAAATATTTTTTTTCAGGTTATATAAAGGTTACAAAGAACAGAAAAGTAGAAAAGTGTTTATTAATGTAATTAGTAAATGCTTTTGTCAAAAATTAACTTGTAGGACACATTTATGCAAGAGAAAAGGAACCCTTATTTTTTTAAATATCGCTCACCACTTGTTTTTGTACATGGTGTGACAAAAAAGCTTTAATAACAAAGTTTTTCGCAAGTTTTAAGATTTAAATGAACTTTGTTTGCTTCCCAAAAGCTTTTTGAAGTTAAAGCTCTTTTTAAAATAAAGGATAACCGCAGGATAAAAATGCTTTAGTTAAAACTGTCATATGCACATCCGTTTCTTCAACCCTCTTCTTGCTAAATATACCACAAAGATGCCACTTTAAAAAGCAGACTATTTAAAGAAAATCACATCTACATACCTTTATATGTCAACTTTTATTTTTCTTCTGTGTTTTCTTTGAACTGCGCATGTTTTGTGGAAAATCTTGTGATCCACACAGGCATACATTGCAGTGCTATGAAAATCCCAGAACTTCCAGTGCCACAAACATTTTATATACAGAAGAAATAAAACGTTACGGTCGCTTAAAAGAAACTAAAAAATTATATATAAGTTAATTTGTGAAAAAAGGACAAATGTGACAAATTCAATACAAGTTTAAAACTTTACCCCAAAACAAAATTTAATTAAACTTTTGATAAAAATCTGCTTTGAGTTTCGTGCATACAAGGACTTTAGAATATTGCGCAGTAAAATTAATAAAAAATGTGAACTGCATGCAAAGAAGCTGAACATTATTATACTAAATTTAAAGCAAAAAAAAAAAAAAAAATAATACAGCTCAATCAAAAGTACATACTAAAAACATCTTAGAGCTAATTATTGCAAAAATTATAAACAAAAAAGTCAGTAAAACTTAAAGAAAAAAATTCTCGGTGTGAAAAACGGCTGCAAGGTTGAAAATTCAATACATCAAGGCCCGCCTACAAAGGGGGCTACAATATAAAAATTTACGTACAAGATGGATGAGTGTGAAAACCTCGTCATCGATCTAGAAGAATACGAGGCGCTTGATCTAAAGCAGCAGCATTTGTTAAATGATAACGACGTTGAAATTCTTGAATTAACAGCAGCACTTGACACAGAAGACGAAATGGTAAACTAATACGTCTAAGCTAATTCGCTCAACAAACTATATAATACGCCTTAAAGGCTTTTAAAAATAAGAACACACACAGCGTAGAGAAAACTCATACCTATAGTAATCGCAGTTGCATGTTATAGTATACATACAACGAGAAAAAAAGATATAATCCATTATTTCTACCCTCTTCTTTTCTGCTTTTATTTGTGGATTATGACAACTGCAATATTATCAACAATTCTCCCCTAAAGTCCTTTTCCAATACGTCAAAAAAAACTTGTATGAATTTGCTTGTTTGTTATTGTTACAATTTTTGTTTTTATTTTTATTTTCATATTTTTTTGACTATGGCATGAATACGTTCCACCATATGTTTTTTTTTTTTCAAACGTGGGGTCGATTAGTCACTATATTGTTTTGCAGGTTTGACGTGTGCCGCCACATTGACGATGCGAGGAAACTCTTAAAATAATAAATTGGTAGCTTGTTTTATTTATTCTAACACAGATTGTATAATAACAATAATGCTAAACCATAATACTTTATAAATATTACGTAGTCGTACATAATACGAAACTCTTTAAAATACAAAAGTTCTATCGATTTCTCTTAGCACATACACACACACATATACATTTAACAAGCAAATGCCAACTGTCTGTTTGCAATTTTACTGCCTGACCACTGACTTTTGTATGGTTCAGTGATTTTATGAATTAACTATTTCACAAGTTTTGTTTTTAAGCAAAATATTGCCGCTAAGGTCATGGTAAGAAAATCTTTATACTTTTGGGCAGCAAGGTTAAGGTTTTCGTGGCAACCTCAGCGCACTCCAACTGAGAGGTTGAAATGGCAGAGCAGACAGGTTGAATGTGGCAAGTATTATGACACATATTATTTTACAAAAGACGAACTTTCTTATCAAACTTGACTGCGGCGAAAAAAGGTCTATGAAAGACAATACAAACATACATCTACAGCAAAATATTTTTGGAAAGGAACCAACAATCAAATTAGTATTATGTCTGTGGATAAAAGCAGTAACTAATAAATTTTTTTAAATTCAATATTTTAGAACTTTCTGTAACAAAACACAAGTCTTAAGGTGGAATTAGCAGGACTGTATTGTGTCTATGCGAAAGTATCGTTTCGGTTAAGTTCTTGCAAATTATATATATATATATATATATATATATATATATATATATATATATATATATATATATATGTATATATATATGTATATATATATATATATATATATATATATATATATATATATATATATATATATATATATATATATATATATATATATATATATATATATATACATATATATATATATATATATATATATATATATATATATATATATATATATATATATATATATATATATATATATACACTGCGTTTCACTTGAATAGCACACCGTACACATTGAAATTGCCCCCTCTATATATTTGTAGGAAATAAAAATATCGAATTGTTTTCAGTTTGCAATTTTATTGATAGCATTTAATAAAAAATAAAAATAAATGTTTATATACTAACCGATTTTTCAAACACCACTTAAAAAAGAAAAATATACCAAATATAAAAAGCAAATTCTGTTTCATTAGAATAGCACATTTTTTAATAAAACTGAATTAAATTAATTTTTGTTAAAGTTTTTGTTATATTCTTATATTTTTTAAAAGTTAAAATTAAAATGTGGCTTTGTAGTAATGAGTTGAGCCTCCCTTGTTCAGAATAACCTCGTATATCCTATTAGACATTGACTCGTACAAATTTGGCAAATAGTTGAGAGAAATCGAATTCCACGCTCTATGGCCTCAATAAGTTCGTCGTTAGTCGAAAATTGTTTTCCAGACTCATAAACTATTCTCGACAGCCATCCCCAAACATTTTCGATTATATTAAGGTCCGGCGAGTATGGTGGCCAGTTCAAAATGGTGACATTTTGGGACTCTATCCACGATTTGACCAAACGGGCAATATGAATTGGGGCGTTATCGTGTTAGAAAATCCATGGCAATGGATCGAATAAATTTTCAAGCTTGGGAAAAGCCTGAACTAAAACACCCTGGTATGTGTTACCGTTTGCAGTGGAACTTAAAAACTGGAGCTCACAGGTGCCATAATAGAAAATCGCACCCCACACCATAACTCCGCCAACTCGACTGTGTAATCGCTCCAACTGCTGAGTCTCCTTCCTCAAATCGTGAAAATAAAAATTGTAGCCATCAGGGCCTTCCAAATTAAACTTCTTCTCATCAGAAAAAACAACGCGCTTCCACTCGTTACTCCATGCCATGTTATCTCGGCAAAATTTTAACCGCATTTCTTTCCGGGCACAGTTAAGTGGTGGTTTTTTCTTTAATTTAAGTCGCTTGAGGTGATTTGCTCTTGAAATAACACGCCATACGGTCTTGCTAGCATGAACACCGACTTTAGCCTTAATTTTGTCCACAGAATCGTGTGAATTTGAAGCTTCTCTCAAAATAGCCCTCTTATCTTCTTTAGAGAGCACACCTTTCCATATTGCATATAGCATAAATTAGGGTTTGAAATATATTTTTATTTACTGAGACATCTGAGATCGTGCAATTGATCTTGCGATATTTTTTGGCATGTGAAAAAAAGTTCCTCTGCGACTTATTAAAATAATTATTATCAAAGCGTCTGATTTGTAATTTGTTTATTTTTTTTTTTTTTGTATGAAAGCATCCTATAGAAGAGTATGGTAGGGAGCCGATGTGGTTGCACAAAATATTGGGGAGTAAAAATTGTTTTGGGTTGGTTATAAAATTGATTTCTCTATTGGCCAGCCAGTGGGATGTGAGGTAAATTTGATTTTCGATTCCAGGAATATGGTTCAATAGTAGTAAACTGCTCCATAGTAGTAATTAGTGCCCGAAGAGGAGTCGCATGTATGACCAACGCCCAATAATGTTTTTTCCCTAATATCTTTCGAACAAGCCTCTTTAACTGGACTCCTATATGAAAATAAGAAACCTAGAGTACTATATTCCTTATACGAAAGGCTATTGAAAAATCGACGGGATAATATTGATTGCTAAGTTAATTGTCCCCAATTTACGTATAAAAGAAACTTGTTTAAGAACCGAAATTAAAAGCAAAAATATACATAAATTAGATACTTCTTACAAAACAAACAAATAAGAGTTGAAAATATTTATATGTGAAGGGATGGTTTACATTTTCACTAATTTTGTGAATTTCTATCGCAGTTTAACTGCTAGTAATTATATTTATATTTTGAACATTAACGCCATCCTTTGTCAGTTTGACTACGATCTATTCGAGACATATTTATAAAAAATTAGACTACATTCCTTAAACTGATAAATATGTCGTTATAAATATGTAGTGAGTAAAATAGGTATCGACATATATTTATTGTTTGTTAGTGTTTAGTGTTGATTGGCAACAATATTTTGAGAAATGCATAAATTTTTGTTTTGACATTTTCTAGTCGTGCTTACCTTTAAATTAATTTCTAAGCAAAGCGTTACATAATATGAAATGACACTGCTCGTCTTCATCCATCAACAGCTTGTAAGTAAAAGAAGAACAAAGGATTAACTCAAAAATAAAATCATGAATCGTCATTTTGACTAAGAAGTGTTAAGATATCACAATAGTTACAACCTAACATGCAAACCAAATTGCATAAAAGTATGAAAATTAGCGAAAAATTTGGCAAAAGTTAAAAAGTTCGTTTAAAAAAGTTTACAAAGTACACAGATGCCGTAGGGCCTATAAAAAATTACAACACGCACAATTTATTTAAAACTCTTGGAGAAAATTTAAATAAATACCACAAACCCCAACAAAATATTTCATATTTTTAGCTTGGCAAATTTTGTTCCACGTTTTTGGTAAATCCTTTTAAAAATATGTTTGCCTTCCGCAAACTTTTCGCATATTTTCGAGACATTTTTATTTTCGTTAATAATATTTATTATTAGCTAAACATGGGATAGCTTTTATCTTTTACTTATTTAGTTTTAGAACTTGATATCGAGTCTACTATAAAATTGAACTCCTTATAAATATTGGAAAGAATTGCTGAATGCTATTTGATATGTGTTTAAATATTTATGAAAATACAGGAAAGTACGCAAATTTTTAAGTAGTTTCAGGTTTCGATTTTTCTATTAATTTTTGTACAGAATAACAGTTATGTAGGCTGACTTAGAAAACTTCTTCATTTACACGTTTTGTATATAATTCTTGGTTTAGTTCATTTATTTGTTTTTGTGTGTAACAAAAACAAATTAAATACTTGTAAAGTCCAATCTTTGTGTGCACATTACACTTCCTACAAACTAAAAAAAAAAAAAAAAATACTTTATCTTCTCCTGGATATGAAAAACTTATATTTTTTTTAGGGTCAAGCCGAAAGCAAAAAGAGCTCGAAGAAGCACAATGCAGGAGAAATTCAAACAAAGGGCACAGCAATGTCTTTCGGATTTCGCAAAAACCTCAATACAACACCAAAAAAGCTTAAAAAACTGATAAAGGGAGACACAAGCAAACATTCCAAAAAACAAGATAAATATAATGCCAATGATGGTGAAATGGACAAAACTGGTGGTCGCACTGGACTATATGAAGGAGAGAGTAGTAATAAAACAGATACTGTGATAGATACAATTAATAAAACTTGCACAGACACACTAGTCAATAGGGATGATAATGGAAATGCCGGTGAGTGTGCTTTATAGTTATTAAATTTATTTATAAAAATCCATTATCTATTTAATTAGATTTGTTGAGCAACATACATTTTGAAAAAATGGGAGCAGCAGCTGCTGCCACAGTACAAACAAATCAGTATTCTAGTGGTAATTCTAAATTACCTGGGGCTGGCAGTCGTTTTGGTTTCCGCGGCTCATATAGACCCTCTTCTACTGACATAACATCTCGCCAACAAAGAGAATCACATGATAATATTGAAAATAATAACTACACTGGGTATGGAAATAATACAAAGGGTGTGCTGGTTAGCAATTGTAAGTATAAATGTATATTGAAAATACAATTTGCATCAATACTTTTCTAAAACTATTGGTACAACAGTTGTGTAGGCAGAAATGTTTTAACACTAAAACATTGTTACATAGACATGGGGTAAGAAAATAGAACGTTCAACAAGAAAAATATAACAACTTTCCCACAAACAAAATGAAGTAAACAGGCTTTTGATTCTATAAACTTGGCTGGAGATCAATTCTGCTTTCACAATAAAATTTTGCTTGATCATACACTTCAATTAATATTGAAGTAACTGCATCTCTTTGTGTAAATTTTGATTAAATTTTTATAAGATTGGACCTAAGGTTTCGTAAAATCAATCCCAGTGAAATAAGTCCCAAAATAAATGAAAAAATTTAATGAACTGCAAAAAAATTAAATAATTCACTCAGCAAAATTAAATAGAGCCAAAAGTTTTGGGTGTTATTTCATAATAAAATAATTCTCAGAGAAATCAATGATATAGCTTTCAACAATAGTTCACCGAACAGGAGCGGAATAACTCCCAGACAATTGAAACAGCTCGAACGAACTAAATGTATTTTGTATAACAGATACTGGTAAAAATGCTAAAAAAAATCCAAAAAATTGCAACCACTGATATCAATTAATTTTGTTTGATGGGTTATGGTTCCCTAACCACAAAAATTATCATTAATTAAGTTTCTTTTGGAAGTGTGTTTTTTTTTTTTTTTTTTTTTTTTTAGAAAATTTACCTTGTTGTGTGGTTTATTTCCATACGCAGAAACACGAAACCACGTAATATTTTTCCTGAAATATTTATTTAGTTTTGCTTATTTGGAATCTAATAATTCAAAATACATAAATTTTCAGGAATATAGTTTAAGTTTTTCTCTATTATATGCAATTTAAAATATTTCCAAGAAAAACACGAGTAATGGGTATAATTAAAAATTTTATTAGAGCAGTTTAAAAAACTTTTGTTTTTTTAATTTTGAATAGAACTCACACGAACTTTTTCGTACAGATACGCTTATTGTGCACGATGGATTTTTGTTTTATCTGGAATAAGTTTGTGGTCCTCCTTCTTAATAGGGGCCTTTTTACAGCACTTCGTAATGCAACTTTTATTACTTGAACACTTTTAACACTGTTTAACACCACTGCTGCAAAACCAGGCTCACTTTATACGTGTTTTTTGTTGATTGTAGCAAAGTTAAGACAACATTGATCTCAAACGGGAATGCATGCTAATACTTATACTCCAACTTAGCTTCCAGAAAATTTTCAATTGCAGTATCTTTTGTATTGGTCCAGATCTTTCTATTTCTGTTACCTTGCGATATGGCAGTTATATTGACGGCAATATCAGTATATATTTATATTACACTTCTTTACTGAATGAGAGGCGCACACTTTTGGGCATTTGATAATTGAACTGAAGTTAACTGAGAGGCTATAAAAACATCATGATATCCAACAGTCGTAATAATATATATACTAGTATTATAAGGAGGAAAGATTTGTTTGTTTATTTGCATCGAATAGGTCTTGAAAATACTAGACCTATTTTGAAAATTATTCCTCCGCCGGAAAGCTACACTATCTGCGATGAACCTAGCCTACGATTAATTTCTCACCACAAATTTTAAACAAAAAATTTCGTAAAGTTTTTTGAAATTTTTGTCATAGATTATTAAAAATTTACCCAGTCTACTTTTACGCCCACTTCCTTAACTCATCTAGAATGGAAAATGCTTCGACCAAATTGCTCAGGTTTTCTTTCAACAGATCGCAATAACCCATCTTAAGTTTTTATGAATTAAACATTTAAGCACACCTACTATATCTACGCTCACTTTTTCGAACTTATTTACGAAGGAGAACAGCAGGACCAATTTTTCGCTTTAATCCATTCTAGTTTCACTTCAATTTGTACGCCCATGTTCTCTAGTCCACCTTAAATGGTTAGCAGCTGAACATAAAGAATAATTTACCACGCTTATTTCTACGCCAGACTTTTTTATTTCACCTAAGACTGATAACTACTACACTAATTTCACTGATTTTTCATTTGAGTGTTCTTCATGTCTCATCTCAGGTTTTCATAATTATACAAATTTACCACAGTATCCTTTAGTTTTCCTAAAACAGAGAAAGATTTCATCGATTTATCAAGTTATTCTTTTAGATGTTTGTCGTTATCCACTTACAATATTTATAGATAATAAGAATTGAGGCTCCACTTTTCATTTACCTACAAGGGGAAACAGCTATTAAATTCGGATATTCCATTTAGGTGCATTTTTATCTTTATCTTTCCTCTGTATACTGTACAGAGGAAATATTTCACTGTACATAATAAATGTATGTATATAAATAATAAATACGTACGTATATAAAAAATAAATATATCTAAGAATCTCTGTATGTATGGATGTACATAATATATGGGCCAACCAGAAATTCACAAGGCATAGCGAGGACGTAGTGGGTTATTCAGACGTCCAAAACATCCCCCTTTGGGAAGAGATTATGGTGTAAGTCCTTCTCAATCAGAGTATGTTTATCTTGGGTTGTTTCTTCATCACGTAAGTGGTCCAACTTGAAAACCGTAGACGTATTTCTCAAAGAGATGTAAAAATGGGCATCATTAAAATGATGCCCATTGGGAAAGTACGCAGAGAGAAACAGGAGTTTCTGATTACAGTTTTGTTTTTTCAGCCCTTAGAACTATTAAAATTATGCATAAGTTTCTGATATAAGCTATTGAATAATAAGAGAAATCAAGACGTGAACCCAGCAGACAATGAAGATGTTTATAACAACAGATGGATACAAATAGAAAATAAGCTATTTCTATGAAACGATAAAATTTTAAACGACTGATTACGGATTACCTCCTTCAATTCGTACGTAGTTCAATGCTACTGGTGCAATACGACTCTTCTATAACATAAGTAATTTGAGCCCTTATCTCAATAAAAACCTGTCAGAATTAGTCCCATATTAAAAACATGCTGTTGAGATTATAGTGATTAGCATTAATAAAGACAAAAGAAAAATGTCCTTTATGGATGCTCCAAGTGGCACTTGAAAGACATTCCTTAGAAATTGATTATTTTTTTTTAGACTGGGACCAGTACTCAGTGGATAACCCCTGTATATAACTGGGAAAATAGGAAAGAGGGATTGGTGGGTCCAGTGCATATACCTTTGATACTATCCAGTTAAAAACAACGAGACTCCTTCAGTATAGCAAAACGTTGACTATAAAGAACAAAAAGACGAGACAATAACCACGATAAGACCTATTACTAATGTATACTTTGACGGACTTGTTTTTAAAAATATATCATGTTTATTAAGATCACCAAATATCTATACATAATTTTCCAAATAAAGGTTTCATAAACTCGGAATATTTAGTTAAATAAGCCAATACAAAAAGTGCGCATTCATCTATTACGACTACTATTAAGAGAATCAGGGAGCTAGCGATAGCAGTTGCATCATGAGGAATTTATGCAACTCATTTAAAACTTTCCCTAACAATCGATATATTCCAAACGAATAAATATATCCCTTTGTTGTCTTCTGGTACCGTGGGCGGAAAAACTTGTGTATTTGATAACATTAAAGCAGGCTTGAAACCATCCACCCTATAGGCTTTTACTGTAAATTTAATTACGGAAAAATATGCGAGCTCATCTTCATGCAATTGCAGGTAGTGATTTCCCACAATAGCTTCTAAAACATGGGGAAGGGGGTTTTCTCACTTAATATTTAAGTGGCAACTATGAAAGGCTTTTCAAAGCCTTGCAATCCATAATTTATAAATTTTAGTAAATGTAGTTACCCTGCCCTAAAATTGGCCCCCGGCCAGATAAAAATTTACAAATCGATTGACACCATGACTAATGTTGAAGACGTTGAAGGACCATTTCATTGTGGCGACCACTATCATCGGTACAGCAGCTGGACAGCTATCGCATATACCGTGGATATCTTGACCACAATTGTTCTACCAAACCCAATCAAATGCCTTCAATTACCATCAAGAATATCTTTTGTGCTAACCATTAACAAGACCCAAGTTCAAACTTGTCAAATTGTAGGGATCGACATATGACAACAATGTTTTACTCATGGTCAACTTTTACAGCTTGGAGCTCTACAAAGTCAATTCATTTTACTGACACAAAATAAGACAACATCTAAGATCGTTAATAGGGAAGCTCTAATTAAAAAAATCAATGGACTTTGCATTGTAAATATGATTTTTTAGACACATGTGAAATAAAATAATATATACCCACCGATTCTACTGGACCAATTTGAAAAATTCTTTCATCATTGGAAAGCTACACTATTAACAACGACGAAAAATATGAAGGAAAAGTTCATTCATTTGTTAATTCATAATGTGCTCCTTTTTACTAACCACATGCTTGTTTTTCAGCGTTTGAGCTAAATCGTATAATTTTCAACAATTTTCCTCAGCATCTGTACGGAATTGGGGCGGCCCGCTAGCTATTAAATAAATTAAAACTTATATCTGTCTATATTGTGTGAAAAACCCTCTATTTCGCTCAAATCAAAAGTAATGTATCATTTTCAAGCTTACGGATGCACCGTTATGTTGGGCACCATTTAAATTTCTAATTTTTTTTTAATTTTTGACACTTATTGTTGTTGAGGCCAGGCATCTAAATAAGTCTGTTTATCCTGCGGTCAAGAAATTGCAGTTAATTTTCAGCTTATTTTAGTTTTTGGGTTTTTGTTGTTTTTTTTAGTATTTGTTGCTGTAGCAGCCTCGTAACAACACATTCTGTGGCCGTTTCAACCCTTTAGCTCTTTTTAACATTCTGTTGATTTGATCCTCTGTGGATGTTAGCCTATTTAACCACATATCCTGATCAAATATCTGGTCTCTATCTCTTATGGTTCGAATCTTACAACTAATTTTCACAGATTCTTGTCTTAGGTCACTCTTTAGCATTAAATTTTCTGTTGTAGCAGTTAGGTAACAGGTTCAGCGCTCTAGTTCCTTCCGTTTCGAGAATGGACATGCAGACAGACAAGAAAATCTCAGCAATAGGATTTAAGGCTACTGTAATTTGCAATGATTAGCCGTACAGTGTAATAAAATTATTTATGTAGTATCGAAGTTATGATAAGATGTATTCAGCAACCTTTCAAAAAATCTCAAAGTTTGTAAAAAGAAAATTTCTAAAAACAATCATAACACTCAAAACAATAAGAGTGTCAGTGAAAAAAAAAAAGTTTCTAAATTATTGAGTAGTGTGGTCAAAAAAATAAAATAACTCCCAAAGCAAATAAAATAATAAAAAAAAAATAATAAAATTGTTCCCGAATGAATTCCTTTTGGGAATTATTTCATTTGAGTATTTTGTCGCTGTAAAGATATTGAGAGCATAACAAATCTAAAATTGTATAGTGTTGGTCGAAAAACTAGTATCAGTCATAGATTAAGGGTGTAAAAGATATGGCATGAAAGTAGAGATTAACGGCCTAATTCATAAACACATTATAAGAGTATTATAACCAACTTATAAGCAAAAATCCAGAAAAGTGTATTCATAATCGACTTATAGCTTATTATGCTGCTTATAACCATCTTATAAATTGGATATTTTTATTGTGGCCTCTACCCAACTATAAGCGTTTAATAGTGAAAATCGTTGAATTGATGATTTTTTTATTTTAACACTTTATCAATTTTTGCTTCTTGAATGTGTCTATATGATTGCATTTCATTGTTTCTTACACCAAATCATCATGACGCATTAAACTATAAAATTCGAATATATGTATGTATGTAAGTCAGTTAAATTCTACTGATAATATGGTGTAAAAATTAGTAATATACACTCATAAAGACACATTAACCCTGCAAAAAGCATCTCATTTTTTTATCAAACAAATTTTTCTTTAGTTTTCACATAAATTACAACAAGTATTTTGACGACTTATATCGATACAATACACAAAGAAATACATACATATGTATGTATGCATGCATGCATACACATCTACGCACAAACAACAGTAGCGATCCTGCCTGTATTTACAATGTATACACACGCATTGGCCTCTACTTAACTATAAGCGTTTGATAAAGAGACATTCGTTGAGTTGATGAAGAGTTGCGAAGAAAGAATTCATCAATAAATTAATTTTAATAAAAGATATTAGCGAATTAAATAATATTTACCACTTTTCATTATGTTTTCATGAAAAATATTTGCAAATAATTATAGTGCTACACAAACAAATGCTAGAGAGTAAGTAGTCGACTACTTTTGGTACCAGTCGTTAAACAAATGTGTTTAGAAACAATTTTTTTACAATTCAAAGCCTTGTATACATATTTTTCGCAATAAAAATGGGTAAACCAATAAATTATTTCATATTCGAACAAAATTATGTTATATAAGTAAATAATATTTTGCATTTTTCGCAGCTACCCAAATAATTAGTTTCTTACATACATCTCATATATGCAGCACTAGGCACAAAATGAGAGTGAGCATTGCATGGTATTGCCAACAATAAAGTACAAAATTAATAAAACAGTTTAATAGTTATTTCACCCATATAATGTGTTTATGAATTGAATTTCTTATGAGTTGCTTATAACACTGTTAGTGTATGATAACTATTACCAGCTTATAAGCTGAAATAAGAAATTTTTATGAATTAGGGGGTAAGCATTTTACATATTTGAATTTGTACAAAACTAAATGTGTTTGAGATATCATCAACATTTTTCATTCGTTTGAATAACCTATTGATGTCTGACTAAATTAGTGTCAGGCTGACAGGAGTTTTACGATTTTTAATGTCAATGAAATTTTCATTAAATAAGTGTTTCTAAAGCCGTTTTTTTTTCTACAAAAAATGCAATATTTTCATGTTTTTTATTAATTTTTTTACTCACTCGTAGCGTAATCATGCTAAACCATTAAAAATCGCATTTTAAGAAATAAATTCAGTCAAGTACGAGGCTGGCTCGCACACTTAGGGTTCCGCACATATGTATAATGTACGTATAGAATGCCATATGTGAATACATATATTGCATAAAAATCATCTCTCTGTCTCTTACAACTTGAGAGTTGCGTTTAATTGTTACTTTACGTTGTATGGGGACACCTAGTAGTTTTTAACTTATTGTTGTTGTTGTCATTTGTTGTTGTAAGGTATCTGGGAATACAGACACTGTGCGAATTTCGGCCCTCTATCTCTTACGGTTCGAGAGTTATAGCTGTTACCTTACGTTGTAAAGGGACACCTGGTGGTTTTACAGTTGTTGTTGTTTTTAGCAAGTGTTGTTGTGGAGCATATGTGAATACACATATTGTGCAAATGTTATCCCTCTGTCTCTCACGATTCGAGAGTAACGGCTAATTGTTACTTTACGTTGTGTAGGGACACCTGGTAGTTTTCGACTTGTTGTTATTTTTAGAATTTGTTATTGTAGGCCATATGTGAGTTCATATATTGTTCACATTTCATCTCTCTGTCTCTTACAGTTAGGGAGTTACGGCTAATGCTTACTTTACGTTGTACAGGGACACCTGGTAGTTTTCAATATGTAGTTGGTTTTAGCAATTGCTGTTGTAGAACATCTATAAGTACATACACTGTGCGAATTTCAGCTTTTTATCTTTTACGGTTCGAGAGTTATAGCTAATTGTAACTTTTCGTTGTATGGGGACACCTGGTAGTTTTAGGTTTATTTCACAGCAACATCCTGTGAAAATTTCAGCTCTTTAGCTCTTTCCGTTTTGGAGAATGGACGCTGTGACGGACGCAGTAGTCTCGGTAATATGGTTCCGTTTCGCTCTGATGAGTACGGAACCCTAAAAAGTGGGAAATAAGTGCACACTTTTTTCCAGAAAAATAATCAGTTTTTTGAGAATAATTGCCAACACCCACAGACTCTTTTTTACTAACCACATGCTTGTGGTTTCAAAAACATTTTGAAGTTTATTAAAATTGATATTTATTTTAATGAATTTGAGGCTGATAACACACACATGGTGGCAGCTTAGAATTTTTTAAACTTTTTTTATTTAAGGATCTGGACTTAAAATTACTTTCTTCGTCTTTTCTATTTAATATTCAAAATTAACATTGTTCATAAACATTAGAACAATGAGGAGGGGAATTGGGTAAAAACATTTCTTTGAAACCTATTAGGCACGTGACTCAGAACAAATTTGTTTATGTTTCAAGAATAATGGCACTCTGTAGCTTGTTTTTACTTTCTTACTCAATACTTTCATCTCTTTAATTAACTCATTACTTATCTGTACATTTAAGTGAAACGTCGTTCGAAAAGTGCACATGCTGGCAGAACAACATCTAGTTCGAATGAAAGTGATACTGAGACAGGCGCACCACACAGAAATACTCAAACTAAAACGATAACATTCAACTTAAAACAAAATAGCACAATCGAGTATGATAGACGTCAGTTCTTTGAACAGCCGACATACAATACACAAGCTGCAACAAGTGGTACTGTAAATGCTCGCGCCAGTCAATACCACAACAATATCATGTAAGTGCTTTTAAAATTAGACAAACATGCATGGAGACATTGACATCTAAAATGTAATTATAATTTCTTTGGGTGCAGAGTACGTCCAACACCCAGAGTAGCTGCAACAGCAATGGCAACAGCTTATTCGAAATTCACGTTACAAACTGTAAGCTTGCCAAAGCCTGAATTTGCTGTGGCCATTAGTATTAATGCTACCACACCTACAACACCAGCTAATAATTCGTATGTGTCATCGCCAGCATCGGGTACGGGTACCCGTACTAGAGATCAGTTATCAGGCCGATATCCTATAACTACCCCACAGACCTCATCTGTATCAGACTGTCAGCGTATGGATACTAAACAGGCCAAGCACATGACGAACAGTACAAGGCGTACCTTCACTGGCAGCCGTGAGATTTCTGCTGACTCAGGCATTGCAAGTTTAGATATGGCGTTAGACAGTTCGACCTCTAGCGGAACTGGTTCGGTCAAACGTACGGCTTCTCCAAAACGTAGTCGTAGCCGACCCAGAAATTTGCAAATGGTAATGAATGGTCGCCATAGATTTGAGGTAAAGGATCTGGATGACTCATTATCTAGCGAGAGTAGCTCAATAGTAGAGCCTTTAGCTTTGCCAAAATTGCCAGCCGAAAACCAAATGGCACCTTTGCCGTTAAGTGGCCTGATACGCTCCAATACAGTTCTAAGTAGGGAGTCATATGAACTTAGGAACTCCGTTGCCAATCATAAGGACATTTCTGCCAGAGGTATAGCCAAATCTCTGTAATTTGATCAAATGCATTTCTTTAGATTTTTTCGTTTTCTTTTACTGGTTATAGCTGAAGCCAAACCACAGCACCAAGCTGTGAACAGCTTGATGGCAAGACAGACATCGGAAGAGGATAGCGAATCTTTAGATGAGGAAAAGTTACATTTAGACAGATCCACTACAGAAAAGAGTTACAAGGTATTTTATTTATTATTTCCTTTAACCTTAAATAATTTTATTTCAATCGACAGGAGCGCCAGTTTAGAGACATCAATACATGCTCCAGTAAAACCTCATCCCCTGGCAGTTCTGTTATATCATCCTGGTGCAATGCTGGTGAGTCATTAGCCGCTAATGATTTCAGTAACTTAAGTATCAGCAGTAGTGAAGACAGTAATAAGCAGGACAATAAGTTGGCAGATCAACGAAAGGAAAATGAAAACAAATTATCGTTTGATTTAAATGATGATGATTTGATCACATTAAATACCGATGTACCAATAAGTACAATATGTAAGCGTAGTTAGCGAAAAGTAATTAACTTATAATGAATAAAAAATTATATTTTCCATTACAGCCTCAATTACAGAACCCATACCGCTCAATACAAATGACGAAATTGACAATGCTGTAAAGTTAAGCAAGACACTGTCTATTTTTGAGAATGCAAACGATGCATTAGAACGTCCAAAATCGATTTGTAGCACTCTTACTGAAAGCAAATTTGCCGAAATGGCATTGGAAGGCAGTACATTTCTTTTGGACGATGAGACTTCGCCTACAGACAGTCTGGTCAGCAGTACAGAATCCGAGGCAGATGCCTGCAAACAGAAAAAGCATAAAATAAACGAAGAACTACAAGAAAAAGATATTGATGAAATATCACCAGAACTAGACTTGGCTAGTCCCATATCACCTGGGACACCCACGCATGCTTCCCATTCATTATCTTTGTCCGATTGCGGTAACCTGATTGATGATGAAATAGCCGATCAGCCAGCTTTATTGTTTAATCAGGATTCTCAAGATGGCGGCGGAGAAAGTTGTGCTTCACGCAGAGATAAAACCGATACACCCACACTTATGGAGAGCATGGGTTCAATGAGAGCTTCTATAAACAAATCGCGTAGTGCTCTACACCAGGCAATGGAACTAAGTCTGCGTACACCGCTTTCTTTACGCAAGGCAGTTATGGAAAGAGCAGAGTCTTTGGATACTCTATCGCCTTGTGAGTCCATCTGTTCGGATGATCTAATGATGGATTTCGATGTAGCCAGTAGCATGGATTCAATAGACAGGTATGTTGTTGAAATAAAAAAAGGGATTTTGAGCTTCGCATTAACATTTTTAATTTTAAGGTCGGCCTCAATTAAAAGTCGCAGTGGATCCGATTTGAATAACATAGATGACAGTGAACTGTTTTCTGAATTTGATCGCAAAGGCACTGAAGTAATGAAGGAACTAAACTCTATTTTACGAAGTCGCTCTCAAAAAAATAATGAAAAGGACGTAAGGTAAGTGTCAAACTAAATTCACAAATTTTTATGCGGCTATTGTAAAAACTACAGAAACTTCGAAAATGTACAAAATACTACGAAAATGCATATCGCTAACAGATCACCGTAATTGTTCGGGTTCTCCACTATCATCGTACCCCAAAGAAACTAGAGTTGTGTGGCATCTGGCACCGTCTTGTTGAAAGCACATATGTATTCTTCAAGCCGTATTCTTCAATAGCAGGCAAAAAATCGGTTGTCATATGACCATAACGCTCCGAATTGACGGTATAGTCGTTCCATCGCCATTTTCGAAGAAGTCAGGTCCAATCGCACTTTCGGACCAAAGAGCGCACCAAACAGTGACTTTTTCTGAAAATTTTTTTTATTAACATACCCACCGTATGAGTGGGAAATGTGCTTCATCGCTGACGAAAATTTTGTTCGAAAAATCGATGTCCACCGCCTATTGTTCAAGCACCCATTCCTCGTATCTACAACGTTGTGAACGATGAGCTAGCGAGGAATCGACACATTCGGGTCTTCGGCAACACATTTTACTTACAACAGCGATATTTTCAGCGGAACGAGCGAAACGATGATGCACAGGCCTTACAATATTTGTAACCGATGCAGTCTCTTCAAATTTATTCACAATTTGCCAATTGCTTGCGTAGTTGGACGATTATGTAAACCATAATCTCCTCTTAAAGCAGAAGAAAAAAAATTGGTTTAACAACTTAGTTTAACAGATGTCGAATTCCGGTCCTATACTTTTGAAACCACGAAATAACCCGTTATAAGTTTTATTATTAAACAATTTTGGAAAATAATGATATTGACAATAATAACCAAGAAAGTTTCAGAAAATAAAATCGTTTAAATTGTGGTATGTTACTCGTATCACGATAACAGTTGTTGTACCTACTGTAAATTAGAGGGTAAAATATGATCTGGCTGTCAAAACTGATCATTCCAATGAGAATGTATGTATGTAGCCAACGTTAATTTGCTGTACAATTTTAAAATCTGATTTCGACTGCGCGCTGACAAGTGAAGTTAGCTAATTGCAAGGCAAATGCATTACAAATGGCCGCATCACAATTTGCTTCAATATTTCCTTCGACTTTTTCCTCTTGAGTTGTAAAATAAAGTAGCAAATGATAACAAAACTTATGACAATTCGAGGTATGAAAATGCAGTAGCTGCTTATATTCATATCTGGTGCAATACTGTCCTAGCTATTTTTACTTCACAAATAGCGATAATTTTCATTTTTGTTTAGAGGGCTTTGTTACACATTTCAGCTAACGATATTTTTGTAGAACAACGAGTTGGCAATCTTACTATTTCGTCTTAGATCAGTAAACAGGGAATGACTTCTGTGGAAGGAAGAGAAAGTGGTGGAAGACAATGGGCGTTTTTTACACTTTTGACGTTTGTTTGATTGAACAAAAAAATAAAAATTAGTACACCAAACCAGTATTTTGCAAATTTTAATGAATTAGCAGTAACCACTTTTGATCTTGCTAGTTCAAAGTTAACACGCCGCTCTAATCTAGTATACATACAATCCTTCAAATAAGATATGAACGTAAGTTATATAAAGTGTAGCAAATACTTCTTTATACCATGTTCATACATGCGCCTTTATTGAGATAATCGCAATAAAGTCCATTATTGAGCTCAATATTCCATACAAAAAGTCAATAAAGTTATTGCTTAATAAACTCAAAATTGCTTTGAATATTGAGAAAAAGATGAAACACAACACTGTAAAAAATGTGTTTAATAAGCAAAAGTATACAATGAGAGATGAATGACTAGATAAATGTCAACAAAAGCACACAAAACAAAATAATAAAAAATAATAAAAAATGGAGAGTCAAGTGAAGTAAGATAAGATTTTTATATTAATATTATATCTTTTTGTTCTATTTTGTTTAAATTAATAACATTTAAATCTATCCGACATCTTGCATTTTTCTTATTTGAAAATATTTTTCACTTTTTCTTTCTCACTACCAAAACAAAAACAACAACTTGTTTCCAGCTGTCAAATACTAATTGAGTTACGCAATATTTGTATGTATGAACGCAAAAAATATTATGTCAATAAACTGAATATTATCTCAATTAGAAATGCATGTATGAACAAGGTATTACACAACAGTAGCCACAATTTGAAACAAATTAGATTGGGAAAACACATTGGAAAAAAATACCAATATTCGTTAGAATTTCCTGCTTCTCTCTCTCTCTCTCTCTCTCTCTCTCTCTTTCACTCCCTGTATAATATATACAATATTATATTATATATATGTATACTTATTTGCTTTGTGAAAATTCTTTTTAATTTTACCATTTACCTGCTTAAGCGTGAAGGTTTGCTGGGTAATTACCTATTTGCTGTAAATGTGATTATAAACAACGATTTTCTTGTCTCCTTTTTTTTGGGTTTTTATTTTAATTTTAATATAAACCGCAAAAAAATTTGGTGAAAGGTCACTTGCTGTACGTGTTTCGTTTGTATCTCTGGAAACCTAATATATTGTTTTCCTTTCTAGTAGATTTTGAATAAATTTGCTTTGCGGACGTTTTAATTTAATTTCAGCTTGTGCGGTTTTCTTATACTCGTAATTGATTGCTATTTTCTTTCGGTTTTGTAATGAATTCATACTTCAGGTATAAGATTTTGGCATTTGGGTTTTACACTGACGTCGTTTTTGTTTTATATTGTGTGTGGGAAGATTTGTTAAAGTAATTGTGAGAAAAATTTGAAGGTTGCACTGGAATGACATGAAAAGTTGTTTTAGGTAAAAGTAAAACTTTGGCTCTGAGGTACAATTTTCTTTTCATTGAAGTAATAGAAGATGTAACGCAAATGGTTTTTCGGAGATTAAAGACGGAATGGGAAAGGCATTTTAACAAATACGTTAAATTATTTCAATCAATATCAGTCTACGAATTTGGTAATAATGTTTTGGAATAAAGCATCATCTGTGCACTGGTGTTAAGGCCCTTATACTATTGGACCAGTCTTGTTTTCTTTTTATGTAATATTATTTGCTCAAGCAAAAAATATATTTAACATTTAACTATATTGCACTATAAAAGTCGAGCAAAGTTTATTATCGAAGGTCTTAAGAGACCTTTTCAATTCTTTTCAGGCTAACGACCGTCTTTACACCTTCGATATTTCGTTGATGCTATCCAACTCGTCAATATAATATATTCGCTTAAGTTTTTTCGAGTCCAGTAAGGAGTTGAATGGCATCATCATTATGTTTTTTAATAATAAATTTTATAATGGATTATTTTAATTTAAAAGAACTTTACTTTACAAAAAAATTCTAAAATATTCTTAAAATCCTAATGCTAATAATTGCAAAAAACTATATATATTGTAAGCTAATCATATCGTCATATAAAATCGTAGGGAACGTATTGGCACCTTATAGTTGTTTACAACAATGATTTTTAATTATTTATTTATATGTATTTGATTTGTAGAAGCCTTTCAATATGGTTAATAATTCACTGTACTGTATTAATATATGCGCAGGTGTTACGAACTAGGTCCTCAAACCATTGTCAAAGGAAAAACAATAATGATATTTGGGAGATAAATTATTTTTTTTTACGGGACATCAGCGCCAGTTTGGGTCAAGATCTCGCGTTCCAAGGGTAAAGTTTTTCTCCAGAACAATTTGCTCATTTTTTTTTTAAAATATAACTAATGCTTACATCACTTACAATAGTTTTTCAACAGCTGGCCATTGAGTTCAATCTAGTGATGTTTTATTTTATTACTATATTATATAACTCATAATTCCATTTGACATCAGCTAACTTAACAATTTTGTTGACTTCATTTCTCTTAGAAATATGAATTAAATTGGAATCCTCATTTATTTCTCTTTTAGGGATGATGGTTAATAGTTTACATCGGTATGCATAAAAGCAAAAGTGCTGCTGAAATGAATTGTTTATGTAAAATTTTTTCTTTTTACTTCAACAACATCTTATTTTTTTTGAATAACGGTCTTAGTATTTTGAAACTATGTTTAATTGACCAAACTCCCCGATTTTGAACAATTAGTTCATTTCGAGCTGAGCTCACTGTGAGCTGAGTTCTTAGTGCTGTATGTAACGCTAGATCTTTTAGTTTTTATGTAATACAATGTGACGTACTCCATCCAGTTTTTGATACAATTAGTTTAAATGCAAACGCTACATACAATTTTAATATTCAAAACGTAAATGATTATGGTTTGTTTTGCTGGGATACATTGAAATAAGTGTCGCAAAAAAAAATGCTGAGAATACACTCTTACAATTGACTGTAACAATTGTTACAGTCAATTGTTCTGTAAAAATCTCAAATTGTAGTTTCGTCTATTTCCGTAAAAGAAGACGATATCTAAATATGTTAGCTCTTGCAACTCTGTTTGCTAATCTCATGGCAATAATTGTTAATGTAACATTCAGTCTTTTGGAAAATGTGCCGTTAAAATTCTTTTACCACAACATTGGAAAATTATATCAGTAAACGTGGTTGTCATGGTTGAGCCAACAAACAATCTGTTAAATACGTTTAAGCTTTCAACATTTCTTCTACTGCAGCAAAACTCCTCTCAATTACAAAAAAAAAAAAAAAAAAACGAATAAAAAAACGGGCAAACTTTCCAACCAACCCACTTCGACTGAAAAATGGACATTGTTTAAACAGAATAGATATGAAGAAGATTAACACTTGTAAGACCCAAAATTTTCCACTTTCAATTCTGTAGCCGAAAATAAGTTCAGCTGCGACTACCACCTAAAAGCTCTAGGATCACATAACACTCTTATTGCTTAGAACGACATTTGTTTTTTAACTTAAATGAAAAAAACTGTTTACTTTTCATGTTTTCTTAAAAACTTTTGTTTACTACCACTTTTACCAGGAAAAACAATTTGAGGAAATATAAGAAACCAGTAAATATCGCAGCAATTATTTTAGCGACATAAAACTAATTATCAATCAATTGAATCTTTCACAATACCAAATAATGGAAACATGAAATAGGTTACAATTGTTTGGCACATTATTTCAAATTAAAAATGAAAACACCACATAACACCGTTTTAGCACTCAGTTCAAATATATGCACATAAGTGAAGTTAATAAAAGGGATATGGTGGCCCATGTTTTCCGACACATATTTAAGCCAGGCTTGTTGGGTTTTTTCATAATAGCTTTGACTCCTAGATCTATCGAAGTTCGGTGTCATACACAGCATACATTTCTTAGGTAGATTGCAACCGAGAAGATGTGGCTTTCTAAATGGCAGGGCCATATTTATAAGAATGCGTGACATTTTCATAAATAATATTCTAATATGTCAATCCTCATGCCCTGTATTCACCTCCTCCCGTTATTCCTAGGTCATTGAAATGTGCCAGTAGCTGTGAGTAACTTGTTATCACTCCTACTATTCTACTCAACACAGGCTTGTTAAGTCTTTCGCTTTTTTATATTCTGCATCCATCCGTAGAATTTGGTATTTCCAGAGAGCTTAATGGGCTCTATGTGCCCGCTTCGTAAGCTCAGAGTAACTGTGTCGAAGAGTTTCGCTCATTCCAAACTTTTGTTACTTAAATGTCTGCTCTTAAAGCAAGTTAATTAACCTTCTCATATTCAGTTATTCCCAGATTTACCGGTACCAATACAATACGTAGTTTAGGTCGAATAACTGTTAATAGCGTTTCTGCAATCTCAAACTGTTTGTGACTTAGTCCATTTAGAAAAAATCGCTTTAATTGCCTGATTGACTGATCGTAAATATATTCACGAATTCTGGCCTTCCCGTTTTATTGAGTTCTCTAACACATTCGCTTATTGCTGGAACTTCCGCCATCAGAACTGTGCAATAACCGCATCGTGTCGATGCGGTTAGTACCTCCGCTGTGGGCACCGCTTAGCATTTCACACGAGTTTCAAATGGTACAACGGATATTATTGCCTCCATCGTCTTTCTTGGTGTCGTCTATAAATCCTCACTTATACCAAGACCGCAGAATCTCTGAGCGCTTTGTATCGCTTTTTGTTGCACTAAGAAGAGTACGCCATGATTGACCTTATAACGCTTAAGACCAGTGTGTTATATGCGGACTTAGTTCATGGTGCCTATGGCTTGCTTATGCACCACCTAACACCTATGAGCCTTCAACTCCTATATCTAGGTGGTGTTTTTATTTTAACTTCCGATCGGAGATGATTTCCAAATACCAACCCAACTTGTCATTAATATTTATTCTCTTTCCAAGGAAGCGTGTCTCATCGTCTATGTACATGTGGATATATATCTTTTTGTAATACAACCCTTTATATTACTATCGTGCCTATAAACAAAGTTAATAAGTATGGTCTTATTAAACAATCAGAAATTAAGATTACAATTGTAATTCGATATTTTTATTCATTTTTTAAAGCATATGTATCTTTAATTCGATCTCATAATCTTGCAATTGTAAGTCTGGCACTTAATCAACTCAGCCATTCATATACTCCAACAAATTTTAGCACTACAGCGGTCCTGGTTTGATACTAGCTAAAATTAGAGACATCGCTAAAAATCTCTACACTGAACTAAGCGATTTTTAGCGATGACTTCACTTGTATAAAATTTTGTGGAAAAAAAACTGTATTTCAGCGCCGTTCCTAAAATCTTAATTTTTGTTCGAAAAAGTCGAATTTCTAGCTTCAAAAAATATTTGTTGCTAAAACAAATTGACTTTCTTGGAACAGCGTTAAAATTAAATTTCCGCCCACAAAAGTATTTAAAAGTGAAGTCATCGCTAAGAATCGCTTAGTTCAGTTTAGAAGTTTTTTTTTAGCGGTATCTTTAATTTTAGCGAGTTATAGAATAGGGCCGCAGGATATACTTTACACACGATTACTAGGAACCTTAGTAAAGTGACTTTATTTGAATAACAAATCGTATACATCACTTCAGATCTAAATAGATCATTAGAGGTATAATTTCGTTGATACAACTCAACTCATCACTAGACTCGAAAAACCTAAAAACTGTTTAAAAAGACTCCACTTCATATTCTAATGTTATAAGCCTAATTTATTGACAACTTGAGTAAAATTTACAATATGCTGGCGATAGATAGACGGCTGAAAAGCTGGAGCGAAAAGTGAAAGCAGAATTTTAGCAGTATTGCTTGAATTGAGAAAATCAGCACTTCCGAAGTTCATATGGGTGTTGAGGGTGTGTTGCTTCCCTAAATAAATCGGTTATATATGTTTACTTTTAAGCTATACAATTTTAGTTTTCCTTAATCGCTTAATATTTATAAGAGTAGTGATCAGCCAGTGATTGAACTTGGGCCAATAATGATTTTTTTAAATAAAATATGTTACAGCCTGTTTTAGAACTAAAATAATAGATAAACATTAAATTCCTCGTTGAATATGGGTAACACTTTTGAAACATGGAAAATTATGTTTTTTTGGGTACATGTAGTGTTTATGGGTTAATTTTTAACCTATTTGGTTTTTGCTTGTTTGAAAGTTTATTTTATTTTACTTATTATTTTTTTGTGGTACTAATAGGAATATATTGCAGCCAGTTTTTCTTAGCTGAAACTCCAACTTGGTCGTTTGATTTTATATATCTATATATTATAACAAGTTTTTTTTTCTGAAAACTTATTCATTGTATGTTTGTACATACGTTTGAAGCACAAGTGCCGCATTCTTTTCGTCATGGCAACATTTTCCTTACCGTTGTTTGGTGCAAGGATTATTGTTTTGTTGTGTCGTTACCAACAACATTCATTAATATGTTGGGTAAAGGAAAGAAAAAGAAAAACGTGTGACTCGCCAACCAAGAAAAGAAAACATTGCCTCAAATTGAAGTGTTTGAGTGTTGTTGGAGTTGGTGCTGCTTGGGAAAAAAGGTAAACAATCACTTGGCATTGTCTGTTAACATCAAAAAATGTTTTGTGCAGAAGTCGGTGTTGAACCTGTTTCATATTTATGTTGGCATTTCTACTTGCTTTTTTATTTTATACCAGTTTGTTTTATTTGTACCTGTGGTGTTTGCTTTTTTTTCAACGCCGCAACAACAGCAACAAAATAACGTAGCTCCAATATTTTAGCCAGTGGTTTGTTTCCATTCATTCCTTTACTAAATCAGCTACAATAAGGCATTCTTGGGTACCCAGCGAAAAAACACAAATTAATGAAATAATGTGCCATTTCTAAAACAATATAATTTTTATCCACAAAAAATTTAATTTTAAAAATTTTAAATTTTTTTCAGTGGCATTATTTCTATGGCCTTTACGCCAGTTTTTAGGGTGGAACAATGTCCATGGACGTTATAATATGACACCGGATAAATTTTTTTTTAACACTTTTTGTATTTCGGCGTGGCTTTTTCATGCTCTTAATGGGGGCATTATTTCAAACAAATAGTCCTCCAATCTTGGGGAATCAGTTTATTTTGTGTTTGAGGATATAATTCATTGGAGGTGACGCAAATACAAAAAAATAATAAGTTTCCTTTCAATGAGTAAACTGAACTTTATTCCTTAACAGTCAAAAGAAAAGTTAAAAATGCAAATTTTTGCAAAGTTTATTGAATCTTTCATGATTTATAAAAAAGAACAGCAAAAAATATGATCCTAATATATAAGTTTAAGAATTACGCAGCTTTTAAAATAATATAAGTGCAAATATGCAACAGAAAGAATTTATACGAATAAAATATATTATGTATGCATGCTTGAACATGCACAGACACGTTCAAGTAAAACAACAACATTAATGCATTTTTAAAGCAATAAAGGGATTAACGATGTTGACGGCACTTTAATTAGAGGTGGAACGGTGAGCGAAGTGATCTACTCCAACAGGAGGCTTAGTTTGTAGTGCCTTTGCAGATACAAATTCATTATAGATAAAGATCAACTAGTTGGTATAGGAAAACTATTTTGTCAAACAGCAACTACTGAAAAAAAGCTTGTAAGATTCATACTTCATATTTGAATTAACAGCCTGACAGTAATACCGACATACTGATACTCAATAACAGTATGTGACGATAATGCACGGAGAGCACAACAGACCTATACTGGCTTATTTGTATGTCGCAATGCATGGCCAAACAAACCCCTCCAATCAACCTAACCTAACCCATGTGCCGATAACAATAAAAAATACCGCTGTTGTTACCGAAATAATGTAAGACATTGTACCATTATCAATACCCATACCGTTATTCATTTCGCTTACCAGCCTTGTTATATTATCATGAGTCTGCATATATATAAAACTGGCCTTTATTCATCAAAATCGATATACGCACAAAATAAAGGCATTCCTAAATGCTTTACATTGTAACGCTTACAACATCAATATTTGACTTAATTTCAGGTTATATTTTCAGCCAAGTTATTTGCTTAAATACAAAGTAAATACTTAAGCAACGAACCTGTCAGTTAAAACCTTATGAAAGCTTCTTCTGATAAAAAAAATAGGCATATAAAGGAAATATTGATATAACAAAACTAGAGCCAGCAAGATGTAACTTTGAAAGAAAAAGTAATAACTACTTAAGCAGAAAACTAATTTATATCATTTGTAATAGTAACATTTCTTCATTTATGAGCTACACAAGCCTATGCTGCTATTTCGCGTATCTCCTTTACTGAAAAAGAGAAGCAGCATCCACAGATTTTACACAAAAAACCAAACATTTGGGATATACCTATTATGACTCGCCATAATTGATGACAATTTAGATCACATGGAATTTATTGTGCTCTTTTTAAACACAAAATTGTTTCCAAAAATTTTCAGCAAGTTCGGTGGAACAGAACGGTTGTTGTTTGAGTGTGAATAAAGAAAAGAATTTAATAGACTCAACACGAAATTATGCTAAATAAATTTCATTATTTTGAGCTTGTTTGCTATACAAATAAAATAATATTCATTTGATCAGGGATTAGTTTCTTTGATGCATTTTTAAATTTTACAAAGAATAGATTTATTACACTTTTTTTTGTAAATTTTTACAGCCACCACTGCTCTGTTTTTTGCCTAATACAATTATTTCCGCTTAATTGAACCCGGCTTAATTGAGTTTCCCGCTTTATTGCACTAAAAATCTAAAAAACCTGTCTATGTTAAAATACCCGTTTAATTGAGATCCGTTTAATTGCGTCACCCGCTTAATTGTTTCGCAAGTTAAGACCCTATAGCGAAAAACAAGAACAAATGTTTCGCTTAATTGATTATGTCTACTTAATTAATCTACATTAAAAAAATATGGCTGCTAAAAGGTCATGGTTCTGTTCCTTTATAAACATTGTACGATGAACGTACCTGATTTTTATTTTGTTTTAATAAACCTCAACAATTTTTCAACTTAATATATAACTAAAGAAATGAGTTTTATTTTCAACCTACGCATGTGTGTTTTGCTTTATTGCACATATTGCTCAATTAAGCGATTTTCGTTTAATTGCGTCGGCTATTCAATTAACCGAGTATTGCTTAATTGAGTTCCCGTTTAATTGAGTCAAAAGTCGTGCATTTTTAGAAACTCAATTAAGCGGAAATAACTGTAGCTGATTAATCTAATAGCTGGTTAATATAAAAGCATTTTCGAAAGGTTGTACATGAAACTGTTTGCTGGGTTTCCTAAATACCTTTTCGCTCATAATTATGTTTCATTTTCCAAAGCGTTCCAGCAGATATTGGTTAACAGACAAAAGTATGCAAGTAGTTCAACAACAGATCTTACAGTATAAAAACGTGCCTTAAACGTGCTGAAGTGAGACCGGCTGAAATTGTTTGTGTTTTTTAATTAAATCGTGTTCTTTTGTTTTTGCTTTGTACATGAATGAAAATCAACAAATAATTTAATTTATGAAAAAGTTAGTACTTACCGAACGTGTGTGTATAAAGTGTCATACAAATTTATATTTTATCAATATTTTTAATACTCGTATAAACAAACCACAAATAAGGTTTAATTTTGTACGTTCAAAATCTGTTTGTGTTTGCTTGCGGTGGTTTTAGTGCTGTTATGCACCACTTAATGGAAACACAATGAAAAATTAACTAAACGAAAACTGTGGTGTGAAGTGTTATCACTAAAGAATAAAAACACATAAACAAAGCTAATGGCCAATAACATTTTATTTTCATATACACTTACTGTATGTACGAATTTATAGTATGACAATGCATACTCGTATATTGAAAATACATTTTCAGATATAACTATGTATACTTATGTTTATGGTTTAGGCTTTAAACATACATACCTATGTACATATCTGTTGTATTTGGACATACATAATATCTCAACTTGAAATATTGCTTAGGTGAAATTTTAATGGAAAAATCTTTGAAAGATTAACTGAATTTGGCGAGTCAAACTAACATTTTCAACTCGAGAAATTTAATTATAGATAAGCGTATATGACCAATAAAAATTTGGTAATGTATTTTAGTGAGAGTTTATGCTGTATCTATTTTATTCTAGTTTTTTTCCAGTATTTTTATTTGTATTACGACCCCAATATATTGAATATTCACGTTTAGTTATTTGTTTTTAACCGGTTTTATTATATCTGTCAACAA
Source organism: Sturmia bella (assembly GCA_963662145.1). Taxonomy (NCBI): domain Eukaryota; kingdom Metazoa; phylum Arthropoda; class Insecta; order Diptera; family Tachinidae; genus Sturmia; species Sturmia bella. The sequence continues at coordinate 40,218,681 of OY759169.1, forward strand.
AGTGACGATAAGTAATTGGATGTATGTACTTAGTAAAGGAGTTGATTACTCAAGAAAACTTATATCGTATGTGATATACATACATATGTAAATACATTTTTTTGCAATAACTTGATTCTAATAGTAACGGCTAACTTTAAGTTTTCTGGGTGCCAGTATTTCGATCACCGGCAACTGTAGGAGCTCTCTAATGGAATGTTGTATTAAACGAGTTGTATGTTTAAGGATGTTGTCACCGATGGCTTCTTTTACTGTTTTGACTTTTAGATCATCTCTAATGCACCATTCTGAGTTGCCAATAGTTTGGAGTATTTTAGATTGAATTCGTTGAATAAGTTTTAAGTACGTTGCGTCGGCAGTGTCCCAGATTTATACGTCATGATCCCAGAGCCTAAATAGTTGTCTGAACTTGTTGTTTAATTGGTTTTTCTTCTGCATGATGTGATCTTTCCATATGAGCTTGGAGTCAATGATCATGCCAAGGTATTTCGCCTTTGTATCCAAAATAATAGGTGAGCCATTTATTTATCTTATTGTAGCAAATTTGGTTTAAATCAAATAAAGTCCTCTTTTCGTCATCCTTGTAGCAAATTTAGCACATCCATTTGATATTAAAAGACAACAAATACTGACAGAATTCAAAGAAAAATTCAAATTGAATTCAAATTTTTCTGTAGAAAAAAATTTGCAACAAACATATCAATTAGTGGTTTAGATCGATTATTCGATTAAACCTCTTGTCACAATAATTATTCTCGCTAAACTTCAAAATTACTGGATGAATTTGCAAAAAAATTATTTTTTGTTTTTTAGAAATGTTTGTCAGGGAAATGTGTGCACAAAATTTTTTTTTGCACTCAACATTTTTTAAGCGATGGCATTGCATTTTAAATAATATTTGGTATCTTCCTGTTTGTATGGATTACCTGAACTGTTGTATCATTGTTTACTTGTATTCCCCAACTACGGAACTACTCCAAAGTGTTGTTGAGTAGTTGTAAATTTTGTAGTGCACAATTAGCGTTTTTATGAGGTTGCAGTAAAGGTGTACAATCAGCAAAGGAAGTTTTGGACCGAATACTTTACCGTGAGGTACCTCATAGAGAAAATTTCAGAACACTGGTTTCTATATTTAACATAGAAAAATCGGTGGTGTAAAGAACTTAGTATTAGAGAGAAACCCATTGTTATTTGATTTTGTATTTTTTTAAGGAAGCTATACGCTATCAAACGCTTTTGTAACATCGAGATATGTTGCAAAGCAGAAGTTTTTCTTCGCCAATGTCAAACGCTATTTTATTTGTTGCTAGATATATCCGCTGAATAGTGCTTTCGTCTAAAACCAAAGTGACGATTGAAAATGATTTCCCTCTCTAGAAGTTGTATAAGTTCAAAGAAAAGTTTATTAGTTTACAAAAAAAAGCTTTAAAACAAATTGCCAAAAAAAATTTACTCTTTTAATGTAAACGTATTTTAAACAAGTAGCATAATACATAGCATTATGACTCAAAGAAATAATATAGTGGGTATGAATATTCAGTGGTTTTGTAATATCTTTGTAACAAAATTATCTTTTACTAGAATTGAAAATCGATAACATGTAAGATATTTGTTCTGCAACCTGAATGTTTTTGCATACATTGATTTGGAAGTAAAGCAAATTCTATCGGAGAAATATTTATTACAAGAAATTAAAAATGGTTGATATGCTACACTGAAAGAAAAACGGTTCGTTGCCGTGCTAAAACCGTTTCTTTCACCATTCTTTCATTAATAGGGCGAAACGTATCATTCCTGCTACTAAGGCTTCACCAAAGGGAGAAAAATTTGGAGTAATACCACATTATCATTTCTCTCACTCTTCATAAATGTTACGAAAAATAATTCATTCATAATACGAAAAAATCCTCAATAAATTTTAAATAAAAATTATGAAAAGTATATCATTCTCTCAACGAAATATTTTCATCAAAAAGGCAGATTTCCTTTTAGTTAAGTAGTTTCTTTTCAATTTATTTTCATAATTTTGCATTCATTTCTAGTTTTTGTATGGAATAGAATGTAATTGTTTTCTTTAATGCGCACCAAAAATTTCAAATACAATTTATATAGCAAGTACTTATTACCAGCCATACATTTTAGCTATCATTGTATGTTTGCCACTTTCTGCCTAACTATAAAAGGAGGGATAAAGATAAACTAATTTTTTAATGTATTTTCAGCATTTAAATCCTGTTAAATAACTTAACTTAGCATGAAAAATATGATTAAAAGCCATGCTAAGCTTGTAAAGAAACCTTATTCATAATCAAATCTCGTTACAAATTGTTGGTTGCTTCATTTATTCTAATTGTCACAATAGCTTCTCAATAATCGTGGGGTGGCAAACAACAGGCTTAGCAGAACAAATATAAATAAGCTCAATGTGAAAAGAAAATAGATTCAATGTAATTATATATAAGACAAAAAATTAATAAACATTTTTTTGTTTTCGCTATGAAGTTTTCTTAGCAGCACCAAAGAACAAATCTCTTCCTCCTTCATTGAGGAAACAGTTTTAGGAACCCGATGAAACATTACGTTTGCCGGAAACAATACTCATATAACTAATTATTTTGTTTTTGGATTCGCACTACTTATAGTTTGTCAAGTCAAACTCTTTTATAGAACGCCTTCCCCCAATGATTTTCTCTACTTGCTTTTCCGTATTTGTATTTCATTTCATACAAATTTACCCAGAGCAAGAATATGTAGTGGCATCGCATCACAAGTTCAAGGAAAAAGTGAGCAGTACATAAGCAAATTTTAAATAAATGTGCGTTTTTAAATCTAAAAAAAATTTAGCGCTATAATTTTTTCGAGATAATTCCTAAAATTTCGTGACCGGCCCCAAAATGTTAATCACATGCGAAATTTTCAATCAGGCCCACGCACTCATGCCCGACTTTTCTAAAATTTAATCACGATTGCGTGAGGTGACATGTTCACGAAAACTGAAAATTTGGAAATTTGGCAGAGTTCACGGGTTTTGTTAACACATGCAATCCGGAAAAATATTTTTTTTTTTTTTTTTCAAGAAGGATTCCTTATTATTTTAAATGGGAAAACTTTATTGAAAAAACAACAAATAATGAAATTAAAAAGATGATTTACGTGTGTTTATATAGGAAACTAATAAAACCAATAGGGAAACATTAATAGGATAACCTAATAAAATCAATAAGAAATCCTTATTGTATACAATTTACAAGAAAACCTAATAGAATCAATAAGTTCTTCTCTATAGAATTTTTTTTTTGTACCATGCAAATCGGAAACTGAGTAAAAACAAACGTGAGTAACAAGTTTTCTTCTTGGTATTATGTGTTTTTCTTGTTGAGACAATTAATAAGATTTGCAACATGGAAATAATAAGAAATGCCCATAGAAAAATCTTCTTTTCTCTCTGCTGGGATACCCCTCAGCCTAAAAACGTTTCAAAGAGAAAATCTTATTGAATCTATTAGGAAGTTTTCGCTCTGTGTGAGTACGTATCGATATTTTGTAGCCGATACTGTATCCATTAAGAGTATCGGTACTTTCACTTGATACTTGATTTTACTTAAAGAAGTACATACATGATTTCAATATAGTCCAAGGTCATTATTAACCGGTTCTTGAGTAGCAACATAAAACCTGAAGTGCATTTTTAGATATCACGTTAAGTTTTTAATGGTGAAAATAAAACTGTCGAGTAGTAAAATACAGTCATTTGAGAAGGCCAACAAAAAAACCAAAGCAATTGCCCAATTTGATTTGTGTTTTTAAGCAGAAGCTCATTTGTAATTTTAAGTGTTTTGTTATTACTTTAAGCTACTATGTATTTAATGTCGTTGTGTCCAACTTTCATAACACCTGCAACAGCAGCAACTATTTAACAAAAACTTTAAAACAATAGCAGCTACAAAAGCAGACATTTGAGGATAAAACTTGTTCTGCATCTATGAGCGCATGCGCAATACAATCAGGCATCGTGTATCATTTTACATTTAATTTGCATATTTTTTGTTTAATGTGTTATGTTGGTTTCATTATTTTTGTTGCTACCACAACCTGCATGTTTAAAAATTTACATAGTTTCTATTTTTTCTTTTGTTTTGCAAGAAAAATATACATGCACCAATACTTACTTGATACAAATTATTTTCACAACTGACTCGCAAACCTTAGTTTGCCCACAGTGTGAAATAAAACTGTAGCAATGTTAAACTAATGTAAAAAAAATAATAATATATATAGTTTTAATTTCTAATCCACCATTTTGATTTATTAGCATTTTGATTTATTGCAGCTTTCAAAAATATTTTACATTCTAGTACTATCTGTAAGATGCTTACTTACGTAAGCAGTAGAGACCACAAATAATGCAATATGCGAAAAATATTTGAAATATTTCTATAAAGATTTCACCCAAAAACATTTGAAATGAACCACCTAAAAGTAACACTTGGTGAGTCCGACTTCCTTCTAGAGAGGTCAAAGACCTGTACTAAATTAACCCTTGAAGTGATTTTTATAAATTAAAAAATTGTGGCAGCTATAATTTATTAACAGTAAGACAAAATTAATTTCTTTGAATAGATTAATATATGGCTTTCCTGCGGGCAGAAGATACATTCCCTATATTTAATATATAAAAATATATAAAAGAAAAATCGATAAAATCGAATCGTTCTAATTAAAAACCTGCAAAAAGTTAGCTTGTGAACTGAGCGCCGAAAAATAAACGACTGGAATTTGCGATTTTAAGATTTTTATTTTTTGTAGAATAGCTTGAATTGGTTAAAAGTTGGTTAGCCAAAAATTATTTTTAATGCCGTAACGAGAATCTCAGGTCCTATCATCGATTTCTAATGAGAACAGAGTATAATATGATTAAAAGTAATGATGCTTCCGAGCAGTTTTTGACTGTGGAGCTTCAATATGTAAAATATTTATACGCACAAATATTTGTTTGTTGTCTTCCACCCACAGAAAAGATAGTTTGAAAATAGTGAGGTCGATAAAATATTATTTACGTTACCATAAGATCATAATTATAATGAATGTATGATTTCTACTATTCTTAAGTTCATTGGAGCCCATTGAATACTTTTGTTGCGACTAATTCATGGGAACTACGATAAGCATTCCCGTGTCTAGTATTGTGCATTGGAATTACTACCAATTATTGATATTTGCAACTAAACATTTGCTTTTCTATATATTATAAATTACCAAACAGTTTTTTATCTTTATAAAATTCTTAATAGCGTCAAGTTCAAGCCCTTAAAGGGTTCCTTATTTTTTATTGCACAAATTTTTTTAATATTAAATAACTAACGAAAGCTCAAATTATGTAGCGAGGTTGTTACAACTCACTAGTAGTTGGTCTTTCTGTCACGGCTTACAGCAGCAAATCTAAGTTATATGTCAGGGTCCTATTTTACTCAAATTGCTGCGGTGGCATGGTGATTGCGGAGGTTGCGGTTCGAATCGTATCCAAGGTAATATATAAAAAAGAAACAACTATAATTAAAGAAGAAAACAAAAGAACAACATAAGAATTTAAAAATGCAAACAAAAAATTTTTAATTATTAATTATGATCAATTTTGTTGCCTATTGTATTTTCAATTTTATTGTCTCGAAAAAATTTAAAAATGTAATTATAGCTGGTCCAACCGCCGAAATTCGTTTGGCAAAAAATTCGGTTGTCATAATCGGGTATGTTCCGATTCGGATTGATTTAGCAAAAATTTTTTAATCCGCATAATTCATAAATTGTTGTTCTCAATTCAGCATGTTTTTAGACATTCGAAGTTTCTCTTCGAAAAAAGATTCTAAATGTCAAATACATAAACAACAGGTTCTTAGAAAAAATTTTAAATTATTTTAATTATAAAAGATTAAGTGAAAAATAGTTTTTCTAAAAACGTCTGCAGCTTTTTTTTTATCATATGTACGATTGCGGACACAAGAAAACAGCATCCAACAACTTGAAAGTTTTCTTTTTTGCAGTGTCTTATATTTTTCTTGTGTTTTGAAAAGAACTATCAGAGGACGAAGCCGATGATAACAGATAGCTTAACATAGAAATAGTCGCCGGCGGCAAACCAAAAACCGACGGTTGATGACCGTCTAAACAATGTTTTTACAATCACGCAGAAAAGTTTAAAAATTAAGTTAAAATATGACAAGAGCTGAAACATTAATAGATTATTCTGAGAAAGCAGCTCTGCCGCAAGCAGCAATCAGTTGCTCATGACCGCGACGCGTGTAAGGTTGTGAACCACGACCTTTGACAACCATATGTTGTAAAAAGAACGTATTGCCGGACTATTACAATGGAATTTAACCACTAAATACAATCATATTAATAAAAAAAATATTGCTTAAATTAAACTAAATATAGGAAATTTATTATAATTTCCTTTAAAATGTCAATTTTTCTTTTTCAATAAATTCTGATTTCATTAAGCACCCTGGCTTCATACATCAGCGTTTCTATCATTTTCTTAAGGGCAAAATGAAAAAACTGATGTAAACATTCGTGTACGTGTGATTTCCTTTTTGAACCAGCGTTACCACCTCAGCAGTGTGATCATTTAAAATCTTTTTTGCAAAGTGCCCACAAAATTACATGTAATGCTATTAATTTCTGTATTGATAAATAAAAAAAGAATTTTTTGATAATTTTCAAAAAACAATTCAAAGAGAATATAATAAACTATATTTAAAAAAAAATGGACAAATGAACCTATAAAAACAATAATGCATAAACGTAGTTCCAAATGAAATTACCAAATTAATAAGGGAAAATCAAAATACTAAAACAATTATTGTAATGGCAACGCTGAAACCTATGAAATTGCTTTGCATGTGTTAGTAATTAAGTTGTTAATGTGTTAGTTTCCATCAGCTATTTCTTGCAGGGCATTAGCCCAAAAAACATTGACATATCATACTTTAATATGTAGGGCAACTTCGTCTTTTCGAACATAAGCAAAATTTTTGGAAGAAATTGAAGAAAAGGTTTTTTTTTACTAATAATTGTGTGTAAATTAAATTTTTTTTTTATTATATTTAATAAAAAACACTTAAAAAAAGAGAAAATTCAGTTTTTATTAAAAAAGTTATCACTAGCATGAATAAAAGCCGATTCTATTTACTTTCACTCACCCTATAATACTCTAATTGAAAACGAATAAAAACATGTGGATTCGGATTGCAGAACACCAAAAATTCTATATTAATCCACTTTAGAGTAAATTCGGATTTGTTTTCTCTGTGTTGTTATATTCTCACATACGAAATCTTGTTATACGTGATTGAGTAAGTAGGATGTGTAATGCAATACCTACATTAATGGATTATACCTATTTTGGGTACCTGTAGCACATATGCATAGATATGACTTTATGTCCATACACTCATAGAAAAATGTATTTTCATACTGATGACAGCGTATCATAAAAATTTTAACATCAATATTATGCCAAATGACATCAAAGATGTAAAACCTGATATTTACCTGATGACAAAAGTCAATAGAGAATTTCGGCATAAATTGAGTGTCATCAATGTGAAGACTGTTGTGACATCAATTCTATGGTGCAAAATGTTAATAACTTTTATAAGTTTTATCAAAAGGAAAGAAATAAAACTGTGTTAAGTTTTATTAATTATAATTATATTTAAAAAAACTTATGGTTTAATTTATTATTTTTGTGTTTAAATGTATTCCTAAACGGTTGCAATAAATGGCATCAGTGTCAGAATGACATGGCATTGATGTAACAATTGTTATATTTATCGCTAATAACAATTAGAACACCTTATGTAAAATTTGACATCACCGTGATGAAAAGTGTCATGGGGTCAAAAACGATGTTTTTTGTCATCGTATTCATGTTAAAATACATCATAGCTATAATGGTTTTTCTGTGAGTGTATGATCGGATGTCTAATCCAATATCTAAATTAATGGATTAGACCTATTTTGGGTACTTGTCGCAAAGATGCATAGATATGACTTTATGTTAGCTATCATAATTATTAAGCTAAAGACTAACTTGGCTAAGTTCTTGTCAGTCGGAATGACTAAGGTTTAGACCAGTTGTGTGTACTAAAGAACTTATCATTTGAGCAGCAGGTTTCTGGCCCGCTCTTTTACAACGAATAAATTTTCAAAGGATTTTCGACTGTTTTGCACCGAACAGTGAAACCTTTTACTATGCTTTTGCATAGCTTTATGCATATGTGCATATAAAGTTGCAAGTAACTGCACATGCAATCATACTTGCCGCACTGCTTTGTACTTATACTTCTGTTTTATAAGCATATTAATATATGCAAGTGTGTCGCAAGTATACAATGTTCCGCTTGCGTTTTTTTTACTTGTTGCAGACAAAAAAAAAAAAAAACAAAAATTGGAAGTTATAGTTTCCGTTTGTTCCTTAAACGTAGCAAGACTTTGACACCAAAACGTCATTCTTTAAAGAATGTATTCGAGTTTGTTAGACTAAGAAGCGGCAAAAAATGGTTTTGTGTGTATAATTAAAATTTGAAACTCGATATTTTTTTCATTTTTATAACCGAAGTTTTTGTCAGAATGTTAGATTACACTTTCATTGTTTTTTCTTCTTCTTTTTTATCGTTTTAATAAAATTGTGTTATAAGAGGGTATTTTTATTTATTTATTTTTTTCTGTATACTTAAAACAAAAAATAAAGAGAAAACACCAATAAATTGTACTAGAGCGTTGTAGTAGCGGAAATTTTTACATTTGCGTGAACCAAATTCTTCAAAAAGAGGTTCAAGCACAAACTTTTCTTACACTCTGTCTTCTAAGAGTGTGAGAGTTGTTTTAGTTCCCTTCACTTTCGTGTTTGAATAGTTATAATGAGATCTGTTGGTATGTATCACTTTCGAATAATAACAAAATATTTTTATGGGAATTATAGTCGAGATGATGATTTGTTTATGCTGTTGTTATTAAATCGTGATTAAGTGTTTAAAGCTCAAGACCTCCATAGTGGTAGGCCAGCGATGAAATTAAGTTGCTAATGGGGTTTTATTAGTCAATTTATGTCGCTGTCTTTTATTAATAAAATTATGTAAATCGCTAAAATAAAAACAAACGTTTTTTTTTAACTTTGATTTTCAATTTATAGTTTCCACAAACACAAGCGACTTACCAAAAAATTTTTTAGAAATCCAAAATTTTTTTTGTAAGGTCGCTTGATTGCTTTGTAGCAACTGTGCATAAATGTATATAAAGAAAACTTAATTTCTTAATTTTCAAAGGGGCTAATTAGTCATTAATTCAGAGATACTGCATCGATTTATTTTATATACGGACTAGGAAAAGCAACAATAATGAATTATTATCATGTTGAGGTGTCAATTTGATAGAATACTTTTGGCTTGTAAAGTTTTGCCGCCATATCATGCTTCGCTTAATCTTAGGACGCTTGGACAAAGCAAGTGTTAAAAAATTTAATAAGCTATATTTCACTACAAACAAGCCACCTTCCGAAACGATTTTTGACGTACGTTTTCGAAAAATATTCAGCTTGGTTTGTATACTAGAGCCAAAGTTGGGTAAATATTATTTGTTGCTAGGCTCAATGTTAGCTGGACGCACAATAACAAAAAATGTAAAGTGGATAATTAATTTTATTAGGATTTTTGTAATTATGAACAGGTTTCACTACCAACACCTTTCTACCAAACCTCTAAGTACTGATGCGATATTTTTTTTTTAACAATATAAAATTAATTTTTTTTGTTGTGTTTGCTATGAAAAATTGATTTTCTAACTAAAGTTATATAAAATTACCACCTTGTAATGGTCTAGCGTTTTTGGAGTTTTCCCAAATGCTACACATTTGCGGGATTCATACACAAAAAGAAAAAGCTAGTTCTAATTTAAGGTTTTTTACTTGATTTTAGAACCAAGAGTATTTGAAAATTTAAGTACGCATAACAACAAAATTATTTCATGTTGGAATTTGGGGTTAAGCAGGCTGCAAAAACACCGAACCAAGTACATAATCATCATACTCAAAAGAAATTCAAGCTTTCCGTACTTTAAATCAGTCCAGATCAGTGCAAACAGTATGTACTTAAATCAAGTACGAATGTTTTTAAATCAAGTACCACATGCTTGTTTTTAAGTACTGATCCTGGTATCGGATTGAATATTTCTAAATACGAAACTGAAGACCTTACTTACCATATTTCTGAACCTGCTTGAGATTGATTTAAGTACAAATAAATTTAATTGTTTTTTCAGTGTATGTATTCAGGATCTATTATTTGTAAACTTCTTCTAAGATATGTTGTCTGTGACTGTTTGGCTTTTGTGTCCACTGTTTGAAGTCTATTTTCGCATTTGGCAGAATTTTCATCAGCCAATTAATAAAATAGAGCCCAAAATATGTTTATGATTAGTTTTTTGAGGAGGCTTATGCGCTTCTATTTGAAATTGAGGTGTTTCAAAGGATTGTAAAATATTTCCTTGGTTTAATGTACTGAGCTTGAGGTCACTTTGGTTTTAATAAATATATTTTTTATTATTAAAATCCTTGATATTTCGATACTCCTTTGTGTATCTTCTTCTGGAAAGTGTGTTGAAGAAGATACACAAAGGAGTATCGAAATATTGAAGATTTCAATAAAAAAAATATATTTATTAAAACTAAAGTGACCTCAAGCTTAGTGAATTAAACCAAAGAAAAATTAATGAAAGAAATCGAAAAACTGGTTTCCATAACTTTGAAGATTGTGATAACTCTTTCACCATATTTAAAGTCTGCTCTCAAATCCTAAGAAATTTGACTATGTCCGGATATAACCTAATTCTTTCAATATTATCCAAAACTGGCAACCAACAAAATAAATGTAAATAATTTATAGTTGAAGGTTTCGGAGTATAAATAAATTTAGCGAATTTAGCCTGAAAAAACGGTTGCATCTACAGTTTAAAAACAAAATTAATTAATAATTAGTTAATCATTTGGATGAACTAAAAATTTAATTGATGAAATTAAATTTCTTAATTTTTTAACTAATTAAATTAATTAGTTCAACAGCAAAATTAATTAGTTATTATTGCGATTAAAAAAATGTTAACTAATAAAAAAATGTTTTGGTTGATATTTCAACTTCTTTGTGTGATTTTTTTTGTGTATGTAAAAACCGGTATATTCAAAGTGGGGTTTAGACAAAAACCAATACCAATTCAATAGTTTTACATATCTAAGCAAACAGGCGCTATTAAATTTGCTTTGGCGCAATCAGTGTCTTCGATTTAACGTAGAATATTGATAAGATACACGGAGATAAACAAAAACCAAAAACGAAAGGACTAAATTGAGCACTCTGAAATTCTACTTTTTAGTACCGTGCTTGTGTTTTTGATATTGAATAAACAAAACCATGAATTTCATTTAATTTCATCTTTGTCACAAACTATAAATATTTTTTCCTATTTCCTATTTATTTTTTGGTACAACTGCAGAATGATTTTCCAGACTTTAAAAGCCATTTGAAAAATTAATTTTTAATTTTCGAAAGTGTTTTTTGTTTACGAAAATGAGTTTGATAGAAATCAATGTACATCAATAATTTAAACGCACTCGCGTGTTATCCACTCATAAACCAATAGTTTGACTCATCTTGATTAATTAAGATTTACTTATGCGGTCGGCGATCAGGGTCTATCTTTTCAACAGAACTTAAATATGAACATATGTATATATTCATGCGGTGCACACTTATTAACTTTAACTCTTAGCCTTATCGAAAATATGTAATGCTCATCTTAAGCAGAAAATTATACAAATATTTGTTTACAAAATAAATTTCTGTCTTTCAAATTATTATAATTTTAAGCCACATCATAGCTGAGATTGAGTTCTGCATGTAGTTGCTTCGTTTGCATTGAGTCTTCAAACAAATCACATTGTATACGAGTTGATTTCAAAAGTATCATAATCATTAAATTACAATGCCGCATTAAGAAACTTTATTTGATTTTGAATTACTGTTATTAAGGCAACAACAATATTTATTAAAATTGACATTAGTTTTATGATGAGATGAGATAGTAAGACATTCGAATAACGAAACGAAGTGAAGTACCTGAGTACGTTGCAGCGAATGAAGTAGCGAAGGCTCGCAGCCGCTTAAAACAAAGGAATACAGACTAGGTCGAAGGAGACAACAGCTCCGTAATTTGATAAATATTTTTCAAATTCTGTTGGCTTTTTTTGTAGAGATGAAGACTAACTTGTTGGGGTGTATACCATTGTTGTTTCAAGTCACTCATCAGCATGCAAATTCGCTTCGAACCCAGGCCACTGCTAATTGTTTAAATTTAATGATACATCGAATAAGGTAGCCGTTGTCCCTACGAGTACAATAAGAACAACTTGAAGAAAAATAGCATATAACAAAGAGATGTATATAAAGAAAAATGCAGAGTGGATATTAAAAAAACCGTGTGTTTTGCTTTGTCTTGTGTTCTGTGGTGATTGTGTGTAGGGTACAACTAGTTTAAAAAAATTTTTTATACACAAAAAATCGTATGTTAAGTGGAAAACTTAGTTTTTACACAAAAATTTAAATGTCCCCAGAGAGGAACCATTAAGAGAACTGAACGTTTTCTAAATAAAAGAAGTTAATAAAAAACAAGTGAGGGTGCTATATTCGACTGTGCCGAATTTTATATATCCTTTACCATCGTGTAATTAGAAATTTTTCTATACAAATGTGTAATATCAGGTCTTATATGAACTTTGATATCCCTAAGTTTATTTGAAAAGTAGGCACTTATGTATATTAAAATAATGAATTTTGAAAAAAAATTTTTAGGTAAAATAAATAATAATATATTTATAAATTACATTAAATAACAATCTAGTTTTTGTAACTAATGTTTGTAGCATACCACCGAAAACTATTAAGCCAAATATTAAGCCAAGAAATCCGAGTTCGAACCCCAGATGGGCCGAACATGAAAAATTATTTTTATTTAGTTTTTTTTTCGTTTTACTGATGTTTGGTAATTAGAATTAGCATTAGCAAAATTTTATTAAAAATCAGGCTGAATTTGTACGGAAATAATAACTTGATTCAATATCATAGTGTAACACAACATCTATGTATTTAAATTGCTTGTTGTACCTTTTTATCACGATGGCGACTTAAAACCTACCAGAGGTAAACAGAAAACTTTGCAACACAAAAGCAAATAAGGTAGAATATAAAAAAATTGCTAAAAAAACAATTACTTAAAGATTTTTCTTCCAAGTATTTTTATATTCCTCGAGATTAATGATTTCAACAACTTTTGTAAGCATAGAACGATGGGTTTTTATTTTAATTACACCTTTAACACGTGTAATGCAATACTTTTGGGATATATCGTATTTATCTAAATAAATTTTTCGCTGTTATGCTCCATTGTCCCGAAGAAGCTATCGTAATGAGCGCGAAATATCGACAAATATATTCGAATAAATAAATAAAATACATACAATAAAATAATAATATTATATCAACTGAAGCAACACAAAACTTAGAGGCTCCTTGTAAAATGAATGTATTAAAAATAACTATTTCTCTCAAAGAAGATTTAAAATTTAACAGCTAAAGTTGTGTTGGTGGGGATATTAAAACTAATTTAATAAAAGCGATAAATACAGATGTGAAACACGTATTTTTTTCAGTTTTGAAAGCAGTAAGCATAATCTACTAAATGTTTTTAAAAGAAATTATCCTAAAGTACAAACTCCAATCGTTTGTATAAAATGTTTACTATTTTATACGTATATTACAAACATTAGTTGCTAATAATAAATTGATTTTAAGTAATTTGCTTTTTCAAATTAATACACAGGCTTTCAGCAACAAAAAAGTTTATTATTATTCTAGTACTTTTTAATTTGCCAATTTTTTTCCCAAAAATGAAAAATCACGTGGCATCACTGTCTACTTCGAGACTCGAATCTCATGTGTGTTTGTGTTATATCGTAGAACTTGCCTCTGTTTAAAAAAATCAATCTTATAAGAAAAAGGGTAAAATTTAAACATAAATCAACATGTATACATCTAAAATGCCACTCCCATCAACAATCGGCAGTGGCTCAGTGGTAGTGTTAGCTACTTATCAACCTGCCCTTGCTGTTCCTATTGCTTTTTTTGTGTTTTTCTTTATTATAAAACAATAAATGTGGTAAAAAAATTTGAAATATTTTTTTTTGCTATATCTCAGTAATTATAAATCCGATTTAGCTTATTTTCAATCCCCAAGCAGAGGGGACATTTATAAAACGATTAAAGTAAGATTTAGATCAAAAAGTGGTCTGGTGGCTTTACAATCGGTGCCCGAAAATAGGTATTTTTTGACAAATCTATGTATGTAAGTATACCCGTTTGGCAAAGGGTATAAAAATGTAAACATGCTTTGACATTAGTGAAGAAACTGATGATTATCGGTTCAGTTAAGGAGGCTACCTTATCGAAATCTAAACAGAATCACATAGTTTTAGCAGATCATAATTATTATGTATGTTATTTAGTCGACGGACTCGACGACCGCATACAGCAACGAGTTTCTCTTAAACGCCAGGTAAAGCAACTAGTCATGAAAACTTGAACTGAAAAATTTATTAAAATTTCGCTACTTAGCACTGTACATATTATTCGCGGTATGTGTCGATTGGAATGCAAGAACGCGGTTGCAAACCAGAAAAACCACATTACATTACAAAATAAAAAAAATTTTTCGAATATGACTCAATACCTTGCACTTCTTTCTATTACATCATTGTTATCTTATATTTTTGAATCAATTATGACGGCAAACAGTTGCTCTTGGTGTTCAAAGTAATTAATATGTGTGTATGCTTGTATTTACAATGGTAAGAGTTTTAATAATATCCACGAAATTATGTATTTCTTTCTTATAAGTGGCTTGCTTAGATTAGCTGCTGATAGAGAAAGTGATACGTACATTGCGTGTTTTATGTAATTTTATTTTTGGGATTTTTCTTCAGCCAAAAAGCTATTTAATTTATAAAGATTTTTTAGCTTATAATTTAACGCTAAGTTGTAACAAAAGAAATTTTTTAATTTTTGTTTAATTCAGTTTTACACACTGTGCACAATGGCAAACATCATCATCTCTATCATGCTTTGTTGGGTTTTGTGAAAACTGAAACACACAAAGAAAAAAAAAGAGTGTATGAAAATCAATGACACTTTACAACATGTTATGAATTAAGTTGAACTAATGATTGATTGTTTCAACGAATATACTGTTAACACGAAGTCAGGTACGTTGTTCTTTAAAATGCTTTTGCAATCGCAAAAACTGTAATTTTTCTCATCTCAGAAGAGCCAAATTAAAAGCCATTGAACTTGACTCTTCTTTCCCACGTTATACGTTCATTTATAATAAATAATTTATAAATTCCTAAGTGCAATCTGGAAGGAAAAACCATCTTGATCTGAAAGACGTTTACATTGCATGCTTTGTCCACACAAGCTGTCAGTAGATTTCTTTCGTGTTTTTCTTTTAGTTTATGGCTTTTCTTCCTTAATTAAAATAACATCTTAATTACATATTTTCTACTCTTCTAACCTTCTTTTGTATTCATTAACATACCAGACAGTTTTATTTCAATACATAGAAATTAAAAAAAAAGGTAAATTGAGAAAAAGCTTTAAGACGTTTTCATTAACAGCGCAACCTAAATTGGAGCGCCCAGCATATTAAGGAATGCATGTCACATCCTCTTACAACTTGGGGGTAAATGTGAATTAATTCACAAAATGTACCATAAGTGCTGTGGTGCTACGAAGAGTCAAAACTGCCCAATAGAATTAATATTATTTTCTTTATGGAACGCGTTTACGCTGAGGGCTATGCCGGCGGAAAGGAAAGAAGATTTTTCTTTAGGAAATTCCTATTATTTTCATATGGTAACTCTTATTAATTTCATAAATAATAAAAGCACATAAGATCATGAAGGAACCTAGTTATTCATACTTCTTACTAGTTCCCATTTATTTTAGTATCAAAAAAATTTATAGATACAAATTTACTGATCCTAGTTTTTATTTCTTATGGACTTCCTTAGGTTGCTTTATTAATTTTTTCAAAGGAGTGATCCTAATCGGTATCATTGGGTTCCTAATAATGATGATATCATGTATTATATTTTCTTAATTTTCCTTAAGTTTCTTGATGACTGAGTTGGTTGAGTAGCCGACTGACAGCCGCACCGTTTTAGATTTTAATCAAACTTTCCAACCTTCTTCCAGAACAAAGTGTTTTATGTTACAACACAGTGGAACAAATTCAATTTAGCAAAAGTTGAGTCGATTCTGAGGGTTGGCTGTGAAAATAGAGGCTAAATTAGAAGACCTGTATCGCTGCGTTTGTTTATCTCAGTTGGATTTTTTTGAAATCGGCTTTCGAACCTTGCTGTCAAATGCCGTTTTTCAACATATTATTTATCTGGTTCTCTTCATAAGCACCACAAAAATTTTCTAAATCAATTGGTGAATAAATTTTAATTGTTGTTAATTAATTAGTCGACGAGTTATAGCCAAAAAAAATTTTAAATTGGCAGTTGATTCTAAAGTGCGTAGGTCGACTAAAAGAATTGGAACTAACATAAACAAATGCCGCTACACGGGTCTTCTAATTTAGCCTCTATTTTCACTACTAACTCTCAGAATCGACCCAAGTTTTGCTAACTTGAATTTGTTCCACAGTGTATTTATAGGTCTCTATCATAATTTTTTTTCAAAAAGCTTTTTCATATTAAAACAGTAAGCCTTCCTTCTTGAAAAAATTCATTGAAGTATCCTATTAGCTTTAATTAGGTATTTAGTAGACACAGTTTGTGCAGCTCTACAGCGATGTGAGATCGGCTCTCACATCTCTTGTGTATTAGGGAAACACATCTAAGTATTAATTTTTTATGAACGATAACCCAATGGTCTTAGCTAGTCCTACTGTGTCTCTAGTGTAGTCCTACTGTATGATCAACCCCGGTTAGTATTCCTTTCTCGACCTTGTCACGGAACAGACGAACTTTTTATGTTCCCTACTCAGGAGTCTCGCATACGAAAATTGTCGTAACTAGTCCTATAAAATATAAGGTAATGCTTTGGCAAAACCTGGTGCCCACAACATCTCTCAGTTGTTGAATATATTGGCGCTCTAGTGATACAAAACATTTATGATGGTGAACAGAATAAGGATAGAATTATAGCTGGAAGGAATACATTTTGCATAATATAGAATTTTATGAAGTAATCGTTGAATAGCTTTTTGTGGTGGTCACTGTAAAGTAGTTATCGCTTTTCGCTATTATTGTGCTTAAGAACCGATTTTGTTGACGAATTTGACGTATGGGACAAAAGTTTCTTTTTTATACTTAAGCAAAAGAATCGACTGACTTACATAATGATAGCAAGCAAAAGATCTCTTGGTTGTAACCAAGTTTTAAACACATGTGCATATAAGGAAAAATATTGTTTATATTTTTTTTTCTGTGCAAATGTTTGCATTTTCTACCATTTAAACAACTTTTATAAGCACTCATATGAATAGCATGTCAGCCTTCATTTACATTTTTTATTATTATTTGTTGTAGAAGTATGGCTGTACAAAAAATAAAATTCTCAAGAACAGAATATTTTTTAAAAGAAAGCCATAAAAGTACACTGATCTTGATTATTACTAGCTCAAGTTGAAGCCGGTTAAGCAACGTACATAATTTACCTGCAAATATCTACCGGTATTGACAGAAGAACAAATCAACTTATTTCACCATCGTTGTAGTAACATTTTCAAAGATACCAACTTTTAAGAGAATACGAATAAATATGAATCTGTCTGTGATTCGTATCATAAATTCCAGTACATAAATAAACATAGATACATACATATAAATATGTATGTCGTATGTTACTGGTTATTTGTAAGTAGTCTTATTTTTTTTTTTTTTGCTTTTGCTTGTTATAAATTTCATTGGAATTGTAAGAAGAAAAAAAAAACTGAAGATATTACATCGTAACTATTGGCGTCTTAAAACGATGAAAAGTAATGCAGTTTCATGGTAATTAATTCAATTTCCTGTTTCGATATCATATTACTTTAGGATTTTTTCTATTTGCGGTTAGTTGTCAATGTGTTGTGTCGTTTCAGAAGTGATGCAAAACGCCTTATTTTACAATAATTTTCTCAATGAACAAATGGCGATTTATCTGGTTTTGTGGTTAATAAACACAGACTAGTTAATATGAGTGCAATAAATTATATGGCAATATTTTTGTTATTATCGTCTTGACATCTAAAAGTTTTGTCACAGGAAAACACTGCAATTTGGTATCAATTACTGCACTAAAGTTTTGCGCGTATGCGAAATAAGTGTAGATAACTTTTATGCTTCCGGCATCTTTGAATTGATATTTGCATGCAGGCAAACTATGCCTGCAAAATTCATTAGACTTGTTTTGACTGATTATAGTAGTCCATTCTAAAGAAAGGTGAAGTATAAATTTACAAGGCAGAAACTTGGAAAGGAAGTAAAAATTTTTGAAACAAAAATGCTTGGGAATATTTGATGGTAAAATTTTACTGTAAAAAATTTACTTTTATTTACTATTATGATAACACTGCTTGTAATATTATTTTTTATAAAACAAAGAAAAAAACATTTTTTTTCTTACAGATTTGCAGCTGTATTCATAAACACATTGAACAGCATTTGAAACATATTTTAGGGCATTTTTGATAAAACTGTATTAATAAATGAATTTTAAGCTAAAATGTTCACTTTAACGTCTTTTTAAATCAACTGTTTTTAAAATTTCTTGCACCCATGTTTAAGGCAATTTTAAACTGACGTTTGTGTTGTTTGTTGTTTGTCTGTTTACATTTTCTGTTGTGAAGATATTAAAATATCGTAAAATCAAAAATATATTCAAATCAGATCCGATGTACATATATAAATCGTTTCAAAAGTGATTTTGTTAGTGCAGTTATTTCAATTTTGCAATAACTGTCTGGCACCAAAAGCTTTGATAAAATAATAACATCTGCTTTTTGGCATAAAAACTTGCTTAAGCTTAGGCACAGGTCCAAGTTCTTGGAAAATCTATTTTTTGTATTTCGTGACCATATATTAATCGATGCGGTAAGTTGTTATTGTTCGCTTCAAGCAACTGTATTTTGTTATGGCATTAAAGTTTTGGGACCAGAACCTCTTCAGGTTCGCGTACAATCCCACCTTCTCACACAGCTCGTGCCACAATCGATTTATTGAAAGACACGTTTGATGACCGCCTAATTTCACGTTTTAGACCTGTGAATTGGCCTCCAAGATCTTGTGATTTAAAACCGCTATACTACTTTCTGTGGGGCTATGTAAAGTCATTGGTCTATGCGGATAAGCCACAAACGCTTGACCATTTGGAAGACAACATTCGCCGTGTTATTGCCGATATACGGCCACAAATGTTGGAAAAAGTCATCGAAAATTGGAGGTCCAGATTGGACTACATCCACGCCAGCCGTGGCGGGATGCCAAAAATCTTATTTAAAATGTAATGCCACAAGATTATCTGTCGGATAAATAAAATGCATGTCAATCGAATAATCCATCGTTGTTTTATAGCAACTTAAAGTTCTATACATCGATAAAAACACCCTTTATATCTCGGCTGTTTGTTTAGCCGAGTCTGTTGAATTTTAATATCATACACGTGCAATGATGTACAAAGAATTCGGAACTAAAACATTGCTTTGAGTTAATAAGTTTTCTCAGAAACGCAGTTTTAACAGACATATCTATCAATACTGATCCAGAATGTATGTATATATTTTATTTGATTGAAAATGAAAATTGTATACATTACAAACGAAATCAAGGAATCACTTACATATGTGCACCTCAGTACCTGTTGTGAAGAGCATTAAAATGTCTGTTAAGTTCACCAAAAATATTTTCTATTATATTTACTTTAATATCAAACAATTTCAAATATCAAAATCTATTTTTGAGTCGACTATAATAATAATAAAAAATTCTTTGAAAAACTCATTTATCTGGTCCATTCCAAATTATAGAAAATGTTCGTAACTGAGCCAATTACAATTTAAATGTATTTTGTCTTGATCTAAGAGTTTTGTTATTGTAGTATAAATCATATTTTCGCTGAATGACATACATAAGAACCCATGACTAATGGGAGAACTTGTTTTCAATAAATGACTACAACAAGTTGCTGAATTTTATTAAAGCGAACTTGAAAACATGCTGAACAACTCTTTAGCTTGACATGCTGCACTCTATTTAGATAACTCAAGTCATCACGACTGTGTATCGGAATGTTGCATATAATTTTAAATGTACTAAACTTTTTAGGTGAATGTAATTTATTTCGGATTTACAGTAACACGTAACAGACTTATTGCCAGTTTTTCTTAAACTCACATACATAAATGTTCTTTCGTATATTTATGTTGAAAGCAATAATAAATGTTAATATTTTTTTATTGTTTTATTAAATACAAAATCAAGAATGAAAATTTGTGTACGCTATAGAAAAACAAGAAACTTTTTTTATGTGGAAACATTTCGTAAAAATAAAACCTAAAATAGTGCACAATAAACACCTAATAAATTAGGACAAAGTTAATGGAACATCTCTGTGGGTTTCTTTAAGAAGGAAGCCCTGTTGTCTTAATAAGAAAAGTCATATTTAAAAACTTAATATGGAAACTTAAGGTTCTTATTAGGTCTTCTTATTGATTTAACAAAAAAAATTTCTTCTTTACTGATTCGAAGCCACAACCGTCCGATTGTCAATCGGCCAATTACCTAGCACCGCAATCAAACCACTCGAAGAAATTCAATAAAATAGAATAAATGATGTATACATGATCGTTATTAGTCTTATTAAATACATAAATAAGGAATAAGTCTCTGAAAAAATGAATAAGGTAACTGTAAATAAAGCAAACCAGCTGCAAGTCCCAGCGACTCCCACGGGATTTTGAATAAAACACACAATCCAAGTAGCAAAGTGTATTTATATTAAAATATAATATAATTCTTAACAAATAATTAATAAATTGTGATACATACTTTTTGGTACGGAAATCACTAGGATAAAATTCATAAAACTACAAAGTTTATTGAGTTACAATTTACTCGACGCTACGCGCAACCAGCTCGTATGATTTCTGATTACAGAATAAAGATGGCTGCAAAAAGGCGCATGTTTTTGAGCTGACCTTAAATACTTCGGTTATTTGGAAAGTTAGTACAATCAGAGAATTATAATTTGGCGATGCCAGACTTATAAAATAAAATCATTAATTTTGGTGTTAGCGTTAACAGTAACCTAATGACACCAATAAGTTGTTTGTGAACTTTTGATCAGAGCGGACGTGGTTTTTGTGATGTGTAGTCGTTTTATTTTTTTATTGGCTTATTTAAAAAAATATTGTATGTTTAATAAGCGTGTATTTGGAAAATTATGTACACGAGTAGATATATGCCAAATGAGATCTTAATAAACACAAAATATTTTTAAAAATAAATCTGTCAAAGTAAACATTCGTAATAGGTCTTATCGTGGTTATTGTGTCGCCTTTTTGTTCTATATAGTCAATGTTTTGCAATGCTGAAGAGTTTTAGATAAATGTTGTTAACTGGATAATGTAGACGGCATATACTCTGGACACTACACAGTCAAATTAACAACAGTTAATCCTGACATACTCAGCTTTGCAAAAATAAATGTTCCGTTTTACAGTTATAACCTTTCTTTAGCTTAATCAAACATCCACAAACATTTCCAATGTTTATTTTTTCGCCTACCAATCCCTCTTTACTACATTATCAGTACCAGTACAATGCAATACATATATGTATAGGGATCATCGCTTAAGTACTGGTCCCAGTCTACAAAAAAAAAAAAAAAATTCCATTATTAGACAGAATTTACAAGAATCCGTAATATAACCAATATGGATTTATGGATTTTTCTTTGCACGAAGCATAATAGTAAATAGGAAATGTGAATAATAAGTTTCCACCTTGATTTTATGTATTTTCCTTACTGATAAAACTAAAGAGATTTACCACATGACACTGATAAGGAATTTCTGTAGAAAAATTTCAATTTGATTCAGCTGGGATACCCCTCTGCCTAAAAATTTTGCAAGGTGAATATCTCATTGATTTCATTTGAGGTATTTATCTCTGTGTGCCATTTTGTTTTCCAAAAAATTTCTTAGAATATTATTTATATTGTTTTAAGGTGCAAATCGTTCGTTGTAATGTTTGTTTTTTCCTTTTAATTATTTAGGTGTAGGAAGTAGTACTAATAATAAGACAGAAACTGTTGTAGACCATAATCAGTTATGCGCAAGTCTTGATTGTGTCATACCATTGCAAAATCTAAAAAAGGACCAGAAAAGATTTAGTTAAAAAAATGAACAGCTGTAGGAAAGGAGTAAAATCTCCTTGAAAATTGAAGGAATATTAAAAACACAAAACAATAATACATAGTGACTTTGGGCAAAGCTGTTGTTACACATTTTTAATTATTTTAAATAGTATAAATATTAAGTTGTTGTTTATAAACCTTTTGAATTAAACAATGTCATCAACAACCACAACGACTGCCCAAACTACATCGCCGGGCAGTGCAAGACGTGTACGCACTGATTTAAAAACGTCCGAAAATGTTTACTTGACATCTAATTTTGTTGGAATAACACGTTCAAGAACATCGTCACCCATAAATATTAAATTAAGGCCACAACACAGTACAACAGCAACTGCATATTCCTCCCCGCAGCAACAGTCTTCATCATATCACCAGGGTCGTTTCATTTACCGCGACAAGCTCAGTGACCGTAGCAATAAGTCAACAGCAATCGCCGTCGCAAAAACAAAAAATAGTGCCACAAGTAAAAGAACTTTTTGCAAAAGTTCAAATATACCATTGGCAACAGCAACAGTAACAACAACGTCAACGCCGACAACTGTTGCAAACACCAGAAAATATATCAAACGTAGTAACTTTGTATTGATGGCTGCAAAACACGTTGTGGATGATTCACACATTCTTTCGACAAGTGCTCCGCACGAGGGCTCAACATATCTTAGGTGTATTTTTAATTTTTTTTATTGTCTGCCACTGCCTGATATGCAGCAGTGCATTTGCTTTGAATTTAAAATTATTTAACTTGTGCATTTGAAATTGTCCGTTAAGAAAATATCCATATATGAACTTACTTACAAACTTTATTTTAGGTTTCATATTGAGTTTATTCAATTGTTTTTTCTTATATCTTATTTTTTTGCTTTTTATTTATAGCGCACATTTGCCTGCACGTGCTACTCGCCTCCTGAATCGCTCTCGCATGCAGCAACATTGTACACTGAATAACGACGATTCCGATAGTGCTAAGTCTCCTCTGACTGTTCGACGTCGCACGAACACTGCATCTTCGCGCACTTCAACAGCATCATCCACCACCAACAACAATAGTGGCAGTGGCAACAACCAAACTAACAATTCCACAAATTCATCGCTGCAACGTAAATTTTCCCATTATCATCACCACCATCATCATCATCAAGTATCTTCTAGTTACCATCAACGCGATACGCACAGTTCATCAGACGATCTCATGTTGTATGACAAATCATTTAGGAATGCCATGATTCAAGATGTGTTGCAGTTCAAAAAACAATTGCTGCGCTTACGCAAAATACTGCAGGAGGTGAGTTTAATGACTGAAAGATTGTTTCTTTTTTACTTTTAAACTTTATTTTTCATTTGATTTTATAATCATCACATTGCATACTTTTTGTCCGGCTCTTTTTGCATTTTAAACTGCGCACAATATGCACAGTGATCATATTTTATGTTGTTCTTTGTTTATTTGTGATTTATTGGAACATTTTTTTACACTAAAGAATGAAAATTTTTTGACGGGGGTATGTGTAGGTTATACCATGTTCATACATGCGCCTTTATTGAGATAATCGCAATAAAGTCCATTATTGAGCTCAATATTCCATACAAAAAGTCAATAAAGTTATTGCTTAATAAACTCAAAATTGCTTTGAATATTGAGAAAAATATGAAACACAACACTGTAAAAGATGTGTTTAATAAGCAAAAGTATACAGTGCGAGATGAATGACGAAATAAATGTCAACAAAAGCCAACAAAACAAAATAATAAAAAAAAAATAAAAAAATAAAAAAAAACATAAACGTTTTTAAACATTGCAGCATTTCCAAATTTATATTTCTCTTTCTTTTTATTATTGCCGCTTTGGAGTCATAACATGAACGCACTACTTGTACAAGTTCCATATTTTTATTGTACAACACTAAAATCTTTTTAATAAAAGGCAGTTTTTCTTCCATTTTTCTTATTTGAAAATATTTTTCACTTTTTCTTTCTCACTACGAAAACAAAAACAACAACTTTTTTCCAGCTGTCAAATACTAATTGAGTTAGCGCAATATTTGTATGTATGAACGCAAAAAATATTATGTCAATAAACTGAATATTATCTCAATTAGAAATGCATGTATGAACAAGGTATTATTTTCTTATTTAATATTATTTCATAATATTCTACAGCAAGCCATTTCATACACAAGGTGTATGGAACAGTAATATAATAGAGCTACACAATTTTGGGCCCTATAATTAGAAAGGAACTGCAATTAAAAATTGCTGAAGTAAAAATAGTTGGCAATTAGTTAAACAAAGATTTATACAGAGTCAGGGTAAAAGCTTTTTACCCACTCTTCAATTATATTAATATAAAAAGGCCTTAAGTTACAAAAAATTAAAAAGCAATTTTTTTGGCAGGTTGTGATTCCCGGACATTATATATGGATGGAAAATTTTACAATTCCATAATTAAAAACGATCCTATTCACAAAATTTTGGAAATACCTATGCACACCTATTGGCTTACTTTTGGAATAAATTTGTTTTTAAAATACCTATCGTCTAGTCATAAAACACAAATGATTCACAGGCAAAAAATCTAGGAAATCCCATCGTTAATAAACTTTGAAGCATTTGGTATAAAAATTTTCATAGTGAAATGCTCTAAATGTTACTTAGGGCTTTTTTGAAATCGTAACACAATGTGAGTATCCGATCTACGTATTTTGAGCGTATGGATATATTTTCGACTGATATCTCTATGTCAAATCATCATTCAGTTTTAAACATTAGTAAAAAGTATAGTCAGTCTTGAGATATATATGATGCAAGCTGACGCTGTTTTATAATAGCATTAATGTAAACATGTTCATTATAACGAAATATTAGTTCAGTAATTAGACTAAGCATACCCGTAGAACTGCTTAGAAATTAGTTCGCCTACCGAAGGAAAAAAGATTTTCAAACATATTATTACTTTAAAAAAGTACTCAAAGTTTTAATCCGTGACTAGTTGTGAAGTTGAAAAGACTAAAGAAAACAGTGGTATCAATAAAAAAAAATTCCAAAAGTTTGCATATCGTGCGCTATTGAAGAGATATTTTGAAATTTAAATCAGCAATAGAGAAAGAGTTAAGTTTTAAGCTTCATGGGATTTTATGTCTATAGCTCAAACAGGACGTTGCTTTGGGCCAGAAATGTATCCACTTAGAGTACGAAAAACTCACTTATGTCCTGGTGAAAAAATATAGCTGTAAAGGTATGATATTTCTCAGTTTCAGAATAATTTGTGTGTTGTTTTTATTCAAAACCTTATTGATAAACAAGTAATTTTAAGCCTTATTTTCACTTTATTGTCAAGCTTTGAAATTAACATATGTTGATTACTTTATCGGGCTGGAGTTCGATTTTATTTCTTCAAAATAAAGAAAAAATACAACAATTAACATTTTTAAAGAAGACAGGAAAATCGTCAGCACACAAATAGCATCGAAATTTAAGTTATATGACAGCAATTTTATTTTTTTATATAATAAATAAAATCTAACAAATTTATTTTTTATTAATTCAGGTCCAAAAATGAACGTTTTTAAAAAATTGTTGCTGTCTTTTTCTATATGCCGATCAACTCATCAGGGCTTTAAGAGCCAATTGAAATTTATTAACAACTGATGAGTTAATTCGCACCAACTAAATCTCGTCGGCATATAGACAGCTGAAAAAGACAGCAAACATTTTTTAAAAAGGTTAATTTTTGGACCAGAATTAATACATTTTGATTGGCTCTTAAAGCAAATAAATAATTAAGGTCATATTTGAGTTTATTTTTAATACAATATACAGAAAAAAAGGCTGTACTGATCAGCAGTAAAATGGGAAGTATTTCGAAACCTTGAAAAAAAAAATAGTAAAATAATAGTAAAGAAAAAGAGCTTGCAAAAACAAGATGCAGTATAATTTTTTGTTCCTATTGGTAATAACAAGAAAGTATTGTTTAGTCAATCAGTCGAAAATCTTCAACTAAAACAATAAAAAAAAATGAATACCTGGGCTTGCAAAGGCAAAAATTATAGATTTGGTATATTTCTGAAAACCGAACTTGTGATATTTAGTATTTTTGTGTAGGCTCACCAAAAGTTTTTCTCAGGGACCTAGAAAAAATTGTATAAATATACAATTTTATTATTTCTTATTATTTATAATAAACAATTCCTTAAGCTTAAGAAAATAATTATATTAAATATAAAAAAGGGGTCGAAGAAAACCAAATATTTAGCTATTAAACATATTTCATTATTAAGTCCTTTTGCTGATCTGCTATTTATTTTCATCTCCTTTTTTTAGTATTTTGCGGTTTTCACAGGGAAAAGCATTTGAAGCCACTAAAAAATAATGTTGGTTAAAGACTTTGTTATTAATTTCTGTCCTATATACTTGAAAACTAGTTTTATTTAGGTTACCTAGTATGCTACATTGATGAAATTGTACGGCTTGAATATTTGGGTCTGTACCAAATTTTAATGCCATCACCCATTTATAATATTTTACTACAATTGCTACAGAAAAAATTAAGAGGTTAGAATTACATAAAAAGCAATATATTATCTATCCTATTGTGTGACAAACTGTTGTTATAAAATCTTAGCAGTCTTAGAACGTTTCTAGATCTCTTGTGGTCCGAAAAATCTATTTATAAATAATAACCAGAAATTAGCTTAACTATTTATTTACTTTAAGCGCTAATTGAAATGTAGTATTTTACGGTCTAATAATATACCTTATTAATGTTTTCTGGCTTTTTTCGGTAGACTCGAAAAAATTTTCAAGTGTACTTATGAGTTGATTCGCATCAACGAAATATCGGCAGCATTTAGATGGCTGAAATTTCGATTCTCATTTTGTTCGTAGGAATTATGGAATAAGTAGTTAGGTTTCAAAAATTCTTTTTAGAATTTATCGAGTCTACTGATGAGTTGATCAGCATCAACGAAATGTCGACGGCATCTAGGTGGCTGAAAAATACAGAAATTATTAATAATAAAATAGAGCTCTTAATGTAAAATAATATCAAATAAATATTAATTAAATTTAACATAACATAAAATATTTAACAAGTGTGAATATGTAGAACAGGTAATTACAAAGTTATTATTTAAAATAAAAATATTAAAATTTTTATTTGTTAAAGAGTAATAGTAACACAAATCATGTTGCATTGGCATGAAAAACGAGGTATTACGAAACTAATTGAAATATAATATTTTTTTTATCAGTTTCAAACCAATTGCATTGTCATAGATTACAGATGTTCAATTCATGTCATAAACGATTGCAGTTTTTGCTTTCGCTAATTAATTAATTTTTAATTCCAATAAACTGAAAATGTTATGTTACTTTCAGACCGAAACTCTCAATCCATTTGAAAATGATAATGGACAACTATTTACATCCTGTGGCCTAGACAGCAAGCTCTTAGATGACATTGATTTGGCCAGTTTGACATCGTCAACAACTGATGACCCCATACAGGAGCTGGCGGATTTACGAAGACAGGTGGTTTATCTTCAGGTATTTGCACGTTATTTGAAATTTTACTTTTGTTGCTTCATTTTTGATTGCAATTTGTGTCCAATACTGATTTCTGAAAAGCTTTTTTTTAAACAAATTTTAACACAAAAAGATAGTAAGACTATTTTTCAATCGATAGAGAGAAAAAAATGCTTAAGGTCAGCTGATAAAAGTCGTAATCAAAATATGTTTAAAATCACAAATAAACTTTAGTTGCAGTTCAATTTTAGTTTGTTATTGAAAGGTAAAATTTCAAAATAATAAACGAAATATCCTGTGAACTGCCATAAATTTATATTTAGAAATACATACATACATAAATGTTTGTTTCTTCAACTTTTAAGCAATCTCTTTATTTGAATTTTTTGTTTGTGTCCAGCAATTATGTATATGAACAAAAAAGCTATACAGCATGTCCAGCATTTTTTCTTTATTTCTTCTCTATTCATTTATTGACTTTTATGTGAACCTATTTTTAACCAGCTAAAGTTTTAGTACGAGTTTAAGTTGCTTTTTAATGCTCTTGTGTTGTATTACAATTAAAAAATAGTTTTAGTGTTGGCATAGTTAATCTTCATTTGTAGATTCATAATAATGCGATAGAACGATATGTTCGAAGTGGAAGCAGACTTAAGGGGTGTTATGTCCTTTGAAATCGTTACTGAATAGTCAGCATAATGTTACACAACTGTCAAGGTACAAAGATCTAAACATACTAAATATAACATACACATACATATGTTGTATGGCAATATTCCGCAAAGTGCTACCAAATACCTAAACATATTCCACAGAGAGGAACAAGTTTTCAGTTAAGGATTGTAGAATAAAGTGCGCGATTTCTTGCTGTAGAAGTACTATTGTTACAAATATGCTCTTATGTATGATAAATATCTTCATATGACGTAAATTTGGTACAGCTTTTCCCTAATAATCGAAACTTTAATTTTAACCGCCAATTTTTACGAATCCGGCATACTTAAATAAAATGCTATCTTTGGGCAAATTTTTTATAAACTAAATTTAGTTCTAGGGCATTCTGCTTTTAGGAAAAGAGTAAAGGATCGCGGTGTTCTTGTTGTGGCCATGTCCATGGATACAAACAACTAAAAATTCATATACACACCTATAGACCCATCAACAAACAAGAACGAAAATAAAAGTCGGTGAAAATAGAGAAACACTTGCGGTTTTCACTAATACTGATACTAAATTAAAACCTCTGCAATGCTAAAAACAGTAGTAGATGTACTAAATGTAGTAAGTGGATTTATTTACCAGTATGAAACAGCTGAGAGAATTGGCGTCACATATAATAAAATGAATTGTATACATTTCTTAAATTTGCAATGGAAAAGAATTTTGGCGGTAAAATATCTAAAGAAAAATTAGCTGTTTTAACTTTTTTACAATACCAAACAGAAAGTCGCTCATACTTAGAAGCTTAAAATAGTATTATATTTAAAAGAATTTTAAATATAATACGAAGTGTGAAAACCGCTAATATTAAAGAGTATATTTTAAGGTTTTATTTGATCAAGAACAAAATTTAATGCAAATAATTATTTTGTCTTACAAAAATTTTGCAAGAGCAAACACAAATTTGTTCTAAACTTTATTTCCACTCCTTAAGCAAATAAAACAATAAAATATGCTGTTGTGAAATTTAATGTTTTTAAATTTTTTTTCTGACTTGTTCTGTTCATCGTTGATTGTTTATGGATCTGTATATGCGCATATGAATTTTTAGTTACTGATTTGCATGTATTTGCCCTAAATAACTGTAAAGAAAAAAGTTGTGGTCAAAATGGACAAACAAAAACTTGAGTGTGACCGTACCGTAATAGTACTGTTAAATGATAGCACGAACTAAAGACCAAATGGTTACTAACGAGAACCTTTAAAACAACTGTACCATAGTTTTGGCGTTAGTTTTATTTTTTCTGCCTTATTTAATAAATACTTAGCACACACAACTATTTTGAAAATTTTACTAAAGCCAGAACAATAAATACTAATTTGATCCAAGTACCATATTTTCCGGTTCAAATAATAATGTCAATTTTCAAATTAACAGGTGTCCCCGCATAAAGATCAACATATAAATTTTTTACTTCTTGCTATTTTTGGTGGTTATGCAGGCATGTAACTGCATATATTGTGCAAATGTCCTGTTTCTATCTCTTAAGGTTCAAAAGTTATAGCTAATTTCAGTTTCCTGTGTAGAAGCACCCTTTAGTTCTTAACTTTTTGTCATTGTTATTGTTTTTTTTTTTGTGTTTTTTTGTAGAACCTACTTAATTACATATCCTGTGAAAATTTCAGCTCTCTAGCTGTAAAGGTTCGAAAGATAATTTTGGCTAATTTTCACAGTTTCTTGTATAGAAGCACCCTTGAGTTTTTAAATTTTTGTTGTTTTGAGTATTTTTTTGTAATCTTTGTAGCGACCGGGTTGCTCTTATGGTTCATAAGTTACAGCTAATTTGAATTAATTTTTACTGTTTCTTGTATGGGGGCCACCTTTAGTTTTTTTGTTGTTGTTTTTAGTTCTTGTTGTTGTAGCGACCACTACAAAAATTTCAGCTCTCTAGCTCTTACCGTTTGGGAGAATTGGGTCTGTGACAGAAGGACGTAGAAGTTTCGGTACCGTTTTGACTCTATGAGTACGGAACCCTAAAAATACAGATATGGCGGACAAATAGGATTCATTTGTTGTCTTAAGTGCATGCTTAATTCTAGTGGTCGAATTAAGCATGTACTTAACTAAAAAGTGTAATGTGTTGCATTAATAGTACTCTGTTTAAAAAAGATATATAAAGACATTTTAAATACCTTAATGCACAAAAAATTTACTCGGCCTCAGCTTGAAACAAAATATGTAGAATATACGTAGTTCTAATTAATGGTTTGGTGGATTGCAGACCGTTTAACAAAAGCTGTTCTTAGTATTTAACAATGTCTTGTTCCTGTCAACGTCAATTTTATTTTAAGTTTTTTAGCTGCACAATTTCTTAAATTATTTGAACATTTCTTGCAAAACATGTCGCTTGTTTGTGCTAAAAATTATTAGCTATTTTAAAATTTATAGAAGTTTTACAACAAAGGGACATATGAAATAATAATAAAAATTTAATAAACGAAATTGTTCTTATGAATATATCAGAGAGAATAAATGAATTATTTTTTATAAAAATGTTAATGTGTCTATCTGAAATCGATTGCTTTGCCAGCAGAACCGTAATTGTTAAATACTTTACATTAAATTTGTATTCTAATAACACTGTGCTGGAATTTGAAACTTTTTTTTCCCGACAGACGGGGCACCCAATGACTAAATCTAATTTGGGTGCGCTGAATTCAGTAGTTCTAACCGTTCTTTTAGTTTAGCTCTTGTTTTTGGGATATATCGTTATCTTAAAAATGGAGGAGGTAGGACTATATATATTC
Organism: Sturmia bella; assembly: GCA_963662145.1. NCBI lineage: Eukaryota > Metazoa > Arthropoda > Insecta > Diptera > Tachinidae > Sturmia > Sturmia bella. The sequence goes on from OY759169.1 coordinate 40,250,237, forward strand.
TCTTAACTCAAAAACAGTTTAAGTCACTGAAAAAGTTGTAAAAACCGAAATTCCGCAACAAAATTAACTTTTAACAACTGAAATTAATTTGTTATGAATAAGTGAAAATTCATCAGCATAACTTTATTTTTCGATTTTTTATACAGTTTTAAAGGACAAAAAATGTCGAACTTTTGAAAATAATTTAATTGTAATTTCTAAACTACTAAGGCGATTAAAAAAACTTTTACAGTTATTGAAAGGGAATTTTATTGCCATATTTCGGTTTTTGTATTCTTTTTAAGATTTGTAATCGTTTTTGAGTTAAGTTAATATATGTTGTCCTACCTCCACCATTTATAATACAACGGTATATCTCAAAAACAAGAGCTAACCTAAAAAAACGGTTGGAACCACTGAATTCAGCGCACCCAAATTAGGTTTAGTCACTGGGTGCCCCTTTTGGCGGTTTTTTCAACTAGCACAGTGTAATTAAGCATTTATCTAAAAAGTCCATATTTGCAGAACAAATACACCGGTCATATGTGTACATTGGGAGAAGTTTGCTCATATGTAGAATAAGTCTCGGCATTGCTTTATTAAAATACTTAACTATATTTCAAACAACGTTGGTTCTCTTTGAATAAATAAAACTGATATCACTAAACTTATGTTAATGATCTACTTAATAAATATATGACTATTTCATTAAGTTAATGAAGTATTTCATCTGTACAATGACAAAAACTCATTAATTAAATTACCATTTCGACGTATTAACTGTATGCATGTTTTTATTGCATTAATGGAACCATTACATTATATTAATGAACAATAACAGATAAACTATGTTTGAACACTGACCACAATCAAAATGTAGTTTCTTGGGTGAACACAGTCTTAGACGCTGCGTCCCAGACGACTTTGCCTTTGCAAAATCTTAAATTATTTTAGTTTATTTCTGCGATTGTAACATAGAATCCACAAATGTAATTATTCACATTTTTTCAATGTGCGAAAAATTCCACAAATAAAAGGGACTCATTTTTAAATACAACCCAAATCCAATTTCCTTTCGTTCTATTCCTAATATTTCACCCAAATCATGGCATTCTTAAATGAATCTAATACACATATACATATGTCTTTTAAATTAAAATATCCCACAAAGTTAATTAGTCTAAGGTCCCAAAACCATGACCTTTTATATATGTAGATTAGTTTATAATTTTGAATTATACTCCAATGCTTAAAATAAATTACATTTAAATTCTCTTATAAAGAAAATGAGAAGTATATGTAAATATAAGAGCCCTAATGAAACATTATTTTTTTTTTTCTATAAGTCCAATATAATTTTGTAATGCAATTTGGAAGACCCATTAATTATTTTAGTGATTCATTGCCATAATAAAGGTTTTCATTAAATTTATGAAATAAATGCATTACAACTGTGGACGTTAATTTTTTTCCGGGTAAAGTTTTGAAAATATCAAATAGACTTTTTTTTAACCCAGTGCGGTTTTTAATTATAAAAGTAAGAGAAAATAATGAATCAAGTCCTGTTATTGCAAGAAGTTCAAAACCTTTATTTTCCTTTACTTCCGGAAACAGCAGCAATAAAGGTTTTTATACAAAGTTTCTTAATTGTTGCTTTAAAGTTTTACACCGGTATTCATAAAAAATAAAACATTGTTAAAATACATTTTAGAACAAATTTGTCATATCAAATTTGTTTTAAAATATATTTGAGCAACATTTTATTTTTTATGAATACCGGTGTTACAATTTAACTATAAGCATTTTTCATTAGAAGTTTCCTATAGAAGATAGATTAAGCCTTTTTAGATTTCAAATTATATTAATTGTAGTTTCATATTATAGTTATGTAATAAGGAGTACCGTACATTGTATACTTGTATATACCGCAGGAAGTTTCATCAGAATCAGAGACCAAATCCTCTTATTTTTCAGTGAAAGCTGTCGAGTCAAAATAGTGTTAAACAAAAACAAAATAAACAAAAAATACACAGCATAAGTGACCAAATTTATTCGTTGACGAATACGACAATTCGGCCCCTGGATTACTTACAGTAAAGTAGAAAATTAAAAATCACTGTTTGGCAAAAATACATTTGAAACTTGCCTCGTTGTGACTATCCACATACTAAACGTGGCCCCATACATAGTAAATATCAAACTCATTTACTGCTTTCTTTGCTATCGTTGGCTCAAATTTGAATTCATTTGAGTATGTATACCTTTAAGAAATGGTAAATTTACTTCCATATATCAGACTTCGCAAAAAAGTTTGCCTTTTTAAAATCGCAGAGGCAAAAACTACAGTCGTACATAAGTCCCATATAACACCAAATTGCATCTTTCAGCGCTTCTTTGGTCACACATGGCATAAAGTTGGGTCTCGCTTCATACAAAAATCGTAATTTTTTTTTTCGATATACTATGTATATAAATGAAATTGAAATCCTGAATAATTTCGCTGATATTTTGAGGCATCTGGCTTGATCGGACCAGCCTGTTTTCAAGAAAATGTTCACATATTAAGATTGTAACAAGCTCTTCAGTAGGTAAAATAAGTTTTTTATTCATGTATTGTGCATGAGTTGTTTTGCAGTTTTGGGAAATGTATGTACATAGGCACCTTGATTGCTTCATAAGCTTGCGCTTCGGCAGCTTAATTTACTGTTTCTTTTTGAAAAATTTTTCAATCTGTTACCAGAGTTAGCTAATAATTGCTTTTGAAGTTGTCTCATGTTTATCGCAACATTTTAAAAAAAATTTTAAAAATGTTGGTAAACGACATTAATACTCTATTCTATTTATTTTTGCAATTTCTCTACATCAGTGTATTATTTATTCATCTGAATGTAAAAAAACAGCAAGCCCATCTCACACAGTGTGTAAAATATGGGAAATAAAACTTTATTGTATAATTTAATTTCTTTGATTTTGTTTGTTTGCTTGTTCGATTTCTTATCTTAACACAATTGAATGTTGTATTTTTCTAATAATTCTATTAGTTTTCTTCAAATAATTTTCTGAAATGCATACCAACTCATTTTAATTGAAATTTATATTAAATAACTTTTTCTTTGCTTTCATTTTCATTGTGTTTTTTTTTTTATTTAATTAACGCATTTTATTATTATGGCCACATTCGTACCGTCATATAACAGGGTCAAGTTGACGATCGTGATCGCACAATACGTTTGCAAAAAAATCTCATTGAAAAACTAGAGGCTGAAAAACTTAAAGCGCCACATGCAGCTAATGAAATTGCCACAAAGGAATGTGTGGATACCGCAACACAAACTGAAAGGGTACGTCACATGTGTAAACGCATAAATGCAGTGTTTGTTTTGTATTTAATAATTTGATTGTGTGTCGTTTTATTAACAAATAATTGTTTAATGTAATTACTGTATTTTTCTTACAGACAAGACCATTAACAATTGGTACCGAAAGTTTGTCAAGGTGAGAATATGTGGAGGTCTATAAATATAAAAAATCATTATTTATTTTATTTACATTATAATATATCTTTGAAACACATTTACATACATATATTTTGGAGATCTATTATTTATTAAAAATAACTGCAAAGTGAGATGAAAATATGTATAAGCGATTGAATAAGTAACCAGTGATATTATTTACTTACGGAATAATCGTGCAATATGAAATACCAATTGAACTCTAACATAAATTTTTTTTTAATAGCTGTTGTTGATAAGCAGAATACAAATTAAATGTAGCTTCCTTTTTTTAAATGCAGAAGCTCTTTAATGTGTTATCTTCACTCCACGAAATTCTTAGAAAAAAACTGTCTGAATAGATTTTGTGAATTAATATGGTCTTATGAAAAGACGAAATATTTTTTTTGTGTGCAAGGACCTTGCTTTCGTATTTTTCGAACTTTTAAGTAAAATTTGGTAAATTTTCAACCAAAAAAAATGTTTACTAATTTCGAATATGTCCGAAGTCTCTAACTAAAGGAACTTAAGAATTATATTGCAGGACTCATTGCTTAAACGGCAGCATTAAATGTGAGAAATGACAAGCATTAACAATGTACTCCAAGAACATTAATTTAGCTCATACCGAATTCCCAAAAAAAAAAAAAAAAAAAAAAAAAATAGAAAGAAATTGTAAAAGCCATATAAATCGTAATAGCAAATTAAGCCTTCAAGAAGTCGATATTTTGCGTGTCAAACTTTAAATTTATAAGACGTTTCTATTTGATTTTCCTAGTCCCACAATTACCATACTAGACAACACTTATCCTGCAAGAAATAGCTGATGGAAACTAACACATTAACAACTTAATTACTAACACATTGAAAGCAATTTTAGAGCTTTCAGCGTTGCCATTACAATGATTTTTTAGTACTTTGATTTTCTCGTATTAATTTGGTAATTTCATTTGAAATTACGTTTATGCATTAATGTTTGTGTAGGTTCATTTGTCCTTTTTTATTTCTTTACAAAAATTGTGTTGCGGAAGTTTTTTTTTCATATGATTCAGTTTTCTATTGTTAAAACAGCTACTGAGTACTGTTTTTCATTTAATTTTATCTAAATGTATCTCTAAAATAGATTATTCTGTTCTATTTGAGTTGTTCTTTAACATTTTTTGAAAAACTCTTTTTTTATATTTAATAATAAAGAAATTAATAGCATTATATGTTATTTTGTGGGCGTTTTGAAAAAAAAAAAGATTTCCAATGATTACTTTGCTGAGGTGGTAACGCTGGTTGAAAAAAGAAATTAAACGTATTCGTATACGTGTTTACAACAATTTTTTCAGTATCCCTTAAGAAAATTATAAAAACCGTGATGATCACCGCCACTGTTCTTGCTGGGCAGGATACTGGTCTCAATTTTCATAACTGAGAAACGAAATAACTAAAATTATTTTTGAGTCCGAGAAAATGTGTTCATTTAGTTTCTGAGTCCAGTTATATACAAAATTATGTCCTTAGCCTTTAAAAATTAAGCTATTTATTGTCCTGCACTTAAAAAAATTAAGTCTGCTAGGGCAACAACGGCAGAAGCTGCATGATTAGAGTGGTTTAAGCGGCAGTGCTAAATTTGGGAAATGTAGCATGTCTAAACTTCATAGCGGTGCTGATGAGACGTGTAGTGACCTCGATACAGGGAGTTGTCCAACTAGCTCTGAAATTGCATTTTTCCTTGCGTAACTAATATTAATAAAAAGAAGTTATCAACCCGGTGTTGACATTGGACCCTTGAAAGTTTCATAAATAAAATAACTAGCTTTCGTTTCTATAGAATATAATTTAATCCACATTGATTTTCCATAATCGAAACGAAATTATAAGGTGAGACTTTTCTGAAATCCATACTTTGCCAAATTCATATTTCTCTTATAATTCTATAATATTAAAGGTTTGTAACAAATCAAACTATTGGGAAAAAACTAAATCTCTTAAAATACAAACTTAAAACGTTATTTTCTTTAAATGCTTTGTCCTCATTATTATATTTATGTGCCTCATATATGTAAATAGTATTCGCCTTGCAAATTCATAGCCACGTCAAGTCAATTTTCTAACATTTTAATGCTTTGTTGCATATCTGAGTGAATATTTTTTAAGCGCATGTTCATTTTGCATACATGTTTCTTTAATTTATTTCGAAAAGAAACACGACAAACCATTAAATTGCATGTGAAAGAGAAACTTCATCAAAACGAAAACAAGAAAGCTTTCGCAAACAATTTATTAATTTCTTTTGCTTTCTGATTCTTTTTATTAAACAAAGAGAAAAAATTTGTAGATTGATAATAACAAGCATAAATTTACTAAGCTCAAATTTAATTTATACTTTCATGCTAACACTTATTAACGGTTTTATATGGTTTGATATCATAATTATTTATAATGTTATCAATAAATTATGAAACAGACTACATCAATATGGAGAACAAAAGGTATTATACTGTGATTTCTTCTTGGCTGTAATTTTATTATGTGCAATCAATTTTATTTGTATTTTACATATATGTAACACTTGTTATAAAAATTGTTACTCATGATTTAAGATCACACAACAGAACTTTATTTTTAAGTTACATGTCCATATATGTTTAAGTGTATGTATTTACTATATTCAGGATGGCAACTGATTTGTTTAGAACTCTTGATGCAATATAACCAAATTCAGCGTAAAATTTGTGTAAAAATACGAATGTATTCAAGTAAATCTTAAGTGACTTTTATGTTTACAAAATTTTTCTTTGATAAACATTGCATAGAATTCTGACAAATAAGAGCTTAATAAACAAATACTTTTTTTAAGAAGGCCTAAAATACATACTTATCTTAAGAAGTATAGTTTTTTGCAGTAATAAATTAAGGCACCGTTCCAAAGTGCCGGACTTTAAGGATTCTTGATTTCAAAGTTATTGTTTGATATGACAAAATCGAATTGAATTTGTAATTAAATTTACGAGTTTCATTACAGGACCTAAAGGGAACAAAACTGAATTTGATTCAATGGAAAGAGTTTTATTTTCTGTGTAGTATTGAGTTTTTTCATATCATTACTGCTTCAGTCACATATGCCTAATGAACTTTGCTCAAAAACCCTGATATTGTCTTTTGTATGCCGCCAGTTATGAGACCACCCCATTTGGGTGCTTAGTGCTCCCTTTTTATTGAAATTCTGAAATTACTTTAATCGGATGCTGCATTAATTTTAGTGAAACCTCGTGATTCATTGAATGAACTTATGATAGCAAAACCTTTAGTTTATTCGCTCAAGTATATTTTAAACATAAACAATTGTCGAAATGTTCTTTTTATTAAAAAAAACTCTTCTTTTCTACGAACGCAACTGCCAGATCGATATGAAAATGAGCTTGTAGTTCTACGTTAATCTCGTTTGAATTTAGCAATTACTAATTATTGTCTTGAGCTGAAGACTTGAAATTAGGCAAGATATTTGTAATATTTGCAGTGATCAACATTATCACAAAATTTAAAAATCATAATAACTGTTTTTAACTAAATATGTGAATATTTGTGTAGAAGTTAATGAAATCATTACTTGAGCCAAGCACAATGAAACTTTAATAACCCACTTAAGCGATTAAATTCGGCAGTGTCCGATTTCTATGAAATTCATTGTTTTTTCATTAGTGAACAAAGTGAACTATTAAAACTAGTCCAAAAAATTATGATCCATAGAGGAAAAAGTTGAAATCGGGAAAAAAATTTTTTTCTAAACATTTTCAATTCTCCACTGGCATGAAAATTTATAAATAAAACTTTTATTATATTTGGTTTTTTGCCATGCTGACTTATTTTTTGACAATACACTAGTTATAGAGAGAGAGAGAGAGAGGTCCTGTTGGAATACACCACACGCTGTCTTCCGCTGTTTATTAGTTTATTAGTGGCAACTAAATTGTTCCGATTAAACAGGGAAAGCTTAAGATAGTGTTAGTAGCTTATAGTTAAGGACAAACATTTTCGTCAGTTTAGTACACTAAAACTATAGTTTATATAATTTGGCTTCTTTCCAAGAAGAAATATGTGTAAAGTTAAACCGTCACAAATCAGTTGCCTTTATTAACAGTGCTTAGCGTTATAAGTAATAATATGATTTAAGATGAAGAATGTGTAAAAAAAATTTAAAAAAAACATTTCGATTGCATGCAGCAAATTTAAATAGAAAATTGAGGTAAATTTCAATTCACTAATAAAGCATCTAATAATATCTTATTAAACGTATGTATGTATATTAGTATGTTTCAAAAAATAAGCGTGCGATCCTACACAGCTTCTTATTATGTTATTGTTTTAAGAGTTTTGTTTCTATTTCTGCTTACAAATATATTTTTTAATTAAAATTTCTTCTTTTTCTCCTTTTTGCTTAATTGATTTACATTTAGAAGTAAACCGGAGTACACCAGCTACACCACTTATTTCCCAGCAATTTGCAGTGATTCTACCACCATCATAGAGCATCACCAACAAAATCCTGCATGTTTAGCTAATAATCAAACAAGGCGTCACACAATTATCTCAACTACTCTAACAAATTATAATCAGCAATTATCAACGCCACGGCATACACCACGTAGAGCTTCAATTGCCTGGGAAAAGCAGACGCCTTCATACAAACCTGTCAAAATCACTCTAATAGGAGATCCCCTAAAGCACTGGCAAAGTGAAGGAAATTCCCTGAATAAAGCTAAGGATGAGGAGTTTAGTAAAAACTTTATTAATACTAACATTAATAGTCAAACACTTCAAAAGGAACAAAATAAGCAGCAAGAAAACGCCCATAACAATATTATATTAAATTCAAAACATCATCATCGTCTGCAGGACATCATGGTGGCAAATGAATTAAAAACACAGACTCATACGCATCAGCATCAGCATCAACGCCAACGTCAGCATAGTAATAATCAGCATCAATATAACCTTAATCAAATGACTCAACATCATCAACAGTTGCAGCAGCAGCAACAATCGCATCAATTTTATAAAGCAACATCACATCAACACAATAACTCAAAACCAACAGTTACTATAGTTTAACAACAACTGAATTCTGATTCAGTATTTTTAGTAAAATAGTTTTTTAAACAAAGCATAGATTTAAGTTTTCAACGAAGGTATAATTCTGTTAAAATATTTAAAAGTGCATTATATTTTAGTATGAGGAGTTTTATATGCAAGCTAAATTTTTGAAAATGTTTACTTGCTTTATATTTAAGTGGCTTAATTTTGCAAGGCAATTTGCCTGTAGTAATAATCACAGAGCAAAATCAAAACTTTGAAGGTTTAACTCGAAACTAAATAATGGCGGGACTTGCGACAGAATCGACGTATCATGTTAAGGTCGAATGTATCGTGGGGCACAAGTTAGTGAAATCGTAGTGACTGATTGCACCGTGTTTACAGTGATTAACTCTTGAGTTTATTGGCGTGGGGGAAAACGAATGCTAAGCGGCACCGAGCTGCTTGTACTGACCAACCTGTTTGAATTAGCTTGTGTGTGTGTGAAAAAAAGCATGAAAATAGGAAATTTGTTAAAACTGGATGTGGACATTCCAGCAACTTCAATATCGAATTTACAAAAGTAAGTAAGCTGTGAGCAATTTTAAGTCACCGCGAAATAAAAGTGTGCTTTTTGTCTGCTAAAGATGAGAAAAAGCCGACTTCACGCCCAGAATTCCGCTCTAAACTTAAAACCAGCAAAAGTTGTTTTTAAGCTATTTAGCAACACTTTTATCGAACAAATCTGACTTTTAAAAGTAAAAGATTTTTTATGTAAACCTTTCTTCATTAAATAATTAAATTAAAGATTTTTAATAACTATTATAAATCAGAATTTTCTTAAAATATTACTTTTATTGAATTCGCTTTGATGTGTTTTTTTTTACTTACTAAAGCAAGTTAATGAAACCTTTAATTTCAGTGGATAGAAATACAGTAAAATCCCGGTTTAACGAATGATATAATGTTCAGACCTTTCGTTATACCGAGATATTCGTTATATCGAACAATAATTTTTTATCTTAAAATTTAATAAAAGACGGTGGTCCGCAGTTTTAAAAACATCAAAATTTAATTGTATTAATAACTTAAAACTTTAATTGATATTTTGATGTGTATTTAAGATTTGTTTAATTTCTAATATGAAAATTCATTAAAAATCATAAATGTACATAGGTGCATCTATATATTTACTTATATTTGGATGCTATTAACATGTGTAGGTTTATTATTACATTTCATTCATATTATTAATTTCTTAAGAAATCGACATCTCGTTTTCACAATGAACCAAACAAAACTACTGAAATTTTAAGGAAAAAAGGAACGCATCACACGCCTTCTTTCAATACAAAGCAAAGAAGCCAAAAACACCCACAATCTTACGATTTTGTAATGAGTTTTAAATGTATTTTGTTTTGTCATTCGCTAAATCGAGATTCTTTTTTTTGCCATTCGCTATATAAGGCAGTTAATGTAAAAATTTCGCCATTCGTTATATCGGATATTCGTTAAACTGAGTATTCGCTATACCGGGCTTTGACTGTATTAATTTTTATGGTTTTAGTTTGCAATCAAGCTTCTTCTTTATTGAGTTAGAATTATAAAATGAACTTAATACTAACTGATACATTATTCGTTAATTGTTATTCTATTATGTTTACCTAATTTCCTAGAAATCACTTGTTTACTTACATGTGGAGCGGCTTTAAAAATTTCTATTAGTGGCTGCTAGCGATTTTTCATTGTCAACTACAATTTGTTTAGGAAAGCCAAATGAAGTTATTAATTCGGGAAGAGGTTCCTTAATGTTCTCCTTATATCGTGATTCTACTATTTTTACCTGAGCATATTTAGAGAACTTAAGTTATATTTTATGGTTTATATAGAGGAGATCTAGGTGAACTATTTGTCCGGAATATTCTGGAATCGGTGTTGTCTTCAGTATCGGTTTGTTTGGGTGTCTTTCACGTTTTTGCTCTTTACAATCTATACATTGTTTAACTATTCTGTTAATTTTGGCTTGCACGCTGGGGAAATAGATTTTTTTTTAAGTTGACATTTATTTTCTTAAGCATTCCTGTGTGCTCTTTTGTGTTCTTTTACTATTTAGATTTCCTGTCCTGATTCGTTTGTCAGATCGGTAGCAACTTCTCTTGAAAATCTTAATTTGTATTTTCTGAAATGAATACGATAGATTTTTTGTAATCCTCCTAACGTTCTTTCATCGGTAGTGATGCTGTTAACCACTGATAGGTTAAGATATCTTTTGAGCAAAGATACAAGTTCTTCGTCTCTGTAATTGATTCGGGTAATAGTAGGACGATGATAGGTGGAGAAAACTATTTTGATTTCATAAGTTGGGATGTCAGCAAAAATATTTGATTCTTAAAAACGTTTATAGGCGCATTGCCAAAATGTTATCAAATCTTCGGATAAACTCGCATCGCTGTGTTGCGTGGGTGTTAAGGAATTCACTTGTGGTGCTCTTGAAAAGGCATCGGCCATCCTGGCCTGTATTGCAGTTTGTAATTATATGCCTCTAGGGTAGCTTTGCATCTTCTTAGCTTGCTGTTGGTAGTTTTGGTACAGAGAGCGTATGTGAGAGGTTGGTGGTCGGATATTATTTTTACTTTAGCAGATCCGTAGGGGTAATTTCTTAAATTTTCTAAGGCCCATATAATAGCGAGCCTTTCACTCGCATTGGTGGCATAATTTTCATTAAGTTTTCTCAGATTCCTGGAAATATAAGCTATTGGAAGATCCTTCTATGATAATAACGCACCTAACGCTAAGTTCAATGCATCGGTATGTAGTGAGCTGAAGTTCCGTTTTGAAATTGGAGTATGTCAGTACAACATCCTGTCCCACTTAGGTGTTCTTAAGCTTATTAAAGGCTTCTACTGCATTTCTATCAAGAGAAATTAAATTTTTTTACCTGATTCAGTTTTTGGCAAATTGCCTTCCTTTCCTCTTAAAAGGGCTGTCAGGGGGTTTGCTGTTTTCGCATAGTGCCTAATAAAATGGCGGTAATAACCGGACAGACCTAAAAAGGATCTAAGCCATCTTAGGCTGTAGGAACTCTTACGGCCTCTAATTTTTGCGGATTTGTTTTGATTCCATCGCTTGAGATAATAAATCCTAGAAACTCCACTTCGTTTTTTATAAACTCGCTTTTATCGAGTTGTACCTTCATGTTTGCTTTCTGTAGTGCTCGGAAAGTTGTCTCGACGTTTTCGAGTTGTTATTCCTCGGCTTCACTGAATATTAACATACACAAAACATATCTTTCCAATATGCTGGCGTAATATGTTGTCCAGCGTTCTCTGGAAAATTGCGGGTGCGCTCTTTAAGCCAAAGAGAAGACGCGTGAACTCATATTTGCCGTTGTTCACCGAAAATTCAGTCTTTTCGATATCCTGCTGTCTTAATGAGATCTGGTAATATCCACCTTTGAGATCTATAAGAGAGAACCATTTTTTATTACCAAACTGCATCAAGATATCAGATATCTCATGTATGGGATATCTATCTGCTATTGTTATTTGGTTAAGTTTACGATAATCCACCACCATCTGATATTTTTCTTCTAGTTTTTTAGGCACTATCCACACAGGACAGGTGCGTTGTATGAAATTCTAGATGGACTGATTATACCGTTAGAGAGTAGTTCATAAATTTGTTTTTCTACTTCTTCATTTAATGAAGCAGCATAAGGGTAACTTCTGGTTTGTCTGAAGTTGTTCTAATTTCACCTTCCAGCACTGTTGTGTATGTCAATTTTTCGTCTGGGTCTAGATATAATTTGGGGTATTTGGCTGTCAATTTTCTGATGTCTTGTATTCATATGTTGGGTTCTAATTCTTGGCTTATTTCTTACATTTTTATTTTCGTTTTAATTCATTTTTAATTTGTTTCCTTAACTTTAACATTTTCTTCTTATAAATAAATAACTTACAGAATAATAATGTGATGATCCTTATCTCACCGCTGGTTTTAATGTTTTTTGTTTGTTTTATATTTCTGCTACTGGGGATCCTCTGCAGACGTATTTGTGTAGATGTCCTCGGTTGAGTAACCCCAGGAACGGATTCGGCGCTGCTGCAATGCCACACTATTTCTACGTTATTTCGCGTCACGACACTCAAGAAACCCACGAGTGTTAGGCGCCTGTAAATGAAACTTTTGTTTCGTTGGGTAAAAAAAATAATATAATTTAAATTTTTTTATTTTGGAGTCAGCCTTCTTCTTTATTAAGTTAAATTAATTATAAACTGAACTTAAAACTGTATCAGATAGTTTTGTTTGTTTAATTGCTGTTTTATTATGTTTACCTAATTTACTAGAAATCACCTGTTTATTTATTATTACTGGTAGACAAATTGTCAGCAATTTTAATGGGAATGGTAACAACGGGAAAACTTATATGGAAATCTAAATATTGCAGTTTATACACATATATATTCAAATTATTGAATAAAAAAGACCTTAAGCTCGAATAAACATATATAATTAATTAATGTTGACAATTTTTTTTTTTTGTTAACTTGCAATCGTTCGTTTATGTATGTGTGTGTTTACATGTATATACATATATAATTTTTGAGAGTCATCTCATTAGAGATGGGATTTTACTTAAATTTTTAAGTGGTTGTAAGATAAATAATTTGGCAGTTTTGATAAATAATGTGGCACCCATTTAAAGCCGGTTCAACTTAAAGCCAACTTCAATTTTGACTATAGTAAAATAAATTTAGTAACACTTTTAAAGTTGTTTTAAAAAGAACTGACTTGTTTGACTATAGTTAAGTAACATTAAAACTGTACAACCAACAACTTGACAGGTTTTCATAGCGTTCGAGCATAGACCTAGATAGTTAAAAGTTTAATCTTAAATGAGAAAAATAATATTGCTTATAAAACTCCTCTCCTGAAAAGGGTTCGCAGTATAGCTGTTAAGAGGTCTAAGGTCCGGTTTTCCATTTTTGATCACTTTTATTCGATCGTCTAATTGCTGTGAAAACAAAAAAAAAAAACAAAAAAAAAGTTGTTTCTTGTTTTCAGTGTAATTGTGCGAAAAACTGAATATGTTCGAAAACATAAGGTCGGAACTAAAGCTAAAATTGAAAGAATGATTGCAAAATCTTAGCCTGACAGTTGTTATTCTCTTTTTTGTTCTTCATTTCACAGTTAACGCACAGCTATACAATATTAAAAAAAGTATATATATATTATTTATATGCAACAATTTTCTTAATTGTAAAAAGAGGAATAACTAACAGTTCAACAAAAAAGGATTTATAAAAAAAAACCTACATACATGTACGCCTTTTTGACTAAACAAAATTACAAATTTAAAAAGACCCCCAGCCATTTACCACAAACATCGCCTTTTCATACAAATTCAAATAAAAAATAACTCATTACTTGCAACATAATAAAACTACAAAGAGAATAATAACCAAAATAACTCAATGAAATAATTAAATAATAAAGTATTATAAACTCATGCTATAACAACAATAAGAACAGTATCTTTTATTTACAACGTATGTATGTAAAATTTCCTAAAACATAATCCCCGCATTTGATCAGCAAATCAGAAAAACTGAAAAGCAGTTACAGATAAGAAGACATTATTGTAGTAATATATATAATGTATCACAACTAGACCACGCAAAATTGTTCCAAAAGGAACATTCATGGATCGATGTTAAATGTTTTTTGGTATTAATATAAAATCTCATTTCCTTTAACTTTAAGTAGTAATAACTTTTAGCCAGATTTTATTTATTTTGTATGACTGTTGTGGTCTATAGAAATAATGTCTTATGTCGAAGGGAAAAATGTTTCAGTAAGAATAACAGGTTTGAGTATTTAATAAAAGAAAACACTAACAACGATTTAAGGTATTGTTTCTTGTGGTCACATGCCAAAAATATTCTTAAGTTGTAAATTAAATGACATCAACTATTGTTATAATTAAAAACTTCCATTAACTTTATTTCGTTGTTGTTTCTATCGAGCTTTGATTCGAACATTTATTTTTCTACTTTTCTCAACATTTTAGTGAAAATAGCTCCTAAGCATTTGTAATTTCCATTGCATCAAGCTAAGCTAGAGTAGCCTCTATCGCGTTTCGATTTTTTCATGATTTCTTTTTATTACTTTCAAAGTTAAACTTTTTGAAATATATACACATATACATATATTAAAAAACAATATAAAATAAAGTTGTTTTATTTATTATAATTTTACCAAAAGAGCTTTGTTGGCTTTATAATAAATGTAGGCAGAACATTTTTGCAGAATATTGAAAAGTTTGGTGGATAACAAGTTGTCAATGTCCTTTGCAAATTTTCCTATATAGGAAATAATGTTGTTTGTAAGCATTTGAAGAGAAAGGACTTTTGCTTTGAAAAACATTTAAATGTTTATTAATTACTCTTTCCTTTAATTTTTTATTTTATTGTTTATTTAGCTTATTTTATTATTAAATCTGCAAAGCGTCCAAGAAGCCTATACTGGCTTACATGTATTTCGCACTACTTGGTCAAACATACCCATTCAACTTGTTCATTAATACAAATCTACTTATGAAATTTTATAAATATAATGATTAGTTTTTTAAGCCAATGATTAGTACATTGCCTTAATGATTTACTTTGATTTGATTAATTGATTTAATAAAGTTGGCTGAAAATCAACGATATATTTTATTAATTTTCATCCATGCTGGAGATCACAAAATGTGAGCTATGTGTTGAAAATCATATAGAACGGTTTAAAGGCTGTATAGCATAAATATTCGCTGTAAATAAAAGAACTCTCACAGCTAAGAACACCAAACACTAAAGCGGAACTTGCTCAAAATGTAACAAGTAGTACAAATCGTTTAATAACTTACACTCAACCAATAGCACATGAGCAAGTGCCTAGTTCACAGGTAGCGTCCACTAATATCCGTGATAAAAAACACGTCAACCAGTCCCACAGGTAATGATGTCCCCGCAAGAACTTAAAAACATGATGAAGCAACTTATTTCTCAAGTTTCAGACATGATGAATATAATAAGAGTACTTCTGACTAAACATGATGGGGAGACAAAGTAAACTTTACATTGCACTGTGAAACGCTAATGGCCTTACCAAATACTAATTGGAGCTAAACTTATTTTTACAACGTTTTTCAATGGAAACATTATTCGTAGCTGAAACTTACTTCACACAGAAGCGTTTTATAGCCATACCGAAGCTGTCAATATTTAACATTAATCATCATGTGGATACAGCAATAATAATACGTAACTCTATTAAATACACTGAAATCCAAAGGTTTTATAAATTATCATTGCCAAGCAACTTCTATTTTAATAGAAGGCATACATATATGGTCTAGTTGTACTATCTGCTGTTTTTTGCTCTCCGAAGTATAATGAGTCAAAAATTGAATATCTTGAACTGCTCAATGTTTTTGGCAACAGGTTTATAGCGGGCGGTGACTTCAATTCAAAAAATACAATTTGGCGATTTCGATTTAACGAAAGGAAGACATTTATAAAATACCACTAACGAATACAGTTGTAAATTTGCAAGTACTGGAGAGCCAACTTTTTGGCCAAAAGAAAGACATTAAAAAAACAGATCTTTTAGTTCTTTTTCTTACAAAGAATATACGACATGATTATCTAAACATAAAAGCGTGCTTCGTCCTATCGTTAGATCACTCCCCATTATGACTAAATACACGACTGATGTACTGCTTTCGAATCAAACAAATGTATATACAGCAAGAAAGCTGATTGGATTTGCTTCAAAGAGATGATAGATATAATAGATGTATAGCTAAAAACTAAAGATGAGTTGGAAAAACTATTTAGCTTCTTTTAGTGATATGCTTATAAAAGCTGGTAGTAATTCGACTCCATCAAGAACATACATAACAGATAAATACAGTACTCCTCGGTATATTCTGGAGAAAATAAAAGCTAAAGATAAGAAAACATGGCAAGCTTGTAGGTTTATCCAGGATAAAAAAGTTTTTAATAAACTACCAAAAGACCTTAAACATTTATTACCAAAGGACAAAAACGATAAACTCTAAAGACACTTGACCAATCTTGGCTCAACATCTACAACAAATTACTCGCTTTGTAAAGCAACCAGAAAAAATAAGTAACGAAACATTACACCAACCACCACTGATTCAAAAACCTGGTCTCACATGGGCCAAAAACTGAATATTTTCATTTTTCTAAGACCTTCACAAGCCCAATGGACGAGACTCTTCGTCGAAGAGGAGCAATATTTTAAAAGTATGTCCCATTTCTAACTCTCAAATCAAAAGAATTTCAGTTATTGATATTAAAAAATCATATATATAAAAACAAACGATAATAAATCTCCTGGATATCATCAGATTACTGGTAAACTCCTACAATAGCCAAATAAAGCCCTTGATTAGTTCTGGATTCAAGGGTGTTATTCCTGCTCAACCCTGTTTTATGTTTGAGGCTGCTGCCATGGACCATTTTTCGATGAATTGCTATTTCGATAAATATCCTCACCTCTAATCAATGCAGGGCAAAATACGTACTCTGATGTATTTAAAATACAAAATACATGAAAGTCGTGTATTTGAAATACAAAATACAAATACTTTTTATTCCATGTATTTAAAATACAAAATACTGCATTCTAAAAGCAAATATTTGAAATACAAAATACAGTGTAACGAAAATATGTGTTTAAAATACAAAATACTTTTAATCAAAACAGTTTTTATTTTCTTTCATAAACACCAGCTTTTCAAATGTGATATCAGACAAACAACCTCTTGATAGTGAATGAATAAAATCAGCTAACGACAAAATCTTAATGATTTCTGATTGATATTTTTCTCTTCTTGTTTTATATCAAAATGTCAAACTCTGTTTTTGCCTTGTAAGTTGTTTTCTCATCCTTTCACTTTATGAAAAATTAGAAACTTTCTCAATGTGTGTGTGTGTGTGTGTGTGTGTGCATTCAGTTGCGTTTACTTTGCACAGGTACTTTGGCAATTAAATTGTGATATTACTATTTTTTTAAAAATAAAACAGAAGCAGAATTTCGGATTTTAGTTGATGTATGAATGCAATAATTTTTAACGTAAATTTAATATGTATTTAGAAAAATGTATTTTGAGAGCACAAGTATTTGAAATACAAAATACTCAAGCGCTTAGTATTCAAAATACAAAACACAAATACATTCATGAGACGCATTTAAAATACAAATACAAAATACGTATTTGTATTTTATATACATACGTATTTCAAATACTGCCCAGCCCTGCCTCTAATATACGAATCCACATATACAATAGTTCGGAGTATTTTAGATTGGATTCATTGAATATGTTTTAAGTTAGTTGTGCTTGCAGCACCTTAGATTTCTACACCGCACTTCCAAA
Organism: Sturmia bella; assembly: GCA_963662145.1. Classification (NCBI taxonomy): domain Eukaryota; kingdom Metazoa; phylum Arthropoda; class Insecta; order Diptera; family Tachinidae; genus Sturmia; species Sturmia bella. The sequence goes on from OY759169.1 coordinate 40,268,222, forward strand.
TTTAGGCTGAGATTGTGTTTTATAAAAGAAGTTTGTTTTGAGTTGACAGCTTACACTCGTTACTTAGCAGTAAAAACAGATATCTGAACCTGTTGCTGAGCTCTGTTTTTGCTTTTGGGTGATGTAATATTTTTAAATAAGTTTTGAGTCAATTATCCTGCCAAATGAATTCGACTTTATATCCACAAAAATGGGTGAGCTATTTTTATGAATACGTCGAACATTTGGTGCCTTTCTGTTAGTGTAAACTACTTGAGCTATTTTATCACTGCTCACTTGCGTTCTCCATCTATGGAGCAATCCCAGGGATAGCTAAGCAGTTGTTGTGGATTTTGCATAACGCATTCAGCATCGTCGTGACATCATATTGTGATTTGATACAGGAGTTGGAATATCAGATGTGAAGAGGAGGTGAAGCGAGGACACTGCCACTTCCCCATAAAGAGAATATTTCTGAACACTCATCTTTATATTTGACATAGAAAAATTGACTTTGTAAATAGTCTTGCAGTATCAGATAAAAATCTTTGGGTAATTGATTTGTAAGTTTGTGCAGCAGAACTTTGCGCCATTCACTACCAAGCGCCCTTGCTGCTACAAAGAAATTTTTGTGTTAATATCAGACGTTATTTTATTTGTTACTCGATGTATTTCTTGAATAGTACAGTGATTTTGTTTAAATCCAATTGGCACTCAGTGATGAGTTGCCTTCCTATAAGAACGAGCTCAATACGTTCAAAGACGATTTTCCAAACTTGCGGGAATTTTAATACAGGTAATTGTTTCTGTTTCGCGAGCTGTGGACCTAACAGGTCGCATGGTGCTAGTGGGGATGTGAGTAATTGAATTAAACATATTTCTTAAATTGGCAAGGACTTAATAAAGTAATTGCTTTGAGAGCTTAGTAGTCATCTGATCATAGCCAGGAGTTTTGCTATCTTTTGTGTAAATTGATGTTGTTTTTAATATCATAAATTGAAATTCGTTTGATTTGAGAGGTGTAAGATGTGCTTTTGAAAGATTGCTCCTGTTCGTCAATTGGGTTTGTGGAGGTTTTAGACAAATAATTTGTTTTTTGTCCTTATTGCGCGCTCAAGTTATATCTGGTTTTTAAATCGGTTGAATCGGAGGATGTAACATTTTATTATTAATTTTTTGTGGCTTTCCAGAGCGAGTTATTGGTTGTAGCTGACAAGCCAAAATTGATCTAATGTATTTGGAGCTGATCTTGTTTATAATTCTTGCACAAAGTTTTAAGTTCTTTTGTGAGCCTATTTAGGAGATTTTTATCTTGGGTTGACCTTCTAGTTTGCTAACATTTTTTTTTCAAACTTTATTGGCGAGGAATATGTAAATATTGTTTTCATTCTGGATGGTATATAATTACTAATCGTTCGTTTGCTTATCGTTGACAAAAGGTATAGAGGCAAGTACGTACTACAATTTTAGACGTAGCATTTCTGTCAAGCTTTTTTGTTACAAGCAGTTTTGTTACATGTAAATTTACACCGGTTGTATATTGAAGTACTACTGGGATAACTCAGATCATTATTTCATATTTAAACAAGTATATTTTACATTCTTGATGAGAAAAAAGTCAGGAAGATCTGATAATTTTTTTCCTTTTCGTGTTGTTAATTGAGATCCCCAAATTTTAGGATTTAAAATCTGCCTCCGCTATAAGTAGATTACCAAGAGAATTGAGGAATTGAATTTATTCTAGTTTGGAGTTACTACAATTTGGAGAGCATTTTCCAGCAGACAGCAGAATTGGACCGTTGATGTGCCTATTAATTATTATAAAGAAAACTTTCATGTCTTCATGGCATCATTACCCAATCATGAAACGTGCGGGAATGTAAGAAGTCATTTGAATTTAAGTCAAGCAAATTAACAACTGAAATGAATACAATATTAAATATCGAATAAAATTGTAAATCAATAAACACATCCAATTCTTAGACTGTTGACCAAATTCATTTGAATTCAAAAAAAAAAAAAAAGATCGTGTGAAAATGCCAATAAATATATATGTGTATTTATTTCTGAAAAATTCAATTAAATAATAATACTAATTTCATACATACGAACTAGTATGTTTTGCGGATCTAATACGCTCATTTTTCAAATTAACCTTCATTTTAAGGTTGTCTAACGAAATCTAATTGCTAAGAATGTCTTTTTGTTTCGTGATTATCTTACAAATTGCTCACTTTAATGTGCATATGTTTATATGCATATATACGTGCGCACAGAGATGCACAAAAAATTTTGTGTAGGAAATTTTATATGTGGGATTGTATTTTTTACAATCTGCATTTTTTTACAGCTGCATTCTGTAATGTTAAAAAAAATCTTAATAAAGAAAAATAGTACCTATGTTAAGTTATGTTACGAGGGCCGCCGGTCCTGAGACCGACTCACTTGGGTCCTATAAAAGGTCCCGTTGTGTTACCCGAAATAGGCTGTAGGGAGATATCCGCACACAAGTCCCACCGGTTCCTGCCTGAACCAGCCCGATGAACGGATGAAGTAGTCCACCCTGTCCAATCCGCATTCCGACACCGGTAATCCGTCCCAGAAATTTGCTCTCTTGTTAGGGAGGGCCGGACATCGGCAGAGAAAGTGTTCGACACTCTCCTCCTCTTCCTCATCTCTGCAACCTCTGCAGAAATCATTGTATGGAAGATTCAGTCTTCTCGCATGTGCTCCCATGTGGCAACGTCCTGTTAGAACAGCCACAAGGGTATGGAACCTATGTCTCGGAAAGCCAGCAAGGCCATAGTCCTCCTATTCTCATAGCTGGGCCATGTATGACCCGATATTCGGCAGGTGATCTCGTTCGACCAGCTATCCTGCGCGATTCCTAGCAGCTGTCGTTGTACTAGCTGCTTGCAGCTATTGAGAGGAATACTTACGAATTCGTCTATATCCTCCTGATGAAGGCGGGAACCGGATCTTGCCAGTTCATCCGCTATCTCATTTCCGGATACACCATTGTGTCCAGGTACCCAGCGAAGCTCCAGATAGTACCTAAATCATTTTAGTTTACGAAATGCTGCAAGACTTCTCGATTGTTGCGTAAACGACATAACAACTCCTATATGTATGGATTTATATCGCAATGTTTTATTTTCGTGTTCCTAGTGGCAATCGCCAAAAATATGTGCTGTATAATTTTATGAAAATTTTTCTTTTTGGACCATTTAGAAAAAAACTTTTTATAGCATGTGTTATTTACATTTAAATTTCTTGCATTCTAATAACAAATAAGTGCCACAGCATGTCGCTAAATTAATGTAAAAAAAAACTATCTCGGTCACATGGTTTTTGCAGAACCTGCACGATGTTTACTTACGGTTGTGCTAACAATATTATATTCTCGATAACGATTTGTAAAGTTGATAAGATCAAAATATTTCGATTTAAAATGCCTCAAACAACCTTCCTATTACCATAAACACATATTTTTCTTTAATGCTGATTATTTTGTTGTCACCATTTATTATTATCTATAACCAATATGTGATTATTATTCAAATATGTTATATTTACAATTAAAATAATATTTTCATTTCATTAACTTGTAACCGAAATTTGTTGATGTAGTAAAAAAGAATTGTAGCTTGAAACACCCATGGTATGTAGCCGAGCCAATAAGTCTTCATCTTTACGTTTCTCTTCTTCTTTAAAAATGTTGATCATATTAATTTTATCAAAAAACAAATCTTTTGCAATTTTTAGGAGATAAAAGTGAATTCAAGCGCAATAAAATATTAACAGTTGTAAAGTATGAAGTTAATTCAGTGATTAAAATAAGATAACTATGTAATAGTTATTATTAGCTAATCTGTTAAAATTGTGTGTGTAAGTGGGAGCACATAGTCAGTATGCGTATTTGCTATTATTTTCCAACCGATGGCTTTGTACATTATATAACATGCATATTTAAGTACATTGTTACGTGAATTATTGCCTTCTGATACCATATACGTAAATAGCTTACTAGACTTATTATTACCAAAATTAGCATTAAGGACGCCCGGTTGATATCCACTTGCAAGGCACTTCGTCTAGTCGATGTTTCTGACGACAGCTTGACAGTAACAAAGACGATATTCTCGGCAGAGTGCGCGCTCCGGGGCCGGTCAACCATGGTAGCGTTTTTTTGTTGTTTCATATTCTCCACGGTTGGTGGCCAAACGGTGCCGGACGACCGGAGAATTGACGACGAATTCTGATCTGCGCCAACACCACAGGCAAATAGTAACGCCAAAAAAATAGACACGGATATTCTTCGTTCATTCAGCATTTGTTATCTTTAAACAGACTGACTTCAGCTCAATATATATTCTTTGCAACAAATGATAAAAATATAAATTTAGAACAATGAATTCATTCTTAAAAATTAAAAAAATTAAAACTAAAGCTCTAAACACATAGACGACAGCAGACTGCAAATGCTGCCAACTTCAAATGCTGCTCTGAAGTCGGCTTCATAATTATTTTGAAGACAGCAACAACATAATAATCAGCTGGTGTGTAAATCAATTTTGCATTTTTATAAATATTACAAATTCAAAGTTTAAAAATATAAAAAATGAGCGAAGAAAATTTAGCGAATTTTATCACAACAATTATTAAAATAGCTCAGACTACAGCTGAAGTGTATAAAGCCCATAAGACGAATAGTACAAGAAACCGAAGATGGTGGGTTCGCCCAGTAAATATAACCCATGATTAGGAGGGCATTTACAAAACATGTGTACAACAGCTCAAGGAAAAAGATGAAGAACACTTTTTCAAAGCAACCAGGATGAAAATTAAATAAAATATCACAAAAAATTAGCTCAAACGAAAAAATTTTTTTTGATATTGAAAATGAACAGCTGTGTATTTTAGCAATGCTAATTTCAGGGATGCCGTATTTCTTATTTCATAATGAATAAAATTGAAAATATTGATGAAAAATGTAATAATATCACGAAAAAACTATAAAAACACATACATTTATTTATTTATTGTATTTTTCAAATGTTCTTATGTAATTAAAATTAAAAAAAAAGTTTTTGTTCTAATTTGTCCAATTTATATATATAATGGCAACACTATATTTGCTTATTTGCTGCCCGTCAAAATAGAAAATAGCCTAAGTTGGCAGCAGCAGCAAATGCTGTTGTGCAGTCCTGCTGCCGTCAAAATAATCGTTTTCAGTTAAACACATGCATTTTATTTTTGACATATTGCTGCTTGCTGTCTGCTGTCATCTATGTGTTTAGAGCTTAAGGTTTAAGTTAATCGTAAAAAACGAGAAGCAAAATAAAGTGTAATATCTTGAGCAATTTTTTGTTATATTCATACATTTCTACAACAATGTTGATATTTGGAGTTAGCAAAAGGGCGTGGTAATACAAAGTCTACTTGTTATTCTAGTTTGTAACAAAAACAATAATTTGATTGTTCATTGAGATATACACAGGTAACTATTGCATGCCACTAAGAAAAGCTATTGTTAAAATTTTTGGCAATAACGGCAAGAGACGGTTTTTTTTGGTGAAAGTGTGTACTTTCGCAGGAGTAGCAGGTAGCAAAAGGGTGCGAAAATACGAAGTCTACTTGTTATTGTAGCTTATATCAAACATAACTATTCGATTATTTTTTGACATGTATCTATTCCATGTTACTGAGATAAGCAATTTCCTCAGTTTTGGGCAATGACAACAAGAAAGTGTTTTTTTGTTGGCCAAAATGGGTATTTTTGCTTTTTCTGGAATAAAATAAACAGTAACACACAAATTTTATTAAATGAGCGCATTTTTTATTGCTATTACATGCAGCTATATGAATAAGTAAAAAAAACTGGCAAATATTTGCAACTTTATATATTTTATAAATTTTCCAAAATCAAAAATTTTGCAATTTTTACTGAAAATTTTAATTTCATTGAACTTCTGTATTGTAATACATTTATATTTAATTACTTTTTCAGGCTTAAGTTCAACGCAGGGCACGGCGTAAATGTTCAAATAATATCAATAAAAGAGCATCTAGATGTTAATCATGCAAAAACAGAACATGTAGAAAAAAGCTTTCATATAAACAGTTAGCAAAAAATAACAGTCTTCTGAGATGATAAAATATCGTCCAAGACTGCAAAAATATCATTGCTTTGGTTAATGTTAATTAAGTATATAAACAGAAAGTAAAATTGCGTGAGCTTTGGTTGCCGAGTGGTTAAAGCGGCTGTGCCTAAATTGTGAAATTTGACACGTCCAAAATTCATAGGGTGCTGATGAAGGGTGTTTGTTACCCAGAAACAGCCGGTTGTTCACCTAGCTATTAAATTTTACTTTTCTTTACTTAATTGATATTAATTAAAAATAGTGACAAGCCAAGGGTTGAACTTGAGCCTGAAAATGTAATTTAATATAAATTTTGCAATTTTTCAAAAAAAAAAAAAAAATATTGTTTTTTTTATAATTCTAAAATTATTAACGACACCAAAAAATTATTTTAGCAAAACATAAAGCTGGCATAATTTTTCCTTTTTTGACGTATAACATGATAAAATCAGACACTTTGTTTTTAAATTATGACTAGAGGTCTGTATTAATCTTCACGAAAATCTCATATTTTAGAAAAAAGTTCTAAAAAAAACTGTTCCATAGAATTTGAAATTTTTATATAGTGGTCGTCCATGGCTTTTTTTCGCTATTGGGTAGTGTAATAGTAGTGCTGCCATACTGGCAGAATTGATACCGCTTCCAATAATGATAGATTTAACCGACATCCAAGATTCTTGATCACGACGGGCAGAAATTTATATTGAAGAATATATGCCCGAGGGTCTTTAATGCTAATCAGTCCCAGGGTACTCGTAGGGGAGTCAAGTGTGTGACCGGCCAATTGCCAATAATATTGTTCCTCCAATATGTTTGCCGAACACATTTCACGTCAGGGCGCCTGATGTCATAGCAAAACGTTTTTTCTTATGGCAAAAGCTGTTGAAGCATCGATGAAATAATATAAAAAAAATTTTTTGTCCTTACAAATCGGTAGGCCGATAACGTACATATCAATTCTCAGTTTTAGATCTATATATGTTTTATGTGCATACTTGGCTGGTTGCCCAAAACATTACTATTGATAACAGAAAATCAGTAACTATTTAGCTACACTGATTTTAAACAATTTATTTATTTTCTGTTTTCAATATTTTTTTTATTCATGATGTTGTGATACGATTGAGTAAAATTCAAAAGTTTTCAGATAGGTATGTAGTGACATATGATACATTCTTATATGACCATTGCAGATTGTGAAAGGAATACGTGCCTTTTAAGTAAAGGCCTTACTTTCTGTTGTCTTTCTGTGTAGTAGAAAGCATTTTATTTTAATCTTTACTTGAAATGAAATGGTTTATTTTTGTATGCTTTTCAGCTTTTCATTATACGTTGTTATTTTAATTACGAAAAGCACATCATATCCTTTTAAAAAATTGTAAATAAAAATATTTTTCTTTTTGATTTTAACAAAATTTTTTTATCTTTTGTTTTTGTATTGCCTCTTTTTGATCAAAATATTTTTATATAGCATAAACAAAAATAACGAGATCCTGAAGATGAACCGAGAGGTTCGAAATATATAGATCAAAAAAGAAGACGAATTTTTATTACAATATACATACATACATCAAAAAGAGGCAATACAAAAACAAAAGATTTGTTGAACTTACAAGTTCATTTTTGTTTTACACTCGCAAAGAAAATACAGATATTTTTCAGAATTCAAGGTGGAATATCTAGTTAAACGTATAATTATTTCGTAGCAAAAAGAGAACACTTCCAAATACATGTCATATGCACACAGTATTTTTAATTTTTTCAGAGTTGATTTATGAAAATTTTTTTTTACGTGTATTAGAGCACAACTTAAAGTTTTTAACTTTTATTTTTTGTGACCAATATATGCATATATGCTATTTTAAATTGAGGAGATTTTTTGATTATACATATGTATGTATGTATATTCCCACACGGGAATGTTACCAAAATAGCCCGTGTATGAATATGCATATGTATAATCAAAAAATCCCCTCATTTTAAAAAAGTTTTTTACTTTTTGAGATATGCTTACGTTACAATAAAAGAGCGAAATACTAATGTATTTACAAGTAAACATTCCCTGCCGGCAACTCAGTTAACTAGTAATGAATTATAAGCTAACTTTTTTACAACTGGTGGTGGTTGACACTTAGATTATTTTTAATGGAGATGACTGACTATTTTAACATTACGATGTCCTAGGAGGTAGTCAATTGTCCGACTGTGCATTACTTTTCAACTAACTTAAAGTTAGCTACTTAAAAGTCAGTACCCACAGAAAAAAATGTTCAAAACAAGGCTGATTTTACATTTTTCGGTGGTAATATTATATTTTATTAAATTAAATTTCATCCCATTTTTTTTTTTTTTTTTTTTTCGTTAGCCTCTGGTGGGAATCGAACCACTAAGCCTCAAGATTGGTGGGCAGCCAACATACTCACTCAGCCATCGCAACATTTAAAACGAATGCTACAATAGGCAATTTATTTAAAGAGTTATTTACCGTGTATGTTATTATTTGAATTTTGGGTTAACTCTGCACTACGTTTCAGCTAGTTTATAGCCAGCATACAAAAAGTGAATTGCAAATCGTTTGTATTGTAGGTAATTTAAAGCTAGTCCATAAAAGTTAACGTAAAGTTAATTATTTTAGTAGTCGACTACTCAATGTCCGACAGGGATGAACTATAAGTAGATTTTATTTGTAGTCGACTACCAATTTGCTGGCAGGGTTCTTATATGCGTATGAATACACACATACGAGTAACTGTGTACATGTCAACACATATTCATACGTACTTTTGCTTATTTGGTGACGATGCGTGTGAACTACGTTTTATATGATATTTCTGTACTGTTAAGTAGGTATTTAGTCTGTTTTCATATATTGAACGTTTAAGTTGTAAATTTATCTTTGCTAGCAAATGTCGAAAGTACTTTTATTGTTGGTGGCGGTATGCGCGGTGCTTTGGATTTATTTTGTGTGGTGTAGACGTAGGTTTTACAAAGTGTACTGGCAACTAAGAGGTCCTTTGGGTCTGCCATTCATTGGCTTGGGCTTGCAAATGATGAAACCAGAAAGTAAGTAAATTTAGAAAACTATGGTTTATAACACAGTCTTAAATCAAATTTGTAGGAAAGTTTGATTTACCTTGTATTCTTTGAAAATAAGAGCATCTCTCTCTTAAAAAAAATTGCAAATCGCCCGTATTATTAATTTTTCATCAGCGTTTTGCTGAAGGCCGAAAAAATTCTTCATTTTATAGGAAGATACATAAAAGTTCTTTTTAAATACATCAACATTTAGTTCCATTACTTTACTGAAGTGGGAATAAAGACAATCTTTTCGAAATATCATGGGTCAATTTTTCAGAATGTCTTTGGCGGTGGGAGGTTGCTCCGAGTTATTAAACAAGTTCCTTTGAATTGAGAAACAATCACTCATATATTTTTTATAGTTTTTTCTTCCGTGACAGAAAGTTTATTTTGATGATGAATTGATAATAAAAATTGTTTCTTACAATTAATGTCTACATCGACTTCCATCGTGTCCCGTGGATCTAAGTTGACACAGCTTCTAGCAAATGTGTTAAAAATTCGTTTTTTATAAGGCAATTTTGAGTTTTCTGATTTCTTTTTGGGAGCAGCGTTTAAAAAGTTTATAATGTATGTATGTATATTAGTTATTTATTGGCTATACGAATGACCAATTCTTATTATTTTCAATACGTAAACAAACACAAAATTTAATTTTTTCCTTCACAGAAAATATGACACCGTTTGCTTGCTTGCTTCTTTAAAAAAAGTTGATAATTTTAAATTAATTGTTTTTGACATGTGTTTAATTTTAAACATGTTTCATGTTGATTAGGCATATGGAAACATTTATAAACACATTTGTTTAAAAATACACAACTTTTACATAAATTTAGTATTTTGTTTAAAAATACCACAAATTATGATAACTTCTCGTACCTTTTTCTGTCGTAGTATCAAAATTGACGTAATTTCAAACAACAAGATTTTTTCATCACGAATTAAGACAAAATATGACCGTAAATTTCAGCAAAAGCTTTAGAGTGTACTTATGTGTGTATATACATATGTATGTGAATACATCCAAGAGAAAATTCAATAGAATTATGGTAATTTTAATGCTTACATTTAAAAATTCAGCTCCAGTATGCGCTATTGCTTTTTAAAAGCATTACGGGCCCTTTTTTCCAAATTACTGTATTGCAAATATTGTACGAAGGAAAATAAATACTTATATAGCTTAAGAAATAAGCTCTGTTCACTTGCAAGTGTCCCGCATTCGTAACCATTTTTACTAGAAAGTGTGCATTAACCCAAAAAATTTGCAACGACAGACAGTTAAAAGAACATTACAATTTGAAGCCTGGAAGTGTCTGGACAATTTTTTGCTAGTACAGTTTTTTAATTAGTTGTTTTGTACGTATACAAAATAAAAAAAAATAAAAAAAACTGATGAAATGTGTATAATTTTGAGCTATTTAGCGAATTCAGTATAAGCGGGTCTTTCAAAATGACACGAACATGGGCGACGAAAGTAATATAGTCCGCGAAGCCAAGCGAAATTCGTATAAAATATGAAGCGAACAATTAAAGATAATGGGTGAATGGATCGTTCACGGACACAAAGTGCATCATCAACAAATCTTTTCAGCCATGCGATAGTCTATAATGGAAAATATAACGTCAGATCGCATACCGGAGACCTGACTAAAGGTTAATTGCGAAACATTGATCAGGAAACCGCCACTCCTAGCTAAACGACCCTTTGAATCAAATTCCCTTCACTGTTACACGGATGGATCAAAGGCGAGGGGAAAAACCGGACTAGGTATTTATATAGAAAATACCACGAAACTGTTGTTCCGCCTACCGGACTATTGTACAGTTTTTAAAGCGGGAATTCGGGCAATTACGGAGTGTACTGTGGAGCTCAGTGAAATAGGAGGGCAAGAACCTGTGAATATATTTAGGGATAGCCAAATGGCCATTAGAGCGATCTCAGCTGAACAGTTTGAGATGGAAAAACGGTTATTAACAATTACTCGATTAATGGTGAAGTGCGCATCATATGTGTGCCAGAGAATGCAGAAATAACTGAAAAGGAGAGAGCAACCTCACTTGCTTCAAAAGCAAGGGCATTAAACGACATAAGCTTACTATGCACGGAACCTTTCGATGAAATTAAATCTAAGCTGGCACATAGAACCCATTTTTCACTCAGACGCTGGAAAACAGAGGGATTGCTAAGACTCAGCAAGCCTAAATTAAGTAGAATAATAATGGGAGTTATGACAGGTCACTATCAACTACTAGCACATCTTAACCGTATAAGAGGAGCGAGAGGAGATGAATGTAGAGCGTATAGAGAAAAGAGCGAGACATAAGAGCACTATTTATACAAGTGCCAGTGCTGGAGGAAATTTAGGAACTTTGTGAATGACATGGAGTTCCTATAGAGCTATGGGTTAATCTTTTCATGGTTAAATTCACGTAGCGCACAACAAATCTATTCTGGCTTATGTGTATGTCGCAAGACATGAGCAAACAAACCCCGCCAATCAACCTAATCCAGCGAAATGGTGTGAGGGTAGTTCTAGTATATAGTAACATTGCTTTAGCTTGCTAAGTGTTCGTTTAAGGTGAAGTTGAAGCGGAGTCCCACAACACGCGTAGTGTGCATCAATGCGTTTCGTGTGGGTATCGCAAAAGTAGAATCAGTTCTACGCACTAAATTTCATGTAACTTGAAGTTTCGATAGCGCAAAACGGGTATGAAAATCATGAATAGCGTGGACGAGTGATAAGCGTGCTACACCGCTATTTTTCAATATTCTTACGAAAAATTTTGCTAAGTTACTTTTTACTAGTTTCTCCTAGTAAAATCATTGAGGGGAACCACATATTATACCAGTCATAAATACTTGTTACACAAAACTTATCGTTGGTCTCATGTAGAAAGTCTCTAACTAATATTCCGGTTTTTGTATACTAAAATAAGACAAGACTTTTTAATTAACCAAAATATGCAAGAAAATCAGAGACTGATAAAAGTGCAAGATATACTTTTCCCAACGAGAGACCAACGATATACGATACGTTGTTTTATGACATCGTAGTGAAGTTTTTCGTCAAAATTAATTTTATTTCCGTTTTGATTATTTTGAATACAAAACGGCCATGATTTAATGACGGCAAATACTATCATCTACTGTTTCGGCACATCAAATCATTCCAAATCATATATTTGATGCATCGAAAAATATTAAAATAACGTTTAAAGAAAGCCAAAAATATTATCAATAAATTTTTCACCAACCAATTCAGGTTCAAGGAATTAACTGAACATTTGTTTTTTTTTTCTCCCGGAATGGTCTTTTCTAACTATTTTAATAACCTAATTCTCCGATTTTAAATTGGGTTGAATAGTATCTAATTTTGTTTTCTTTGTAAAAAATTAATAAAAACTAAAGTATCTAGAGCTTCAATTTCCATGGTCAAAATATTTCACATACATGCACGTATGTATATACATACAAGCATGTGAAGTAAAACTTTGTTGTATGTTGACGAACCAAAATTAATTAATTAATATAAATCTAGAAACGGTTAGTGGCCTAATATTTAAAGCTGTTGTTAAAGTTACCTTATATTGTGTCATCATTTCTAAATTAAACTTAAAAAACAAAGATACAGTCCTAAACGTATTTTCCAGATTTCCTAAAATACATGCAAGATAAAGGAGAACAATACAAAACCCCGTTTATATCGTGGATGGGTATTAAATGTTTTCTTTACGTGAATGATCCAGAAACAATAGAAACTATTTTTAACTCTGCTTGCTGCATAAACAAAGGCGATCTATATCGATTTATGGCCAGTGCCATAGGAGATGGTTTATTCACGTCCAGCTGTAAGTTTAAAATTGCTAAAAAGCACTTTATTAACAAGAGCTTACATTCACTACTCCACTCACGGTTAAAAAAAAAACCATAACGTGACGTACGAAATGAAGGCATATTTATGTACATTTAGCAATAACTATTCATCATTGTTTCTCCCTATACACGTAACACATTAACACGAGTTAGCACCACGTTGGAATAAGCATAGACGTCTAATAAATCCATCTTTTAATCGTAAAGTGGTTCACGCGTTCTTGCCCATATTCAATCGAGAAGCTAATACGCTAATTAATAAACTGTTGACGCTTGAGGGACAACCATTGGATATATATGAAATAATAAAAAGAAGCGTTTTGGAGATTGCATGTCGTAAGTTAAAAATCATTTATTTTATCTGACACTTGCTTTGCTTTGTACTTAATTATTTATTTATTTACATATGTATACTTTTACGTACGTGGATTTATGTACATATATGTAGGTATACTTATGCATGTTTCAATATGTATAATGTTCTGGACAAAAAAAAAAACATTAATAACAAGACCGCATAATGTGGTTTTAAAACCATTGTAAAGAGCTCATAATTGTACACACGATTTCGTGCTTGAGTAGGTAGGTGTGCGTACATACATACCTGATAGCTAACTTTGACTAAAGTTTTTAATAGTCTATCGCTAGTTGCATTGAAAGTAATACAATTAATAAGTTGCCTCTAGTTAAAGAAAAATGCAGATATTAGACAAATGATGAAATATCGTTAATTACAAACGATTGTTATATAAGAGTTTGCATGGACGACTCGGTGGAGTCACAGCCATAAACAGATGTACCAATAGTGACTTTTGTAAAGTGGCCATATCATTTGTTTGGTGGTCAGTCAAAAGTGAGCAGTACAGGAAATCGTAGCAACATGAGTGTATGAGACCAACTAGTGTACACAAAAACAAACATAAACAATGAAAAAATGTTATTGTAGTGTTTGGAAAAATATTGGTTTTGTTGTAATTTTTACGAAAAAAGTAGAAAACGTGAATGAAAAGCTTTGAAAACTAAGTTTTAAACATGTTCCATGTACTGCTAGTGATGTACTCAATGCAAACAAAATATTAAATACAATAAATTATTATTTGTGTGCTTGCAAAGCTGTTTTGTTTGCATTAGAGTTGCACTGAATTTTTCTAAATAAAAATCAAATGTAAACAAATGCAGAGTCTACCAACAGAGATAGCTATATAAATATTTTCATGTTTGCTGTCCTTCACTGGATGCTCCAGCACCGCAAGGCTGCCACTTTCATGAAATTTGACAGAAAATTGGTAATTTTTGTAGTCTGGCAGAGCTGGTGACCCTTCTGGTATTATTCTGTTGTAGAGTGAACAAGGTTATGGGCTCGATTCTTTTTAAAGGTAAGTAAAAAATTTGTAGCAGAAAAGATAAGTTGAAAACAAATACATTGAGTAAACAAATGCTATTGCAGTACAAAATCAAACCTCACCAAAGTCGTAATAAGCAGAGAGAGTAGAACACAACTAAATAATATGTAGCGAAACGTATTATCTCGGTTTTCGTAATAACCTAGCGATGAAATCATTACTTCGGTATACAAAACAGAGACAAATCCGCAACTATTCTAAAATAACCACCAAGTACCATATTTTCAACTGTATTACTAGTAACGTTATCTGCTCGGTATAAATGTATCTATCTTTCTATTCTAGAGATATACTTTCCAATACAGTCCTTTGTGTTTTGCTAGTTGCTCACAAATTTGATCTACCGAGGAGAAATGCTGACCAGCAGCTTTTCTCAATAGTATAGTGGTCAGTATCCCCACCTATCACGTGGGAGACCGGTGAGACCATTTCCCGTCGGGGCTTCACATTTGTTGTAAAATCAAAACATTGTTTTAAGTATTTCTTGACCGACGTTTTGTCGACTTTTTCAAGATTATACATTGTGGTCGTTAATTAAAATCCGGGATAAAATTTTAATATGTGAAAATTTCGTCAGTATATTTCGGCTGATCGCTACTATAAGCAATTTATCAGATTCTTATTATAATAGATAAAAAAATAAACATGAAACAGTCGACAAAACGTCGCATAGTGGGGGATTTTGCAAAAAAATTGGAAATAATTCTGCCGTTTCTAAACGGATGACTCGATTCCATAATGAAGTACAGTATTTGCAACTTTCCTGCATTTGTTTTAATTGGTGTAGCTTACTATATTATATTTAGAATATGGTATGTATTATGACTTTCATTGTTATGCATTTTAAGTATCGTATATGTGCTGGAAACGGGTGATTCAAATTTAAGGACCGATGTTGAATGTAAATCACACTTAAACGTCAAGTAATTTTCTGCATTTCATTTGACATTTCTCAATATACAGAATCGAAAATATACACAATCGAACAACGCGTTAAAGTTATTCATTTTTTTTATGAAAATGTGCGTTCAACTGCAAATTGTGCACTTCGTGATTTTTCAGTCAATTTAATCTCGCGCTAAATCGGAAAAATCGGGTCTCTAGGAGATGTGAAAACACCAGTACCACCATGCGAGTACTTCTCTCACTGCAGAAAATATTGCTGCTGTTTGCGAAATAATTCTGCCGTTTCTAAACGGATGGCTCGATTGCAATGACATTTCAGACAGGCAAAAAAGAGATTCTAGCTTAAGTTTTGAGATTGGACTTTATAGCATTTAAGTGGGCGTGTCCGCGCGCCCCCAAAGTAGGCCACCTGGGGTATGTGAAAAATTAAAAACCATCTAATTTTTTTCATTTCCAATTCTTTTGCAAATTTCTTTTCAATTTTTAAATTCCTTGATTCAAGGCATGCATACAAAAAATGTCGCGACACGTATATATTATCTCTTAAAGTTTTCGAGATTTTCAAGTTTTAAAAAGTAAATTTTCGTGTTTTTACCAACCCTGGTCCTGTATTTTCACATTTTTGAGCTCAAATCCTAACCGATTTTTCAAAAATAAGTTTTATTAGCTTGCCTGTATTTTTTTCAATACTATAAAAAATTCGAGCAAAATATCTTTTCTAAAGAGAAAGTTATATTCAACACAATTTAAAAATTCACAAAAAGTGAGTTTTTAGCATATTTTTAGGGCAAAAAGTAAGTTTATTGTTTCTTATTTCCGGAAGAACTTTCCAAAGTACAGTATTTATTGTTTATATTTTTTTTAAAGCTTATTGCTTAAAAAATATTTTAAAGAAAAAAAATTTTAAAATTATGTTCTGTTGCGTAAGGGTAGCATCCTGAAATTAATTAATTTCTTTAGACGAAACCGACTTTAGGCCAAAATTTCTCAAATCGCACGCCTCTAACCTTAATATTCTTACTTCTTTTTTATAGTCATAAGTATTTTTTAGTTTTATGCAAATCGAATTTGTACCCCCAGGATATTTGCTGGAATGACAGCAAAAAAACTCAAAAAATCCCATTTTTGGGAATTTTTGAAAGTTTTTTTGGGAATTTCGGGAGTCGTATTATCTTTTCTCTACATTTTGGAAAATTTTTTTATTTCTTTTATAAATTCCTTTTTTTTTTGCAAAATTTTGTAAAAAAATATAAATAAATAAAAATGTTATAGTCATTTCAAAACAATAACAACATCAGCCCTTCATTACCATAAATTCAGGTATGTTTAATTGAAATGTCTAGCCTTTAATAATAAATAAATAGGGATAAAAAGAAATGTACACTTCGTATTAGTTGCAGGTAATACTACCTATTAAAGCAAACCAGGTAGAGCAATAAAACAAATATTCAAAGATTATACTAACGTTGTACTAATACGGCTACTATAGAAAATACCGCATAAAATAAACAATGCATCACCCCTTGTATTCCGAAATGCTGAATCTGTACTAATTTTTCGAAATTTTAATTGTAAACAGCTTAGTTGTAGCCCATTAATTCCATACCCTTAAAATGAAACGGGGTTTCTTATTATATATCATAAGTTAGATAATTACCTCTAGTTTATATATTATAAAATTTTTTAGAAATGTAAAGCTTTCTCACGCCTTAATAACTGTTTTAACTGTAAATTAACAAATTTTTATTATTCGAATATATGTATATCTTTTATGACAAATTTTAGTAAAAATAGTAGATATTATATATGATAACATTAAAATTTATGCCGAAAATACACAACAATTCAGCTAGCTGAAGGTTATGAGTGCAGTATTAGAAACATGAGCCTCAAGCACGATTGCTGACGAGAAGTGTGGCGGATTAGAAACAGCTAGTCGTTCCCTAGCTTTTGCGTCTTTGGTGTTTTCAGTATCTTGTTTTATTAAATATCAATTAGAACAAAAATATAGAACTAACTTAAGACCAATGAAAGTAATACAAAATAGCAGTGGAACTAACAGTTCGAATATTAAGCATTAATTAATTTAACAGTAGCTGGGCGCTGCAAAATTTTGAAAGTTAGCATATAAAAATTAGAATTAGTAAAATAAGAAACATAAGGCGAGTTGTAATAAGACTTGTTTCCCTTTGTGTGGTAATAAACTGTCATCCCGTATATATGAAAACGAAAAATAGAAATAAAAACAATTATTGGTGTGTTTGATAATAGTAAAATTCAGACAGCATATATACAACAACTTGTTCGGCTAAGTGCTATAAGTCTAGCCTTAGAAACATAAGTCGCTGAGTTTAAATATGGGTGCTGACAAGAAATGGGGCAGCTTCGAAACAGTGTATTATCATCTAGCTAAAAATATTTGTTTTGCTTAATTAATATCAATAACAACAAAAATATAGAACTAACTTAGCCCGGTATACTTAATACAAAATAATTTATTCAAATATGTGAAACGAAATTTCAAACTGGCATACGTTCCTTGGTATCAAACTTATATAAATATTTAAGATACAAAATGTTGTTTCAAATATTTCAATTTATTAAATGCTTGCAGAACGGTCTTGTCGCTAATATCTGTTTATGAAAAATTTTGCTATTTTACGCTTCAGATTAAACTTTTAACGACTTTTGCTTATCAATATGTTATTAAGCAAATAACAATTCTTGTGAAATTGACGGTTAACATCTTACTCTCTATTTTTATATATTTTATATTTTATGTTTACAAATCATGGTGATGGTTGACTTAAAACTAAAAATGAATTCTATAACACTCAAGAGACTACAATGGGGAAAAAGATGAGCTTTCAAAAAAATGGCTCTGCAGCTATTTTCGAGTCATACAATGGGTAAGTTGAAGCGAAGCAAACAATGTAAAATTATGGATTTTTTATTAGTGTTGAACCATCTTCTGCTCTCTCATAATTAATATAGAGTGCAAGTTAGGTACAGAGAGAAGCCCTAGATTAGTGTTTTGAAACTCCCAAAAGCTGGGGTTTTTCAAAGTTAAGCGTAATCCTTCTTACATTAAAGCAAATTTTTCATTTAACAAAACAACATAAAAACATTAAAGAACTGAATTTCAAAGCTAATTATGAGCAATTGTTCGCTACATAATGCATTGTTTTTTGCTTTGGATATTCAGTACCACGTGCTGTTATTTCATATGCAATGCATGAATTCAAGTTACGATTTCGTTGGTATAGAATTTTGTGTCGTAAAAATTCGACTTATCTTCAATATATCACATTTTAATGTAACGATGTGGTGTACATAACGTAATTCAAATGGAATCAGACAAATTTAGTACATTTTTTTCTGATTGCTCTTAGTTTTTAGTGCTTTCATGTTTTTTCTCAACAGCAAATCTCGGCAAATTTATAGATCTTTCTGGACCATTTGGGCAGAGATATCGAATGTTAACAAAATCGCGTAATAAGAAAACTATGTTCAAGTAAATACAAATAACTTCTTTAATATCCAAATTAAATAACTTTTTTTATTTTTTATCAGCTATTCAATAAAAAAATGTTTGCATAGTGGGCTTGGATGCGATTTTCGCGACTTAAAATTGAAAATGAATTTCTTTTACTGTTTGTGGTCTTTTATTCTCTCCAATTTTTTTCTTGATATTAAATTCGTTGCAAAGCCACTTTGGTGGTAGAATTCAAATAAAAACCAATTTTTTTTTATTTCAGAAATTTCTTAAAAAAATGTACTCCTATGAACCACTGTGCAGCATATTTTAATTTATCAACAAACAGTGATTATAATTTTATTTATTTAATTTAACTAACATAGAACAAAGTGCATAATGACTTTCATTAGCAGTTAATTCAATACAGAACACCAACATCGGCTTAATTAATGCTGCAACCCATCAAAATTAGAAAAGCATCGGGTGAAGAAAGATATGAGACCAGCTTCTACCAGGCCGTTCATATTATCTATATTCGACTTGTAGAAAACACTTGCTTCCCTTGAAAGCACCGTCCTCTGTTTTAAATCTTGAAAAATAAACCTCTTCATCTTTGAATAATATTGGTTATGAAGTTGCTGCT
This sequence comes from Sturmia bella, assembly GCA_963662145.1. Classification (NCBI taxonomy): domain Eukaryota; kingdom Metazoa; phylum Arthropoda; class Insecta; order Diptera; family Tachinidae; genus Sturmia; species Sturmia bella. Next base: position 40,287,726 of record OY759169.1, read on the forward strand.
GTTATAACCCCTTTCTTCCAATTGAGTGTTGATTACCAGTTGTAAACCAAACTTTAGCTTTATTGAATTTATCTTTAATAAATGAATGTTCTGCTAATAATCCATCAAATTTTGAAAGAAAAATGTGAGCAAATTTCTTCGGAATTCGCAACGCCTTTGGGACTGGAATGCATTTTGAAGACACTATCGAAAGCTTTAAAGAAAAATTTAATTATGAAACACTAATAAAGATCAGAAAATGCAAATAAACAAACGTATATTTTCACAAAAAAAAAAAAAAAAAACTGGCACAAAAGAACTGAAAATAACAACAAATTTTAACAAACAGCTCTGAAATTGCATGAACGGGCATACGAGCCGAATAAATTACTAAACATTGAAGTAAAACTTTCTCAACACTAACACTATTTTGACGCTAAAGAAACTATGTATTTGCAATATGAAGTGGAGAAATCAATTCTGGGAACGCAAATCATTCATTCAATAGTTTCCTCTGAAGCTGATACAATATTGTTGACCATTTTTCTTTATCAAAAAACTCAAATATTTTTAAAATTAAAAAACAAGACCCGAATAAAATATAAAAAAGTAGTTACTGTTTTTTGATAACCAATAATATGATGCACAGTGGCTTGGATAGGGATCATATTTAAAAAAAAATTTTTTTATGAAAAAAAAAAAACAGTAATTATTTGAGTTTTACAGCCAAAAATGCCTTATATTTTGTGGAAAATATCAAAGCTTTATCTAAAAAATTTAAGAAAATCAAAAAGTAAAAAACTTATTTTAATTCCTGAAAATATCATCCCAGCAGACTGTGGAAATTATTTTTTTTATTTTTTTACGAATAGTAGAAAAGAAAAAAAATCAACTTTAAAATATTTTTAATTTGTACTAATATTAAAGAAGTTATATGGATTTATTTGAACATAGTTTTCTTATAAGGCGATTTTTTTGACATTCAATATCTCTGGCACCATGAGCGAAAAGGATCTAAAATTTTTGTGAGTTGTGTTGTGTGCGAAAGAAAAGTAGTATCAACAGAGAAAAGAAAGGGAAACAAAAACGAGCTTCCCGAATTCTGTCCCATTTCACCACCTACAAAGGCGCCATGGGAAAAGCTAATGAGACCACATATTTTTTTGTCTCTTCTATACATTGTCACACAACAAGTTAATAAAAATATTAAACTAAAATATTAATAATAATAATAATAAGACAGTAAACTATCGAAGAAGTTCTAGTGAAATGCTGTCATAGAATACAAGAACAAAATTTCTAGAGTATACAAAAATAACGTGTCCGTACATGCACATATTGTTGTTATGTTTGATACAACATTTACAGTTTACTAGTGGCCATTTTTATTTCCCTTCGTTTTTCGTGTAAATCTTCACTTTTTGAGTGCTTTTTTCAAAGTGGCCACCACTACCAGCCCAACATATCTGACAACAGAGGATCTTTCACTAATACATATGTTTTTCCATTATATCTGCTGGTGTTAGGCACCCTTATATAAAAAAAATATTTCCGCTTCTTCGCAAAAACTGTCAAGATATGAGGTGAGACTGAAAATTCACTTTGTAGTATACCAGTTGTCTACACTTTGCTACAGTTCCAGCAAAATATAACAGCCTTGTATTCTTTTATTACCAATTATTGTTAGTTGCAGCTTAGAATAACTAAATGTTTGCCAATAGCGCAAAAATTTTAATTTTAAACTCTAATAATTTATAAGTAAAAGCATAAGTAAATATGTATTTACTTACTAAATTCTCATCTATTAGTCTTACTGAAGCATGCGTGAAGAGAATGTTGTCACCCTGGCTGTACTCGGATATGATATTTAGCAGTTCATCTCTCTTTAAGCGCCAACAAAAGTACACCAACGTTCTATATGGATTTGTAGAAGATGTAAGACTTTGTAATTCGTGCTAAAATTTAAACGTTGAATTTTAACACGTATAAAAAGCGAACAGTGTGTTCCTGGAAATGGCTCCCAAAAGAGAAATTAATGGGAAAATTACAAACTGTTTGCCTTTTGTTTACGATAAAATATATTATGTGTAATAAAAATGTGTTTTTTTTATAATTTCATTCAAAAGCTTCTGCAAGTTCATAAAAAAGCTAAAAACTCGCAAACAGAGGCAATCAACCGGACAGCGTATCCACAAGAAAACGAACAAAAAAGTAAAGACGGATACTATAATGAAGAAGTGAATAATATTAAGTCACGTGTTTTCATTGAACAAGTTCGCAACCATATTGATGAGGGCCAGTTAACCTGGGAAGACGTCAGGGATGAAGCGAATGTCATTGTCGCAGCTGTAAGTAATAAAAATTTGTGATAAATTATAAGTTATTCCCCCGTATATTTAAAATTGCTATTGATGTCGTTATCAATTGTTGATTGCAGTCAGACGTATTGTACGTACATACATATGTATGTATGTATTTATGTTGACTCATCATTATTTTCGAAAAAAAATATTTATCATTTTTATAATAATATTTTTTTGATTTTTATTTATGTTCGACTCAAAAGTTTTCCATTGCAAAACTAAATCTAAACTCGGCCATTTCATTCGAATGCCGTTTTTGCATAGGCAAACAAATTTTTGTTTTGCCTATTGGAAATAATAAATAAATTTCAAACATACGTACATATATGCAAACAAAATTTTGTTCAAACAAAAATTTAATCGAAACAAGTAGGTGAATTCAGCTTAAGCAAATGAATTTTCTGCTAAAAATTATGAAGAGGCTTTTTTTTACAAATAACCGGATATTTTAATGAATTATTTAAGAGTGTCACACAACTTGTTCGAAAATTTAAAACTTCCGCTTTTTTAAATTCGCAACGTTTTAGTTTTGCTTCTTCAGTTTTTGTACGTTTTTATATATCCCCAAAAATATCTAGACACTGGTTGTTTGTAATTTAATATAGCATCTGTATTCAACAGGTACTTTGCAAATAAGAAAAAACTACACGAGACGCAATAAACTTACAATTACGGTATTCAAACGGTCTCATATTGTGTCATAATGTCAGAAAGTACTAACATTTTATGATAGTTTAAAAAAATTGTTGTTGTGCTGCAACCAAAAATAGTCATAAATTAATAAGATTAATTCATCGACTGTGTTTAGTGATTCGTCATAAGTTAACAGCATACATCTGAGGCGAACGGCTAAAACGCATTCGTCGAGCCGGTGATATTCTTTACCTGTCGCAAATTAAATTCTAAAAAAATATTTTATATATACATACATAAAAAACTCCTTATATGCGTATAACGCTTATATGTATGTATGTACCCAAACAAGAATGCATTTGTTTAATAGCTGAAGGCCTTGTTTTACTATCCTACTCAGTCGTACGATATGGTAAAAATGAAATGTGTGCTCACAAAGTGTGATAGTGTGGACTAAATATATTTGTGTGCGATACGAATGTACGCATGTGTGTGTTTCGCAGATATTTATATCAACATGCATGTCCATGCATTTCACCTAAAAATGAGATACTAATCTTAGAAGACTGGCAGCCCACAAACGCTTGTGTACTGGCCGCCGTCCAAAAAATGAATCGACTCCGTTCAACCGGCGCCAGCTGTTTTTGTTTGAATAAATTTATCTATTCAATTTAATATCATTTAAGAAATAAATGCAATAAAATATATACATATGTATGTATATGTTCGTAAATATGGACATATTTGATTTCAAATTTACTTCAATCAGCTACCAAAACATCTAATAGCTAGTTTTTCACTTAATTTTGGCATTATGAACAAAAATAGTTCAATGGCTTTCTTTTTTTAACAGCTGACTCATATTTTAAATAGCGCACTACTTTATGACAGGTTGCTCACAGCAGTCATATATTTTCGTGCTATTATTTTAAGACTTCTGACTTTAGGACGACCCTTTGAATACCGTAAATCTCTATTTTTCGTATTTATGCCTTTGTAATTTCGTAAACTTAAAAAATGTTGAGCCGAGCTGACTGTCAGCTATGAAGAAGACTGTCGTAAGGGAAGCATTAACTCAACATTCCTTAGCCCATGGTTGGTTATTTGGAATGTTGTTGAGAGCAAAGATCGAACTCGATGCACCATGGACTATAACTATTCTTGCTCCTGCCCGTAAGCCATCTATTTAGAGTACTGATATATTGCACATACATTTTCCAATTAAGCGATTAAATGTTCCGACTCGGGTCTCGATTACGAAAGTGTTTTAACACAGCGTCTACAAACACTATTCCCTTATTATTCCTCCCCACAAATTTTTTATTAGTTCCAATTCAATGCAATGCATTAGTTAGGGTCGTCGCCTTTGTTATATGGTCCAAGATAAAAACGAGAAAGAATTCCTTCAGTGCAACTGAAGCCCGGTTAATTAGAACCTGGAGTAAGCGAAACGGAGCTTCACCTTAACGTAAAGTAATAAACAATTCCTCCAGGCTAACATTAAATACAGTAATGATACATATGAATTGGTTTAGCCTGGGCGAAGTTTGGTTATCCAGAATGCTTCACAAGTGAACAAGCACAAGACTTGCACTCTTGAAAGTATCCAAAAGTAAAAGTTTTTTTTTTAATATTCAAAAATTAACTTAATTATTTATTCGCTATAAAAGCCAATTTTTCTCTCTGAGAAAGACAGAAAACATGAAGGTATATTTTTAGAACTAAAATAATACATTTCAATTGGCTCTTATAGCGAGTAAATAATTAAGATAATTTTTTGACCCTCTTTACCTTACGTTGTGTCGAAGTCTGGCTTCACTTGGCCAATTCTAGAAAACTTGCTATCAGCCATGCAAAAGGGGTTTCTTTTTATGGGGTATATTGTATTCGAGCGTCACTCTTCTTAATAATTATCCTTTCCATAGGCAGAAAGGGTTTTTAACTACCTTATGTCCAAGTCTGGATTCATCCAAACAATATTGTAAGTATGACATCTTCGGCTAGGCTAAATGTTACTTGTAAGATACACTGGTTTCGACTTTGCTTACTATTGTCTCAATCGTCCGTAATAAGCAATGACGAATTTTTTGTCACAATAGCTGCATATGAGATCTAGTCAGTCCCTACACTTACATATATATTTAAAGGCAATTACATTTAAAATCTGAAGTTTTATCTGCAGAAAAGGTAATGTATAAAAAAACTGGGAGACTTAAATTATATTCTTAAGCTTGTTTATGTTTCACTCTCTTTGGAATAGTAAAAATACACTACGAAGTAGAACTTAGGCGCTTTGCTCCGCTGAGGTATTAGATATTATTCTTTAAATAATATTGACATGACAATATTGTTGTTACGGGTATATTTGGTATAAAATTCTAAATAATAGGATTAAACAAGAAAGCAACGCAAATTTCACACACTACTTGTGCTTATCTAGCCAGACTTCATATGCCACTAATGTGGTATGTACCTTAAAAATCCTTATAGTTAATTTTTTGTCTCCTCTTTTTGTGGCATTTGTTACCATTACAAAACAAAGAAAGTTTCAGGAGTGTACCTGAAAAACGAGTCTCTAGGGACATTAAAAGCATATGAAATCGCAAAGCAACTCTTAAAACGTCTGTGCGAGCACGTCAGGTGCTATCCCAAGTATCAAACAATTTTTTTGTGACACTTGAGATTACACCATGCTACGGCATTTTGTTTGTAGATGTACACTAGACAAGCAAAACATTATTTAAACTTCAACTACACCGTACATCATTATGTCTCTCATAATGCTGTATAGTATATTTCACATATACAGTCAAAGCCCGGTATAGCGAATACTCAGATTAACGAATATCCGATATAACGAATGGCGAAATTTTTACATTAACTGCCTTATATAACGAATGGCAAAAAAAACGAATCTTGATTTAACGAATGACAAAGCAAAATACATTTAAAACTCATTACAAAATCGTAAAATTGTGGGTGTTTTTGGCTTCTTTGCTTTGTATTGAAAGAACGCGTGTGATGCGTTGCTTTTTTCCTTAAAATTTCAGTAGTTTTGGTAGGTTCATTGTGAAAACGAGATGTCGATTTCTTAAGAAATTAATAATATGAATGAAATGTAATTATAAACCTATACATGTTAATAGCATCCAAATATAAGTAAATATGTAGATGCACCTACATATGTACATTTATGATTTTTAATGAATTTTCCTATTAGAAATTAAACAAATCTTATATACACATCAAAATATCAATTAAAGTTTTAAGTTATTAATACAATTAAATTTTGATGTTTTTAAAACTGCGGACCACCGTTTTTTATAAAATTTTAAGATAAAAAATTATTGTTCGATATAACGAATATCTCGGTATAACGAAAGGTCTGAACATTATATCATTCGTTAAACCGGGATTTTACTGTATTTACTATTAAATAGCATACGCTTCAATTAATTATTTGTGCTTATACCTTTAAGTGTATTTTGTAAAATATAATGTGGTATTTTTTCTTCATTAATTGCAGACGTATGAAACGACATCTACCGCTTTGTATTTTGTTTGTCTATGCCTTGCAATGCATCCTGAATATCAAGATAAGTTGTATAGTGAACTTAGCGAAATTTTTCCAACGCACGATGAAGAGTTTTTCATCAATTCTAAAACAACAAATTGTAGTTCCAACTCAAAGAATGATCAGTATAGAGAAGCAAGCGAACTTCTTACTCTCAACGAAATAACATTGCAAGACCTAGAACGGATGACGTACGTAGAAATGGTTATTAATGAAGCGATGCGTCTTTTTGCCCCGGTACCTATGGTATTGCGTCAAGCATCATGTGATTTTGAACTTAATGATGGAACACTTATACCCAAAGGCACCCAAATTGGTATTGATATATTCAATATGCAACGCAGTGAAAGAGTTTGGGGTCCTTATGCGCGCACATTCAACCCAGAAAAACACTTTGCTGCAGATCGAAAACCTCATCCATTTGCATTCATTCCTTTTACGAAAGGGCTACGTATGTGTATTGGTTACCGTTATGCTTTGATATTAATGAAAATAATATTGGTTAAAATATTTCTCAACTATCGCATACATACTGATGCAAACATCAATGATTTACGGGTAAAGGGAACTATATCACTAAAACTGTGCGAGTATCCAGCTTGTACGTTAGTGCAAAGAAGAAAAATTGTGCATGGTGATAAGAAAAATTAATTGTAAAAATTATCTGTTGTTCTTAATTTCTTAATCAATAAAATTTTATATTAATTAGGCATTTAACTTTCAGTAATTAATGCTCTTAATTTTATTTAGAGTACGATTTTCGATTTCGATTTTCTGCACTTTTTTCTGTTATGTTGGTACACATGTCTGTTTTATATATGTTGGCAATATCAGCCATTTGGGATTGTCAGTTTGTTTTTGACAGATAAAAAGGTTAGTCGTATTTTTGTATGCTCTTCGACTTTTTACTATTCGAAAAAAAGTATTAAGTTTTGTGTAAAAAGTTAAATTAAATGCGCAAGGACATTTGAAAGGTTGAATGTGGTGTTTGGAGAGTCTACTATGAGCAGAACACAAGTTCAATTAAGGTATAACCGGAAGGTTGGGAAGATGTCAATGATGATGCTCATCCTTGTCGGCCGAGCACGTCAACAACCGATGAAAACATTGAAGCAATGAAGAAAATGATTTTCGATGACGTTGACATATCGTTGGCCTCATGTCAAGCAATTTTTACGGGTGTTTAAGGGATAAAACGTGCGGCAGCGAAGATTGTTTCAAAATTGCTAAATTTTGAGCAAAAACTACGTCGAATGGACATCGCTCACGAGCTGTTGAATATCGTCAGATTTCCTCAAAATGGTCACAACTTGTGACGAATTATGGGTGTATGACTGTGCCATTAAAACGAAAGCTCAATGATCCCAATGAAAGAGTGCAGAAGACCGAAAAAAGCACGTTAAGTTCGGTCAAATGTGAAGATTTTGCTCACTGTTTTCTCCGCCTGAAATGGCGTGGTGCCTCATGAATTCTTGCCACATGTCATTCGGTCAATAGGGAATACTACCTTGATGTTATGCGCCGTTTGCGCGAAGCAATTCGTCAGAAACGCAACGAATTGTGGAAAAAACAATCATGGATTTTGCACCAAGATAACGCAGCAGCTTACACATCGATGCTTGTGCGTGAGTTTTTGGCCAAAATCAAAACCGTTATCACACCTCAAGCATCGCATTCACCGGACTTGATCCCCACTGACTTTTTAATCTTCCCAAAACTGATGAAAGGAAAGCGTTTTGCTACGATTGAGGAGATAAAAGAAATATCGAAATAGGACCTGTTGGCGACACAAAAAAGCGCGTTTCAGAAGTGTTACGAACATTGGAAAAAACGATGGCATAACTGTATTACATCTGAGGGGGATTATTTTGAAGGGGACAAGATGATGAATAAATAAATACTTTTTGAAAAAATTGAAATTGGTGAATATTTTTTATCAGACCTCGTATATATACATATACATATACATATATATATATATATATATATATATATATATATATATATATATATATATATATATATATATATATATATATATATATATATATATATATATATATATATATATATATATATATATATATATATATATATAAGTAAATGTAATATGAGATTGGAACTATTATTACTTTCTTTTGCAATAGCCATTCAAATATCTCCTCATATTTTGATGTGTGTGATATTCTGGGATGTGATTTAATTTTAATAGAGGTGCTGTTCCGTAAAACGGCAGTTAGTTTTTGGAATTTTGTCCTTAATACTGTTAGAAAATCCTAAGTCTCTTGGGTCTAAGTCTGGTAATAAATTATAAATCGGCATGTAGACAACTAGTTCACAGACTGATATGTGCGTACAGGAATGTAAAACAGGGTTTTTATCCATAACGTAAGTTATAGGAGGTATTCAGAAAATTCTTATAAAAATTTTAGAGTATTTGACGATAAATAAGAGAAATATAGTAATACACGACAGGCAGTTCTGCTTTAGACTTTTTTCGTTGCACAGCGTAATAAGTAGGCACAGGACTTTTATGCAGTCTGAGATATATATATATATATATATATATATATATATATATATATATATATATATATATATATAAAATAAATATCTTTACGAATCAAGAAATTCGTAGTAAAATGTCATCAATTTGTTCCTGCATATTTTTGCATGTTTTACCAGTATTGTATATTTTAACCGCATGCTACCAAGAAAATAAACGTTAACTTTGAATAATGAAGGTAAATGGATCAGAGTAGCCACAAAGGCAAATAAAGTAAGTTTTAAGTATTTATTGGCTGGACTACTCGTGCTAGCTGTCCTCCATGATGCTGATCACTACCCAACTGCGCTCCAACTCAGCCTCGTACTAATTATATGCTCTTCTTTTTTATGTAGTGCTAAGTTACTAAACTATTTGAGCATTTGTTTTTATTTCTGTCTACATATATTTTATCAATCACTTTCCCTTCTTTTCTGTGTTTCTAATCTTAATGGTTTTGTTGTTTGTATAGTTGACTATTTTAATGTGAATATACCACACGCAGTGTGTTATATAATTCACATGCATTCAGGGTTATTGTCCAAGATAGAACTGACCTTCATCAGAATCAAAAATTGGTTGTGATAAGAATCAATATCACAAAACAGCGTAAGATTTGCCTTGGAACTGATAAGTTTGTATATTTATTTAAATAATAACTAACCAAATTTTCTATAGAAAGTTTTTGGAAGCGGTACCAGCTGACGCATCGTAGGATATAGTTTGTTAGAAACCTAAACGAACAGCTGTGGTAAACACTTGCTTCAATTTTATGAATTTATTTTTATATTATTTGATCTTTATATTGTTAAATTAGTTATTTCAGCTTTTGATCTTTGGTTTTATTTAAAAAAAAATAATTTTAAACAATTATTTATTTATTTTTAATATTTTGCCAACAATTTGTTGGCATCTTCAGGAAAATAATTATAATATTCAAAAAACACAAAACAAATTATTGAAAAAATTTATTAACAAACATTTTTTTTTAATGTTTGTTATACCATGTTCATACATGCGCCTTTATTGAGATAATCGCAATAAACTCCATTATTGAGCTCAATATTCCATACAAAAAGTCAATAAAGTTATTGCTTAATAAACTCAAAATTGCTTTGAATATTGAGAAAAAGATGAAACACAACACTGCAAAAGATGTGTTTAATAAGCAAAATATACAATGCGAGATGAATGACGAGATAAATGTCAACAAAAGCAAACAAAACAAAATAATAAAAAATAAAAATAAAAACATAAAAATTTTTAAACATTGCAGCATTTCCAAATTTTTTATTTCTCTTTCTTTTTATTATTGCCGCTTTGGAGTCAAATATGAACGCACTACTTGTACAGGTTCCATATTTTTATTGTACAACACTAAAATTTTTTTAATAAAAGGCAGTTTTTCTTCCATTTTTCTTATTTGAAAATATTTTTCATTTTTTCTTTCTCACTACCAAAACAAAAGCAACAACTTTTTTCCAGCTGTCAAATACTAATTGAGTTAGCGCAATATTTGCATGTATGAACGCAAAAAATATTATGTCAATAAACTGAATATTATCTCAATTAGAAATGCATGTATGAACAAGGTATTAATCAAATTTTTTCAATAATTTGTTTTTTGAATAGTTATTATAATTATTTTCCTGAAGATGCCAACAAATTGTTGGAGAAATATTGAAAATAAATAAATAATTGTTTAAAATTATTTTTATAATAAAAACCCAAAGATCAAAAGCTTGAATAATTATTTAGCTATTTTATAAATTGCATAAAAATCTAATTCATTAAAGAAAAATATTGTATAAATAGTTCAGTCGAATAGTTTACAAAGTTCTAAAATAACAAGTCCTTAAAACATTTTCTTACAAATTCGGTTTAACTGGATATATAAGACCTTCATTTTTTGCAGAGATAAAAAACCGTTAAAGAACACCTTTACACAAAAATTTAAAATTTTTTTATTTTAAATGGAGTTTAAAGTTTCGCTTGAGTAGAATTTCAGATTTATAAGAAATTTAGTAGGTGTGAAAGTTAGTAGAATATTATAGTATATATATAATTCGATTTTGCCTTAATTCTACTTACGCTGCTATTGCTTGTGAGCACAGTCAGTTACGCAAGAAGCGGACATTTACACTGCCTTTATTTCCTTTTACTAACCTCCCTGGCGTCAAAGAACACCTTCACTAGTTACAGTGCTACCGAAGCTGTTGAAGTGCTAACAATTTCCCTTGTTCATTGCTTCAAAAGTAGTTTACCACCTGCAGACTGCCGGCATTTCAAAGTGTTGTAGCTGGCATTAATTTTTTTATTTTATGTATAATGCAATGTAATTTTAATTGCGGTACTATTTTACTTTTGATACGTAGTATGTAGCCAAAAAATCATTCAACGTTCGTACATCAAGGACTGGAGCTACAGCATGAAATCTCTTCATGTACATTATGTATACGTATCAAAGTATAAGTTTGAAATTTATGCTTTCACGGTGTTAATTTTTATTCCTAAATAAAAAAGTTTCATAGGTTTTCAAAAAAAAAAAAACAACAACAACAACATTCATAGGTATACCTTTTGATTTAAGATTAAGTTTTGCACTATTGGTTTGAATTATTCCCCCAAAGTTTTTCAAAATTTTTTTCCTTCAGAAAAATTTACCTGGGTAAATGTACATCAAATGTGTAGTAGACATTGAGCTAAAGTAAATTGCATTGCAAAATAATACAATTAAAAATGTGTGAAAGTTGTTTTCCAAACCAAAAAAAATTACTGATTTAACCTTTTTTAACGTTAGTGATTTTTATTTTAAAATCACGCTCACGCAGTCATCCGCGACTTTTCTAAACTTTAATCACGCGTGACAAGACATTTTCACGCCAACAGCACAGCTCTAGTAAATACTATCAATAAATAATTTTATTATACATTTCTTTTTTACACTTTGTAGAAATTAAAATAGTGATAAGGAAAAACTGAAAAATTCATTCATTGAAAAATTTCGTTTACTTTGAAACTATGAATTATTTCAGAAGTTTTGATCAAATATAACAAAATGTTGAAAAAAATTGTTTATATTGCTATGCACTAGCGACAAAAAAAACTTGTTTGAAATTTTTATGAATAAAAATCTAGAGAATATTTACTCTACGATAAGTTTTCACTGAAAAAAAATTATCTATAAAAATTTTAAAGGAAATAATTATTCGGCACAAAATTAATGAAGAAGATTTTTTTGTCGACAGTTTCTATAGAAATAAATTTTTTTTTTTTTCTTGAAAATTCTTATTATTAATAGCTTCACTATCGGAAAATTTTCTATATGTGATTTTATTAAATATTATACAACAAACACACACACATATCGCACACTCAGTTACTCAGCTCAAAATTTAAATTTTTCCGATTTAAATTTTTTTCGATTTAAGCTTTGGTAAGAATTGCAAAAAAAAAAAACTAACAACTTATTAGATCATAATCTCTAATGAATTACCTATTTTTGTACTAATCTATTTTTATATAGATCGAAAACAGTTTTATTTTCACTATTTCTGAAAAAGTAGCAAACTTTTACAGAGTTGAGTCACTTTTGCATTAACTATGATATGTATACATCTGTATGTATTAAAATCATCATGAGTCAAAAGTTCGGACCAGATCATGAACATTAAGCAGTTGGTCACATTGTGTATAAATGAACTCAGAGATGACGTTGATACAATAACTTATCAATAATTATGTAGTGTTCGCTCACATTTCTTTGAAGAGAGTAAGCAATGAAAAAGTTAATCATGAGTAAAGTATTGCAAAAGCGCACAAACTTTGTTCTTCAAGTCCAGTCTCATTTTAAACATAAGCCAGACTGGATTCCTTCCATTTTCGCTTGTCAAATACTGTATAAGCTTAAAAATAAAATGATCTTGATATTGTTTTTGGTTTCGTTTTGTTTGAAGAGTAGTAATATTGTCCGGGGAATTCCTGAATGTTCTCAAGATTCTATAAATAAAGAAACTATTGTGTGCACAAATGTGCAACACACACAAGATTTGCGAAACTTGGAAATGCAGAACTGGAAAGCAATCAAAATTGTTAACTCAAACCAACTTGAGTTGAATCGTAAGTTGTGTGAATAAAATTCGTTATTCTGTGTTTTACGTTAAATACATTCGTAGGTACGTTTTATATCATAATTGATATTTGAGTAAATGCCTACATCCGTTTTTAATTTATTTTATAGTATAAGTAAAAATATTTACATGTTAATATACTTTAAGAAATACCCGAGAAACTACAATTTGTGGAAGCTATAGACGTGTCGCAAGCTGCCAATTTAATTTTAACTGATAATGCGTTTGCTAATTTGTCAAACTTAAAAGCTCTTAATATTTCCTATTGTGGAATTGAGTCTCTTGAAAATTCTTCCCTACACATGGCTAGAAAGTTGGAAAACCTCGATGTAAGTTGGAATAAGTTGACGAGTTTCGATTTGGATGCAAGCAAATTGCTCTCACTGGAAGTTGCAAATTTTTCACACAATATTATGCACTCATTGTTTACGAATGGAGATTTGAAAAAGTTGAAAATTTTGAACTTGATTTCAAACGAGTTAAAAAGTATTAGCCTACATGGCTATACGAATCTGCAAGTGTTAGAACTGAGTGACAATTTAGTTCAAAAGGTAAGTTTCTATTTCTGTTTTATTTTATACTAAGACCTCTTATAATTCTAAATTAACGTTAGCAGGTCTTTGGCAGTAAAGTGTATAAAGCTAACCTTTAATCTTTTTTTTATGCACTAAAGCATTTTATAAACGAAATATTTTGTTGATATTTATTTATAAAGCATTTAAATTTAGATGCCAATTTTTTTGTAGTAAAACTGTAGTGATCAATATTATTAAGGAACAGAAGAAAAGCAAAGTTGAAGACTTATTAATTGGGGTTCGATGCCCCAATTGCATCGAGCTTAGCACATGATGGTGTTCTACTACCTGAGCCTTTCATTTTTGACTGTCTAGGTTTAACCTATTCATCAACTTTGAGTTTTTCACTCCGTTTTTTCTTTTGATTGGAATATATTTTATATTTTCTAGCCAATAAGTTTCAAATTATAAAAGTTCTACTAGAAGGCAAAATTAATGTTTAAAATGCACTGACTCCGGCGCTAAGTTTGAAAGTATTGTTTAGTTTTGCCATCCACCTAACACACTCAATACATGCTGTACTTACAATTTTGTTAGCTAATATTATTATTCGAATTATGAGATGAATACATTGCAACAATGAACACACTTTCTTTTTTATCTACCTGTCTACATGTTTTTTGTGGTCTGATGTTACTCTTAATGTATACATTTCCTTGTTATTTATTACTTTAGGTCTAAAAAATATACCTTAATGCTTTCTGTCTCTTTCAGCCGTCTATATGCCTATATTATATTGGCTATATTCAATTGGCTCTTACAGCGAATAAATAATTAAGTTCATTGTTGAATATTCAAAAACTTTTACTTTTTTATACTTTCAAGAATACAAGTTGTTGGTAACCAAAGGTCACCTGTTGTAAGGAAGTGCTATAAAAGGTAAAGGTGTTGCAAGACGTAAAATGCTTTCTATATAAAAAAGTTTGTTTGAGCATTTCTGATTCTTATTTTGTTCATGAGAATTTTGGAATAAGTAGTTGGGCTTCAAACATTCTTTTTTGCTTTTTCAAGTCTACTGATGAGTTGTTTAGCAGCAACGAAATGTCGGCGGCATATAGACGGCTGAAAGAGACAGAAAGCATTAAGGTCTATTTTTTAGACCTAAAGTAATAAATTTCAATTGGCTCTTACAGCGAATAAATAATTAAGTTCATTGTTTCCTTGTTATTGTAACAAACTGTGTGTTGTTTTGTTTCTCCAATCATCCCAACGAGTCTAAAGTATTTTAGGTTTTGCTATATATACTAAAACGTATTTTTAAACACATTATTCAAAGTAATGGAGATAACATTGAAGCATAATTCTAACTGTAAATTAATATGGAACAACATCGATATTACTGATCGGTTGCTTAAATAGTGTTTACTGGCAATATTATAAAACTTGATGCCAATGTGCTTCCAACAAATAATTTTTTTCCAAAATTATGGTTTGATGTAACAGTATTATGCTTTTAACTAGATGACAATAATATGGTTACCGCAAGGTTTTTAGTAGCATATTTCAATTTGATAACGCTATGAATATACTATATATTAGCCTGACTACGTCTAGTGTAGGAAGGACACCGTTTTTTTGCAGTTAAAATAATCTTTATTTAATGAAAGTCACAATTAGAATGAATGAAGTTTTAAGCACATACTTGACCTAAAAAAAAACTAATATATAAAACAAATTGATTATTAAAGCATGCGTTAAAGTATATTGGATGTACAGATCAAATGTCTACTCATAATATGTTGCCATTCAACACTCCCTCTCAACACATTATTAGATATTGCTGAATAAAATATACAGTATTTTAATATTTTAATATAAGCCCATATTTTTAAAAAAACTTAAAGCGTTAACTTTACCCAAATTTTTGGTAAAATGTCTGCTAACATCTCGTCTGTTGTGAACTAACAATTTGCTTGGAACATGATGATATTTCAGATCGATGTGGTTGCTCTTCGCGTGATACGCTGCATTTTTTTTACTAAACATTGGGTACTAAAATTGTCGCTGTATTATGCCAAAGGCTCACCTTCCTTGAGTCCCAAATCGGAGAGCAAATATCTAATGTAAATACCCTGTTTTGCAGCAGCAGATAGGGCAATATACTCTGCTACGGTGCTGTTGATGGCTTTGAGAAATGCAAGTCCAGAGTACGATTTTCTATTTGTTGCATCACTTCCCCAATCTGAGTCTGCATAGCCTATTATTGGTTTTTCGGTTTTTGCGAAATTAAGTTTGAAATCAATTGCCTTCTTCAGGTAACGCAACACATGCTTAACTGTTGATAAATGTTCGATACGCAGATCAGTGCTGTACTGCGCAAGTTTACTTACCGAGTCCGAAATGTCTGGACGAGTTGAAATTACGAGGTACATCAATGCAACCAACGTATGATGGACTGAAACTCAGACTGTTCAACTTTTCTACACTCATTTGATTTACATAACGGTTGAAAACCTGCCACTAGTGGTTTTGAAACTTCCTTGGAATCGCTCATTACTAAATCATTCAATAGATTTTTAAGATATTGTTTCTGGCATATCTTGATAATCCCAATTTTTCCCTGCCAGTAAAATTCTATTCCCAGGTATTGCTTGATTTGACCACCATCTACTACTACGAACTCTTTTGCTATGGCTTTCTTAATAATATTAAGACTCTCCTTCGACAAGATTGCAATTAAAAGATCGTCTACGTAAATAGCGATTATATTTATGACATCATTAACATTTTTTGTATTGTTAATTAATACATTGTGTGAATCCCAATTTTTTTAAAACACTGTCTAGTTTCGCATTCTAAGCACGCCCGCTTTGTTTGAGGATATATATTTACTACTTCAACTTGAGGACACGATTTGGATATTCCTCATTCACAAACCCTTCGGGTTGTGTCATATATACCTTATCTTCGAGCTCTCCATTCAAATGCACAAATCAAATATCCATCTGATGCATATACATATAGTCTTCATAATTTATGCCATATTTTTGGCTTCACGCGCTGCCCTCTTTATCTTGCTTTGCAGAGAAGGCCCACTTCAAACCCCACAGGTTGCTGCCCTTTTGGCATTTTCAGTCAGTTCCTGTGTACCGTTTTTTTTTATTAAAGACGCATACTCACTTTTCATTCTTGCATCCCACTGTTTACAATTTGTATCATATAAGGCATCATGGACAGTTTCAGGTACAACGATGAAGTTTAGAGTGTTGCAAACTTTTTTTGGACGACCTATATTTTCAGTTTTAGCTAATCTGTGACGTCCTGGACTGATTTATGGTTGCCCGTATGATGAACTAGGATTACTAGATTTGGTTTCTTTAGTTTCTGGTAAGATTTGTTGATCAGATTGCTCTGTACTTTCACGAATTGGATTGATATTGTTGAAATTTAAAAAATCATTTGATAAATCCGCTTCGTTTTCATTTTCATAATATTTTCCCTCTATAAAAATTACATCAAAAGTCACGTGAACTTTTTTTGAAATTGGATCGTATGATCTATATGCTTTTGACTGTTCGCTGTATCCAATCATGAACATCTCAATAGGTTTGGGGAAAAAGTTTTTATGTTGAGTTTTGTTTAGGGCTACAACTTTTATA
Source organism: Sturmia bella (assembly GCA_963662145.1). Lineage (NCBI taxonomy): Eukaryota > Metazoa > Arthropoda > Insecta > Diptera > Tachinidae > Sturmia > Sturmia bella. The sequence goes on from OY759169.1 coordinate 40,305,124, forward strand.
CCAATTTCTTTAAAATTGTTGACTGAAGACTTATAGACATACCCAACCTCAAATCGAATTTTATTTACTAGTAACATGCTTCATGACATATTGACTAACGTCCTGTTGGCTTTTTCGGCTATCTCATTTTGCTGGGGAGTTTAAGGTACGGTTAGCTGCCTCTTAATCCCGCTTTCTTGTGAAAATTTGTTAAAATCATTGTTTGCATATTCCTTACCGTTACCAGTTCTTAAAGATTTTATTTGGCAATCAGTTTGCTTCTCTTCTAGTGCTTTATAGTCTTTAAAAGCGTTTAGAATTTGATCTTTTGTTTTAAGAAAATACACAGAAATAAAACGTGATTAGTCATCGATAAATGTGGCCAAATATCTAGAGCCTGCAGTTGATGATACATTTACTGGTCCACAAATATTGCATTAAACTATTTTAAGCAATGATTTTGCTCTAAATTGAGATTTTTCAAAAGGTTTAAGAGTTACTTTGGATTTAAGACAGACTTGACACACAGGCTCGTTACCATATTCTCTAAGCCTAAAAACTTTCACAATATTGTTTATCGCCATTTCTTTCAAACATTGGAAGTTTACATGCCCATACCTTAAAAGCCAATTCAGCAAACCATGATATTATAGCCATACCTCGGCCAACGGCCTTCAAACTGTTGTTGTTTGGCAAATAAACAATTTCGTGGTGTTTTTGATGCTCTGCAAATAATTGGTGATCATAACAAAAATGTGACGAAGCCCTACTATGTACACACCATTGCACATTATCGCATATTTCCTTTCACTTTTACCTTTTATAAAACTCCAGCTTGCTCTTGCGACATTTAAGACCTCTCGACTATCGATATTGCTGGTAGTAATATCGTAACAAAGTATTTAGAATTAAAAGGTGCTCCCGTACAAGGAACTGTGAACTGTGTGTTAAAGCCAACTCTAACTTTTGAACCATTAAAGCTAGAGAGCTCACATTTTCACACGATATGTTCTCAGACAGGCACTACAGCAGCAAATGCCAAAAACAACAAAAAGTTAAGAACCACAGGGTGCTCCCCTACAAGAAACTCAAATTAGCTATAACTTTTGAGTCGTAAGATAGAGATTGCATAGTATATGCAGTCACCAGCACTATCCAACAACAAACACCAAAGATATCAAAAAGCGAAAATCGAAATGTTGCTCTGTACGTGGGGGCACCCTTTAATTTGGAATACTTACGTTTTTGAACCGCAAGAGATAGAGTCTTAAAACTTTCACAGTATATGAAGTTCGCAGACCTCAACAGTAACAAATGCTAAGAATTGCAAGAAGCTAAAATATAATTGGTGCTCATACACGTTGACATCCTTTGGTTAAAAAATCAGCTATTACTTTTAAACCGTATGAGATAGAGGCTTCAAATTTACACGGAGGATATATGTAGTTGTTTGAGTTCTACAACAACAACTTTTAAAAACATGAACTTAATTATTTATTTGCTTTAAGAGCCAATTGAAATGTATTAATTCAGGTCCAAAAATGAACCTTTTTAAAAAATGATTGTTGTATTTTTCAGCTGTCTATATGCCGACGACATTTCGTTAATCAACTCATCAGTAGACTTGAAAAATTCTTAAAAGTTTGTTTGAAACTTAACTACTTATTCCATAATTCCCATCGTAGTAACCAATGGTGACTCGTTGTATAGAAGGTTGCAAAGAAAAGTAGAAGTGTTGCAAAACGAAAAAAGAAATGCTTGCTGTGTTAAAGGTTTGTTTGAACATTTCTGATTCTCATTATGTTGATGGCAATTAACAATTTTTCAAGTCTACTGATGAGTTGATTAGCACCAACAAAATGTCGTCGGCATATAGACAGCTGAAAAATACAACAAAAATTTTTTGAAAAGGTTCATTTTTGGACCTGAATTAAAACTATTAAAAACAATAAAAAGTGCAAACTAGAGAGTACACTAGGGCTACCATTTATCTGGAACTTACACAGTAGTACAGAATCCTTGCTGTGTGAATCAGTCTCGTACATGGCTCAATTTATTTACCTTTTTGATAGTTAATGTTGTAGCTGAATACTTATTTGCGAATGCATTTGTTTAACATGTATATGACTTTGCTTTTTTTAAAACTTTGCATATCTTGTTTATTAGTAAAAATAAGTATCTTTAAAAAAAAATTTGTGAAACAAAACCAGCTTTCTTCTCTTTTGCAAATAGATCCCATTTTGGTGGATAGACATTTGAATTGCAACTCTATAATGATCCGACAATCTCAACTCCTATCATAGCAATGGTTTTTTTGTTTAGGGGACCATAACGCCTTCATTAAATAATAATGGTGGTTATTAATTAAGGGAAAGCGTTTTATTTTGCAGCGTTGTATTATCATAATTTTTTTTTGGAACGAAGTTCCTTAACGCGGTTTGCTGGTGGTGCAAATTAGTAGAAATCGTCACGAAAGCGTGTGAGCTGTTTATATGTATGGATTGGTGTAGCTGTCGACAAACAATTGTGTATGATGGGCGATGTCCCCGCTGACAGCAGCGGAGACACCTACCAATAAAAATATTAATTAGTTGCGAAAACGGTCGCAACAAAAAACAGCAATATTGAAAAATTAACCAACAGTTGCCTTTCTTCGTTTTGCAGCAGATTGACAATAAAATACTGCATGTGTCAAAAGTAAAAATATGAAACGTTCCAAAAACTTAAAGAAGCATATAAAATTTCAAAATTTCAAAAACAACACAAAATAACACACAGATTTCACCTTGTATTACATTCGAAGATGAAGAAAAAACGTAAGGAACTTCGTTCCTAACGGGGGTCCCCCGACCGTATTTTTTTTGGTGGGTAGTTACATTTGTTTATGTTAGCAGATATGAGGGCAATAAAACGTGTCTGACACAACTATTTGAAATACTGAAAACTATGCATATTGTTTCACAAATACAAAAAGCATATTTATTTGTCAACCTTGCACTTAAATGTTATTATTTACATAATATATCTTATTTTTACTATAAAATAATAAAAATAGTAGTTATATAACATTGGATTCCAGCTAGCGATATACCATATAAATTATTTTATAGTATGTAATACGTTCTACCTGGACTTTTCTTTTACCTCTTTCTTTTCAGTTAACATCGAATTCCTTTAAAAGTCTATCAGCTATGCAGGAATTTATGATGACAAACAACCCTTTGACACAAATTGAAGACAACACATTTGAAAGTATGACTGACTTAAAACATCTCAATCTTTCGGCGAATAGTATTGAAAAATTATCTTCACAAGTTTTCTTTGGTCTCAGCCACCTAATACAATTGGATCTCAACTCAAACAACCTGAAAGAACTGGCTGACTTTCAATTTCAGCATTTAACTAAATTGCAGTATTTGGATATAAGTCGCAATAGTTTGAGGTCCCTGAACTTCAGCCATTTTAGCAATCTATCGAATTTGCGTAAACTATTTATTTATGAGAACGACATAGAGGAAATTTATGCCCATACATTTGCGAATTTAAACTCGTTAGATACGCTGGACTTATCAAACAATAATATTGAACATTTAGATGCTGATGCCTTTGGTCCACACATTTTACCGCGCTTGCGCAAGCTTATGCTAAAATCGAATAGTTTGAAGAGTATACATCCATTGGGTTTCGCATCGCTGCCATTCATACAGTATCTTTCTATGGGATTCAATGAATTGACATCGTTGGATGTCCGCATGTTTGCTCCTATGAGACGGTTAGAAAAATTACATTTGGGCAACAATCTTATAGAAACTGTGCCCGCCGAAGTTTTGGAATCGCTGTCAGATGTAACAGAATTACTTTTAGATAATAACCGTTTGTCATTTATCTCAGATTCGAATGCAACTTTTACAAAACTAGAACGAATATCTTTAGAAGGAAATCCTTGGCAGTGTCCATGCTGGGATGAAATGACACAGTGGTTAGAAAGGCGTGGTGTATCATATTTTCGACCTCATAGCCCATATTTTAAAGGACAGAAACCGTTATGTGTTGTGACACCCGTAAACTTTTGTGTTAAGAATCTGCTTTTGGTGAAGGAACATAAAATTGAAGAAATATATAATAGTGGTTGATTATTTTTTATTTTCACTCTTTAATTTCAAAGTGTTTTTAAAATTTAAGTGCATATACATATATTATATAAATACATATTCATTTTCTTATTTTATTTGCCACAGCTTAAGAGATACAAACTACTAGAGAACCTCGGTGGACGAATTGGTAGAGTATTCACAGCTTCGATTCCTGCCGAAGGCTGCAGGCAAGCAAAAAATTTCCCACTTTTGTGTTTGTTTTAACAAAAATTTAACCCATTTTTATCAAGAATAAATTTACTGTTATGAAAAAAGACTGATCACACGCAAAGAAAAGAACATGTTTAAATATGGTTCCGATATTAATGTTATGTTATACATATTTATTATATTTCTGACCATATGTCAAGTTGGGACAAACAAAATATTTGTTTTTAAAATGCCTCAAATCAACTTTTTATCATCACAACCACATTTGTTGTGGAATGCTGATCATTTTATTGTCAATACCCCTGAACACTATTATATTCCTGCTTTTCACATTATCTTTAATTAATTGTAATACAATTTAAACATTATATGTGCGTAACAGACATCATATTTTTAATTTATTAGTATTAAAAATTTTTTTTGTTATGATAAATAAACTCTTGAAATTGTTAACAACATTGTTGTTTTCGTCATTGATAGCTTATTTTTGAATAATTTTTACGGCTGTATGAAATTGGTTACAGAAAATATATATTGCTTTAGTTGAAGAATTATGAAAAAAGGGATTTTTTGTTGAAAATTAGAAAAGTAATATAAATACAAGTACTGCTACTGCACCTAGATTATATGGGTTACCTAAAATATATAAAGTGAGTTTTCTTTTAAGTACTATTTGTTCATTTATAAAGTCGCTATCCTACGAACATGTGTAATGTTGTGAATATTTTAAATAAAATTACAAAAAACTCTAAATACAATATTAAGGATTCATTATAATTTATAAGTAAAATAAGGAGACAATATATGGGAGATGATGTAAGACTGATATCTTTTGACGTAGTATCAAGTATTTCCAAGCATACAGCAGATTTGCCAATAGATACAATAGAAGGAAAGTGGGATGTAATCACTCAACATATGAAAATAGAGTAAGGATTATTTTTACGTATGTTAAAATTTTGTATACAGGACAACAGATGCTTTCAGCATAGTAATAAAATATATAAACAAGTAACTAGGCTCGAGCTTCCTCAATTATTAGAGATATTGTCATAGAAAGACTATTGGATAGGTCTATGGAAGTTTTGAATGCAAGGCCTAGAATAATTACAAAGTATGTAGCTGATTTATTTTCTATAATTCCCCTGGGATCCCAATTTGCACGAAAAGCGTTCCCGTACTTTAAAATTGGGCAAATGACAGTATTTGTGAGAGAACTTTATGCTTCTTCTTCTTGCACGAAACAGCCCGTACTTTTTCTTCGCGGTAGTTTGGGCAAGTAGTTCAGCTGTCAGCTGTTTGAAAGAATAAACAATAACATAGAAGTAATAAATGTTTTGGCGAAACTAAAAGAAAAATTGGAAATTAATGTGAAAAAATATTTTAAGGCATTCTTTAAAAAATTGTTGATTGTTATATATTTATGTTTACGAATTCATTTGTGTATACGAATTTATGAGTTCTGCTGTGTTCGTAAAAAGTTTTATGCATTTCAACACTTTTAATTGTTTTGAGAAAACTTTTTTAACACAAATTAAATGAAATATATTAATAACTTTTTTAAATAAATTTAGCCATCAGAGCCCTGACTTTTTCTTTTGTGGTAAAATATTTATTTTTATTCGTTCCCGTACTTTTGTGTATTTTTGTCTCTTATGGAGAGAAATTATAGTTCACTCTCACTTTACCGAACTTTGCCAAAAAGTAAGGAAACAGAGCTAATATTGAATAATTTTAATGATAATCAGCCCAATCATGAATATTCTCAAGGAATTTTATTCCTAAGGAAAATACGTTTCTCGAGAAAAAATTCCTCCAATCATAAATTACCTGAGAAACAAAAAAATAAAAGTTGGTAATATCGAAATTTTTTATAGGAAAAAACAAAAAACATGTGTTTTTAAAATACCTATTTTTGCCTCCGCCGACTATTTTTCGCCTTCGATGTGGCTAAAACAGGGAAAGTTTAAAAAAAATTCCTAAGGAATTTATCAACATAATAAGAGGAATGGGAAAAGAGAAAAAACTCTCACGGAATTATCATTCATGATTGGGCTGAATATTTAGTTTACATTGGAAAAGGCATATGATTCTAGACTTCCATATTTAGATACCATGATAATTAGGGTAGATAATATAGTGATAATTGATTGGTATCAGAAACCAACAGATTCAGGGAAGATAACTAGTTATTTTTGGAAACATAGCAGGAGTATCACCATGAACATTGCTAGGAATTATTTAGAAAGAGTTCTCAAGTTTAGGGATGAGGAATTTCATAGAAAGAATAATAATGTTATGGCTATACTAGCTCAGATATATGCGAATCAGTTTAATATACAAAGCTCATGTGTAGACCGGTGCCTCAAAGTCTATCTTATGGTTACTCGACCGTAGGCAGGAGTGAGCGAAGAAACTTATCGGTGACTGTAGGGTATTCAACTCATGGTATGGACACACTGGTGCACCCATGTAATGTGGTGTGAGTCACACTGTTTTATCGGTACTTCCACGGATTTTTCTCTGAGCAGATCAGGGACCTTGACCTAGAAGCCTGCATCTTTGTACGCAAAACATGCACACCATTGGCAATTCGTGGTCCATTGACCAGTGAACCGCATGAAGCACGTTCTTCAGGCGTGCTGCCCGATCCGTCCATAGAACAAATTGCTTGCAGATGGGGTTCGTTTCAGTAACATTGTAGAAAGCTTCAAATCAAATCTACACAAACACAACTTCCTCCTGTCTTCTTCGCAAAACCCATTTTCTAAACTCCCGTACAATACATTGCAGATGTAGGAATCGTCTCCTGAGTGCTGGTTAAAAAACAAAGACATTGTTTAGAGTGGTTAGCATTTCATTTATCAAGCCCACATGAGTCTGCGGAGACAAAAAAGTTAGTTTTGGATTTTGACTTAAAATCGATCTATAAAAACAAAATGTACAGGTGGCTTTTGCCCTGTTAACCTTGGTATGGTTATTGAAAGAGCTCTTGAAAGGGCTCTTCATTACTGACTGTCTATATTGTCTATATTTAATTTTGTTGATCAACTTTCCACTTTATCACTGAGCTTCTCTGTTGATTGGAGTTTATTTTATATTCTCTCACCAACATCCAATTGATATCCGATTGATTTTTGTGTTAGTTGCCATTGTATCAGTAATAACGACGGTTTCAAACTGGAAATAGTTTTCGTTGTACGGAGTTGAAAAATTTTTCCAAGCTGTCGCTTCATTTCACCTTTTCTGTTATAACCTCACTACAAAGTTCATATAATAAAAATAAAGTTTATCTATGCGTAAATTGAGTATTGGCAAATGTCGTTATTATTTAAAAGGAATTTAAATATGTACGTATGTATATGTATATATTAGGGTGGGTCGACTCAACAATCGATCTTATGCCATCGATTTCTCGATAGCTTTTGGAATAAAAAAAAGAGTTCTACTACAACATATGTATATTGAAACATAATTTTCGAAACGTTCCTAAATTGATTTTTATTTAATTCTTTCGCCAAAAACTAGCTAAAAGTCGATGGCATAATGTCGAAAAATTTTTTCTTTACAAATCGACCCACTCTAATAATCATTACTATACGTTGGGACGTACTATGAGATCATAACAACTAGAATATGTACTCAATCATGAGCATAATTTGAAATGCTGGCTAAGGTTTGCCTCATTTTAAAACAAAAGAAAAACGTACGGCCTATAAACGTACATATCTACAAACATGGGGTTGTATAAATGGTCTCCTAAGTACACTCGTTTCTATCAATGTTGTTTTTATCAAAACACTTTGATTGCTTTTGACAGATGACAATTGACATGTTAATGAAATACCTCTGACATTTTAATAAAATGTTTTTGTGCAAATGCTATTTTCTAGAAATTCCAAAATGATAATATAGAAAGTTGTATTCAGAAAGCACCAAAGTTGTTTGTAAATTCATGTGTTTTAACCACTTTAGTTTCTTGAAAACATTTAGAAGCATTTATCTTGCAGCTTGCTGGCATATCAATGATGCAAGGAAATGAACACAATTGGGTTTGATGTCCCGAAGGTATTCACATTTGTAAACGTATGAACATTTATATAAACACATTAGGGCGGTACTTAGTTTCGAAATTGGCGAAATTCAAGAACCACCACATTTGATTTTTTACAGTGGCATAAATCTTAAGCCCAACGCATAGATGTCGAAATATCAAATTCTTCATTTTGCCGAAAATCTTATTGTACTTATTGTAAGGTCCCAATTATTTCGATGTCAACAAGATTAGATGGTATTTAATATGAAATAATTAACGATAAAAATACTATAGGTCAGAAATTGTTTCCCTTCAGGTTTCATGCATTTCTTGTTGACATGCAAATGTGTCTTTCGTACTAGTTTCTGCGAAATATTATTATAATTTTCAAATTAATTTTTTTTTTGTAAACTCCAAATTTTTTTTTTTGTAAATATCTAAAGCTTTTATATGAATTTTGAAATAATCAATGCTATTAAGGGCCGTTATTACAACTTGGCGTTTATTAAAGGCTGGATTTCATCGGGCAGATGAGCTTTTGTATTTACTACATTTGGTTACGTCTTTGCTATAACAAGTTGAAATGGTTAAAATTTGCAAAAATTTCCTGAAAAAAGTTAATTTTTTATGCGTTTACTCTTTCTCCGGTGTTTCATATTTATTTAGTATCACTTTTCAAAAGTGATACTAAATATCTAAAGCTTATTCGATCTTGATTCAACGTAACAAATGCTCAACTGACCTTCTGTAACTGACCTCAAGGTTTTTCGTGAGTTGGAAGAGTACAAACACATGAAAGTTTTATAGAAAAAGCTATAACAAAAGTAACTCTCTCGTGTACTAATTAAGCGAAAAGTTAGTTGGGATCTATTTCATCTCAGGATATCTATGAAAGCTAGGAATAAAGTTGCAGAAAAAATTATTATAGAAAATATCGAAGATTTAAAAAGCCCACAAAAACTGCTATTAAAACAAGGGAGCATAAGCAGGTTTGTTACGAAAGATGATTTCAATATTTTAATGGCGTTATAAAGAAAAAGTGCTTAGTCGGCTCGGATTAGTATTTTCGCCTTAAAAGATCCGGGGGATATTCGCCAGAAAACGGCGTTACAGTTTCTTAGGATGGTTATTTAGCTTACAGTGTGCCGTCATTAGCACTGTATATAATCTAATAATCCTTTTTTCGAGGTTCGCAATACGGTCGGACTTCACTCTGCTGGGATCAATTAGCCTATTTGCCATCCCCAGGACTCTGCAGTTGTCACCAAATCTTTCCTCCTCTTGTTTTCATAGAATGCTTTCCTTAAAAGTGTTGTGAGCATCTCAGAATGGTTCAGGACCTGTAAAGGGTCTCATTGCACCCCTTCTGTTTTAGCAGTCCTCCCTTTCGTTGTCCTCATGTCCTTCGTCGTCCGGTATCTTGTGAGGGCTAATCTGTTTCTCAATAGTAGAGTCTTAAGAAGGCTAGTCTTGACTTGAGTGAGTAAGATGAGTAAGGTTGTTTGTGAGCTTTCGATCAGAGAGGACGTGTTTTTTTGTGATGTGCAGTCGTAGTAGGTGATATGTAATCGTAATAGGTATTTTCTTATTCTAAAAAAAATATTCCATGTTTATTTGACGTTTATGTGGCAAATTATATCTACATAAATATTTGCCAAATAGGATCTTAATAAACATGATATATTTTTAAAAATAAGTCCGTCAAAGTATACATTGGTAATAGGTCTTATCGCGGTTATTGTGTCGCTTTTTTGTTTTGTATTGTCAACATTTTGCAATATTGAAGAGGCTGCGTTAAATATAATTAACTGGATAGCGTTGAAGGTTTATACACTGCTCACTAAATAGACAAATTATTAACATTTAGTCCTGACTTATTTCGATTCGCTACAATAAATATTCTGCTTTTATGTTAAAAAATTTTTTCCTTCAAATATCCACAAGCACTCCACATTTTCATTTTGCTAAAATTTTAATTTTATTGAACTATGATGATATTGTAATTTATTTATATTAAATTACTTTTTCAGACTCAAGTTCAACAATTAGTTTGTCACTTTTTAATCAATATTAATTGAGTAAATAAAAGTAAAATTATAAAAGTCTAGGTGGACAACCGGCAGTTTCTGGGTAGCAAACACCCGTCATCAGCACCCTATGAACTTTGGACGTGTCAAATTTCACAATTTTGGCACAGCCGCTTTAACCACTCGGCAACCAAAGCTCATTTTCGTTTTCTTACCCACCAATACCTATTTTCCTAGTTACAGTACAATGCAATGCATATTTGGGGATCATCCCTTGAGTACTGGCCCTAGTCTAAAAAAAAGAGGTTAGCGCTTTTAGAGCAGCTTGACTATCAGAGAAGATGCATATATGTATGCTCTAGACATATTCGTACGTAAGCGTACCCTAGCATAAACCTTTATGGCTGTTTTTGCCAAGCATGCATACTAACAAACAAAATGTTGTCAACGGCTGTGCGGAAGGAAGAACAAACTTGTACACGATTAGAGTCGAGAAGTAATAAAAATCATAACAGAGGTATTAATTTTCTTCAATTATTCCGTAAAACAAAATTACTAGGTGTTTGGTAAAACACATTTATGTATGTGTTTTTTCATATGAAAATAGGTAAGGAACCAATATTTTAAATATTTACATTTCGAAAAAAATTTAAATAAACATGAAACTTATCATTAAAGAAAAAAGTGCATTCACTTAAAAAATTCAAAAGTGTCACCTGCAGGAAAAAAGGGTTTAAAATTTTGTAGAAAAATTAATCTGAATTGGAAGACTTTATTAGTTTTATAAATTTTAAATAAATTTGTTACTAGTATTTTAATATATATTTCATAAATTTTTAATTTCAAACAAGGAATGAATATAAATTTATTTCCTAGATGGGAGAAAATTCGATTTTCAGAATAAATTTTGTTGAGATAGTGCAGACTTTGACCTTTGTTCGAAGTGATTAGTAGTTATCTGGTTTGCCCTAGGAGTTATGCGATTTAGCCTTACATTATTTAGATCAAGTGTAAAAGCATTAAGCAGATCAACTCTCGGCTATCGACATTTTGCAAAATTAATGCACATTAATTTTGATGTAGAAAACTAGGGGAAAAAATTTGCTTTATGGATTGGAGAATTCATTAGGGAGGATTGTTTTGGGGATTCCAGAAAACTTATTAGGAACTTAACCTTATATTTGTTGTTGCTGTTTAGGATTGTTTTAATTTCAATATATTACATTAGGTTTATTTGATGTAGAAATGACATACATTTGAAATATGTTTTGCACACAAATTTACTCTAATTAAATTGCTACTGGATCACCACCTTTTAGAGATCATGCAGATTCAGTTTCAATTAGCAATGCTCGCGTTTGGAGAGTATTTCAGCAATGAAGTCCGACCTTAAAAAATTTAAGTTAATAAGTTTTAGTGAACGCAAAACATGAAATAGATATATTGCGAATATCATGACATATTCATAAGTAAATAGAAGTTTATTTATCTTCAATGAAGTTATTTGGGGTTAAAAACTTCGAATCTGGGATGCGACTTCCGATTCACTGGGAGGGTTGGTGGCGAAATGCCTTGAACAAAAATTAATAAATAAGAATAACAACTAAAACACAAAAAATTATCAGCCAGACTTCGGTTTTGTTGAAATGTGGTCGACAACTGAGACAAGTTTTATGTTATTTATATTTTATTAATTTATTTATGGCCTCCGTTGTCAGTATTTATGTTAGAAACAAGGAAAACCGGATGTTCCCTCTGTGGGTAAAAGTAAAAGAATGAAACCTCTATCACTAAAATATTTATATGTGGTTTACAGTACATTTGCTAAGAAAATTTTTTGAATAAAAAATTTTGTATATTTTTTTACTGCTCTGGCTTATAAAATGTTTGTATTTATTTGTTCATCAATTCATTCGCGTATGTAAATTTTTTAAAGTCAAACAGCAGTTTAGTAAAACAAGTGTGTAGTATATTTTTGGAGAATTTAAAAAATATATTTACGGTATTCAAAGGGTCGTCCTATGGCCAGAAGTCTTAAAATAATAGCACGTAAATATATGACTGCTGTGAGCAACCTGTCATAAAGTAGTGTGCTATATCAAATATGAATCAGCTGTTAAAGAAAAGGAAAGCAATTTAAATATTTTTGTCAATTATCTTGTCAAAATTATCTATTAAATGTTTTGATAGCTGATTCAAGTAAATATTAAATGAAATATACTCATATTAACGAACAAATATACATTTTAATGTATTTATTTCTCAGGTGACGCTGTGGTGCTGTTAACTTATGACGAATCACTAAACACAGTCGATGAAGTCCTATTAATTTATGACTATTTTTGTTTGCAGGACAACAACAATTTTTTTAAACTATCATAAAATGTTAGTACTTTCTGACATTATGACACCGTTTGAATACCGTAATTGTATGTGAAGTCAATACAAAGAGAATATTAAAAATTCCCGAACAACTTCGAATTCCTGGTGAACCGGTGTGCACCAAGGTTTTAGAGGCTTATCGTTGTCTTTTATGTATATGTATTTTTTAGTTTCCCTTGAGAGTACCTCTTTTAACTTATTTTCTAATTTTAGCCTTGCTTTGCAAATACAATTTGATAACAACACCAGATAAGCAGAATTTTTATTTGCCAGATTCACCGCAAGAAGTTGTTGAAATCCATTTCGAGTTATTAATGCACCATATATAAAGTGAACTAGAGGCAATATGTAAAGTTATTATTATAATAGATAAATTTTTTTAAAAGTTGACAACTTTGCAAACTGTAATTCTCAGGAAAAAAATTTTTATTAGAATTGTAGCTTTGAAAATTCTCGGACAAACAGTAAATCTTATAAAAATAATACGATAATATTTTATCACATTTTTAAATTTAACTGTATTAAACTAAAACTGTTTACGGTAAAACTAAAATTATATCTTGATAATAGGTAAATAAATAAGTAAAATCAGTTGACAAATAGACTTGGAAAAGGTGAACAAATTCTATTTGTATATAGGCTAGCTGACCCAGCATCGACAAAAATATATCATCTCATTTTGCTGAAGAAGTTAGAAAAGTATTTTTTCGGTTTTGATTTCAAACTGAATTTCGATGAAATCAGGGTGTAGAAAAAATTAATATACTAAAAATTAATAAATATAAATTAAACCGGTGTATAAATGATCAAGGTATTTAAAAGTAAATTTGATTTAAATCGAAAAAAAAAAATTTGATTTCAAAAGAACATTTAGATTTTCACTTATTACATACATTTTTGAAAAAGCAAAAGAACGTTAAAATTCGCCTTATAAGTGACCGATTTATTTTATCTATAAAATTATAAATTCAATTCTATCGAGTACTTTTAAAAATCAGCAAAAGCAAAAAATTTTTTGCATATATTGTTGGAAGGCTGCATATGTTACGGAATTTTTTCTACTCCAGATGATGCTTAAGTATGAGTGGCATGATAACCATGATTTATTTAATTCTAAAAGCATTCCCATAGAAACAAATTGCAATCTCTTGACGTGGAAGAAATAGTTCTGATAGTTGCTCTTTTAATTTGGGTATATATCTCGTTATTTATTTACCTTCTTCACCAATAATTTCTCGCAATCACCGTCGTCAGTCTCATACACATCAACTTTGTTTAAGACATATTGGACAAGGATACAATTTTTTGAGTTTCTTGATGGGTTTTTTTAACAAAATTTTACAAAGTCAGATTTTTTCAAAGCGAAATAAACTAAAAAAAAAACTTTTGTAAATACATTTTGCATTTCCTTGCATTTTTTTTTTCATTCCGTTATAAAATTTGAACGTAAACAAAACTGAAAAAAATATCTGACGGAAAAAAATAAGTATATGTTTCCGCATAAAAAATGATTTCCGCATTCGCGGAACGGAGTCAATAATCGGACCGAATATTTGACAAAATTGTTTCAACACAAATGGGAACAATAATTTTGAAAATTCAAACAATATCGTTAAAGTAAAATATATAGGCATACGTTTTCGGGAACTATTGTTATCATTATTGTTAAAAATTGGCTTTATGCTACCAGGGTTAAGGCAGTATGGTCCAAACTTAAAAATTGCTCGCTTTAGTTTAGTTTATGTTCAGAAAGTTGGTGACCTGAGGAATTTATTTCCGACAGTTCAAATGTTGAAACCAACTTTGAATATTATTAGATTTGTTTGAATGCAGTTTCCGTAGACAGGTTTTGAGTGCATTTGCATGTAGATATGTATGTGAATTCAGTTATTAATTTATGCTGCAATTAATTGCATACATACATTTGCAAAGAATATATAAACTTGTGTATGTAAGCTGTTGTATGTGAAATTCTATATAGAAGTTGTATAGAACTGAAAGCGAATAATTTCTTATTGTTTTTCTGTGCGTCGTTTCATTGTAGTCGGTTTATTATATTAGAGCAACATACCTACTTATGTATGTATATATAAATACATGCATATATTCGTTGTTATGTAATTAGGTCAAAATTCTTGTTTTGCATAAAATCCTTGAGGGCAGATAAAATATTTAGTATACAGTTTTATGCAGTTTTTGGCGAAAAATGTTGTGTTTATGGCGTTGTTAGTTTTCATCAGCTTTTCTGTTGCAAACACAATAAAAACTTTATTCGTAGTACATATTTTCTCTGCATATTTTTAAATTAAATTAGCCATTCAAACAGATTTTGCATTCTTAAAAGCAAGTTTTCATTGTAGTTTTAATAAGAATTTAAATCTTTATATAAATTAAAGAATAGTATAAACGCTCTGCAAGGTTGGGAAAAAGTATTGCTTATAGAGCTTTCATCAGAAATTATTGTTAGAATTGGGCGGGAAAAAAATTAGATAAAACTTGCAAAAAATCTTCTGTGAAAAAAATTAAAGAATACAGTAATAAAATGAAACAAAATAAAATTAAAACAGTTAAAGATAGCCTAAAGCATGCCCAAAACGCCAATCTATTTTAACCACTTAAGTTTATAAAATTTTCTTTTTCTGCTACTGCACAAGTTTATTTGTACAGGTATTGAACAAAAAGAATCTTAAACGTATGTAATGATTTTACAGATTTATGATCACTCATGCTGCAGAAGTTGTTTAGGTTCATTTTGGTTAATTCCATTATTATATGTAATAAATTAAGTCAAGTACGAGGCTGGCTCGCACTCTTAGGGTTCCGTACGTATGTATGTGTAATGTATGTATGGAATGGCGTATGTGAACACATATCTATATTTTATAAATTTCATCTCTCTGTTTTTAAAGCTACTTTATGTTGTATGGGGACATCTAGTAATTCTCCCCTTGTTGTTGTTGTTGTAATTTGTTGTTGTAAGGCATCTGGAAATATATACACTGTGCGAATTTCGACCATCTATCTCTTACGGTTCGAGAGTTATAGCTATTACTCTACGTTGTAAAGGGACACCTGGTAGTTTTACAGTTGTTGTTGTTTTTAGCAAGTGTTGTTGTGGAGCATATGTGAATACACATATTGTGCAAATTTCATCCCTCTGTCTCTCACAGGCCGAGAGTAACGGCTAGTTGTTACTTTACGTTGTATAGGGACACCTGGTAATTTTCGACTTGTTGTTGTTTTTAGCACTTGTTATTGTAGGCCACATACGAGTACATATATTGTTCACATTTCATCTCTCTGTCACTTACAGTTTAAAAGTTACGGCTAATGTTTTTTTACGTTGTATAGGGACACCTGGTAGTTTTTGATATGTTGTTGTTTTTAGCATTTGTTGTTGTAGGGCGTATGTGTAACACATATATTCTGCGAATTTCAGCTCTTTGTCTTTTACAGTTTAGCAGCTACGGCTAATTGTTACTTTAGGTTGTATGGGGACACCTAGTATTTTTCAACTTGCTGTTGTCTTTAGCATTTGTTGTTGTAAATAAATACATACACTGAGCAAATTTTAGCTTTCTATCTTTTAAGGTTCGAGAGTTATAGCTAATTGCAACTTTTCGTTGTATGGGGACACCTGGTAGTTTTCGACTTGTTGTTGTTTTTAGTATTTGTTGTTGTAGCGGCAAGGTACAACAGCATCCTGTGAAAATTTCAGCTCTCTAGCTCTTACCGTTTCGGAGAATGGACGCTGTGACGGACGGACGGACGGACGTACTTGTCTCCGTAATAGGGTTCCGTTCCACTCTGATGAGTACGGAACCCTAAAAATGAAAAACATAATTTTTGCTCGCCGTGTCAAAATAATTGAAAGAGGAAAAATAATTGAAAGTATCCAAAGCAACCCACATCTTTCCCATTTTTCTACTAAGTATAAACTTATATTAAAATTTCTACTGGACCGATTGTTTTCTTTTAATTATTTGATATTATTTCATAGCGTATGCTCTTCATCTATTAATTTAAGTTCTACGATTTTTGAATTTTACACATTGCAAAAAATTAAACTCTGGTTCACATCACTACGACAGAGCGTACCATCGCACAAAATTCCAATGTATTGCCCATATACGGCTAAAGTGTTGGGGCCAAAGCCTGATTGCTGCTGTCGGTCACGGGCTCTTCAACTTACCAGTGATGCTCTTTGCATTTTTTTGGGTGAGTTCGTAGACCACTAAGTGCTGATGAATAGTTTAGTGATTTCTATGCTGCTGACTATCCCGCTGCTAATGAGAGTGCACAAATTACGTACGGCCGATGTTTTACTTGATAATTAAAATGCAGCTTCAAGTTGAATTTAGGCACAACATTTAAATTTCTGACATTTACTTGATCTAAGCGCAGACTAAATTAGTCTGCGTTTAGATTGATGAACACTCGGAAGAAAAACATTATACTTCTTGTTCACACAGTCGAACATGCTAGCGACGACATTTTTAAAAAAATCAGTAAAGCAAATTTGACCAGAGCTTAGATGAATAACTTAGGCCGTTTAAAGGTCTTTAATGCTTTATAAAGCAACCATACGGTGCTTAGTGTTTGTCGTTACAGCTGTGGTAACACAGTAAACAAGACAAACGTACAAATAAATGCATTCTTCAGATTTTGAGTCAATAAAATAAGTTATTTTATTAAGTGCCTTAGAGACGTCCAAAAAATTCGTCACACAGTTTGACTGTGGGCGTGTCGTTTATTTTAATAATTCGCAGTAGACATATAATAAAAGACATCATAATTTTTGTGACTTTGCAGCGTTTTTTGAAGTCTCCGGGCAGTGAGTTATTTTTGCTTTGTGT
Organism: Sturmia bella; assembly: GCA_963662145.1. Lineage (NCBI taxonomy): Eukaryota > Metazoa > Arthropoda > Insecta > Diptera > Tachinidae > Sturmia > Sturmia bella. The sequence goes on from OY759169.1 coordinate 40,322,708, forward strand.
TGTTTTGTCTCGGACAAGGAGCTTACTTTTTTCCTCAATGCTTCAAGGCTTCAAAAAAATAAAAGTACCAATTTTTGATCTTGATACAATCAAAGCCAGAGAAAGCGAGCTCTCGATTGATTTTGTATCTTAGAATACATTTTTCCACCTTTATGTACACTAATAAAAATTAGACTTTCCTGTACCAAGTCACCTACTTCTCTTATCGAGCTGTAATCAATTGCCCATTAAACAAGAAAACTTAATTTTTGCTATTACAAAGACAATAGTCGATACTCAACAACACTGACATTTTAAATTTCTATAATAAATAGTATTTGCAGGCATTGTCAGTAGCACAACTGACTCAATCATAAATCATTGCAGTCACAATTTTTGCAGGGTAAAAACAATTTTCATAAGTATGTATGTATAAAGAAACCAAAACAAGGAACATTACTTATATTGCTTTTGTTTTTTCATCTGCACATTTATGTCCGTATCTATCTAACACGAAATTTCAAACTAAAGCAGGTTTTTCTCTAGAAGAAGAGTGAAATAAAATGAATTCAACAAAAATATTAAAAACTCTTGATATTGATTCCAACAGATCCAGTCATGTCTGCGTTTAGCAGGACAAGTACGAAACCACGCTCGTAATCGATTTGACGAATTTGTTGCACGTCTCTAGGGCACTTTAAGCAAAACGTAAATATGACAAAAAACTGATAACACAAGTCAACACTATTTTTGGTACGAAGTTTTCAGATTCTGATGAAAACGCTTCTCTTGCTCATCGCTACAAGATTAAAGATTATCTGGTAATCGGTCGAGATGACTATTTTTAATAGACATGTTGCATCCCAAGTTTCTAAAGTTACATAGCATATCATTAATATTTTTGTGGTAGTTGCTAGACTTGTAATTTGCAAGAAAATTTTTTTTAACTTCAACAAAATACAATATCGTCTTCCGAATGTAAAAATAGTAGTAAGTCTTACTCTCTTTTGCAATAGTATGTCATAATTACTAGTTAAGTAACACAATATCTCTTGCCACATCATTAACCTCTTCTTTTTTAAATGGTTCGTGGCCAGCAGCCGGTGTTTCTTCAAATCATTACCACTACTTATTTTGTCAAGGGCTTCTTCAAATTGGTTCATTTTTAGAGCATAATTTTACAACAGTTACTTCTTGGGATGTTGTAGAAGTTATCTGGCTGATTCTGCGACTGGATAAATAATTTTTTTAGATTGATTACACGTTATTTAATACAGCAAAAGTAGCAGTCATCTCAGTGTGATTCATGTTCTTACCACTGTATAAGGCCTTTATGTTTGACTACTCATACATTGTCTAAAATGTTAACAGCACATTTTACAAACCATTTGAGAAATCCAAAGCTCATTTTCATTCTCAATTTTCAAGTTCAAATAAGAAAAATATGCACTTTTTGTAAAATCTGTTTCAAGGCGGGCTGAACAAAGTACGTTAGACTGCTATTATTAAAAAATTACATTATAAAGGCTGTTTTTTTTTCAAGTACATGTGGGATTTTTTTCCACATTTTCAGTATTACCAGTGTCGACATGTTGCACATCCATTAACGGTAGGTAAGTTCTTCATGACAGGTAGTAATTTAATATTTTTAGTTAAAAATAATTTTTTTTCAGTAAAAGGCAGTTGTTGCATGGAAAGCTTTCCATAAAACCTGAAAATAGTGCGCCCCTACTTTTTATTCAGTTAATTGGGCGCATTTATTTTATTAATTGCTTTTATTAAAATAAATGTTTTTTCCTTCCAGTACAAATACCTATTGTATGGGAAGCTTTCCATAAGATATGGAGATGATAAGCTTACAATTTAATGCAGTTCAATGCTATTACTCGTTTACTGCTGAAAAACTGACATTGCATTTGAATATAACTTAAATTTAAAAAAAATATGTTAACTTTTTTGTAGTAAGCTTGGCAGGGTCAAGTCGGTTTCGAAACAACTAGTTGTCTACCCTGCTAAATGTTTTCGATGTTTTCTTTGCCTTATTTAATTAATATCAATCACAAAAATAATATAGAGAGAACTTGAGCCTGATAAACTTCATGCAAAAATAATTATACAAGAAAAAGCTCGAACAATAAAAAACTAAATAAAAATTAAGCATCTACACCCTTTTTCATAAACATTATAACAGGTTTATAGTGCTGTTATTTAACAAAATTGCATGGAAAACTTGTCAAATAAGAGTTTCATAAACCTAAAATATTTATTATGAATAAGGCTCTTAAATATTAAGCAAAAAATTGGCCATTACTTTGTAATATTTAAAGATGATAGTCCCAGCTGATCAAAAACGAGTTTAAAATTTTGTTGTTATGAAGATAATTCTTATTTATACATATATCTTTATATCACATATTGAATAACTTGGGCTATTTTCAAAATTATAGCAAATAAATTCTTTTACAGCGCAGCTTAAAGTATCTTCCCCAATGATAAAAGTAGTGCTGGGTTTGTTATCGCTATTTATTTTTTTTATTGGCAACAGGCAATTTGGCGGAAAAAATTTTGTTATAAAAAAGACACTATAAAGTTTTTGTAAAGTTGAAAAATAATCTTTATGTTTAATCTTCAATAGTCCTGAAAAAATATCCAACTGTTAACTTCGATGGACATACATTTAAGCAATTACGGTGTCACGAGGATGTTGATTTTCTTGCGCTACACATGAATAGAACAAACCAATAAGACGTTTAGCGAGATTTCCTTCTTATTGTAGCAGTGGGATTAATTTTTACGATACGATTATGTGATAGATTCTCTGTAAAACGACATTTACAAAATTTGTATTGAATTTTTTTTGTGAGTTTACATGTTCATAAGGTGTTTGAACTAATGTAAGTTATGTTTTATTTCTAACAGAAACTTGTCTGTCCAACTTGAAGAAGAAAAAAAAAAAAACAAAAGCATGAATAGAGGATGTTAAATCATCATAATTTTAGCTGACTGCTATATTTTTTAATTTTTGATATCCTCTCATACGTAAAATATATTTCATTTGACTCCTTCATAGACAGGAATAAATTGCAATACTTCAAAGAAAATATTCACTAACTAATATCGTAACATTATTGAAATCGTTTCCAATCTGGATTTTTCATTGTAAGATGGCAATCAGCTTAGAGTTAACGAATAAAAAACAGTTATTCAATTAACTAGTTCGTTTTTCTGTAATTAATTAACTATATAATATACAAATAGTAACATTTCCGTGAAAGTTTCAAAACTGCAAACCTTTAGATCATATTTGAGAAACGTCCGCCATTCCTTTCCAAGTAAACAAACCAGCCGAAAAATATAAAAATAGGCTGAGTTTCAAAGACAAATTGCGAAAAAAAATTATGCAAAAGTAGTTTGAGTCGTAAATTATATCTGAGAGATATATCCATTATTATAACCTTCCGTGAGTTAAAAGCAAAATTTTATTGGTCAGTTAAACTATTTTTCATTATTACAACTTACCTTTGACAAAAAGTGAGCGTCAAATTGTCGCATCAAAAAGCCAACCGGTAAACTGACGGGAGGTATAGCTTTCACATATTCCACTTTCGGTTGTGTTCTTGCTTTATCAATCTAAATGGTTAATTCATTAGAAAAGTTTATCTAAAAAAAAATACCTTCTTTTCACAAATTTTGCCATACATTAGCAAAAGACAAAGTTTTCTTACTGTTAAGTTGTAATATGAAAATTTCTTACCAGTAAGTTTATCACTCACATTAATTAAAGGTACCTTTAACTAACGCCAAGTCGTTATGATGACCAAATGTAGTGAATGCAAAAACTAAACCTCCAGTTAATTTACTGATTCGATTATCGTTAGGATAATTTAACACTCACTTTTTATTGAATGCGAGCTGTAAAAATGATAAATGGTTTAATTGTCCGATAAAATCTGGCTTTAAACTAACGTCAAGTACAATCGTCGGCTTAAACTACTTTTGCATATCAAGGCAGTTGTAGCAGCAGCTCTACGTATCTACGCTGAAAAAACAATTTAATTCATTTATAATTCAATTAATCACAATAATAAAGCTCAAATCCGTGGTTATAAACTACGGACTTAAGTACCAAAGGATGGAATTAGTTTTGATGTGATGATCGATTATGTACTTGATTCGGTGTTTCTGAAGCCTATTTTATCCCAAATTCATACCTGAAATATTTCGCTCTATCTCCTTAATTCAACAACATTTTTTTTAATTTTTTTCTTTTATTGCCAATTTGAACCTGGAACCTAACTACTGCCAGTTCAGCCACTCTACCACTTCAGCCATCATGGGCATTAAAAACTGAAACAATATTCAATACTAAATATCCGTACCTAATTTTCTAGTATGCTTCGCACTAAAATTAAGTAGAAAAAAATTAAATTTAGAACGAGTTTTTTTTTCTGTGTTTTTGATTTGGAGGTCTAAGCCCAATTACTGAGTTTTTTCTTACTCTTCTATATAGACATCGATATATAAGTTTTTACGATGATGCTAGTTTGAAAGATCTGTATAAGCGAAAACATTCAGTTCGCTAACTATTTTATTAAATAAGGACTTGCCGCTGGTTAAAGCAGGATTTTATTTTTCATTATTACAATTTCCCTTAAAAAAAATGTGAATGTTAAATTATCAGAACAATAGTGCAAACGGTATATTAATGGGAGAGTTACCTTTTGAGTTTACCACATTTGGTTAAAATATTCAATAACTTCAATTTAAAACGGCAGTCCGTAAGTGACTGAAACATATTTTCAACAAATTTTCATTTGCGTGACGACAAATACTCACGCTCTAATTGCCAAAATATTTCTTATTATTTTTATTTATTTATTTATTTATTTCAAAATCCATGTCGCAAGCCCATAGGGCCTAAATTGACAAGACTACAACTTAAGATGAGTATGTACATTGCAAAATATATAAAAGTATATGTGAATTAAAACAAGTAATTTAATATGTGAAAAACAAGAGATTAATTCGAATAAAGGTATTTTAATAACAGATAAAACAACTTTAGAAAATTTGTATTTCTATTTTTTTTTTAAAGAGAAAAAAAAGAACTTGCTGTTGAAATTTGTGACACGCACCAAGGGAAGGCCATAGACTAAGTCGACCGAAAGAATTTTTTTTTATTATAAATAGGCGAAATGATATTGCCCCTGAACCACTTAGTAAAAAGTGAGACCTTAATTCTAAATTTTTTAATTTTAATGTGATTAGAGACTACTAAGTAGCATGTACCTTACGTTACAGATTTAAATGATGGATAAGAAAATACATTTGAACCTGTGCAATGAAGAACTAAATCGTCGCTCTTGGTATGGTATAACAGTGTTCCATAATCTGGATATCTTGACCTGAAATGATCTTTCCATAAGAAGTGTTGAGTAAAATGGAGGGACCAGTGAACGTGTTCTACTGGAGGCACTATGTATATATATGTATGTATCTAAAAAATTATAATGCAAACCTAATTTTTTCATTTAGTAATAGCTGTTGGCCCCCTGGTATAAGTTTGTGATATGGCAATCTATGATTTTCTGGTATTGCTTATTTCTCAATTTCAGTTTTAACGTTATAAGATTTACTACCTTATAACGTTAAAACTGAAAGTTAAAATTTACCATGAATTTATTTTATACCACTGTATACTCGTACAATAGTTTTTATATATGAATTTATTTTACGTGCAAAGTTGTAAAGACGATTAAATAACAAAAAGTTACTATTGGATCATTATGGAAGTAACACAGCAATACCGATTATCAATATATAAACTAAAAGAAAACTTAATACTTAAGAGGAAATCTAAAGTTTAAGCCTGTAGCAATAAGTTTCTGCGCGAAGTGGTTGCAAACTTTTGCTTTTACAAAAGAAGAAGTATAAAAATACACAAATGAAATTGCATAAAAAAATATAATTTGGCATATAACTTAAGTTTCCTGCCTTCATATTATTTCTTAAATGATGTTTTAACAATTTAATGTATGTATATGAGTTGGATTCTAAGAGGAAGGTAATTTAATTAAAAATATACATAAGTAATTAACATAAACATATAATTTAAAATAAAATAATTTTGCACACAAAAAGAAACCGCTTTTTGCAGGGTGAAAGTTAACCGGAGTACCACTTACAGAAAATCTGATAGAACAGAAAATCTGAAAAGCAAACGTTATTCAAAAATAATAGAAAAAAATATATAGGTTAATAAAAACTGAAAAATAAGAAGAAGATAAGATGATTATGGGAGTTATGGGCCTCTGGATTTTTCACAGGTGTGTGCAATTTTATGCCAAAGTGTTGATGGTATAAAGTGCGAATTACTTAATATATTCTGAAAAGTTTAAATGTTAAAAATGTTAAACAGAAAAAATGTCGGAGGACCACGGCTCTGAAGTATGAGTAGCAGTGAAAAGGATTTCGATTCAGTGCTTTTGCAACCCTCGTACGAATTTTGCAGTAGAATATTTGACAGGCACACGATCGAATGCAGAACGTGAAAAGGGGCATTGACAAACAGCTGTTCAATGTATGTAGAATCTATCACCAATTGTATGGGCCTCCTATAAATAGCTACGTTGAGTAGCTAAAACGCTGCTTCTTCCTATTTCCACCCTCTGTTATTCGTACTTTGCATATGTCATTCAAACTTTGATATAATTCCTATAGTAGACCCACTTTGTTTCCATTATCAAATATACTCGTGATTAATATCATAAAAGGAAAGTAATATTTTTAAGCTAGTACATATTTATAAAAACCAAAAATATATAAATATATGTATGTACATGCGTGTGCACTAAATACCAGTTTACGTGGTACAGTATTTTTCGGTTAATTGACCCTACGGTTAATTGGTTTCCACGCTTAATTGAACCACATGATCAGGCAAAAAAAATATTGCATACGAACACCATGTGAATGTTCTGGGATAATTGAAACCGGTTAATTGATTTTCCCGCTTAATTCGTTCAAAATTCATGTCATCAAAAATAAATTTCCTCTTACTTTTACCCGGTTAATTGCATTGAAAAATAATCTGGCATTTTTGCACATACATATTCGACATCATTTGAGAGAAACACTGGGTGGCATCTCTACTATACACATATATGTACATTTCTTGCTGTTACTTGCATTTTTTTCGTTTCAGGTAAAAAAAAATTATTTTGAAAAACTTAAAGTGCACATAAGCGATGTCTTTTAATTCATTAGTACATAGTTCATATTATGCGTGATTTCTGTAATTGAACAAACTGTTCAATTAAATAGGGTTCTTGTAATTGAACGAATTGTTCAATTAAACGGGTATCGGTTAATTGGTTTCCCGGTTAATTGAACAAAAAATCGTGCAAATTTTGATGTGCAATTAACCGAAAAATACTGTAATATTTTATATTACGATCCGTTAAAAAATTGTTGTATGTTCGACTAAATTTCATTGCGTAAAAGCAAAATGCTTTGAGTAAGAGAAAATATAGATACAAAGCCTACACCGGCAAAATATGGAAGAAGTAAACAAAACAGCAATAAAATTATAATTTTCGTTAAAATTAAATTAGAAAAAAAATAATCAGTAATTACAAAAAAAGAAGAAAAAGTCAAATTACTAATTTAGCTGGTTACCGCTAAAACAAAACATGTAGCCTCACACAAAATAATGCCATATAAAAACATGAAAAATACTTCCAACTGAGTTTTATTCTCTTTTTTTTTTTAAATATGGAGAAAAGGTTACAATATTTTTATGCGACAAAGGCTACTTTGTATTATTGTGTAGACTAGCCTTAAGTATGAATTCGGTTTCAAACAAATTCAAGATTTTTTTTTTTCAAAAACGAAAATATGTAATATACAAAAATGAACTTAATTATTTATTTGCTGAGATCTATGAGAGGTCTAAAAATAGACCTTATTAATGTTTTCTGCTTTTTTTAACGGTCTACATTCCGCTGACATATCGGCAATGTTAATCAACTCATCAGTAGACCCAAAATTTTTTTTAGAAGAATGTTTGAAGTTTAACTACTTATTCCATAGTTAACGTGAATCGAATGAAAATCAGAAATGTTCAAACACACCTTTAACACACAGAAAATATTTTGTCGTCTCTTCAAACACACTGTGAATGGGAATCACTACCGTTCAATGATAACTGAATATCTTTGGTCCCCATTTGATGATATGGACTTGGAGGGCATGTGGTTGGAACAGGACGGCGCCACAAGCCACACAGCGAATGTCACAATCAATTTATTGAAAACCAAGTTTGGAGAACGTGTTATCTCACGAAATGGTCCAGTCGAGTGGCCAACTCAGTCGTGCGATTTGACGCCGTTAGACTATTTTCTGTGAGGCTACGTCAAATCTATAGTCTATGCCAATAAGCCACGATTGATGAGCTTCGTACGAATATCGAACGTCAAACTGCAGCAGTATCGGTCAATTTATGTTTGAAAACCGTCGAAAATTGGGTTCAGCGTTTGGACTTCTGCAAGCGTGCCCGTGGTGGCCATGCAAAAGAAATTGAGTTTTGTACATAATGGCATCAAACGTGCTTTTACACAAATGAGGAATTTTAGTGATATCCACTACCGATTTTGTTTTATTAAAAAAAAAGTTTTGTGGCGCTCTTATTGAAAAACCTTGTACTTATATACATAAACGAAATTGGATTGTACGCGAGCTTAAACAAGTCATAATAAAATGTAACTACTCAAAGACAAACAATAAAAACTTTCGACATCGGTCCATATGTATTTCAGATATAGCGAATACTGACATATCAATTGGACCTAAGAGCACAATGCAAATACCTCGACATGTCCTTCCTTTGTAATAGCAGCATATTATTAATTTTATGAATTGAAAAAAAACTGTTTTTTAATTCAAGTTTATTCCAAAAGGGCAAGATTTAAAAAAACGTGAAATATAAAACGAGTATACATTCCGTTCCAAATTTTCTCAACAAGGAGTCAGAAAACTTAAGTTCGTATACATTAATAGATATTAGTGCATGTTTTTTATGTGTTCCAACAGTGGCCTTAATATGTTGCAATTGATTTTTTTACGAGATATCTACTTGTAAAACGGAATCTTTTGATTCATTTGACTGCTTAGGCGTATTGTCACGACAACCAACCCACCAACCCATAAATGTTATAAACACTGTTTTTCTTTATATCGGCTTGCAAACCTTTCAATGACACTTCTGGATACGTTTACATACTTACGTACAAGTAAATAACTGAAAACTAACTAATCGTTAGCGTTTTATGTACATTTTATAAGTTTGTTATGTGACAGATAGAAACACAGCTTGGCTTTTTGTATAAAAGCAATTCAATGGGGACACTTACAAGTTAAAGGTTTTTTCAGTAAGTTTTAAACATTTACTTTTAAAGACCCAAATCAAAGTGTTAAATGAAATAGAACAAAGTAAACTTATTCACTTATTTTTCGCCCAAATTGAGTTATTTAAGGAAGACGAAAAAAGTAAATCAGTTTATTGTTGTATGCTTCTGGAAATAGCACTGGTCTACAAAGAAAAAACAAATGAACTTTAAGTGATAATAGCTGAAATATAGAGAACTTGAAGCATTAAATTCAAATTCATTTTCAGTTTTTTTCTATTACTAAGCAGATTCATTGTAACATCTGAATTTGTCGTCGATAGAGGTTTGGCGGTTGCACCAACTATCGCTATATTCTTGGCAACAAACTTTGTCATAGGTAGCACTATAACATCTTTGGCATGATGGTATAGTGCTAAAATTGCTCTACTGTCCGGAGATTAATATTTTTCGTTCATTGTTCTTAAGTTTTTTTTTTCTTTTGTCTTATTTAATTGTATTCATTGCTTATGTACTTTTCTTTTTCTATGTTTCGTTTGTTTTGTTTTTCAATTTGCCTTTGACAGTATTCGTACCACTACCTCATGACTGATCATCGCGAAAAATAGATCGATTTATTTGCTTTGTCTTAATGACATTTTGATCGCCAACACTCTATAATTTAAATTTTTTGGCTCTACACTATATAATTTGAATTATTTTAATTACTGTTTTTACCACTTCCAGTTTCATTAGGACAAGAAATGTCGAATCTCACTGCATTACGCTACTACCCTCTCAGAATGGATACAAGTGATGATTTCTTTTCAGCTATATATTAATTAAAATTAAAAATTCATTTGAGAAAATCAGATTGATAATTTTAACACAAAAAAAAAAAAAAATAAAGACTTTTTTTTAGTAATATATTGTTCTTTCACTAGGTCTGTTTATATACTATATACAAATGTTGACGGTAACGGCTTATCCATTTCGTGGTTGCACAAGTATAGGACTGGAATTCGACATCTGTCAAACTAAGTTGTTAAATCAATTTTTTCTTCTCAGTTTATCAAAACATACTACAAAAATGGTGATTCTGAGTCAGATCCATATAGTGTTTTAAGAGTAGATTATGATTTACATAATCGGTTAACTTTTTATCTCTTTTATTTAAAAAATCTTTTAATTATAGAAGTTTACCCTGCAAGCAAACTACGACAAAATCTGGTACAAAATGCCGATTCCTTTACTGAGAAAGGCAAAACAGAGGATGAGGCAAGGCGCTACCAATATTTTAAGAAGTCTGTCCTATATGCCGACTAAAGAATTCTTCGGTACCAGAAAGCATAGAAAAGCTATCGATACTGCTCTATATGAAACCGATACATAGCTTAAACGTCTTTTTCAACTTATTTGCAAGTAAAGCGAACTAAAATAATGATTTATTCTATGTTAACCTTAGAGAAATAGATACGTGCAAACATGCATACTTTATTACCCGCTAGTCGAGGCACTAAGAATAATTTTGCAGTAACTGACCATAGTTTATTCCAGAAATAATCAGTGCAGCTAATTATAAATGACAAAACGTTCAAAAATGAATAACATTTTAACTCTACAGTTGCTTAAAAAACTGACAGCAGATAAATACGGATTTTCGGTCATAGTTAATAATGACAGTGGTAACTTATGTTACATATACATGAAGGAGTCAAGCTCTTAATATGTATATACATATTTATAATTTGGTTTCTACATACATTTGGAGAATATATACTCTTAAATTGATTGTTGTTGAATTTGTTTTGGTTGTTGCGATGCGCAGTGAAGCTAAACGCAAAAAAGGGTAATAAATCTGTGTCTTTGAAACGAGCTAGCTGACTATAAAACAATGTGCAAGGAATCATAGAGAAGGACCCAGTCCTTAAAAGTCATGAAATTTAAACCACCTTGTTGTAACACATGTTGAGCTACAGGGTGTGAAAGTTGACTACCTCGGGTATGAAAAAGTTTGTTCGATTTATAACGAATTGCAAAAGTGCGATGGCTGAGTAGTTATGACAGCTGTTTTCAAGTCGATATGTTGGACGTTCGGGTCTCAGCAGAGGCTTTGTAGTACAAGAATTAAATAACGGAATTGCAAAAGGAGATAAAACAGATAGAAAAATACAATTAAATAAAATGAAGTAAACAAAATCACCACCAAAGATAAAGTAAAAAAGTATTTACAAAATAGGAAAAATATTAATTTAGGTCTAAAAATTAACCTTATTACACCTAAATTAATACATTTCAATTGGCTCTTAAAGCAAATAAATAATTAAGTTCATATTTGAAAAAAGGAAAAATTTATATTTTTACCGATTGGGCTCCGTAGATTTTTTAACATTTAAATTCAATAAAAATAATTAGCAAATTGAAATAAAAAATACGTAGGTCGGTTTTTAAACCAAGTTTTATTTATTTGAAAGAACGTTTTCAGTTAATTTTACTGACAGAGTTATGAATAAGTTATGTATGCTTTCTATTTAAGTTTAGCCAAATGACCAACACTGGCTCCACAAAAAAAAGCTCAATAGTTTTGACAATAAAAAAAATGATAAAGGAAAATTTGACAAATTAAATGGACGAAGAGAAAAGCAATTTTTTTGACAAAACTCTGGGTCTTGTATGACACCAGATTTTTTTTTTTTTTTTTTTTTTGTTAAGCACAATTGAATTTCATTTGCCCAGCCCGTTTAACACATTTTGTAAGGTTGTCAAATGTTTTAGGCTTTTTGAAAAACTAAATAAAGAATAAAAACACAAGTTTAGTATAATTTTGTTCTTGAATCGTTCTCAGGGGATTTAAGCATTTTAAAACAATACAAAAACCAAAAGAAAAATTTACACTACAGATTTGGTGGAAATATTACTCAAGCAAGTAAACACAGCTGATTACTTCTGCTGTGGATATTTTTGTATATAATGAAGCTCTACCCAATTAGTCAAATAGACTACAATGGAATGAAACTTTACTTGATCCACACAAAATAATTTCTTTATATTGTTAATAATTTTATCAGGCTTGAGCTCGATGGTTACTTCCTCAAAATTGAGAAATATTTTTTTGTGATAAAACTGGAGTGATTAAAATTTTTAAAACGGACAAGAAAAAAAGTTGAATATTTACTGGATGGGATACATAGCATGGCTACAGGACGACCACCATGTTGCTCTTCAGGATGTGTACACAACCACAACTTATTTTCAGTAAATATACATTGAACAATGCTTAATTTAAAATGGAAAGAAATAATTTTATAGCCATTTACGACATACTTTGATAAATGAACTTAAGTTTTATCTGGCGTACATATTGTTATTTACAAGTATAAAATATATAAAAACTTAAATTAATGTCTTTATATTCCTTATTGAATATAAGGAATATAAAGACACGGCTTGGAGACGTTTCACACTCAGTTGAATATGGTAATATGCTTTTCACAAATTTTGGAACAGCTCTATTTTTCTGAGTCCATACCGTCTAATTACCATCATCGACATTGTCGCTTTTAATATGTTGTATTATTCTGAAATGATATTCTCTTGCTTTCGATAATCGGAAATAACAATTATTTTCCCTATACTCACCCAGTGGAAGCCAGTTAACTGGTTCGATGAATGGAAGTGAAATAGAACCATGTATATCGTTTTTGAAGAATATTGCTGTTGCGTAACAAGATGAGCTGCAACAAAACAATATACAATTTCCTTTGTAGTTAGAAACGACTAAAATATTCTTCATAAAAGAAAATAATATGCTGATTTACCGTTTATATACAAACAATCCTCTTACATACAAAACAAAAGTTGATGCTTTTGCCACATATTTTACATTTATTGAATTCCTCTACAGTTTGTATGTAATTTAGTCTAATGCTTGCTGTTCACTTATAGAAATTAAACTCTGCTCTTCTCGAAACCGCAGCGCTTTTACATACAATAGATTTTGTTAGTCGCATAACAAGTACTGCGCTGTAGCTGCTACATTAGGATGCATAAACAAAGTAGGTAAACTGGTTTTTATTGCGCATGAGTGCATAATATAATGTACGGCACAGAGGTCTTCTCCACAAACTAAAAAATCAAAAACCAATGATACAAAGTTATTTATAAAATCCATTTCTTAAGTTTAATATAGAGATAAATATTATGGGAGCTGGGGTAACTCAAGGTATTGTCCTCGGTCCAATGCACTTTTCCAGTTTTATTCTAAGTCCAGCATCATGTAACAACATGATAGCTGAATTTGCGTTTTAATATCATATCACGAAAATACTAAATGGGCTATGCACAATTTGCAATATCTGCTCAATACAGCGATTGATTTGGTCTTAGGATCTTTGGTTAATATAAGTAAATAGTGCTAAAACAGTGCAAGTAATCTGCACATACCGGATGATACCAAATTTTCAAGACATCTAAATATCCGTTCTTTCAGATACAAAGGCAAAATATCTTGGCCTGATAATTGTCTCCGAACTCATATAAAAAGATCACACTACGCAAAAAAAAATAATTAAGCAACAAAATCATTTTAACTTTTTGGCTGCTAGGGAGGATTCGAAGCTGATAATTTAAAACAAATTCAAAACAAAAACAAAACGTACACAAGTACAGCACAATTATAGCGCCAATTTAGAGGTTCAATGCCGAGATTTGGGAAACTGCAAGCACAACTAATCTTAGAGTTCTGCAATGAATGCAAACTATTATCAATGCAAAAGGGTACATTAGAGATGAGGAAATACTTCCAGATCTAGAAGTTAAAAGAGTAATAGATGTCATCCGTGATACGAGTAGCAGCATCAATAATACGATTAGCTTAACAAAACATTTCAGCAGAGAACTCAGACACTTGTCTTGCAGAAAAATTAAACTTTTTAACCGTAACTGGTCGCAATATAAGCCCGGGTGCTTGCGAAAAACCTTAAAAGTTATAAATTTTAGTTCACCCACTCAAAATCATGCGGGCGGTTACGAATATGGAGCACATTATGGGAAAAGTGTGATTATTCGCTTATTGAATCAACTGTACTTGATTTAAAATTGTTAATAATTTTGATTTATATGTTTCCCTATTTTTGATAGTGTAGCTGCCCAATGGTGAAAGAATTTTCCAATGAAGTTGTAAGGGTGGTAGGCGTGTCCTTAGATAAAGTTAGAAAATACTCATAGCAGAACTAAGCACTTTTTCAGTGAATTTAAATGCACAAACCATAAACTTTTTTTTTGAGAAAAGATAATGTATTACAGGTGGGCTTGTACCGATTTTCTACAAATTTTTTTTTTTAGTTTACTCAATAAATACCAGTGTACCAAGTCTTGCTACGAGCTATACTGCAGTTTGGCGAATCTGTATGTACAAAGCTCTGTGCGTCGGTACTTGGTGAGCTGGGTACGAATATTTACCTACATATATATGTATAGAATCTATATACGATATGTATAGGCATCTATACTACAGATAGACATGTATTCGTATAAATGCATGTGTGAACTTTTGGGTCTACTATTTAAGTTATGTATATATATATGTATAACCGTGCTGCGATGAATATAAACTCAACAATGCCTTTTCAGCCAGAAGAACAAACAGACAGAAAGACAGACAGAAAGACAGACACAAGGGCAAATGTATGTTTTTTAACGCTGCTGTTGGAAAAATTTGTCTGAAAAATAAAACAAAGTATAGGATGGATTTTATACGTTTATTTAAAGTTTTAGCCCAAATCATTCAAAACTGATTTATTTGCCAAAAGGGACATTCATCTAACAACATATTTGACCAACTAGCCAAACAAATAAATGTCAAGTGCTTATTGTTTTGTTATTGTTTGCCAGCGTTGTGTTGTTGAAGTTCTAGTCACTGCCATCCTTATTTCTACTGCAGTAATAAATATACATTTTATTTTGCTTAGGACAGTTTAAAAAGGGATATGGTACAAAAGATAAGCAAAAAGCGGCGAAAGCTTGCAAGTAAACAAATAGTTCATTTATTAATTAAAAACTTTCGTTTTTAGTGTCCCGTTAAAAATTACATTTGGAGTTAAATACATGCAAAAATGTCTACATACTAAAAATAACTTTTAAAACAGTGAAAGCTTATCATTAAAATTATGCTCATAAAGACAGAAAAATGCTCAATCGCATTAAATGACTTCCTATACTTAATTTATAGAAGTCTTAATAAAAACCTAGCACTCATAATAGGTATAGCACGTTTCTTTAAATCTAAATCCTATTAACCTTAACCGTCAGCTCAGGTATTTTTTTATTTTAATCCCACCATTCCACTTTTGCTATTTCCCAACAGCCAGTCTACCGTGATTTAAATTAATTCTTAGCAAGTTGAGATGAAATTAAGTACGGAAAAATTACAAATCTTAGGCTGGGACATTTCTAGAACCCAAGTAGGCCTGTCTCATGACCAGCAGCCCGTGAAACATAGGTTGTGGACTGTTTTGGTACATGCATTTTTTTTTTTTTTTTGATTTTGTATATAAGCAAACCATTACTGAGATAGCTACCTTGTGGAGTGAATTTCACACCTCTTCTGAAAGCGAACGAGGGTCTTTTGTAGGAACTACAAAAAATGAGATGGGTATAAAAATCTGCAATCAGGGATTGCGAGACTGTATTCGAACAGAGCTTTGCTAAAATATGAGCCCCACCATCCGCAGACGGGCTGACAGAGTCCTTGGAAGTGGTTCTTTCTCCACTCTCTTGGAACTTTGCCTTTAACTAGCTATTTGTGGACTATGATTCTATGGCTTAAGACAGTGGCTTATATTGATGATATTGGTTTGGCGACTTCGGGAAAATACCAAGAAATCCCCTCAGAGCGTATGCAAACTGCACTGAAAACGCTAAATAAAAGCAGCACCAACAGTCGCGAGCATGATTTTTACGAATTTTTCAAAACCGAAATACGGAGTTTGTGGGAGTATTTACAACTCCCGCTTGCGACAAACGATTAGTCTTTGGGTAACTTATGAAATCAGGTGCAAAATTGCGGCGAGAAAAATTGCAACAAACTGGATGAGATACTATAGAAAACAAGAGGTCTATATCATAATCTGGACTCACAGTAATGCTGCGACAAGTACACTAGCAGGTGTCTTTATGACATCTTATTTGTTTCATGTATGCCGGTTATCTCTGAATGAGGTAGCGTGACTTCCTGACCTGGAGATCTTCTATGTACTACGACACAATAGTATTTTCGGAAAATTAGTCGCGGACGAATTACCAAGATCTCGCGCCCATTTACAACAGTAGAAACATGTACCAATTTATTGATGTTCTACTTAATAGTAATAAATGGCTAATACAACAACTGCTGCAAAAAACTATGGTCAAATGAAATCACCTGTCAAATAACGATGCTTACATGAAACCCTAGCTCTTCAAAATTTTCCCCAACCCTGTCACTTGGGAATACCAACGACATGACTATGTCTTTCGTATCAAGACTTTCACAGAAGCTGCAAAGATAAAGAAGAGGAGGAGAGTGTCAAGCATCTCATATGCCGTTGTCCAGCTGGTTCCAATACGAGAGCGAATTATCTGTTCTGACTGGCGCTTTAGAGTAAGGAGACATGTAGTAATGTTTATGTCATCTGGCCGGTTCAAATTAGAGCGTCTAGGTGGTGGGAAAGTCTGTTTCTTCACCGCCTCCTCGGGTAGCACAATGGCATGCATTTGGATTCAAGACGGCTGACACAATGACTGGCAGCTCCTGCGTCATATCATCAATATGTCATATAGAGTTTTTTTTTCGGACACACATAATTTCAGTTGAATCAATTTTGCTTTTTAGAACTGTTTCTATAGATGCTATTTTTTATTTTCAAAATTTTTTCCACTTCACAAGTTAAAAATGAGTTTCGAACTGTAATATATTACCTCATAATGCTTTTTGGCAATATATTTTCCACTCCATGATTTTTTCAGGATTTTAATTTTTTTGCATTTGTGAAAGTATGTCTGTATATCTCACATGTAGCCAGGCGTGCAGCCTACTGCTAACTGAAATATAATTCCGCGTCTATCAGACTTTGACAGCAGACATTAACTTAATCACCACCCCTCTAAATAGCTCACTAGCTATTTAAATAGTTATGTTTTCATGATAGGTTCAAAATATTGGAAGAACAGCTTCCCAGATATCTCACTACTTTGCAAAGTTAGGCAATTTTTTGTAACCATTCTGTTATTTTCAATTAATAATACCTTTGAGGTAGAGAGCACTTATAATTAAGTGAAAATGGTCCCAATTTGTAATAAACTGGAATATAGGGCGACCAACACAAGCATAAAATAAGCCAAGCAAATCTTTCTTCTTTCCCTACACTTCAAAACTATTTTTATAACCACCTTACGTATGCTCAAAATCAAAAAATTAAGTAAATGCAAATAAGCTCAAGATATAATATGAACACCCATTCATCCCTACAAAGTTTACAGGTTCTTACTGTAGATCATCCGACAAAAACTTGTCGAGAGTGTAAGTGTTTCAAAAATGCTCAGTGTTATTATAGAACCAAAATCAATATATTGCATACCTAGATATTTTATAAAATATTTAAAAGAATTTCATTTCAAAAAAGTTATAAAATAATTAAAATTGGACTAGTTGTGATTCTTAATTTTTTTTAACGTAATATCAGGTTGAATGCCAAGATTCACAACCATAAGGTCTGTTAAAAATGGCAATGGGAATTAAAGTTTTGGGAGTGTGACAAATTTTTTGAAAAGTCTCCCTTATTTACTTCAGGTCACTGGTTTCAAATCTGATATCCCATTTTCTGCCTTTGTTTTAGGGTTTGATATATGGTAACTCTGGATCCTGGATGTGTATAACATCACTTGTAGTTAATATTAATAGTAGCAAGTATTGGAGAAATACAATTAATATTTTACTGAAACTTTAATTACAATGAACTTTGATGTTAATATTAAATTACTTTGTAACAGGCTCAAGTTCAACCCTAGTTGCTAGTTTTTTTTTTTATCAATATCAAGTTGTAAAGAAAAGTAAAATTTTATAGCTAGCTGAACAACTGGCTGTTTCTGGGTAGCAAACACCCATCAAATCATCCATAAAACAGACTAAAAAAAAGATCATTGCTTTGGTTAATGTTAGTTATATAAAAATATATAAATAGAAAGCAAAATTGCCCGTGCTTGGGTTGCCGAGTGGTTAAAGCGGATGTGCCAAAATTCTGAAACTTGACAAGTCCAAAGTCCATAGGGGGCTGATGAAGGGTGTTTGCTACCCAGAAACAGCCGGTTGTCCCCCTAGCTATAAAATTTTACTATTCTTTACTTAATTGATATTGATAAAAAAGTGACCAAGGACCAAAAGGTTGAACACTTGAGCCTGTTAAAAAGTAATATAAAATAAATGAAATAGGAAATTTTTCAATAAAAACAGTAAAAACTTTTTATAATTCGAACGAGGTCTTCTGATTTAAAAAATTATTGTTGTAATTATATTCCAGCACATAAGTATTTGATGAATTTAAATGTTGTATTCATAGCGGTTGTATTATTACAATGTAGTACAAAACTCACAAAGTTAAAACATTTAATGAAAATTTAGTTTTTACTAAAAAAATATGAAAAAGAAAGATCTATATATATGCAGATATATATCCCTCTTATTAAAAATATTTCAAATATTTTTCTTAATGAGTGCCTGCCATTTAATTACAGAGGCCAAGTCTTGACTAAGGTTTTATATCCAATCAGTTAGCGTAAGCGTTAAAAAATTTATACAGAAAAAGTGCAGCATTTTTCTATTTTAACATAATCCTAAACAAATTACAATTTAAACATTAAGTCACTTTAAAAATCACTAAGCTCCACACTAAACGCGGAAACCATGCTTTTATTAAAAGAAAACGATGTTGAAAGAAAACATTACTAATCCCTAAAGTTTTCCTAAATAAATCACTAAAAGTGCAGGAAATTCGACGGAAACCAAAGGAAGAAATGGCGCACACAAGAAAGATGTGTAAATACTTTTATTAATGTACTCAAACAAACTTATCTATTTTCATTCGAGTACATTGTTTGTTGACTCTGCAAAAAATTGCGACAATCTCACAATGAGCCTTAAATCTGCAATCAACGTTAAGAAGGACAACCTAACGAAGAGGGATAAAAACTGACTCCAATGAAATGTCATAATTATAACATTTGTTGTACCAACCATTTTCTGCTGCATTTCAACGCCGCTGGATCCCATAGCGACCAAATCATTGCAACTTCAATTTAACAATGATACATTAAATCAGGAAAAGTGAACATCAAGAGGCGGAAAAATATCATTTTTTTTCAGTTTTCATTCTTTTGAAGAAGAAATATTTGATCTGGCATACCATCTGCCACAACCAAGCATAAGCTTGTTATTTCTCTATTGCATGCGTGCATTTTGTCTTTATAAAAGACAAAATGTGTTCATTATAAAATAACACGAAAGTTTTCTAAATCATACAGAAATTCAAACAAAATTTTCATAAACGACGTCACAGTATGCTCACATATGTATGTACATCTGTGGCTCAATAGAAGTTTCTTATTGGACAATTTTTGGTTGAGTCAGCACTTCGAAATGAATTAAAGTTCATTATACAGCTGAATTCCTTTCGGCCAATTAAAAAAAAAAATTATAAAATTTTGAGCTCAAATTCTATCAGGCCATGTTGAACGAATTTTTGTTCACAAAAATTAAAGAGGAGGATATTGGCAACATTTGGTTTTAACAGGATGGCGCTACGTGTTACACAGCCGAAGCTACACTCGATATTTTGCTAAGTTTTCAACAAAAAAACGTTATTTGGCGGACCCTTTATATGAACTAGAAAGCTCAATAAAATTATTAACAATTGTAAATCATATAATAAATAATTCTTCTTTTGTATTGCCATCAATTGTAGTTTATTATCTTTTGTTTTTGTATTGCCTCTTTTTGATATATGTATGTATATTGTAATAAAAATTCGTCTTCTTTCTTTGATCTATATATTTCGAACCTCTCGGTTCATCTTCAGGATCTAAATACAATTGTTTTATTAGAAATATTACAATATTTAAATTATTTTACAATAATTTTATTACAATACAGTACATCAAAAAGAGGCAATACAAAAACAAAAGATAGTAAATCATATAGTTCACTTAAAAATTAAATTAAAGTAAAACCTTTTATTAGAAATTGTATCAATTATTGTGACGCCATCACCTATTTTTCGAGCAAAGTAAAATGTTACGTGAGTACAAATGAGATATTCCCTTGACTCGTAGGAAGATCTAAAAAAAGAAATTTTTTGCGCTTTCACATCCAAAAAGAGACCATCAGTATTTGGTATCCACAGTTGTACTAAAGGCGGCTATTCTGAAAAACGTGCCGAAGATGTGAAACTTTTATTGGCAAACAAAAACGAGATGTATAGAATTGCTTATACTTTCCATACATTACAAGAATAAAATTAACGAGATAATTTACCACAGGTATCTCCCTCAACAGCAAACGCCTAGTTTTGCATAAAACGCAAAAACAATTTTTTTGTACTCTTACCCTCTAATTTATAAAAATTATTACAGGCTTATAAGACTGTTATTTGACATATTTATATGGAAAATCTGTCAAATAAGAGCTTTATAAACCTGTTATAATTTTTATGAATTAGACGGTTAGAAATTTTTCTCGTTTTCTATGTATAGATTCACTTCACTATCACGTTTAATCGAATTACCATCAATATCATTATTAAGAATATGATTCACTATCCTAGTAAGTTGTACCATCTGTTGAAAATGATTTGTGTGCTCGAAACATGCGATGTTGTGAACTAAGAAGGTATGCGTGTAACATATTTTTTTGACCAGTCTATCCGATTAATTCACCTATTGGAAAATTTTAAAAGTTATATCAAAGTTGCCTTTTTGATGCTGTTGACAAACATACATACATATATTATTTATGAACAAAAAACTGCTGCTTTATTGTTTTGAGTTGCTGCCATTTTGTGCTAAAACAATTTTTGTTAGATTTGAAGATCTAACAAAAATTGTTAATATAATTTACTCGAAGTGAGCAAATTATATTGGAGAAGTAGGGAAAAGGAAAAATAGTAAAACAGGGAATTAGTTTCTATTATTTCCTTTTAGCGTAGGGATTTTATTGAATAATAGTTACCTTTCAACAATAGTGGATGTATAGTATGTAAGCTTCAGGTAAGTATATTTTTTAAAAAGGTAAGTAAAAGCAATAAGTATTGAAGTTATTCTCCTTGCAGTTAAAATCAGACTCAATTTTATATATTTTTCTTTTAAATTAAATTTTCAGACAGCTGAGACATGGGAATAAAATGTAAGTATTTTTTCATCAACAAAAATCCTACTTAAAGGAAAAAGTATGAATTTTAGGTAAGTGTTTAACAATTCCTTTTCATTCAAAATTCATGGGATTAATAAATATAGAGATAAAAAAAAATTCAATAATTTATAATTGTCCAAATTAATTTGGACAATTTATTTATTTACTTCGATTATAGTAATAGCATGTTTCCACGTCCTGTGCTCCGCTCTCTATTTAGGCTTAACACCCTAATCAGGAGCGAAGCAACGTGTTTCGCCAAGCAAAATTTTTAGAGCAAATGAAGTAGCTACATGCGACGAAACACGCAAAATTCCTGTCCTCTCTATTTTATATCGCAAGCTTATCAGCAACAAAGTCATATAGTGCAAAAAAAAGAAAGAAAATGGAATTTTCCCGTATAAATAAAAGTTAAGTTCCGTGTTGTATTTAATGCCCTGCAATGCCAACTCCGAAAACATTTCCATAGAAATATGGTTTTTTGCGACAACACTTCTCCTACTTCTTCCTTCCATTTACAGAAATTTGCTTCACAGAATTAGTAGAAAACAAAAGTCAAATCGAAGATAATAGACGAGTTGTGTAAGCAGTGTGATTCATCAATATAATTGGGAGAGCGAAGCGGGTGATTCAGCTCGTAATGAAAGTATACTATAAAGAGTTTTGGCTTGATAATTTACGTAGGATGTATATGGGTGTTTCCATGGTTACGCACGTGACATTTGTACACGTTTAATTGTTTTGAATATTATAAAAATATAAATGGGTTGGAATTTTTGAATGGAATTTTGCCATTGTTATATTTAATGTGATGAGTTCCTTCCAAAAAGTATATATATTGGAAAATTGAGCACTGGGTACCCAAGTTCTATGCAATCAAAGTTGACTTACGCACGTGACACAAATCAGAGGTGCCTTTTTAAGCAGCATGAAATATTGCAAAAGTAGGCGAATTGTAGAAGATTTTTATTTCGGAAAAAATGTTTTTATAAAGGTTCTTAATGGACCTTTATAATCATGGTTTGTTCAAAAACAAGTGTGTATGGGTTGGCTAAGAAAAAAAAAATGTTTTGATTACGCACGTTACATTACGCACGTGACACTTTTTACCTTCATACATATTTTTGTAATTTAACATATGTTTTCAGAAGTTTTTACCATTATTTAAAATTATTATAAGTTAAAATTTTTTTTTTTATATAATAAAATGTCAATAGTTTTTTTTTTTAATTTTCTGGGCTTAAAAAAATTGTGCGAGCGTTTTGATTTTTTAACTAACGGTGGACCATTTCATGGAAATACCCATATGTATATAAATTTTGATACATATGATTTCTAAGATAGTACATGTAAGTTAACTAAGATTTAAATGTTAATTACAAAAGTACATAAGTACATAAGAAGTCATAAAATAACAAATATATAATATGCAATATAATTAGGTAAAAAACATGGAAAGGTAAACAACTTAATAATACGAAAAAAGCCTCAGCGTGACATATACCGGTCAAAATCTTTTTTCTAAGCTGAAATGCGCTGATTATACAGTTTTTGTTTGGACGGAAGAGTTGCAGAGTTATACATAAAACTGCATCTTAGATACCAAAATAAGATAAACAAACTGGTCTTTTTGAGTAGCATGGCTTTGTAGAAGATTCACCCAACAATTTTTAGTGAATAGTTCGTGCAATTGTGTAGGACATTGAATTACAGCTTATGGGGATCTGTATTACGCCCTAAGCCTACACAACCACTAAGCTCGATTCTTGGCCAAAACAACCAAAAATCTAACATCTGCTTTTCATCTTAATTCCACCGCAGTAAAAAATAAAGTAGGTTTGAAGTTGAGTCAGCTTTAAAAAGGTGCCACATTATGTATCGAACATATTCTCATTCAATCCCTTACACATTTAAGTAAAATCCCATAATTAATGAAATTGCTCTCAAAAATGTAATGCACATATTAACACCCACATATGTAAAGGAATGTAAGATTGTAGTAGTGAGTAAACAAAAATCCTCAAGGCGAGTTCATAAAAAGTAAAATCTTAAACAAAATTCTCATTAATAAGAGTTATTGAACAACATTAGTTTGATTGTTTAATGCAAAAAGTTTGATATTGTGAAAATTTTTCCTTTTAAAAGCATTGTTTGTTCGATCAAAGCCATTTGTAATTTAGTTAAAAGCAACTTCTGTTGTTCTTAAACTCTTAACAGAGTCTTGTGCATAAGGTTGGCTTTTTGTGGTCTCTAGTAGACGTAAAGCTGACTTGTATTAATCAAAGAACAAAAATTGCCTAAAGCATATTTTTTCAATGTCTATAGTTATGGCTCAATGTTGTTAAGCTTTCTACTACAGCAAAGTTACAAGCAAGAGGTTACAAGTAAGGAACCTCTTACACAGTGCGTTGAACATATCCACGGGAAGTAATATAATTCATCTTGCAGGTATTCGTGAGTACAACAAGAATCTGTTTGTGTAATGTAGAAATTTCGGTTTTTGTAGCTTTGAGCATCTGCATTCAAATAACTTCAGTAAATGTTAATAATAAACGTGAAAGTATTTTTCGTTTCTATACAAACATACATAGTAACAATGAAATAGCAACATTTTGACCAAGATGTATGCTTCAAATTTTATTTTCACATCAGTGTGTGGGATATTAATATTATTAGTTTAGGTCTAAAAAAAAAAAAAATAGACCTTAAGGCTTTCTGTCATTTTTCAGCCGTCTATATGCCGCCGACATTTCGTTGCTGCAAAACAACTCATCAGTAGACTTGAAAAATCTATAAAGTATGTTTGAAGCCCAACTACTTATTTCAAAGTTCTCATGAACAAAATGAGAATCAGAAATGCTCAAACATAATAATAAATTTCAATTGGCTCTTACAGCGAATAAATAATTAAGTTCATTGTTGAATATTAAAATTAAAAGAAAAAAAATAGCTCCACCTTTTAATTTTGTATTTTTGATAACATGATTGGGCTGCATATCTTGTGGCAATTAGAGACAACAGCTCAATACCTTTCTAAACTTGTTTAAATGCGTGGAATACATATCTTTTAAGTTGTTTTAGCTTAGCTTTGTTTTTGTTACTTGTAATACTCTTAGAAGCCTATATTCCGAGAAAATTTCAAAGGTCTGTCTATAAAAGTTATATTTCAGCAAATCTATTGATGTGCGTTAGTCACACTAAAACTCGAGAACGGTTGGACCGATTCACCTAATTTGTGTCTTGAATTATTTGTGCAAGTTCAGGTTAAAAAGGTTTAAAAAAGGGAGTAAAAAGTTAAAATTGGTAATTTTATATCTCCGAACTTAATCTAGGTAGCGTAAAAATTCAAAATGCTCTTAAAACTGTAAAACATTGTATGGTAGATTTTCGAAATTTTAAGTACAAAGGAGATAAAATGGGAAAAAACGAAATTTTAATAATATTTTTTTAATAGCATTTTTCTATGAAACTGGTACGAACAGAAAATAATGTGGTTTTGCACCTTTTTTTAATTTTCACATTTAGGGGGTAAAAAGAGCAAAATCGGTAACTTCGTATCTCCGCTCCGAATACAAGTACCGCAAAATTTCAAAAAGTTCATGGAAACCTGCTAAAAATAATCGTATAGGTCTCTGGAGCTTTTTTGAAATTCTGAATTTTAACTAAATATTGTAACTCTGTGAAGTCAATAAAGGACATACGTAAATATGTTGCCAAAGAAAGCGGTTTGGTCGTCATCGCTGTATACAAATAACGAAGTATCACAGTAACAGATGGGTCGCCATGTAAGTAGCAACGAAGCAATTTAACGTACCGTTTCATTTGTGATTCATGAATGACACCCTACAGTAGTTCATTAGGCAGTGTATTTAGAAAATGGTCAACGAGTTTATTTTAATAAATTGAATGCGGCAGACAGAGCGGTAAATCCACCTGTGAAGAAAACAAGTTTCTTCACACTCTGTCTCACTGCCGACTTTGCTTACACATTGCTGTATGCTGATATGCCACGCTATTACACATGGAATGCATAATAGAAATTCTTTCATCGTCGGAAACAAGGAACACCAGTTGAAAGATAATCAAATGTATTTGCTTCAGACGCTGTGGGTCGCATCTACACCAGTATTGCCAGCTTAGGGGGTTCCCCCCAGACTTAGGGTTTTTTTCTTTTAGGGGTGAATTCTTTCGGGGGAAATTTAAGCGGAAACAATTTATTTTTGGGGTATTTTTAGGGGATTTCTGTGTTTGATTGAAAGGTCAAATGGCAGGAGTTAGAAGATTTTTCAACTGATAATTTGAAGACTAACGATTTTTAAAGTAAAATTAAATGAGATATTTTATGTTCATCCGGTAGCTTTAAATACAGAATTTTGCAGCTAGTAATTTTAAGTACGTTTTTTGTTGAGTTGAATGATTTCAACTCAGAAACTCTTAATATTTTTGGTGACACTTAAGTTATTCTAGATACGCAAATAACAATTTCCAGCTGCCTATAAATATGTACTTCGATCTCAAAATATGTGAATACAAATACATCGAAAATTTATAATAACATATGCACTGAAAAATACATATAATCTGTTAATTTTTACTTCTTTTTAATTGGGGAAATTTTAACAATTTTACGCATTTTCCACATTGTCAATGCATTAATATTGGTGATTCGCAAACTAAAGCAGAATGTTCACCAAATTTTTTTTAGGGGGATTTTGTAGAAAATTATTGAATTTTAGGGTGTTTTAAAATTTTTCTGGGGGGAAAAAATACATTGACCTGGGAACACTGATCTACACAGTACATCCAAATAACGTATATGTTATTATTTGCGATTGTTGTCGGTGAAAGTTCGTGGTCCGACATCGTTCAACCAACTGAGAACAGTTAATGGACAGCTGTGTGCGACTTAACATGAGCCATGTCAACTAGTCCATTTACTCGAGAGCACTGTAACGATACGCTTAAGGATTCCGTGATATTTTCATCGCCGCATCGATTCCGTACATTGTTTGCAATTAGTAACCAAGTAAATGACTCTAGATGAACGAAAATAATAAACTTATTTTGTAGCACTGTTTTCTTCGAATTTTTTTCGAACCCAAAAAGTAACCTTTTTATTTTTGTTCAAAAACCCCATCAGATAGGTAGGTACTCGATGACAGTGACATTCACTGTCACAAAGTACGTACCTACGACCACTGGTGGCAATAAAATTGATGATATGGCAAAAAAAATGTCCCAACTTAATTGAATTTATGTGCATTATTTATCATAAGTTAACCATTCCCATTACAAATTATTTCTAACTTAGAATACTTAAAGCTTGAATGATGAGCATCGCAGAAGTGGAATTGCTTAAGAATTGGTAGGAAAATGAGAACAAATAATGGCAAACAAATAAAAACTTATCAAAGGCAAATACATATTATTAAATACGAAAGACCTTGAGCCCCTACAAACCTTAATCCGCAAAAACGTTATCAATAATTATGCCATAATCAAATCCTCAAGATAGTATTATTTTTCTTCACAATATGTGTTTTTCTATACAAAGAGTGTTTGAACTGAATGCCCATACAAATAATACTAGCTTAATTCGATAACACAAACGCACGGCTCATCTTCAGTAAGAAAATGTTTCAAGCTGTAATTTCAATAAAGTTATAAGACCGATGAATTTCTTGAGCAGTTATATTTTATTGGTTGGTTTTTCTGATTTCTTGAAAGACAGCTGGCAAACAAATCATTATGGAATACTCAGAATTTACAGTTCTGTGTTGTTTTAGTGATACCATTGCAACATACCATGATTCATCACCTGTCACAATATCATAGATGTGTTTCGAAGCACCGTGATTGTATATTTTGAGCATTTCTTTCGACCACACGACAAGAGCCTTCTTTTGACTGACTGACGAATTTTTGTGGAATCCAACGCGAAAAAAAATTTCTTGGCAGTCTAACGTTTATGCAATATTAAATTTATATGCATGTCCCACTAGTTCGTAGGGCTGTATCCATCTTACAATAGCTCACATGACGAACTTGCAATGTCAGTTTGCTCACAGCGTCAGTGGTTTTCGGCACAACAACTGATTTTGTAAGACTTTCGCAAAAATCGTCTTGGATTCGTCCACTATTGAATTTATCATACCATCGATAAACGCTGGGTTTCGATGGAGCTTCGTTGCCAACAATTTAATTAAGTTCATGCATGCACTGTTGTTGAGTCAATCCACCTCGGGAGTTGTGTTAATCACACTAATATGCTTACAATTTAATTCCACTATTGAGCGGAGATGAATCTTTTAAGTTGCTATAAAAACACTAATAGCGCTTGTATGTCAAAACGTTCTGAATACTTATAATCTCGAAAATGTTTCAACTACCAGATTGCAACACTATTATTGCCAATATACAGTTTATTTTTTACCATACTATTTGAAATAATATATTACAATTTTTATATATTACTGCCCCAAAATATCGGCAAATATAAATTAACAATACAAAATAAAAGATAATCGACTTTCGGGTATTCGGTGTTAAGCAGATTAGATTCCATAATATACATAGTTAGTTAGTTAGTTAGTTTTTTATTGAGACTTCATTTTTTTCTACATAAAAAGATTAGCCAACAATTATGATCAGGAAACTTAAAACTATAAGTATTATTTTAATAACATTTTTCTTTCGACAAAGCATCTGGCTTATTTAACTTAACAGAATTTACAAAAATTATTTTACATATGTTTTGAATAATAGTGCTTGCTCCCGGCACTTAACGATTTGTTGTAGAGTTAAATCCACAAAAAAAAAAAAACGTAATACTAATAAAATTCAAACTTAAATCTAATCTTACAGCTACACTTAAGCTACATAAAACTAAAAAAAAAAAAAAAAACAAAAAAAAAAAAAAAAGAAAGAAGAAAAAAAAAGAAAACGAAAAGAATTAAACTAAACCATAATATACATATATGTATGTGAATATTAATAAAAGCACAAAATCAAACAATCCTAAAAGTATGCAATATATGCTAGGAAAGTCGAATACATTTGGGAAATTCGCTGTCTATGTTCGTCGCATAAAACACAATAAAAACGAACACGTTGTGAGTTGCTTTTGTACAAGGTAAGTATCAGACCAATTCTTCTTTATGCATTTCCAGTGTGGTTTAGCATTTCAAAAACGGCAATGAAAAAAATGGAAATTTTTGAACGCCATATTGTGCGGAAGTGCATAGAGAAGAACTATAAATCTTTGAACAAAAGGTTTTCGAATAACTTTGTTTATAAGGAAGCAAAATTGTCTCCTTTACCTTTTTATGCTCTAAATTTAATGCGAAATTTTGTAGAAAAGCTATCTTTGTTTGAAGGGAGCATTATTAATGATATTTTATCTCACGAGCAGGAGTTTAGTTGGTCAAACACTCGATATATTTCCAGTATTGGCATTTTAAATGAACAGCGTAGTAGTTATCCTGGTCAGCATTTTTATTCGCACATTACTCCCGGCATTCATAGGGGATAAAGCTAATATTTTCTATATTGTTGGTTTAAATTAATTATATAATTTTTTTTTAATTTAGTTTAATTCTTTTCGTTTTATTTTTTTTTTTCTTTCTTTTTTGTTTTGTTTGTTTTTTTTTTTTTTTTAGTTTTATGTAGCTTAAGTGTAGCTGTAAGATTAGATTTAAGTTTGAATTTTATTAGTATTACGTTTTTTTTTTTTGTGGATTTAACTCTACAACAAATCGTTAAGTGCCGGGAGCAAGCACTATTTTTCAAAACATATGTAAAATAATTTTTGTAAATTCTGTTAAGTTAAATAAGCCAGATGCTTTGTCGAAAGAAAAATGTTATTAAAATAATACTTATAGTTTTAAGTTTCCTGATCATAATTGTTGGCTAATCTTTTTATGTAGAAAAAAATGAAGTCTCAATAAAAAACTAACTAACTAACGAACACGTTGTGTACTCTTAGTGCAACAAATAGGGTGGCCATATTAAGAAAGTGATACTGAAGAATTTATTAATCAATTTTTGCTTTTAAAAACCTTAAATGAAACACATACAGCCAATTTATTGCAACAAAGTCAAATTATAGAAAATCAAAATTTTTAAGCTGGTTAAGAATTATTGTTTTCTTTTACAATGAAAATTGTATTGAAGAATTATTGTTTTCTTTACAATCTATTTTAAAAAAATAAATTATAAAATTGGACCTCAAGCTTGAAAAAATCGTTAGCATTTTCATTTTAAAACTAAAAGGGTCGAAAAATCTACAATTATTATGTTTCCTTTTACTTAATATATTACAGCTTTATATCTTCAGTTGAACCAACATTACCATAAACATTTTGCTTGCCTTCATATTGTAAATTTTAGGTCTAAAAATAGACCTTAATACCGCCGACATTTCATTGAACAACGAAATGTCGGCGGCATATATAGACGGCTGAAAAAGACTGACTAAGGTCTATTTTCGGACCTAAAATAATAAATTTCAATTTTCTCTTATAGCGAATAAATAATTAAGTTCATTTTCTCATATTTTAAAGTGTTAACATATCTTTAAGATATTTGGATACATTTTCCAAAATAAACTTTTAAACATTTCCTAGAAATGTTAGCTAATAATACTTCTTTTAATTCTGCAAAAAACATTCGACTGTGACAAAAACCTGTTTTAGGCGGGTTATTTTTACAAATTTTTTTTTTTCAAAATTTGACTTCTGTGCTATAAACGAGCAACAGATACTAATACGAAATTTAAAATTTTAGTAACAACGAATAAAATCTCCATTTATTACAACATAAAGATAAATGAAATTTCATATTTCATATGAACAATGAATCCTTTTTATTTGTTTTAATTAAAACCATTGGAAATATTTTTCAAAAGCCTGTCATCATAACTAAAAATACAATTATAAAGATAGTTTACTACAACTTTAATTGTGATAATCTGTAAGAAAATAAATGAATAATTAGGTATTTTGCGTACATAATCGGATTAGAAAGAACCTTATTTACTTAATCAATCAATTACATTAAAAACATTGAAATATAGCCATATTTTTAAAATTGATTGTCGTTCTTCGCCATTTAAAATAGAAACAAAACTATATAAAATTCGCTGCCCAAGCCATTTTTCTATACATTCCCATATACAAACATGTATTTTTTCATTTTTGTCAGCGAATATTCGTTGTTAGCCTCAGTTATGTTCCTACCAATAAAAAGCTAACTTCTTATATATTAAAGTCGAATGTTGTTGGTGCGTTGAACATTTGTACAAAGTTTTTTTTGGAAAAATTTAACATTTGCTTGTGCTGACCAATCATTACTTAAGAGCTATGATTTAACGCGAAAATATTTACATACACACAGTTTGTATAGTTTAAAGTGAATCAGACCCGAGGATTGCAAGCAAGTTTAATCACATGATTGCTACAAAATGTGCCACCACAATTGTATATCTATGTTTCTACTTATCATCATGATTTGTTCAAACCGCACATTCACATCTACCTGCAGAAAGACTCCACCTTAAAGCAATGGAAATTAAACAAATTGTTTTGTTTATTGTTTGTTTGTTCTCCAGGCTTCAACATATGTACATATAAATGAACTGAAAAATCAATATTGGGGATGTATCAATGAGGAGTTTGAGTTGCCATAAATTCAAGTTGTTAAGTCGCACATTAACGAAATGCTTTGAACACGTTTAACTAAGTGCACAGCAAGTCGTAAGGTTTTCTGCAAAACTTAAATTTTGCAAGGACAAGAGAAATATTTTTGATAATAGATAATTTCTCATTATTATTAATGAATGCTTTGAGGGAAGTTTTTAATTTTAGTATGAAACTGGTTATAAAGTACTTATCTGTTAGCCAGGAAAGAGATGTGCATCGTAATACAGTATTTATCGGATATAA
The DNA here is from genome assembly GCA_963662145.1 of Sturmia bella. Taxonomy (NCBI): domain Eukaryota; kingdom Metazoa; phylum Arthropoda; class Insecta; order Diptera; family Tachinidae; genus Sturmia; species Sturmia bella. Next base: position 40,354,447 of record OY759169.1, read on the forward strand.
GAACATCTCATATAAGAACAAAACGCTTATAAGAAACATTTTCAAAAACACCATATCTTTTTAGTGATTTTTCTAACAAAAAAAGTTTCATATAAGAAAAACGCTTATAAGAAAAAAAAAACTGATAAAAGAACATTTTTCTCGAACACCAAAACCACAAAATGTATAGAAAAAGAATTTATATAAGAAACTTTCAAGGGCAACACTGAATTTATGTAGTTTGCATGGACAACTCTGGACAACTATTATAAGTGTATACGGCGGAAACGCTTAGAAGAAACTTTTTTCGTGGATTTTTCAAGTTTCTTATATCCGATAAATACTGTAGTATGCATAATCAGATTGGAGCTATTTTAAATCAAATTTTGCATTGCTCTTAAGTGGACTTAGTCGTACCGATCTTTCAGTTGAGACTGCATTCTGTATCGATATCGACATCTATCGCTTTCATAACCCTAATCAGACAACATTGAGTGCGATATGCAAGATGCAAGCAAAGTAATGAAATTTGCATACAAACAGTTTCTTTTAACTCTAAGCACTTTGAATTTTACTGCGGCCATAAACGAACTCATTATCAAAAAAAAAAAACTTTGTTTACATTAACCTACGTAGCCTTTTACTTGCCTACAGTGCCTTTGACAGCAATCACGTCTGTAGACCTAACGCTCTACCAATTAAAGGAGTTAAATGAACTGCAGTGTGATAAACCGTAGCGACAGACATGAAAAATTTGTATTCGCAAGCTTCTTTTTTTCAGTTTCATTTTGGTTATTGTCATAATAATAACCGTAAAGAAAATTAATATTCAGCGTATGATGGATTGCAGATTTATATTTTTTATTATGCTTACATGTTTAGCCTGGATTAAAAATTATTTGCGGATTCCATAATTACAAATGATAATAAAACGGCCAAGATTGTTTTTTACAACAGTTAACAGATCACAGCCTCAAACAAAATATTTTATTTAATCATTTTTTGACTTTTGACCGCAGACAGATGGCGGAGTTAATTTTAATTAATAAGCCCACTTGTGTGACTTTAAAATTTAACTTTACAGGCGATAGATTTCGCAGCAGTTTCAAGCTGCTGCTTAAATACAATGTGCAATTTACCTATGTCCTCAGAAATTTGTTTGTTCGAAAATCAATAATTCTTCAAACTTACCTTACAGTACAGTTTTACCAAAAACCATATATCTTTCTTTATTTGGAGGAAGTAAGACCGAACTTAAAAAAAAAACCCCTGTTAATAGTTATTAGTTTTTACTTGTTACCAGAAAATTGATATTTCAATAACTTGCAAAATCTTATTAATTCTGTAAAATTTTGTAAGATGCAACCTAATTGTTGAATTGTTTCATCTTATCAATTCAAATTGCTCTCAAGGATGCAATCCAGAATATGTAGAAAAAGCTCTCAAATAAAGCAACCAACAGTCTTCTGAGATGACAAAAAATCATCCACAGAAAAATATCACTGCTTTGTTAGTTAAGTACATAAATGCAAAGCAAATATTCGTGAGTCTTGGTTGTCAAGTGCTTTAAGCGGCAGTGTTGATGTTTTGAAATTTAAAACGTCCATAGTTCATGATGAAGGGTGTTTGCTACCCGAAAACAGCTGGATGACCACCTGGCTATAAAATTTTACTTTTCTTTAATTAACTGATATTCATTAAAAAGTGACCAACCAAGGGTTGAACTTGAGAATCATATAATATAAATGCATTACAAAATCAGATAGAAAACACTCTTCGAAGGTTACTGACATCACTTTATTACTTTAGGTCTCAAAAATAGACCTTAATGCTTTCTGTCTTTTTTCAGCCGTCTATATGCCGCCGACATTTCGTTGCTGCTAAACAACTCATCAGTAGACTTGAAAAATCTAAAAGGAATGTTTGAAGCCCAACTACTTATTCCAAAATTCTCATGAAAAAAATGAGAATCAGAAATGCTCAAACAAACTTTTTATACAGAAAGCCTTTTACGTCTTGCAACACTTTTACCTTTTATAGCACTTCCTTACAAACAAACAAAAAAAAAAACGGTTGAAAAAAGACAGAAAGCATTAAGGCCTATTTTTTAGACCTAAAGTAATAAATTTCAATTAGCTATTATAGCGAATAAGTTCATTGTCGCCATCACTTTATTTCACTGTTTAAATTTAAAATAAATACGCGTGCTATATTAAAAAAGGGCCATCACAATGGAACTCAACATACTCTTATTAAGCTGGCCCACTGTACCAAAATGTTTTTCTATCATAATCTTCGCTAAAGTTGAAATACGGTCTTGATGAAATACACTAGGCAACCATATTTTTTTTTTATACTGTCATTCTATTTCAAAGCTTGTCTCTCTTTCTCTATGTAGAGCGATTTCGGCATCGTGCCATCGTCAGTACTTACATCTATTTGTCTGTAATGGTTTTCTTTCTCTGTGTAGTAACTATATGTTGGTCGAAAATATACAGACATATTTCTACTTTGCATATAACTGAGAAATGTGCTGCCACTTATGTTTTAGGTGATTTTTGTTTCTGAATCAAGACTCTACATGCAAAAGTTCCAAACATTAATTTAATGGTTTGTATACAGTTGCTTTATTTTAGTTTTGATATGAAAGTTTAAGCGAAAAATAAGCATCGCTCAACAAATTGGATACATACGTATGTATATCAAGTAAATCGTTGCAACTCAAAGTACAATTGACATGGTTTTATTCACTTGTAAATGTATTCAGAATATTATTTTGTATGCGTAAAGGAATTCTAGTTGATGTCCCCCTGTCAACAAAAATGGCAACACTTACTTCGGTAAGTGAGTGTGCGTGTGTTGGTGTACAGGTATATTTTTAAGCCATAGAGTATGCTTTATAACATATGAAATAAGTCAGTGGACACTTAAGAATTTAAGTTAGTTAGTTTTATTTATTGAGTCTTCTTTTTGCTTCAGCTAACATAAATTTCAAGAAACTATTAAGTATCATTCTAATAACATCATGTTGCTTCAGAAGTATAATATTAACATATTTAACATTAGTTCTGTGCCGGGGGCAAGCATTGTAGCTCCCGGCATTTATCACTATCAGTAAAGCCTGGCTTACATTAATTAAACATAAACTTAATCTTGTAAGGCTGTCTTAAATACTATTTGTACAAAATTAATACTAAAACAAACAAAAACATATATACACAAAAAAAAAAACAAAAATAAATAAATAAAAAAAATTATTAAATAAGAATAATAAGAAAAAGTATAAACTAATTAACCTGTGAATGCCGGAATTATTATGTTCGTAAGAGTTTCGACTAGCAAAACTATTGTCATTTTCTCGTGAAATCCCAATACAAGAAATATATTGCGTGTTTGACCAGTTAAAGTCATATTCATGGAATTTAAGAAAATTTAATACATGTTTTAAACTTCAGCAATAAATAGTAAAATGAAATTGATATCTTTAATACAAAAATTTAACAATTCAGAGGAAATGACTATCTCCAAGTATTTGTGAACTAAATGATAAGTGTAAAAATGTTTGTTATTTAGATTCGGGTAATTTTACGTATAATAGTTTTTTGACAGACGAAAACACTATACTTATAGCAAATAGTATATGTGACGCGCAAAATAGAAAGGGAGTTAAGATTAAAAACCGATTTTGTTCAGGCTAGCCATTTTAAAGATTTAAATACATGTATCTTTGGTGTACTTCACTTTCATAAAACGCGTATATCTCTGGGAGTGAACAATTTTGGGGCATGGAATCGATGTTGTCCACATCAAAAAAAAAAGTGAAAATTGATTTTTTTTACCCTTAGGTCCCTTTCTCTATGCGCTGTCCCATATGTACAACTCTTCATAATGTGTATTCAAAGAGTTTGTTAACACTGAACCATGTCAGGTAGGTGATAAGGAATGAAATCGTTCTTCAAGACAGAAAACAATCAAATCATATTGCTACACAAAAATAAAAACTTAGTTTTAAATATTAATTTTCTACTTGATCTTAGTAAGAAGTGTGCTTGAAAATGTAAGTACTCATAACAAAACAAGTGTCCCTAAAAGAAGTCATGTAGGGGTTATTAAAGAGCATCAGTGAGTGATATTATGGCTTAAAATGAGTACGAAATTCTTGGGTGTATTTATGTGCTTGTAAAGGGTGTTTTTTTTTCGATGTATAGAACTTTAAGTTGGTATTACTGTTCAAGATGGCTACCGATTTAACAGCTCTCAAGTGATTTATTCTCAATTTGGTTTGGCAATTCATCATAATAGACTCCTGTCTGAACAACGCTTGCAAATAGTGAAATTTTAGTGCAAAACGAGATTGTCGTTGTTGTCGATTTTCATAAGCGATTTTAATTTAGCGGTGAAGAACACTTTTAGTTGAATGGCTACGTCAACAAAGAAAACTGCAGCATTTGGAGTGAAGCTAATCCTCAAGTGTATGTCGAAACACCGTTACATCTAGAAAAACTGACTGGTTGGTGAGCTTTATGGGCACCATATGTTTGTATATATGTTTTCGTTTGTTTTAGTGTTAATTTTGTACAAATCGTATTTCAGATAGTCTTACAAGAATAAGTTTTAGGTTTAATTACTGTAAACCAGGCCTTACTGATTACGTGGTCCATACTTCTTCAAAAACGATGACGGCCAGAACGTTGCTGTCAATGGTGGTCGGTATAGAGCCATGATTACAACGTTCTCATTCCTGAATTGAATAACCATGATGTCCAGGAGTTGTGCTTTCAACAACACGGAGCAACATGTCACACAGCTCGTGCCAGAAGCGATTTATTGAAGGACACGTTTGGTGACTGCCTAATTTCACGTTTTGGACCTGTGAATTTTCCTCCGAGATCTTGTGATTTTACGCTGCTCGACTACTTTCTGTGGGGCTATGTAAAGTCATTGGTCTATGCGGATAAGCCACAAACGCTTGACCATTTGGAAAACAACATTCGGCGTGTTATTGCCGATATACGGCCACAAATGTTGGAAAAGGTAATCGAAAATTGGACGTCCAGATTGGATTACATCCGCGCCAGCCGTGGCGGTCATATGCCAGAAATTGTATTTAAAATGTAATGCCACAGGATTATCTTTTAGATAAATTAAAATCCTTTCAATCGAATAATCCGTCGTTGTTTTATTGCAACTTAAAGTTATATACAAGGACAAAAAAATACACCCTTCATAAGCATTGAATGTTGTTTAACGCTTTTTATTACTGTGATGATAGTGTCTATACTGGTAGTAAGGTTTCAGGTCCAAATTAGCAAAGAGACAAAAGATTTTTTAAATTGTTATTAAACTAGGAAAGTAGAAATGATAGTTTCAGCTGCGAATTTGGAATTAAATAGATTTCTAAAATATGCATTCAGTGCTCACGTACTTACATCCATCTAATCAGCCCAACAGTATGATGAGTGCAAATTTTCTTAATCCTTGTTTTTAAGTACAGATTTTTTCTATCTTCAATCCCAGACCATGATTGAATATGGTTAAAGTCAATCTGTAACTGGAATTGAATACGGGTAAAATTAAGTATGTAGTGCTTGAAAAATCCGTACTTCACAAAACTTAACACAAAAATAATTATATAAGAAAAAGTTCGAATAATAAAAATTAATTACCCTGAAGGAAATGTCGGTAGAAAACCTCTAGTGATTTATTATGGACATGGTCTCACCAGTGCTAGTGAAATACTATACCCTATACAATGAGTATATCTGTTGACATTTAATATGTGCTTGTCATTGCAAATCAACTACTGACTAACGAACAATTGACTAGGTGGTTCTAATGCGACTATATGACGACCATGGTACTATTGTTTCTACCCTGAAAGAAATTTCCGTAGAGAAACTCAATTGAAAAATCAAGAAATACGATTTTTCTACTCATTACAATGTTATCAACTCAATGTTTTATTTCCAATTGAAAAAGGGTTTTTATATCACGATTTTGGTGGGCTTACAAATTTCAACAATCACAACACTGTTCATAAAACAAAAAACTGTAGACACTCAGTTGACAATTTGATTAAAAAAAGACACCAATATAGGCGAAAAATGTAGCGACTTTGAGCCACTTGACTATAGGTGTTCTTCAGGGTAACTTCACAGTCACTAGGCATAACAAAAAACATTGGAAAAAAGCTAAGAATCCAGAGAAGTTCCTGGTCTGAATGTCTCACTATCTCATTTAGATATATCTGGCATTCACGAACCAACCTATTGTGTAAAAACCAGCAAGCGCGTTTATGGCGGCCTTGCTGTCAGTACAGATTAGGATATGCTCACCTGCGCTTTACTTAGAACCATTCGTAAGAACCATGATTGCGTCCTTTGATTAATCTATTTCGACAGTAGTAAGGACGCATTCGACCGATTTACCCTGAATGCTTTGTCAATCATTGCAACCTGTGGGCAATAGTAAATGCATCTCGGAAGGTCAAGTATCTTCCCAATTATCAGTGCATGCCCAGAGATTGCATATTACCAAGTGCCACCTGCTTTCAATCGTATAGTTGAATTCATAGCATTTCCTTTATTATGAGACCGATAGCCAAACAGTAACTATTTTGGCTTTTGTTCTTGCAGCAAATTTCACAAAAAATGCCGAATACCATTTTACTGGTGTAATAATTAGCAGGAAATCTTTTGATTAATTATGGTCAATACGAACTGTTTTTCTAAATAATTATTAATAATATATTTTTAAGCAGAGAACAATAAGAACAAAAGTAAGAACAATAAATAGTTACAACAAAAGTCAAGAACAAAACAAGAATACATTTTCTGCAGAGATACGAAATGAACAAGACCTTCTATTTACATACATACATATTCATATATCTTATTTTGCACGCCAAGTTCAATATATTTTTTTCTCATTTTAGGTTTTTTATCTTACGTTGAACTGTATAATGTTGACCTTTAATATTAATATTTTATTTATAAAGTAAGTTCGGCTTGAGGTCCTTTAGTAAATAAATTATTTACTAAAGGACCTCAAGCCGAACTTACTTTATAAATAAAATATTTTTTATCTTACACAATATTTTAGCACATACATACATTTTTGAGGACATATGTGCTGATTCAACATATCTTTTAAAGTAAGCTTTATAAACATGAATGTGACGAAATTCAAATTCTTGTATTATGTGTCTAAGTTTTCCAGTTTATTTGTAAATTAAAGTGGTTGTATAAAATATTAGTATGTAGCACAAAATATACATAACGTAATTGAAAATAAACAGAATGCATGTAATGCATTGACTCTAATTCGATTTTCATTGATTATATGTTTTTTCCAGAGTTCCAATTCTTCACTCACTGATCACTCACGCACATGAAGAGTGAAATCTTTTTTTTGTTTTGTTTTGCTCTCCTCATGTATGATGAGACAAAATACATTTTGCTTTACTCACTCTTTGGTTATGAAGTGCGAGCACGGTTTTCAGTTTTATTCAAAAATGAAGAAAAGCAAGAGTTTATTGCGTATTCATAAATGAAGACGAGCATCGACGTGAAAAATTTTGTAGCCATGTGCACATCAAAAATTTAAGACAATTTCTTCGCGAAGACAATTGTAGTTTTTGAAAAGTTGCTCACATTTCTTCATTGAACAGCATTCATGTATGCATGCCTACTCGTCGTAATAAAATGTGATGGGTAGCACAACAAGTGTGAGGGTGAAATCGTTGATTTTATTCTTCAAGTAAAAATATACATATGTATGTATGTATGTATATTTGAGCTATTATTTTTATAATAATAAACAATTTTAATTATTTTATTCCTACGTTTTTTTTAATATTATTATCGTTTTTAATATTTTATATTTTTATATTAATTGAGCAAGAGGTCTTTCCTCTTACAGTTTTAGTTTTAAATTACATACATATGTATGTATATACTTATGCACATATTTGCCAATATTTTTCACTCTTCGTCTAATAGTTTGATTGGAAATTAAAAACAGAATTTAAAATAACAAATACATATCTTAAAAGAAAAAAATGTTGTTTTTAAAGAAAGGTCTTCCAAACAATAATAATAAAAGCATTTAAATTTATTTCTTATGTTATGTTTCATGGGATATTTCCCTACGGAATGATCTTTCTTCCTTTGGTAATGACACTAATCATATTTTAGTAGATTTGGTGTATTCCTTCAGGCACGTGGCTGACGATATTTTGTGTAAAGCCTTATAGATACATATGTATGTAATTAGGTAAGCACAAACAATTTTTTTGTTTGGTTTAGAATGTGCGAAATTAAAACTAGCGGATGTTTGAAGATGATGTAAATAAAGTATTGTTGAAAAAAAGGATACACAATGAAATTATTTTTGGCAATTTCATCTTCAAATTGACTCATTCATATTTCCCCACCAAAAAATTAATTTGTTTACCTACCTACTGACATACATACATACATACTACATACATACACACATATGTGTGTGTGTACACCATTCATGTAACAAATCATCATATTGCTCTACGCAACAGATAATCTGCAGCGTGCCCAAGGAAAAAAATCCACCCTTAGTAACAAAGAATGTAAATACGTCCTCATTGTTTTATGAAGCAAGTACACTGAAAATATTCAATAGCAAGGAATTTATTTTAGAATTTTTTATTATACGTATGCATGTACCAACATAAATAAATGAAAAAAAACTCACTTAATGCTAATGTTTAGTATTACATATAATTGATTGAACTTGAGCATACTAAGTATTATGTAAATGAAAGTATTACAGCGCAGTTCAATATAATTAAAATATAAGTGTACGTGTATTGAAATAAGCTTTACCATTTTAACAAATACAAAATCGTTTCTCTCACTGTAAAACAGAAATGAGTTTCTGTTTTACAACTGCTGTGTGTGGCTGCCGCTTGTCTATACCTTTTAACAGCGTATACATACGTCTCATATTCAAGTGTGAAGATTTTGCATTGTCAAATTTTTGCACACACATTTGAGAGTGATCAAGAAATTAAAAATTTTCTACACGCACATATATGAGCAGGCAAGAAATGAAGAAATTAAGCTATTCATTTTTGAATGCGAGCAACAAGCAGTTGACGTTTCACTCTTGTATAGTGAAGATGAATAATTGAACTTTTACTTCTGTTCATGACGATGTGTAGTGAAGAAACATTTTTGAAGATCTACTCATTTATGAAGAGCAGCAAAATACATTTTTGAAATTTCATACATGAAGATTTATCATAAATGTTTAAAATAGAGTGTTCATATATGAATTTTTCTGAACCCTGGTTTTTTCCAATATATCTATGGTTCTTAACTTCATGCTGCTGGAATAATTGCATTATGGTCAATTTTCAGTCCTTACTTTATTTTCTATTTCACAATTCGTAGTGCATGGGAATTGATTTTATAAAAAAGTAAATGTGTTTTTAACATAAGTACCATCTAAGAGAAATTCAAACAGAAAGTACTTTAAATATGCAAAATTCTTGTGTGAAAGTCATCAATAGGATACGCTTTATTTTCAGGAATAAAGTTTATGTAGAAAATTTTCAAGACATTTATTTGGAATATAAAATAGAAAAGTAAAATTCTTGTTATACAAATACTACCAAAAAATACTTGGACTTAAAATTTCGTAAAAACGTTTCAGTTTTATTTTTGTTTTGTTCATTTTTATAAAACTTATCATTTACTGCAAGGAAAAACGTATTCAAGTGCTTGCACACAAACATAATTTTATTTAAAAAGTAAAAAATAAAACTCAAGTATATTTCCATGCATAAGTTTTATGTTGAGTTGTGAGTGTGTGCTGTGTTTGCGTACTTGAACATAAAACTAAAGGTCAGTCTTATTTCAGTTTAATAACTACTACTATATTGAAATACTTTAGTTGCTATTTCTGGTGCTGCAATGAATTCATTCGAATTCATTGCACCAGTACCGCCGGCTGCGTTTTTAGCAATTTTTGAACAACATTTAAAAATCCTACACTAAAAGGAACCATCAAAGGTTCAAAGTACTTATATGGTCTTGGGCTGTTGCTATAGTGACTTTATAGTACAGTTGTGCAATTGTCAGTTCATCGAATACATAAAGTTGCTGGTGAAAACTGTAGCAATTTAAGATTTGGAAAATATGAGATTAAAACATATCAGCTTCTGAATTTGAAATAGTCTATCGCTTGAACTTTATTTGTACCGTAATGAGCCCTGTTTCTAATTTATAACACTGATATAAGTTCGAAAACCTGTAAATGTACTTAGAAATACCCAAACATTTCGAAATTATTTGCAGAATTACGTTGAGGTCTCTCACCTATGTAGATAGAGGTTAGGTTAGGTTAGGTTGAATGGAGGGGTTCTACTGTAGATAGATGTATCAAGCTAGTTTAAGCTGCGGTCAGATTGGTCAAATATTTGAAAGCAAACATCAAATATTAGTTCGCTGTAATGTGACCATAAAACAATTACTATCGGCAAACAAAAATTTATATGTTAGCTTACAAGCAAAATTGTTTTTTGGCAAACAAAAATGTGTCTAATGTGACCAAAGTGTGAAGACATGTTGGCAAATATCTTCCTCTTTTTTCGGCAAACAATTATTTGATCTTACAAAATTTTTGTAAGAGCAAACAGGGAAATATTTTCCATACAAAAAAAAAATTTATGAATGCTATACATGATTTTTAATCACCGTCTAAATAGCGGCTTATATAGCAAAATACCCATGTATAAATACAGAAACTAAATTAAGGCTTTTTGTAATGTTTTATTACTCATTGAAGTATTTTTGTTTCAATAAAAATAATTTTTTTAATTTACTGCCTGGCTACGATGTCACTCGACATCGATCGCTCGCATAAATACATGCAAAGCAAAACCAACATTTTAAATGTCTGCGATGCCCATGAGAACAATACTATGTGTTCTTACTCTTAAACTAGATAGATGTACCTTTGTAATTGTAGTAAATACTTCCTGCATTAGCTGGCGCAGTCATGACAACATGTTTGCCATTCAGTGATCCTAGGCAATTGGGAAAGCTCCACAATTTTAGGAATTCCTCAGAAACATCTAACCATTCCTCCTGGGTTAATGGTACCTAAGTTAAAAATTATCCAACAACAGTCGCGAGATACCGCAGTGTTACTGCTAAACGTTCCTTTGCAGAAATCGGTTTCCGAAGCCTAATAGTTTGCTTTATAATTAGCGGCTCCACCAGTTCGAGCTAAAAAAAATGTGAAATCTCGGTTTTTATGCAATCTTTCTGATATGTCTCACCAAGTAATCGAAGTCAATTGCGTTCATTCGTAAAAAGTTTTTGTATAGCTCTGGAGTTTCTAAACGGAGCTCGCGAAGCAGTTTTGAACAGCATCCAATCTCCTCTCGACGTTGTACCCATTTCCGTACCCATAGTCTTTTTTTCTTTTTTTTAATTATTTCTTGCTCTTGTAAGACAAAACCTGATGCTGCTCCGCAGCTTAACAAAAGGAAATCTTCAATTTCTTCAATAATTTAATTTTTTTTTTCAATGAAATAATTTTTTGTTTTTTCACTGTTTGAGCAAATATTTTTTTAACGGCAAATAAACTTTTCAGTGTGACCATGGCGAAAACATTTGCTGTCAAATAAAAATTTCTGTTGTTTGACTGATGTTTGAACTAACAAAACAGGCAAACAAATATGGCTAATGTGACCACAAAACAAAATTGGTTTGAATTTTCATTTTGTTTTCCCAAAAACGGGCAAACATATTTGATTCAAATATTTGACCAATCTGACCGTACCTTTAGAAAGCTTTTGATAAGAATTCAAGTCAACAAAATCTCGGTAGAAGAAAAAATAAGGCTTGAATATAATTAACCCACAAATAAACTTAAGCTACAGTACAAAACGTAATTTTCTTTACTAATGTCCCTTCAAGGTTTTTAATGAAAATATGTTAATCTCAAAAAGTATTCAATAAAAAAGATACAAAACTTCAAAAATAATAAAAGCTTACAGCGCACGAAAAAAAACGAAAAGTATGACGTGAGCAGTGTGGCTAAGAAATAAGCTAAATTTTTTTTTTTGAACCAACCACATAAACATCTTTTCAATGACTTTTAAATGCATTATTATATGAATTTCAACAAAAATAAGTTACTTTTAACCCTTATGAATGGTACCAGGCCAGGCACCGAAAGCTGCCTACATTACTCCCTTCTTTTTAGTAAAACCATAATCCTGGTGCTAATAAAGCTGCTACTTTTGGGGATATTTGGACGATGCTCAATGAGAATCCAAGCCAGCGTCATAAACCTGGTGAGTGTAATACAGTTGATGATCAATCAGCTTCAGGATATTTTGGGTTTGGCATACGTTTGACTCTTACCCATTGTGTATATTAATACAATACGTAATACAATTGTGCGTAGGTAATACAACGGCCTTTGATCTTGATTTGTATACAAGATCCTAGGAATAAATGTAAATGCGGACAATTTTTTGATACACCTTGAGATGGCAATAACTTTAAAACTTTTGGAGCTTAACATATGTGGGATCAGTAAGAAAGAAGTATCCACAAAAAGAGACGTTGTACCTAACGTGTTTATATTATTTTTAGTACTATAATTTTGTATACCATCAGCGTTTATTGAGATGCAAAATTTTTTATTTATAATTTTGGTTTAGACAAATATGCTCTGCAAATGTGGCCTTTAGCAAACATGCAACATTATGTTAATACGTACTGCAAAAGTAGATAGTTATAATTAGCGCAACTCACCCTTCATTGCAAATTACCCTTGCAGACCTTGCAGATATTGCAACCGTAGCATATGTGCCATAGTCTGCAACACTACAAAAACAAAATGTATGAAACCGAGATTTGCATCACTTAAGCAAATATGCATAACTAAAAACCATTGCAGATCCGTATTCGCAAATGTTTCTAAATGCTAAAACAGCTGCTTGTTTTTCTACATTTCAACACGTAAACTCCTGCGCTCAAAAAACTGTATGACGGCAAAGACGACACAAAACATGCCTGTGCTGGAATTAAATTAATGCTAACGTTGCTCAAAGAAGCATTTACAAAATAGTAAAAAGTGAATATTATACCTATTATTATGCATCATTTTTATTAAATTTTATAAAATAAGCAAAAAATCGGGCGGTTGCTTCACGTGCAAATTTTATCGACGGCGTTGCTTTTCAAATATTGGCTGCGGCTTAGCTTATCTCAAGCGGTAAACTGGCTTTATTAAATTTTGTAAACAAATAAATAAAACAGGGAAGAAAATGAATACGGAAGAAAGTAAAAATAAAATTAAGGTAATCAAACAAAAAGTCAACAATAAAAGACGGCCAACGAAATGATGAATAATGAAATTTTTGCAATTTGTTTGCTAAACTTCCTTCTCAATTTGCAAAACAAAAATATTTATATTTTCCGTTACTCTAAAATCAGCTGATATAATTATTTTGCTAAGCACTTGAAAAAGACACTCACGCTTTGTAGCAAAAACCCATGCTATATCTGCTAAAATTGCAGATGTGCAACCAAGGGTGATTTCTGCTATTATGTTATCATTTATGCATATAACTTTGAATCTTATTCAGCTGCTAAGCATGAAATTAGTACAGATTATATATGTGTAATAAGAGCCAGGGTGAGGTTAGTAATATGAACAAATTATAATGTGAGTATTTCTGCAAACATGGAATAAATCGCAGAGAAAAAACACTTTAAAGTCTGGCTGCTATAACAACATAATGTTCTCTACAACAATGTGTAAAATTGTGGCACAGAAGTTATTTTCATTTAAAATGCAATAAATATGCTTTTGGTTACTGCAAACACATTGAACTTGGATCATGTTGTTGTTACTGTCCACAAATTTTAAATATACATAGTTACATTATTTATAAAAAAAAAGAAATATCTACAGTTAGTGTATGATGAACATAATATATTTATAACACACCCACAATATGTTTGGTATATATTCACCAAGGAATTGGTCGGCATTACTTCTGGCCGATTCCCCGATTCTTATTTTAATCCACATACATAGTACATAGGCTAAGCCAGAAAAATGATAAATTGGCCTCGATTTTTGTCAGCAAAAACCTCAAAAACAGAACATAATATGCCAGCCATTTTTTTTTTAAATTTATGGTGCACAAAATAATAGGTAAAAATATGTAGGCATGCCATTACACAAGCCAACGAAAGCTCTTTTTCAATGAAACTAAAATATTTTAAAAGCACTTAGATGAAAGAGCTGTAGTGCAGTGTGTGGTTGGGGGGAAATATATTTGTGTCGAATTTTGTGTTGTTGTAAAAGAGATTCGTAGTCGGACATAAGGCAGTAAAAGTAGTAAAAGTTGTTATAGAAAAGCACCTATGTGTGTATGTCTGGTTAGTTTTGTTGGCTTTACAACAAAGAAACGGCAATTTAATATGCAAATATTTATAATAATAAAAAATAAGTTTGGTAATGAAATGTGTTTATGTATAAATTGATTAAAATTTGTATAAAGAATTAAGTTTGTGGGTCACAAAAGAAACTGTAATGTTATGTCAAAAGCATTTAAAATATGCACATAATGTGTACACTGGGATTTTTATGGAGAATCTCATTTTATTTAATTAGGTAAGGCGTAACGAATTAGGTAAGGCATAACGAACGATCGTCACTCAAAAACAAAAGCTCATCAAATGGGTTATATTGTAATTTATCAGAATTCATCTTCTCATTACTGTATATACATAAGTATATATGTATATATCATTACTGTATATAAAAAATGTTTTTTTTTTTTTACAGATTTTAGCAAGTCAGTATGATAAATGAATAATAGTTAACTATAAAATAATTTGGTACACCTTTGTAGGTGCTCTTACGTGTGACGTGTGTTTCAGAGACGAGTACCATGTTTACTGAAAACCGGTTAAAAATGATGTTATCTCTAGTAAATGCAGATTAGATCCGTTCGCGTTAATTAGGACAATATTAAGTTTGCCCATCACGCTTAGACAGAAGTGCTGTTATCACTTCCATCTTGTTTGATACTTGAAAAATCAGCTGCTTGAACATACCTTGCATATCACAACTTAGTTCCGGTGTAGTGGAGTTGGTTGGAGCACTATTTTTTGGCCTGGTTGACGCATTTTGGAAGATTTATAATACTTGTGACGTTTTAACAATTTAATCAGCCTTTTGAGTTTGTTGCTCTTGGGCAGATATTTTGTCTTAATTTCTGAGAGGCCGGAGGTACTTTAGTTTGTGCGATTTACATACCATACGGCACTTGCTGTATTATTTTCACCGTACACAAAGAAAAAAACATTTTACAATATGGTTTTGACAACAATATTATGTTGCCTGTAACGGTGCGAAAAGTTATGGCAAATAAGGTATTTTTTATTTACAATGCCATAAACAATTTTTGGTCATCGTAAACACAGATTTTGTTACAGTTTCATCATTTTATTGTCAATACCCATGAAAATTTAAATATGGTTATATTCATTTAAAAAAAAGCAATAAACATTTGGTAATGAACAAAATGTTGCTGGTTTTAAGTAAAATTTTGTTGTTGCTTTTCCAAACATTAAAAAAAAAAATTTTTATGGCAGCCATATTGCTTTGAAATTCATATGAATCAAAATACTTTTGCGAAGAACCACGTCTTTGTTCCTTTAACAATAGTATTGTTAGAAATTACAAAATTATGGTCAGAATCGATCGTAGTATATTTGGATGTGACAATAGTGTGGTTAGAAATTGTTAAAAATTACAATAGTATGGTCGGATGTTACGAAATTATGGTGGAAAACATGGTTAATGGGTACAAAAAATTCACAAATTATATTGTCCGCATTTAATCATATGATTCAACAATATTATGTTTCTCTACGAATTTGGTTACTATAGCTATAGTTTTTTACGTATATGTTCAGGATAAGGTTACTATTTCTTAATTTTCCTACAAAGTACATATATAAAGATTATTTTAAAAAAATTAGGAAATATTGACAAATATTAGACCCCTAATACGATTTGTGATAAGTGGCAGTCACCTTTCAGAAGATGTTCTTTTTCTTTTGTATATATACTTTCTATGCTTTAAAATTTAGTTCTGTAAAATGTAGAATCGTGCATCTGATTGATATTTTTGTTTGAGTATATAAAGTGAATTCGGAAAACATATGTGCTGGCCCTACATTATCAAATCAGCCGATAAACTTGCACTTCTCCTTTTACACCCAAATGGTATGCCGTAACTTGAAAATCCCAGCGACTTATCTTTCAACATGTGTAGTACGATCGATGTTGTAAAATCAAAGATTTTCCTTCAAGCAAAGCTAAGTGAGCTTATCATGGCCCTAGAATTAATAGAAAAGAAATTAGAGCTGTATGCCAGGAGTTTACGGGAACGAAATTTGTTTAAAAAAAATAACGTTAATATAACAGCGCAGCGAAACCAGCATAAGCCACACGAGACTATTCGTTAACATTAAAAAAAAGTCTTAAGGCCGGTTTACTTCCTATTGGTATAACATGCTCATGCGTAGTATAACAAGAGCTTTATGCAAATTTTATTCCCTTTTATACTATTTTTAAAAGATGTGAAGTTTTATTAATTGGATTTTGGGTTCGATATATTCTTCCAAAAGTGAATAGTAAGAAATCTAAAACGTTGACAAAATATGTAGCTACCCTAACGCTGCGACAAAAAAATTCCAAAAAGCATCATCAAGTTCAAAACTTAAGGGTGTATTATATAGCGTTATATCGAAAATGTCCTGAGAGTGCACATATCGCTACAATTAGAATTGATGGGAAAAATGGAAGTCCTGAAATAAGTACAGAGACAACTCTCAATGCCATTTTACCATTTTATAGTAAATATGGTTTTAATCAATTGTGCTTTTTCTCTAATACTTCAATTAACTCACAACTTTTGATTTTGTTATTGTTGTACCAAAAATTGTACCAAAAACTAACTACTTTTATTTCTAAGCTAGTAGACTACATGATTATAGACAAAAATGACAGTTATAATGCTTTCTATGAATTAAAAAAAAAAATAATAAAAATGTTTAATAGGTATCTACTTCTGAAATTAGAAATAGTCACTGGTACGAGTATTCATAAATATGTATATTAAGCCAAGTACGAGACTGCCCCGTACAGCAAGGGTTGCGCATTACCGTGCAATCGGTAGACAAAATGTTAAGTTACAACGGAACACCCTTTAGTTGTAAACCTTTTATTGTTTTTAGTATTTTCTGTTATATAGGCCAAATAACAACATACATATTTATTTATTCGTATTTTATTTATTCGTAAGTTAATTTTAGCACAACAAGACTAATATCTTATAAGTTACAGTGCTAGGGAGGAAAAACAGCGTAATACAACAAATTGGTTTTAATAAACATAACATGATTTAACAATTTCATATTATAAGCATAAACAATTAAAAATAA
The DNA here is from genome assembly GCA_963662145.1 of Sturmia bella. NCBI lineage: Eukaryota > Metazoa > Arthropoda > Insecta > Diptera > Tachinidae > Sturmia > Sturmia bella. The sequence goes on from OY759169.1 coordinate 40,371,954, forward strand.
GACCAAAAATTATATGTATTATAAAAAAATAAAGTATAATACAGTAACAAAAAAAAAAATAAATATACAATTAAAAACAGGCTTTGAACCTGTTTGCGTTGCTAAAGGTGGGATCATACGATTGCCGCAATGCACCAATTTTTGTTACATTTTGTGTGCCAATCGTGTGATAGCACAATTTATTGGCTCATGCGGCAACCAAAACGAATGTTGTTCCTATTTGTCCCAATCAAATACAACCCTGATGCGACAACCATGTGAACACTTGACATACAACTAATCACCAATAAAAATTCTAAAAATGAACCAATATTTATTGTGTTCTCATGCGGCAACCAAAGAAGACAATACGCACCAATAATATGCATATGTATACATGTATTTAGTTTCAAAACTGTTTAAACGCGTCTTCCAAACATGATTTCTGCTTTTCAATCAGTAAAATTCAATTGTTGTTACTATTTTCATTTTTTGCTTTTTTCAGCCCGCACAATATTATAATAATAGCTGAAGCAATTTTCTTTCTTTTTAATGAACAAACCATATTTTTAACATTTAATTTATTTTTTTTTTTTTTTGGAAAACAAAGTTTGTCATCAGCTACAACAGCTGTTTCTCACAGTTGCCGTATAATATAACAATCGTGTGACTATAATGCGGCAATTATTGGTACTAAATTGTTTTGCGGCAAGTTGCGACAATAAAATTTCAGTAAAATGTCACAATCATGTGATTGCAGAGAATTTGATTGGGACACATTTTTTATTATGCTCCAATTCAGCCCAATAAAAATTGTGTAAAATTGGTGCATTGCGACAATCGTGTGATCCCACCTTAATACTTTGAATTCGATTGGGAAGGTTGTTCCAAAGACTTGTGCAATGTATGAAACATTGTCTGTCTGACAAGTATGTTCTATAATTTCTTTGGATTAAATTTCTTCCACGACTTGATCTGGCAAATTTTTATTTTATTAAAGAGGTAGTTCGGACCCTCAGAGATTATTATTCTGTGTAAAAATATTAAGCATTTAAACTTTAGCAGATTTTCAAAATGCATGTTGTGGATATTGTATGAGAAGCTTGATATTGAATCTCGACGCCCTCTATCATAAATATATCTTGCAATGCTGTTATAGGCGACCTTGAGTTTTCGGAAATCATCCGTATTGCAGTTTGCATAAATTTCGCATCCATACAGAAGGACAGGTATAAGGTACGATTTTGCCAGTAGCATTCGTATGTTAAAAGGCGTAGAATATTTTACGGCTCATAAATTCCCCAGCATTCCATATACTCGAAATTCACACATAGTGTAAATTTCAAGCCTCCATCGAGTACAATTCAAAAGTTATAATGGATTATTAAACTAAAGGATGTTTGCGTGTAGGAACACCAACTAAAACCATACTTTTTATATTTTGAAGACCTTTGTTAGAGGCCTGGGAACTACATGTCATGTGAAAATTTCAATTCTCTATCTTGTACCGTCCAAGAACTACTGTCACTTTTCAAAGCTGTCCCCGTATTTAAATTTTTACTTTTTATTATTTTGGGTATTTGTTGTTGTGCCAAATGCATATGCTGTGTAAACCTTAGGTCTCTATCACTTACGGATCTAATTTGACTTTCTTGTACGGAAGCAGTCTTTAGCTTTTAACTTTATGTTGTTTTCGGTATTTGTTCTTGTATTTAGAACCACGTAAACGTCCTGTAGAGCCACATATTCTGTGCAAATTTCATGCCTATACCTCTTTATGGCCTAAAATTTATATCTGATTTTAGCTAATTTTTACAGTTTCTTACATAGGGATCCACTTTTGTTTTCTAGTTTTTTTAGTTTTAGGTATGAGTATTTGTTGCTGTAGCGGCGAGTAGTCACATATACTGTGAAAATTTCAGTTCACGGACGGACGTCGAAGTCTCAGTTCTATTTGTTCTATTTTATATTTATAAAAATTAAAATTAAGTTGAACTACATTTTAGAAAAAATTTTGTATAAGAAATTTATTCTAAAGCGTATCGCAACAGTTTTCAATGTATTGTGAATACCAGTGAATCTTTCTACAATCAAGAGATTATTTCAATATCGAATTAATTTTCTATACAAAATAGAGATATAAAAATATATATAATAGATATAGAGCTGATGGAAGAAAAGACCATGTACTCGTATAAGTTCAGCAATCTCGACTTAGTAAAATTCAGTGACAAAGTTCCTTTTAACACAGTGGTTGTTCTGTAATTTTCAATATTTTCTCTATACTTGCTTATTCTGTTAACCTGATTAGTTGGCAAATATTCCAGAGAAGTTTGTCAATTAACAACTTACAAATAAATAAATAAGGCCGTCAGAATTTGATTGCAAAAAGTACTCAATTCCAAACAAATGATTATACAGTATGCATACGTATTAAATATATACATACATTAAATATATACATACATACATTTTCTTTATACATTCATGCCAAAAAAATGTGTTTAATATTATTCAAATTTTAAATTGAAATTAATGTATGCATGTTCACAGCAAAAAAGTCTACTTAAGACTGCTTTTAAGACGTTAATTTTCATTATCACTACAAAAGTGATGATACTATTCAGTAAAAATTCATTTGTGTCATTCATAATTATATATGTATACATACAGGTATATACAACTGTATGTGTACACATACACATCCATAACTAAAGAGAAAGTGCCCCTAGCAAGTTTTAATATTTGCTTGAATTTGAAAAATATGATATAAAAAACTTGTTAAGAATGTCAATTTATTGTGATTATAACTCGAACGTTTGACTGCTCATAAAAAAAAAATAAAATAAAATTTTTTATAGAAACTTTTGCTTTTCTTTAAGTTGTAACTCACGCCTGACTAGTGTACAAATACGAGTGTATGCAGCATTTAACGAACGAAAATTTCAGTAAAGCGCTTTCCCTTCCTGTGCTCACTCGTGTCTCTTTCGATTCATTGGGTTAGGCTGAGTTTCATGTTTTCTTTCTTACGTTTTATTTATTTATTTCATCTTTAGCTCGTGATAATATTGACCGTTGAAAGTAAAAGCGTTATCGAAGGTATTGCTGCTGTAAATGATTTTTATAGGTGTGTATTTATGTTTCAAATTTTATTATGTTTGATAAACAACTTTTTCTTTTATTGATTCTTGAATGGTCACTTTTCTGTTTAGTTGGTATAAGCCTACCATCAAATTGCAGCATATATATATATATATATATATACAGTTATATATATACAGTTTAGCTGCTGACATGAGATTTTTTTTATTATTCAGACAAATGCACATATACTTACGTATATGTACACTTATAAATATTGTAACCTTAATATAATAGAAAAACTTTAACTTACTTTAACAGATGAATTTTTCATGATGATTTCAAAACTCGACTTTGGTAAACCTAACTGAGGCTTTTCGACATTTATTATTGTGTTCATTTTATTACTTTCCTTCATTTCTGAAGTAAATAAAAAATCAAACTTTTGAACTGATATACATTTAACCATTATTGCGAAATAATTTCTTAAATCAGTGAATTAAATTGCACCACTTACGTGCACTGACTAGAACTCGAAGTTGTATGCAAATTCATAGAAAATATGCAGTGGCAAGTATTTTACATTAGAAGCCTATCAGAATAATTAAACATTTTTAATTATTATTGTAGGTTTCCTTTATATTAAACAAGTAAGAGTGCTATATTCGGTTGGGCCGAATCTTAAAGGGTATTTAAAATTCGGCCAATGATATGTATGTACCATTCGAACTGATTTTTGATGCCAAAAGTTGTTTTATTTGGCTTATAGAGCCGATTTCTTGCAAAATAGGGAAACGCTATATCTCGGGTGTATTTTTTACCCGAGATATTTTTTACCTTTAAACATCCTATATGTACCCATCTGATTGATTTTTGGTACCAAAAGTTGCTTTATTTGGCTTTTAATGCCAACTTCTTGAGAAATCGGGAGGAGCGTTATCTCGGGTGCCTATGAGTTGATGTATAAAAATGTTCTGATTTTGCCTTTGAGCAACCTATGTGTATTATTCTGACAAACTCTTAGTCCAAAAATTGTTTCGTTTGGCTTCCACGACCGACTTCTTGAGATACCGGGAGGCGCTATATCTCGAGTGTATATGGGCCGAGGTCAAACAATTTTCTAGTTTTGCCTCTAAATTGCCTACATGTACCATTCTGATTGATTTGTGGTGCCAAAAGTTGTTTTATTTGGCTTATAAAGCCGATTTCTGGAAAAATCGGGAGACGCTTTATCTCAGGTATATATAGGCCGATTTCAAAAGTTATTTGATTTTTTGGATTTAAAGGGCATAGAAAATGATATGGCTAACTTTTTTGGAAACAATTTTTTTCCAAATCTGACCAAACAAATGGCCAAAAATACCAGTCAAAACCCGCTTTTTTGGATATATCTTGGCTATCCGTAAGCCGATCTCACTGAATTTCAATAGCAGATGCACTACTAAAATTTAGTTCAAGAATGAGGTTTCTATCTCAAACCCTTTTCTCAGAAACCGTATTTCAACGACTACAGACGGACAGACGGACATCGCTCAATCGTAATCTCTATTGATGCTGATACTTTATGGCGTCTTAGATGGATATTTCAATGCTTTACAAACGGAATCACAAACTTATATATACCCTTACACACTTTTGTAAGGGGTATAAAAAAAGAATTGAATAAAAAACAAGTACGAATGCCCTATTCGGCCTAGCCGCATCTTGTGTACACTTTACCACGGTATACAGTACATCAAAATTGTTGGGACACCCGCTATTATTGCTCTTATCTTATGACTGGTAAATGATGTTTCCCAAGGAAAACTATATTGTTATGACATAGGCATATTTTATGTAGACTTTCACAAAAATATTCATAAATGGGCACATTTCAATTGAATGTACGTATTACCTTGGCAAAATAAAATCATTTTGCATGCACTTTGTTCTCAAAATACTAAAATATTTTCCATATCAAAATTTTAAAACAACAAAATGCACTAGAAACGCTGACAAGGCTGAGTACAATCAGGGCTGGGCAGTATTTGAAATTTGTGAAAGTTGTTGTATCTTTACTTTGTGCCAAAAAGTGTTGTTTAATTATATCAGGCACACCTATTATTACTTTTTTATATATATGTATCCTTGCATATATACGGAGTGAAAGTTTCTCACCACACAAAGGTAACTAAGCTGTATTACAACTTATTGTATATATTTTTCTTATATTGTAATTATAATTTTCAATATCGAGCTGTATTTAAAATATCTGCTCTGCCCACCGACTATTTAATTAATAATTTTTCATTTATCGTGCTCAAGTTATTTATAATAACTTGAGAACGATATAATTTTTGTGATTGATATTAATTAAATAAGACAAAGAAAACATCAAAGGCATTAACAAGATTGACAACTAGCTGTTTCGAAGCCGCCACACTTCTGGCTTTGAAAAAAATAAGTAAATTAAAATTAGAATAAACAATATAATGAAAATATATACAATAAGTTCTAATACAACTAGGTATCCTTTGGTGAAAAACTTTCACGTGGTACATATACAGTGATACATCTGAATAAAAAAAAGTAATGATGGGTGTTTGATATAATTAAAAAATTTGATATAAAAAAACACTTTTTGACAGAAAATATATATACAACTTCTGTGGCCCATATATACAGCTTCTGTGGAAGCGGGAGCGTCTGAAATCAAGGACGGGTGCTGAGGAGCAGTGTAGGAGCTTCGAAACAGCTAGTTGCCCACGCTGCTATATATCTTTGTTCTTTTCTTTGTCGTATTTATACTAACCATTATACTAATCAATCACAAAAATAATATAAAAAGAGCTTGGTTCCAGTAAATGTAATACAAAATTATTAAAAAAGTATAATTTATTAATTTAAACCTGGTACGATTTAAAGCGCTTAGTCATAATGTGATATAAAATACGTCATTTAAATGTTATAATAAGATGTTTACAGCAGTTCTTTAAAGAGCTCATACTTCAGAAAGAAGAACTCTAAACAAGCGTAGCCATAGAATCTAAAACACCGAAGATATCTGTAGTTACATCAACACAAAAAGTGAGAAAATAGAGACTAATTTTTGCGTAGTGTAATAATAAGCTGCAATTATAAATATACATATAAGTATTTCAAAAACTTTCATTGTGCAAAAAATGTGTACATTGTGCTACCATATATATGTATGTGTCTAAATTAAATTGAGGAAGTTGAAAATTTTGAAGGCACATAGTGAAAACTCTGAATATACAATGCCAATAATTTTTGGCATTTAGCACCACAGCAAATATTAAACGTGAACATTCAAACGCCAAACAATGCACACAATTCAATAGTTAAGGGTTTGAGTGTGCTAGCCAGCACTTATGGTGTTCAAGTGCAAATAGCAACTAGACATACATATATACCATTAGACCGTGCTTAGAATATTTAATTTTTGTTTTCTGTACCAACGGTTTTGCAGCCATACAAATAAATATTGTTGTTTTCAAAAAAATGGGTATAATATGTACGATGGATATAATGAAAGTGCGATCAGATATTTATACAACAAACATGTAAGAGTGCTAAATTCCGCTGCACCAAATCTGAAATAGCCCTTACATATAATAGTCACCTTCATAACTGTAATAAGCGCCACAACGGGATTTCTTATCTATTGCATATAAAAAGCTCGTGTCATGATGTTCCTTCCCGCTAATCTTTTAAACTAATGGATTGATTTTAGTACAATTTAGCACATATATGTATGTTAACTGTGTTCAACTCTTCGATATAAAATTTTAAACCAAATAAGTCGGTCTTTTTAAAATTATTTTTTTGTTTTCTAGAAGGAATATAAGTACATAATAACATTTTCAAATCATTTTTGGTCTACAAATATACCTTAAATAATACATTTCAATTAATTCCCATAGAAAATAAGTAATTAAGTTCATTTCTTAATTTTTCCAAATCGGAATATTTTCAAAACAATCTAAAATCTACTTTTAATAACTCGGTCATTTATTAACCGATTTTCAAAATTGTGTTTGCTTTTTGAAATCGCTTGTCAGAAAACTAAATTTTTAGTTAATACGATAAGTTAATTTTCTAATAAATTATCCAACTGTAAACCGATTTTTGAAATTATATTTGCACCGTTAAAGAGTTTACCTGTAATATTTGAACTTTAATTTACCTCACATAGTTATTTATTAAACACCTTTCGCTTACCCCTTTTATACCTGTATTTCTATACCATTCTATTGCGTAGTAGATGTGAACGGTTTTAATCTTAAGCCGGCGCTCAAAATATTGATGACTAGGAAATTATGCTAAATATGAACGGTCGTTCAAACGTTGTCTTTTTATAAAGTATATGAAAATATTCATTCAATTGATGATGGAAATCGTTGAAAAAAAATCAAATTTTTTGTATACAATTCTTCTAACTGTGGATATGAGCTCCAGAGGCGTTAATATATTTCTATATATTTTTGCTGAGCTTTTGATCGATAGCAACATATGCCAGAGTATGTATAAATCTCGTGTCATGGTGATTAGTTTCAATAATCTTCGAAACTAATGTCAAACTAAGTTGTTAAACCAATTTTTTTTTCCTCTCAGTTGAAAGTCTGACATTGACATAAAAATTTTCAAAACATACTACAAAAATTGTGATTCTGCCACAACCTTTAAGAGGAGATTATGGTTTACATAATCGTACGCAACTACGCAAGCAATTGGCAAAATTGTGAATAATTTTGAATAGACTGGAGCGGTTATAAATATTTTAAGGCCGGTGCATCATCGTTTCGCTCATTCCGCTGAAAATATCGCTGCTGTAGGTGAAATGTTGCCGAAGACTCGAGTGTGCCGCTTCCTCGTTGTTCTCAGGAATTAGGACTGTCTTACAGCACATTATGGCGTACTTTGCATTTAAATGTACACCTTCATCCATACAAAGTCCAGGTCACACAACAACTGAAGCCAACTGACCATTCACGAGTGTCGTAGACACGTGGAATGGGTGCTTGAACAACAGGCGGTGGACCGCGATTTTTCGAACAAAATTTTCTTCAGCGATGAAGCAAATTTCTCACTCGGTCAGTATGTCAATAAACAAAATTGTCGTGTTTGGGGTTCTTAGAATACTCAAGTAATTGAAGAGAGGCCATTACATCCAAAAAAAAGTCACTGTTTGGTGCGCTCTTTGGTCCGAAGGTGTGATTGGACCTTACTTCTTCGAAAACGACGATGGAACGACGGTCACCGTCAATTCGGAAGTTAAGGTCATATGATAACCAACTTTTTTTGCCTGCTATTGAAGAATACGACTTGGAAAATATGTGGTTTCAAAAAGACGATACCACATGCCACACAACTCGAGCGCATTTGGCTTTATTGCAAGAGACATTTCCTGGTCGCGTAATTTCTCGTCGTGGTGATATCAACTGGCCACCAAGATCATGCGATTTAACACCATTGACTTTTTTGTGGGCCTACGTTAAATACCGTGCTTATGCAAATAAACCTTTACCTCTTGAGAACTTAAAAACCAACATTCGTCAAGTTATGGCTGAGATACACCCCAATATGTGTCAAAAAGTGCTCGAAAATTACCTCAAAAGAATCACATTTCGCGTGGTGGTCATTTAAAAGATTTAGTATTTCACACATAATGTCAATGTTCAAACTTTATAATAAAAAAGAAATATCATGAAAAAAAATATTTTATATGCGTTTTATTTAGGTTTACTTTTGAAACATCAAAATGGATACACCATGTATGCGTTATTTATCGTTCGCATATAAAAACAACAGGCAATTAGACTGTTTTCGCTTTCGACCACAGATGTATGTATTATGAAAAAATTAAATTTGTTAACATATATATTTTGTTTCTAATGTATTATTTTAGGTCTAAAAATAGACCTTGTTGATGATTTCTGTCTTATGCAGCCGAAATTTCGTGGATGCTAATCCAGTCATTAGTAAACTCGAATAGTCTTAAAGGAATGTTTGAAACCCAATTGCTTATTCCAAAATTCTCACGAACAAAATAGGAATTACAAATGTTAAAAAAAACGTTGTATAGAAGTTGCTAAGAATGGTAAAAGTGTTGCACGATGAAAAAATATTTTCTGTATTAAAAGTTGAAATTAATCTGACGGTGAGCGTGCGTGCCGTGAGCCAATAAGCACTCGCGCGCACATATCTATTTCTGTATTACTTAATAGCATTAAGAAAACTTGATTTATTCAGTTCTGAAGAAGGATGATAAGATGAAAAAAAGAAATAAATATATATACGAGTATATATATATATATATATATATATATATATATGTATATATATATATATATATGTGTGTGTGTGTGTGTGTGTGTGTAGAATTTTTTTCTTGTTTTAATTCATACAATATGAATAAATTAGGTTTCAATTGTTGCCGCAATTGTTGTGTGCATGCTTTTGTCCAGTGAAATGTTGCTGATGTGGCTTCTGACGTTGCTGTTGCTGAATTTTTAGTTTTTGTCTGTTGACGGTGTCACGGTCACATATCGAAATTGCTAGCGTGGCGAACAAAAAGGAAACTCTCGTATAGTCAGTATAATGTAGGCACAGTTTTTTTATTTTTTGTTCAGTTTTTTGTTTGTTAAATTTGTTGGTTACCCCAACCACCCATTCATTGCTTTGTAGCACTTTATAGTGGTTTACATTATGTGGCTGATGTGAATGTATGGAAAAAAAGCAATAAAAAGAATGTATTACAGAAGATGCTTTATATGTTGAGAGCTGTAACGAAAAGCAAATAAGCATTTTTCAAAAAATACAAGATAAGTATCGATACTGTCATCATTCTTTATGAGGTGTCATCTAAAGAAAGCAATACGCAGGTAAATTTAATTATAGCGTTAATTTGTGTGTATTTTGTTTATGCACTAAAACTTTTACTCATTATTCAGTAAATATGTTTGAGCAGCTGAAGTAACCGTAGTAACTATACCATGTGCTATACCATCCCACACTCTTATTTATATTTATGTATAGATTTTTTGTTAGAAAGCAATACTTTTTAGGTGGCCTCTTCACAATTAAAAGAAACAGCACGTCCTTATAGTTCAAAGGTTTATTCTTGAGTAGTATAAAAATCGGTTATTTTAAAAACAGAAAGTACAAAAAGGAGAATAAAAGAAAAACATAAAAAGAAAAAATAGTAGTAAATATTCGCATTGTTAAACAGGGTTGCACTGCATGCGCACACTATATTTCAACACCTCCCCTCAATGCCAATATTTATATATCAAATAATCCAAGGTCAAACATCAAATTCAGACATTATCCAACCAAACCCAAAAGTCTCGAAAAACGTTCATGATTAACCTTCTGCAGATTCTTCGTTAATACATCGGCGATCATATCTTTGGTGTTGCAGTATTTCAAACTTATTAACTTTCGCTCGTACAAATCTCTAACGTGGTGATACTTTATATCTATATGCTTACTACGAGCATGATATACGGGGTTCTTCACCAGCTGTAATGCTCCAATATTATCGCCTTGTATTTCTATGACATCATGGTTGTATAATTTGGTTTCATTCAGTAATTTACCAATGTATACTGCTTCCTTGGCTGCAGAAGATAGCGCCATATATTCAGCCTCGGTACTTGATAAGGCTACTGATTGTTGTTTCCGACTTTCCCAAGAAAAAGCTGCACCTGCCAAAAGGAAAATGTATCCAGTATAGGATTTGCGGTCAACCGCATCTCCTCCCCAGTCCGCGTCGACATAACATTCCAGTGGATGGCCAGTTTTATAATATCTAAGTTGCATATTCTTTGTTTTATTTAAATATTTTAGCACCCTTTTCAGTGCAGTAAAATGTTCCATGTGTGGATCGCTGTTTTTTTGAGATAGCTTTGAAATTGTGTGTATGATATCAGGTCTGGTACATAGGCCAATGTACATGAGTGACCCAACTAGCGACTGATACTCCACCTGATCAACTCTCTTACAATTCTCTTTACTGCATGCAATTTGAAAATTTGGCTCCAAGGGTGTTGCTACTGATCTACAGTTATCCATATTATATCGCTTCAATAATTGCTCTATGCCTGCCCTTTGACTAATCGCTATAGAGCCCTTCGGTCCATCCCTCTGTATTTCGATATTCAAAAAATGATCCACTGGCCCTTTATCCACTACCTCCACTCTCTTCGAAATCTCACTCTTTATCGATTTTATGTCATTGATATCAGAACACGCAATCAATATGTCATCTACATACACTGCTATTATGCCTACCCTATCCTGGATTTTTCTCACGTACAGACACGGCTCACTTTCGCAAGCGTAAAATCCAATTTCATTCAAAATGGAGTTCAACTTGCGATTCCATTGACGGCCTGACTGTTTGAGGCCGTACAATGCCTTCTTCAACTTCAATACGTAATGTGATCGCCTTTCGTCGATAAATTTTTCGGGCTGTGTAATGTATACGTCTTCATCTAATTCGCTGTTGAGGTATGCTGTGGAAACATCCATCTGGTGCAGATGTAACTCATACTCAGCTGCCAGTGCAAACACCATTCTAATAGTTTCATACCTTACTACCGGTGAAAATGTTTCTTGGTAATTAACTCCGTACACCTGTGCGCATCCTTTTGCCACCAACCTAGCTTTAAATCTTTCAACGCCACCTTGTTTGTTTTTCTTAAGTGAAAAAACCCAACGACAACCGATTGCTTTTTGATTACAAGGAAGCTCCACACGTTCCCATGTTTGGTTTTTTAAAAGTGCGTTGTATTCACTCTCCATCGCATTCCACCAAAAACTCGAATATTCACTTGAAAGAGCTTCATTTACAGTTTCGGGAACTTTGATATCCTCAAAACACATCAAATTAACAGTGTTGTACATTTTTCTAGGTCTACCAGGTGCACCCGTGCGAATACTTTTTGGCCTTCCAGGTTTTCTTCTTTCTGGAACTCCTTCAAAACCACAAAAATCATCAGCTGACTCATAGTCACTTTCACTCCCAGTCTTAATTTCAACATCTTTTATATTGTCCTCATCATCATTTTTCTGTACTACATTTAATGGGATCAGCTCAACATTACAAAATTCTTTCGCCTCTGCTTCTACGAAATAAACATCTCTGCTTACAATTACTTTGCCTGTAGCACTCTCATACAACCGGTAAGCCTTTGAGGTATCTGAATACCCAACCAAAATATACTCTTTACCCCTCGGTTTAAACTTATTATTCTGTTTCTTATCCAAAGCGATAGCAATTGATCCGAACATCTTCAGGTGCTTCACTACTGGTTTGCGTCCGAACCAAACTTCGTATGGCGTTACATCACCCAATGCTTTCGTGGGGCACCGATTTCGTAAATATGCAGCTGTATTTATTGCCTCTGCCCAAAGACTTTCGGTAGTTCCTCCATCAACCAGGATACACCTTGCCATCTCCACCAGAGTGCGATTAAATCTTTCAGCAACTCCGTTTTGCTGAGGAGTGTAGGGAACAGTTAGTTGTCGGGTAATTCCATTTTCCCTCAAGTATTTATCAAACGCTCCATTTACGAACTCAGTGCCGTTGTCGCTACGCAATATTTTAATTTTTCGACCGACCTGCAGCTCCACCATAGATTTGAATTCTATAAATTTTCCGAACACCTCGGATTTATTCTTCAGAAAATAAACAAATACATATCGACTTCTATCATCGATGAACGTAAGCATGTATTTCGCACCGCCAATAGATTCTGTCCTCATAGGGCCGCAAACATCGCTGTGTATAATCTCCAGTAAATCATTGGCTCTGCTCCCTGAATGTTTAAATGGTCGAGCACTGCACTTACATTTCAAACAAACATCGCAGCTTAAATTATCAGGGACATTTAAATCCAGACCAACAACCATTTTCTTATTCATCAGTTGTCGCAAGCTGGCAAAATTCATGTGACCAAAACGTTTATGCCATTTCATAGCATCCCCAGCAGTCTCACATGAAAAAAAGAATTCATTATTATCTGCACCACATAAAAATAGACCGCCGACTCTTTTAGCTGTCAACCAAACCCTACCGAATTTTGTTATTACAGCTTCTTTGTCGTTAAAAGTCACAATACAACCACTGCTTACAGCCTTGCCAACCGAAATAAAGTTACATTGCAAACACGAAACATACAGAACATCATTCAATGTTATATCAAACTCCTTCATGTAAACTTTTCCTTTCCCTTCTGTTCTTATTTTATTGCTACCAGCGAGTACAATTTCTTCCTTATGTTCCTCAAATTCTTCAAACATGTTGCGATCGCAACACAAATGCGCTGACGCACCGCTGTCGACGCACCAAATGTTGTGTCGCAGTGCACACTCATTTGAAATTGAAAAAGCACGATGTGTTTGATCACTCTTTTGCTCTGCTTTCGAACCTTTTTCTTTGCATTGCGCCGCATAGTGCCCACTTCTGCCGCAACTAAAACATTTAAAGTTTGATTTTTTACGAAAAACATTGTCCCCATTGACACTGTTGTTGTTCTTGTTATGATTGCTACGTTGATTCCGTTTCTTTTCTTTGTTCTCTCGTGCCATAAATGCCTGCACGCCATTGTCCGCACTTGTTGCCTCATTGCTGTTTACTTTTCTACGTTCACCTTCCTGAATTAACTTCACCTTCAACGCAGATAATTTTGGAAGATCATCTCTGGCCTCAAGCGCCACTACAAGGCTCTCATAAGATTTTGGCAAACTGGCGAGCAACATAATTACGTACAACTCCTCCTGAAGGGTGACACCAATTTCTGCCAATTTGTCAACAATGGACCCAAAGTTACATATGTATTGTTGAACACACTCATCCTCTGACATACGGGCCTGCAGAAGTTGTTTGAACAATGTCACCTTACGTACCGGTCCCTTTGGACGGTGTACCTCCTTCAGTGCGCCCCAGGTATCACTAGACGTTGCACAATTTTTTATGTGTGCTATTTGCATTGGTGTTGAACATAATATTATAGTAGCTGTTGCTTTCTCGTCCCTTGCAATCCATTCAGCTACTTCATTGGCGTTCGTATCATTTGCCACCGGCCTTTTCATGCTCCCTGATACAATTGACCATAAATCCTGGTGAATAAGCACACTCTTCACCTGGAGACTCCAAGAATCATAATTCGTGTCATCCAACTTCGGTATATTAAACATAGAAGCCATTTTTACTCATTCAATACTATTTATCTCCAACCTTTAAACTCTCTGGGCCCATAACCTGTTAGAAAGCAATACTTTTTAGGTGGCCTCTTCACAATTAAAAGAAACAGCACGTCCTTATAGTTCAAAGGTTTATTCTTGAGTAGTATAAAAATCGGTTATTTTAAAAACAGAAAGTACAAAAAGGAGAATAAAAGAAAAACATAAAAAGAAAAAATAGTAGTAAATATTCGCATTGTTAAACAGGGTTGCACTGCATGCGCACACTATATTTCAACATTTTTGCTAATAAATATAACTACATTCAAGTTCTACATATTAAACATCGTTCAATAAATAAGAAAAAAGTTACACTCGTATTGCTGCCATTTAAAACATTTACCAAAATTTGGTATTTGGTTTCCTCTTCATCAGTATGAATGCAGCAGACTTCTTTTGACGAGTATAAGTTATAAAAGGTTTAGTTTTAAGAACATATATTTACGGTATTCAAACGGTCTCATATTATGTCATAATGTCAGAAAGTACTAACATTTTATGATAGTTTAAAAAAATTGTTGTTGTGCTGCAAACAAAAATAGTCATAAATTAATAGGACTTCATCGACTGTGTTTAGTGATTCTTCATAAGTTAACAGCATACATCTGAGGCGAACGGCTAAAACGCATTCGTCGAGCCGGTGATATTATTTACCTGTGGCAAATTATATTCTAAAAAAATATTTTATATATACATAAAAAACCCCTTGTATGCGCATAACGCTTATATGTATGTATGTACCCAAACAAGAATGCATTTGTTTAATAGCTGAAGGCCTTGTTTTACTATCCTACTCAGTCGTACGATATGGTAGAAATGAAATGTGTGCTCACAAAGTAACGATAATGAAATGTGTGATAGTGTGGACTAAATATGTTTGTGTGTGATACGAATGTACGCATGTGTGTGTTTCGCAGATCCAACATGCATGTCCATGCATTTCACCTAAAAATGAGATACTAATCTTAGAAGACTGGCAGCCCACAAACTTGTGTACTGGCCGCCGTCCAAAACATGAATCGACTCCGTTCAACCGGCGCCAGCTGTTTTAGTTTGAATAATTTTATCTATTCACTTTAATATCATTTAAGAAATAAATGCTTTAAAATATATACATATGTATATTTTCGTAAATATGGACATATTTGATTTCAAATTTACTTGAATCAGCTATCAAAACATCTAATAGCTAGTTTTTTCACTTATTTTGGCATTATGAACAAAAATATTTCAATGGCTTTCTTTTTTTTAAAAGCTGACTCATATTTTAAATATCGCACTACTTTATGACAGGTTGCTCACAGCAGTCATATATTTTCGTGCTATTATTTTAAGACTTCTGACTTTAGGACGACCCTTTGAATACCGTAATTATTTAGTAGTAAAGAAATGGAAAATCATTAGTCACAGGAAATCAAGTCTGTGCCATATTCTGTTGACGCTGGTTATGGACAACATTGGATCTTCGATAGTCGCTGAGTATTCAATAAATAAAATAGAAAATACTTATCTTTCTTCGACTCCAAACTACTCTGTTGAAAGTAAAATAGCATTGCATTTAAAACTTCAATCGTTGAGCAACGAAATTTTCGACAGTTCTACCAACTCATAATAGTTTTATATTCGTTGTTTGATTTTCTATATTCAGCGAATTGGTATTATGAGTTGGTATCAATGTCAAAAATTTCCATGCTCACTGAATTTTTTATCGACTTCAATTTTGCTTTCGATAGAGTAGTATAGAGCAGAAAAAAGGATATAAGTATTTTCCATTTTGTTGAATCGTTTTCTCTCCAGTATTTCAGCCGTGCATATATTGGTGCTATCTCATTGCTAGTAAAATACAATTTGCGGCAAAGCGACTAAATTAGTTTATAAATTGAATGGTTATTTCGTTTTGGGTTATCATCACTTTCTTAATAGTAGAATAAATAGCACAGTTTTAAGCATTGTTTCAAGATTTTTTTGATTTTATATACTGGCAAGATGAATGGCATCAACATAATATTGGAGACAAATGGAAGAGTGAAAAGCAACACAACAAACAATGAAAGAGGATACCTCTTAGCATGATACAATTAACAAGGTAGCCTCGTCAGCTAAACCGTTAATCATCTGACTACTTTAGGTTGTCAAAAGACTACAGAGATGAAAGGCAGCCAAAACGAGGTAGCAAATACGCGTAATCTCAGTTCATCTCTCTTCTGTAAATGTAGAAGTGGCGTCTTTTTGGCAGTTGGCATAAGTTGTACAAAAACAAAATGTATGTTATTTTTATTGAAGTTGTTCTTATTGTAGTGAAGAGGCTACCTTGTTAATTTTATCATGCCTCTTAGATCATATATTAACAATTGAGTAAAGTCAGAAACCGTTGCTTTCACTGCTACAATTGCAACAAACACAAAAATCAATCTATAGGATGTTGGGGAGGAATGAAAAATACAATCCAATTAACGCAAAAACACAGTGATAAAAATTAGAAGTTGATATATAAAATAAACATAGGCCGTCAGTACTAAAGAGGTCAGGTACTAGGACATCTATTTCGGTGCCACCACCATTGTGGTGACCGTAAAAATCTACGGCATGTACTCCAGGCATTAAGACTTTAACTTTATTTCCTTGTGCTCTTAAAAAAAGGAGTAAAATATAACAAGTAAGAGCAGAAAAAAGGAAATAAGTAAGAGAAAGTAGTCCCTCGTTTTCAAAATCTTTTAAAATACATTTATATCAAATTACATTAGTTCACTGAAATTAAAATTTTCAGTAAAAATCTTTTAAAATTTTACATTCATTATGTGACTTATAAATTGCAAAACTTCATGCAGCCACATGCTCCATGATAAAATTTTGAAAAGAAGACGAGGATTTGAAAATTTATAAAACATTGTTCAAAATGTTTCAGAGTTTCTTTGAATATAGAAATATCAATAATTTGTTGAAGATCACATGAAAAGTAAATTTTTAAAGATATATGCCGCACTTCAATATACATGTATGTATAGGTTTAGTATCCCAGTAAGAACAGTACCGGTCAAATAACGCGTTAAATAACAAGTACTCATAACCAAAGTATACGTTAGAAATTCTAAAACTTTCAGTTAGTTATGTACAGGCCTTTGGGAAAAAAACTAACCTATTCTCTTCTATACATGTGAACTGATATCTCTTTCTTTTACATTATTGTTTAGAACAGAGAACTCTGTTCTCTCGCTCGCATACATAAGTGATAACGTGTATTTAACCGGTTAGTTAACGGTAGCGATAACCGGTAGTATTATACTATAAATAACTTGTTAGTTAACTATTACTAATATTGGTTAGTGCTACTGAATACGATCAGTTATTGTATTACTAACAATTGGTTATTACTACTGTGTTAAGAAAAGCTCGTTTTAATATTTTTAATTCATTTTATTTTAACAACAAAAAAAAACAATATCTTAAAAAAATACATATTTATGTATATTAAATATAATAAAAGCAATTAATGCAAACTATTTAAAAATGTAATAAATATCAAAAAATTCAATATTTTGTGAATTGCAAATTTATTTATATTTTTGTATATTTCCACTCTGCTTTCAAAAACCGTTTTTAATGCTGAAAGCATTTTGTTTAGATTTTTTACTTTTATTTGTGTATATGGTGTATCGGTTTGGTACGTTTCACTAAGATATTGATGTAAAGGTAACATTAGCAGCGTTGCTTAAGTGGCACATCTTACATATAGTATATACCGATATATTATTAGAAAGATTTCATATTTACCAAACGTTTTTTAGCTCATATATTGCATAAAAATTTAATATTTAATTATTTTGACCCCTTTTTTTCTTATATTTTATATATTTATTTGAGCTCAAGGTCTTTTGGAATTTGAGTAATTATTTTTGTCAATATTTCGCTCTCCTTCGGATAGCTTCTTCAGGACAATAATAATGAAAAATGTTTTGATTGGTTTTTTCAAAAAACCAATCAAAACATTTTTCATTATTATTGTCCTGAAGAAGCTATCCGAAGGAGAGCAGAATATTGACAAAAATATTTATTTATTTATTTATTTATTTATTTATATCAAGAACACTTAAGAATAGAATTCTTTTATGGTTCATTAAAATGTTACATTGACATATATGGTAAAACGGAAAAAAATATACAATAAAATATAATATATGTATATTTAATAAAAAATGTACTTATAATATAAATCTTATACTAATCCAGTATTATGCAAACTTTATCACATTATTATAATGTTTAAAAGTGAAAAGGAAGATATACAAAAATAAAAAAAAAGTAAAAGCAAATTGATAAATATTTAAGAAATATGCAGAGAGATTTGAATTTATTTATTTGAGAAAAAGTCAAAAAGAGCTTTAGTAAAACTGTTTTTTCCCTGAATGAGTTTAATATATATTGGTAGACCATTCCATAGCTTAATAGCGTTAATGAAAAAGAATCTGGATGTATTGAGGTGCATGTGTCTTGGTGTTAAAAGTGTTATAATTCGAGAGGATGTACCAAAAGTGAGTTTTTCGTACAGATAGCCGGGAGTTTTACTATACAATAATTCATGCAAAAAAGATAAACTTCTTATGGATAAATAGTCATTAAGTTCACAACCTAAAAACATATTTCGCCATGACGAAACACTAGTGAATCGGTGTTGCGCTGTTGAACGCTACTTGAAGTTTGTGTAGAGACTGTGAGTCAAGCTTGCTATAAACCTGCGCCGAGCATGCAATCATGGGTAGTATGAGTTGCAGTACAAGCTTTCTTTTCACAGCTGTCGGAACATAGCTGCCGGTCATTCTCAAATTTCGAAGAGTGAGAAACATACTTCTTACAACCATGTTAATATGGTCTTTACAGGTTAGTGTAGAGTTAAGGTGAAATCCCAGATATTTTACTTTATTAACATACTTTAGCTCAGCCTTACCAAGATATTTATTTGGGAATTCAAAGCAATTGAGTTCTCGCCTACATATCGGTAAGATAAATGATTTCTCAGGATTGACTACTAGTTTATTGGCCAAGGACCATGCACCAATTAAGACTAAGTCATCATTTAACCTATGACACATATCCTCATGTAGACCAACATGATTAGATGCGTATAGCAGAATGTCATCAGCATAAGCATGTATTTTTGCATAATTTACCACAGTAAAGATGTCGTTAATGAACATGCTGAACATTAAAGGACCAAGAACAGATCCTTGCGGCACACCAGAGGTTATACTTCTTAGACCAGACATTTTTTCACCTATGACGACTTTCTGTAAGCGACCTGTTAGATAATTTCTCATAAGGTGTAGCGAGTTGTCATCAAATCCGAAATAATGCTTCAGTTTCAAACATAGAATAGTGTGGTCTATTTTATCAAAGGCTTTGGAAAAATCTAAGAAACACATCAATGACAGATTGCCAATATCATATTCAGGTCTAATATCTTCAGTAACTTTTAATACGGCTGTGGTGCAACTATGTGCCTCGCGAAATCCAGACTGAATTGGAGATATAAGTTCATTGATACTCAAGTAACTAGTAATTTGCTTTGAAATAAGTGATTCAAAAGCCTTTGCTAGGACAGGTAAAATGCTTATAGGCCGGTAATCATTGAGGCAGGTGGCAGTTTGTTTCTTTCGAATAGGAATAATACGAGCTATTTTCCATAACTCCGGAAAAACCGTTGTGGTTATAATGTGATTAAATATATGTGTGAGAGACGGTACAATGAACGGTAAGATAACCTTTAAAAATTTAATAATTACTCAAATTCCAAAAGACCTTGAGCTCAAATAAATATATAAAATATATTGCATAAAAATTTATACAATTTGTAAAGCCAAAATAATTTTTACAAATGTTGGCCAATAGTATAAGGTATACATATTACGTGTACAAAATATTTTAGCTACAACTTATGTAATAACCATTTTCTGAAAAAGCAGTCGTACTCAAAATCAATATTGTGAAATATCTCTCGAAGAACTTTTCCTTTACACTTGATTTACGTCTGCATAAAACTTTAGACCTATCTTTCGACTTGAGCCGATATCATAGCAACAATCTTCTCCACACTGGTCTTAGAATGCTAAAATATGCACCTTTAACCGCAGTATTAAGAACAAATTTAAAAAGGATTTTACGCTAGAATGTTCCGCAATACTTCTTTTGTTTCTCCGCAAATTTTCTGAGAAATCGTAATGGAGAAGAAAATTATATGCAAACATTTTAATATAAAACAAGTCATGTTGCTGTATCTGGTTGGGTTGAATCATATTACGCTTTCCGATCAACAGTTCTGATACTCAGATCCGACGTACATAAAAAGTTATCAAAAGCTTTTTATTTTAAACGGCCATTTTATTATTGCAGTAACTTCCTGCATCAAAAATTATATTGAAATAATTTTTATTTTAAAATTTTTTTCGGAGTTTCTAATTCGGTTTTTACTTCCTCCAAACTGAGAAAGCTTTTTTGTGATCAAATTGGAGCCATCAACATTTTTAAAGAAGACAAGAAAACTATAGTTGAAGAACTACTGGCTGGGGAAAATACCATGGCTGTTTCACCACCTCCACATCCCTCATCAGCACCTAAATTTTCTTCGAACCGAGGCCACGCCTAATTGTATACTGTTTTTAAGCAGCAGCGTATAGCCATCCTACTACCTGAGCTCTTCATTACTAACTGATTATATTTTATCTTGTTGATAAATTTTCTACTTTATCACTGTGTTTTTCTGTTGACGGGGAATAACAACGGTTTCAAACTTTTTTTTAGAAGCTAATTAGCGATGTGGTATGTACCCCAGCCCGTAAGTCTGAAATTGTACATATCTTGTTTTCTTTAAAAATGTTGTCGCTCCAGTCTTATCCCAAAAAATATTATTTTTCCATTTTGCGAAAGTAAAATCGAATTCAAGCCTAATTTATTAATAATAATTTCGCATATTTTCTAAAATAAACAGGTGGTCCACATTGAACGCATAGTCTACACTACCCGAAGTTACTCTATATATTTTAGAGCTCAAATATATTCCATGAACTCACTTGTTTAATAAATTGCTTTATTGCTCTTGGATTTAATTAAAAGAATTTAATGGAATGGTCCGTACACTTTAAAATCTGTTAATGAAAGACTTTCTGTGCCATAATAAACAACAGACATATAATATTTTGTTAGTTTTAGCGTTTATATTTACTCTTTGGTATTTCTTTTTTCTCGAGAAAGTCGACGTATTTGCTTGGTTAGTAATGGCTGTTATTACTATTGTCATCAACACATATTATCGCACGTAAAAGTTTTAATTGATATTTGTGTGTACGAGAGTAGTCGTAAAAATTCTCTTGGAATACGAGACGACGGACTGCGGGCAACTTATGATATTCCTAAACACGTATATAATCTTTTAAGAAGCAAAACATAAAAATTTTGTTGATTTTATTAAAAACATGTCGCACCCTGAGTTTATTAGTTTTGTTTTTAATTGCGGGGAGCCCCTGCCAAGCGAAACTTTACCCAAGTATGACCACAAAAAAATGTTTACCCATTTTAACCATGGAAATATTATTATAATGTTGTAAAACATTTACATATGCTTCATCTACAAACTCATGTTGGTGTCGTGCCTAATAAAAGGTATAGATTTGTTTAAGTTGTGTAGTCACTGATTTCAAAGTATAAGTGGTACTGTTGACTCCACTTTTGCACATATGTATGTATAACGTACACTTCACACTTACTCGACAATCCATATCAACATTCTATTTTCTAAACAAATAAAACGATGATCCATTATAAAGTCATAGAGTAAAGCAATATAATTAAAACTAAAACAAAAACAACAACAACGCCAACAACGATAACTTGGTCCACACAACTAATAATCGCACAACATCAAGTAGAACAATCTGGTTGAATTTGTTCGCTTAGTTCGATTTGTTTTGTACATAGAATTTATATGGCTACGTGTGTATTCGCTTATACATATGTATGTATGTATTTCTCTGAATGCAAAAGTTTGTTGCAAAATCAGTTTGATACAGATGCTACTGCTCGCAGACTATATTCTCACATACTTATTAAAAGTTGTTGAAATAAGACTGAAAAGAAAGAGTAAATAAACAATCTGCCAACTATTTAACTTGATTTCTGATGTCTTATTTAAAGTACAACAAGTAGATTTTGTTAATGAAACTTTAAGGAAAACAACTTGAGAAAAATATGCTTTTTCAATCATAATCGTTCATTTTGGGATATTTAACTTTGACAGTGTTGCCAGAAGAAAATAAATAAATTAATACAGTGATCCCCCAATTTTAAAAAATTATTTCAGGCTTATAAGGCTCTTATTTGACATATTTGTATGGAAAATTTGTCAAATAAGAGTTTAATAAACCTAAAATATTTATTATGAATAAGACCCTATATATTTATTTTCTTGAGCTAAAAGTATTTTATTAAAATTATTTTATTACTAATTATTTTTGTCGATATTTCGCTCTCGCATAGCTTCTTCAGGATAGCTTCTTCTCCGAAGGAGAGCGAATTATCGACAGAAATAATTAAATAATTTTAATAAAGGACCTTTAGTTGAAGAAAAGAAATATATAGGGTCTTATTCATAATACATATTTTAGGTTTATTAAACTAATTTTCCATACAAAAAAATAAAAAAAGGGATCGGAAAAAAACCAAGTAATAAATTAATACACAATAAACTTTTTTTTATAAATATATATACATAAGTATATGCAATCGCATTTAAGGGTGTTTAGGGTTCAGCACTCAAAGAGTAAAAGCGTTACCCTATTACTGAGACTTCTACGTCCGTCCGTCCATCACGCGCCACATGCTCCCAAACGGTAAGACCTAGAGAGCTGCAATTTTCACAGTGCAGCGGCCGCTACAACAACAAATACTACAAACAACAAAAATTTAGAAACTAACGGGGTTTCAAGCAAAAGAAACTGTCAAAATAAGATAAAATTAGCTGTACCTTTAACCCATAAGAGCAGGAAAGCTGAAACTTTTACAGGATGTGTAATAACACAGGCTCTAAAATAATAAATATCCACAATAAATCTAACAAAAAGGGTACAATTCTGACATGAAACTACATGTGTACATCTAAGATGCCACTCTCAACAACAAGCGGGGATGGCTCAATTGTAGTATAACTTGCCTATCAACCTGCATGTTGCTGGTTCGGTCCCGTCTTGTTCTTTTTGTTTTTTGTTATAAATTAATAAATGTGGCAAAAATTGTGCTAAGTTTTTTCTTTATATCTCAGTAGTTATAAACCCGATTTTGTTTATTTTCAATCCCCAAACAGAGCCGACATATATAAAATGATTAATGTAAGATTTAAATCAGTAAATTGTCTGGTGTCGTCACAATCCGTGCCCTAAAATAGGTAGTTTATGACAAATCTTTATATAGAGTTCAGGCAAAAGGTATAAAAGTGTTAGTGCATGGCCGGCCTTTGGTCGAACACAGGAAACTTTCTTCTCTTGTTGTGCTCAATTTTTTTCCGCATAGCTAGGGCTAAAGAAGATATTTTCATGTGAAGCCGACTCTTGTTGTACTATAGACAACCAATTGTAACTTTCCAGTTACATATTTAATCAATTATTAAATTAATTATTCAAGCTTCTGATCTTTGAGTTTTTATAAAAAATAAGTTTAAACAATTCTTTATTTATTTTCAATATTTCGCCAACAATTTGTTGGCATCTTCAGGAAAATAATTATAAAATTCAAAAAACAAAAAACAAATTATTGAAAAAATTTGATTAACAAACATTCAAAAAATATTCAAAAAATATTTTTACCGCCTTAAAATGTATTAACAACATTTTTTGAATGTTTGTTAATCAAATTTTTTCATTAATTTGTTTTTTTGTTTTTTGGATTTTTTGAATTTTGATGCCAACAAATTGTTGGCGAAATATTGAAAATAAATAAAGAATTGTTTAAACTTATTTTTTTATAAAAAAAAAAAACCAAAGATCAGAAGCTTGAATAATTAATTTAATAATCTAAAGATCAAATAATATAAATATAAATATTTAATCAATATTAAACGGAGCAATGATAGCCGAGCAGATTGAGCGGCAGTACCAATATTGTGAAATTTAGCTGATGAGAGATATAGTGACTTCCAAACACCTGGTTTTTTTTCGTAATTAGTATTTAGAAAAGTAAATAGTCACCCAATATTTTAATTTGATTTTATTAATATTTATTCAAATAATCTATGTATATCTGTTTTAGAGTAATTTAAAATAACAACAAAAATTTCTCATATTTAAGTTTGAAAAATTTCCCGTGTATACTTTTTATAAATTAAAATACCAACTTACTCTTAAATAAAGTTTGGCTTTTGTTCACAAGCATTCGTATAAGTACATACATCCTTATATACACAAGATACTATAATCTTAATTTGGCATTCATGCCACACAATGTTGACGTTTTTAAGCCTTTTAGCCAACTTTTGAGTCAACATTTTTTGTGTATGTGCGTAAGCAAAGTTTTAAGCAAAAAAAGTCAACCCTAAATTACAAGTCGTGCATATGAGTACTTTTTTTTAACACGATTTCACTTTGCTTGACGTGTAGAGCAGCACACAAGTTTGTATGCAAATGAAAAATATAAATGTGCATAAGCATTTGCGTATAAATAGTTATTGCTTTTCTTAAAATTTTTGATAAATGAATTGACAGAAATTAATTAAACCACTTAACTCTGAAGTATTTTATTTTTTTATATATGAAGTTTTTAAAATCGCTGTGGCAGTAATGCAACGCAACTCAAACCATTGTTTGAAAATTTTTATTGCAACTCTTTAACAAATTTTTGCATTAAAAGTAATTTGCAGAAACCATGTACTTATAAATAAAATATATATGCAATTATCATCTTGGCCTGGCATTTAATGTCGCTAACAGAGGCCAACAATATAGTTTATTAATAAACAACGATACTTCACAGTGGACATTATTAAATTAAATGTTAATAGCGAACATTCAAGTAAAAGCAATTATTGATGGCGCTATTATTTTTTTTTTTATTTTCAAACCACATCTTTAAACGACATCACCGATTCTTCAACAAAGTATATTGTGGCTAATGGAGCCCCATATCCGATATCGTTGTAACAAATTTATTTCTTAGTAGCTCAAGCGGCTGACATTTGGTATCATAAAGGCATCCTTTATGACTAAAATTTACTTAATGCTTTAGTGACTAATTAGCAAATTCGGCAGGCTGGAATTATTTCTGTCAGCTGGATTTAACAGGTGCTTATTTACAAGTCAAGATTTCAGAACGTTCTCGGGAAGTTCTTACAATAAAAACATATTGTGGTCTCTACCAATATACACGCTTAGTTTATAAGCTAAAAACAGCACCTCAAGTTTTTTCTAAAATTATGTGTGAAATGTTAAGAGATCTAGAAAAGGTACAAGTATATTTTGACGATATTTTGATTAGAGGTAGCGACATTGAAGGATGTAAAAGAAACAATGCTTGAGAAATTGTTGGAATTAAATGTAAATATGAATTTGAAAATCTGTAAATTTTTTCGGACAGATGATTATTTAGGGTATACAATAACTAAAGATGGTATTTCACCTTCAGAAAAGAAAATAAAAGCAATTAGAAAAGCCTCCGCTCTTTCAAATAAGAGCCAAATAAGGTCTTATTTAGGCACGATTATAATCACTGGGTACAAAATCTGTAGTCTGAATTACATATGCTTTATGTCTTAACTAAGGATAACAGTATGAACTTAATTATTTATTTGCTTTAAGAGCCAATTGAAATGTATTAATTCAGTTCCAACAATGAATATTTGCTGTATTTTTCAGCTGTCTATATGCCGACCACATTTCGTTGGTGCTAATCAACTCATCAGTAGACTTGAAAAATTCTTAAAATTTTGTTTGAAACTTAACTACTTATTTTGAAAGTATCAAAAATACAAATCGTAGTAACCAATGGTGAGTCGTTGTATAGAAGGTTGCAAAGAAAAGTAGAAGTGTTGCAAAACAAAAAAAGAAATGTTTGCTGTTAAAGGTTTGTTTGAACATTTCTGATTCTCATTCTGTTCATGGGAATTATGGAATAAGTAGTTAAGTTTCAAACAACCTTTTAAGTATTTTAACACTATAAACCAACTCAAGAAATTTTATGTAAAAATAATAAAAAATATAATACTCCCATAAAGACATATAAATCCGATCAAAACAAGAGAACAAGAAGTTTTAGCACCGATGATCAAGGCTTAAGAAGGTCGAAAATACTTAAATTTTGAAAGAAATGAAAAAGGGCAATCAATAATTATCTTGCAACTAATATTAATGAATTAAATATCTATGTTTATATTCAGACGAATTTTGTTACTGAAGTAAGGAAAAATGATATGCATGAACGAGAGTACATGTCTTTTGTCTGATCGGCACATTATTTATTTCCATGTTAACTCACTATTAGCTCTTAGAGTAAGTAAATACATAACGTACCGCAATAGTTAGTTAAACGCAAGTAAGGCTTAAAAATTTATAATAAAACATTTCAGTTGTGAAATAATAAGCAGCGAACAGATTTGTTTTATTGGTGCTAAAAATATATCAAAGGCCATTGAATTTCTTTTATTCTGAGATACAAAAGCCGTAAGACCTTAACTTTCTTTTATAACCATTATAGTTAGTAGGAAATGTTTCTCTTTTAAGAACTATCAAATAATTACACTAAAGCCCCGACTTGCGTCGTTCCGATTTGCGTCGTTTCGATATGCGTCGCTTTTTAAAACTGGAAAAATTCGATTTGGGTCGTTGCGACTTCTAGTTGCGTCGGTTTGAGTTGCGTCGTTTTGATCCCGATTTGCGTCGATTCGATTTGCATCATTTTTTTGATTTCGATTTGCGTCGCTAAACATGGTTACATTTTTTACTGCATCATTGTTGATTACCATTTTTAGCATTTGTAGTGTAATACATATGCATTTAGCATCTTGAATTCATTAGTTTTTACAACTTCTGGCAAGAACGATCGTCACCTGTACGTTAAAAAATTTTCAGATTGCGTGAAAAAAGGGGAATCCCCTTTTCTTTTTTATATAAGTGGTGCTAAGAGCAGCTGTCTGGTTATGGTAATAATTTAGTGTGTGATTCACCAGAATATGCCTTAAGGACGTAAAACATTTATTTTTATGTTTTCTTTTCTTAATTTATAGTTTTGTTATTTATTTATAATATATATAAACATTTGTTAAGTAAATTAAATAAATAAAAACGTACTCATGCTAGTATTTTTTTAATCAAAAATACAACATTTTTTGATTTGTTTTAAATCTTTTCCCCAACAAATTAAATTTCAGTGCATTTATATAGAAAAAAGTGATTTGATTTGCGTCGTTTCGATTTGCGTCGCGTTTCTCCGGTCCCCATTAACGACGCAAGTCGAGGCTCTAGTGTATTTCGCAAACTACATATTTCTTATTGTATTGTTTGTGTTTTGAATATAAGAGGTGCAGATTTCATTACAGATAGCCAACAAAAATACAACTTTTAAGTTTTACTTTATAATCCAACTCGGTGATTTAGAATTGTTAATAATTTTATCGGGCTTGAGTTAGATATTTGTTTCCTCAAAATTGAGAACGATTTTTGTGATAAAATTGCGGAGATTAACATTTTCAATGAAGACAACAAAAGTAAAGTTATTTGCTGGGGTACATATCATGGCTGTTTCACGACCACCACGTCGGTCATCAGTACATTTGCTTGAACCCAGCCCATGAATAATTCTATTCTATTTTTAAGAAGTAGCGCCTACCACCTGGGCTCTTCGTTACTGACTGTCAATATTCAATTTTACTGATCAGTTTTCCATTTTATCACTGTGTTTTTCTGTTGATTAGAATATATTTTATATTCTCCTACCAACATCTAATTGATTTCCAATTGATATTTTTGTGTTTGTGGCTATTGTATAACAACGGTTTCAAACTTTTCGCTGCACACAGCGATTATTTAAGCAAGAATTTTAATTAAATAGTCGAACCATATGATTTACAACTGTTAATAATTTTATAAGGCTTGAGTTCTAGTTTTATTTCTGCAAATTTGAGAAAGATTCTTTAGCAACATTTTGAAAGAAGCCGAGAAAAGTAAAGTGGAAGACTTACTGCCTGGGATACCTACCAAGGCTATTTCACGACCCAAATTCAACACCCAAATTTGCTTCGAACCCAGGTCATAACTAATCGTCTACTGGTTTTACACACTAAAAAGAACTAAAAATTAAATGAACACCTTAAAAGTAAAATTTTTTAGATCAAACAATGCAGGCATGTATAAATAATTAACAACTGCTGTTATAATAAAGGAAATTTTTATATTAACACAAAAATAATGCAACTTTCAATATTTATGTTCGCTTTTTTTCAATAAAATTAATAACGAATTGTTATATCACGAATTGTTATATAACGAATTGTTATTTTTAGGACCGACATTAAAAATATAATGTTATAAAAAACTTGGTACTTTAGAAAACTAGACAATCGTTTGAAAACATTCAAATCTATCGTGAGTAAAATGTAAAATTTTCATTTCCCAAGTAGGGAAATTTGCTATCATGAATATTATTTGAACGTTTGGGAAGAAAAAAATATAAATACAAAGGAAATTTATTGAAAATTTGTAGGTAAGTGATGTAGAGAGTAATTAAATATATGTTTTATAACTAATAAACAGAAATTTGTAGTTTAAAAGGTAAAAAGGGTGAATAAATCGAAGTTTTCATGCCTGTTGAATATTTTGACAGATTCTCTGTAAAAAAAAATCATTTGATATTCCGCCCATCGTAAAACTAAGGCCATGCTTACGTATTTGTGCAGAGGGTGGATACCAAAAAAGTGTTGGAAGAGATTACGAAGTAGGAATGGCGAAATCCACTTTTTGCAAAGTGCTCCCTAAAGTGTTGGATGCTTTAGAAAAGTCTCTGCGCAGAATGGATAAAATATCCATTTATAAAATTCCTTTCACGATCTTTTTTAATAGGAGGGCCTGCACTTTTTAGTTCTTCTGTAAGCGAATACCAAAATTCGGCCACCACATCTTTAGAAACCTTCACAAAACCACGTGCAATGGGTCGGTTATTTTTCACCCTATTCAGAAGCATGTCATGTTGCACATTATTTATTGATTTAGACCTAAAAATAGTTGTCAGCTGATTTATATATCCATTAAAATGTAGCAACTACTTGCATTTTTTTTCTAGCTCCCTAAAGAAAAGAAAATGAACAAATTGATACAAAAAATGGGAAAAATGTCTTCGAAAAGTCCATTCCCGATAAGGGGAAATTTCGAATGGGAACACATTTTATGGGAAAAGTTATTCATGATCGCACTTTTGGAAAATGTTAAAAAAATTTAGGGGAAAAATTATTCATGATAGGGATGATTATATAAATGCAGAGGCAAAAGTTTCAGCGCCATATTTACTAATCCCGGGCACCTTGAAAATTAAATTTTTACACACATTACAAAAATTAAATTTTTACTCACACCAGATTTCCCGTAGGGAGTTAAATGTGTGTTTTCTCCTCTTTAAGAAGGCTCCTATGTAAAAATACAAAAGAAAAATCTAAAATTTGTTGCATCAAAAATTATTTCCTGATATGTCGTGGTGGAACTTGTTTCCCTCATATCAAAAGCCATCGAAAAATCGATGACGCAATATCGACAAATATTTTTCGTTACAGATTAACCTGACCTATTATATATCATTTCATTTAAAATTAAAATATCTCAACTTGGTTTCAAGTTTTCACATTTTCACTGAAGTTTTATAAATTTTATATTTAAGTTCTTAATTTTGCTACTAATTTTCGCATTTTACAATTAGGGGTTTGCATTTCATTGGAAATTTCAATTTTAATGAAAAATTTTTTTAGTCCAACAATATCGGTTCCAATTTTGTTTTTTATTATTTATAAAAAATAACAATTTCTGCAATCGATTAAAAGCTTAAAAATCTTTAGCTTTAAACTCTAACACCGGTATTCATAAAAAATAAAACATTGTTAAAATACATTTTAGAACAAATTTTTCATATAAAATTCGTTCTAAAATGTATTTGAGCAAGGTTTTATTTTTTATGAATACCGGTGTAATAGTGTTTTCCTTTCTACAGATAGAATTATGCACTTGGTTATTTTGGTATTTTTTCCTTATCAAACGAAGATTAGTACTCGCATTAAGATGGCAATAAAGTAAAGATG
Source organism: Sturmia bella (assembly GCA_963662145.1). Taxonomy (NCBI): domain Eukaryota; kingdom Metazoa; phylum Arthropoda; class Insecta; order Diptera; family Tachinidae; genus Sturmia; species Sturmia bella. The sequence continues at coordinate 40,402,570 of OY759169.1, forward strand.
TAAAGTATGTATGATATAACTTTAAGTAACAACAAAAATTAAATACACAACACTCCTCCGTATATTTTTTCTTTTTGTTGCAAATTGATATTGAAGATGTTGCACTTCATCATATGGCAGAAATGAAAACGGAAATAAATTTGTATACTAAAACCATCATAAAAAATCTACAACCTTCGTGTGTTCGAATCAAAGTTTACAAAAAAAAAATTCCTTACCAGCAAGGTGCTGATAAGATTAAGTGTAGTTACAAAACTTGGATAATATAGACAACCGTTATTTTAAGTTAACAGTAAAATATGAATAATAAAACAAATAGCAATAAAGTGTAAGTAAGTAACAGCTACAAGAAATTATAGAAAACAAGTATGTAGTAAATTCCTGGTATCATCATAAAATAAACTCAGTGACTGAGAATACAGAACAAGCAAACTTCCGCAAAAAGACATGCTAACAGAAAGTAATACAAAAAAGAAATTCCATTAAAGCCGAACACGTATGATGGTAACTTAAAACATAAATGCAAGATCAGTTGCAGACCTTAAGTCGTACAAAACAGTTGTATTTCAGACGCGACGCGGTTCAGTCAGTAACTCCACAAAAAAAAAGCAGAGTAACAGAAAAAGCTTAAAAAATCAACAGTAATAAGTAAAAATTTTTTACAAAAAATCCAAAATAATTTCAAAAAAGGTAAAGAATATACTTGAAATCAAAGAGTTAAAATAAATATATTATTTACAAAAACAAACAAGCACAGAAAGAGTAAAATGTTGCTGGTAGCGGAGAAACAACAACATTAACAGGTTCCACTTTAGCTGAAGCTTTTATTTGGTGTAAAGCCGTATGTTGTTGGATTTACATGTTTGCTTCAAGCCTGTCTTACTGGCTGTCTTGCTTGTTGAGTCGAAAGTTTAGCTCTGCTGCCACCTTGATATTGAAAAATTTAAAACATAAATAAGCACATTGTGCGGTCTACTTAACACTAAAAACCGCTAGAGAAAAGTTTCTACATTATCAGTCGTGCTGTAAACGGCCAAGTAGAAAGTTCAGTTGGAATTTATAACGGATATATGTAACTACATATATAAATAGTTATTAAACTACTTTAAAGGTCGAAAAACGTTTACATGATCTAAAAAATAAAAAATTATATAAAGTTGTTTATTGTTAAAGTTTATTTTAAAAAAAAATTGCCCTACAGTAATATATAATTAAAAACAAAAATACTTTAATTAATTAAACCAAGAGAAATAAATATTTAAGCACTTTTAATTTATTGCTTCAACAACCTCCCACAGGTAGATTGATTTAATAACTTTTTACTTAATCAAAAAAAAAATCTCTCCAAAAATATTTCTGTATGAACTCAATACATACATACATATAAATATAAAATTTTACTATAAATTTGAATGGTTGGTCTGCTGAAACCTGTTCAGACTGTTTTTGTCATAAAATAAAAACTTTAAATGGCACAAAGAAAGTGTTACAAAATGCAAAGGCTGTGTAAGCGTGAGTGTTTGCATGTGGTTGTTTGGTAGCGTACATTTGGCTCTCTGTGTTGGTGTGTGTATGTGTGTGTGTGTGTGTGTGCTGAGTGATTCAATGTGCTTTAAAGTGTGCCTTTGGTTATTCAAGCTTTAATATATGTTTAAAACTTTAATATTTTTCATAGAAATTTTCTTTTTTATTTAATTAGTAACTTTTCTAAAAAGTCTTATTTAAAATCTTAAATGCAAATGGCCATAAGAATGCATGCAAATTTAGGGAAATATTTTTAAAGTGAATACAGATAATTTTAAATTTGGAAAGAAATTTAAAATTTACGCAGAAACATGTCTGATAATGTGAAACAATATCAGTAAGATATCCTTCCGGTATTTTTGAGGAATTTAGTCTTATTTAGAATATCCTTTTTAAAAAATTAAAAATTAAATTTATGGACTCCAGCTTTCTTTCAACTTTGCAATTTTTAGTCGGATGTTCATGCAGCTAAGACAGCAGGATATTAAAAAAAAAAAAGAAAAAGAAAAGAAAACAAATTACCCATGATCAAGAACATGATTTTTGCGCATTTAATAAAATCATTAACAAATCCCTTATTTTATAGAATTTAGAAAAAACCTAGTAGCATGAATAAATTGTTAGTTTTTTTGTTGCCGAAAGTATATACGGATATTGAGTAAAAAACTTTTGAATAACGAATTAATTTCCTGATTTTTTGTACTATTCTTATCCTTATAAGGCTTACCACAAATTAGCATACTAAAAATTTACAGGACCAAAAATACTGAAACGGCGATGTTATGGGAAATCACAAAAAAATATATAAATTTATAAATTTTCAGGATATCTTAAAGTTATGTTTGTTATGAAGGAAACAAAAAAAATTGATTCGACTGCATGTTTAATTTTAAATCAATGTTTATACCACCTCGAAAATAACACAACGGTATTTTTAGTCTATCATGGACTAGTTTTGAAGCTAAAAGATAAATAAGATGAGTTAGCAAAATTTTGTTTGAAATACTCACTGAAGTGCCATCTTAGCAAAATCTAAAGATAATTTTAAAAAAAACTAAAGGAAAATGTGTATAGTTTGTTAGTTTTTTAATTTTATAGGTCGGTGTCGAACATAAAAATATGTAATTATTTTATTTATTTATCAATATTTTGGGTTGGTCTTTAGATTGGATGTTTTGAAAATCACCAACTTAAGATTTTTGTTATATGATTTCTTACATCGAAAAAATAATTAAAAAAAAAATATGATTTCAAAAGCGGCAATACTTTTGCACTCCATCGATCCACAAATATACCGCATGAAAGAAAAATGGAAGGCTTTCATTTTTACTTCAAAAAATATCACAGCAGTTGTTTTCGAGGCGTCCCATTTACATTTTTTTCTTTTTGAGCGCAGCATGGGAGCCCCTAAATAGGGCCACAATGTGGTCGTTGCATTGGAAAAAAGTATAATTTTCGACATACTCAATTTGGGGTCCAGCGACCAAAAAAGATTACCCATTCCCAATTATATTTTCCCTCTCATATTTTTTACGAACACATCGACCCCATGTCACGTGACATTCGGGAAAATCGAAAATTATTTCTTTGAATTTTTTTCGATTATTAAATCGACTCATACATTTTGCTACGAGTGTTAACACGTATCTTGGTAAAAACTGTCTTCAATTCAAAGACAATTTTCACAGTATACGTGTACTGTGTAATGAACAAATTCGGAGTGAAATTACTTTTGCGTTAGAGAAACGTTATCAAACAAAAATGGTTAATTGTTGCTAAAAATGCAAAACTGCTTTGTGGGGGGCTGAGTTTATGGAGATAACTATACAATCTATAAAAAGAGAACATGTTGAACTCTTTTCGATTATCAAAAGCCTTTTACATTCCAGGTGACGAGCAGGGAAACGTGATACTAAATCTAAATTATATATCAGAAGTGGGCTTAAATAACTTTGCAAAACATAGTAAGGAAAGTTTTCACGCTGTCTTAGCGTAATCTTGTTTATCTGATTCATGGCTGGCGCACTTAGTGGCACAGAAATACTGGTTGATTGTGAAGCTGTTTGGCGTGGATTACCCTGGTTCTACGGCTTAGAATCAAAGAACATTGTTTTATTTACAAATGTTCCAAAAGTACTCTAAAATAACTTTTTTTTTATTAGGTTAGAGAGGAAGTTGCCAAATTCTGTGATGGATATTTGCAAAGATAAATATCCACACAAATCCATTCGCTCTTAATCTGTTTAATGAGTGTGGTAAATAAAAGGATTGAAAATATATTACGCACTTGATCTTACTTTTAGTATATAAATATTAAATTTCAACATAGTTATAATTGCATTTATATTAACGACTGCTGGTTTTTTAAATTAGCTCACTGTAGCTCAATAGGTTAGGTTAGTAATACAATTCAAGCGATTTGCTTAATATTTCGATATGACATAAAACAAATTACTGGGACAGTCATGGATTTTGAGTGCATTGAATTGCACTCGAAAGAACTGTTTTACGAAAGTCTTTATTTTGAATATTTTTCATAATATTTGTGTACATTTAATTAAATCTTGCCTAATGTAATAAATTAAAAAAAAAAAAACGACATTAATTTTGACAAAATTGTATAACTTTGGAGAGCATGATGATGAGTTCGGAAAAACTTGCATGATTTTGAGTACATTTAATTGTATCTCACTCGCTTGGGGAATGTTTAAGCAAAATGTTGGCTTTGTATGTATGCATATTAGCTTTGGAATATTATTTTATGGATTTTGAGGACTTATGCCACGATAATTTAGTATAAATGTATTAACAAAAAATTAGGTAGCTGTAGTAAATACAAGCAGCCACGCAAGGCTGCAAAAACCAGTAATACGCGGATAAAAACTTGGGTTTTTTGGTGAACTATTTCTTTTGCTTAGCCGGGCACCCCAATGAATAAGTTAACTTCACAAAATTTTCCTAACTATTCTCAGGCTTTTCGACTCACACATTCGTTCTCCAAACCTCACAAGATGATTGCATTTAGTGTTCCGAAGTTGAAAACTATTATGCTGTCTCATACTTTATCTACATACTTAAAAAAAAGTGCATGTTCTTGTTGATCCTTTTAAACCACTTATTGTACATAGAGCAACTTTGATTAAGTGTTTATTAAAAAAATATAAAATACTTTAAATAAATAATATGCATGTATATCTCCTTACATATTTTTTTCGAATCAAAAAATCTCATGTGTGAGCAAATATCTTGTGCTTATTTAATTCTTTTCTGGTTCTCCAAATACCAGCATTTCCCATTCAACTGCAAATTCCGTTAAGTTTTCTCCGACAATAACATGAATTGACATTTTCTTATTGAAATCTTTCCCATTTAACATTCTTTTCTTGCCAACAATTGAACATTTAATACCACAAAACTATTGAATCATTACAGCCAACATTGTAATGTATTTAGTAGATTCATTCTGCTTTTTTCTCTTATTACATTTTTTGCTAAATGTATTTGAGATAAAACACAACTCTATTTGATTTCATTGTATTCCAACTAAGTACTATTACTTATAAATGTTTAAAAGTTTTATTGAATAGGAATGAAAAATGTTTAAAGAACAAAAAAAAAAAAAAAATAAAAAGCAGAATTAAAAAACTTTAAGCGTCAAAAAATCAGTGTGCGTGTAAATACTTTATATCATGTGCTATATAAGATGGAAACTAAGCTACAAGTATGTTTGATAAACCATTATCACTTTTAAAGAATGAAGTTTTCTGGAAATTCTTCGATACAATATTTTATTTTTGCTTCTGTTATACTTACGACTAGTTTTTCTTCCTTGTTCATAAAAAGTACATATTCTTTATTTAGTGAATAAGCAAAAAAGGAAATATACCAAAAGAATGCATAAGACTTATACAGCCAGAAGTGTAAAAAGTAAGAAAATATCAAAAAATGGAATAGAATTCTGACAATAGAATTTAAACCATAAATATGTATGTTAAAGTAAAAGAAAAATTGTGGCATAAAAGTTATTTAAAAATGACGATTGCTTTTATTTAAAACAAAATATCTGAATTTTGTTTGTGTTTCTCACCAGCAGGCAGAAAAAGTGTGTAAAGCTTTCAGCATCATTATTATATTAAAATATTTAAGATTGCTATCGACCATTTCACTAACAATGTCTCATAATCTATTATTATAATGGTAAAGTGTATCAGATGATGCCTAAATTGATACAGGTATCTCAGGAGAATGGCACCTACATATGCAAAAGTACCGGAACTAAGAAAGTAGGGGAAGAAAGTTGAGTAAAAAGTGTTTGTGGACGTTTGAAAAAAAAAATGACAGAAAAGAAATTATTTATTTTTTCAAAGTTGTATATATCAGAGTTATCTATTTTTAGTAGCCAGTATGTAAGCCTTCACACTATTCAGTCAACAACAGTTAATGCAGAATCTTCAACATTTCAAGATTTCGACGAAGCTATAAATAAACCAGTTTACGTTTACCTATTACGGACATATAACTCACTTAAATGATCACAAAAACACGATTGCTCTCATTAAATTATCTCAAACAATTTTCCAAATCGCTGCCAAATCGAAACTAAAGGTGGCAGCAACTGTAATTAGATTCCTGTGTAAGAGTATGGCAGCCTCTTACTGTTAGTCGTATGCTGCAATAGCCGGTAAAATTGATCAAGTCCCAAAACTTAAAGCTCTAAACACATAGACGACAGCAGACAGCAAGCAGCAATATGTCAAAAATAAAATGCATGTGTTTAAATGAAAACGATTATTTTGACGGCAGCAGGGCAGCACGACTGCACAACAGCATTTGCTGCTGCTGCCAACTTAGGCTATTTTCTATTTTGACGGGCAGCAAATAAGCAAATATAGTGTTGCCATTATATATGTATATAAATTGGACAAATTAGAACAAAAACTTTTTTTTTAATTTTAATTACATAAGAACATTTGAAAAATACAATAAATAAATAAATGTATGTGTTTTTATAGTTTTTTCGTGATATTATTACATTTTTCATCAATATTTTCAATTTTATTCATTATGAAATAAGAAATACGGCATCCCTGAAATTAGCATTGCCAAAATACACAGCTGTTCATTTTCAATATCAAAAAAAATTTTTTCGTTTGAGCTAATTTTTTGTGATATTTTATTTAATTTTCATCCTGGTTGCTTTGAAAAAGTGTTCTTCATCTTTTTCCTTGAGCTGTTGTACACATGTTTTGTAAATGCCCTCCTCATCAAGGGTTATATTTACTGGGCGAACCCACCATCTTCGGTTTCTTGTACTATTCGTCTTATGGGCTTTATACACTTCAGCTGTAGTCTGAGCTATTTTAACAATTGTTGTGATAATATTCGCTAAATTTTCTTCACTCATTTTTTATATTTTTCAACTTTGAATTTGTAATATTTATAAAAATTCGAAATTGATTTACACACCAGCTGATTATTATGTTGTTGCTATCTTCAAAATAATTATGAAGCCGACTTCAGAGCAGCATTTGAAGTTGGCTGCACATGAAGTTGGCAGCATTTGCAGTCTGCTGTCGTCTATGTGTTTAGATCTTTAGGAAACAGTAATTTCTAAAAACAACGCGAGGCACTAATATCCATTTGATTCATTTCAAACAAGTTGAGTCGGTCTAATGCACAGTTGATTGTATGTCTGTTTCTGGGTGGTTTTGGTTCTGAGTGCATTTGAGTTGCTAACAATTATGTATACGGAGTCTGGTTGCACTTTTGTTGCCGTTCATATTTGTACAAGTTGGCAAAAACAAACATACATGTGTGTGTTTGCAATTTCCAGATACATACGTATGTCTACACAAAACATTCACAAACCAAATATTCAAAGAGTTATCTTAACGCTAGTTTTTGTAGTTGACCTAGTTTAAAAAAAAAATACTACTTTATTATATTGTTGAAGTGCAGGAAATTTAAACGTATCCTTCTTGCTACAGCTACTCTTTTTGGACAACAGAAAACTGCAAAAAATACAAAGCCAAAACAAAGGAACAACAAAAACAAGGAACAAAAAATAAAATGGCAGAAAAAACACATCTATCAATATTTTTGAAGACTGCGAAATATATAGTAACAAAACAAATTTATTTTCATGCCTTCATACAAGCAGCAAGTAATTTGTGAAAACAAGAGTTCACAAAGAGACCAGCTTTTAAAGACGGTAGTACAAAAAAAAACATCTCTTTATCTAGGTTATCTATGGCCAGCCACAAAGTGTTTTTTTTTTCTTTCTGAATTTCATGACGACTTTCGTTATACTTTTAATTGCCTAAATGTTATTGAAAACTACTGACCACAGAAAGTTCTCTCATTTCAACGAATTTTAAGAGATTTAAACGCCCCAATAATACTGAATGGCCTGCCGCCTGCCTAAGACCAGAAACTGAAAAAGAAAAGATATAAAAGAAAAATTTGAAAGAGAAAAAATAGTTTGAGAAAGATAAATATACAACTTAAAGAAACCCATAATACAAAAAAAATATCTCAATTGTTATTTCCTTTTTTCATTCAGTGAATGCAAAAAGAAAGATAAACATTTAACATCATAGAGTGCAAAGTAGCACACACACACACATACACTCAAAATCTGCCACTACTACCACTATTATGTATGTATGTATGTGCATAGGTGCAAAATGGAAAAACTTGTGAAAAACAAGACACGGCATTAAGTGTTGTAGTGCATAATGTGTATTAATGTTTTGTTGTTTTTCTAGTACAACTCTTTTCCGTTTGCTTTGTTTTATAATTTTTCGTAGACGTAGGGTGGTTTCTTTTAAAGAGTAAATGATTGAGTTGTATCTGCAGCAAAAAGTTATAAGCTCCATAAATAAATTGTAAACTGATATTCCATCACACTCAACAGAGAGTTTTATGTCAATTCGCATGAAAAACATCGTTAGCTCCACTTCGATTGCATCGCTAAAAATTATATCTTTGTAAAAAGACCCTAACAATTTTTTCAAGTTCAAGTTTCTTTTTTGCATATTTCGAATAATCGAAGGTACTTTTATTGACATACATATGTATGCTAAAAAGCCGAGTCTGAAAAAATGTAAGCTAAGGCCTTTCCAAATAAGACCAATGGTACGTCGTACGTTTATTGTTTAATGTTCAAAGGTCCTCTTAGTGCTTTGTAGTCGTTCAACCAACAACATTTAGTACGTTCAGAGGAAACCAACGTGGTTGATAATGTCCTGTCAGTTCATCTTAATACATACTTTCTTTGTTGTTCTAAAGTGGCAAGCTTAATACGAGTTGTTGGATTCATTCTTGATAACCTGTTCTTTCATTTTGACACTTGAGGCAAGATGAGTAGTTTTACTTTTAAAATTTTTGTAATCATAAAATAGTGCAGTTGCTTCCACATTCATAAAAATGACTTCCCCTAATAAGTAAGTTGTTTCTCTTTTATTTGATAAAAAAATACAAAAAAATGTTTATATGTACTTAACTGTTACTGCATTCTTATTTTTATCTTCTTAGTGGCTTTTTTTCTTGCTCACCAGGTTGTACAATAAATTTTTACAAAACAAACGTATCAGACATATCCCTGGGAAGAAATAATAAACTATTAGAGGGTAGGTCACACTAACATACCAGGTATTGATAATTGTTAAAAATTCAAATAATACGATCAAGTGTGATAGTGTGAATGTTATGCATTACACAAACGGATAATAATACGATAAAAATTTTACATTCCATAAGACTTTTGAAATTATTCAAAACGATAATAGTTTTCATTGGATCAGGGTTGCGTTTTCTAATAACAAGCACAAAATAGCTTCACTAAGTCGATTGCCTTCCGTCAATAGTGTTGTCGTTGGTGACAGTATTAATCTTCTTTATATAATACATAAAAATTGGGATTTTAGAAATCGCATGGAATTATATTTCGCTCACGCCATGTTCTACAGATAGTGGAATTTTGTTATAGATATTTTCCTCATATGCCGTCGATGAAGATTTTATCATGGCGTGCAATATTTTTCAGTAATATTCAGTCTTCTATCGACGAAAGAGATATTTTTGTTTTTTGCAACTTTGAGTGTATTCTTATCATACAATTTAGCTTTGATTTGGTGAAGTGAGCTCTATATGATTTCTAACATCTTGGTCGATGTTTCTTGACCTCCATTGAATTTAAATTGCGTTGAAGAAACTATTTATATTTTCATAAAATTCGGTTCGTTTCATCATTTACACAGAACCAATAGATAAGACTTCTTAGAAGTTACCATGTACGCTATAAAACATAGAAATATTTTATTGCATTATTCGATATTACAGAGGAAAACAGCTTAGGACAAGCTGCTTTTTGAAAACTTTTATCATTACGGATACTAAGAAAGAGAATAGTTTCCTAACCCAAAAATCATTTAACAAAAATTAATTATAGCATTAATTTCGGCTTTATATTCGAACGAACTAGTTGACTTGCAATTGTTAATAATTTGACCGGGATTGAGTTCAATCTTAGCTCATCAAAATCGAGAGTAATTTTTTTGTGATAAAATTGGAGTGATTAAAATGTTTAAAGAAGACAAGAACGTTGAGGTGGAAGACTTACTGGCTAGGGTACATATCATGGCTGTTTCACGACCACCACGTCCCTCATCAGCACCCAAATTCGTTTCGAACTCAGTACATGGCTAATTGTATACTGGTTTTAAGCAGTAGAGTATAGCCATCCTACCACCTGAGCTCTACATTACTGACTGTCTATATATAATCTTATTAATCAACTTTTCATATTTTCACTGTGATTTTCTGTTGATTGGAATATATTCCTGCACCAACATCTATTTCATTGTTGGTCTGCTGCTATTGTACCAATAATAATAACGATATCACACTTTTTAATCGATAACTTTAAATTTATGGTTTAATGCTGTTTTCGTTTCTACAGCAAAATGCAACATTTTTTATTTTGTGCGCAACCAAAATTCTGAAGGGCATTGTTTTAATATTTTTTTTTTTAATTATTGATGGTATTGCTAACATTGTTTTTTTCAATTTAGTTTCACTAATATTTTAAATATGACATTTTAGTAAAAAAGTGTAAAATGCGTGCGTAATTTCGTGTGGAAATTGAAATAGCATTGCTATTGTTAACTAACAATTGTTAATAAATTTTTTCCAATATTGATGAAGTAAAATAGAACTCAAGCCCAATAAAATAATTATCAATTACAAATTTACTATCTCATCAATATCGAATTGCCTCAGAATAGATCATATCGAAAAATTAAATCTATGATTACAATTTTGAAATGTTCCAAGACCTCCACCGTAATAGTTTTAATCAATGATATTAATTATTTCTCTACTGAAAGTGAATTTAGAATCAAAAGCTTTTATAATTTTATGTAAACATTTGTTTCCAAATGAACTTTCAGTAGATGATTAAAAAAAAATAATCCTTCGAAATGTTTTTAGTGCTATTGAATTTGAAACCAAAAAAAAAAGATCAACAAAAATACAGTCCTTGGCTGTTTGGTCTTCTAAAAATTTGTTACTCTTAACTTTAGGCATAATACACGCCAATATTTCAAACGTTAATAATCATATCTTTTTGCTTTGAAAAAATTTATGAGACAAACTGTAAGTTGGGAGACATGCAATAAAACTCTATTCTTGGAATTGAAAAACTAAATGATTATAATGCTATTGTTTCAAAATTATTGTTTTTTAAAGCCTTAAATAAAAATAAAAGCTTAAGTAAGTTTTATTGAAGTATCGATATAATTGTTTATGAAGAAAACGCAGAAATAAACAGGCATTTAAAGGCTTATTAAATACAACGATATCTACATATGTATACTTTTTACGACCTTAAATAAACCAATATTATAATAATAAAAACAGTGGTAAGCTGCCAAACAAAAATGCACTCAATGTTTATTTATTATTTTAATGTTTATTTATTATTTAATTACACTTAAGGGCATTTAACCAAAACTAAAGCCAAAAAAAAAAAAGAAATGCGGTCGGGGGACCCCCGTTAGGAACGAAGTTCCTTACGTTTTCTTTTCATCTTTGAATGTAATACAAGGTGAAATCTGTATGTTTTATTTTGTGTTGATATTGAAATTTTTAAATTTTATGATTTTTAAAATTTTTGGAACGTTTTCCAACTAATTAATATTTATTGGTAGATGTCTCCGCTGCTGTCAGTGGAGACACCGCCAATCATACATACACAATTGCTTTTCGACAGTACACCAATACATATAAACAGCTCACACGCTTTCGTGACGATTTCTACTAATTTCCACTACCAGCAAGCCGCGTTAAGGAACTTCGTTCCAAAAAAAAAAATTCTAAAAAAACAAACAAATTCCACATCTAATAAATTCTTAATAAAAGGCAAACAAATAATTTTCAACATTTTTTGAAAACTTTAATATTAGCCAAGGAAAAAAATAGCGAATGGTAGATCAAAGCAAGATTGTCGAGTACGAGCAATTTCGAATGCTTCTTCAAGCGTAAGAAGTGCCCAACTAAAATTGTCTTGTGTGATCTAACTCAATCAAATTTTGCACTTCTCTTCACTCTGACACAAGCAGCGTCGCCATTTTACTCTTTACTAGCTAGATCCATCGTTTTCAGATGCCAGTTAGCTCCTTCTTATTTGAAAATCTGGTCACTAATGAAAAATACTGCCATGTGTTAAAAGTTCACTTCACATGTGACAATGTTGTCAGATATTATACTATAGAGTTTTATTATAACATATTAGTACCCAAAAGATTAGTGATAGATAATCTGTATATTCAGTTTGAAATATGTTTAATCTAGCAATCTTGTAAAACATTTTGGCTACTGTTAATTAAAAGTAATTCCGTGTTTATATTCCACAAAAAAAAAAATGTTATAGTCTTAAAAAAATGCAAATACGCGTGCAACTTGTTCTTTGCGCCGTCAATGCCAACCATTATATGGAAAAGCATGAATAGTAATTGATAAGCTTACTTACCCAGTGATTTAAGACAGAAGTCTAGATCAGAGAGAAAAATATTTTAATGGCAATTTAGTTGAAAAACTACATTTGTGAAAAAAAAAAAATGGTCTAACCTAAATTTATCTTATTACTCGAAATGTATGATTTAAAATTGCGAGTTACTTTCTCGAACTTAAGTTCGTACTAAAATAACAAACGTTAATTCAGCTTATTAATCGAAATGCATTCTTTACAATTGTTAATAACTTTCTCGGGCCTTAGTTCGTATGAAAACATTCCAAATCTTCTACAACTTATAACAATAACTAAATTTGTGCTAAGTATGCGCTCTTATAAGCTTTTTAAAAATCATTTTCAAATGTTAAAATAATACAACACATATGAAAAATTTTTCTCTGTGACAAAACTACATCTTTATGTATATTTAAAAAAATTTTTGAACGTTAGTGCACATGGTGCTCACTGTCTTCAACACATCTATTGAATGCGTTTGTGCAAGTATTTATTTGAATATGTTGCTGGAAAAGTTTGTTTAATTTAATTCTTGCAGTTCACAAACACACTGAAAAGCAGGAAAGAGTGCAAGTTGCCAAAGGAAGTCAGTAAACAAACAAGAAAATAAGGAATAATTGTTAATATTGCAAGATTTTTGGCTTCAGGGCAAAAGCCTTAAGCATGACTTTCGGATAAATAACAACGAAATAACATATCAAAAGATGGAAAATGCTAAAATTGTAAATGTTAAGTATTTTATATTGTTTATTTTTAATACTACATGACAACAAACCATTTCTTCTCTAAGCTGCTTGAAACTTTGTATGTTGGAAGTAGATAAAATGAAATGGTAAAAATTATACATGTATTCGAAAGTTGTTGGCTAAGGAAGTGAACAAATGTTTTATTATTAAAAACCTAATTCCCGAAGTGTACGGACACATAAATATGTAAATTCAAACAATGAAGCTGAATAATAGAATTATACTTCTGTTTCTTAAAAAGTCCTATAGAAGAATTGTTGATTTAGTTAGATGTATTTTTACGAAATATTAGACAGAAATTTTTCAATAAATGTAACGATTTGTTATATGTTTTTTAGTTGGCGATCTCAACCCTTGTTGGATCGCTTTTTCTATCAATATCAATTAAGTAAAGAAAAGTAAATTTTTTAGCTTGCGGTACTGTTTCGGTTTGCAATCACTCTTCATCAGCTTGCTATGAACTTTGGACAATTTTACCACTGCCGCTTAAAGCACTCGGCAGCCAAAAATTTCCCCAATTTAACTTTCTAAAGGGTCCGCCAAATAATCTTTTCTTTTTTGAAAACGGCGCAAAAGCATCGAGTGTAGCTTCGGCCGTGTGGTACGTAGCGCCGTCCTGTTGAAACCAAATGTTGCCAATATCCTCCTCTTAAATTTTTGTCAACATAAATTCGTTCAACATGGCTCGATAACGATCACCATTGACAACGGCCACTCATTTTCGAAGAAAAATCGCTCAATTATGCCTCTGCACCAAAATCCGCACCAAACAGTGACTCGTTTTGGGTGCGTCGGCTTTTCAATGTATGCGTGCGGGTTTTCTGTGCAGCAAATACGACAATTTTGCTTATTTACATACAAAATGAGCTTCATCTGAAAAGATGATTTTTTTTTTTTTTTTGGCAAAATCGGTAACTTCTGTAAGTCGATCGCCGGCCCACTTAGCGAAGCGTATACACAACCATATTCGTTCAGCGGAAGGATAAAATTAATTATCTGTCAAATCAGACATGAGCTAAGTGTTACTTGGGGGTTACACGATCAAGTTTTGCCTTTCAAGTTTTAATACATTCACACTTTTTTACTAATACACTCACAATTTTGAAAATTGATGCAAACTTGATGGCAATTCTTGCTTTCCATAGAGAGCATCAAGTCACAATCAAGAAAACAGCTGACAACAATTTTTTTTCGTTCTGTCTGCAAACATTTTTTTGTTTTGTTTGAAAGTTGCAATTAAAAGTGATAAAAATTAAACAAATTCAAGCTTAAAAATAGAAATAAAAATGTTTACGTGCAAAACCAAAAAATTTTTTTCTTTTATTTTTACATTGATTTCCATTAAATTTATTAATTTTAAAAACAGATATTTGTATATTATGATTATGTATGTACATATATTTAAATAATTAAAAAAAAAATATTGATTTGGAATCTGAATTAGTTTCTGCGCTTAATGTAGAATATAGAAGAGGAGGTCTTGCTTTAATTTGTTTTAGCAGAATACGCAAAAAGCTATTTTTAATTTTCTTCTTGATGGCATCTTGAAAACGAATTGTTATGAAATTGCGTGCAGCCTACGTCACAGCTATCAATTTTATTGAATTTTGACAAGCAGTATGTGAAAAAAACTTGATAGCAAAACTTGATCGTGTAACTGCAGTGTTACCATTCATGAAATAAGCACTAGTTGAAAAAAAAAGATGGCGGACTCTATATTTATGTACTTAACTAACATTAACCAAAGCAGTGATCTTCTTGTAGTCCAAAGCACTAATACTTAAGATTCTGAAAGACGTTTGCAATATATATAAATATTTAAGTTATACATTAAGAACAAATCAAAGAAATATTTGACACTTTCACAGAAGTGCAATCACCTGACAGTTTTATTAAAAGCACTTTTTCTTTTATTAACAATGTATAGCATGAACTTTGTCAACATCTACTACTAAATGACCAACTTCTAGTCACATAATGTGGCTCACATCTGAATTAATTTTCCATAAAACAGGTGTACGTAAATAAGTGTTTACTACTATAGAGGGGTATTTAAACCATTGTCACACTTAAATATACATGCATCTTTGTCAAAGTGCAAAACAGAAAGAGTAAAAATGAGGGCGAAATATATAAAATCACTTAAAAAAGGAAGCATTCAATCTAACCCTTATTTTAAGTTTTATCAAAAATAATTGATTGTTGTTTAATTTTCTCAGCTGTTAAAAAAATTTTTAAGTGTTTGCTTTTTGTGTTGTTTTCCTGCATTGTAAGTTTCTGCTTGCTATATATTACTGCTGCTTGATAATAATGATTATCGGTGCATATGGCTTATTCCAATGCAGTCTTTATCATGTTTATCGTATTTAGCCCAAACTTAGCAATGCTTTTTAAGCTTTGTTGTATATTTTTGTTCCTGTTTGTGGTGCACAATAGAACTACAGCCTAATATGAATTCAAATGTAATACGAAACATGACCAGGCAATGTACACAGAAAAGAAAAACATCGCCATTTTATCGCTTGTGGCAAATGGACTACTGTGTCGAATCACATGATAAAAGTGGCTAATGAACATCAATCACCACAGAGTCAGATAAAGCAGACATTGAATTTTTTGTGCAAAAAAGCTATTACTTCATAGGCTGTTTGGCAAGTGGCACTATTGTTTTAGAACCTTCTACCGTCTAGAGCCATATGCTCAACTTCCGGCTAGAAGCTTGTCTCAGCTCATTTTCGGATAAGTACGGGCCGATGATATTGGGCTGGCAGTCACTGTTTGGAAATGCGTTTGCTTTTCAACAATCACTCCTTGATTCTCATTCCCCCAAATGTTAGAATTATACAACTTAACAAATTCATGAGGTGAAAGTGTGCCCTGTCGCTCAAGATGATTTTCATTGTAAAATTACCCTGTACCTCCGCCATCAGTAGAACCAACTCAAATCGCATCAGTGTTGGTGACGAGCCAGATTGAGGTTTATGGTTCTTCTGCCACAACATCGCAAACAATAGCAGTTTTTTCGGCTAAAAAACTAGGCGGACATGCACAAGTATTTTGCATTTCCCAGTGACCTGGTTTGCTGAAATTTGCACAAAGTTCTTCCGATTACATACATTTTTTTTACACTATTAATAAAATTTACTTATATAAAATTTACTTATAAAATTTTTTTCTGTGTATGAATATTGGGCTCTGCACTATATATTACGAATTACACAAGCTGGTATGAGAATCTTAAGCGCATACCATTTGTTGGTAAAAGAACAGTTCTTACTTAACCTGCTTGTTTCTCGGAAAAGCATATTTTTAAGGCACCCTATACAATTTATTGTATGGATTTCTTAAATTTTCATATTAAAAAGTTAAGAAATATTTGACGATATTAGAGCCGTACTATGAAGTCATACTATTATATCTATCTGATTTTGCTGTTTTTATGTTTTAACTATATTTAAGTAGAAGTAGCTAACATAAGTTCAGTTACGACTTCTTCCAAGCTCATCCTCTTAAAGGTACAACTTTATTTCTCCGAAGCTATCGTGCACGATATTTACCTTATATTTCCCAAATAAAAGACAGTTTTGTTAAGGTTTTTAAGAAAAATAATATGTAGTGGGAGAAAGTATAAAGAAAAGAAACTATAACCGAAGCTAGAATAGATAGCTTTTCCTACAGACCATGCGCTATTACTTAAAAACAGTATGCAGGTAGTCATGGCCTGGGTTAGAAGGAAATTTGGATGCTGTAGAGTGGCGTGGTGTTAGTGAAACAGCCATGGTAGGTACCCCAGCCAGTAGATGTTCAACTTTAGTTTTCTTATTTTCTTTAAAAATGCTGATAACTCCAATTTTATAAAAATAACACATATTTAATATGAACAAGGAACATGCCATAGAATGATTGTTCTCTTTTAGTATTATTTGTATTCAAACATTTACAATTTTTGGTTTTAACTGAAACAACAGCAGATGATAATTAGCAGTTCTTTATATTCTTTCGTGAATCTTAAATTTTTAAAAAGTGCTGTAACGAAACGCTTTTTTATGTGGAAATGATGAAGAAAGTGACAACATTAGTTCATACATGCACGACAAGTTCACATGACTAATTATGTAATATTTTTTTATTCGCTCTAATAAAAAGATAACTGAGAGACTTCAAACTTACACGGAGACACAGTACATAAACAAATAATATTTTTGTTGCTTCAGTCGAATCAAAGTTATTGCTGTAGCATTCCCAGTTTTCGTCTTAATAGAAAGATTTAAGATTTCTTCTTGTTTGTTGCCGTTATTTGTTTTCCAAACTAACAAAATTGAACTTTCCCAACATTGGGTAGTGTAACAACAGTGTTAGCTGTCATTGCATTGAAAGTACCAGCAAAAGCAAAAATGAGGAAAACAACAATTTAAACTTGCAGAAAGTGAGGTAGCAAGGATTTTTTTTCTACCTTTTCGTACTCGTACGTTCAACTGTGCGTTCTCAGTGTGTTATAAGATTTTATACAATTTTGCAGCTGAGACTTTAGTTCAGGGAATTATTGATTAAAACTTTACTTTTCTATAAAAAAAAATAAACATATACACATACATATAAATAAGTTTTACCAAAGCCCTACCTTGTTGTCACTGATGTAGTAAGTCCTTGTCGTTACATTTAATGTAGATTTCTTTTTGCACTGTTGAAGCAAATAATAAACGACCTACAGTATTTACATGTATATGGAAAAGAAGTTGTTGCAGGAAAATAAGCAAATGACAAAAAAAAAAAAATAAATAAAAAAAACTATACATCAAACAAAAGTGTGCATAAAAGAAACCCATTTAAGAGTTTTTAATGAAAAAGTTTTCAAACCAACAACTACAAGTAGTAAAATTAGCAACAGCAAAACTGCATCTGTTAATCGTATGTTTCAAGTAATTACTTTAATTGAAAAAAGTGAACATTTTGTTTATTTTAAGAAAACATAAACAAAATAAGTAAAAGAGAAAATAGAAACCCACAGTAGGTTAAATTAATTGTACAAAATTGTGTTTACTCCGGTTTGTGCATTGGGACTGCTTGGCACAAAATTAAATTGAAATCATTGCCACTGAGTGAGTTAAGCCAATGATAGACGACAATAAGATTATGTGTTACCATTTCTTCCGTTCATTTAACTTACGTATTTTGTAGGAAAATTAAGACACAATAAAATGTCACCTTTCTACTTTATCCAAAAGTGTTTGTGGTTTGATACAGATCTTCGAACACACTCACTAACACTAATTGTAATGCTTAAGCACACAATAGAACTACATACATATATACACACATACTGTGACTTATACATATTACTTATAACAACTTTCACTTATATCTCGTGTCAGCGACTGCAAACAAATTGGCGTGTTGGTGTTGATTTGAAATCAGTGCCAGTCAGTCAATCTGCCAGTAGTTACGTACGGTTTCGGATTTAAACGAAATGAGCCTCGTTGTCAGGACAAACCTGTCACAGTTACAAAGAATTAGTTATATATATATCCATTGCAGTAGTTGCACTGTGGACGCAATGTGGGAACAACATTCAAAACATTTTGAAAATTTTGCTTATTTGACATAATCAACTCTTCTCTTTGGTTGCACTCGAAGTCTTTGAAATATTTCATTATGATGAGCATTGTTAATTTTGAGTTCGATTTGATGTTAGTTTTTATATTCAAAATGGTTAAAATCGCTTCTAAGTCAAAATATTAATTATGTGCAATAATCAAGTTTTAAAACTATGCTAAAATGTATTCATTTTTGGTTTGATAGAAAGCTGTTCTTCTGTGATTTTTCTTTTTCCTTGTTTATGTGAAAGTAACAGCTTGCAATGTCACGTTGTATTCTAATTTTACCAATTGTGATCTAGTTCAAAATACTGCTCGTAACTTGAATGGGATCAATAGTTTAGAATATTGTATTGCTTTGCAATTTACAGATCAAAGTTTTTTCTGTTTCGAAAATTGGAGTTGCTTGGTTTATGAGACTATTTCTCAAACAGCTTTTGTTGTGAAAAAATCTAATTAAGTTACGTCCGCAAAATAAATGTCTTAATAGGCACATGGAATGAATTCAAAGCAATTCTGTATTTTACAATTGTTACAACTTTTTTGGGATAAAATTCGAGTGATCAAAATTTTTAAAGAAGCCGAGAAAAGGAAAGTTGCAGACTTACTGGCTGGGTACATACCATGGCTGTTTCATGATCACCACGCCGCTCATCAGCACTCAAATTTGCTTCAAATCCAGGCCATGACTAATTGCATACTCGTTTTAAGCAGCAGCGCATAGCCATTCTACCACCTGAGCTCTTCATTAGCTACTGTCTATATATATTTTTTTATTGATCAGCTTTCCATTTTATCACTGTATTTCTCTGTTCCCCCCGGGGGCACAAAATGCATCTTGCTGATCGTAACCAGCTTGGTGTCGTGTCAACGGGGTAGAAGGGGTGCAGGATACCTCGGCTGGCTTGGTGGCTAAAATCTTAGGCGTTTCCTGAAGGAGGGCGGCGACTCCTGAGGGACTTGCTGAAACCCCTCACCGAGGGGCAATTCGGCAGTACGGGGACCGGAGCCCCGGGATGACTCTTCGGAGTCATCTCGCCGGTCATAGGTTGAGGAGCCTTCCTTGGCTGAAACGTACTGGCTGTGGTTGCTACCATAAGTTCGCATGGAAGGGAACGTTGGTAGCTATACTGATCATAGACCCTCGGGTCTATGTTCGGTCGCCCAAATGGGCCCGTAGTGCTGTTGCTAAGCAACAGACGCTGCTTTGTAAGGAACCAGATTGGCGGGAGCATTAGCGTTGGTTCAAGGACTGATGATCTTAGGAACTTCGGGCTACCACGGTAGTCGTGTATCCTTAGCCGTCTGGGGAATTGCAATGCAGCAGAGGTTAGATAGCTCAACTCCTGAGCAAGGGGTTTTGTTATGGCCAAGTAACGTAGCAAATAAATTGCCACCCGAGCAGTTGTTCCGGCTGCTCGGGGGCGGTGGTGTAACGTCTTGATTACACCACGTGGTTTGACCACCGTGAGGTTGGGCCCTAGTGGCAGGTACTCACGTAAATCATTCCACATCTGTATTTCTCTGTTGATTGAAATATATTTTATATTCTCTTACCAATATCCAATTGATTTTTGTATTTTATATTAATATGTCCACCAGAACATGTGATGAAACAATTATTGGAATTTTTTCTGCATGTTCTGTCTTACAATGAAAATATTTTCCGTC
The DNA here is from genome assembly GCA_963662145.1 of Sturmia bella. Taxonomy (NCBI): domain Eukaryota; kingdom Metazoa; phylum Arthropoda; class Insecta; order Diptera; family Tachinidae; genus Sturmia; species Sturmia bella. Next base: position 40,423,134 of record OY759169.1, read on the forward strand.
ATTAATTTAAAGAAAAAAAAAAATTATACATCTTTAACCAATATGGTGAATTGAATTCCCTTCCATTTAATTTATATTATGATCATTTTATTAAACATACATATGAATATTGTCATCCAGCTAATGAAGTATTTCGTTTGTTTCATGATAAAATCATTAACTAATTACAAAAATGCATTAAGTGTAGGCATTGTTTAATTGAATTAACGAAAACGGAACATTATTTTCCCGAAGTATTTCAATTAGATCACATCTTAAAAACATATACACTCTGCAACAAAATGATAGAAACCAACAAAATGCAGTTTTATATGTGCTGATTTGTATATTTGCCACTTGCAAGAAAACTTCAAAGCCTTAGCGAAATCTTAATGTAATTTTTTCACATTTACAATTTTGCATGCAAATAAAACTTTTCGCTTTTGTGCTACAGGTATTGGTATTTTTTACAAAGTTATGAAAACTGTTTTCAATGAAGTTAATTCATAAAGGCCGTGATTCACTATCCTACTCAATCGTACGATTCATTCACTGAAAATTGATAGCTAGATCTGATAGAATTCGGTCCTACTTTAAAAAGTCGCATCAAAATGGCCACACTATTATAATTTTGCAAACAACTTCGAAAAGGCATTTCTGATCGCATAGAAAAAGATGGCTTTTGAAAATTTTCAAAAGACCAACAAATCGGACAGACTTGCGAAAAAGTCTACACTTTTAGTCCAGACTATCACACTTTTCGGACACATATGCCATTTTTAACAGATCGTACGATTCAGTAGGATAGTGAATCACGGCCTTTAGATCTATCAAAATCAACAGCTTCTATAAAAATGTTTAATTAAATTAATAAAAACACTGTTCATTTGCTATTTACTTTGCAAGTAGCACAGTCTATGCGAAAGGAAATATATGTTTTATATTTTCCTGCCTAGAAAATTTAGTTATTTTATTACACATATTTGATTCTGATATCTAGTTCAAGATGTAATTCTATATATTGCTTTATATACAAAATTAGTTAACAGTTCTAGATGTAGACAGAAATTAAGCTATAGAAAGAAAAGTTCGTTGACTATAGAAGAAAGGAAGGATGCACTCCCGAATTTGTTATTTTTTGATTCGGTTTAGCAAAGCTAGAGGTAAGGACGACGTAGTTAAATGTCTTTGCAGTTGCTAAAATCCTAAATTAGCATAACGTTTGGCTAACATGCTAGTAGAAGGCAGTTAGTTGCTCATGCTCTATTTATTATATATCTTTTTTCCTAGTGTACGATGTTCAATTAATTTCTCTCAAATACATATGCATATGCTATATGTGTTTTTGTCATTTCTCATTCTTTGTTATATATGTATATATAAACTTTTTAATTTTTTTTGGTACACAATGCAATATGTTCGTTCTTTGGCGGCTTGAGTAAACCCTAATTTTTCCTTCTAATGAATAATTATATACTTATGTTGATGTAATGTGCGTTTGGCATTTGTGCTAACGATATACACAAAAACTTGAATTATATTTTTTACTTGCGCTAAATGATTTACTTCTTACTATTATAACTATTATCTATAACCCATTTTCAAACCACTGTGCATTTGTGGTAAGTGCAAATATATGGTTGTAAAATTGTAAATGCTCAAATGCGTGCGTTTGAAGTGTTTGTCAGGATTTTCTCTATTATCAGCCAACACTTGAGAAGTAACTGTGGCAAACAGCTAACTCACAGACATACCTTACTCTATTGACATAGTTGTAACCAGATTTTTGTAGTGGCGCCTAAAGGCGAAGGCTACAACAACTTTAACAGCTGTAGCAGATACAACCCACTTGTAAATATGTATGTAACTTTTTTAACTGCATGGACAACTTAAGTTTCTTTTTTCTTCTTCTTTTGGTGTTCAACATACAAAATAGCAGCAGACGTTTTGGCGTGTTGAACAAAACAATAACATTTGAAAGTGCACACGTCTTTTGCAACGTGCTGGAAGAAAGAAAATAAAATCCAAAAAAAAAACTACAATAAAACTGGGGAGACGTTATTTACAGAAATCTTGTTTACTTGACTCATATTGTTTGTGGTGCTTTTTGTTTACTTTTTTTGAAGTATTTATAGATACATTTTTGTTTTTCTGAATTATATCTTGTTAATTTCGAACCGACATGGATTTTCAAGACATGAACAATATTATTGTTATCAGTAAATATTTGTGACTTACATCTACATATGTATGTCGTAAATAAGAAACTAATGTTAATGTTGGCATCAAAATTATATAGTGTTTTGTTTATATGAATTATTTTTGTAAAAACACATTTAAAGGCACTTGTGCTTAGTTCCCATTTGAGCATGGCTTTCTTTAACTTTATTGAGCAATCGAGATATGAAGGACGAAGGGACACCAATTTGACCGTACTTAGCAATTTGTTCTGATATCTCATTCATACTTGTAAATTAATTTTTTGTTGCTATTTGCTTTAATCGGCTCTGAAAGTTGCTCAAGTAAACTTGCTTAGTTTGAACACAAAATCAAATTTAAGAAAAGGTGAACAGGGAGACTCATGTATGTGAACAAAATAGTGAACGTAGTTGGATAAATACCCTGTTCATATTGTGAAAGTTCACGAAATGTTTCGGGCAGTATACCTACAAGCGCAGCTGACTACTACTTTTAGCCTGAAGAACTGTCAAAATACACAACACAAATACACAAATGGGCGACAGCATTTAAAGATTTCCACCAACAAAATACATAATACATACAAAAATAAGTGTTTGTTGTAGTTGTGCGACTACCTGCAATCGAGGTGCATTGGGCAGCAGGTTTTACCAACAGTTAAACATTTTTTGTAAATTGGTTGTTATGCATCCAACACGTTTATGAACATGTCGGCTGCGAGCGATCTTCATTGCTATTACATTTCGGGAAAGTCAGCGATTGTCAAAAGAAACAAATTTTGAAAGGAGGATGCTAAAAATAGTGATACCAAAACTTCATAAAAAAAAATATATAATGTTATTGTGATGGTCTCTGCTCTTAGAGTGAAAACTTGCGAAATATTTCTAGCAGCATGCGTTTACAACACTAAAACTCTTACATCTTATCAAACTACGAAATAATATCTGTGAGGGTTCATTTCGCCCTCTGTGATATAGTGAAATGAAAAAAGTTTTCAATTAGGTTCTCGTTGGCACGAATGAGGAATATGAAAGCTTTCTTACAAGTTACTATTTCAACTTATATACACATTTGCTTTGCCTATTAGAGAAATATTGGGTGGAAGTTAGTAACTCGTTTATTTGCATAGAATAATTCTGATTTTTATTGTTTTCCTTAAATCCTGTCTTATTTTTATACGCAAAACCACCAACAAGAGAAGCCAAAATTTAAAGAGGAAGAAGAGGAGGTAAACCAAAAAATGACTTTTATGACTTCCAAGTATAGTTTTCGGGTGAAGAAAGGCTTTTCATGTGACAGTTAATCATATGGTTTCACTAATCCAGAACCATAGGCATTTTGAAGCTGTGGCATTTTTAATTTGATTTTATATGAGACTGATTTGATGTTGGTTTCAATTTTTTCACTGAACAGAAAGCAAATCAACTATAAAGTGGTTTCATAAAAAAATTGGGAAAACAACGGATCAGTGTTGTATGCTTGAAGGCAAGCAAATCAACAATTTTCGTGCTATTATTGAAATTGACAACACTAATATACTGTTAAAATTGTCGAACGAAATAAGTAAAGTTGTTGAACAGATATCGAAGACTGGAGCATAACAGTTCTGCATCTTACTACTTTTTTCAAACGCTGCGGAAAATGTTAGCAACATTGATTTGATTGACGGAAAATTTGACATGATGCCTATCCCTCACATTTCAATAATTCGGCGGAGTTTTTTTTTTCATAAAAATTAGGCCACATTGTTTCGCAGTCGATCGATTGCTTCTAAATTGTAGATTGGTAAGAAAATGTGAACCAGAACCAGCTGAAACTCTGTAGTTTTCTTATTTTCTTAGTTCCCTCACAATGTAGTGTGCACTTGGGGTCATGTGTGCTACCTCCAAGTTAAAAACGAAAAATGAAGAAGTTAGAAACGTTATGTATTTCTAATTCATAAAATTGAAAGAAAAAAAAACAGAAATTGGCAGAATTGTGTATGAATTAATTTCTGCTCATATTATTTAGCAGTTGAAAAACTGCTGCCAGAAACACTTTGCAAATTTGCACAATACGAACGTAAAACTATTATACTACAAATAGCTGAACAGTTATATTTGAGCACGAGCTGCCAAAGTATATCTTAATGAAGAGCTCTTATTTTATGTGCCGTTTTGACAAAAGTGGATCAATGTTGCATGCTTGCAGACTATAAAAGAAAAATAATTTCTTCCCAATCTTTATATGCGCAGCATTAGATTCTTGTTAGCATGTTAAAATGAAATAAGTAAAAATTCTAACAAAGCATCACAGGTTTGAACCTTTAAGTTAAAAATTTATGATAAATTTAGATTGCAGATGCAATAAAAAGTTGTATAAATATTTTTGAGATTCTGCCGAGATTTGTGTTCAAAAATTAAATTGCAAGTTGAAGAAGAGCCGTTAATTATATGAATCATGTTTTATTGTAATGTTTACTTGCTGCAACTTTTATAAGCAATTTCTTATTTCGAGTTTTATCCCAATAAATTTGTTTAATATCATCTTCCATCTTTAAAAATTTCATAAGAATTTTCGTTTATTTACAATTTTATCCCTTAACAACAGCAAGTAAACAGAAAGAAACCGAAATGAAGAAAAGAAAGTTAACTTGCGTGATGCGGGTTACTTGGGACAAATGAGTGAAATTCAGTTGCACGTACAGGAATGCTGTAAACACCTTAAATAAACATATGTATATACGTACAGCTGAACATCTATCTTACCTACCTTAACAATTTTGTATGCAAGTAAATCAGCAACAAAATACATATGTACTATATACTACGTGTGTTATTGGTTTTTTGTTGCTGTCGGAAAAGTAAAAGTTTTTATTTATTGTGCGCTTTCGAATTTATAGTAGTTTTCTACACGAGACCAGTTTTAAGCTCATCTTGTTTTCGTTTCGTTGAAGTTTTATTAAAATTTGTCACACGATATTGATATTGATGGTTGATACTGCCAACAAATAAAGAAATTTTACTGCTTTTTTTCTTTGTAGCATAAACCTGTTTAGAGTAAGTAATATACATATTTCATTTAAATGTTTATGTGCCAATGACTAGAATGATCTTTTTACCATTTGAGACATGTTTTCGACATTACCTGGAGGAGGTGTTTTCCTGGTGTGTGTGTGTGTGTGTGTGAATTGGCGAAATCACTTTGGCAGCTTAGAGTAGTTAACATTTAGTACTTAAAATGAATAATCCTCTGAACTTTGCGATAACTACAGCGGGAAAACTAAATTTTGTGCCATTCAAAATATTATGCCCCTAAAATATATAAGACACATATGTTTCCAAGATCTCAGAAATTCGGTTTATATCACTTGCTGCCAAAATCTATTCTTTCAATAAGTCACCTCAGTAGATTTTGTTTGCCATTCAATATTTACATGTCAAAATTTGTTAAAATTTGCAGCACGTCGTTTATTTAAAATTTTTTGTTTGTGTACTTTTTGTGTGGCTTATCAGAGATGTAAACGTTGATATAATTCCAATTTTTTCCTCTTTCTGGATATAAAAAGGTTGTATTGCTATAATGATTAGTTAAACATTATAAAACTGAAGTATTAGCATTAATATAAAGTTTATTTATCTGTAAAATTTTGGTTGGTATAATTTTGCATCCCTGTCGATCTTGACAGGTCTAGGATTGCTTTTACACAAACAAAGTACACATAAAATCTTGTGGTTGCAGAGTTGCACAGAGCTTATTAATGGGCCTTGTTTGCTGTGCAGCTGTCTGCAACATGATTATGAAACTAATTAATTTTTCTGTTTCGAACCTTATCACTTGTGTGGCTGAGTTGCATGATTGTGGCTTTAGAAACATGAGCCCCTGAGTTAAAGGACGGGTATGGAGGAGAAATTGTGGCGGCTTCGAAACGACTAGTTGCCCACCTTGCTGAATGTCTTTGATGTTTTCTTTGTCTTATGTAATTAATATCAATCATAAAACAAAAATATAGGAAAAACTTGAGCCCGATAAAACTTAATACAGAATGATTATAAAACATTATGTTCACATGACACATTTCGCGCATCGAGAAAGTTTTGTCATCAAAGGTGAAGCAAAAAATGCTCAAGTTTCTTGATATGTAAGAGAAAACTGTGTCTGAATTTCGATGTAAAAACAGACAAAAGTGATTCTGGAATACTTTAACTGATCAAATATCAAATAAAAACGTTACATGAAAACAACCAAACAATTGTCAAAGAAATAAAGCCTAAACTGTGAAGTTGAGCGACACAATAGATAGATATGTGTAATCTTGACTACAGCCAAAGCTTTGGAACAGAGAACCCTGGGGCTTTGATTGTAAGACATACTACATACACATTTAAGTATACGTATAATTTAAATACAAATTGAAATTTGCGCGCTATATATACCAATTTTTTTTATTCAAATTACTATTGAATACTTATTCTTAACCAAGAAAAAAACTTAACATTTACAATCAAAACACGTGCCGTTGAGGTTTGTTTAGTTTTTAAAACATTCTTGATTACTAAATTTTTCAGCTTGTTTGATCTCCAAAATAAAACTTACTTTAGTAGAAATGATTTTCGTTAATAACTTATATTCTTTGGACTAGTAGAAAATGCGGGTTAAATTAACATTATATTGTTTCTTTTAAAAAAATATATAATTTCACATATTTTTTTGTTTTAATACAAACATAACTAGATACATATCTAGTTATGTTTGCAAGTAGATGTTGCAGTTTTTTCTCTTGTTTTCGTTCACTTTGTTTTGTTCCCATTTCGACAGCGATAGCTGGCTTTTCATTAAAAAAAAAAAACTGCAGAGTTTAACTTTCAAATGTATTTATGCGAACGCTTGAATAGGTTGGATATCGAAATCGATATCGTGAGAATTTGCTAAGCAGAAATAGGTACGAATTTTTCCCAAGGAACTAAATTCGAACAAAAATTTGAGGAGATGGATATTGGTTAATTCCTTGAGTAAATTTCGTGTCAGAATGAAAAGTACACATAATTTTTGGCATTTGTTTTTCAATAGCAAGACCCGACTCACAGGTATGTCCTAGATAAAATTGTTGCTTGTTTATAAAATTGTTTGGCATTCATTGGCTGCGACGTATATTTTTTCACGAACCCATGTTTATAATTAGTAATCATCAACTGCTACCACTATTTCTTTGTAACCAGTGTCAATCTTGTATTAATGTAACAGATTGGATCTGCTGATAGAATCTTGGCGATTCTACCATTAGTCTTCAAAAGATACATTCACCTCAAATTTTTTCACGAAATATAGTTATGTATCGAAGTTTTGGGAAAATGTGAAGGAGTAGCAGTTTATTTATATTTATTAGCCTGTGTTTTTTTTTATTAAATTAAGAAAAAAAAAATTAAAGTTAAGAAATTATAAACATTGCCATAATTAATACAGCAACTAATTTTTCAGAGTAACTATAATTACATTGTAGTAATACGCATGAAAAGCTCCAACATTTTTAACTGCATCGAATTTTTTCACATTTTGTATTTCATCTTACGATATGTATATTAATAAAGATATAATTTTAATCCGTATTCTCTGTTTCTTTTATTATTTCAAGAATTTCAGTATAAAACACAATAATCGAAAGCCAGCCAGAAAAGAAACAAAAGTTGGCATACGAATAGTGTATATGTATGCGTGTACATATTTTTGTAGTTTTCAATTTATTTGACGCCACCCTCCGCAATGGCAAACAAAAATGCATCAATTTTACCTGTCAATGCATAATGTTGCCGTCGAAAACGTTCTTTCCATTAAAGAAAGCAGAAAGAACAAAAATATCTGAAAAGTATTTTATAAACAAAAGCAATAAAGAAATCTGCAGAAATGTTTAAACTTACAACATCATTTTGGCTACAATGGAAAACAGTGTCTACATCGTTTGAGTATAGATGTCAAGTATATTTCTTGTTAATTCTTTCAATGCTTTTTTCACCTCTGACTGTACAAACATAAAAATGACTGTGATATGTAAATAACGGAAAGTGGGAATTTTAAAAATCCACAAGCCATATAACACTTTATGTTAAAGTGTAATTTATTTGTCTGCTTTAATATGTACATTAGAGAGACTCACCAAAAAAAGTGATCGATGTACCCTTCTAAAAATGAATCTCTGGACTCTTTTAAGATAACATTTAAAATATTTTGGCTTTAGCATTGTCCTCTCGTGAGCTGAACCATTTTGAAAAAGGGTATATTTTTACATCCTTTGTTAATTTAAGAATCTGTTTCCTTACCAATATATACAATATGGGCATCATACGAAAGGTTTTTTAAGACGCTTCCAACTGTATATACAATGTGTTCAAGGACGATCATCCATGTTCTTTTTTTAATGATATTCTGTAAAAAAAAACGGTTTTTGAATTTTTTGTTCGGTGCTGTTTGTAATAAAAACGCCAAATTACCATATTTTAATGTTTAGACCATTTAATTAAACACGGGTCGCAGCTTTTTTTGAAATTCGTGCTTGTTCGCATTTTCAGAAAAATGCAATGGGGTGGTAACCCTTCATTTTAAATAGGGCAATATGGGTATAAAATGTTTGTAAATAATTTACATTTTTGGAAATTAGATGCATTTTACACAGGCTGTGGAATATACATACATATATAAACGCAATTTTGTGGTAATTGTAATATGATTGCGGATTAATTTCTAGATCATATATTTATGAAAATGGGACTAAGGAAAGAAAAAACTGCAAAACCGTACTCTATCAAGCTCGTAAAAATAATAAATGTTATATCGCATCTCGGGTTGTCGGTAATCTATTTCGGTTTAATTTAACTAACGCAAAAAACATTTTAATCACGTTACAACGCACAATTTTTTAAATTATTTCTTAGCTTAAACCCAACTTAGAAAGACATAAAGATGCACGTGTGAAAACCAAAATAATTTTGCGAAAGTGAAGAGAAGAAGAGAAAAATTAAAAAAAGAAGTTGTGTTAGGTGGGAGGGGTAACATGGAATATCGCTAAATCGCGCCCTCTGATGATTTCAGACATCTACTGCTTCTAAGAAAGAAAAGTAGTGAACACTTGGGTCAGTGAAATTTCTAATACAATGATGACTGATACAATGATCCGAATGTTCAACCTGGTTGGTTCCAAGAGTCACCTCGTTTTTTTTTTTTTTTTTGGCTACAAACGATGTTATAAATTTCTCGAAATGAATGTGGGCTCTGAAGACTATTCTTCCTGCTCTTGCTCTGGTGTGGAAGGTTCAATAAGTTTTTAAAATGGTGAAAGCGGCAGCTAGCAGATGAATATTGTCATTATAATAGCGACGTAGCTTTTTGAACTAACCAAAACAATTGGACCCCTGTGAACGTACTTCTTTTAGCATCAGGTTTGGTTGTCTAGCCATATTATTCAAACATGTCTGATATTCCTGGACAAGACTGGACTTCAGTTAAGGAATTTATAATTAGGCTATCTCTACTGTATATTCTGCAAAACATAAGTCTCCTGGCCGCTGTCCTTGTGGCATCTATCTCTACTTGTAAGACGCCAAAACGATCAAAAAGATATCCTAATGTCAAAATGTTTACTGTATATATGCCCACCAACTTGGATCCTTCTGTACGTATGCAGATACATCCAGGCTTGGGTAGATATTCACTCTCAATTTGAGAATTCCACCTCCATAATTTGGGTCGTTCTCTCTATAGCATTTATCTCTACCTGTCACATGCTACCTCCATCTAGTAGCTTAAAAAGTATATTGATCTTAAAATCTTGGTTATTTTCATTCACCATTTCTCACAGTAATTATAAAACTTTGCAAAAAGTCGTAGTATATTGGCAAGTGGCCAATGCATGCCAATATTTTCAAAATCGTCAAGTAATATACTTTCTGCACACTCATTTTTGTAAACAATAACCGTCTAATTCATAAAAATTATAACAGGTTTATAAAGCTCTTATTTGACAGATTTACCATACAAATATGTCAAATAACAGTCTTATAAGCCTGTAATAATTTTTATGAATTAGGGTGTAAATGTATAAAAATTGGAATTGTTTTATAAATTTATCCTTTCTGTGTACATTACATACAAAGAAATCAAACTCCTCCATCGTACAGACTTTAATAAATACATTTCAAGGCCATAGTACAACTAAATGGAGTGTTGTTAATAAACTTTATTCAGTGTATCTTTGAGATTTCATCGGCAGGATGAAACAACTGAATATATTGATGAAACAATTGTAATTAAATGTTTTCATTCTAGTTAAAGACCGGAAAAAACTTTTTTATTGTATAGTTAATGCCACGATTTACTATAAAAACTACAACAGTCTCAGATTATTAACAACATCTTTTTTCTTATCATGCTGCATTTACATATACCGTTTGTTCTTAGCAAGTTATAATATTTCTTTTCCCTTTTGCTCTTTTGTTTTAGATCACAATGAAATTTGTAATTTTACTGTGCGTACTTAGTGTACTGTTAGTGCAACAAACCCAAGCTTCACCCGTCAAACTAGTCAAATATCAAGAACGTGCCTTGGCGCGCCAACAAGCAGCTGGGATCAATGATGTTGCTCCTGTTGCTGTACAATCCAGCGATGACGATGATGATGACGACGAAGATGATGATGACGATGAACCTGATTTGGGAGATCTAATTGATGATGATGACGGTAATTTTATAGTTTATTTTCAATTATAAACTCTGTTTTATTTTGAACTGAAGGTTTATGGTAAATTGATTAAAATAATTGCTGTTGTGTTGTGAACTTTATTACTTTTAGTAGTAGTAGTACAGCTACTTCATAAAAACTACTGAAGGTTTATTATACGTTTATTTGGCAAATATTCCGTAGAAATACGTCAAATAAGAGCTTAATAAACTTACAATAATTATTATGAATATGGCCTATAGAATATAAATATTTTCTTTCTTAGTAGAAAACAAAAACAAAAGCGTTAAAACTAATTGTATATACACACAACTTTTGTTCTTCTTACGGAATTGCAACAATATCGTATTCCTGGCTTTTACGAACTTTTTCTAATCTAGTAATGTAAAGGAAACTAGTCGCTCTGTTTCTGCAATTCAATTATTTTCCTGAAAAATTATTAAACCTTAGATTTTCCTTTATAGCAGGTAAATAATTTTCTTCTTTTAATTTCAAAATATAAAAAACTCAAACCAATCTGATCAAAAAACTACAAATATCTCAAGTTGAATCCCTGGGCAATTACTTTCTTTTTATTAATATTAATTAACTAAGGAAAATTAATTGGAAAATGTAAAATTTTACAGCTACATAGTTGCCCATGTTGTCTTGAGTTAGCAGCACCTCTCATCACCACCCCTACGAACTTTGTACAACTGTTGCAATTTGGCTTATGTGGCAATGATAAAATTATGAAATTTAGCACGACAAAAATTCATAGGGGTGCTTATGAGAGGTGTTGCCATCAGCTGACTACCCAGCTATAAAATTTTACTTTTCGTTACTTAGTAATAATAAGAAAGTGATAGCCCAAGGTTTGAGCTTAAGTCAAATGGGAATCAAATTAAAAATAGCATTTTTATTTTACAATGCAAAACGGTAAAGGTTTAATTTAATGTTAAAAGGTCTTGTCCATAAGTATATAAAATTTTTTAAAAATTAATAAGTTATTTTTGTTAGACATTTAAAATCATAAGTAGTTTTTATAATAATAAGTATTTGTGTGAATAACGTAAGTATGTACGTATCTTTGTAAAATTATCATTTCTCAAATTCGTCTGCAGTCCAGGTTCAAAGCTGCAGAAAAAAAAACGGATTTCAACAGTGCTTGACAAATCGTTCTAAAATTTATATTCCACGTCAAATTACTTGAAGTAAACACAACTTTGCACATTTTTTTTAAAAATTTACCACAATTGAACTAATTTCTTCTTTTTAAGTGTTAACATTGACAAAAATTTTTATGTACTCACATACATACGCACATAAATATGTACATGCATAGACACTTACATTCGTATGTACATACGTACATATGTGCTACGATATATTCGTTGAGGACTCCTCCGCTTGACTCCTCTGCGGGCACCATGAAACTGATTAGAATTAATATTTTCTTCAATCTAGATTTTCCTCGATCACACTAATCAAGAGCTCCCTTAGAGAAGTAGAATCTAGGATCAACTGCCAATAATTTTTTTTCTTTAATACTTTTTTTGAGCACCCCGAACCCATAGCACTCGTTCGTATTGGAACTCCTAATCAAAAGTAGAAATTATTTATTTGCCTTAAGAGCCTATTGAAATGTATTATTTTGGGTCTAACAATAGACCTTATTACTGATTTCTGTCTTCTGCAACCATCTATATGCCGCCGACAATTCGTTGAATGGACTGTTTCTTCCGAAATTCCCATGCACAAAATGGGAATTAGAAAATTTCAAACAAATATTTTATACAGAAAAGTAAAAGTGTTGCAAGACGAACATTTTTTTTTGTATTAAAGGTTTTTTTTTCCAAAATTTCTAATTCTCATTTAGTTCATGGGAATTTTGGAATAACTAAATGAGTTTCAAATATTCCTATAAGATTTTTTGAGTCTACTGATGAGTTGACTAGCACCAACGAAATGTCGGCGGCATATACAAGGCTAAAAAAGACAGAGAACATTAATAAGGTATATTTTTAGACCTAAAATAATACTATTTTTTTTTTTGGATATCCTAGTTGTAATTTTTGTTTCTTATGCCTAATTCTAACGGAAAATCGATGACATAATGTCGACTTATGGTTTCCTTAAAAATCGACACACTTTAATATACATTCAAAAAATTTCTTTGCACTAGTCCATTAAAATAATCTTTTAAAAAGTAATATTTAAAGCTATTTGACCATAACCTTCTTCCTATTTTTTTTTTCGTTAACGCTATCCTTTATCATTGTGAGTAGGACTCATTTCGAAAGGATATAAAGTATGTTTTGAGCAAAAACAGGTATCGAAATAGATTTATTTCTAGGTCAAGTATTTATTTTTGTTTGTAAGTCAAGTCTAAAAAAACCTTTGTGCAATAAGTTAATTTTCATTTAAATTTAAGTTGTCGCTAAATGCAGTGTTAGTTTGTCAGTCATATACAAGTGCTAGTGGTTACAAAGGACTTTTTCACTAAGCCGCTCTATTTTTCTAGATTTTATTGAAATTATTATTAATAAATACGTGAACAAGAATTTCACTGAAGAATTTTTTTTTTGTAAATGCAGCGTTAATTATATCAAAGTTATGTAGTTTTTTTCCCCTCCAAGTATTATGGAAAGTTTACCATACAGATGCTTTTTTTTTGAAAAAAAAATTATTTGTAGTGAAAATAATTAAAATATGAACTTAATTATTTATTTGCTTTAAGAGCTTTAATTCAGGTCCAAAAATGAACCTTTTCAAAAAATGTTTGTTGTATTTTTCAGCTGTCTATATGCCGACAACATTTTGTTGGCGCTAATCAACTCATCAGTAGACTTGAAAAATTCTTAAAAGTTTGTTTGAAACTTAACTACTTATTCCATAATTCCCATGAACAGAATGAGAATCAGAAATGTTCAAACAAACCTCTAACACAGTAAACATTTCTTTTTTCGTTTTGCAACACTTGTACCTTTCTTTGCAACCTTCTATACAACGAGTCACCATTGGTTACTACGATTTGTATTTTTGAAAGTATCAAACAGTAAAAGTTTTTGAATATTCATATATGAACTTAATTATTTATTTGCTTTAAGAGCCAATTGAAATGCATTAATTTGCAACTTTTTGAACGAGTAATAATTGAAGAGTTATGTTCATTTTAAGTGTTTTTTGATACTTCTCTAAAGCTAAAAAGAATCTTACACCCCCCCCACACATTAACTAAAAGCTGTGATAAACGTTATTAAATTAATTATTCAAGCTTAAGATCTTTGTTTTTTTATAAAAGATAATTTGAAACAATTATATTTAATTATTTTCAATATTTCGCCAACGATTTGTTTGCATCTTTAGGATAATAATTATAAAAAACAAAAAACAAATTATTGAAAAATTTTGATTAACAAAAAAAAAACAATAAAATGCGGTCGGGGGATCCCCGTTAGGAACGAAGTTCCTTACGTTTTTGTTTCATCTTTGAATGTAATACAAGGTGAAATCTGTGTTTTGTGTTGTTTTTGAAATTTTATGATTCTTTAAATTTTTGGAACGTTTTCCAACTAATTAATATTTATTGGTAGGTGGCTTCGCTGCTGTCAGTGGAGACACCGCCCATCATACACAATTGCTTGTCGACAGTACACCAATACATATAAACAGCTCACACGCTTTCGTGACGATTTCTACTAATTTCCGCTACCAGCAAACCGCGTTAAGGAACTTCGTTCCAAAAATATTTTTCCCACCTCAAAAAGTAATAAACAACATTCATGACCAACATAAAAACAGAAATACAAATTAACCTAAAAATTCTACGACCAACATTGCCTATGCTAACATTTATAACATATTTTATAATCTCAAGATCAAATAATATAAAAATAAACTTGGTCCGTTCGTACTTAGATCAATCATAATTACGGATTTTTCTAAATCAAGGGCAGCTTATTTCAAATAAAAATTATACTTAATTTCAAGCGAATATTTTTTTTAGTATTTGTAGAAGGGATTTTCGCTTAAATGATTGCCATGATTGGCAATAATAATAAATATATAGAGATTGAAAAATAATTAATAACATAATAGATAAAATCAGCTGTCTGAGGAGCAATTAGTTTCTTTGAAACCGCCACGCTTCTCATCAGCATCCACTTTGGTCATAAATTAATAGCTTTTGTTTTATGTATTATTATATCTATTGGACTGTTAGAATTAAGTACAAAATTTTAACATACTAGTTTTTTTTCCTAATTTGTGTTAACTTTGCATATGATTTTTTTTAGCTAGAATTTCTTTTTTAATTTAGTAAAAAGGATGACTATTGACAACCGTCAAAATGTTTTTAAGCAATTATTTTGTTGGCAACTAATATAGCACTTCTTTATTAAATTTTTTTATATAAAATTTTAGTTTCACAGCACTTATTAAATCACAATTGATGTTGAGAGAGTTTTCTGCCAAATACACATTACTTGTCTTTAAGACTTTTCTTCTTGATTTGGTCTGTTTATTCATCTGATTAGTTTACTCTTCGGTCGGTCATTAGGATTGACATAAATACGGTGTTTGTATTGTTGAGAGTTAATTTTGTCCTTGATTGGCCATACCATAATATTTTGACATTCTTTCTCTCTTCCATGTGTTACTTCAATGCATGAATAACACAGTAATCTTTGTTTCGGGGCTTTCAGATGACGAGGATGATGATGACGACGAAGACGATGATGATGAGGAAGAGGATGACAGACCACAAGGTCAAGCTGCCCCAAGCTCAGGAGCAGCTGATGATGATGATGAGGAGGATGATGACGATGATGATTACTTGGATAGATTATTCGATGATATCTTAGGTGGTAAGTAAATGAAAATAAAATTTGTTTTATCCCATACTTTGTTGGTAAAATAACAATAAAGTGGAAAGAAAAATTAAATCAAAACAGAAAATATCTTGCACAACAACGGTTTAGATGAAAGTCATGCTTGCATAAAAGATATATTTATTTATGTAGACCTTGTTTTTTATTTTTCTGCCTTAGGAAATTAGTTTTTACTCTTTACAATTTAAGAAAGAACCAACATACTATGCGTTTCTTTAATTAATACTTAAATTGCCGTTTTCAATTAAGGCTTGCAAAAACCTTAATTGGCAATATGCTTAACAAAATGTGTTCGTATTATATAAGAACTTGTTTATTCGGTTAAAATCATTGTTGTGTGAAAATTAAATCGAGTAGCATGATAAAGCATTTTTAGTTCCCCCCCCGCTTATAAAAATAAAAAAATAATTTAGTTTGGTCGAATGTCATTTAGAAAAAAAAAGATTATTTTTTAAATAATTTAGATTCTGTATTTGGTTGGCAAAGTACCGTAAAAGGGAAAATAGTCTGGAACTTAAAAACCACATTTCTATTCCAAAATATAACATATGCTTTATTTTGATGCTGTAAAGAAAATTGAAACATACACTTAGGAAAATTAAATATTTTCTGGATTAGGTTTTAAAGTGCTTTGCATTTACGTTTATATGAAATACTAATTGATCAACATCAAAGGAAAACATGGAGGAAAAAGTGCAGGCTGTTGCGTGCAAAAGAACAAAATTTCTCTCACTTACATAAACGATGGAAGCAATATTATCCGTCGAGCCAATCAAAATTCGTATAAAATATGAAGCGGCTCTCACAGCGAAACGATTAAAGGTGATGGGTGAGTGGACCGATCAGGGACACGAAACGCATCATCAACAAATCTTTACAGCCATAGGCGGGTCTATACCGGAAAATGCGACGTCAGATTGTATACCGGAGACCAGACTAGAGGCGATTTGCGAAACATTGATTACTGACTTACATTCCTGGTTGACCGACACTTTGAACCAGATCCCCATGGGGCTTCATTGTTACACGGATGGATCAAGGGCGAGGGGAAAAACAGGGCTTGGTATTTATATAGAGAATACCACGGAACTGTTATTTCGTCTGCCGGACTTTTGCACAGTCTTTCAGGCAGAAATTCGGGCAATTACGGAGTGTATTAGGGTGCTCAATGAAATGGGAAGGCCAGCATCTGTGAATATATTCACGGATAGCCAAATGGCCATCAGGGCGATCTCAGCTGAGCGGATTAAATCTCGAACAGTTTGGGATTGCAAAAATGCTATTAACAGTTACTCGTCTCATGGTGAACTGCGCATCATATGGGTGCCAGGGCATGCAGAAATAACTGGAAATGAAAGGGCAAACTCACTTGCTTCAAGAGCAAGAGAGTTAAGTAACATAAACTTGGTATGCGCGAAACCTTTCGATGCAGTTAAATCTGAGCTAAAGAACTGGGCTCATAGAGCTCATTTAACTCTCTGGAGTAATGAAACTGTGGGAAGCAATACAAAAATCCTATTTAGGGATCCAGATGAGGAAAAAACGGAGGTATTGCTAAGACTTAGCAAGCCCGAATTAAGTAGATTAATGGGAGTTCTGACAGGCCACTCTCAACTACTTTCACATCTTAGCCGCATAGGAATAGCGGGAGGAGATGAATGTAGAGCTTGTGGGGAGGAAAGCGAAACTTTGGAGCACTATTTATGTCAGTGCCCCGCTTTCTCACAAATACGATCCCGACATTTTGGGAGAGACACCTTACCAGACATAACCCAATTACGGGGCGTATGCTGGAGGAAACTAAGGAACTTTGTGATTGACACGGAGTTCCTACAGACCTATGGGTCAAACTCTATCACGGTAAATCCACGGAGCGCACATCAAGCCTATATTGGCTTAGGTGTATGTCATAAGACATGGGCAGAAGAACCCCTCCTTTCAACCTAACCTAACCTTCATAAACTTTAAGTACGGGAATAGTTTTCGTGCTAATTGGAATATCGCTGGCTTCGGCTGTTGCCTACGGGATCACAGCTTTTACCACATACAGGAACTGGACTATTGAAAATAATTGAACTATTTTGCTTAGAAGATGGCTTTATTTTTAACATTTAATTTATTATAGAGCTAGAAACCTTACTTCAATAAAATCAAGATTCTTAATTATTTGCTTGCTATCAGTTTCACGAACTGCTCCTAAAACAAAATAATAAAAAAACGACATTTCTAGCTCAAAAGATAACATTTGCTATCTTTTAATACTGCAATAGAAATTTTAACTCTTGGGCTAATTCTACATTATTGTAAATGTATTTTTGCTTAGGAAGTCTTTTTCAAATATTTTTTGTAGTATTAGTTAAAGCAAATCAAAATTTTTTTATTTAGTGAAATTTTTTGCTTGTTATTTCTTTCTTCCAAGAGCTGATTTTTTAACTAAAGGGTTGTTCAATTTTATGGGACGATGATCAAAAACAGATTATTTGGAAAATTTTGTCATTTCTTTTTATTATGGCAATAATGGTATGGGCCAATATCGTCGACCTTTACCCGACGGCTAAAATTTGCGATGTGCTTGCAAAGCTGTTTTGTTACCATTAGATTTGCACCGAATTTAAAAAAAAATTAAATGTATACAATAGCGACAGCTTTAAAAATATTTTTATATTTTCTGTCCGTCAATGGAAACACCCGCACCCCAAGACTGCCAATTTCGTGAAATTTTATAGGAAAATTTATAATTTTTGTAGTCCGGTATAACTAGTGACCTTTCTGATGCAGTCTCTGCATTTTATTTTGCATTTGCATTTGTCCATTGATTAAATCCTGTCCATAATTGTTAAAATTTTTTTAAAAAGCCTTGAAATTTTTCAAGACTTGAACTCCTTAAATACTTCATAATCTTATTTAACTTCTTTTCTATGCACACAGATGAAGACGATGACGAGGATGATGATGATGAAGAGCCTGCTGCCAGTGTACAAAATACAGTAGCTGCCGCTCCGGTCGCACCAATTGAAGACATTGCTCCAGTAGCACAGGCCGCATCTGCTGGTATTTCCGATGGCGTTGATTTGCCCGCTGAGCACGCTAATGAGCCCATAGCATCGGCTAATACTCTAGACAATGAAATAGCAGCCAGTAGCAGCAACAATAACAACGAAGGTGAACAAAATGTTTTTTATGATGAGGACAGCTTAATAGATGTTATCAGTAGTGGTAGTAGTATTGGTAGTGTTGTTAGTAACGCTAATAGTATCATCAGTAGTAGTAGTAGTAGTAGTAGTAGCGATAGTGGTAGTAGTTCAGATAGTGGCATTAGTAGTACAGATCAAATTCATACACAACAAAAACACGAACAGGAACAACAAGTACAGAAGGTACAACAACAATTAATAACAAATAATCAAGCAGACAAATTGAAACTTACACCAACAAATATCATACATAGATCCAGTAGTAGTACTAATAAAAATACTAATGCCAATCGGACTCCCCATTTGATTCAAAATCCCTGCGCATTGTCAGCAGCTGCAAGCGAAAGCGTGCATGTGGCAACTGTTTCACACGCCTCTGCTGCTGGTGCTGCTGCTGCTAATAATGTCAAGGGTAGTGAAAATGATGATTATGAGGATGACGATGATGATGAGGAAGATGATGATGATATTGATGATGGAGTCGATGACATTGCAGGTGCCCTTACAGGCGATGATGATGATGATACTGACGACGATGAAGATGATGATGACGACGATGATATTATTGGCGATGATGTTATTGAAGCTAGACGTGAAGCACGTGAGTCTAAAACATCTAAGAAATATACGTCTGCTTTAAAAACCAGCAGCAAAAAATCAACAAGTGCTTTGAAGAGTAAAAAATCCTTGAAACATTAATTTTATTAGAAAAGAAAAACAAAACGTAACATAAACGACCTCATAAGGACTGTTCAAAAAGAGTTTCCACCCATCATATCTTCGCTTACTCGAACGAACTCTTTTTCCTGTTTATGATAAGTTAAATAATTTAGCATTATTTACTTAAATTTACAAGGATCTAATCATGTTTCCTGTTAAACTGCTCGCTTACAAGGACGAAGAGACTTGAGATATGTTCTTCTTTTTCTTTTTTTTTTTTTGACAATTTTGACTTTGTTTACTTGTTAACTTAATTTCTTATTTGTTTCTCAAAAATTTTACGTAGAAAAGTTTATTTTGTAGCTTTTCGGGCCAATTTTACTCATTTATTTTTTCTTTCTTTTGTTTTCTCTTTCTCTTTTAACGTAGTTAACTGATTATGATAACGAGTTTGGTGCTAGTCAAACTATGTAAGAATGTTTTACCTTAAACAAAATCTGCACTCTTGCAAAAAGCAAATTTACTTTTTTCCTCTTAATTTTTTACTTTTGTTTGTAAAAACACGGACGACTTTTGTCATTTGCACAAACTTGTTGGACAATTTGAACTCAACAAATTGTTTAAATATTTTCATTCTTTTTGTAAAGCAAAGTTTGTATACGTATTCTCGTGTCTATTGTAAAAAGAAAGTCATGGCATCCGACATGCAAGCAAACTACTTCTATTCACTAGTTTTTTTACTTTTAAAAGCACAAATTGTTGAAAATATGTAACTAAATTTTGTATTTATATAAATAAATATGTATTTGATTCTTATATTGAAAAAAAAAAACAGCATACACATCAACAAATGGCGGTCTTAGAATTTTGTTGAACTATATATTTATTTTATAGTCCAGCAATGTTAGTTTGTATCGTCTATTTTCTTGGTGGTCTAGTTATTGTAAACTATTGTAAAAAAAAACAAGAAAAAACAGTGTTAAAAACATATTTTCATAAAACTGGCTTAAGTTTTAGCTTAATTTATTTATTAAAATTATTTATTTATTTATTTATTTATTTATTGGTATTTTTAATATATTTATTTAATTTATTTTCGCACCAAAAACTATCTTAAACAAAAAAATTCCATGCACAAATTTTAATTTCACTTATACTTTTATTGCATTTTCGTAAACTCAAATGTTTTCTGATCTTTTTTGCTTTGTAAAATATATTTGTAGTTTTTATTTAAATATATATAAAAATCTGAAAAAATATGTATTTATTATTTCATATCTGTTTCTTCTCTCATATTTGTCATTACTTACGTTTTCTGAAATTTCTTTCATTTACATACAATATATTTGAGTGCTAAAAGCGTAAATGCATAGCACTTCCCTCATTTGTCTCATGGGTTTGGGTTGTATTAAAACAACGCTTGAAAAATAGCTTAGTACTATTTGTTCTATTCTAGAAAGCAAACGAGCCTCCATAATGCTAGATACGCTTTTCTGAAACACTCACGAATATGCATATGGAAAATTAGGGAAAATAGAAATTCTGTAAAATTTTTTGGTTTTGTTTTTTGCATAGTATGTATACAAAATAGATAGATAGATATTTGTCACATAAGAACTAAATAAACATGAAATAATTTTTAAAATAAAATTGAGAATATACTACCGATAAAACAAAATTCCTATTCAGTGGCGCAATTTATTTTAACACAATGTACATGCTACGAGAGCAGTTTTGGAATAGAACATTTGTAGCTCAATTTTTCAACATATTGTTCGAAGAAGCTCAAGTTATTTTAAAAAGCTTAGCTGCAAAAAGCTTGGGCAAAAAGTTGAAAAAGGTTTAAAATAGAATTTTGTAGTTTTGGTTGAAATCAACAAAACATTTTTTCTTTGCCACGTTACGCAGGCCGCCGGTCATGAAACCGGTCCTCTTGGGTCCTAGAAAGGTCCCGTTGCCATGGTGTCTAAACTTAATGCAATTACCTCCAATTGCAATAGAAATAATATTCAAATTTTGTTTGGAGTTAACGCCTTTGGATGATTTAACTCGTTGATGCATTTGAAACATTGAAGATACTTTTTAAAATATAAGTTATTTTACAACTCAACGGTTACATGAGTACACAGAAAGAAAAAGCTCGTTCTAAATTTAAGCTTTTTCTGCTTGATTTTAGTATTAAGCGCATTTGAAATTTTAAGTACGCATGACACACAAGTGCACTTAAAACAAGCCGAATGGAGATTATTAAAGAGAGGGTGTGTGTGCTTTTTATAAGTATTGAAATTGGTTTCATTCTATTACTTGCTGCAATGGATAAATTGGTAGAGCTACTGGACCGGTAGTAGTTATGTTTTAGGTTCAAATCGGCAAAAAGACAAAATAGTTTATACGTTACTAATAAATTAAAGAAGTAGAGCGGAATATTTTAGGTACAACTTTGGGCGTCATGGGCGTCAGAAACATCGAGTCACACTCAAAAAAGATTCAATCACTCAGTACTTAGATCAAAACCAAACTGTGTTAAAAGTATAGTATTTAAAGACTAATGTTCTTAAATCAAGAAAATCGTTCTTGTTTTTAAGCACGCATTTGAGCTACATACATATATTCAATCCGAAGCCAGGATTAGATATGGTTAAAATCAAGCCGAAACTGGAATTGCATATGGCTGAAATTAAGTATTTAGGGCCTAAAAACTCCGTACTTAAAACAAGTGCAACGTATTTGATTTAAGAAAATTCGTAATTACCCAACTTCTGACGCCGCTTGGGATTGGCTTAACTACAAATTGATTGAATTGTTTTTTGGGTGTATGCTAAAAATTAAATGTAATGAAAATAAATCATTTACATCAAAGCGCTGCCATTCAATCAGAAAAATGGCTAGATTAATGTTTAGTTGCTTGATCTTTTCACTAAAAGAAGTTTTAAATTGTCACAGTTTGTTTGCACATCTTTCAGTCATCAGTAAAACTTCAAACACACACCATCTGAAAAATTATTTACTTCTATATGACAATTTTTCTTTTTTTTTGCGTTGTTAATTGAAAAATGAAAAATCCTTTTGGCACTATCTTATGTAAACAAACAATTATAAACTTACATAAACATATAATAAAAAACAAAAAAAGTACACAAATTTCTTTAAAAAAAAGTGTTTTATTTGGCAAGATCTATAATGGTTACATAACAGATAAGGAAATTAAAAAAGAAGGCGTGGTTTAGTAAGGAACTTAGAAAACGTTTTTAAATTAGTTTAACGAATTTTTCAAGCGTTTGTTTGTTGAAAACTTCCATTTGCTTATTTTTCTTTTCACGTATTAACATTTTATTTATTATTTGTTGGTGGTTCTTGTAGTTTCTTTTTTCTTTCTTGTTGAAATCATTTTTTTAACTGTCATCAATAGTGCCTCTCTAATTTTCTTTTCCAAACTACGCCTATCTTTTTTTTATACCGTTCTCTTAAAGTAAGTATGATGGTGGTGGTTCTATTGTTTCTTATCTTTTCAGCTTATATTATTTGATATGTAAGTCCCGAGATTTGCAAAAAGATTTAAATGTGGAGGTACACAAAATGTCTCAAGCTCTTAGCACAAATTATTTCAACACCATAAGATTTATTTGCGTAAATCAAAGTGTTGTTATTTTTATTAGTCCCAGATTATGGTTTCCAAAAGTTGTTCATTTAAGGTTGTATTTTTAACATTGCGATTATGGTTTACAACTGTTGTACAAAATGTCGTCAAAAACTGACGTTACATAATTAGATGTTGTCAAATACTTACGACAACTAATTAAGTGTTGTCTTGTTGATATTATAAATTAAACTACAAAAAAAAAGTGGAAAAATTTTTAAGTGTGCATATAAAATTTATTTTACAAAATTATAAAAAAAAACAAGTAAGAGTGCTATATTCGACTAGGCCGAGTCTTAAATACCTTTCACAATGATATATGTACCATTCTGATTGATTTTTGGTGCCAAAAGTTTTTTATTTGGCTTATAGAGCTGATTTCTTGCAAAATCGGGAAACGCTATATCTCGGGTATACATACATGAACCGATTTCAAAAATTTTCGAATTTTGCCTTTAAACATCTTATATGTACCATTCTGATGGATTTTTTGTACCAAAAGTTGTTTTATTTGGCTTTTAGAGCCGACTTCTTGAGAAATCGGGAGGATCGTTATCTGGGGTGCATATGGGCCGATGGGACAGCCTATATGTGTCTGACAAATTGTTAGTGCAAAAAAATGTTTCGTTTGGATTCCAGGACCGACTTCTTGAGATATCGGCAGGCGCTATATCTCGAGTGTTTATTTACCGATGTTTTGCCTCTAAATAGCCTATATGTACCATTCTGATTGATTTTTGGTGGCGAAAGTCATTTTATTTGGCTTATAAAGCCGATTTCTGGAAAAATCGGGAGGCGCTATATCTCGGGTATATATGGGCCGATTTCAAAAATACTTAAATTTTTGGCATCTAATGGGCATTAAAAATTATATCGCCAACTTTTTAGAAAAAAAAATTTTTTTTTCAAAAATCGGAATAATAAAATGGCCAAAAATACCCTCCAAAACCCGGTTTTTTTTTTGGATATATCTCGGCTAGCCGTGGACCGATCTTACTGAATTTCAATAGCCGTTTTCTCAGAAACGGTATTTCAACGACTACAGACGGACATCGCTTAATCGCAATCCCTATTGATTCTGATGCAGATGGTCTTAGATGGTTATTTCAATGCGTTACACACAGAATCACAAACTTATATATACCCTTACACATTTTTGTGCAGGGTATAACAAATAATTAATAAAAGTTAAAAACAAAAAAAAAATGGAAATGCTTTTATACATATAATTTCTAACCATTTTTGATTCCAAAAACAATTCTATTTTGTATTCGGTGGTTATAATGGATTTGAACTGCACTGTACAATTTTTTTCTTGTACTTTCATTATCATAACTAAATTAAAGGTCGACAGTAGATAACATCTATTCTTATGGTATTATTTGCATTTTCCTAACATAAACTTTTTTCGTCGTTTTATCTCTACCAGTGCAATTATACGCGGTAGCTGCGCTATTACAAGAAATACAACACCAAGAACATCTTCGTGGCCTTTGATGCTAGAACTTGACAAAGAAATGTCATAAATTGTTGGTTTTTGCTTGTGTTTGTGTAATAAAAGCAACGTACGCGTGCATTTTGCTGGTATAGTTGCTTTACTTGGCAGTTTTCTGCATGTAGGCGTGTATTTTTGCGGAAATACGCTCCACAAATAAAAATTAACTCTGTGACTTACACAATACCCAGATGTTGTAAAACATAATCATAAAAAGAGCTGTATGTTGAGTTGTAAGTGAAACAACATAACACTTAGTTGCTGTAAACCATAATCGGGGCATTAATCTCTTATTCCAATACTACATATTGAAATCTGCAATATCTATTGATGCATATTGCAACATCATTGCAATCAGCAATTAATATCACTCCTGCTTAGATCTGTTATTTATTTTATGTATATACATATATGTAACTAGCGATCCGAGAGAGTTTTGCATGGGTATAGTGTAAGCACTACATATGTCAATTACTCAAATGTCTATTTTCTTTTAATATTATTTATTCGGCCAAAGTGCTATTACTTTGGGCAAATAAAATTCTATTATCTAAAAATCATAACAAATTCAATAAAAATCTACAAAAAAATTAAATTTATTTTTTGTATTGCCAATGTGTGCCCGGAAGACCTATAGAAAGGTTTTGCAATTAGGAGCAGTAATAACTTTTTTATATTTTTATTTATTTGTTTGCGTAAAATTTTGAGCTATTACTGGCCATACATATAAATTCAAGAATCATAAATTTATTTGGGGAAACTTTAGAATACGGAGCCAGGCTTTGAAAGGAATGACTTTTATAGGTTTGTAGAAGGGGTCGTGGACCTACCAAATCAGAAGTCAAAGTCTGCCGCCGGCTTTTAGTTTATTAATAATTCGATGTTGAAGTTGCAAAATTTACTAAGAAAAGTATGAAAATGTTGGTAAAAGCAGTGCTGCCAGAGGAAAGTGTTTGCGCAGAACATAAAATCGCGAATTAGTAAACGGCTTCAAACATCCAAAATCGTATTTTTTAAAATTTAATTAAAAAAATTTTTTCATAGGTATGAAATTTTTTCTCTTGACAACCGGCCTTCGGCCGGGCTAAGGGGTTTTCTCCTCCATGGTATAACCAACACCGGCTTCGCGTTCAAAATCTGTAAGCATCTGGCAGCACACTTTTTCATTTTAGGGCAACTGGTACCATTATACTAAAGCCGACCCATTTATTTATAAGTTTTTGATTTGATTACTTGATGAGAATAATGAATAATTAAAGTATTGTAAAAATTTTCACATTTAAAAGTAAACCAATTATTAGAAATGTTAAAAATAAAATAATTCAAATAGTGTGATAACAACACAAAACTGCATAAAGACAAAAAAAAAACGTTGAACCATTGAAAATATAGTAAACAAATTTTGTCAGATACCGATTTCATTACAGTGGAAATGGACTAATCCATTTCATTTAGCAGACAAAAAACTATTTATGCATTAGATATCATTAGATATCATAAAACTTAACTTTGTTCTTATTATTAAGAGGATTAAGGGATTTCTTATCTCTGTTAACATTCTGTATAAGCCCCTATCTCTCATGACTGAAAAGTTACGGCTAAGAAGCATCATTTAAATTTAAACTTCTTGTTATTTTTGTATTTGTTGTTGCAGAAGTCATCAATATGAACACTGTACAGATTTCAGGTCCCTATATACCTCAGTTCAAAAGATACAGCTGATTTTAAAACAAAAGGGTATCCTCTTTTATTTTATATAACCTAACTCTTTAGGTTTTATTAGTTTCGGTATCTGATGTTGTAGAGAAGAGATAACTACATATCCTGTTTGCTAATTTCAAGTCTCTATCTCTTCTGGCTCGAAAGTTGCAGCTGCATTTCAAACCAAAGAGTGCGTCCTTCCATTAAGAACGATTTAAATGTTAAATTGTTGCTATTTTTGGTAATTTTTGTGGTAGAGAGAAGCCAATTGCATAACCTAGGCAAATTTCAAGTCTTTATATCTTAAGACTAAAAAGTTACAATAAATGTTTAGTCCTATAAAGGGCACCCTTTAGCTCTGCTGGTTTTTATTAACTCTTTTGCTGTAGTGCTAATGGGATCATGTGCCCTATGCAAATTTCAAGTTTCTGTCTCTTACGGTTTGGAGCTTACAAACAATTTTTAGAGTTTCTTGTAGTTGGACACTCTTTAGTTGTTTTTTGTAATTGTTGTTGTAGAGGCCGGGGAGTTTTATACCCTGCGAAAATTTTAACTCTCTGGTTCTTATCGCATCAGAGGATGGACGCTGTGATGGAAAAATGGATAGCAAAGTCTCAGTACCAGATTTCCATTTGCAGCCTAAAAACATTCAATCATTCAAACGAGTTGCGGTTTTTTAGCTTATCTACTTTAATTTAAAAAAGTACCATTTCGCTAATTGTTCTATTGCAATGAAATGATTTGTCTGTAAAGTATGTTAGTTAAAACACAAAAACTTTAGGTTAGCTTAGGTTAATTGCAGGGTTATGTTTACCCATGTTTTGCAATATACGCAGTACAGGCTTGATGTGCGGTCCGTGTACTCAATCACAAAAATTTGGAGGTAGGTGTCCATGGAACCCTGTGACAATCGCAAAGTTCCATTATTTTCTCCAGCATTAGCCCCTTAACTGGGTTATGTCTGGTAATGTGTGTCTCTTAATATATCGGGACCATATTTGTAAGAAGACGGTACACTGGTCCAAATAGTACTCCAATGTCTCGGTCTCCTCCCCATATGCTCTGCATTCATCTCCTTCTAATATTCCAATGCGGTTAATATGTACCAGTAGTTGAGAGTAACCTATCATAACTCTCATTATTCTACTTAATTCAGACTTACTAAGTGCTAGTAGTCACTCCGTTTTATCCTCGTTACGATCCCACGTAGAGTTTTTTCACTTATTCTCACAGTTTTGTTATTCCAGGGGGTTAACTGGGCTCTATGTGCACAATTATTTAGCTCAGATTTAACTGTATCTTGTATAACTTGGCGTATACCAAGTGAACAAAATTGGCAGCTTTCAGCTCTGAATTTTGTATTAAAATAAATTGACTTTGAGTAATTACTCTTTGCCAATTTATTAAATATAATTTGCAAGGAGTAAATTATATTTGAGTTAGGAAAAGGAAAATTTAAAATTTTAGTTGATTAATTTCTCCTTTCACTTAGGGTTTGAGTGGATAAATTTACCTCTCCTTAGTTTTTGTCTGTGGACTTGAAATTTGTTGAGGCACATGTATAATTCAAAATAATTTAAGTTTTATTTGTTTCGTTTTAATACAAAAATAAATAACTTTAAAGTTTAAATACAAATTGAGCTAGCTGGTGATGGTTGATCAAGAAGTTACCCGAAGAAGATAGAAATATTAGATAAAATATAAAAATCCACAAAGATTTTCATATATATAAAAAAAAATAATAAAAAAAAGAAATGCGGTCGGGGGCCCCCCGTTAGGAACGAAGTTCCTTGCGTTTTTTTTTTTCGTCTTTGAACGTAATACAAGATGAAATCTGTACGTTTTATTTTGTGTTGTTTTTTAAATTTTAAGATTCTTTAAATTTTTGCAACGTTATATTTTTTGCTTTTGACACACGTGTCTCCGCTGCTGTCAGCGGAGACACCACCCATCATACACAATTGCTTGCCGACAGTACACCAATACATATAAACAGCTCACACGCTTTCGTGACGATTTCTACTAATTTCCACTAACAGCAAGTCGCGTTAAGGAACTTCGTTCCAAAAAAAAATAAGTTGTATAATTTAACTTGGACACCAAGCTACTTAACTTTCTTGCTCTTGAAACTGTGAGTTTGATCTGTCATTTCCAGTTATTCACGCATGCTCTGGTACCCATATGATGCGCAAATTCACCATGCGTCGAGAAACTTTTAACAGAGTTTTTGCAAGTCCAAACTGTGTGCGATACAACACATTTGACTAAGATCGGACTAATGGCCATTTGACTATCTGTGAATATATTCACAGGTCCGCGCATTTCCTTTTTATTGAGCTCCCTGAATCCCCGAGCTTTCGCCTGCAAATCTGTGCAAAAGTCTTGCATACGGAATAACAGTTACGTGGTATTTTCTACATAAGTAGCAAGTCCTGTTCTTCCCCTTGCTCTTTATCCACTAGTACAACGGTGAGGATCTATGTAGTTCAAAGGCTCGGTTACAAAATCTTTAATGTTGTGCAAAATAATTTTAACTTTAACAAATTTAACTAAGTTTTTTGAACAATAATTTAAGCAACTAGTTATTAAATGTGTTTTGAAGCAAAAAAGTTGTAGAAAAACAAATGCGACAAAATAATTTTTTTTTAATTTATCCCCTCGGTACGGCCTTTAATACAGTTTAGATCATAACAAAACTTTATATACATAATGAAACCGATGCAATTATTTATTTAAAATTGGTTCAGTTCAGTCAACAATTTTCAGTGCCGCTTTATTTTTATAATTTTATAATTTAAGAAAATGAACAACAATTTATTTTAGTAGTCACTTTTAAATTAGCATTTCTTTTGATCTAATGCATGTGTGTGTGTGATTGCTAATACACTATCGGTCTTAATATATTTATTATTCTTATTTTCACTTCAATGTAAGTGGTAATTGATTGAAAACTAATTCAATTATGTAAATGGATTTGATGTGTTTGTTTCATTAAAAAATTACCGCGTTATAGTCTTTAATATGTATAACGAGTTGTAATAAGCTTCTATACATATAATTATAATATATTATGTTGAAGGGTTGTTAGCTTAGAGCATAATTAAGATTTCTTAACATTTAGTTAAGTAGTGTGTGATAGTGCAGTAAGAAATACTCGTATTTGCAGGCGAGTAATCGTATATCTCATTAAAATCTTAATAAAAACAGATAAGATTTAATATTTAGCTTCTCACGTCAATTAATCGTGCTCAGTTCATAAGTATGTATAATGTGCCACTTTGGTAATCAGAGCTGGTGTTGTGGGATGAACCAAGCGTAACATTACGGTGCCCCAAAAGCGTATTGATTATAATAATAATTTCTTAACCCTGATAGAACGCCATATGTAAAATAATTTTTTAAAGCAAAAATGTAAAAAAGATTGGCCACATTTTTTAATGGTGGCAAAAAGCTTGAAAAGAACGAACATTTACGTTTTCAAGACTTATCGCGAGTTACTACATTTTTGTGCGCCATTCTCTTGTCGCAAACGCTGAAGTTTTTATAAGCTTTCTCTTGTCATATCATAGTGTAACACTACATCTATAGCAATTGCTTATTGTAACTTCTTATTACAATGGCGATTAAAATTCCACCAGAGATAAACGGAAAACTTTGCAATGCAAAGGAAAATAAGGTAGAAGATAAAAAAGTTAATTAATTTCTATTAATTGAACTTTTTCTCATCTAATTATTTCTGTATTAAGTTTATCAGGCTCAAGTGTTTGATATAATTAAAATTTAGACAGAAAATATACAACAACTTGGGTGGCTGAGTGACATGGTTGTCACTCTAGAAACATGAGCCCCTGAGTTCAAAGACGGGTGCTGACGAGGAAGTGTGGCGGCTAAATATCTTTGATGTTTTCTTTGTCTTATTTAATTAATATCAATCACAAAAATAATATAGAAAGAACCAAAGCCTGATAAATTTAATACAAAAATAATGACAGGGAAAAGTTCGAATAGTAAAAATTAATTAATTTCACAGTCGCTGGGCACAGACAGCAAAAACATTTGAAAAAGCTAAGAAATGGAATTTGAAATAACAATATATGAAAAATATATAAAGTAAGATATTTCATGTGTTTTTTCTTCAGGTTTTATTTGTTGCATGAAATTATCATCTCTTACCAATTTCCGCAAAAATATTTGCGGAGCAATTGGTTATAAACTTGTTTTTATTGTACATGCGTTCATAACTTAGTTGTTATCTTTTTTAAATTTTCCACCCGTTATTTGTAGAAAAGCGTGTTCAAAGTATTTGAACGTTTCTCGATTTTTATCAAGTGCTTTCACAAATTGTTTTATCAAGTCCAACTTCATATGTCACGGTGTTAAAATATTATCTGTTGGGTTGACTAATGGTATATTTACGTTATTTATGTAACCGCTGCTGTACGCTTATTCTAATGTCTCTGTATGTTTAGATAAGGCTCGGCTGTTCCATTTACAAAAATAGCAGGGATACTTTGTTTTGCCACCTTGCAGGCTATTAAAAAATGTTAGTGCTTAGCTACTTGTGTGTGGTGAAATCGATGGATATTAGCCATACTATCATACGATTCTTTGATGTTAGTAGCGTAAGCCACCAATACCGGAGGAACTGATCCATTTTTATGCAAAAGCACTGCTTTTGCATAATCATATGCATAATAATATGCGTACAATCAGAAATAATTGAGAGTAAGAAAACATATGCTTCGTTTACATCATTCAGCCATATCACTATTTTCAGTGCTTTTGCTGCATAGTATTCTAAACAAATTAGTTTCCTCGGTCCTACGAAATGTGATGTTTACATTTTCTTGCAAATAGTTGCAATGCTTAAGTTCAAAACCTACCAAGCTCTGTATATCTTTTCTAATTTTCGGTATGTCAGTTCTAAATCACGAACAAGATCATTAAATTCCTCCTTCAGGCGGACCATGTTCTCATTCAGATCTTACAACTCGATTTGGAGACGGTTCAAACGCAGTTGATTATGATGATATTCCTTCCACAAATTTCGGAATAGCGTAATTTTTCTAATACCATACAGTTTTAGTAACAATATCGACATTTTCGTATTGAATATGTTGTATTATTTTATGCCTTGTTGGATGCGTAATATTAAGCTCTTGATACAAAAAAAAATTGATAGAAACCCCTCAAGAAACAACAAGGCTACGACTCTTTCAACTTAAAAATGCAAGAAGTCCCGCTATTGACTGAATGTACCGTTATAAAATCACTTTACAAAGTGACATAAAAAAACTAAACAAAACAGAGTTGGTACTTGCGAACCCCTGAATAAATTTTTTCTCAAAGTACAATTGTACCGTACTGGATTTAAGCACGTACGGGATTTAAACTATACTTCATAAAGTATTCAAAAAGTTTCGTGATAAAATAAAGAAGCTGTTAAAAGTAGTAAAGTAAAACTATGACTTCAACTGGGGAAGAACTATTTAGATGTGTCGACAACGCCCTGCATCTCATCAGCACGTATTTCGATCCCAAGTTTATTACTTTGTGTTAACACTTTATTATATCAGATTTCAGCAATCACATCTTTTGCATATCAGGTGGGTTTTTTCCATTTCGTAAGCACCAAGATGCATTTGCAACTGAGTTTTTTGACTTGCTTAATTTCATTTGTACAAATAGTTAAATAGAAAATGTGTTTGCATGTAGTAGGTAGAATAAAATACATACAGAAACCCATATAT
This sequence comes from Sturmia bella, assembly GCA_963662145.1. Classification (NCBI taxonomy): domain Eukaryota; kingdom Metazoa; phylum Arthropoda; class Insecta; order Diptera; family Tachinidae; genus Sturmia; species Sturmia bella. The sequence goes on from OY759169.1 coordinate 40,455,327, forward strand.
TTATAATCGAAAGAGTGGTCACTTTGAAACAGCAAGTTGTTCCCCGGTTGAGGTTATACATTTATTTTATTGTTTATAGATAAGCTTTATTATTTATAATTGATATTAATTTTATTTGGTTTAATAAATGAGCTCAAGGGCACTGTTGTTGGTCAATAAATATATTTTCTATTTATTGATAAATTATTCGATATTTCGATACTCCTTTGTGTATCTTCTTCAGGATACACAAAGGAGTATCGAAATATTGAATAATTTATCAATACATAGAAAATATATTTATTGAACAACAACAGTGACCTTGAGCTCATTTATTAAACCAAATAAAGTTAAAAAAAAATTTAATATTTATTTATTTTGACCCCTTTTTTTCTTATATTTTATATATTTATTTGAGCTCAAGGTCTTTTGGAATTTGAGTAATTATTTTTGTCAATATTTCGCTTTCCTTCGGATAGCTTCTTCAGGACATTGTCTTCATTGTCCTGAAGAAGCTATCCGAAGGAAAGCGAAATATTGACAAAAATAATTACTCAAATTCCAAAAGACCTTGAGCTCAAATAAATATATAAAATATAAGTTAAATAAAAAAGGTCGAAGAACCAGTATCTAGAACAATTGATATTAATTATATCCATAATTTGAGCCAAGCCTGTGTGCAAATATTCCTTAAATTTTACTTTTCTTGGGGGACAGATTCTCGGGCATACTTTGGCACTACAGTTAATACATTAAACTGATCCTTTCAATGTATAAAAATTTTTCAGTTTATATAAAATTATATACTATTTACACTTCCTATGTTTTATAAGCCTCTATTCTCAAAATTAATTATCATACTCTGCCGCTGGTGTTATGTAGTTCAAAATAATGACAGTTTGTTGCTGTGAAGCATTTCCAAAATCAACTGGTATATGAATTTCTCTCATTCTAACAAATAAATATTGTTATTATTAAGTGATCCATAGTGTATGAACTTATTTATTTTAATGTGGTTTAAATTAGAATCAAGCATTAAATAAACAGTTATATTGGGTCTTTTTTGAGCCTTTAAATTTTATATCAATTTATAATTAAGTTTGTGTATGTTCATTTGCAGTATAAATTCTTATATATACATATGTATGTATATAAAAAAGAAATTAAAATATATAAATAAAATATTTTAATTTAAGGTACTTATGAATGTGTATCAGATATACTATAAAGTATAAAGTCAAAATGCTTTGCTGCAATTGAAATAAATTTGCATTCGTTATTTTCTAATTACAATTTTATCTTTTTGTGTTTGTGCCGGTATGCATGTGTGGTTCTTTGCTCGAATTTAGGTTCATTGAAAAACAATATAATTGATATGTCGAGCGATGCCTTCCAGGAGCGGAATAATCAGTTTGTCGATGCTATATTTGCACGTATCAATCGTATTGTATCCGATAACTATGACCCGTTTGTGGTGCAATTAAATGGTCGTTCAACAGTTAAACATGAAATAAAATCGGCCGCTGCTACATCCACAACAAAAAGCCAGCAACAAAAACAGCAAAACAAAATAAAATCCTCAAAGCCACAGACCACCAACACATCAATTAAGAAATTGTAAGTTTTTCGATTATACAAATTGAGTACACTATATTGTAACATAAAATTACAACTACATGCACACATACATGTACAAACAAATAAATACAAACATAAAGAGAATAATCGCCGGCCCTACTGTACTCACATATAAAAGTTCGTATGTATAATATTGAGTAAATATTAAATAAAATAAATTGCCACAGACATAACTTGCAGAAACGTACGTTCTGAACAATCAAGCGGACTCAAACTGGATCGATTGAATTTATATGTAATTTATATTATTATCTGTATATATATATATACGTTTGTTTTTTCAATTTTATAGAAAAAATACGAAATCGGAACCACGTAGCAGTACAAATAATCTTAACAACAGCAACGAAAACATAGACAGCAACACACTATCTCAAAGCACTGGCGAGGAGTCTATGCCAAAGGACAATAAAAATGAACCAAAACAACTGACAAACCAAATGCAACAACAATTGGAACAATTCGAGGAACAACGCACAAAACTCAAAGCCACTGAACAAATGGGGAATGATGAGGATGTTGTAATAAATGAGCAACAGAAGACTGAACAGCAGCAACAAAAAACTGAAGTAAACACTGACGAAACAAAACAGGAAACTCGCACTGCATTTGTCAATGTTGCTGTCAAACTGGCAAATCAAAAAAAAATTCCCACAAAGGCACACAAACAGAATGGCTCAATAAAAAAAGTACACAATGCTAGCGGTGCGACCAACAGCAATAACAACAATGGAAACAAACAAAAACTTAAAGCTTCCAGTACCAACAATAAAAAAGGCAGCAATAAGGATGCCACTGAATTCCTAAAAGCTGAAGGCAGTCTATCGGGGCTGGCTTCATTGAAGCGTGTTGGCAATGTTAAATTGGCCACCGATCCGGCAGGACGTAATTCAACAATTAAGGCTAAATTTACTCTGGGTCCTTTAATATTGCGCGTTGAAAAATCATTCAAGCGTGCTGGAGTAGAAAATGTTAAAAGCGCTACTGCACGCACAAATGAAATGATCGGACGTATTAAATTTAGTGTAGTTAATGATCGTGCCTCGTTGATGTCCATCAAAGTGCAGCAACCGAAACAGGTAACAAAATACAAAGGATATCTTTTAAAACGGAAGAGATATTTATGTATTTGAAATTTGAATATTGGGCATCTAATTTTTTAATACATTTAGGTCTATTTCGATTAGGATAAGATTTAACATTTTTCATATTTCAAAAAGTTTGAGGAGGCAAAAAGTTTATTCTCATGTATGTCATGAAATCAAAGTGAATTCAGAACGGGTAGAACTAAGAGCAAAGCTGCTGCATTTCCTTATGTTCTGAACATACATACCAGTTCAAACTGTTGTCCCAGTTAAGGTGTTCTTTATGTTTTAAAGCTTAGAAGACGGAGAGTTCAGAATAGGTCATCTCGCACAACTCACTTTGAGAGATGATTTCTTCAGATGCCAGACTTGATTGTTGTCTTTCCTCCAAAAATAGAATTAGGAGTGCTGATGCTGGAACAATTATTTTTTTCTTCAAATTTTGCTTGAATTTCATCAAACAATTATTAGTTTGTTCTAAACAAAATTAAGTACAGATGTATATAAAGTTGTGATTCCCTATGCAATTTCTACAATTTTAATTATTCTGGATCAATAGAAAAATCGATTGCGTGATTTGTACCTGGAGGCTTTTTGAGAAAATAATTTGAGGGAGTAACGTTTTTTTGCGCTAATCTATTACAGTGTGAAATATCCGTACACGTAAACTTCAATGGCAGAATGATTTAGTCGAAAAATTAATTTTCTTTCCATGTCTAACTTAGATGTAATTTACATGTGTCACGTTTTTTCTATTAAATACACGCTAATTCGTTCAGAAATAGCTGTGGTATGTGCAAAAGCAGATTTGTCAAGGGGCAAAATAAAACATTTCTTGATAAAATTTGAGAATAAAAATAAAAATTTCATGGTAAAAATTTTGCTACAGAGCAAAATATAAAAAGTTTTACAATTGCTAATCACTTTATTGGAGGACTATGGCCTTGCTGGACTTTCCGAGGCATAGGCTCCATACCCTTGTGGCTGTTCTAACAGGACATTGCCACATGGGAGCACACGCGAGAAGACTGAATCTTCCATACAATGATTTCTGCAGAGGTTGCAGAAATGAGGAAGAGGAGGAGAGTGTTGAACACTTCCTCTGCAGATGTCCGGCCCTCTCTAACAGGAGAGCGAATTGCTGGGGCAGACCGACACTAGACGGATTACCGGAAGTGTCGGAATGCGGATTGGACAGGGTGGACTACTTCATCCGTTCATCGGGCTGGTTCAGGCAGGAACCGGTGGGGCTTGTGTAGAGAGAACTCCCCACAGTCTTTTTCGGGTAACACAACGGGACCTTTTCTAGGAACCAAGTGAGTCCGTCTCAGGACCGTCGGCCCTCGTAACATAACATAACATAGTCACTTTATTGCGCTTTAGTTCGATATTGCTCACTCATAATGGGGAACAACTCTTTTGTCGTAAGCTTACAGTGAGCAGCATCTTCAAGAAAGACAAGAACAATTGAGTTGGCACCCACCATCAGTACCCAAATTGCATTGAATCCAGGTCATAACTACTTGAATATAGTTTTTAAGCGGCAGCACGTAGGCATACTACTACCTAAGCTCTTCATTACTGACTGTCTATTTAATGTTTTTGTACAAAAAAGTAGAGGTAACATTTTAAAAAAAATTTAGAAACAAAATTTTTGAGGCCAAAGTTACACTGAAAAAATGTTCGTTTGCAATTTAAAAAATCTATTTCACTAATATATTTTATTTATCAAATAAAAATGTTCAAGGCCGCAATAAGTTTTCATTGGCCTTATGAGATAATTTTGGTAAATCTAGTTCACTTGTTTAAATAATTTTTTTTAAAAATATATCATATATTGAATTGAATCAAGGAAAGTATTTTTTCAGTTCTCATTTTAACTGTGAAGGAAATTGGGTAAATCGTAAAATATGTGAAAAATTCGCAAAGGTTTTGCATCGAAGTAATGCAAGTAGCATCTAAGAAATGTCATCACATATAAAACGGAACTTACTTGTATTTCTTTGAGGTGGAGCATATCAGTTACTGAGAGTATTTTAACTCGAATGATACAATTCTTAATAATAATATTCAGCTTTTATTGCATCACTGAAGATCGCTAATATTTGACTCTGTTTCATTTAGCTTATAATTTTTCGGCATGGAACAAGTAAAGTGCTTCAGTAGCTTATGATTAAAATTTATATATTTCACGAAATTATAATGAATTTAATGCAAAGCATTTCATTTAATCCCAACTTTGAAAATAAATAAATGTTTTCACTTAATTCATACCCATTGCGATACTATTTGCCAAGAGAATTCTTTCAGTGAAGAAACAGTTTTGTTGGCTATGATCGCCACCGATCATAACACCGATGTAAAAACGATTTTCTATCTATAGCTGATTTAAAGTGAAAACCGATGTGTAATGAAATTTGGCATGCCAGCGAAGCGAAACATGATGTTGGTAGTAAAAGAATTTTTTTTTTTTGGTAGTATAAGTGGAAAACACCGTCTCAGTGCATATATAGCTGATATTAAAGAATATTGCTGAAGGGTGTTGAAAGTTCCGCTCAGCCGAATATTTTAGTAATTATTAATCATCATTCTGAAAATTACATAATAAGCACACATGCTTATAACGGGTTATCCATTTTACGGTTTCAAAATTAAACGTAAATAAAACACATATTAAATATTTTTTTTTTCATTTCTTTTTTATTATAACGTCTGAACGTTGACGCTATGTGTGAAACACTACATCATTTAAATGAATACCACGAAAAGTGTTGCAAGCTTTGATTCTTTCGGGGTCATTTTCAATTACCTTTTGACACATATTGAATGGTATCTCAGCCATAATTTGACAAATGTTGGTTTTTAAGTGCTCAAGTGTTAAAGCATAAAGACAGTCTTTCGCGTAGCCACACAAAAAAAGTCTAATGGTGTTAAATAGCATGATCTTGGTGCCCAATTGCTATCGCCATGACGAGAAATTACGCGGCCGGAAAATATCTCTTGCAATAAAAGCATATTCGCTCGAGTTGTGTGGCATGCAGCACCGTCTTATTGAAAAAATGTAATCTGTAAGTCTTATTCTTAAATAGCAGGCTAAAAAAAGTCAGCTGTCATTCGACCATAATGCTCCGAATTTAAGGTGGCAGTCGTGCCATCGTCATTTTCCAAGAAGTATGCTTATATTTCGTGGTCTTCTTAAAACACCAGTTGTTACGAAAAAGATAATTTTCAAGAAAGCATCTATAAAATGTATTGACCAGCCAACTGTCACAGTATCCGGCAGAAGCTTTTCGATTTATAAGCGCTGTTACTAAATGTAATGGCGAACACTATACATCGAGAGAACTATATTTTATATATAGTTTGAAGTTTTTAATAAACTCGAAAATCTTCATTAATATGCCTTATTTCTGATATTCACTTATAGAGTTCTTTTCTTTCCATTTAAATGTGTGCTTAAGAGTTCATTCGTATTTGAAAATTACATATCCACATATCGTAAACAAGTTATTCTCGTATCCCGTTACTTGCCTTAAACCATTTTGAAAAAATAATACATTAGTTTAAAAAAAAGTTAAATAATTACCTAATAAAATATCTTCAATTCTAAGATTAATTCGATTAGCAATTAGTTATAACGATATTTGTGGGATTCAATTGCAAACACACAATCAACTCCCTCCTGTTTGTCTGTTCTGATTCATGTGTGCACTGGCACCCAGGGGCTTGTTCTGCTACAAATTTCGTTTAACATTTGCATGTTCATCCGGAATACGAATTAGACGTACAAATTGCCTACATTTTTGAAATACTTAAGCATATAATTCAAAATTGCTAGTTACGAGTGAAAGGAAAATTTAATTAAAAAATCCTAACAATTTTCTTTTCTCTATAATTATTTAACAACTGTAGGTTGAAGTAGAAAGCAAAGACAATCACGACCGCACAAGAGAATTCGTCTGGCGTCGAACACCGAAAATTGCTAAATTGGTCAATGAAAAACTTAAAATGGCAGCTGAAACACTATTTGCCCCGCAGGGTGTTGAAGTGGTGAGACTTTAAGTCAAACAACAAACAACAAAAGATTTCATCAGAAACTCAACACAATGAAATACACAAATGATTATAAAGTAGATTCATTATATTATTTTTAAGAGTATTTATTGCAAAGCTTAAAAGGATTTTTGACTTTAATTGTTGAAAAGAATAGTTTAATACAAATTTCAAATTATTTATACATGTATGTTTTTGTGTATTTATTTCTTTGTTGGGCTATTTGTTAGATCTATAGATAATTTAACTTAAAACTTAATTTAAGTCAAATTTAATGTATTTATTTATTTATTTATTTATATTTATTTGCAATAAATTTTATTTATTAAACTGCTGTATGCTTAGATATTCCTAAATTTTAATAAAGTTAATATCAGTGATTGAAACATCTAATAAATATGTAATTACGTGACATATGACGAAATTTTATGTACATACATACATACATGTGCACTGTTGGACAAACGAAAAGCAAAAGTTCCTGTCTCCAAGAAGAAAAGAGAAAAGGATTGCGAAATTGATTCTATAAAATCGAAGACACTCAAAACCAATTTCAAATATAATTACGAAATAATTTTGGTGGTATATGAAACTGATTTAGAATCCATCAATAGGTATTTGCTATAAAATATTTTCATCCGCCTTACAATGGGCATTTTGGAAAATGAATAGAAAGAAATCTACAGTTTCTAAGCAAATGGTCCGATTGTAAAGCATTATTGCATACTGCTAAAAAATGTCATTGAGGTTTAGTTTCAAGTTTGAACTTTATATCGAAGGTATTCCAACTTGAGTAGCTGAAAAATCCCAGCTTATTTCAAGCTGCGGATTTTGATTTGAATGAAACGTTTAATGGGGATCTCGTTTGTTGTTTAGGAGATTTACGATGAAAAAAATTAAAATTTTTGATTTTAAACTACCCTGTAGCCCAATTTATTATGTTATAAAAATTTTGGAAGTGTATTATTTTAGTTCTAAAAATATACCTTAATGTTTTCTGTCTTTTTCAGCCGTCTAAATTCCGTCGTCATTTCGTTGTTGCTAAACAACTCATCAGTAGTCTCGAAAAATCTAAAAAGAGTGTTTGAAGCCCAACTACTTATTCCATAATTCTCATGAATAAAATGAGAATCAGAACTGTTCAAAGAAACGTTTTATATAGAAAACATTTTACGTCTTACAACACCTTTACTTTTCCCAGCACTTCAGTAAAGGAGTTGCAATTATATTTATGTAAACGTAAATCTTCAATTTAATAACGTAGGGGAGCTCTGTTGTTTTTTATATAAAAAGTCAATTATCAACTAAATTTTTTCCACAGTTAAGGCCAGTCTATAGCGGCAACCTAACTGATCGACAAAAAAATATAATGAAATGTGTTTAAGGTAGTATTAGTGAATTCTACTACTTTTCAGGACTCAACAATACTCAACACTTTTCATTTGGGTACCCAACGCTACTCTATACTTTATTGGTTTTTAGAGTGAAAACGTAATCCTATTACTGGGACTGCCATGTCTGTCCGTCCCGTGTGGGTAGCTAGACGGTATAGCAGCAGATACAAAAAGCAACAAAAAGTTGAAAAGGGATCCCCATACAAGAAACTGTAAAAATAACATAAAATTAGCAGTTTCACCATAAAGGATAGAAACATGAAATTTGCAGAATAGATGTAGTAAGATAGCATCTACAACAAAAAATACCCAAAACCAACAAAAAAAAAATTATTAATTAATAATTAACAAGAATAATTAATTCATTACGCCCATATATATCTGTGCTCGCAAGCAATAATAGCCTAAATCGACTTAAGCAAAGCCGAGCTGTATCTACAATATTCTACAATATTCTGCTAATAAATCTTCGTGTTTATGTGATATAACCATGTCCCTTACGAAGATTGTGTAAAAAGACATAACAAGGTGTAACTATTCGTATAAGTGTTTTGTGATTTCTTCAACGCTATTTGTAATCTTTAATTTATCATAAAAATCATCCACTTTGCCCATTTTGATTTTTTTAATGGTTCTGCATTGAAAACAGGAAATTCTCGAAACTTAGTTTTAATAAATCAACGAGCATCGCTTTCGACCGCAGTCAGCAATTTGAAGACTCTAGCCTTAGCTGTTAGGGATGGATGCTGATACATCAGTCAGCCAAAGTACTCTTTTATATATACATAGGTTCATATGTACATACATACATACATACATATGTATAAATGTGCGCTTATATTCAATGAAAACTGTTAAACTTTGTAAAATTTAAAGAGAAGTTGAGCCATAAAAAACTTTCAAGCTCGGTCGATTTTTGACCAGTCTGTACCATATGCAGTGGTCGACTGCGTAGTGATCAACATTTTTTAAAGAAAATCCAAGCCAGTAAGTTTTCAGCTTTACTTTTCCTACAATCCCAAACTATTTGTGATTGTACACACGTTATTAACAGTTTCACGCAATACATGGGTGCCAGGGTATGGGGGAATAACATAACATAACATAACATAACATAACATAACATAACATAACATAACATAACATAACATAACATAACATAACATAACATAACATAACATAACATAACATAACATAACATAACATAACATAACATAACATAACATAACATAACATAACATAACATAACATAACATAACATAACATAACATAACATAACATAACATAACATAACATAACATAACATAACATAACATAACATAACATAACATAACATAACATAACATAACATAACATAACATAACATAACATAAGCTTTGTATACGCGAAACCTTTCGATGCAGTTAAATCCCATTAAACTCTTTGGAATAACAAAACCGTTGGAATCGATGCAAGAAATCTATGGCGGATCCAGACAAAAAAAAGTGGGGGTATAGAGGCAGGAGAAGAATGTAGAGGACAACGAAAAATTTGATAAGAGAAAAATTTTTTCATGCAAAATTCGCTTTTTTTGTTTTTAATTTTCATAAAAAAAAAATAAAGGCCAGAATCGTAAAAATTCAGAAGCAAATTTTTATTTTATTCAAAATTTAAAGCAGGTATCTTTAATTTGTATGCATGCGTTTTAGTTCTGTTACCTGCCTGCAATAATGTTGTAATTGTATGACCAAATGTACACATACAAATTATTACAATTGATGATACCTGCTTTAAATTGTAAATAAAATCAACAATTGCTAATGGATTTTTATGATTTATAGCTTATTTCATTTCCTAGACATGTTGAATTTGGGAAAATGTAAAAATAAAAATTTATTGAAAATTAAGAAAAAAGAGAGCGAAGTTTTTATGAAAAAAATTTTTTCTCGCCATTAATTTCCGAATAACTTTGAAACGAAAAACGCATTGAAACGCATTGTATACCAGTATTTAAAATAAAGGTTTATAGCGCATCTCTTAGTGTGCTATTCACCAAAATTGAAGAAGGATCTTCAGAGTTATGGTTAAATATATGGGCCACGCCACGCACATAAAAAAAATGCTGACGTGATAGAGAAAAACTAAGACCAGATTTGGGTTTGAGGCAGCAAAATACATTTAGTCTATATAGTCCTATAGTCTATATATAGCCCTATTCAAAACGCAACCAAAAAGTGTTATTTTGCAGGATTGGTTATTTTGCAACATAAACCAATTATGCTGAATGATGATCCCATTCCAGTTTATTGCTATTTATTGTGTTTTTATGGTTCCGTACTCATCAGAGTGAAACGGAACCCTATTACCGAGACAACTACGTCCGTCCTTCCGTCACAGCGTCCATTCTCCGAAGCGGTAAGAATTAAAGAGCTAAAATTTTCACAGGATGTTGTTCTACCTTGCCTGTAGAACAACAAATACGAAAAACAACAACAAAGCGAAAACTACCAGGTGTCCCCATACAACGAAAAGTTACAATTAGCTATAACTCTCGAATCGTAAAAGATAGAAAGCTGAAATTCGCACAGTATATGTAGTTATAGATGCTCTCCAACAACAAATGCTAAAGACAACAACAACAGTAAAACTACCAGGTGTCCCTATACAACCTAAAGTAACAGTTATCCGTAGCTGCTAAACTGTAAAAGACACAGATCTGAAATTCGTACAATGTATGTACTTTTATGTGCCCTAGAACATCAGATAATAAAAACAACAACATCTCGAAAACTACCAGGTGTCCCTATACAACGCAAAGTAAAAATTAGGTGTCCCTTTACAACGTAGAGTCACAGCTACATATAACTCTCGAACCGTAAGAGATACAGAGCCGAAATTCGCACAGTGTATGTTTTCCCAGATGCCTCACAACAGCAAATGACAACAACAACGACAACAAGTCGAAAATTACTAGGTGTCCCCATAAAACATAAAGTAGCAGTTAAACATAACTATCAAGCTGTAAGAGACAGAGAGATGAAATTTATACAATATATGTATTCACATATGCCATTCCTTACGTACATTACACATACATACATAGCCTCGTACTTGACTGAATTTATTTATTTTTTTGTTCATGTTGATTTCGTTTGTATTTGACAAAAAAATTTATTACAAAATTTAACAGACCTTAATCATATTCTGGATTAAAGAAATGGAGTTGGTGGAAAAGTAAATGTTGCTGTTGTGTTATTGCACTTTTGCTAATTTAAGTGCTTTTGGAACGAAGTTCCTTAACGCGGCTTGCTGGTGGTGCAAATTAGTAGAAATCATCACGAAAGCGTGTGAGCTGTTTATATGCATTGGTATAGCTGGCGACAAACAATTGTGTATGATGGGCGGTGTCTCCGCTGACAGCAGCGGAGGCACCTACCAATAAGTATTGTGAAAACAGTCGCAACAAAAAACACCAATATTGAAAAATTAACCAACAGTTGCTTTTCTTCGTTTTGCAGCAGATTTACAAAAAAATACTGCATGTATCAAAAGTAAAAATATGAAACGTTCCAAAAATTTAAAGAAGCATATAAAATTTAAAAATTTCAAAAACAACACAAAATAACACACAGATTTCACCTTGTATTACATTCGAAGATGAAGAAAAAAGGTAAGGAACTTCGTTCCTAGCGGGGGTCCCCCGACCGCATTTTTTTTTTTTTTTTTTAATATTTTATCACTATAAAGTAGAAGACCGTTATTGGTTATGAAACAATGTTGGCGTTATTATTTCGGTTAGTTATTTCAACAAAGAGCAAGTCCCGCTGTACCCTGTAACGTAAAAATATGTGTCGTAAATATATGCTTATTTGCTCTCTATACTGACGCGACGGTGTGCTTAACTCCGCAATAATACGTTTTGATATTGTTCGGTATATTTTGAAACGTACATATTTTATGAATAATCCTCTCTATTACAAATGCTGGTTAAGAAATTATTACTTTTGAAGAGAATTTCTAAATAAAAAAACTGAAATAAAAAAGCGTTAGCAAACAATACTAACTTTGGTTTATGCGAATATGTTTTTGCTTCACTTATTGTTTTAATTGTGTGCTGATATTTTTCTTCTTTACCATAAAATAAAAATACATGGTATATAGTATATGTATGTATACATATTTTAGCTTAATGCCCATATTGTCCATTCAATAAACCGTTTATTGCATTTAAAAAAAAATAAAAATTTTGTTTTAAAATAAAAACGCAAATGTGCTGCCACACTTGTGGTGTAAGCATAATTTAATTTTTATAAAAAAAATTTTATATTTTTTGTTCTATACGAAGCTTTTTAATTTGTTTTTATTTATTATGCTTTTTCATTTGTACCATAAATAAAATGCAACAAAAAATACATTTAAAAGGAAGTCACATTTGGCAGAGAGGATATAAATCACTAAATAATATTAACAATGAAATAAGAGAATTCATTTCGCATTATCATTGTTTTATACATTTTATTAACGAAAAGGTTATACTTTTATGAAAACCTTGACATAATTTTACAAATTATTGTGACAAAGGAAGAAAAGATTCATTCTTATTTTTTATTTATTACGTTTTATACTTATGAATGTTGCTGTTTTAAGTGAAATTATGTTTGAATTGCTCTGTTTCCAAATTTGGCTTTTGACATCGTGTCAGATTCTAATATCTAATGAATTCCTTTCTTTTGTAGTTTCTCCTCTTTTGATATTAAACAAAGTACTAAATAATAAGCTTTAGGCAAATTTTATGACAAAATACACAAGCAATATTCTGAGAACCACAAAATTACATTTCATACGATAAAATTTATATCAAATGCTTATGACGGAACAGAAATAAAAACATATTTTCATATGTGAGTCTTCTTATTAAATTTTTTTCTGGGTTTAATTTGACACTTTTATATTTCAGCCTAATTCAAATTGAATAATGGAAAAGTAGGTAATTGAGCAACGTGTTAAAGTGACTTAGGCTAAGTATGAAAATGAGCCTTCAAATAAAAACGCATATCGTGCACTTCGTGATTTTTTCGGTCAATTTAATTGTCCAGATGTGGTAGCAATCAGAAAAACAAATGCAGAAATTTGAGCAAAACGGAACTGTACGAGATGTGAAAGCACCTGTTCATGCTCGTACAGCTCGCACTGTAGAATATATTGCTGCTGTTCACGATAGTATGGCTGAAGAGCCATCCGACCCAATTCGTCGTCTTGTCTAACAATTGCACCTCTCACGCTCGTCATTGATGAATATTATGCATAAAAACTGGCAATTGACTTGAATTGAAAAAGGTGTAATTGACTCAATGGGCAGAATGTTGGCAGGAAATGGCAACAAAGAATGATAAATTTTCGAAGAAAATCAGTTTCAGTAATGAGGAACACTTTCACCTCAATGGATTCAATTCAATAAGCAGAATTCCGCATTTGGGCAAGTGATAATGCAAATGCGATTTTCGAAAAGCCAATGCACCCACAAAATGTGATTACTTGTTGCAGTTTATGAACTGGCGGCTTCATCGGGCCGTATTTTTTCCGTAATGTGGCCGGTCAGGCAGTTACTTGGATTGATGCTCGCTCTCGTGAGAGAACAACGAACTTTTTACGTCCCAAATTGAAAGAAATGGATGTGTACGGTATGCAACTTCAACAGAACGGTGCTGCTTACCACACAGTTAACGAAACAATGGCTCGTTTGCACGACAAATTCTGTTTCGGTGCTACCTCACGTGGTGGCGATGTCGGGTAGCCGCTAAGGTCATGTGATTTGACATCGTTGGACTTCTTTGTTGGGTGTTATTAAAAAAAAGAAGAAACAAGTAAGAGTGCTATATTCGGCTGGGCCGAATCTTAAATACCCTTCACAATGGTACATACATTCTGATTGATTTTTGGTGCGAAAAGTTGTTTTATTTGGCTTTTAAAGCCGATTTCTTGAAATATCGGGAGACGCTATATCTGGGGTATATATGGGCCGATTTTTTTTGAATTTCAATATCAGATCCATTACCGGGATTTAACACAGGCTGCAAAACTTTTATTTAAATAATTCTTAATATGCTCAAGTTCAACCACTGGGTGACACCAATTCTTTTTAATATCAATGAAATAAAGAAAAGCAAAATGTATTTCTTAATTATTTATCAGTTAACTTTATAGTAAAATTTATTTAACAAAAAATTGCATATAATTGCATTATTTTTGAATTATAATGCTAAACATTGCCATTAAGTGTGATTTTCTTTTCAATTTACTTACGTATGTGGGTACATGCATACGTATGTATGTATCTACAATAGAAAACTCTAAAATAAATTCTTTATTATTGAATATTTTCAGTGTGTTCCATAAAACAATGATTATATACATACATATACATACATACATATTTACATTGCTTGCTTTTACAAAATTATTTTTTTCTTGTGCACGTTGTTGATGATCTATTGCGTATCATCATACACATGTATGTGTGTATGTACATATGTAAGTACGTAGGGAAACCCAAAATGATTTTTTGTGTGAATGAATTTGAAGACGCAATTGTTTAAAAGAATTTCATTGCGTACCCTTTTTTCAACAATTCTTTATATCACTTTCATTTTCAAGCTCGTGTATATATACATACACATTTTTACACCAAAGCAAAAAAATTGTTTATGCTAACATACTTGCATGCATACATACATATGTAGATACATACATACCTACATACATACAAACGTATCTACATACATACATACATACATACATACATACATACATACATACATACATACATACATACATACATACATACATACATACATACATACATACATACATACATACATACATACATACATACATACATACATACATACATACATACATACATACATATGTACATACATACATACATACATACATACATACATACATACATACATACATACATACATACATACATACATACATACATACATACATACATATATTCATACATGATCGCAAATATTATACACATATGTATATAATATTATATACATTATATGTACCATTATGATCGATTTTTGGTACCAAAAGTTGGGTGCATATGGGCCGATGTCCAAAAATTTTCTAATTTTGCCCCTAAACAGCCTGTATGTACCATTCCGACAAATTTTTAGTGCAAAAAACTGTTTCGTTTAGCTTCCAGGCCCGACTTCTTGAGATATCGGGAGGCGCTATATCGCGAACATATATGGGCCGATGACAAAAAGATTTCCAGTTTTGCTTCTGACTAACCTATATGTATCATTCTGATTGATTTTTGGTGCCAAAAGTTGTTTTATTTAGCTTATAGAGCCGATTTCTTGAAAAATCGGGAGACGCTATATCTCAGGTATATATAGACCGATTGCAGACATTTTTAAATTTTGCTTTTAAACACCTTATATGTACCATTCTGATCGATTTTTGGTACCAAAAGTTGTTTTATTCGGCTTTTAGAGCCGACTTCTTGAGAAAACTTGAGGCGCTATATATCGAGTGTATATGGGCCGATGTCCAAAATGTTCCACGTTTGCCTCTAAATAGTCTATGTGTACCATTCTGATTGATTTTTAGTGCCAAAAATTGCTTTATTTGGCTTAACGAGCGGATTTCTTGAAAAATCAGGAGTCGCTATATCTCAGATATATATGGACCGATTTCAAAAATTTTCCAATTCTGCTTTTAAACACATTATATGTTCCATTCTAATCGATTTTTGATACCAAAAGTTGTTTTATTTGGCTTTTAGAGCCGACTTCTTGAGAAAACGGGAGGCGCTATATCTCGAGTGTATATGGGCCGATGTGGAAAAATTTTCCACTTCTGCCTCTAAATAGCCTATATATACCATTCTGATTGATCTTCGGTGCCAAAAGTTGTCTTATTTGGCTTATAAAGCCGATTTCTTTAAAAATCGGGAGACGCTATATCTCGGATATATATGGGCCGATTTCAAAAATTCCTTCATTTCTAGGATTTAATGGGCACTAAAAATGATATGGTTTAGTTTTTGAGAAAAAATTTTTTTTCAAAAACCTGAATACAAAAATTGCACAAAATATCCCTCAAAACCCGGTTTTTTTAATATATCTCGGCTATCCGTGGACCTATCTTACTGAATTTCAATAGCAGACCCACTACCGGGGTTTCACACGTTTTAGCGAAAGAATGAGGTTTCTATCTCAAACCGTTTTCTCAGAAACGGTATTTCAACGACTACAGACGGACAGACGGACAGACGGACCGACGGACAGACGGACAGACGGACAGACGGACAGACGGACAGACGGACATCGCTCAATCGTAATCGCTATTGATGCTGATCCAGAATATATATACTTTATGGGGTCTTAGATGGATATTTCAATGCGTTACAAACGGAATCACAAACTTATATATACCCTTACACATTTATGTGAAGGGTATAAAAACGTGGTGGACGTTGACATGCTGGTAACAACTCAAGAGCTAAAGAATGAGATAATTTGGACAATAACGGTATAGAACTTCAATTATGCCTCAGCTTGATTGAAAAATTGGACCGTTAGAAAGAGGCGCGCCGCCGAGGTGTTGGCCTTTGACCAATAATTCGTTCCATACATATTTGAACGATATTGAAATTATCGCGATAAAAAAACGACAAAATTTCTAAACTAGTTTGTTCTATTCAAAATCAACATCGGCTCTTAAAACTTAACCACCCTTTGATTCAGTAATACTCTAATATAAGCACATAGCAGAAAATAACGACTACCTGAATTTTAAAAAGCATGAAGTTTATTATGTTATAAAATTGTCATAGTACTCTTCGAATCTCAGAACAATACATTTTTGAGGGCAGCAACCTGCGCCAATCAGTTGCACTTATAACGTTGTCGACTTTGGATTTTCAAAACATATCAATGTTTAATTATTCTTAAAATTCAAGAATTTTATTCTTAAAACAAGAATTTTATTCTTAAAACAAGAATTTTATTCTTAAAACAAGAATTTTATTCTTAAAACAAGAATTTTATTCTTAAAACAAGAATTTTATTCTTAAAACAAGAATTTTATTCTTAAAATTCAAGAATTGTAGCAATGCGTCATCTGCCAACTCCGATGCAGCTTCCTCTGGCATGCTGATCATGTCGTAGTTTCCACTTGCCAAAGGTAAGAAATTGTCACTCATTGGCATCGTTAGAAGTACAATTTCTTCGGTGCTCGTGTTTTCCATTGCACTTACGTATATTTAATAAAAATTTATTATTTTTTTCACAATTTTTTTAATACACGTCTTTTTTGCTCACAATTTTACAAATTATAAACAAAACGTTTTCAGTGATGCTAAATGCAGAAAAAATCAACAATTAAATCTTACTTTTGAGAATGTATGCTTGATTTTAAGATTACGATCTTAAAAAGTAGCTGATATTCGAGGAATGTGGAAAATAGAAACAAAATCGCACGGAATTGTTATTCTTGACTGGCGAGCGTGTTTTAATTGATGCCATTACATTATTTCCACACAATTCATAAAAAATATTAAATTGATTATTAATGTTGGCAGCTTAAAAGTCACATATTTAAAGTTTGTATTCATAAACAATTTATAGCGGATAGTTAATATAGCAGGTATTTTATTTTCTAGCAAAGCCAATAGATTTTGCAGCTGGCTATGCTGAAAAAGCAAATGCAAAATAAAACCTTTTAATAAAATGCTTTAGCTTTCATAAACAATTTTCGTTATAATTTTTGAAAGATCTTTAAATGTAAAATTGGTACATTACGTTTTCAGCAAAACGCAACATAAAGTAAAGTTTTTCAGTATTTTAGATCTAAAAAAATAGACCTTAATGTTTTCTGTCCTTTTCAGCCTTCTATATGCCGCTGACATTTCGTTGTTGCTAAATAACTCATCAATAGACTCGAAAAATCTAAAAAGAATGTTTGAAAAATTCTAAAAAGAATGGTTAAGTACGGAGTTTTCGAGAGCGAAATACTTAATTGTAGCCATATTCATCTCAGTTTCGGATTGAGTTTAGTAATATCCAATCCTGGTTTTGGATTGAATATACCTCAAATCCGTGCTTAAAAACAAGAATGCCGTTATTGGTTTAAGAATATTGGTACACTAGAGCCCCGACTTGCGTCGTTAATGGGGAC
The DNA here is from genome assembly GCA_963662145.1 of Sturmia bella. NCBI lineage: Eukaryota > Metazoa > Arthropoda > Insecta > Diptera > Tachinidae > Sturmia > Sturmia bella. Next base: position 40,473,658 of record OY759169.1, read on the forward strand.
CGAAGAAACGCGACGCAAATCGAAACGACGCAAATCGAATCACTTTTTTCTATATACATAAACGCACTGAAATTTAATTTGTTGGGGAAAATATTTAAAACAAAGCAAACAATTTTGTATTTTTGATACAAAAATACTAGTATGAGTACGGTTTTAATTACTTAATTTATATTTTATAATGCTAAAAATGCTTATCCACAATGATGCAGTAAATAATGTAACCGTGTTTAGCGACGCAAATCGAAATCAAAACGATGCAAATCGAATCGACGCAATTCGAATTTTTCCAGTTTTAAAAAGCGACGCAAATCGAAACGACGCAAGTCTGGTTTTTAGTGTACTTACCATACTTTTGACACCGTTTGGGATTTATTTAAGTACGGAAGGATTAAATGTGTTTAGAGTGTGATGATTGATCATGCACTTAATTCGATGTTTCTGAAGCCTATTTAATCCCAAAGTCAGTCTTAGCTGAAATATTCCGATCTTTGCCGATTTGAACCTGGAATGTTACAACTGCCTGTTCAGCCACTCTACCAATGCAGCCAAAGTAGCAATTAAAACATGTAAACAAAATTCAGTACTTAGACAAACACACACAAGTATTGGTTACAAATACATGTAAAAATTTTGTACACATTTTAAACCTTAACAGGATTGATTCTCTTTTGTGATCCCTATTCGCCTTGTTTTAAGTACACATTTTCAAATATGCTTCGTACTAAAATCAAGTAAAAAAAAACTCAAGCTTAGAACGAGCTTTTTCTTTCTGTGTAGGCTTTTAAGTTTCTTTCTTTAGAAAACGTTGCTCCTTGATTGATATTAGTTATGGCAGGCAAAACAACTTTATCACAACTTTGAGGCATCCAGGCGCTTCAAAGTTGCCAATTACTGCTTTTTATTGACACACAGTCACGTACTTTCATTTTTGACATCATTGTTTATGTTGTTGGTCGAAATATTTGCGACAGAAAGAGTTGTATTTATTAAACTAAATGAATAACTCTAAATTCATTCTTAAATTATTTGAAGTACTACAACACAAAATAAATTCATTCGAACATTCTTGGTGCTCTGCTTGTACAAATAAGTTACACTGAAAGAATTATGTTCGTAAATCCTATGAATTCCGACATTATTTTAATTCAAAATTTGCATTTAACATTTGTTTTCCTCGGATCAAGAAATTCTTATTAAATTTATTTTTATGATTGTTTCATTAAATATAAAAGTCATATAGCTAATGAAGTATTTCACTTGCTTTATGGCACAGAAATTATTAACTGGGGGAAACCATTCATTAAGTATATGATTTTTTCCGTTGGGCTAATGAAAGAAGAACATTATATATATATGAAGTATATCATCAAGAATACGAATAATATATTATTTTAGGTGTAAAAATAGGCCTTATTAACAAAACATTTCAATTGGTTCTAATATCAAATAAATAATTCAGTTCATTTTTGGTCACCGATGATTATAATTATAATTATAGTCAAAAATAAATGGACACAAATAACAAAATTCTCTTTTGTGTTTGATGACTGCAAAACCCTTGCAAAATGTTAAAATATTTTGGGTGGTATTAAATTTTTTTTACAAATCTGGCTGACAAAAAAACACAAATTTTCGAATACATTTTCAAGGGCAAGAAAAAACAAATTTCTTTTTCAAGCCATCTTACAGACTTTTTTTGCTTATGTAGTTTTCTACACAAGGACTTAGCAATCCGTTTGTTCAGGTTGCTAACTAGGAGGTCTTCGCATTCTATTTTTTTGCCTGACGTATTATTTTTTATTTAAAAATTGATTTTACAATTTGTAGGCTTTGCACAAAAGTAGGTTTAATGGTTTCTTTATCCAAGCACTTTCGTCTGACAACGGGAAGAAGAACGTAAAAACTAAAAAAGAAATTAAATGAAATTGTAACAAAATTTAGAAAACTAAACAATAAACCGGATATAGTGTTTATAACTAGCAAAGCCTTAACGCCATTAGCGAGTTAGCACGAGCCGGTCAGGACATTTAAAAAGGAACACAATATGTCTTGTATGAAGAAAACCAAGTAGCAAGAGAATGATGTGGAAGTAAAAAATAAAATAATAAACATGCAAACTAATGAAAACAAAACATTGTAAAAAGGCTGCCATAAGATTTTTATGTCGCAAAAGCTGTTTTATTCTGCCATCAGCTTGTTTGTGTGGTCTATGGTACTTTTTATTTACTCCACATTTATTTATTCTCTTTTTTTTTTTTTTTGCTTTTATAATATTATGTCGCACCACCGAAACTACAAGAAATAGAAAAATCAAAATAATTAAATTGCCACTACTAGGATACTGGGACCATGCGACCACAGTAAAGCAAAAAAAAAAAAAAAAAAAAAAAAAAAAAAAAAAAACAAACACAAAAAAAAGACAAGATACAAAAATATGTAAAAAAAACCTCCGTGTTTGGCAAATGTAGGCCATTAAAATGCTCATTTGTGTGTATGTACATAATTTACCCAATTCGCCTTGTGCTCCCGGAAACAGCTGCTAACATAAAGAGCACAAATTGTACACAGCAAAGCGCATGTCTTTCTCTTGAGAACTCTTATAATTTATTTCTTATAGCTCTTAAAAGAAACTGACCTACGTCTTTACACATTTTATTAAATTTTATCTCATTGAATATGACTTATTCTTACCGATTACTGGCTGCCGTGCGTTACGGCAAAAGCTGTGGACTAGTTTTGAATGGGAATAGTTCTTTTAAGAGCAATGACTAAAAGAGTATCACCTCTTCATAAGATGTTCAATATAAATTTGAATTTGGTTAAATAATTTAGTAGCAATTGTGTTTCAAAGACGTTAACATTGTAGTGTTCATGGTCCTTGTATGCCATTGTTTGCTAAAACTGTACAAACTTCCACTTTATTGAAACAGTGCTTCTGTAACACAATATTTTGTATGCGGACTGGTAGCATGAATCTTTAGGCAGCATCGAATAGAAAAAGTACAACGTTCTTGTTGGAAATCAATTTACCTCTCATTTTTAGCTTTAGCAAATTAACTAAATAATTATAACAAAAAAAAAAAAAAAAAATTACATGGTGCCAATTAGTTTTTTGAATATTCAAATATGCCATTAAATACATTTAACATTTTGCACTAATTGTCTCAATAAAATTCCTGATGAGGGTTCATTTAATTACAATAAAAATCTAAATTTATTTGAATTTAATTTGATAATTGAGTGTAATTGAGAGCTGAAGCCATTCCATTATTTGGTCATTATATGTTTTGGTCAAGCGATTACATAGCTACTAGTTATGAGCTGCTTTAAATTTTTGTCGAAGAAATGTAAATACAAACCGATTCTTTTTCCATTGTATTAAAAATAATTAAAGGCGATATTGAATATTTTTTAATAAAATATCATGAACTTAATTAATATAACGTTATTATATTATACAGAGTCCGCCATCGAACTTTTTTTTTTTTCAACTAGTGCTTATTTCGTGAATGGTAATACTTAGCTCATGTCTGATTTGACAGATACTAAATTTTATCCTTCCGATGAACGAATATGGTTGTGTATACGCTTCGCTAAGTGGGCTTGCGATCGACTTACAGAAGTTACCGATTTTGCAAAAAAAAAAATCATCTTTTCAGATGAAGCTCATTTTGATGTTGGAGGGTATGTAAATAAGCAAAATTGTCGTACTTGCGGCACAGAAAACCCGCACGCATACACTGAAAAGCCGACGAGCCCAAAACGAGTCACTGTTTGGTGCGGATTTTGGTGCAGAGGCATAATTGAGCCATTTTTCTTCGAAAATGAGTAACTAGTGGCCATTGTCAATGGCGATCGTTATCGGGCCATGTTGAACGAATTTTTGTTCACAAAAATTGAAGAGGAGGATATTGATAACATTTGGTTTCCACAGGACTGCGCTATGTGCCACACAGCCGAAGCTACACTCGATGTTTTGCGCCGTTTTCAAAAAAAAAAGTTATTTGGCGGACCCCATACAATAGCTATTGCAATTTTGTCAGAATAGAAAAAATAATAAATAAGAAAATGTGCAGTACAAGTTCGACATTTTCTTCATACAAGTTTTTGTTTCACGACGACCGTTGGACGTTTTTTGGCTGGATGATTTCAAACTTGTGTAAAGCCTCAATTTCGAAAGTTTCTCCATTTATTTAAAATTTGTTTAACACCCGATGGTGTTATAATATTATAATTTTTTTGTTCTTTTGGTGGATAGCTACTAAAAACAGGGAGAAAAGTGACAAACCTTACTTTAACGTAAAAAACTTAAAAGTGAAACTCAGGCCGCAATATTGGGAGAGTAAGTCAATTTCCTCATACGTAGATAATTTTCCTACAGCATTGCTAATTTTAAAGAACGTGTTAATATGCTTGTTGACAAATTACTAGTGTAATTCTGAAATTTATAGTCAATCATTTCTGGAGCTTCAAAGATTATTTTCAATATTAAGCATAAACTTAAAATTAATTTAATAATCCTCGCACTACTTACTTCAATACTTGCAGAAAGATACAAGTAGAGTTTATACAAAACTGAAACAATAGAAAAGAAAACAAAGGCAGAAAGAAGTTAATAAACTCTATTGCATGATATCAAGGACATAATTCTTTTTAGTTCAACACAAATATGACGTAACTTTCCAACTTGCTTTTTTGCTAATTAATTTTCTAAGACATCTATAACGTTATATGTACTTTACATATTAAAAATAAATGCATACACCGCTGGCAAAAATAATAGCACCCCACAACTCGAAACAGTACTGGTTCAAATATTGTGTAATCTGTAAATTTTCTAAGAAAACTAACTCTTACAGTGCCAAAAGTAATAAATTTATATGAATAAATTGAAGCTTATATTGAAATTCGTATAAGATGATATTACATTGTTATGATTTTATGCTTTAGTATATTAGGAAATGTTGTGCTTTAGTAGATTTAAGGTTGTTGGTACTCTTAAGCGTTGTAGCACTGTTGGTTATTCTAGTTATTCCCCAATAACTAGTAGGGTCTGTATTATGTACCTGGGATAACTTTAGGTATTTATATATAAAGCTGAAGTTAACTCTGTAGTTATGAGAGCATGACTGCTGAAAATCGTATAAATATTGTTAGGAATTTAACGAATAATGTTGTTATAACTTCTAAAGTTAAGGTGAGACTATCAAATATTAGCCGTCAAATAACGGAACTCTTTTCTCTCATTGTGGCCAAGCCTATGGATACAAGCAACGAAAAATGCGTAAACATACATATGGCTGCATGAACAAGCAAGAACGAACACAAAAGACGGTGGAAAAAGAGTTATGCCATTAAATTTTACAAGAGTATATTTTAAGGTTTTGTTTGGTCAGGGAACAAAAACAAAATTTACAACGAACAATTATATGGTCTTACAAAAACTTTGTGATAGCAAACACAAATTAGTTCCAAATTTTATTTGTGTTCGTTAAGTAAATGAAACAGTAAAATATGCTGTTGGGAAATTCTTATCTTTTCGTTGTTGATAATTGATGTATCTGTATATGTATATGTGAATGAATTTTTAATTCTTGATATACATACATGTAAAGGGAAAAGTTGTGGTCCCGTTTTGTAAGCCAACATTTACAAACAAAAGCTTAAAGGCCGTACGGCTCAATCGTACGATTCATTAATTGAAAATTGATAGCTAAATCTGATAGAATTCTGTCCTACTTTAAAAAGTCGCATCAAAATGGCCACACTATTATACTTTTGTAAACAACTTCAAAAAGGCAACCCTGATCGCATAGAATAAGATAAGTTATTGAAAATTTTCAAAAGATTAGCAAACCGGACAGACTTGTCAAAAAGTCTTTCACACATACACTTTTAGTCCAGCCTATCACAATTTTTGGACACCATTTTTGCCATTTTTGACAGATCGTACGATTCAGTAGGATAGTGAATCACGGCCTTAAGTGTGACCGTACCTTAAGTTCACTTTAGCTTAATATCCTAAGCTTAAATTATGTAGCAAAATTAGCTGTCTAAATCGATTATCAAGTGTTTACTTAAACACGATGGAAGCCTAATAATTGCCTGGCAGCATTTTGTATTCATAAACGGTATCCATTACTTAAAAATGTGAATAATATATTTTCCTTTAGGGCTTTTTAATAAAAAGCTTTCATTTTCTTAAAAAGTTTTTACTAATGTGATAGAAAAACAATTAGCAATAAAACATTTGAGGAAGTAAAAATTGAACTAGAAACCCCAATTAAATTATCGACAATTGTAAATCACGATAGTTTACTATAAATTTATTATAAATGCATTAAATAAAACTTTTATTTTACATTTTCAGCAAAGTGCAATAAAAGTTTTTTCATTGGTTTATTTAAAAAACTAATAATTAGCCCAACACCAAGTATATTTTATATTTTATTTGGGTTGGCTTCGACATCACCGTGACAAATAATTAATTTATTTAGTTTTTTTCAAAAATTTTTCATAAATTTTTCTTTAACTTTAGATGCTTTTGCAAAGTTTTATAACTTTTTTTAAACTATGTAAATTAAAATTTAACATGCAAAGATAAAAAAGGAATCAGGCTTCTACTTGATATACACCATAAATTTGTATGTAGTTTTATGCTAGAAAATGTTGTTGAAGTATTTCAATTTACTAAATGCTTAAACAGAGCTCTCGTTATTGATAAATGTTTACCAAAAAAAAAAAAATACTGTTGGTGAATAAACTTTTAAGATATTTTGCTAATTAAAGCTTTATGCAACGTTCATGAATTAGACCGTAAGTAAACATGCCTATTTAAAATAACTACTAGTGCTGCCAACAACAAAAAATTAAGCAGACATCGAAAGCCTTTGAACAATTTTAACTGCCTTTAGAGCACCGAACGTTCTCGTCTTTAGAATTTTTCTAAGCTACTATCAGCCGCTTTCTGCTGACATAAATACTGCAATGGATGTGAGTTTGCAGTCAGAGTAGCTTTTGCAGCAGTGGTATTTAAATAGATAAAATCAAAGTTATACAGCAGTTGTATATAAACAGAGGCAAAGTTAACTTCGAACGTATTAGATTAAAGCGTTCAAGTAGAGTGTTTAATTGCACAATGTGAAGCAATAAATACAGGGCTTTTCAATAAGAGCTTTTCAAAGACAGCTAGTTCTTTCATAGCTGAAATGTATGGAACTTTAATAAAATATCTATTGTCGTGAAAATCAAACAATTAATTAAAAAATGATATTGAGAAAAATTAAGTTAAAAATATTATTTTCAATTTTTTCAAATGATAACTTGTTTCAAAAAAACAAAAACAAAAACGGGATTACATTTTTAATAAAAAAAAAGAAAAAAGTTACAATATTAAGAAAATTCTGCAAAAAATTGGTTTTATCTACGTTTGTTCTTGTTTACTAAAATATTTGCTGGCTGTAAATGGTTTATATATCCTAGAAATTATTATAATATCCATTATCATCAAGCACTTTGCATTGCTTTTAACTATTTTAATATATCATTTTTGTGTTGCTTTGAGGCTTAAAATTTTCTTACTTAATTTAGAATTATTTAATTTACTTGAACTAAGTAGAACAAACAAAATATTGTTTTAATATAAAATCAACTACACATTGTTTTTTAAAACAGTTTAAAATTAAAAATTTTCCGAAAACTGTACTTAGCTACGAAGTTTTTTGAAAAGAAAATCGTAATTTTTCGATAACTTTCAATCTTGATTACACTTTCAGGTATTTCAAATGTTGCAAAATAATCTACTCAACTCTGGCCATAACATTCACTATGTCATTTCAAAAGTATGTGGGAGCGTACATACCACATTACTACCAAGTTGTATCAATTAAAAGTCAAAAACTGGGCCCTACTACTTACTGTAATTCAAGTTTTCCGAATGTCTTCTTTTTCCATAAAAATCAATAAAAGTAACACGAATAAATCTTCCTTTCATGTCATAAATGTTTGTTTAAATTTAATCGCGTGAAAACATCCAACGATCATTATTGCCTTCAGTGCTCCTTTTTTCACCGCAGTTTGACATATATCTATCTATTGTCTTTGCTATGGTAAATGAGCGTTTTTGTATGCATGCATGAGTTTCAATTTCAGAACAGTATATAGCGAAAATTTATGAAGCACATAGAGTGGACACAGGGTTGCAACTTGTTCACACAGTTCTACGAATACAAATGAATGTTGATTCAGATAGTGTGTTATTTCCTTTGGGACGAAGTTTGATTATGCAAAAAGTCTCTTAGCGTTTGCCTCATTTGTATGAACTCAAAACAGGTACACAATTGGAATATGGGTACATTCACACACATGTATTTTTACCATATACAGTGAACTTGCGGTAATGTGAACTTATAAAAAACAAGGTTGTTCACATTATTGAATTTGTTCACATGTTTTTACCTCTTTACTAGCTTATTTGTTTATTATAACAACCCACAAAGCAAGAAAGACCAGGCGTTCGTAAAATAACGCATCTTTGTATCAAAACACGTTCAAACAATAAAATTTAAGTGAAGCTGAATCTTGAAATGAATTCCCACTTTTGAAAAGTTAGCAAGGAAATAATAAGGCGCCTCCCTTGCCTGCCAAAAGTAGACTGCTTTTGCTTTTGTTCTTAATTTGAAACGTATCACATAAAATGGAATAACATTGTATCCATGTTTAAGTTAAGCACAACGTACTTGATTTGGGAAAATCCACACCGAACTTTGACACCGCTTGGGATTTATTATTAAGTACAAATGTATTGAATAGTTTTTTTTAGTGCACGGAGTTGTGTTCATAAACCTAAAAAGTAAGTTACATTCAATTGTTTTCACACCTATTTATGGATTTTAAAATAAAAAAAAATTTTTTTTTAAATGTCAGTGATATATTTAGGTTTTAAAGACAGCAAAAAATCGAATGTTTTTTTTTTTTTTTTCATAAAGTGATACAAATAAAAATATGAAAGTCGTTAAAATTTTTATGCAGGTAAATTAATGGCTGATTGACTGCAAAAACTGAAGCCAAACCTAATTTTTTTTTTTTAAAAACGTTAGGAAATTTCGCTCAGTTGTTCTAATTTAAAACTTATCATGTATATCATGCATGAATGGCATTGCAAATGTTAAAATATGAAATAACAACCAGAGATCATAAATAAATTCAGTCAAGTACGAGGCTCGCTCGCACACTTAGGGTTCCGTAAGTATATGTAATGTATGCATGGAAAAGCTACATATTATAAGGGATATATGACTGGTTGTTGTTGTTGTCGTTTGTGGTTGTAAGGCATCTGGGAATACACTGTGAAAATTTCGGCTCTCTATCTCTCACGGTGCAATAGCTATAGCTAACTATTACTTTACGTTGTACAGGGACACCTGCTAGTTTTAGAGTTGTTGTTGTTTTTAGCATTTGTTAATGTGGATCATATGTGAATACATATATTGTACAAACTTCATCCCCCTGTCTCTCACGGCTCGAGAGTAATGGCTAATTGTTACTTTACGTTGTATAGGGACACCTGGTAGCTTTCAACTTGTTGTTGTTTTTAGCACTTGTTGTTGTAGCGGCAAGGAACAACAACATCCTATAAAAATTTCAGCTCTCTACCTCTTACCGTTTCGGAGAATTGACGGACGGACAGACGGACGTAGAACTCTCGGTAATAGGGTTCCGTTTCACTCTGATGAATACGGAACCCTAAAAACTAAGAGAAAATAACGTGAAGAGTTTATGAAACATTTGAGAGTAACAGATAGCTACACAAATGTTCCGTTTTAAGTGAACGTCACATATAACATGAGCTTATTTTATTGTGGGGAGTTGTTTTTCTGCAAAAAAAAAAACTGTTGTTCACTATTTAAAGCCATAAAATTTTTCGTTCACAATTTCGAAAGTTCATATGAGAAAATGAATGTTCACATTAGTGGATAGTTCCCTATTCTGGAAGTTCACATGGCCGCGAGTTCACTGTATTTCGATTTCATGTACTTATGCATACTAGCTTGTGTTGACCTTAAGAGACAGCAAACATGCAAAATTTATATGAAATTTCGTTGCTTTTCAAACGTAATAATTACTTTTAACTTCTTGTTAAATACATATATCTCTACTTTATTATAAGCATATATAATTAGGGTCTTATTCATAATAAATATTTTAGGTTTATTAAACTCTTATTTGACAGATTTTCCATACAAATATGTCAAATAAGAGTCTTATAAGCCTTAAATAATTTTTATGAATTAGGGTGTTAAACTCTAAGAAACAAAACCTTTTTTCTGCGCCTAAAGCTAAGCTTCGCTTTGAGGATTTTTGTCTTCAATTTGGCATGGATTTATTTTTTTGTGGTAAAAATAATTTGTATTTAAGTGCTGACACATTAAATTGTAAACCAATAGTAACGGGTGGCTAAATTTTAACGGCTAATTCAAATTGAACAATGGAATGATACACAATTGAGCAAAGTGCTACAGTTATTCAGGCTTAATATGAAATATAAAAAATATTGCTGTTGTTCGAGATAGTGTTTCTGAAGAGCCGTCGTCCACCTAAACTCGTCGTCGTACCCAACAACTGCACCTCTCAGAAATACTACCGATTTTTAACGAAAAATTTCATTTTAGCAACTAGTAAAGTATAACTGGGGGTCTCCATTAGCCATGAACTTGGTATGAACAGGATGTCAAACAAGACTCATGCCTTATGAAGACCACTAACGTTCATGTTTCGGTCATGCCTCATCCTCGATGTTCGCCATAAAGTTAGGCATAAAATGTCATTTTCTGTTTAACAGTGTAGCTCTCATGAAAAATACCATTGAAATAAATTTAAAAAATTTAAAAAAACGCACCTAAACACTTAAAAATACAAAACTTTAATTATAAAATTTCTTAAATTTCGAGCTTGAGGTCCTTGTTTGTTATTTTTATTTTCAATATTTCGTTTTCTTTTGGAAATCTTCTTCAGGAAATAATGTTTTTCCGAATGCTTTTTTCAAATATTTAGACAGACTTTATTACCTGAAGAAGTTTTCCAAATTAAAACGGAATATTGAAAATAAAAATAACAAACAAGGACCCCAACTAAAAATTTAAGAAATCTTATAGAAAGGAAAAAGGTCGAAGCAAAAAGGATAAAGAAACAAAAATTTAATAAAATAATGAAATAAATACTGAAATAAAATTTGCTTTATGACTGAAGTAAATACAAATCAATTTTCTGAATAGGTGGGACATACGTGTTCTCCGTCTAAAAAAACAAAATGAGCTTATTAATACCATTGGTCTGCCGACGTCATGTTCATGTCATCTTCAAGTTGATAGCTGGTGAAGACGTCGGATAACGTTTGATCTGTCAAATATAAAAATCAAAAGAAGTGTCACTCCATAAGTTACTAAATGCAAGAAAATTTTTCGCTGAAAACATTAGTGATACGGCAGATTATCTACACTTATAATTAGTTTTTATTTCATATGCAAACATTAGGTAAGCTAAAACTCTAAATAGACGAATAAAGCAATAAGTTTGGTGAAAATGTCTTAAGATTTGTATTAAAGATAGTCACTATTGTGTTTGGCATATTATAAAATAGCTTTCTTAAAATTATTCCTTAACATTTTCTACTCTTCATTAGTCTCGCCATGAGTGTTCTTACTTTAAAAGTGATAAATTCCCTAATTATACATATACATGAAACCATGTCTGTCAGTTCGCACTCTTCATTTATTTTCACTTTTTATTTACCTCAATTGACACGGCAATTTGCTCTGAGCTTAGCAAAAACTGTATAATTTTCGACCTGAAAATAATTTTCCACTTTCCACCAGTTTTTGCGAGCCACAAATGAATATACATGCAGACATAACTTGACGTGATAAGAAAACTTTAAGATCAGATACTTTCCCCTTGTGTAAAACTTTAAAATGTTTGTATCCCAGATAAGAAACCAACAAGCAGATGACATAAAAATAAAATAATAAAAATGAAGTATATATAAAATGTAACAGTTACGTTGGAGAACTTTTAGCCTTGCGCTTATTTTTGTTGTTTTTATGTTTCTTTGCCAAGTATGCAAGAGTGTTTTGAGCAAATATTCTCTGTGTGCTGTATGTACATATTTATAATTACAGCACGTGCAAAAGGCGAATTCAGTACAGGCAAGGAACCATTTATATTGTGTATAACAGTTAAGATAGTTAGAGGAAATATACATTCGATTGGAAGACAATTTGTTATAAATGTATTTAATTTTATATGAGAGAAGAATCTAAATTTAATACTGTGGACAAAAAAGAGTATTGCTCTTTACTCTTTGACAGAGCTTACATATATTTGGGCAGTATGAAAGAGAAATGTTTGCGCTCCAAACTGATGCTTTTCGCTGGTGTAGCTGGCACTGCGAAGCAAACTATCCCCACAGCTGTTTGCCCAAACGCTAATTTAACACACAAGCACAAGTGCAAGGCCCAAACATAACATCAGTAGAAGCGTGGCAATGATTACAGAAACATCATACGTGTGATGAGATACGCGTTTAACGTTGCTAACAATAAAACGTGCAACATACTACATGCATACAGACGTACGTACATACACGTTCATTATGTTTATTTGTTGTTTCAGTGGGCAATGACAGCCAAAGTGATTTAAGAGCAACGAAAATTGCAAGATAGTTTTGACAAATTGAAAGACCTATAAAACGATAATAAAATGAATTTAAAATTGAAAATAAACCAAAAATTTGAAAATTTAGTCATTTGAAGAATATGCAGGGGGATTTTTAATATTTCTGTCGAAAAGAAATGTATTAAGTTGTTTGATAGCAAATACACAACAACAACAATATCATTTGTGTTAACGAGTTTCTATTTAACATTTTTTCCAATAACTTATAGTTTTCAATAAAAGTGAATAAAATTAAAGTTGGTTTTGGTATAAAACAACATAATTACAAGAATCAATTAAAATTAAATAAAGAAAATATTTACATAAAAAAAATATTGAAAATTAAAATTAAAATAAATGTTTGACAAAAAAAAATATATAGCTTAAAAACTTACTCTAAAATTCAGAATTGTCTGAAATAATAAAGCAAATAATATTTTATAAAAAGTTTATGGAAAAAAGGAATACAAAATTAAAAACACAAAAATCATTATAATGTCTATAAAATTCTAAAGTTGTAATACTCGAGCTCAAAGAAAGTTTTATATGAAAATAAATTTATATGAAAATAAATGATAATGATACTATTACAGCAACAATTTTAAAATTTTATTAGCAATTAATGCTGAGTAAAACAAAAAAAAAAACTCCCTTATAGAGTGCAAAAGAAAATGTACAGCAAATATTGAAATTTCTAAAACAAATATCATTAAAGTGCTTGAATGAAACTAAAACGTAAAAAGAGTTAAAAAAAATAAATACTACGAAAGTCATAAGGCTTCAAAGGTGCGTTAACAGTGAAGTAAATAATATTTTTGTAATACTAAACGGAAAAAATAAATAATGCTGTTGTTTTAAAATCATGTTTGTGGTGTTTTTTCGAGCTCTTATTAGATTAATGTTTATATTTAGTACTAAATATTTCTCTTAATGGAAATTTGAATGGGTCTTTCGCAACAGAAGGGACCTCTAATAGTGCAACCCTTAATAACAACCATAATTTTATCGCTGATTGGACCAACTCCCTAAAATTAGAACAAACGAAATTAATTAAATTTTATGATGTACAGTGATTGCAGCTACTTGGACTAGAGTAAAAAAATATTAATAGTTATTTCTGAAACTTGTATAAAAAAATTAGTAGTGGCGTACAAAGTCGTAAAATTACCTGTTGACAACTAATAAATAAGTTTCTTTGCAAGAAATTATGAAATTTTGTTGAATAAGATATTCCTATGGGCTGATGCTGGCCGTATTTTTGTTCTAAATTATAGAAAAATCAACCAAATTTCAAAAATTTAACTCGACATTTCGTTCGATTGCTTCGAATATATTTGGGAGTATGTTTTAGTTAATGTTTATTTGCTTTTCTTTTTATTAGTTATATTATTATTAAAAAAGTCCTCACCACAATGCAGCATATCAAAAATAAATAAGTAATTAAAAAGTGGTACAATACTCGTAAAGTAATAACTCATTGATCAAATTCAATGTTAATATCACAATCGGTTGACTGTCAAAATTTATGAAAGTTTTTTTATTTTATTTCTAGTTAAAAACAACGTTTTGACCATCATTAATCCGTAGAAAGCCACTATTGAAAGAGTTATTAAAATTTATAAAATTATAAAGAATTGCCAATAAAAAAATTGATTGAGTTTCTTGAAAATTAAAAAACAACGAATTGAAAATTGGAAAATAGCAGCTTTTTATTTGGTCAGTACAAATTAAATGTATATCTAATTTCTTTCTTTATTTAAGCAGAGAATTTTTTACTTACAAACTAATATAGTAGAAAAGTTCACAGTCTTCTGTTTTCGCTGCAACTGCTAAAGTCTGCTGGACAATACTAAAAGACAATCGCAGAATACACAATGAATGATAAAAGAAAACTTTTCGGCTTGTTCTAAATAAGTATTTCTGATTTGTATAGGAAAATTGTAAGAGTCACAATGGTTACAATATATATACCAAAATGGGTTGGGCGTGTACTAAAAGTTGAAGTAAATCTAACAATAGTGTTCAAAATTGTCGAGTATTATAGTACTTGCCAACGAAGAACTCATCATATTTTATTTAAACAAGTGACAGTAGGCTCAAATTTTTTTTAAATACTAACTAAATGAATAAAAGTAGCAATAGAACTAAAATTATGTAATTTGGCATGACCAAAGTTCCTAGGGGTGCTGGTGAGAGGTGTAGTAAACCCTGAAAAAAGCCGGTTCTCAACCTAGCTATATCATTTTACTTCTATTTATTTAACTAATATTGACAATTATGTTAATAGAAAATATAGAACTACATATTTAAATAAAGAGTACATAACAAAACACATAAATGTTGAAAAAGACATCAGTTTTTGTCTGTGCGTTGAATGTGACAGTTCTTCTTTAAACATATTAATCATCTCAAAGTCAAAAAAAAACAGATTATAACGACTTATGCTTTTTCTAGTTTTTTTAAAAAAAAACTGATTTTGAATTTTTTTTTTTTTTAATACAGTTGCGCCTTTCTCTTATTTATTATTTGTTACTGGCTTTTGCTTCCGGATCGTAGGAACATGATGATAAAATATAACGGCTTTGGTTACACTATCAGTGAGTATAGTCACTGATAGTGTAACCAAAGCAGTTGAGAGCTGCAAAGATATATTTAAAATTAGCTAAACAAATGAAACCATTTTAAAACTAGCTCAAAACCTCCACAAAACTCTTTTATGTGATCAGAAGCCGAGACTTCCAATACAAAGCCCTTACCGAATAGCCTACGTTATCCGTTGGCAGTATATTTTTTTTTATTGATGAAAGAAATTTAAGCAGCGATTAAATTCATTAATAATTAGTAAGGCGTAAACAACCAACATTTATAGTATTAGGTAAGCCTGTAATTCACTATTCTACTGAATCGTAAGATTTGTTAAATATAACATCTGTGCTCAAACAGTGCGACAGTGTACACTAATCGTGTAAACTTTTCAACAATTCTGTTCGATTTCCTAATCTTTTGAGAAGTTTACTTGTATATGAATACATAGTACGTGCTTAGCACTCAACTAAGCCTAATAATATATATAGAGAAAATCATTCTTTTGCTTCCAGATCAGTGTTGCAGCTTGCATATCTGAATCATCTAAAAATATTAAATATTTTGCACAGAGATTGTGTGCAGTTTTTTGTTCCAAAACAAATATTTTGCCTTAAGCAAACTCACAAGCATGATGGTGAAAATAACAAACATAATTTAAATAAAAGCACCATGACTAAACAATTGTCGTACTCAAGATTTTATTTGTACATTAGGAATAGCTCCTTTAATTTAGCTGAAGCATTATCATTTTGGCTCTATCTTGTTGGCTAGGGCAGAGCTAATTTATGATACTTTTCTTAATTTTAAAACTCACAAAAAATGAAAGCACAAATTTGTTGCGAAGTCAAGGAATTTTTGTTTGAGTTACATAGTTTAAATTTAACAAAACAATTGTTTGTTTATCTCTTAACTTTGTTATCTGTGCGGGAAAATAATTTTAAAAATGTTTTTCTGTTTTAAGCAACGAAAAATATAAGGGCAAAAAAAAACAAACAAGTATGCTGTATTTGACTGAACCGAATCTTAAATTCCCTTCCCTGCATTTATTTTATTTTTGAAAAATTTTATAAATATAAATCAAAAAGGTGAAAGTTAACAATGAAGGGTTTCGTCGTATACGCATTTAAATATTTAAATTTAAATATGTATGTCTTTTGTTAGTTGTTTATTGAAATTGGGTTTTTAAAACTCTGTGGCTAAGTTTGTTCCATTACTCAAGGTTCTTTCTCTTTAATCCTAACACACCTTGATAGCGGCCTTAAACAGTTCCACCCTTGGCTTGCGGCTACTTTAGTGAAGACGTGCAGGAGATTCTGGACCATTTTTAGGGTCTTTCGAGGCAGAACCCTTTATTTTACATCATAGTGCGAGAGGTCTCTGGAAACCTTCACCTAATATATTAATACTACACAGATCAACAATCCAGGATGATGACTTTAGGTAATCAATTTCTTAAGAATCATTAGCAACTTGAATGTAGTGACTGGGTTATTAGTTCCAATAGACGCCTGGATATGTACTAGACCATGTTGATTTGCATGGACCTTATGGCATCGATCTTGCGATAACTTTGGGCATGAGGAGAAGAAAATCATAGCAAAAATATTATTTTCGATTAATTAATTTCTTTTAAATTTTTATATGGGGGCTCGCCTGAGGAGGTGTGGTACGTAGCCGGTGTGTTCAAAAAAAATATGGGGAAAAAGAAGTTATTGGGGGTCAGTCATTGGCTCCTCTGCAGACAACTTGTTGCTAGTTAGTGTGTTGGGGAACAAATTTAATTTTATAGGCGCCCACATACTGCACCCTGGGACTAATCAGTACCAGGACGCCTCAAAATTTATTTTTCGATATGTGTTAATTAAACTTTATCTTCTTGATGCCAAAATCTGCCTGAAAATCAATGCCCTGATTAAAATTGCGCACAACTAGCTATTTCCCAACAGCTTTAAAATCTGACAAAACTCTTAAAAATCGGTGCAAAACTGCGTGCGTAAAAGAATGCGAGAAAATTTTTCAACATATTAATAATATTATATTAACAATATTATCCAAAAAACGTAATAATAGTATCAGCTATTACACTTTTAGTGCTACTTTTCTAAATCCTTCTTTATGTTCACATTCCGATTATTGTAAGATTTATAGTCTTGCTGTATGGGTCATCAAACAAATAAATTAAATAAATCTTATTTAGTGAATATTACTTGCTGTAGTTAAATACTTCGCCCGAATTTATTTAGATTTGACTTTCGAAAAATTGAGAAAATTACTCATTCAAATATAAATGTTATCTGGTACTCAGATATTATTGCTTTGTTGAAAAAAGCGAAACTCCTGTAATTTTGTGAAGTCCTGTTATGATACACACACAATACAACAGTCTTGGTAATTTTAGGATTAAATCATATAACTGTAAACTTTGGGCGGTTATCGGTTTTTGTATATCTTTAGAAATTAAAAATTTTTAGTTTAAAAAAAAGTTATTCGTTTACATGTTTACAAAAATCTCCAAAAATAGTAGTTTTACTAAAAACTTACATTGTTTAATGCCAAAATAAATCACACATTTTGAAGAAAAATATAATATAAACCTATCTTCTTTAGTTTAATGTTTTAATTAAATTACCATACGAACTAATAATATCTTTATTATCACTTTTATAGTTGCAAGCCCCTTGTTCACCTTCGCTATTTGATGATGATATATGAAATATCTGCAACTTTGTTTTGTTTTGCTCTGTTTTTAGTATTGCTGTACCTTGAAAATCAAAACCATTAAAAATTAAACCATTAAACTACCGAAGATAGATTATTTTTCAAAATAAAAGTAAGCTTGCAATTTTTAATTTTCAATACGTCTTTCAGAAAATTTAAATTTTTATTAATCAAAATATTTTTATATAGTATAAACATAAATAACGAGGTAACATTTATAATAATTTAAATATTGTAATATTTCTAATAAAATAATTGTATTTATAAAGGTATGTATGTACGTATGTATAGAGGTTCGAAATATATAGATCAAAAAAAAAAAAAAGATACAATATACATCAAAAAGATGCAATACAAAAGGAAAAGATATAGGTTAGGTTAGGTTATTTTAGTTTTGCTCATTGTGGACCAAAGACGTAGTAAAGGGTGTTTTTTTCGATGTATAGATCTTTAAGTTGCAATAAAACAACGATTGACATGAATTTTATTTATTCGAAAGATAATATTGTGGCATTACATTTTAAATATCATTTCTGGCTTATGACCGCCATATCCGCTGGCGCGGATGTAGTCCAATCTGGACGTTAAATTTTCGATGACTTCTTCCAACATTTGTAGCCGTATATCGGCAATATCACGGCGAATGTTGTTTTCCAAATGGTCAAGCGTTTGTGGCTTGTCCTCATAGACCAATGACTTTACATAGCCCCACAGAAAGTAGTCTAGCGGTGTTGAATCACCAGATCTTGGAGGCCAATTCACAGGTCCAAAACGTGAAATGAGACGGTCATCAAACGTGTCTTTCAATAAATCGATTGTATCACGAGCTGTGGGACAGGTTGAGCTGTCTTGTTGAAACCACATCTCGTGGACATTATGGTTATTCAATTCAGGAATAATAATAAATTAGCAACCATGGCTCTATACGGATCAATGGTTTCACCAGCTCATTAAGCGCACCAAACAGGCAGTTTTTCTGGATGCAACGGTGTTTCGACATACACTTGAAGATTAGCTTTACTCCAAATGCGGCAGTTTTGTTTCTTGACCTAAATGGCTGAAATTTTCACAGGATATGTGGCTCAATGGCTCTACAACAACAAATACCCAAAACAAAAAAAAACAAAAAAAATTAAAACTAAAGGCTGCTCCCAAACAAGAAACTGAAATTAGCTGCAACTTTTGAATTGTGAGAGAAAGGGACTTGACAGTTGCAGTCACCAGGCCTACACAACAACAAATACCAAAGATAGCAAAGCGTAAAAATTAAATGTCGCCCTTTGTACGGGGGCATCTTTTAATTTGAAAATTGATTTTTGTTTTCAACCGTAAAAGTTAGATACCTTTTTCACAGTATGTATAGTACGCAGGCCTGTACTACAACAACTACTAAAAGCTGAAAAAAGTTGATATATATTTGGTGCTCATAAAATACAAAAAAGAGACACCCATTAGTTGGAAAATCAGCTATAACTTTTAAGCCGTATGAAATAGAGGCTTGGAATTTACGTGATGCGTGTAGTTGCCTCACTTCTACAATAGCAGCTTTTAAAAGCAATAAAAAAAGTCTTTGATGTCTGCTTTGTCTAATTTAATTAATATCAATCACAACGATAATATAGAAAGAACTTGAGACTGATAAACTTAAAACAGAAATAATTATATAAGAAAAAGTTCGAATAATAGAAATTTATAAACAATAAAAAAATGTAAACTAAATGATACACCTAGTTTACACTTTGTCTAGAACTTGCACGGCAGTACGGAACATTTGCTGTGGGAGTCAGTCTCATACTTGGCTCAATTTATTTTGTCATTGTCTGCTACCCGAAACTTTGCATGTTGTCTACTTTTGTAATTTTCTCAATTTTGTTTACAAGAGATCTGTTAAACAAAGCTCAAAAAAGTTGCAGCGCTTGGCTCTGCATTTGCTTTAAATTGTTTAAATTATGTGGCACCAAGAGTAAGCAATCGTTAAACGTAAAAAGACATTAAATTAAAAAAAAAGGCATTTGTTTTGCAGGTACTTATATAATTACAGCTCTCTTACTTTTGTCTAACAAATTTTAAGCAGTTTATATACAGTTTAAAAGTTTTATTGTTAGCTAAAAATGGAATTCAAGGACACCCAAATAGAAATACTCTTAATAGAGGTGGCATCAAGGATACAACCAATGAGTATCAATTACTGCCGGCTGACTTAGCGATCAATATTGTGCTAACGATTTTTCCAAATTCTTTTAGCAATCGTAAACAAATATCCTCCACGAAGCATAAAAAAATTATTTTGCGAGGCTCGCACCGACTTTATACCATGCGCCTATGGCATCATGATATGAAGAGAAAAGGAGAAAATAAATTATTAGGGGTTGGTCATATATCTGATTCCCTTGCTGGCATCCTGGAACTGACCATTTCTCCGTAAAAAAAACTTTGACTTTTCCCCCCTTTTAATTATAAGATTTCTTAGATTTCGAGCTTGAGGTTCTTGTTTGTTATTTTTATTTTCAACATTTGGTTTTCCTTTGGGAAACTTCTACAGGAAATACTGTTTTTCTTTCCTATTCAAATATTTGAAAAAAAAATATTTAGAAAAATCAAATATTAACTTAATTATTTATTTGCTTTAAAAGCCAATTGAAATGTATTAATTCAGGACCAGAATTAATGTGTTAAAGGTTTGTTTGAACATTTCTGATTCTCGTTTTGTTTATGGGAATTATGGAATAAGTAGTTCAATTGCAAACACTCTTTTAAGAATTTTTCGAGTGAGAATATTTGTAGTTGGTAGTGAGTGAAAATGTGTGATTGAAAAAATATTGCACTCACGAGCACATCTCTAATATGCCCACACATATTTGTGATTGTTTTATACATATGTAATTACATTCAGAAATTAACTCAAAAAGAAATAATAACATGGGCAGCTCCTTTTAATGACATTTATTAATTATTGAAAAATTTTCTATTGTTTGTGATCAATAAGCAACTCCCATAGAGTTGTTAGAAAGGGAAAGAGTTGCAAGTGTACAAAGTATAGGTTGAATCTGGAAATAAGTTCACAGAAGTGTTGATTATTAGACCTGATTTAATAACAGACATACAATTTAATTTTGAAATTTTCTAAACAGCGGGTATATTAGCTTTTTCTAGATACGCTTTAGCATTTTGTTAGTTACGGTCCGTAAAATACCAGTGTTATCAGCTACACAAATTTTATAATCATTCAGCAGAGTTTTTTTTTGCTTGACTCTGTGTTTTTCAGTTTTATTAAATTATTTTTATTTTTCTATTTTTATTTATGTTCCGATGTAGCCGTTTAAAATGATTTAAATATTTTCTTTTGCCTTGTAGAGGCAACACAAAAGAAAATATTTTTATTTTTTTTTCTATTCCCTTTTGTTCAAATTTGTTTTATAAATTATTTTGTTTGCACTTTTCAAATGCTTCTTAATTTTCCTATACCCTATTTTTAATTCGAGCTAAAAGTAAAAATTTATATCACTTTGTTATCTTGGTTCTTATCAAGCGTTTTTAAGTGTGTTCTGTCTTTTTTAGTCATTTATATTCTGCTAATATTACTTTGATACTACTCAACTCTGTGAAAGACTCGTAAATTTTCGGAATACTTTTTTCAAAAGTCTGCTGAGACCCAAACAAAAATTTTCAATCCGACTTAAAGCAAACATAATGTAATTTTTGGATATTATTTTAGTTAGTTTTTTATTTTATTTTCTTATACTTTATTTTTTTTAAGTTGTTTTATTTTATTTCCTTTCATTTCTTTTCGATCCATTTGATTTGATTTTATTTCTTTTTATTTTATATAACTTCTTCTAGTTCTTCCTACTTTATTGTATAGTTTCTTATTTTAGTTTAGTTTATTTTGTTTTTATTTTATTCTATTCCATATAGTGTTATTTTATTTCTTATTTTATTTGATATTGTATTTATCTAATATTATTTTTTTATTTTATATTGTTTTATTTCGTTTTATATTGCCTTCTTACATCGTTTGACTTCATTTTGTTTAATTCTGTATTAAGTTATAATATATTATTTATAATATTTTATTTAATTATTATTATATTCACATTGAGTTTTTAATTTTTTGTTATATTTATTCAGATTTCTGTGGAAAATAATCCTTAGAGATGCTGAAAGAAAACAAACTAAATTAAAACATAAAAATCAATTGTGGATTCATGTAAATTTTTTGTAATAACTTGACTTATAGCTCTTTCATTTTAATTCAACCTGATGTGATATACAAGAATCAAAATAAGAGATTAAATTTCAAAGCATATCTCCTTTTTTCCTCTTTATATTTCGTTTCTATTTCTGTACCTTAAAGTTTTGCGTATTGTGGGACTGCATCCATAAGCATCTCGATTCCTAACTAAATATCTATACCCACTAAGCCATCATAATAGCAAGAAGAAGTAGAATAATCAGAAATTTAAGCAGAGAATTGGTTTTACAATAGATTATATTTATAGCCTTTGCCAAAAAGATATATATATATAGATTTGTCACAAAATACCAGTTTTCGGGCACCGATTGTGAAGCCACCAGACACTTTATTGATCTAAATTTTACTTTAATCGTTTCATATATGTCCCCTCTGCTTGGAGATTGGAAATAAGCACAAGCGGACTTATTACTACTGAGATATAGACAAAAAACATAACTCAATTTTTTACCACATTAATTGTTTTATAAAAAAAAATTAAAAGAGCGGGTTCGAACCAGCAAGTGCGGGTTGTTAATCAGCTTCCACTACCTTTCAGCCAGCGCCGCTTGTTGATGATGTTGGCATTTTAGGTATATACATGTAGAAATTTACCCTTTTTCCTATAGGTTTGATTTCCATATAGCTACATAAAACAGAGATGTGAAAGTTTGTACAATTGAACTTTGTCAAAACTATGAAAATCAAAAATTCACAGAAAAAAAATTATTGTGCATATGAGAATTTCCTGGTATTAATATGTATAAAATGTTATTGCTATGAAGCTTAAGAAAATTGTATAACATTATTACTTCAAATTGGTTCCAACAATGATTGTGGTAAAACAAAATTCTCCATTGCTAACACAAACTAAGACTTCATAATACAAATACTACACCTGATCAACTTTCATTATATTTATATGATAGAAGTAATGAAATAATATAAATGTAATGAAATAATTTTCTATTAAGGAGTAATATTTAAATAATAAAAAAATTATATTGGGTGTTTTTCGAAATAGGTCAGATATTTTGTCAAGAGAATAGTCACAGAAGTTCTCCACATAAGTTAAAAAGTTACGTCTTCAAAATTCACTCATATGATTTAAAAAAACTAGAGACTGAAGTAAACTTTAGTAATTATGTTATATGTCCATAGATTTTTTCCATGGGGAATATGGGAACAATTTTTGAGTTTTGTTAAATTATTCAAATAATACTTAAGTAAATAAAAATTATAGGTACCAACTTGTTTATCCCTGAACGTCTGCGTCACACTTCAATGAATGCTTAGAGGCAGGGCTGCCACAGCCTTAACGAAAATTCTTAGAAAACTTTCTTAAGATTTACCAAAATCACTGCATACTTGTTTCCATCAAAAACTTTTTCATAAGTAACAAGTTCACAAATGATGCACACACGTACATATATATATATATTACGCGGTTCTAGAGCGATTAGTAGCTCTGTTTCGTCTATTATTTTACTTATTTATGTAAGAACATTTTCATACGACGAGGTCACTAAAATTCTCAAACATAACACAACGGTAACAATAAAAATCATGTTAAACATGATTATTATGAATTCCGTCGGAGGCTCCGACGGAATTCCGTCGTAAAAATGCTATCATGAATTCCGACGTAGCTACGAAATTTTCGAAATTCGGGAGATTGGTATTATGAATTCCGAATGAAACGTACTTTTAGCGTTTTTTTAGCAAAAATTTGTACGAACTCTTTTTACTGTCGGGAGAATACAAAAATTGTTAAAAATAAGAACAAACTGAATAGAAGTTCCTAAATTGAATAAAAACAATATTTAAGTAGTTATAAAATTATATTTCTTTAATAATTAATTGGTATATTTTAAACTATTTATTGGTTTTGTTCTGATTTGAAACAAAAAAGTAACACAAACTAACTGCTGATTTTATGTGTTGAAAAAATCGCTTCATATACACCATTGAAACATGTGATAGATTGTTTGAAAAATAATTAACCATATAAACAAACAAAAAAAAAAACTAAACAAAAAAAACCGCCTTTTATGTATAGAATTAAATGTGTGTATAAAAAGTGGTACGAAAAAGCCTTTGCATCATCTACATCTTTTGCAACACCAGGCAGATTCGATTAGAAATCGAATTGTGCAGATATGTTCAGCCGGAAGTTTTTAATAAAACTAAATGAAAAATTGGAAAACACATACATACATATGTACATATCTTCATAATTTGTGATTTGTTTTAACAACTTACGCCTTGTAATCCAAATCAAGGGAATTCTGACCATTCCTCAACACTTTGCGCTCTATTCGCTAACAGCCTTTGTTCCTCTTCCTTCACTGAAAAGGCTGCAGCAATCGAATTCATTGTATTTCCTTTTTATTTGTTGAAAAATATTTTTTACAGTCCATAGAATGTAAACAAAACAAACATCTGCTTTTCATTTAAAAAGTTGGTTGTACTAATTCGAACTTAGGTCAAGAGGATGGCAACACTAACTTCGAATCCGTCGGAATTCATAATACCTTTTTGTACGAATTCGTGACGGAGATTTTCCATTACGAGTGATGTTCACTCGGAATTCATAATAGGGCTGAAAGTCTACTAAAATTTGGTTACAAAAAATTTTGGTTACCAACCAAACATATTGTGTGTGTGTCATAAATATATTATGTTCATCATGCATTCTTCTTTCTTCTTTTTATAAATAAAGTAACTATATCTAAAATTTGCGAACAGTAACAACAACATGATAGAAGTTCAATAAAAAATGTGTTTGCAGTAACCAAAAGCATATTTACTGCATTTTAAATGAAAATACCTTGTGTGCCACAATTTTACACATTATTGTATAGAACATTATGTTGTTTTTTTTTCTGCGAAAAGAAGCTAGTGCTGCTGTATCTACAGCATCGCAACAAAGTGATTGCTGCAATCGATTTATTCCATGTTTGAAGAAATACTCACCTTATAATTTGTTCATATTACTAACCCCACCCTGGCTCTTATTAAACATATGAATATAAACATTCATGTTATATTTTTGACATTTTGTAATTGGTAGCCTGTTGTCGCGAATGTATCCAATGTCTGACGATTTACACATTTTGTATATGGCACTAGAACTAAAGTTCAATGTTTACTTACTGTAAAACTACTTGAACATAAGCGTAGATTGCACTTCGTTCAAGCAAAGGTGCTTATAAAATAATCAATCATTAAAAAAAATAAAAAAATGTATTAGACTAATAGTTGGTTGCAGAGTTTAAACATGGGTGAAAAGCACGTAAGGCACGGCAGAGGGATTACAAGATAAAGTTTGTGTGTTCAGCTTACATGCCTTTTGTCTGACACTGGTATTGATTGCTATTAATAGTGAAGGTCTATAACAAAACCATGAGGTTCCTGTAAACCTCTGAGAGTTGGTTTAGGTTATTGGCTTTGTTGAGGGAAGAAAAAGTAAAACGGCAGAAAGATGTGCAAGTACATTTGTACGTTTGTGTACAATGAAATATTTATTGATTTTATTTTACTAACAAGAGAGGAGCATGAAAAAACTGTAATTAATTCGGGACTTCTGCAATCAAAACTTTAATAGCCAGCCTAAAAGAAATGTGAAAACAAAAATTGACTGTGAATGGTTTCAGTTTTTGTGTATAATGAAAGAAAGTTTTTAAGTTTTAAATTTAATATATTAAATTTATACAATGATTTCAAAGTCATAGAAGAATGAGTTTTCTATACATTCAATGCGAATTGTGTACATTACATTAAGTGTAAAACTTAGGCAAGCAAACTAAATTTAAACTATTTATGTTTAATAGGGAAATTTCTCTAAGCAACTGTTGTACAGAGAACAGTCTAAAACCCAATTTTCGACTTGGATTTTAAATGCCATCTCAATTTAAATTTGATTTAAATACGAAATTGAGTCAACAGAACAGTTGCTATTTAAATCAAACTTAAACGGGCTGCCGTGCCCATTTAAAATCGATTTAAGTTTTTCGTACTGCCATATGATTTTGACAGTTTGGATTTGTTCTGCAAATTAAGAAAACTACACATCTTTTTTTTTCTTTGTTTCATAATTTGATTTTTTATTATTTCCAGAAGGTAATCAGCTTCTGTGGCAGTGAAATTGGGAGTCTTTTTATCACTTTTGCTACTCATTTTAATAAGTTTTACAAAACAATTTATTATTTTCTAAACTTTTCACAATTTCACTTGCTTCCAAATTTATTTAAACAGCTGTTTTTTATTGAGTTATCGATAATTTTTTGACACTTATATTATGCTGCCGTACTTTTATTACATGTAATTACCAAAATAATTTTAGACTGTAAAACAGAAAGCTATTTTAAATCCAACTTAAATTTTAAGGAAAATTTACTAATTTTGTATTTTTTTTTTAACAAACACAAAACTGCGAAGCTTTTTGCTTGTCTGCAGAAACACCCAGAGCATTCGGCAGGAATCGGACCTGCGACCTCGAAGACTCTTGGTAGAGCACTCTACCAATTCATCCACCGAGGCGCACAATCCCAAGTCAAAAATCGGGGGTAAAACATTAAACGCATTCTCTAAAAGAGGTTACACGAATATACGACAGCTGGTTTCGTATGACGTCTAGTAGCTAGTTATTTAAATATTTCAGGAACAGCAGCTGCATCTTATGCTATAAGCGCATTCACCACACACGGCTACCTGAACACACGACTACGAATACCGCCGTCTTCAAACATCGCCTTGTATCAAGCTAATTAAATATTTTGAAAGCAGAATATGCAAAAAGTATAATAAAAATTTAAAAGAGAAATAATGATACCACATTTGTTTTTTGTTAGAAGAAATCATGTTGGGTTTTGCAACTAAAACAATTACTGTACTGTACAAAAATGTAAATATGGCATAAAGCATGACAGGGTGTAATGGTGCAGAAAGTTGAGAAAAGTTTTCAAATTGCAAATTTTAAATACAAACAGTTATTAAAAAATCAAATTACTGCCAAACAAATGAGGTACAAAAATAATCGCTTTATGCAAAAAATCTACTTCTTGCAATTGCAAAATGCAATTGAAATTTAAACAAATTTTGTGCGAAGTATTTAGATTAAAACTCTTGGCGCCATCATTACAACTCGACAGTGAAGGCAGGAATGTATTGGGCAATTAAACAATTTTCAGCTATTACAAGTTCACTTTACCAAAAAGTGAGCGGTAACATAACAGCAATCTAACCTGCAAATTAACGACAGCGCTGACTTTTATATTCACCATATTGGTTTGTATCTTTTCTACATCAAACTGAAATGTTCAATGTAAGAATTTCCCAGAAGAAAATCGAGAACAAAAACACCTTATCGGTAGTTATAATAATGAAAATGTCTACCAAATATGAACTTAATTATTTATTTGCTTTAAGAGCCTATTGAAATGTATTAATTCAGGTCCAAAAATGAACCTTTTCAAAATGTTTGCTGTCTTTTTCAGCTGTCTTTCGTTTCGTTGGTGGTAATGAAGTCATCAGTAGACTTGAAGTCTACTGATGAGTTGATTAGCACCAATGAAATGTCGTCGGCATATAGACACCCTTCAAGTCTACTGATGAGTTGATTAGCACCAACGAAATGTCGTCGGCATATAGACAGCTGAAAAAGACAGCAAACATTTTGCAAAGGTTCATTTTTGGACCTGAACTAATACATTTGAAAATTTTTACCGCTGAATTCTATTAAAGGTACCTTCAGCTAACACCAACCTTACCGCCAAGTCGTAAAAATGGCCCTCCAGCGTATGGAAAACATTTAAATGATTTTCCAAGTAATATTTCTCAATCAATTAGTGCATGCACTGCAGCAGGCATCAGTATCACTGGAAATGTTCAGTAGTTTAGTGCTTAAAATTATGTTTTTGTGCATATGATTACAGGATATTTATGTAATGTTTACTTTATTTATAAATTAAAAAATATGCAGGGTGCAAGAACATAAAATATTGAACAAGTAAAGCAGTTCTGCAAAATACAACTGGCTTCCACGTCTGTATATTTGTAAGAAAATTGCAAAAAATGCAGACATTGGCTTAACACGAAATGCCTGTAAATTGCACATCATCATTTAAAAATTTACTTAAGAAAAATTGACCAAAGATTTTACTTAAAATACTAGCAAAAATACTACTGCTGCAAAAATTTAAAACACGACGAAAAATTTGCATCTCCTCAAAGCTGAATTTTCTATGCAAAGAGATGGAAAAGGGACAATAGTGAGTGAATACGCAGAAAATTTGCTAAATTCAAAAAAACTGGATGCAAAACCTGAGATCTGCCAAAAATGAGCAAATTGCAGAAATTAACTTAAACTTGTATTTCAAAAGTTCTAACAGTTTCCAACTAGAGCAGCTCTTGTTTTGTTTACAAGTGTTTTGTGTTCTGAAGGCCAATTAACGTGAACGACATTAGTGAAACTATGTATGTATTTGCCTGGGATACTTTCCTTTCTTAATTATTTATTTCAAAAATTATTTATTTTCGTTTTTTGTGATTGTCCCGTTTACACGTACAAAACTGTGATATATGTAAATACTTATATTAAATAATGTCAGCTTATTAACTTAAATAAGTACACTGTGCTTAAATTTGAAACTTTTTTTCGACAGACGGGGCACCCAGTGGGTAAACCTAATTCGGGTGCGCTGAATTCAGTGATACTAACCGTTTTATTATGTTTACTCCTGTATTTGAGATATACCGTTATCTTAAAAATGCAGCAGGTAGGACAACATACATTCCCTTATCTGAAAAGCGGTTTAAAATATTGAAAAAAAAAATGCAAAAAACGTAACTAACAAATTATATAAATATATTTTATAAATATGTATTATAAATTATATATACACACATATGTATATTAAACTTTGGAATGATAAATCGTCACCCCTCGAACACTTTTCCATTTTGTACGGACCTGTTTCAGCATTGTGCCAACTTCAGCTGTGTGCGCTGTGGCTCCCCCTTCTTGGAACCATACTTGTGGATGGTTTTTCACGGCTGGCCTTAAATTTTTTTCCAACATTGTCCGATATTTCGGACTATTGGCGGAAATGGCAACCCGTGTTCATTTTCAAAAAATAAGGACCAATTATGCTTTCCGATGAAACACCGCACCGAACCGTGCACTTAGGTGGGTGTAATTCTCGTTGTTAAACTACCCTCGGATTTTCCATTGCCCATATCCTGCAGTTTTGCTTATTAGCGAACCCATTTAATTGGAAATGTCAGTCATAATTAACTTATGAATAAAACTATCATTTTCTTCTCTTTTTTGCAAAAAAAAAAAAAAAAACTGCATAATCAAGTTGTTGCTGGTAATTTGTCGGTTTCAATTCTTGGACAAGCTAAATCTTGCATGGAAATATTCCTACTGTATGCAAAATTCTCTGCTCAAGTTGTGTCGAATGCCTCCTGGTTGATGTTTCTCCATTTAGCCAAATACTTCTCTATACCAGTTCAATATTGTTATCCGTGTGCACCGTTTGTCATCTGCCAGCACCAAGAAGATTCCTTGTTGTCGAAAATTTGGAACCAGACGGTTTTTTATTGGCTGTGAGGGTCGAAACCGTACATTAAAATAACGACGATATGCACGCTGAGTCAAAACAATGGATCGTTGATTTGAAAAGTAAAGCTCCACAATTTGGGCACTTTGGTCAATTTAGTATTGCTCTATTTAAAATTCAACAAGTCTTCTTTACAAAATGCTGAAAAGCAGAAAAAATTATAATAAAAAAGTTATAAGCAATTCTAACATCTTTGTTATTTTTGGGCTACCCTGTATGAGCAGCTTTTCAGTTGAAGAGCATGTTAGTCTTTGGAAAGTTATAAAAATGTAACAGACAAAATTTGTTTTTCACATCTACCAGTTCTTCTCACATAGTATATGGAGAGGAAACAGGTGACCTAAGAAAATTCCCCAAATCAGCTGATAAAATGCCTGTTAGAAAAGAGATGGGCACATTTTACATTGTAATGAAAAAAGTACTGCGGCTGAGCTACATATGTATGTCGCGCAGAAAATGTTTCTAAAATAAGTAGAATATTTCAAAATTACATAAAATAAATAATAAAAGTCCAATCAACAAAAACCCTCTAGCGTTGAGATCCAACTAGTGTTCATCTCATTTATTTAATTGAAACAAAAATATATTTCCATTAGAAGTTTTGTTTATCATAAAAAGTTTGTGATTTAATATTTTTGTGTTAAACAACTCTGCGAAACAATTTGTTGGCGTTGGTCTTTTGGTGTCCAAATGCTTCCGACACTTGTTTTTTGTTCGCACATCATTTACAATACCAAACTTTTCTTTGTCATTGTGTGTGCTATTGTTTGCTCTCTCCAAAAAATAAATGTTTTTCATTTTAGAAATTTTTTTTGTCAAATCCGCGGTAAAAATAAAGTTAAGTACTTTTCTCTTAAACGTTTTTTTCTTGTAGTGCTTTCCATTTCTCACTTTATTGAATAACTTTTTGTTGTTGTGCTAGTTTTATAGCTCTTAATAAAATTTATTGATTTAGATAAAAAAATATTATAAATAAAATAGGTGTGGGAAATCTTTTCGGAAGCGGACAGCCGAATTATCCTGATATTTGGCGTAACGTAGCTAAACACACAAAACTGGGTGTCACAAATATCACAAATTTCTGTGTGATGTTCTTTTGCTAACTTATAGGATGCAAAAGTGTTGCTGGCTTTCAAATGTTGTTTTTAGGGTTCCGTACTCATCAGAGTGAAACGGAACCCTATTACCGACACTATTAAGTCCGTCCGTCCGTCCGTCACAGCGTCTATTCTTCGAAACGGTAAGAGCTAAACAGCTGAAATTTTCACAGGATGTTGTTGTACCTTGCCGCTACAACAACAAATACTAAAAACAACAACAAGTCGAAAACTAACAGGTGTCCCCATACAACGAAAAGTTGCAATTAGCTATAACTCTCGAACCGTAAAATGTAGAAAGCTGAAATTTGCACAGTGTATGTATTTATAGATGCTTTACAACACCAATTGCTAAGGACAACAACAAGTTGAAAACTACCAGGTGTCCCAATGCAACCTAAAGTAACAATTAGCCGTAGCTGCTAAACTATATAAGACAAAGAGCTGAAATTCGCAGAATATATGTGTTTACATATGCCCTACAACAACAAATGCTAAAAACAACTTCATGTCAAAAACTACCAGGTGTCCCTATACAAAGTAGAGTAAAAATTAGCCGTAACTCCCAAACTGTAAGAGACAGAGAGATGAAATGTGAACAATATATGTACTAGCATGTGGCCTACAATAACAAATGCTAAAAACAACAAGTCGAAAATTACCAGGTGTCCCTATACAACGTAAAGTAACAACTAGTCGTTGCTCTCGATCCGTAAGAGACAGAGGGATGAAATTTGCATAATAAATGTATTTACATATGCTCCACAACAACAAATACTAAAAACAACAACAACAACTGTAAAACTGCCAGGTGTCCCTTTACAGCGTAAAGTAACAGCTACAACTCTCGAACCGTAAGAGATAGAGAGCCGAAATTCGCACAGTGTATGTATTCCCAGATGCCCTACAACAGCAAATGAAAGCAACGAGAACAAGTCGAAAACTACTAGGTGTCCCCATGCAACGTAAAGCAACAATTAAACGTTACTCTCAAACTGTAAGAAACAGAGAGATGAAATTTATGCAATATATGTATTCACATATGCCATTCCATACGTACTTTACAAATACATACGTATACGTATACGGAACCGTAAGTGTGCGAGCCAGCCTCGTACTGCACTGAATTTATTTTTAATAAGTTTTTAGGTAAAAACTAAAAAAATTAGAATTTGTTACACGTATAGGAAAACGCCAAATTAAGAATAAAAATTTAAAATTTTTTTTCATGTGCAGAACTGGAAACGTTCTATTAAAGTTAAAAATTAACAAAATTGTACTCCGTTAATAGTTTTGAAATTAACTATGCAAAGTTATACTGCTAAATGTTGTAAAATGGCGTAAGTCTTACGAGATAAATTAGAAGTATTGTATGGTATACTGAAGTTAAACAGTATTTGGTGGCAGTCGTTCCATCGTCGTTTTCGAAAAAGTAAGGTCCAATCATACCTTCGGACCAAAGAACGCACCGAACAGTGACTTTTTTGTGGATACAATGGCCTCTCTTCAACTACTTGAGGATTCTCAGAACCCCAAATACGACAATTTTGTTTATTAAAATATCCACCGAATAAGAGATGTACTTCGTCGCTGAAGAAAGTTTTGCTCAAAAAATCGCCGTCCAACGGCGCACCCTTTTTCCGTATCTAGGACGTTGTGAATGGTCAGCTGGCTCCAGTTGTTGTGTGAACTGAACTTGGATGTAGGTATAGATCTGAATGCAAAATACGCCGTAATGCAAAATACGTCCTAGTTCCTAAGAACGACGACGAATCGACACATTCGGATTTTCGGCAACACTTTCACTTACAGCAGCGATATCTTCAGCGGAACGAGCGAAACGATGATGCACAGGCCTCACAATTTGGCCAATGGCTTGCGTAGTTGGATTACGGATTATGTAAACCATAATCTTCTGTTAAAGCACGATAAGTGGCTGTGGAAGAATCAGATTTTTTGTAGTATGTTTTGAGAATTTTATGAGTTGTGTGATAGTTAAGCGATCCATTTTCGTCAATGTCAGGCTTTCAACTGAGAAAAACAAATTGGTTTAACAACCTAGTTTGACAGATGTCGAATTCCATACGTTTGAAACCACGGAACGGGTAATCTGTTATTTTTTACTACTACCTTCAACAAAATATTTCCATTTAAATGATGAACACTTTAAAAGGAAGAAATAATTTTGAAAATTGGTTTGTAAATAAGAAATGCATTTTCCGGTCTTACATCTGGAAACTTTATGCATTCCCATTTTAACAGTCTTTCAAGTAGTAGCACAAACTGTGAATACCGGTTTTACCATTTTGAAATTGTACGAAAAATTACTTTTTAGGCGAATATTTGTCCAGCTGACTTAAGAAAAATAAATTCGTCAAAAAGCAAAAGATGTGATAAAAGTGGCAAAATTATTGAAACATTTCTTTAAATTTTTATACAAATTCATTCCTTTTTTTTTTTTTTTGATTACTAATTTTTATAAATTTATGGAAATTAACTGCAGTAAATACATTTTAAACAAATTGAATTTTTAAAGTAGGTTCACAGAAAATAGTGTAGTGTTGAAACAATGTTGATAAAAACAGAAAATTATGCACACGAATAAATAGAGTCGTTGAAGTTTTATATAAAAGTTTTCTTGAAGTAAGTTCTAAGCTAATTTATATTGATATATTTTGTATTTATTATATTAACTTTTTTATCACATTTGCAAGCTCATGCATACGTTGGTATGTTTGGTTTCCCTGGCAAGAAGTATAAATAATTATTTCTTAAATCAAATCAGTCATACGACTAACAAACACCGCATATATTTTGTAAGGAAGACGTACCATAAACATTAAGATACAACCGCACAGAAGCAGTAGTCAGCTGTTTCTGTGTGGGCACGTGTTTTATGCTGCCTTTAATCAAATATATTGTTGCTGCCTAATAAAATATATGTATGTATGTTTTATTAAAAAGCTTTCAACGGAATAAGCCAAAAGAGTGTTCATAAACAAATTAATGCTTTTATTTAAATTGATTGTTACAAATCTGTCAACAGACATCAACTTACATTTGACGAGGGGCAAAAAATATATTTAGATTTGAAAAAAATAAGTTGTATCTCATTTAAATAAATCTATAAAATTTTTTTTCCTGCCTCTAGCATCTACCATCTTTTAAAAATATGTTAAATTTTTGTTTGTAGCACACTTAATACGCGTTTGAAGCGTAGCAAGATATTATTTTTTGAAATTACTTTTCGATTTTCTATGTTGTGCTACAATGACCTAGATGTTGATAAAAGACTAAAAAAATTTATTGTGAGAATAATTAATAATTGTTAAATATAGAAAGGTGGACTAAAAGCAAATGGTATTCATAATTATATACAAAAAAATTATAATCTATATGAAGCTATTAACAAATAATTTTTTGCTTC
This sequence comes from Sturmia bella, assembly GCA_963662145.1. Taxonomy (NCBI): domain Eukaryota; kingdom Metazoa; phylum Arthropoda; class Insecta; order Diptera; family Tachinidae; genus Sturmia; species Sturmia bella. The sequence continues at coordinate 40,508,053 of OY759169.1, forward strand.
CTACAGGCTGTTTTTGCTCCAAATGTTGATGAAATTAAAAAAATGGACGTCTAATAATACATTTTATATCAATTTTGACCTAGAATTCATATACGTATGTATAATCTATGTGCTGGGAAATAAAAATTCTGGCTTAACACTTGTTGTGTAATCCATAAAAATTAAAAAAGTTGCTTTGTGAACTAAATAAGTTTACGGTTTTCTTTTCTAAATATACTAAAGCCGTCATCGCAAAAACGTTTGAGTGAAAGAATGATAAAATTATTGTATTTGTAATTACTTCGGCAGAACAGAATGGTAATTAATTTGCATTTCTTTTTTAGTGAAAATATTTAAAAAACTACTATTACAAAAAGTAAATATAACCCTTTTGGAGTGCAGCTTCGTTTTGAGAATCAAAATATTGATGGTAGAAATTTTTGTATATTCTGCAAAGGTACGCAAAAGTAAAGAAAATTTTAATAGTCTTAATCACCTAAACAAGGGATTTTGTGATAAAATAAGGTATCGTAAATCCAAATAGCTGCATGGCCATTGATGGTAGGATGACTGTCCAAGCAAGTTTGGACAATTATTACATTAATAAGTTTTCTAACTGATTAAATTTGAATTCCTTACAATGCAGTCTTTTACTTACCTGAAGTTTATATTGTGAATTTATTTAAATAATCTTTTGTACAAAATGTTGCTGGCTTTAACGGATGGAAACTTCTATATGAAAAGCACGGATTTTCCAAAGAGCCCCGAACCTTCTTCTTGAAATGAACAAAAAAGAAGCCAAGTAAGCAGAAAACCTCACAAGGGTCATCATCAGCACCACTAACCTCTACATCATTAGCCAGTGTCCCAACTAACGCAATCATATTACATTGGTTAGTGATTTAATTGCCTCTAAAACAGTAGACAATTAGTCATAGTCTGGGTTCGAAGCAAATTTGGCTGCTAATGAGCGACGTGGTACATACGCCAGCCAGTAAGTCTTCAACTTTACTTTTCCTGTCTTCTTCAGAATTGGTGATCACTCCAATTTTGTCACAAAAAGGTCTTTCTTAATTTTGAGGAAGCAAAAATTGAACTAAAAAGCCCAATAAAATGACTAACAATTGTAGATCATACAGTTTACTATAAAATTATATTCTTACTTTAGGTCTAAAAATATATACCTTAATGCTTTCTGTCTTTTTTCAGCCGTATATATGCCGCCGGCATTTCGTTACTGCTAAACAACTCATCAGTAGACTTGAAAAATCTAAAAAGTATGTTTGCAGCCCAACTGCTTATTCCAAAATTCTCATGAACAAATTGAGAATCAGAAATGCTCAAGCAAACTTTTTATACAGACAGCATTTTACGTCTTGCAACACCTTTACTTTTTATAGCACTTCCTTAAGCCTGTATGATACTTAATTTTTCCTTCATTAATTGGTATAGAATTGATAGAAAGAAACAGCAATCGCTAGAAAGAACCAAATATACAAAACCTAAACAAAACTGACATCTTTTTTCTGAGTGTTGTATTCTTTTTATTTCAAGAAAGCGCTAGGAAATAAAAATGTTTCGAAAAAGAAGCGTTAAATCACAAAAGTTGTCCATAAACCGCTGACACAGCAACATTCAAGTTTGAAATGTCAATTTTAAGTTGAAAAATTTTACATTTTTTTTTGACATAATCTCATTTTTTATCGATAACTTCAACGAAAATGTTGACACTTTTGCATTTATCTTAATATAGCTGAACTCTTTGCACATACTAAATTCTACTATTACATTATATTTGCACTGTTCTCCAAAATTTAAACAATGCAAGAAAAATGTAGTGTCATACGGGCATTACAACAGCTGACCTTTGGTTACCAACAACTTGTATTCTTGAAAGTATCAAAAAGTAAAAGTTTTTGAATATTCAACAATGAACTTAATTATTTATTCGCGATAAGAGCCAATTGAAATTTATTACTTTAGGTCTAAAATAAATTTCAATTGGCTCTTATAGCGAATAAATAATTAAGTGTTTCTATATGAAACACGCAGAATTAGTAAAAAAAATATGCACGTACAATTTTATAGTTTGTTAATAATTGCGTTTTGCAATGTATTTTGATTTATTACCCTGTAGACCGGTCATTTGTAGTGCAAGTGCTTGTTTAGAAAGTTATTCTTCTTCCCCCTGCAAAGGAAGAAACATATGTGTGTATATATAATTTGTAAGTTACGGAATTTCGCTTTTTTGGTATCGATATATAAGTTGTTTTTTATTTCCATCAGTGAAAATTATAGTTATTAAAAGGTAATTTGCTTGCCAAATTTTGGTTTTTGTATTTTTTGCAATATTTTAAACTGTTTTTGGGTTAAGGGAATATATGTTTTCCTATCTCCTCAATTTTTAAAGTAACGGTATAACTCAAAAACAAGAGCTAACCTAAAAAAACGGTTAGCAGTACTGAATTCAGCGCACCCGAATTAGTTTTACCCACTGAGTGCCCCGTCTGTCGGAAAAAAAGTTTCAAATTCAAGTGTTCATAACATAAAGCACAACGGGACCTTTTCTAGGACCCAAGTGAGTCGGTCTCAGGACCGGCGGCCCTTGTAACATAACAAGCACAGTGTTATGAACAAATAAAATTATATAACGAATTAAAATTATCTACGATTCTTGAGTCTGCAACGCTTTTCCTCAGCACAAATTTTCTTCTTACATTTATTACTTTGTGTTTTATCGTAGTATTTTTTTATTCTTTATTCTTTCTTATTAATGGCAACCGCTCTAATATGGGGAATGTTAGGGAAATGATTGAACTTTGTGAATGACACGGAGTTCCTTTAGACCTAAAAGTCTATAGTTTAGTATATTGTTCAATCCATGGAGTACATAACAAGCCTATACTAGCTTAAGTGTATTTCAAACGACGTACGCAAATATATCAGTTCAATCAACCTAACCCAACCTCCTATCAATCACAGCAATCAGTTGTAGGTATTTGTACTAAAAGCCCATTCAGAATAACATTGAAAACGAAGCTTACATAAAAAAGTATTCACAAAAAAACAAAAGTTTCTATTTTAATTCTTGAATACTAGACCAGGCTGAATTAAAAAGAAAGTCGTGTGGTGCAAAACCTCTATTTAAAAACATAAATTCAATCTTGGTGTCTTTGTTTTTAACCCTAGGGTATAAGCTTTGTAGCCCTAATTTGTGACCCTAATGGTCTGGCCAGACCACGATTGAACCCCCCAGCCATTTGGCTTATTTAAGTAAGCTTAACAACATGTTTTACTTATTTCTTTGTATGGGTTAGTATATAAAAAACAAATTTGCATATTTTATGTGTTGGTTTTATCGTATTCATACAAAATACCCTTTTTCCCAAATACATTTTCTCGATCAGCCACAATTTAATTATTTAATTACATCGTTCGAAAAGCAATTTGAGGCTTTTAAGTCAACTACTTATCAGGAACTTCGACTACTAAGCGAAAAAAATGATATTATTAAATAAAACCCAAATTTCCAAATTACAGCAATCATGTGGAAAAAACTTTTTTGAAACACAACCAATAAACTAATTTTATAACTGCTCCCACTCACAAATATATTTATTTTTAAATTAAGAAAAAAAAATCATAAATATTTGTTTGCGTCAAACACAAATGTGTGCCATAAAATATTTACAGTGTTTTATTTGAATTGATGTGAAACAGAAAAACAATGTTATTTGGGTTTTTGGTTATTGTAACAATAAATACTAAACGACCTTGAATTGAAAAGAGCTCTGGTGTAAAAAAGGATAAATTTGTTGAAATTTTTAATGGTATTTCATGACGAGATGTGAGGGCGATTTTATTTAAATTCAATTTATTGAATTTATATTTGGTCATATTTTCCATTTTTAAAATAAATTTTTAGTTTTTTTTTTTTTTGGTCCGTTCATCTAAATTGAGCAAACTTTGTACAAAAAGTTTTTAATATTTACATAAGCTGTTATTTTCCACTTATATTGACTTATAGTCCATTTAAGCAATTGGCGAATCGGGCAGGAAAAATAAAATTAGAAAAATTTGTTTTGAGTTTTTTGATGTAATTTCATTTCATAGATTACATATATATAAATTAGAAATTAAACATAAAATGGCTTCAATTTGTGTTGACATCAATGAACAAATACTTATTGCAGCGACAAATCTTTGCCTATAGTGTCACAAATTTGTTGCTTAGTTGTAAATTATGTTTTAAGGCATACACTACCATAAACAAAATCATATTAATGCCTAATTTTTAGTTGAAATTAGTAGATTTTTATTTTGATATTAGACGGATAAAAACATTAGCTTAGGTTGGGAAGGAAATTTCTTTAAACAGATTGGCGTCGATATATTTACGTGTAGAAATCGGGGTTATTTTTGATCAGGGTTATATTTCTGGCCCCAGGCCGCAGTAAATCTTATTTTGTTAAACTTTTCAATATATTATTAAAATCAAAATTTCAGTGATGTACATACGCAATATATTATTTCATGGAAACTATCAAAAGTACTAAAAACACAAATTCTACATATTTAACAAGCGTTTCAAACCAAATGTAATATTTGTTTTGTATGACAAATTAATTTCGTGTCCTGTTCTAATTTATTTCATAAACATTTGAATACTAAATATATGTAATTACAACAATTTACATAGAATTAACTCCTTCCGCTCTAAAATAAATTATTGTTTGAAGTCAAAGTTCTACATTTCGAAAGAGCAACATACACATGTACTCGTGTACAAAATAAGAAGTCTACATAACAAGTGGATGGATAATATAATTTAAGAACCATATTGTCCACCCGAATTCTTTATTGTTAAACATGTTGGTTCAAAACATGACTGTACGGTTGATTTTATGTGAGTTTAGCTGTAATAAACTGAAATATTCGAAATATTTTCATTTTGTATGATTGCACATAACACTCTATTATTCTTCAAAGCAGATGTCTAGGAATAATGGGAGATCATCAGTGCGATTCAATGATAAATTTCAACGCTAATAAAATCTATTTACATTAAATTACTTTTTCAGGCTTAAGTTCAACACTTGGTTTGTCACTACTTTTAATTAATATCAATTAAGTAAAGAAAAGTAAAAAATTTAATAGCTAGGTGGACAACTGGCTGTTTCTGGGTAGCAAGCACCCTTCATCAGCACCCTATGAACTTTGGACGTGTCAAATTTCACAATTTGGGCACAGCCGCTTTAACCACTCGGCAACCAAAGCTCACGCAATTTTACCTTCTGTTTGTATACTTAACATAATTAACATAATTAACATTAACCAAAGCAATGATAAAATCGTTTAAATAATTTAACATATAAGTTAATACTTTCGGTAGCGAGTAACACTTTATAAAGCAATTTGTATTCGTTTAAAAACAGCTGTTTTTAAAAGCCGAACGATTAGGAAAATTTCATTTGTGGTCTTTAGTTTAACTTTAATATTATTATTGGAAAAGACTTTGAATATTTAGCTTATGATTTATCCGAAGATCAAAATGTCAGCGGTCGACTCGTTATTAAATGTGCATGTACTAGAGATGTGAGCGTGAGTATTTTTTGGCTCGCGTCACACATGCTCACGAACTGAATAATTTTCTTTATGCCTCAATTCACTCCAAGATCGTTTTTTTTAAGTTTTTCCTTTTGGCCTCAACTAAAATGATTGATTATAAGAATTTCTACAAAAATTGCGTAAAAAGATATACAAAAGTTGAGCAAAAGAAATATCGTAATTTTGATATGAGTAGAGCTGATCTTACTTGATATTGTCCCAGAAAACTTTTGTTTAATATTATCAAAAAAAGGTATGTTTTAATTATATGGCCTGAATTTATTCATAATCACATTTGAATCGATGTTTTTTTTAATTCAAAAGCAGATTTCAGTAGTAACGTATTGCCTTTTATAATGCATTACCTTAATTTTTGTATGGACCTAAAGCGGCAACATTCACACACAATCAAGTGTCAGAATTTTTATCGTGTATGGATTGTTTTTGTGATTGTATCCTTGCCTGTAGTAAATATTAAACTGTAACAAAGTTTAATATTTTTCGGATAGTACCAGCAGGTTGGTAACATGTTTTATGTTGAGAGAAATTGTCAAAGGCAAGCATCTCGGTTTAACAGTTTTAATGCAGTATTTCTGCACAATAAAACGTTCTGAACTTTTAAAACGAAAGCGAACAAGTGAATGCTGTGAGAATAAACATTATGCTTGTCAGAAATTGGCTTTAAGGCAACTAATACCCACATTCATAAAAACTATTGAAGGTTTATTACACGTTTATTTGACAAATATTCCATAGAAATACGTCAAATAAGAGCTTGATAAACTTACAATAATTATTATGAATATGGCCTTAATATTGTACCAGCTTAATAGCTGAATAACTTGATGACATGCTCGATGACAGTTGTCGTGAATGTGCTGTTTTAGATAAAATAAAAGATTCGTAATGCTAAAACAATTTATATTTTTCAACCTTAAGACAGTCTACCTGTACACCCGATAGCTAATATGCTCTTCTATTGTAGCAGAAAGTAGGACGAAGGTAGCCGACAGCTAATTGGGACCCAAATTTAAGACAAAAACAAAAATTCATGAAATGAGCAGTAACGAACCTCATTAATATTTCATTTTCAAAATTTGTCTGTACATGCTTACCCTCTAAAGCCATTCCTATACAAAAAATTGTTTTTTTTATTTTACTCCCTTTGTCCAAACTAGTCCCAGAGCTACTCTGGAAAAGTTAAATATATACTTGACCCTTATTGAGCTTTTTCCCTAACACATTAATTCCGTAACATTTTTCATTGAAGGCATTCCAATCGTCAGATCTAAATAATTTTAGAATGATTATGGAGCAGTTAAATGTAGGACCATCCCCCACTAACCTTTTCTTCTCTGCATTTTTTTCCAACACATCAGTTCAGTATTTTTCTCTCAGGGGCAGCCATAATAAAAATAAAAAAAAAAGGTTGTTTTCATATGAGCCCCAACTCTAGTAGTGACTATGTGACAGCTGTTGCTCATTCTGTAGAAAGTTTTACCTTACACTGGAACTCTGCCCTCGATGAGCTGTCAATTGAACACATCATACAAACAAAATTTTGGACTTATGCGATTTTTTCAAACCTCAAAAAACTAGAGATTCTACTGTTTCGAAACAGAAAAAACATTCAATATGTAACATTTAGATACACAGGTAATTTTTATTGCTAGTTTTCTAAATAAACTAGTTTATTATGCACAAAAAACATATACATATAAATATATTCTCTAATTATTTTTGTTTTTGCAGAAACTGATGCTTTGGATCTCTGGCACGCTGTTTAAAATAAAAAATTAAATTGAAAACCCAATCAAATTATTAAAAGCTAAGCAAACATTTATTTAAAAATAAATACAAATTCAATAATTTTAAATAATAAAAGTTTTATTGTATAACAAAAATAATAATTGATAACAATTGTGAAAATTCAATTAAAAAAAACAACATAAAAAGAAATACATACATATGTATGTATATGTGCACATAAGTGAAAATATGTTTGCATGTAAACCATTTGTTTAATTAATTCATATTCATTAATAGTCAAAATATAAAAAAAAATGTACTCGAACAGAACATGTGTGTTGCGGTTTAATCAGCAATTTTGCAAAAAAGCCATTCATTGAACTGTTATAATTGGCAATTTTATGTAAAAATTAAGTTGCCTGTGTATAAATGAAACTAATTAGTGAAAATCAATATAAACTAATTATTTATTGGTGTTATTCGAAAGACATTCCTCAAGGCACTTGGTTATAAAAACTACAACATACTAAATGATTTTTTAATAGTTTTGAGTTTTTGTAATATATTAAAACAATTAGCCTTAATAATTTTTTTTTTTTGGTGTACGAAACCGTACTCTAGAGTAAAACAAAATGCCATTATATGGCTTAATATAACAATTAGATATTTATTATCGATAAAACTTATGTTAGTTACCTCTTGCATGTTGGCAATATACTGCTTTATAAAAAACTTGTATCAGCGCCTGTAGGTATGTAACTGAAAATAAAGGTTATTGGCCTATTTTCCTGATAGAAACTACGCTAAAGTACACAAACCAGACCAGAGTTTAGTAAAACACATATGAATCACACATACCACGCACAAAGTTAAATACAATAATATAAAAACCATATTTTTCACTTCTGCAGAAACGATTGGCAAAGAGTTCAAATATTTTGTAATAAGAAAATGGCTCTGTCTCTCACTTCCTTCCCAACAAACCCAATTAACTTTTAAACTGAACCCGCTAACAGTATGGCTTATAAAGTTTTGTGTTTCATATCTACAAAAATAGATTAACAAAAAAATTATGGTGTGAATGAGTTTTTGTTATTCATGCATATGAATGTTTTAAAACAAAAAAAATGGTGTTAAAATATGTTTCCTGTAATAGAACATAAATGTGGAATTTAGTGTAAAAAATATTATACCATAGTGCTAATAATAAAATGAAAATCTACCTACAACTACAAGGTTTGCAGAACAGCACAGACACAGCAGCTCTCAACATGATTGCATTTTTGACTCTATTTCTCTGTATGACAAGTAAGTATTGGCAATTTTAAGCATTTCGTATAAAAAATCATACTTATCAGACCACGTTATTTTATCATATTTTATCTTAATTGTTATAAAAAATTTTACGAAACATTAATTGGTGGGCTTTAATAAAAAATTGGTTCATTAACAAAAAAGTTTTAGCTAAAACACCAAAAAAATGTGGAAAAAAATGTTGTAAAGAAAATTTCTGTTAAACTTTTTACACCTTTTGCTTTGTCTCGATAAGCGAAATAAAACAAGCTTAAAATCTTTCAAAGTCTTCAATAAATACAAAATTTATTGGCTGCAAAATGTTTTGCATACTCGAGTTGGGAAACTATCTGCCAACACAGATGGAGCCTGTTTGGCCTAAAAACTTACCCCCTAATTCATAAAAATGATTACAGGCTTATAAGACTGTTGTTTGACATATTTGTATGGAAAATCTGTCAAATAAGAGCTTTATAAACCTGTTATAACTTTTATGAATTAGACGGTTAGTGTAGAATTTCCAGACTTTTTACCAATTTTCTTTGCATTGATGCCACTGTGCATCGATCGGTTGAGTATTTAATAAGTACAACAGAAGAGTGATCTGAAGATAACTCAAAGCATGATTTTATATTCAGATAATCATGCCTAGTATACTTGATGAGAAAAAAGCCCAGAAGATCTGGTCTTTTTTTAATGTGATTTAGCCCAGAGGTAAGCTCTTTAGTACTTATAAATTTGCATTTATTTATGGCCTCTAGTAAGCTATTTTCTTTCGGTAGCATTAATCGAGAGCCTCAAGTTGCATTTTTAGAATTAAAGTCTCCGCCCTCGTTAAAATGGTTACCAAGGGATTTAAGAAGTTCAAGATATTCAATTTTTGAGTTATCATATCTTGGGGGGCAGTAAACAGTAGATAGCAAAAATTTACCGTGTAAGGCCTTTATTAATGCGGAAGTTGTTTGCTTTAAAAAGTACACTTGATCGTGCTATATGCTGTATTGTTGCTCTACCTCCATGAGCTTGCTAGGATGATTATTGTAAAATAGTGAGTAGTTCTGTATGGCTATAAATATCTACTGTGTAAGCTGAGTTTCGGACACCAGTAATATATCTACAGAGAAACGGTTTGATAATGGCTTTATTCCGGGTGTGTGTTGGTTAAGTACATTAGCATTCCTGATTATAATATCAAGTTCACGTTTTCTGTCCATCATGTTTGATACTTGAGAAATCCGTTGCTACATCGTTACTTTGAGGTCTTGCTTATAATTATTTACCTGCCGTGTACTGGGGCTGGTTAGAAATTAATTTGTAGGACTGGCTGTGAAATATTTTCGGTTTTGCTACTATCGGACGTTACCTGTTATCTAGGTACTGGTTTCTGTGCTATTACTTGATCATAAGTTATTGAAGAATTTGTACTATTTGTTACGTTTTAAAAATGCTCAGCTTTTAAATATTTTTGTTCTTTTGCGGGTGTTATTTATTTCTTTCTTATCGGTGAGAAGTGCTTTATTTCAAGGTTCTTGTATATTATATAGCCTTTCCAATTTGCGGTATGATTTTTATCACACAGTACATATTTTATATTTTAATTTTTTCCATTTTATCAGACAATCGTCTTGCAAACTCCAGCTCCTTTAACACAAAAAGGATATTTGATGAAAAATCTCCTGGTGTTGTCATAGATCTGGAAACTTGTGCCTTAAGGCAAGGTTAGTGACAAAAGTACTCAAGGTCTTTACATGATTGGTATGCTACAAATAATTAGTTTTTGTACGACTAAACATAAAAAAATATTTTAAAAGCATAGAAAACGAGATTAATTTTAAATACATATGTAGTGCAATAGTGACTTGTCTTCAAACGTTTCTCATTCTAATTCAACCTGTATCTGCATTAGTCTGAAAAGTTTTTTTTGTTTGTTTAAAATTGTTTTGGCCTATTCTTCCATATAATTTTGTTATTTATTTTCTTTGTGCATTTCATATTTGTTTTTGTACCGCTATGTCTTTTGTTAGGCAAAACGCTGGTACTCGAAATGCAACCGCACGCAGTTCACCAGCCACCATACCCACTCAGCAATGACAACAATTGGATAGAACGGAACACCAAGCAAATTAATCAGAGAGTTATTTTTGAGCTAAGTCACTATTTTTGTAAAATAATATGTTCCAAGTCTGCATATTATGAAAGTAAGGTGGTCTACGCGTCACAATTGAAAAGTCATTTTAAGTATACTTTTTGCAATACTCACGTTAATTCAGAAAAACATTTCTTGACTGAAAAATAAGTCGAATTGCAAAACTGATTTCTTTTATTCGTGCTTTTAAAAGGCACTTTGTTATACTACCGGAAACCATTAACGTATTTCTTTTGCAGGAAAGGTATGAAAACATGATAAAGTAAACGATTTTCAATATTTTTCCTTTTATCCTTTTAATTTTTATTTCTTTAAAAACCATTTCATATTTTTCGCCTTCATTCATTTAAGTCTTTCAGAATTGTAGATGCTTACTTATAGAGAGTCAACTTTTGCTGACACAATTTTCTTTGCAGTGCAAAGTTGTTTTTATTTACGAGTATGAACTATAAAATGTTTTAATTTTGCGTGGTAAGATTGGCAATTTATTAAACAGAAAATCAGAGTTAACAGCCTGTATTGAACGCCACCAATTTTCAGAAAAAAAGGAACACAACAGTGAGGAAATTATTGAAGAGGGGCAGAGTGGGTCAATTAGACGGGGAAAATGCGGATATTGTCTGAGACCACAGTTTAAGTGTTTGATATGTCAAAATTATTAATGCTTGGTGTTCTCATACAGTAAGTGAGTGGCATTAATTCTGAAGAGAATAACAGCAAGAAGATAGCTTGTTTTCTATAAGAAATATTTTTCTTCAAATATGAACTTAATTATTTATTTGAAATGTATTAATTCAGGTCCAAAAATGAACCTTTAAAAAAAAATATATATAGACAGCTGAAAAATACAGCAAATATTTTTTTTTTTTGAAAAGGTTCATTTTTGGACCTGAATTAAAATATTTTTCTTGTAAGCAATTTATTTGTTGAGCTCTTGTATGCAAAGTGTTGCCATTCTTAAAATTTTATTTCTTAAAATTATATTAGCAAAGTAAAAAGTCATAAAACAACAAAAGTCATTCTAATAGGTAAGAAGTCGTCGAATTTATGCAAAAAAAAAAAAAGAAAAAAAAATATGATGCACCAATACTGAAAATTTTTAAATCTTAACATGTTTAATGCTTATTTATATACATAAATATTTTTGGAATTAGCTTCAAGAGTCTCGATTATGCTGCGAAATTTCATAACACAATATCAATGAAACAGATCTGGAGCTTAACATCTTTAATTAAAACTTTTTTAACTTTTCTCAAACTTTATCATTTCTTTGGTTTTTTTTTTTTAGCAAAAAATCGGATATAGCTTAGAGTACCATAAAAGTTTTGATATGGGGTATACATGAGATTAAAATGTCCATGTTTGTTGCACTTCTAAACCACTCATTGTACCTAGCTTAGACACACTGTTTGCTCAAGAGACAAAATTAGCCTGAGGTGTGTTGAGTATAGTTTAAAAAATTTTAAGCAGGATATGCACTAGTTCCATATATATTGCACTGCTTATTGCTAGTACAAATATGATGTGCCGTAAGTTGCTTCAACAAAATAATTAAGTCCAGTCACTTCCCAAAATTAAAGACTAGTTAAAGACGACTAAAAAATATATATTGTACTTTTCTTACCACACCCCTTGACCTCTACCTTTTACTTCTTTGCGCATTTGAAGTTTTGTTATTTTAAAACTTTTTTAAATATGAACTTAATTATTTATTTGCTTTAAGAGCCAATTGAAATGTATTAATTCAGTACCAGATGAAAAAGATAGCAAACATTTTGTAAAACGGGTTCAGTTTTGGACCTGAATTAGATCTCTTTTGGTAATAAATTAATATAAATGTGTTTGGAGCAAAAGTTTCATAGTTTCATATCACCTTCTTACCTTTCGCAAATAGTCTCAATTATGGTATGTAAAGTTAAATTTTAATTTGACGATAGAATCAACAACATTTTGAAACAAAAATGTGGGCACAAAAGTATACAAAATTTTGTAATCAGACTACAAACAAAGCAGTTATACAACTCTTAATATAATTAAAAATTCACAGTGAATAAGAAACTAAAAAGGCGACCTCAAGGGTTGTGGCTGTGGCTGGAAAAAAAGTATTTAAACAATAAAATAAAAATGAAAGGACCTAGAGTCAATTTACATACATACTTAAGAAATACTTACAGGCATACGTAAACAAAAGTGGAAAGCGTTTTTTTTTTTTTTCAATTGAAAAATTCAATGTTAACAAGGCGTTTGATAATATTGTTAGAAGCATTTCTAAACAAGAAAATGAAAGAAAATCAAAATTATAACTTTTTAATGTAGTTTTACTGCTTCTGTTTGGGTATGGTTTTTCAGTGGAAAAGCCATGCGGAAGAAACCGTTCCCATTTCCGTTCTGATTTAGGTATGGCTGTCACTAAACTAAGGCCCGAAGTAAAAAGTATCCTATTTTCTGAACACTTCAACCTTATGTTTTAGACCTTGAACAAAGATTTTCCAACAAAACCGGTTCTAAAGGGATTTACGATATTTGCTGTCCAAATGTGTTTTGAGTATTAACTGGTTTGAAGATAGAAGCTAAACTAAACTCGTACATATCTTTAGAAAGCGGCGTTGCTATGTGTCGCCAGAATATTAGACGATTTGGTGAATCTTCCTTGTTTGCCCTTTAGTAACTACACGGTCTGCCATCGAACGTTTTTTTTCAACTAGTGCTTATTTCATGAATGGTAACACTTAGCTCATGTCTGATTCGATAGATAATTAGTTTTATCCTTCCGCTGAGCGAATATGGTTGTGTATACGCTTCGCTAAGTAGGCCTGCCCTTACAGAAGATGCGGATTTTGCAAAAAAAAATCATCTTTTCAGATGAAGCTCATTTTGATCTTGGCGGGTATGTAAACAAGCAAAATTATCGTTTTTGGGGCGCAAAAATCCCGCACGCATGCATTGAAAAGCCGATGCTCTCAAAACGAATCACTGGATTTTGGTCCAGAGACAAAAGTGTATCATTTTTCTTCGAAAATGAGCAAGGAGTGGCCGTTGTCAATGTTGAACGAATTTTCGTTTACAAAAATTGAAGAGGAGGTTATTGGCAACATTTGGTTTCAACAGGACGGCGCTACGTGCCACACAGCCGAAGCTACACTCGATGTTTAGCGCCGTTTTCAAAATAAAAAAAGTTATTTGTCGGGCCCTTTATATTTTACTATGGCATTTACTGTTGAGTACCAAAACTTGTTCAGGAAGGCGTACAAGCCTAATCTCTTGAGAAGTCGTTTTCCACTATATCTGGGCTATACATGATTTTTTGGCACCAAAACTTGTTTCAGTTCGCTAACACGCCCAACTTATAGAGAAATCAGTTTTCGCTATGTCTTATCTATATATGTATATATATGGTGCGACAGCAAAAGTTTTTGTTTTGTATCTTTGGTTATTCATATTTTGTTATGACATCTACTTTTTGGCACCAAAACTTGTTTAGTTTATTGAGAAAAAAGTTTTCAGTTTATCTGCAATGTCGAAAGCTTTAATTATTTTTTTTTGCTTTAAAGAAGTATATTTTATTTTAGTGTCTACCGTTTGGGGCAAATGCAGAATTGAATTCACTTACACGCCTAATTTCTTGATAAATTTGTTTGCATTACATCTATATACATATAGAATGACATACATTTTTATTTTTCTTCTCCCCTTGGAAAATCGGTTTTCTCTATATCTTGGTTATATCTGCGCCGCTGTCAAAAATTGTTGCATTAAATATGCTCACTGTGCCATACTATCAACTTTGTGGTGCCAAACTTGAATCAACTTACACCCGTTTCTCTCTGTTTTGTTACATCTTGTATATATATGTTCTGATGGCGAAAATTTCCCTATTTGTCTTTTAATTACCTCCCGTGTTTTTCTGGATATATCTTAGCTAGTCGTAAGCTAATTTTATTGAATTGTAATAGCAAATACCTAGCATGATATAAAATAAATTGCCATCACAAAAATGTTTAGATTTAAGTAGTTTTCTCAGACACGGTATTTGAATGCAGTACAGACGGAGGACAGACGAACGTTGTTAAATTGTCCTCTCAATCAGCACTGACTTAGAATACGTATACTTTATCTGGTCGGAAATTGAAACTCAAGAAAGTTACAAACGGAACCACAAACTAATATATACCTTTAAGGCATTTGTTAAGGGTATACTTAGTACTGTGGTAAAGGATGCAATGAACGATATCGTCAGTCAAGCACGTAAATTCTTAAATTTGGTTTTCTGATGAGCTTCAATTCAATAGCTGAAAAGTAAGAAAAACTTCCAAAAACTTCTTTGAAAATAATAGCAAAACAAATAGTTTTTTTTTCAGTTGCCCTCACAAAAATATATTTCTTTGCTTTTTGGAACAAAGCGAAACCAATGCTTTATTTTATAAAAGTGAATACGCACATTTACTTTTCACTCCTACCTCGCTATTCGAAAAGAAAAAAAAAGTGTATTTAAGATACAGAAATGCTTTTCTTTTAATCGAAAGTTCATATGTACTATGTATATACAGACTATTTTTGTGAAAAGATATATTGAGAAAGAAACAAAAAAAAAAAAAAAGCACGATATAAAATGAATAAAGAATAAAAATGAGCAGCAACAGATGCTCTTCTAAAAGGATGCAAAGAAAATTCTGCTATTTAAATTCTTGGCTTTACCTTGTGTGCCAATGAAAGCTTGACATTTCAATAGGGCAGTTTTGCAATCATATTGTGCAGTCTTTTCACTCCATTATTCCAATAAATTAAATACGAATTCAGTTCAATGTTTATGGTCAAATGAATCTAAGTGCTGCCATCCATGTCATTTCTATTTTTTGTTGTACTTTTTACATAAAATTATTCATAAATATGTATGGCAGTAATAGAAATAATGCAAAAGAAAACGCATTTAGTAGTACGTTAGTGATGTTGTGAATATCGATTTTCTCATACAAACACAAATGTAAATTTACCAGCTGAAAATTAGCGTCGCTCAATATTTCGAATTCATTTGGAAGAAATAATAAATTAGTTTTACTATCGACATGTCCTTAAGTACATAGATATACATTTGATGTATTTATATGTACACAAATAAAATGACAGCTAATGCTTTAGCTTTCAGCTATTTTAGTTTAATACTTTTTTACAACTATTTAGTATTGCCATAACTTTTTCGCAATCACTTTTTTTTATGTGTTTTGAATAAAAATAAGTAGACTACATGTATGTATTTTGGTGCTCTAAGTCCATATATGTTCTCACTCTTTCTATATCATGTAAGCATTTTTTTTATGGGCGTGGCTAATTTTGCCCCCTATATTATAGAGTTACACCCATATATTTCACTATAATTTAGAAGGCCCTTCTCCAATTTTAGTAAATAGCACACTTAAAGATGAGCTATAAAATTTTATTTCAAATACTGGTACACCATTTGTTGCTATCTTTTTCCGTTTCAAAGTTATTGAAAAATCAATGGTAAAAATTTTTTTTTTCATACAAAATTCGCTTTTTTTTTGTTTTTAATATTCAATAAAAAAATCAAAAACTCTATAATTTAGATTGCTATATATTTGTTTAGTATTCGCCGTAATATTATATAATATAAAAATCAAATACTCGGCTCTTTGAATGGAAAAATGCATCATGTTGATAAAATATATCGTTGTGTGGGAAGAAATATGCGCAAAACTTTGAGCATTTGTAGTGCGATGTAATGCGATAATGTATGCGAGCTTTAAGCATTGTGGGTTATATTTTACAGGGGAAATGAATAGATATTTGTGTCATAAGCGTCTATAAGCGTGCATGTTTAGTATGCAAATTGAATTTAATGCATTAATAACTTAAACAAATGTTGAAAAAATTTATATTTCCTATTTGGTGAGGGAATATCTGTTTGATTTACAATCAACAAAATAATTGGATTAATTGGAATTCACAATTAATGTTTGCTTATTAAAAGGTAATTCTTACGCACAAAATGAATCAAACAGTTTCCCAGAGATTATTTGCTCAATATCTTCTGCGTTAAAGTAGTTCATATGATTCTATTGGGTAAATCGTTTAAGTAAATTGTGCAGAGCTTCAAAATGTCTGAGTTATGCAAAATGTGGACTGTGCTTACAGAAAATTTCAAAAAGTAGCACAAAAAGTCGTTTTAGAAAAATAAAGCTGAGCAAATTTATAAGAAAATAACAAAGAAAGAAAATATGATTTTAGACAAAAAATTTACTGCAAAAAACAAGTGGAGCAAAGTTTTTTCTACCGGAAATTTTTGTTTGAACATTTTTCTCTTAATTCTCATCGACTTTTTATAGGCAACAGAATTCAGAGTTGAATGTTTGAACATTTTTTCAAAACTATTCAAGTCTACTGCTGGGTTGCTTGGCACCAACGCAAATATATCGTTTTTTTTTTCTGAAAGAGATGTGCATTTTTTAGTTTAGACGGATTAAGATGAAAAAGAATAGGCCTTCTATTAGTAAGGAAGAAAAATTAATAAACACTTTGCTAATGTGCATTTTTGTGTAAATGTAGATTGACGTTGACATCCTGGGAATACATACACTGTGCGAATTTTGGCTCTCTATCTCTTACGGTTCGAGAAATATAGCTGTTACTCTACGTTGTAAAGGGACACCTGGTAGTTTTACAGTTGTTGTTGTTATTTTGCATTTGTTGCGGTGAAGCATATTCACATATGCTCCACATATATTATGCAAATGTCATCTGTCTCTCACGGTTCAAGAGTAACGGCTAATTGTTACTTCACATTGTATGGGGACACCTGGTAGTTTTCGACTTGTTGTTGTTTTTAGCATTTGTTATTGTAGGACATATGTGACTACATATATTGTGCACACTTAATCTCTCTGTCTCTTACAGTTTGGAAGTTACGACTAATTTTTACTTTACGTTGTATAGGGACACCTGATAATTTTCGACTGGTTTTTGTCTTTATCACTTGCTAATGTAGAGCATCTATAAGTACATATACTGTACGAATTTTAGCTATCTATCTTTTACGGTTCGAGAGTTATAGCTAATTGTAACTTTTCGTTGTATAGGGACACCTGGTAGTTTTCGATTTGTTGTTGTTTTTAGTATGTGTTGGTTGTAGCGGCAAGATACAACAACATCCTGTGAAAATTTCAGCTCTTTAGCTCTTACCGTTTCAGAGAATGGACACTGTGGCGGACGGACGGATATACGTAGTTGTCTCGGTAATAGGGTTCCGATTCACGCTAATGAGTACGGAACCCTAAAAAAAATCAAAATACCAATGGAAGTATGTTTATATTATAAAACAATTTTAATTGATAAAAAATTTGTTTCCTGAGAAAGTAATCCATCCGATCACCTTCCTCTTGGCATGTGCGAGATTTTTTGCTAACGGTGTTTCAGGATTGAAACACGATTACTCTTAGCTGTGTTGTCATTCATATTTTATGGTTATCTCTAATATGGAAATATAAATATTTTGCGACACCCAGATCCAGAGACATTTTCCATCTCAGAGTAACTGCAATTTTACGTCCGAACGTATTTTCCTGCCATTTCGCTCTCTCCAAAATTATAGAAACTTAACAAATAAGTTCTACTCTGAAGATGATATGCAAAGAAAATATAAAATGAAAATTGGATGTATGGGCAAAAGGGACATTTATCGACAGTAATATCGTTAAAAAATTATGTTTAATTTAATTTTTAATGATGACATCTAGTTATCAACGCATATTTTAAAATTTTTGCACTTAACGGTCGCTTCCTAGTTTTAATTACAAATTTGACTTCACAAATTTGCGTGATGGTAACTAACATCAATTATTTCATAAATGTCACTCGACTTTTTTCAGCTGATAATTTTTTAGAATTTCATGACATGAAAACGACATTTTTATGCATGTAATTATCAGTCTTTGAATACGAGTAACTGATTTTATGTGTTTTTTGTGTAATTGTTTTATTTAAGGCTTCAGGAAAGAGTGTGTGTGTGTGTGTGTGTGTGTGTGTGTGTGTCGGAATTAATTTAGGCCACAATGTAAAACCGCATTTAGTGTTTTCATCCGTTTTGAAATGTGTATGTGTCAGCAGTATAAACTTAAGTGAATAAGTAGTGCTGGTAACATAAATGTATGAAAAAAGAAATTAATAGGAAAGCTGTAGGTTTGTATAATTGCATATCTAAAAGTACATAGTATCTGCTCTTGCAATCTTTTTCTGTGGGT
Organism: Sturmia bella; assembly: GCA_963662145.1. Classification (NCBI taxonomy): domain Eukaryota; kingdom Metazoa; phylum Arthropoda; class Insecta; order Diptera; family Tachinidae; genus Sturmia; species Sturmia bella. The sequence goes on from OY759169.1 coordinate 40,527,079, forward strand.
GTGTATTTGATGTGGTTTTAATAAGAGTAGTTATTTTAACCTTTTAATTTCAGTTCGCTGCGCATGTTCACTAATGCATAATTTATGTATGATGGCATTTAAGACAAAAATAACAACAATAAAAATCATACAAAAATAATTAAAATTTAAACACGACAACTACGACCACATATGTAACACTAACATAAACAGGATTGTCAAGCAAAATAAATTAGTTTTTATATAAATGCATATTTATTGCACTAAACAAGTCTATATAAACAGTAACTAAAATGTGAATTCTCTGAATTGAGTGTGGATGTATCAACTCATAAGCAATGAAATAATATAATTATATTTAAAGCAACTTTTCATGACAGGTTGAGCTTTTAGTTAAAGTGCGTCACTTAACTAAATATTCATGCACAGTGTGCATTTCTCAAGTATCGGGAAAATTTTAAAATTGTTACACTTCTTGAATGGCGCTTATTTTAATTGGGATTCGCTGTTCCATTAAATCATAAAAAATTATTTTCTCATTTTAAGCCAGATGTTTTTAAAATATTTTTAAATGTTTTTTAAATTTATTTTTATGTATTTATATTATATTGTATTACGATGTATTATATTTGTACTAAATTTCACAATTTCAGCATTGCTGCTTGAACCAATCGACCATTAAAGCTCATGATATATGATTTTCCATTTGTGTACTGAATTGACTTCAACGAAAGCAGTGATATTTATATTATTGTCTCTGTTGGATGATTTTTTTATTATCTCAGAAGATTATTTGTTACCTTTTCTTTTTGATTTGAGCTCATGTTTACTTAATGTGAGTTCGAGATGCTCAGTATACAATTTTACTCCTCTTTACTTAGCTAATATGAATAAAAATAGGGATCTCCTAGGAGTTGAACTTGAGGCAATTAACAGCCATACAGATAATATTATTTAATTTTTAAATAACAGCTTGAATATATCAATATACAATTTTTATTTAACTAGTCGCACCTTACTGTACAGTAGATTTTATGTTCCTTTGAATTCGAAATCACGCTCAAGCTATAATTTATAAATTATTGCTTGTAATTTAGGTAATTAAAGGAGTGATTTAGATAATTTAAGTTTAGCTGTGTAAGAGGTAGTTGTTTCAACCCTACACATTTCTCACCAGCGCCAATTGAATGGACTAATAATGTTCTACATCTAATGAAAAAATATATTGAAATGCAGAGCTGCTTTCTTTTTCCCTAAGAAAGTATCAATCCACCTGAAAGAAAAAAATAATGTAAAACCGCTTATCGAGACGCTTCGGCATTATATAATTTTTACTCGCAATGTGTCCCTTGGCAGGTCTCTTAGTATGCTAAGTTTACCTCGAAACACCCTAGAACCACTAATATCACATCCATGTAATACCATATCTATATTAGTGAACCTACGTATATTGTTTCTATCACTATATTTCTGCAAGAACTATAGGTACAAAATTATTTCTTTTAAAAAACGTATTCGTTGAAACAATCAGACCCTCGTAAACTAAAGAGTTCACGGATCTTGTTTCCGAAACCCGTACCTTTTTAAGCACTGTGTTAAATTAGCCAGTAGAACGCACAGTGTACTACAGAGTACGAACAAATACCCCAGAAATACTTTGCAACAAATATTCTACAGATATTTTTCCTTCCAGCTACAACGAAGAGCTATTCATACCAAATGTTCCTAAATTCTACTCCCTCTTTCGTCCCCCTAAAACATATCTTCTTGATTCTGGTGCAATGCACTGCGTAATTAGAGACCATTCCCTGAGTTTAACGCTCAATAGATTTAAAAAATATAGGAAAGAAGATGTACGTTATAAAATAAGTTATATTTATATAAAATAAATTATATTTGAAAGAAATATATCGTGTTCATATTAAGCATTTAGGAATGCAGTTTGTTATTGTATACTTATTTAAAACGTATTTTTGCTCGGTCATAGCTCTAATTGGAAGAGGCATTGAAGTGTTAAGAGTTCTGTAACAGTACGCCAACATGTAAAAAATAAGTCAGTCAGACAAAGAAAGTAATACACGTTCGCTTGAATGATAAAAAGCAACTCAACGCACCAAAGATTTGCCTTGATCTTTTTTTTTTTTTGTTTTGGTTGTAGTATTTTTTTTTTATTTTAGTATTTTTATTATATTTGTTTTTTTTAATTTAATTTATTTTTGGGCCACTTTGACCCAAGAAAGCTGTAAATGCATCAAATGTTAGGTGAAGAGAAAGCACAAGAAAATTTACATTATTTTGTAGGCATACGATTACTTTTAGTCCTGTTAAGGATAACAAAATTAACTAAAGTAAAAAATTAAGCTTGAAAATAAAATTGGGAATTTTGACCCAAGCAGACCCAGATTTTATGTTTCGTTTGTGACTTAACGCCTCCAAGTCACAAACAAAGCATAAAATCTGTTAGGCAATTCGGACATAGAGTCGTTAAATAAGAGTTCACAGCAACATCGGTGTAGTCTTTAGTATATGTCCCTTTCGATATTATTGTACAAGACTTTTGTAAAACTTGCATGCCTAGTAAGTGGCTTAGTAGGTGGGTAAAACACTAGACTGCAAACGAGTAGCTTACGCATTGCTTTTGTTTGATTTTGTGATATAAATATCTTAGCTAAGGTTTCCGAAGTGTCAAAAAATCCAATGGTAATTGCATGTGTAATTACCTCAAAAGAGACAATTCACACAATATTTTCTTCTTTTTATCCCATTTTATTACACCTGTCAACAAAGTGACAATAAGTAATTCGATGTATTTAATTGGACTGTTAGTTCACAACATTTGGTTCACAACATTTGTTCATTTAATGTTGTATTTTTTGAAAAGTGATTATGGTTTACTACTATTGTGGCAAGTGTTGTCAAAATCTTACAACACATAATAAGATGTTGTCAAAAACTTATGACACCTAATTAAGTGTTGTCTTGTTGATGTTACAAGTTAAATTACGGAAAAATTATAAATGTTGTGAGTGTGCATATGAAATATGTTTTGCAAAAATGTAAGAAACAATTTATTATTAAAATTTATTAACAAAATATAAATAAAAATGCATCTCTACACATAATTATTACAAATTTTTGGATTACAAAAGTTTTATTTTGTATTTTGTAGTTTCAATGGATTTAATCTGCAATGTCCAAACTTTTGGTCCTTTCATTGTTATAACCGAATTAAACATCAACATTTACATACATTTTTATGGCTTGGTTTGTATTTTTCTAAGAAAAATGTTTTTCTTTTTCATTCTTTTTATTTTTACTAATGCATTTCTACGCGGTAGTTGCGGTGTTATATGAAATACAACACCAAAAAAATCTAATGTCTTTTGGTGGTAGAACTTGACAAAGAAATGTCAAAATTTATTGTTTTTCGCTTGTGTTTGTGTAATGAGAGTAACACATGCGTGCATCTTTCTGGAAGGGTTGCTTTACCTGGTAGTTTTTTGTATGCAGGCATGTATTTTTGCGGAAAAATGATCTAGAAATGAAAAACAACTCTGTGACATATGAACTATAATCACAAAAAGAGTTGTAAGTTGTGTTGTAAATCTAACAACACAACATTTAGATGTTGTGAACCATAAGCGGGGGGTAAGACAACTTATACGGTTACCATTAAAACTAGTTTCTTTGGTACATGTCGCTTAAGTCTTCCGGGTGCCAGAGTTTTCCCTGTTGGAATGTTGTAATAAGCGATTTGCATGGTTAAGGCTGTTGTCACGGATAGCTTATTTAACTGTTTTCACTTTTAGATCTCGTTTTACTTTGCTATTCATTTATATCAAAAGCAAAAGCAAAATAGATTAGCTTTTACTAGAAAGCAATGGGGACAATGGGAAAATTGTTACTGTGTAAAAAAATATTAACCCATGCATTGGATGGTAATTTTTTTGTTGTAAAAATTTTAATTACCATAAAATAATAATTTTTATCACATTAGCCCATTTTATTTATATTATTGACACATTTAAGCACAAAGTTTTATATCCTGATATGCTTTTATCAGTACACCGGCGGTGTTTTATTATAAAATCTTAAATTCTGATAAGACAGAAACTTATTTGGAGGAAAATTTTAATAACAAAATCCTTTACGAAAAAAAAAACATTAAACTAAAATTGCTACAAAGTAATAAAAAATTTATTTTTTGATGGGAAAATAAGCAATGTAACTAAGTTTGGCAAACCAAACTTTTTTTTTTAATTTTCAAACTTCAGCTTGAAATGAATTAATAAAACGCGTCGCCGTTTTTTTGCCTTCGAGATTACTTGATTGACAAGAGTATAGCTTTGCTTTTTATCAACGCTTCAAAAGTTGTTGTTGTTCTTTGAAATTTTCTTATTTTGTGTATATACTTATTGCTTTTGGGAATTTTAATTAATACTTACATATATTTTATATTAAAAGCTTTGATCGATTAATATTTTTTTTTTTTTCAGATAATAAACATACATAAAACCCATGCGATTAACTCCACTGTATTTCAGATATAATTATTGTTATTCATAAACTCATACAGCCACACATGCCATTATTTTGTTAACAAAATTTATGATTACAATTATCTTATAAAATTTATGACACTTTATGCCAAAATTAATAAATTTTGGCTTAATTGTTATACGTTATTCTGCTGTATTATTATTCGACAAAGTTGGGAGTGATGATAAAAATCATGTGCAAAATTGCATATTTTGCATCAGCACATCCTTATTGTGTTTAATTTTGGTATTTGTTTTGCAGAGAGAAAAAACAAATTTTTAGCAAAATAAAAATATAAAATAAAGAAAAGAAAATTAAATTTGTATGGTTGTTAAAAATATAAATATAAACATATATACATTTGTATATGCTTCTTAAGTCTGTATCAGTAAAAATAAAATCGCTAAATTAAACAAAAAACTCTCATGTGATATCATGAAAAAACGACGCATTTAAAGTTAGAATATGTGCCAAGAAAGTAAAAACAATGAACACAAACAAAATAATAAATTGTTTTGTCTGCCAGTCTGGCTGGATTAGTTATCCAGCGCAAATTTTCTGCAATTGCTGCAGCCAGCGTAAGAAAATATGAAACGCCAAACAGGTCGGACGCCAAAATCGCAAAAGTCTGCACTTGTTACAAAAAATGCTGGAAATAACAATATTTTTTCACAAAAAAAAAAAAAAAATGACCATTAGCGTACACCGGTTTAACTACGCCCGAGTATTGCTAAATATACTGGCGGATACAAAAATGATTTTTTTGTATGATATGTTTAACTGTTATCGGTTCTATGTAATATAATATAGAATTTGTATCGGTATAAGGTGTCATGGGATACAATATTATCAGTTACTTTATTTTTATTTTTTGGACCAGTAAACAGGTGACCACCCCTATATATGCAGTGCACTGTACCGGAACTAAGAAAATCGGTTTTCATGGGGGGAGAAAAGAGGGAGTATACCTTGTGTATATTTGATTTGAATCTTCCCAAATTTTAAGTTGAAGGAAACACGTCTGCAGGCAGTTTGTGCCACAGACGGTCCGCATGATACGGCTGAAGGACTACTGGAGCTGGTAGCTGATAAAAGTAAATTTCTTTAGCTTGGTGCACAAACGGCTATTGTGAATTCGACCCAACTCCTCTCAGCACCACTGTCAACTTTCAACAATTTTAGAACTGTCCCTTTAGTTATTCGGTTTCTTTCTCTTTTAGATCGATATCTTGTGAAAACGTATGCAAAGTGTAGTTTGTAAGAGCAGTTAATTTTATTATAACTATTAAGGACATTTAGTAAAATTAAAAGCAATTTTTACTACATTTCATTAATAAAATTTTACTATTTTATAAATGATAGATTAAAAAAAAATACAGATTTATTAGCGATTGGTTTTACAACATCATGGAATGCCCAGTGTTTAAATATCTTCACTACAAGTAGCTACAGCAACGAAAAAATATTTAATAGTATAGCTAGAATGTATTTAAAGCTAAAGCTTCGTATAGACGGTTGTCAGATCTTACAATATTGTAAGACCTAACAACGTGCTGGTAATTTACTAGAAATACAAAATTGTCAGCGTTAAGAAAATTATCAGTTCAGATAATTGCAAGAAAATCTTACAATCTCATTGCCAGACAATTGCCTGACAATAAATTTAGCTACCAACGAAAATAGTCAGCTTACACGGATGTAAGATTTTCTACGTATTACAAATTGTCAGCCAATTGTCATTATCAAAATACCCACACACACATGCCATTATTCATTCTTTATTTTTCTCTCTCAATAACCATGTTTTTAATTTTTTTTTTCTCTATTCTGCAACCTTTTACCTCTCGTACTCACATTTTTACTATTCTCTTGTTTTTTCTCTCGTTTTCGTACACACACATTTTTCTTTAACATTCTTTGTCATAACTCTGACAATGACGCCATTGTAAGGTGTTGAGAATTTGTGCATCTTACAATATGCCAATGCCTGACAATGTACTAGCAATGATGATGCTAAAGTGTTCAGACGACTGAGAGTTAACTGACAATTAATTGTTAGGACGGTGGTATGTCAATGCGTTTGCTTACAATATTGTCAGGAAGAAATTGTAAGTTCTCACGATTGGTTAAACATATTCTATACATTTTCTGACAATATTGTAAGATCTTACAATCGTCTATACGTAGCTTAATAGCCGTTCTTTTTCTATTGCCTTATTGCTACCGCTACTTTTATTTTTCGATAGAAAAAGTTGCAGTATTATCGCAAAAAATAACAATTTATAGCAGCGTAGTTAACAATTTTTTTTTCTTCTAACTACCATCAAATTTTAGAAGCAGTAAGAGCAGTTATAGTTTTGAATTTGTTGCTTCTATGTATTAGTCTAAGTAGTTGTAAAAGCAGCATATATAGTAGTATATGACGTAGCACTATAATAAAATTTACGCAGTACGAATGCAATAACATTGAAATAGTAATCAAATTTGTTGCCAATATTTTGATCTGTGTGTGTCTTTCCTGGGTTTGCTATAATATTAATAAGTTTCTTCATGCTATACCTTTTAGAAAATTTTCACAAGCACCAAAGCAGTGTTAAAAACGACGACCTGAATACATTTTTTATAGAAAATTGAAAAACAGGGGAGTTAGATGTGACGATTTTACGTAATTTTGACGTAATTTTGATCAAAAAACATTAAAATGACGTTTGACGTTTTTCTTCACAGAAGCTCTTGTATTTTGGCGTTTTTCTAGCTTCGCTCCTTTTTTTAAATTTATGACAACTACGAGAAAGTAATTGAGAGAAAACTTAAGAAAATGTTTATACATACTTTAATTTACTCCAGAAATAAAAACACTAATGACAGCATTCCTACGATCGCTTACAACAATCATATGTATGTTAATAGAAGTAAGTATTATCACTATGAACTATATACATAATATCAACCTCTATATAAAATTTGAATTTGTATGGCAGTCAGATAACATAACTTTACTAATTGTAGTACTGCGTTTACCTTGTCTAAAAAATTATGATAAATTATATCCATACACCAGGGATCACAGAACGTTTTGTCAAAGGAAAAAATTTTTTTACCAAGGGATGAAGTTTAACTTGGTGTACACGTAAAAGAAAAAAATGTCGCAGTGTAGAATTGACGTTGAAATTTAAAACCAACGTGTAAATAAATGTATTTAATTTTATGTTGAGTTATACTGTCAAATAAAGAAATGATTTGACTTGGAAATTCAGTTCTAAATAATTTGAATTTAATTAATCGATCCGTTATTTTAAATACAAATACTTCTATAATACACTTGTTAATTTTTTTTTCCTAATTTGGTATCTAAGGAGAAGTACCAGGAAGTTGAAAACGAATTAAGAGAAAAATGGATTTTTAATTTAAATAAAAGTTCAAGCGATTTTAATATTTTTTGGAAACAAATCAAGTCAATGAAGTTATGAAATAATGAACCGGCTTTTCCTATCTTATGTGGTTTTATTAACGATTTAATGGTTTTGCCAAATTCATCTGCTAATGCTGAACGAATTTTTGTCAAACTAAAAATAAAACTAAAATTAGAAATTTCTTGGCGACAAAAACAATTGAAGGATATTGTTTGCTAAGGACAATTTAAAATATAACTCTTCAGAGTTTTTTTTTTTTGTGTAAACATTACAAACGGTTTAATTAAAAGGTACAAAGCAATAAATTTTTTATGAATAATATTAACATGAAATTTTTATAATAAATACATACGTATATACATACAATTGTACTTGTTTGGTTGTAGTAAAACGCTTGTTGAATTGCTTTTTGTACAATATAAAAGATATTATTAAATAAAATTAATTAATTTTGGGTTTATTTGTACATTTTTCTAAATGACGTTTTTTTGACGTTTTACGAATTTGGTTGTGACGTTTTTCTTTCCAAAATTTGACGTTTTCTGAAAAAAATTTCTTAACACCCTTGATATTTTATATGATAACAATTGCAACCTCAATATTAGTATATTACTACTTTAAAGTTATTAAATACAGCATCAATAACATACAATTCTGCTAGTACTTCAATGTTAAGAATATGAGACAAATGATCCAAATAGTTTCTTCCTTTTATTCGAAGATAACAACACCAATTTTTTTCGCTGACTGGAAATAAAAATATTATTGGCTTTCAAAAACATTTCTAATTATGTAGTTGAAATTGGTGATGCAGAGTTCCCATATGATTGTGTTGAAGGTTCTATTCTTGTCTGGTCTCATTTTCGTTTTCAATGGAATTATTTTTCATTTTTTTTTTAGTGAGAATTTAAGTAACTTAGCAATATTAGGATGGAAATAAAATACTATAAATAAAATGGTTAAATACATTTAAATTGCAACTACAAATAAAGAGAGTTAAAATGGGATAATTCATGGAAATGTAAAATTAATGCAGTGTGGGGCAGACACAATACACTCTCATATGTCTCATATGTGCTAGTGTGGGAAGCAGCAAAAAACGAACAACGACTGTAAATAATTCTACACTCAGAAGAAAAAAACGTAAAATATTATCTTCATTCAAGAATTTCAACAAAAAAACATTTACATACTGTGTTTTTTGGCACACATCTTATTACGGTACTTATTTGCGACTATAAGACGCCAATATTTTTCAAGTAGCCATAAACATTACAACAACAATATCAAAAAATTTTACTCAGTATAAAAAATGTAAAACATATTTGCATATTGAATGAAGACAATTAAAAAAATAACAGAAATGCCGTTATTTTTAAAAAGTTTTGTTAATTTTGGTTTTTTCTAAATGAAATGGAATGGTAAGCACTGAAATAAGAATACATAATGTGTACACTCAAATAATTTTCCATTTGCCAAAATTAAAAGACATTTCTTGACTGTGGATATTTTTATTTGATTTGAAGTTTTTTCAATAATACTTTTTATGTTTATATAATAATAAAGAAAACAATATTCATTTAATGATAAACTACATAATTACATAACGAAAGAAAAAATATTTAATAATAAAATAATATAAATATAATGCACACATAAATATAATGCACACATAAATATAAATATAATGCACACATGCCTTTTTTAAAGACATGGAAACACTAGTTTCATCAACATTATTATGATGAATATTGGATTCATTAAAACTGTTATGACAGTGAATATTAGTTTCATCAACTAAAAATATTAAGAAAAAATGTGCTTTTAATTCAAATAGTTTTAGTGTTCGATCACCCCTGCTGAGGTTATCGAAATCTACATGACAAGAGTTGTAATGTCTTCTTAAATAAAACAAACTTTTTTCGCATATAACGCGATAACAAATCAAGCATTGTGCATCGCCATCCATGTTCTCTATAAAAAAAAAAATTTATTTTCCCATTCTTCATTAAACATTTTGCTTTGAGTGTAAACAAACAAATTAACAGCGACATCTTTCTCTAACAAGTGCTGATCAGCGACTGGTTTGATTTACTTTGACGAAATGATAACAAAGCAACATCCGAACGTTAATTATCGTAAGTTATACGAAGAAGCTTATAGTGTACGTGTGTCAACGTAGCGCAAGCAGAATTTTCTTCCTATACACGCGTGCATAGGATTTCAAAAATCTGCCCGACACTGAATTAATGGAATGTCCAAATTTTTGTAACATTTCAGTTCAATTTCACTAATTTCAAAAATAAAACAAATTACAACAACAGATTACAACAACATAAATAGAAACTATGATGTATCATTAAATATTCATTGTTGTGAAAAAATAATAAAATGTAGATTAACTAAATCTTGTTGAATAGTAAAGTTATTAGTGATACAAAATACAAGCATTACCAATTCTGTCCCTTAATAATATTTTATATACTACACACTTGTTATCCAATTAAAATAAAAAACTTCAACAAAACCTGGAAGTGTATATACATAAATATTTGTGTCGCAAAAACACATTTTTTAATCGTTTTAAAAGCCACTAAAAAGTTTATTGACCTTAATTTTAAATTACTCGGTTTTTAACTATCACTTCTTGCACAGTATTGAAAATGGGCAAAATTGGGTTTAAAATTACTGAGATATAAAAATAAAATTTTTATTTCTTATATTTGGTGTAAGAATTTACCCTGTTTTAGTATAGGTTTGTTTCGTGTGTTCATTTGTGTAAAAGTTGGTACAATCAAACTAAGCACTATTTGAAAGTAGAGAACGAAAACATTCTGTTACCGAAAACAGGTTTTGCACCCTGTTTACTTTGGTTATTTCTTTTATCTGTAAAGAAAACAATTTCTTGATATTTTGCGAACGAAAGAAAAGAAACATTTTTTTCAACATACATTCGTTACTTTGGTTTGAGCACATACTCATATTTTTGATTGTGTCGATTAGTATGTACATACCCTGCCGGCAACTCAGTTAACTAGTAATTTAACTAGTAATTATAAGCTAACTTTTTTACAACTGGTGGTGGATTATTTTTAATGGAGATGACTATTTTAACATTACGATGTCCTAGGAGGTAGTCAATTGTCCGACGTTGCATTACTTTTCAACTAACGTAAAGTTAGCTACTTAAAAGTCAGTACCCACAGAAAAAAATTTACAAATCAGGGCTGATTTTACATTTTTCGGTGGTAATATTTTATTTTATTAAATTAAATTTCATCCTACTTTCTTTTTTTTTGTTAGCCTCTGGTGGGAATCGAACCACTAAGCCTCAAGACTGGTGAGCAGACAACATACCAACATCACATATGCGACAATATTCAATTTAATTAAAGAGTTATTTACCGTGTATGTGTGTATGTTGTTATATGAATTTTGGGTTAATTTTGGGTTAATTTGCAGAGTTAACCAACTCTGCACTACGTTTCAGCTAGCTTATAACCAGTACACAAAAAGTGAATTATAAATCGATTGTATTGTAGCTAACTTGAAGCTAGTCAATAAAAGTTAACGTAAAGTTAATTATTTTAGTAGTCGACTACTCAATGTCCGACAGGGATGAACTATAAGTCGATTTTATTTGTAGTCGACTACCAATTTGCTGGCAGGGTACTTAGATGCTCGAAATGTTGACAGTGTGTTTGTATATACATACGTATTTATAGTTATGTAAAGTTTGGTGAGTGTTTTAGTGATTCATGTAGTTTGGGTACGTTTACGTTTGAAAAAGTTGGTACAAATTCACTTTTAGAAATCAAATATACATGGTGCCCTGGGGAAGGGATACTACTATGTTTCTTTATAATTTTTGGGCAAATGAAAGATAATGAATCTTATATTTATAAATGTTTTATATAATGTCGGGAATTATGTATGGAGTACAATATCAGATAAATGTCCGCTTCTGTTAGCCTTACAAATGCGAGCGTTTATGAGCACATTTTTCATTGCAATGCAAATCTTTGTGCAAAATTGTGAAAAAAGTTGTCTTTTGAAGATCAAGCTCCTCTGCACGGCATCGAATTGACGATGATGGATTGTTTTGAACACTTTTTTGGACAGCTATGTATATAAGAATAAGTTATACATCTTATTGGCACGTTGTTTCTACCAAAAATTTCGACAAAATGTTCTAACGATCAAAACACGTTGGCTTAGTGAATATTTTTAAGTAATGAATTTGACACATCTCTGCTTTACGACTGTCAAATATGAACTGCCAAGACCAATGCTTACCAAAATGGCGGAAAAGCAAAATATTATACGTTTCCGGCGGACAACTTTTACAATACTACTCCAAGAATACAATTAGCACCATATCCGCTCTGCAGAGATAATTTTAATGCAAATATTGAACAAAATTGAGGTGTAGCTAAAGCTTATTAATTCTAAGCAAATAAACTGAGCGCGTGAAAACAAAATACAACTTTAGAGAAGTTTTATGTACACCAGCGTTTTTAGTGCGTTTTGTTGATTTAAAATTTTGAAATGAAAAATTTTTAATATTGTGTATTCAATTAAAGTATAATTGAAAATATAAAAATAATTGAAATAATTGAACATTTTTGTGCACTATCACATTTCATCCCAATTTAATTTTTTATTGAGCAACATCATTTCACGTTTATAAGATAAGAGTAATAATTTCGTCTGCTACATACCTTGATAACGGTTATTGGATTCGGCATAGCCGAGTATGGCATTCTTACTTAATTCTATAAAGTTTATCATATGCGTTTTTCTTCTCTTTGCAATATTTCACACTACAGTGTATAAATTTATTGTGGAGCAAATTAAATGGGAGCATGTGAATTTTGTTATTGCTCTCATCCATAAAAGATTCAAATTGTTGTTATGCTCTATCCACAGGATTACTTCCTCTTTGTTTCTGATTGTTACACACACTGCCTTTTTGTTCTTCTTTTATTTATGTTTATGATGAGAAACATCCTTGTAAAAAATCCAAAAAAAAAAAATTCTTTTCTTTTGTTTTTATAGTTTTAGAAATAAAAACCCTTTTAAAAACAAAAGCATTAGTAGAAGCAGGTGTGCCTGTTTTCAGTATGAGGTAGTTTGAAATAAAGAGCTCAGTATGTAGAGATACTTGCTTCAAAGTCAGCAAAATTTTCAAAGTTAAAAATGTTCCGGGATAGGGTTTTTTCTATAATGCTTTATTTTGACAGAAATATTCAAATTAAGTTTTTGTTTCCAGCCGGGAAATGCGGCAGCCTGGCCGGGTGCTTACCAAGGTCTGCTTCATCGTAACTAAAAACACAGTGATGTTAAGTGCCCTAAATCAAAGAATATAGTTTCATTTTATTTTGAAACTTGCTGCCAACTTACTATTATCCAAAATTTTAAAAATATAGCAGAGCTCGGATGGCCTGCCTTTGCCTCAGCTTCTTCAAATGAACAGCACATAATGAATAATTCTTCAGCAATGTGTAGGCATTAAAGTGCTAGTGGTCTCTCATTAACGATTAAACATTAATGTAAGACAAATGCTGTATAGAGCCGACACGTGTATCTATCATAAATGAGACAAACGAGTAATATGCAAATGCATATCAAATGCGGCTGCAGCGACAATCGTGTGTCTACGTTGTACGATAGATAGTACGACTACTAGACAACTGCCTCGTAGAATTTATAAATGAAAATATATAAAAAAAAAGATAATCGTGTGCCTACTGCAAAAGAAACTGCTCTGCGTATTCTAGCTAGCCAAAAAACATATTTCTGGATACATAAAAAATTAAATTGACTCCATACAAGAAAATCTTTTTTGTCTGAGTCTATACATTCAAATTTTTCAGAAAACAATCGCTATAAAGGGTGTTGATGTATACAACTTTAAGTTGGCATTTCTGTTCAAGATGGCGACCGATTTAACAGCTGTGTCAAGTGATTTATTCTCAGTTTGAATAAGCAATTCATCATGAATAGACTCACGCCTCAACAACGCTTGCAAATAGTGCAATTTTAGCGCAAAACGAGATTGCCGTTGTTCCCGATTTTCATAAGCGAATTTTGTTTAGCGATAAAGCGGACTTCTGGTTGAATGGCTACCTCAACAAACAAAACTGCCGCAATTGCAGTGAAGCTAATCCTCAAGTTTTCATTCCTGAATTGAATAACCATGATGTCCAGGAGATGTGGTTCCAACAAGATGGCGCAACATGTCACACAGCTCGTGTCACAATCGATTTATTGAAAGACAAGTTTGGTGGCTGCCTAATTTCATGTTTTAGACCAGTGAATTGGCCTCCAAGATCTGGTGATTTAACACCACTAAACTACTTTCTGTGGGCCTATGTAAAGTCATTGGTCTATGCGGATAAGCCGCAAACGCTTGACCATTTGGAAGACAACGTTCACCGTGTTATTGCCGATATACGGCCACAAATATTGGAAAAAGTCATCGAAAATTGGACGTCCTGATTGGACTACATCCGCGCCAGCCGTGGCGGTCATATGCCAGAAATCATAATTAAAATGTAATGTCACAAGATTGTCTTTCGGATAAATAAAATTCATGTCAATCGAATAACAAATCATTGTATTATTGCAACTTAAAGTTCTATACATAGAAGAAGAAAAACACCCTTTATATACGATTTATATGAGGAGGTTTCTTGTTGTAGCCCTCCTGCATGGTCAATCGTTGAATGATTTTTTGGATGAGTATTGCTTTGCAAAAGAAAATAGTTCGGAAAACTGTCGTATTGAAAATAAAATTGCATCACAGATAAAAGTAAAAATTAGTGCCAGCTACAACATTTTTAAGTATCGACATTCTGTCGGTGATAATACAATTTTAAAGCAACTAGCAGTAGAAATTGTATATATTGCAACTGGTTCTGCGATACTTGAACAGGTGAAGGTGTTTTTTGACGCCGGGGCGGATATTAGATAGATATCAGATTCGAGTAATTGTCGGTTCTTTGCGTAACTGAACGTCTGTGCTCACAAGCGATAGCAACCTATGTCGAGTTAAGAAAAACTCAAGTTATCTATGCTATAATCTAATAACAGAAATTCGTACTTTAGTGAAATCTATATGTCTCCAGCGAAGCTTGGTAAAAACTTACAAAGAAAACAGAATTGAAATAACCCTAAATAAAAGCATGCAATTTGCAACAAGTGCGGAAATATCCTAGAAGACATGTTTTTATCAAATGCTGTGTGAAGTTTTCAATACTATAATCTTTGGCTAATCAAAAAATGCTTCTACATTGCCCTTTTTGATATTGCCAAAGAAATTGCTCTACATTGGAAAAACAGCTTTCTCGAAATTATGGTTTAAGACTTAGGCTGTTATCGCTTGCAACCAGGGAATTGTGCATTATAAATAAAATAAAGTTTTTTACATTTATATGTTGCTTCAATACAACCGTGATTGACTCTTAGAATTAGTTCGCCTTTCGTGTGTGATTAAAAAAATCTGGCTCGTAAAAATGCGTGATAGAAAAAAATTTTGCTCGTGAGCGAGTGTGATATGCTCACATCTCTACCAGAAATATACGATCTTCAAGAACTCCCATTGATGAGCTTCTAAATACTGTGAATGTTAATATATTTTTCTATTATAATGTCGGGATCGTGTGCAGTAGTTATCCAAATGAGTGTGGTGCAAGTTTGGAATCTGCTTCTACCAAATAATGAAAGCCAGTTTATTTAGACCAGTGTATAATAATTGGCTGATAAAAGGTTTTATTCCAGTTTCATCTGCTTATTGTCATTTATTTGAATTTGGTTTAATAGTCTTTAGAAATGCCAGTTTTTGGGGTTGGTCTATCTTTTTTAAAAACAAAGGTTTGAAAACACAGGTTTAATAGCAGATTAGATTTTGTGGACGATGTTTTTTGTGATTTCTTCTTGCTGACCCTGAACTTGTCAAGGAACTTTATAAACTTAACTATTGTACTCTCAAAAATACACCCGTTGCTTAAGACAAAAAGAATTATCTTAGTATTTTTTTTATAGTCCATTGTATTAGATTTAACACATGCTAAAATACCATTGCATGTGAGTGACTGCCGATTTTAAAGTAAAGACACACATGTTGCAACAGTTGAACACACACGGTCATACATGTATGCGCAAATGTTGAATAAATATTTCCAACCTATAGTGTTTTATAAGTTATAACAAATTTGCTCATGTGTGCTGTGTATCAACTTGAATATACAATAGACATTTCAAGTTGACAAAAGTTTGTTTCCTCATCGGAACTTTCTAACTAGGCTAAGGCCTGTATGCACCTCTCACGGAATTTCAGATTGTAATTTTTCTATTCATTTCTACATGAAGTAATAAATGTGCAGACTTAACCACGAAAAATTTTTATTTGTATATAGTTCTTGATATTTCCTTAGCCTCTGAAAGAATTGTTCAGTAACTGTTGCTAAAAGCAGTCCATTATCGTCACATTAACTTTTATTTTAGCTTAGAGAAAAACTTTTCACATAACATGTCAACGTGTCTGTAATTGGCAAAGCAAATAGTTTTTTCTTCCATCAGTTTTGCAAAACAAATTTGTAACAGATGCATACGTGTCTTTATATAGAAATTAATCTCTTTAAATTGAGAAAAAAGTACTAGAAACCAATCTTTTTAAAGCAGAAATGTGGATATTTTAAAATTGCTGCATAAGTTTTTCCGAAAAATTGCACTGTCTACGTAATAGACATGCATGATTGTTCAATAAAAGTGACACTTAACTTTTTGTTATGAATCCTTTTTTATAAACATATTTTTGGCAAGACATGTAATTGGACAATAATTTGGTTTCAAAGTGAAGAAAATATAGATAAGAAATTATTCAAATATTCTATTCCTGGGTGTTGATAATGAAAAGTGATAATTTTAGGCTTAAAACATCTTTAAATTACATATAGTTATTATACTACGTTTATGGCAAAAATTATCATGGATTTTATTTGCATAATTACAATTTGGGTATATTTGCCCTAAACTTAACATAGGACTGAGAAGAAAATTAAGGTTGCATTGGATCAAGTTAAATTTTCAATACAAGAATAAAACGACACCATAATTAGTGTATTTATACAGAATGGAATATTTATCTCAGCAGTTTCGTTTGCGAGAGTTGCATTTTCAAAAGTAAGATTAGGCATTGAATATCACTATAAATATTATTTGTCTAACACGATTTGGGAAGACAGTTTTAAAACTATGGTTTTAAAATTGCAAATAAATCGACTAGATAATATATGTTAATTAAAAATCTCACGACAACATAATTTTTTAAGCTCTTTTGAGTAATGGAAATGGGTAACAACATTCTACAAAACCGAAACTAAAGTGTATGCGAGTGAATTGTACTTTCGACTGCTTTTTTGTGAAAAGTAATGGCATCAGCCTGTCTGATATGCAGACGAAGACATGAAGACATCACCTGTTAGGTAGGTTAGGAAGGCATTAGCCTTGGTACACAACTGGGCTCAACCAAAAGGGTTCAACGTAAGATCGGACAAAACCGAAATTATTCTATTTGCAAGAATGGTGAAGAAAGATCCATATGACAAGTCGCGCTTTCATAAAAAGACAGTAAATATTTCCAATTGGGTGAAATATCTTGGAGTCATCCAGGATACATTTACATATGTTGATAAATCTGTAAACGAGCCAAAGACACAAGAAGGTGTCTGAAGATGGCACACTGGCTTCGTTAGTAGCGTTATCAGGCCGATGATGACCTACGCTACTAAAGTGGAGTGTAACATAAATGCAGTATTAAAATCATGCAGAAAGTTCAAAGAACCTTCTGTGTTGGTATTAGTGTAGCTTTTAAGTCTACTCCAGCGATGGAAGCCATATTATCCGTCCAGATAATCGGAATTCCTATTCGCTCTTACAGCGAAACGTTTAAAGATGATGGGTGAGTAGATGGAACAGGGACACGAGCCTCATCATCAATAAATCTGTACAGTCATAGGCGAATATATACTGAAAAATGTGACATCAGGTCAAAAACAGGTGACCAGATTAGAGACCGATAACAAAAGATTGATTACTGACTTCCATTCCTGGTTGAGCGCCTTTCGAAATAGATTCAAGGGCAAGGAAAAAGACAGGTCTTGTTATGTATATGGCAAATACAATGGAACTGGTATTTCATCTGCCAGAATATTCTGCAGTTTTTCAAGTGAAAGTTCGGATAATTACGGGGCTGTATTTGGGAGCTCAGTGGAATGGTAAGGCCAGGAAGTGTGAATATATTCATGGATATTCAAATAGCGATTTATATAATCTCAGCTGAACTGATTAAATCACAAGCATTTTGGGATTGCAAAAACGGTATTAACAGCTACCCAACTCATGGTAAATTGCAGATCATATGGGTACCAGGGCATACAGGTATAGCAGAAAATGAGAGAGCAAACTTATATACTCCAACAACACCAGATTGTTTCAGCATAAGCTTAGTATGTGCGGAATCTTTCGATGCAGTTAAATCTGAGTTGAAAAAATTAGCACATAGAGCTTATTTAACTCTCTGAAAAAACGAAACTTTGGGAACCAATGCAAAAATTCTATGGGGGGATCCAAATGAGAAAAAAATTGGGGGTCTGCTAAGACTTAACAAGCCCTATGTAAGTAAAATACTTGGAGTTATGACAGGTGGTTCTAAGCAACTGGTGCATCTTAACCGCATTGAAATATCGGGAAGAGGTGAATGTGTAGCTTAACTGGAGGAGAGTGAGACACTAGAGTACTATCTGTGCCAGTAGCCCGTCTTTTTACAAATAAGGTCTCGATATTTTGGTATAGACACCTTACCAGACATAACTTAATTACAGGGCATATGCTGGAGGAAACTTTGCGAATGGCACGGACTTCCTATGAGAACTATGAATCGAACTATTCATGGTTAAATCAACGGAACGCACAAAAATCCTATATTGGCTTAACTACATGTCCCAAGAGTTGGGCAAACAAACCGCTTCAATCAATCTAAACCAATGGTATCAATACGGATAAAAATAAGTTTGAGTGGAGGATGTAATTAGGAATAAAAATAACACGTCATGATGGGAATTGAATGACTCTATGCAATGCATTTAAATATAGAAAAGAGATTTCAAGTATGTTTTACCCAATATTATATTCTGTGAAAAATTAACTTAAAAATTCCTGCTCTTTTCACTACACAACTTTTTTCAATAAAAAGCGAAATAATTTTTCCAACACCTAATTTAACTCAAGTAATCAGCCCTTTTGCAATATTCGAATGAGGTTGTATAACAACTGTTTAATTCTATCACTAAAACAGAAATAAATAATGTTTTAGTACTTTTATGAACAAAAATATGTTTGATTTGAATACTTGCATTTTTTTTTATTCTGAGAGTATTTGAAATAAGACAGTTATTTAATGATTTTTTGTTAACTTGTGTGTAGAGTTTTTATTTTTGTTTTTAATAAAATATAAAAAAGTAAGCATTTGCACTTTTAATTGGAGAATTGCATTTAGGTACTTAAAAGTTTATATCATTTTGCTCTTACTTTGCTTTCAAATAATCAAAGTTAGTTATAATGGCTTCCAATGAATATAGTTTTATTTCAATAACAGCTTGTGTTTTGCCAATTTAAATATAAAGGTTTAAGAGGAAGAGTTTATTGAAATGACGGTTTATGGCTTTAACTGTTTATTGTTTATAGAATTTTACATTGTTACTGGCCAAGCATTTCCATGCAAGGAAAAATTTTTGCGCCTGTATAGAAATATGATATATTTATTTCCATCTAAATAAAGAATATATGATTTTCAACGAAACTGT
The DNA here is from genome assembly GCA_963662145.1 of Sturmia bella. Lineage (NCBI taxonomy): Eukaryota > Metazoa > Arthropoda > Insecta > Diptera > Tachinidae > Sturmia > Sturmia bella. The sequence continues at coordinate 40,546,877 of OY759169.1, forward strand.
CAAAAATAAACAAAAAGCAATTTAGTTTTGACAAAAGTACAGAAAGACTTTATTAAAATTGTTTTTATTTCGTAGCATAGAACGAAGAGGTTGTTTATTCTCAACTTAAACATACATATATTTGTCATCACTATATATATTTGTAGTATTATATTTCTGATACCATATATCGTCCAAGATAATGTCTCATCGGCTAGTTGCTGAAATAATGTCGTAACTTAAAACTTGAGCTTTCTCATATAACAATGTAAAACACACATTTTTTCACTACAAAGAATAAAAGAGACATATCATTAGCAGTGTGTGCGGAGAATTAGCGTAACCAAAACGAAAATCATTAAACAGACAATTTTTGAGAAAAAGTGTTTTAGTGCATAGGATAATAGTTCAGTTAACTTGCAACTGATGTTCTAACACATACATTTTGTATTCTTCTTTCAATTAAACTTTTAAGAACCCATAAATAATTTTTTTTGGTCTTTCGAATCCTGGTATTAAGTAAGAAAGCGTTTGAGTTTTGACCATTTTACAGCAGCGACTCGTAATGCAAATGATTTTATTTTGCATGCTTTATACTCAGTGTGATAAAGATACTTGTTTAAAAAAGTTTATATTTAAAATTATTTTTTTGCCAGTGTAGAGTGTTTTCCCCTAGAGTTAGGGGTATTTTTTCTTTTAGGGGTGTTAAATTCTTTCGGGAAAAATTTAGCGGGAGCACTTTATTTTTGGGATATTTTTAGGAGATTTCTGTGTTTGGTTGAACGGTAAAAGGACAGGAGTTAGAAAATTTTTCAATTAATGAATTTAAAGACTTTAACGATTTTTAAAGTGAAATTAAATGATATATTTTATGTTCAGCTGGTAGCCTCAAGTACATAATCTTGCAACTGGTAGTTTTAAGAACTTTGTTTTGTTAGTTGAATGAATTTTTTCCTTATGGGTCATTTCTTGAATTTTTTCCGTTTCTTAAGAATTGGGAAAATTAAGATATCTAAGAACCTTTAATAAAATTGAAACTCTTTTTACGAAAATGTCAAAAGAACGTTAAGAGCCGACGAAGACTTAGAAACTCTTAATATTTTTGGAGAAACTTAAATTTTTCTAAATACGCAGATAACAATTTCCAGCTGCCTATAAATATACACTTAGATCTCAAAATATGTGAGTACAAAAAATCGAAAATTTATAACAAATATACATACGACTGTAATCATAACATATATGTATCAGTTAATTTTTACTTCTTTTTAATTGGAGAAAGTTTAACAATTTTATGCATTTTCCGCATTGTCAATCGATTTATGTATATTGGTGATTCGCAAACTAAAGTAGAATGTTCATCAAAATTTTTTTAGGGGGATTTTGTATAAAAACGTTGATTTTTAGGGGTTTTTAAAATTTTTCTGGGTGGAAGAAATACATTGACCTGGGAACACTGTAAACTACTTCTTGATAGCCTTATATTGAAAAATTGGAATTGTGTGACTGGTAGATAAATAATAAGGGAATGCGTGGCGTATGATTAATAAACCATTAATCATTTTTTTACGTTTTATTTCATTCGGTTGCTTTAGGATTAAAAAAAATTATTTCAAAACTTCGAAGTGATTGATTAAAATAAATAACAAGATAGAAAGTTTGTTGAGCGGTCTAAGCTGTCGAAAGTTCTGCATGTGCCTGAGTTCGACGCTGATTGTGTGATGGTAAGTATCAACAACTGTTAGTTTCTCAGCCAATAATTCTTGAAATTCGTGCTTTACTAAAAAATTATTTCAAATAAATCTTTCTTACAACTGAGTAACTCATGGTCCATGTATTAAACATAATTAATAATTGTAAAATACAGAGTTAGATTAAAAAATTTTAGAGAGTGAAATGAGTGATTAAGCACATAGCACTTAGGTTACACGAAGTAAGGCATAACGAAACAAGGCCCCAATTTAAAATTAAATAGTACCCATAGGATCCAATGAAATAAGGCCCAACAAGTAAAATAATTCTTAAAATAAAACCACCTAATTTTTTGGCAACATACAAAAAAATGGAATAAGATCCAAAACAAAAGAAATAAGGGGCAAAATAGAAAGAAAAAACATAAACCCTTAAACTTTTTTAATAAAACTTATGCAAAAAAAAAAAAAAACAAGTAAGAGTGCTATATTCGGCTGGGCCGAATCTTAAATATCCTTCACAATGGTACATACATTCTGATTGATTTTTGGTGCGAAAAGTTGTTTTATTTGGCTTTTAAAGCCGATTTCTTGAAATATCGGGAGACGCTATATCTCGGGTATATATGGGCCGATTTTTTCTGAATTTCAATATCAGATCCACTACCGGGATATAACACAGGGTGCAAAACTTTTATTTAAATAATTCTTAATATGCTCAAGTTCAACCACTGGGTGACACCAATTCTTTTTAATATCAATGAAATAAAGAAAATCAAAATGTATTTCTTAATTATTTATCAGTTAACTTTATAGTAAAATTTATTTAACAAAAAATTGCATATAATTGCATTATTTTTGAATTATAATGCTAAACATTTCCATTAAGTGTGATTTTCTTTTCAATTTACTTACATACGTATGTGGGTACATGCATACGTATGTATGTATCTATAATAGAAAACGCTAAAATAAATTCTTTATTATTGAATATTTTCAGTGTGTTCCATAAAACAATGATTATATACATACATACATACATACATACATACATATTTACATTGCTTGCTTTTACAAAATTATTTTTTTTCTTGTGCACGTTTTTGATGATCTATTGCGTATCATCATACACATGTGTGTGTGTATGTACATATGTAAGTACGTAGGGAAACCCAAAATGATTTTTTGTGTGAATGAATTTGAAGACGCAATTGTTTAAAAGAATTTCATTGCGTACCCTTTTTTCAACAATTCTTTATATCACTTTCATTTTCAAGCTCGTGTATATATACATACACATTTTTACACCAAAGCAAAAAAATTGTTTATGCTAACATACTTGCACGCATACATACATACATATGTAGATACATACATACCTACATACATACAAACGTATCTACATACATACATACATACATACATACATTCATACATGATCGCAAATATTTTCGAATTTTGCTTTTAAACATTATATACATATGTATGTATGTACCATTATGATCGATTTTTGGTACCAAAAGTTGGGTGCATATGGGCCGATGTCCAAAAATTTTCTAATTTTGCCCCTAAACAGCCTGTATGTACCATTCCGACAAATTTTTAGTGCAAAAAACTGTTTCGTTTAGCTTCCAGGCCCGACTTCTTGAGATATCGGGAGGCGCTATATCTCGAACATATATGGGCCGATGACAAAACGATTTCCAGTTTTGCTTCTGACTAACCTATATGTATCATTCTGATTGATTATTGGTGCCAAAAGTTGTTTTATTTAGCTTATAGAGCCGATTTCTTGAAAAATCGGGAGACGCTATATCTCAGGTATATATAGACCGATTACAGACATTTTCAAATTTTGCTTTTAAACACCTTATATGTACCATTCTGATCGATTTTTGGTACCAAAAGTTGTTTTATTTGGCTTTTAGAGCCGACTTCTTGAGAAAACTTGAGGCGCTATATCTCGAGTGTATATGGGCCGATGTCCAAAATGTTCCAAGTTTGCCTCTAAATAGTCTATGTGTACCATTCTGATTGATTTTTAGTGCCAAAAATTGCTTTATTTGGCTTAACGAGCGGATTTCTTGAAAAATCAGGAGTCGCTATATCTCAGATATATATGGACCGATTTCAAAAATTTTCCAATTTTGCTTTTAAACACATTATATGTTCCATTCTAATCGATTTTTGATACCAAAAGTTGTTTTATTTGGCTTTTAGAGCCGACTTCTTGAGAAAACGGGAGGCGCTATATCTCGAGTGTATATGGGCCGATGTGGAAAAATTTTCCACTTCTGCCTCTATATAGCCTATATATAAAAATTGCACAAAATACCCCTCAAAACCCGGTTTTTGAATATATCTCGGCTATCCGTGGACCTATCTTACTGAATTTCAATAGCAGACCCACTACCGGGGTTTCACACGTTTTAGCGAAAGAATGAGGTTTCTATCTCAAACCGTTTTCTCAGAAACGGTATTTCAACGACAACAGACGGACAGACGGACCGACGGACAGACGGACAGACGGACATCGCTCAATCGTAATCGCTATTGATGCTGATCCAGAATATATATACTTTATGGGGTCTTAGATGGATATTTCAATGCGTTACAAACGGAATCACAAACTTATATATACCCTTACACATTTATGTGAAGGGTATAAAAATTTAAGAGAGTGAAATGAGTGATTAAGCACATAGCACTTAGGTTACACGAAGTAAGGCATAACGAAACAAGGCCCCAATTTAAAATTAAATAGTACCCATAGGATCCAATGAAATAAGGCCCAACAAGTAAAATAATTTTTAAAATAAAACCACCTAATTTTTTGGCAACATACAAAAAAATGGAATAAGATCCAAAACAAAAGAAATAAGGGGCAACATAGAAAGAAAAAAACATAAACCCTTAAACTTTTTTCATAAAACTTATGCAAAAAAAAAAAATTGTAAAATAATTTCTCAGCTTCATACACATGTTTATACATATATAGCAGAGCGATAATAACTTCTGTATAATTAATTTAATTTATTGGCGGCATGAACAAAACGCCCCAAAAAAAGTAAAGGAACCCACAAAAACTAGTGTAGGGAGCAATAAAAACGGTTAAAAATTATCATATGTTTTCGGGGCTTTATTTAATTTTTTTAATTGAGTGCTGATTACATATGAAATAGTGCCTGAAAGTTTTATTACAAAACAAATTATCAATATTTGTTTATTTATTTATTTATTTTACAACTTTAGATAATATTTATATTTGGGGTGATTATTTTATTTCTTGATTATAAGGAAAACAAAAAAATGGGTTAGAGCTTAGAAAACTTGCTAATTGTTACACGTTTCAGAACAGTCCCTGATATATTGCAAAAACCCATATGATATAAATAAATATGAGTGTATATTGCAGCATATATTTGACAACAATTTCCTAACAAAAACTAAGTTTCTTTTTTGTACATATGTGAAGAGTTTAACCCTGAGTTTATCACAAAAAAAAAATTCGACTTTAGTAAAAATTCTTTTAGGTGGAAAATCGCCAAAGCTTAAGTTTTTGTTTTCTTATTATTTATTTACTAAAAACTTACAAAACCATTTCATTTCTTACTTATTCCATGTAATACATGGTAATATTGATTCTGTACGTTGAACGACTGAGAAAATTGCAAAGGAATGAACAAACTTTCTGTTAACTATTGACCCCAATTCGATAAAATCTTGAGTTGGCATTTTTATGAATTTCTTGAAATGCCATCTTGACTCTGCTTACAGAAATATTTAGAAAAAAGCGGAAAATTTCATTTCACTTACATGTGCACCGAATTTAGGCCGTATTCAGTGAGTTTGTGGAGGAAGAAACTCATGTTTCGAAGGCAGTTCATGTGTGAAAACTGGCTTAAACTTTTCACAACACAACGCTCGTATAACAACATCCTCATGGACAAATTATTGTTGACAGTAGTGGTATGAATTATATTATCGTTTTAATGTGCGTTAAATTTCTGGAGCTCAAGGCCTTAGAAATCTTAATGGTACTCTTTTAAAACATTGTTACGGTCTATGGGAATCATCAAACTATTTGTATTCGCTTAAGTAAAAAATCTTTTCAGCTATGAAGCAGATCAATGTGTTGTTTATGTGAAGTGGAGAAGCAGGGCTGTATTTTGTAAATTATCAAGCAAAATATATAGCATTTTTCTTCTACAGAAAAAAACACGAATATTATATTTCGTGAAAAACAGGTGACACTAGCATTTTTTTAAATCAAAATATTTCTAATTTATACTGACAGAAAAATCAAAAGTTTAAATGATAAGAATATGCAAAAAAGACTAAGATCACAATTTGAAATGCAAAAACAAATTTAGACTCTAGTAAATGTCCAGCAATGAGGCTTCTAAGTTGCTTTGCGGTGAACTCAGTGTTGCACAGTTGGGTGTTGTGCTAGGTAAAATATATAAAACGTGTAAACATTAGCTAAATAAGTCTTATAACCTAGGGAGCCATCAGGTTTAGAAATTATATAGCGGCCCAAAAATTTTATATTTTCTGTCTGTAACTGCAGTATAATTTAGCAAATGAGAGCCCAAGCCCACTGACGCATGTACCTAGTGGCCATTTTCTAGTTATTATTGCCAACTTACTCGATATATCTAGTGTTCTTAAGACTTCTGAGAAAAAAGTCCCATGATATTATTTTTAATATTCAGCAATTCAGTCTTGATCTTTAAAATATATCTAGCTCTAGCTAGCTTGCCTGCATACTTATTACTATATTAGTATCTGCTTACAGAGATCCAGCCTAAAGTAAAATCAACCATACGAGCCAGCCTTAACATATCACAAATAAACTGTTTTACCGCTAGTGGGCGAAAAAGGGCTTATCTATCCACAAAAACTCGAGCACTACTACTGCTACTTTTCTCATCATACACCTAGCAGAATGTCGCTCCCGGTTCAAATCTTAATACTTTTGCAGACAATATTATCATTTCAAATTATATGTCTGGAAACAAAGTAAAAAGATCTCTAATAAAAAAAAAAAAAGAAATGCCGTCGGGGGACCCCCGTTAGGAACGAAGTTCGTTACGTTTTTTCTTCATCTTCGAATGTAATACAAGGTGAAATCTGTATGTTTTATTTTGTGTTGTTTTTGAAATTTTATATGCTTCTTTAAATTTTTGGAATGTTTTATTTTTTACTGTTGACACATGCAGTATTTTTTTGTCAATCTGCTACAAACCGAAGAAAAGCAACTATTGGTCAATTTTTCAATATTGCTGTTTTGTGTTGTGACATACTTTACTTTAGCGACGTCAAGCAACTAACTGGTAGTGCCAGTTTTCACAACTGATTAATATTTATTGGTTTGTGTCTCCGCTGATGTCAAATAGTTTCGCTACTTGCCGCCGCCCGTCATACACGATTGTTTGTCGAAAGATACACCAATCCATATAAACAGCTCACACGCTTTCGTGACGATTTCTACTAATTTGCCCTACCAGCAAGCCGCGTTAAGGAACTTCGTTCCAAAAACTAACTTTCTTATTTGTGAGTTGACTCTGCTTAATGCTGTTTTCTGTGCTACAAAAAGTACACCATTTACAATACTGTTCTTCACGAGAGGTTTATATGAGTGTATTGTATGTTTATATTTTTTACTTACTTAACATTTTTAGAGAATACAAGAAAAGTAAAGTTGAAGATTTACTGGTTGGAGTACATAACATGGCTGTTTCACGTCTACCACTATGCGCATTAGCACCCAAATTCCTTCCCGCTTTTTTTAAAAGTCTGTTTTTATTTAAACTTATTGATCAATATCAAATTTTATCACTGTTGTTTTGTTCATTGGAAACTTTTAAGTGTTTTCTGAGATTGCATTATTGGTTGTAAGTAAAAACAGAAAATTGATAATTACATTGTGATACACCGAAACTATTCACGAAGTCTTATGTATCAAATCCGTTTCGTTGAAGTCCATAGAGAAAAAAGCGTTAGTTTTTTTGAGTCACTACGGAAGGGATTTTATAACGGTCGTATATGAAACGAATATTGTGAAAAGCATGTAGTGAATAATGCAATTTGTTAAATATTTAAATTGAAAGAGTCATATGTTTCCCAACGGATTTCTATAATATTTTTTTTTCGCTTCAAAAGCTTAATATTACCTTTCAAACAAAGCACAGGTGGGTTAAATTATATAATAAACAGCTAAGTTATAGTGGTTAAAATGTAAAAATATAAATTTTTAACAAAAAGAAAATGGTTTTCCGGTTGCTAAGTTGCTTATGTGATAAAAAAACAATGTACATGTTTATTATTGCAAAAAAAAAACATTTAGTAAGCTTTCCAAAATGGGTATCTATAATTAAATTTTAATAATAAATTAAAGTTTAAGGCTTAAAATCTTTTTACAAAAATGTTTGTAATAAAAAAAAAAATTTATTTATTTATAAATTTGTTTTGTTACAAACATTTTTATAAAAAGATCTTAAGCCTTAAAATTTAATTTATTATTAAAATAAAAGAAAAGATCACATAAAATATACGTTATAATTAAATTTGTTAAAAAATAAATGATTTGAACTACGTTAGGTGTTTTTACTTTCTGGTTTCTTAATTCAAAGTTACATGATTTTCTTAGAATATTGCTTCTATTTTGTCTTACATAAAGCTGGCCAAATCGTTCACCTTGCTCATCACTTATGTGGCCTGAATTTGATAGAAATCTTGTAGGTAGTGTAGTTTTGTTGCAATTTAACATTCCATTGCCTGGTAGGCAGACAGAGTATTGTTTATTTTCTGTTCGTAATTCTTCTTCTTTGTGTTCAAAAATGCAACTTTGCTCACAACATTTACTGATATCAAATCATTTTACGAAGTGACCTTAAAAAGTTTATGGTATTTTTGTTCTGTATGGAATCCAACAAAATAGAAATGGTACATGAAAAACCCTGAAAAAATAAGATGTTTTTATATGCGGTAATATTTCTGTCAAAGTGAGAATTGTTTCCATCTTTTGCGATGCCATATCAGATTCGTTGTTATCGTTTTTTTTTACCAAAACTATTGTTTGATATAGCAATACTATGGTATTATTTGAAAATAATGACATCTTTTTGAGAACTGTACTATTGTTATCACAGTATTATCGTTAAATTAGTTTTCTACAATTGTGTTTTCAATAACAATAAGGGTGATCATGACAATATTATGGTTCGTATAAAACTAACACGCTTCGTTATGGAAATATTATAATTAACCTTAACTACAATACGATTATCCTTGATCCTTCTTTCCCTTCGGAGATTTCGTAACCTCTTTTAACATTCCCTGTTATATATTTTAATTATCAATTTAATTTTAATTAAACTTTTAACGTTTTATTTTTACGCTTTTTTTATTCTGAAGTACGGTGGGAAGCAATAATTGTGTTTAATAAATTAGCTCGAGTTCCACTGTAGCTATTGTAATATATATCAAATTATTATTTGATCTTTTTAATAAGAAAATACTTAAAAGTTTCCAGTGAACAAACCAACAGTGATAAATTTTGATATTGATCAATAAGTTGAAATAAAGACAGACTTTTAAAAAAAAGCGGGAAGGAATTTGGCTGCTAATGAGCATAGTGGTAGACATAAAACAGCCATGTTATGTACTCCAACCAGTAAATCTTCAACTTTACTTTTCTTGTATTCTCCAAAAATGTTGATCAATTAAATTTTATGACAAAAAAACGTTCTCAATTTTTAAGAAGTAAAATCGCACTCCAGCCTGATGAAATTATTAACAATCAGAAAACATTTAAGTAAAAAAATATATCTCAAAGCTAGACTAAGCCTCAGAAAAACAGCAACCTTAAAACAACGAGGTTCCCTCTTATACTTCATTTTTAATAAGTGTATATTGAAAATGAATAAAACAGTTTGATTTAATCAATATCTAAGCAATATTCGCTCAAGATACCCAAACTATTTAAATATATGATTTTCATGCAACTATTTTGAGTTAATCACTTTATGTATTAATCAATTGTTTGAATATGAGTGTTTGACATTCGATGAACCAGCCTGCTGAACGAATGAAAGAGTCCACCCTATCCAATCCACACAACGACGCTTCCGGTAATCCATTTAGTGTCGGTCTGCCTAAGTAATTTGCTCTCTTGTCAGGGAGATTCGGACATCGACAGATAAAGTGTTGGACACTCTCCTCCTCTTCCTTATCTCTGCAGCCTCTGCAGAAATCATTACATGGAAGATTTAGTCTTCTCGCATGTGCTCCCATGTGACAGTGTTCGGTTAGAACAGCCACAAGGGTGTGGAGCCTATGCCTCGGAAAGTCCAATAAGGCCATAGTTCTCCTATAATCATACCTGGGTCATGTGAACCCCGATATTGGACAGGTGATTTCACCGTCGAGCCTATTTATCTAGCCATGTGTGTCAGTATGTGCACACTCGCTGTGCTGCCGCTTTGTTTGTCAACAAGTTTCTATATATGCATGTGTGTGTTCATTTACAAGTAATAACAAGACAATATAAGCACATGCATATAAATATAACAACGATTCAGTAAGTTCTACAACAATTACAATTGGACTGTTCACAACTAAATTCGTAACAGTATTATATTATACGTTTGCTTAGTTGTTTAAATCAAAAACTTTTACATTAAGATGCAAATGCAAAAAAGTATCGAAATAAACGACAAAGATTATAATGTGGGTAAATATCTCCATTTATTTTCACTTCAACAAACAATCGTGTTCATTTGCTTGCAGCTACCATATTTGGTTTTCTGCAACTATATCAAGCGTTAGGCACAGCCTCATTATATGGTTGTCTAGAACAATGTAAGTTAACAATGCTCCTAGCATATTGTCACTCAAATCTTAAGCTTTTGCTACCTGTGACTACTGTTAGTATGAGTTGAAATGCATATTAACAGAAGGATACGATGTCTGTTTGAGAAAATTTTACAAGTCTTGTATGCGCTTTTAATTTTGCAGCTAAACTCGAATTGTAGATGAGACCACTTGGGCAGGCTTATATAGTATGTGTTGAATAAGCGTTTGTATGCGTTTTCTAAGTGGTTCATCCTTGTATGCATCAACATAAAGAAACCCATATAAATAGCTCAAAATTTGTTGTTGTTTATATTTGGTTTTGTATTCCCATTTTGGTTTTCTCTTGTTTTAGTTGTTTGTGTTTTTTATGGCTACCTGTTTATAAATCCCTATTCTAAAGGCAGACGCATAAAAATGTAGATATTTGTTCGTAAGTATGAATGCCTCTACCCAGCGAGCACTATAATTTGATTTTTAATTGTAAATATTTTTAAAAATTTTTGCTCAAAAATATGTCGAAAAAGCATTAATTTTTACATGATTTGAAGCAAGCCACCTAAACTTAAGGTAGCAGAAACGAAATGCGCTCCTGGATATGTTGTATGCTGCTGGTATTGTGAATTATTTTATTAATGGCCTTTTTCATAATCTAAAATTCAGTTCTCGCAAAAAAAAAAATTATTAACTCGCTGCCGATTATCTGCTTAGACTTTAACTTGTTTCAATTAGTTAATTACAGTACACTTGGGTATAAAAAAATTAATAAATACACTTTCATAAGTGAAATATTTTTATTTCATTTATGCAAGATTCTATTAAAAATACGTGGTGACAGTTATGCCGTTTTCTTTTCTACAGTAAGTGCAACATTTTTAATATTTTTCTGGTTTTGAATAAAAATCATGGTGACTAAAATGATTTTTATTCAATATTATTTATTTGTAACCCTGACGGCCTTTTCTTTCATCTTACTCTCGAAAAACTATTAGAACTTGCTTTTTAAGAAAAAAATGCAAAAGAAATGCAAACGTTTTCCGAAAAACAAGTCGGCACTAGTATCTACAATTTTAACAAGTTGATGAATAATAAACTTTTGCAAAATGGTATCTTAAAAAAGGCAATAATCAAATGCTTTGGTTGAATGTCAAATTCTATAAGAAAGGCTTGAGAGGGTGCAAAGTAACTTGCTCTCTATATCTGGGAAATGGTTTCGCTTATGCCTTGAAAGTTCAAAAATATAGTAACTAAAAGTTTCAAACTGTTAGAAAATATCCGATATGTGCTGTATATGAGAACCAAGTTTTTGCAATTTCAAATTGGAAAAGGTACAACCCTGGCTTATCACTTCGTCAGGACTTAACTACATATATACAGCCGAACTTCCTTATAGTAAACTTCTATACAATGAAGTTCTCCTTATTATGAACTAAGATCAAGTACACAGCTTTTTCGTTCCACTTTCAATGTATTTTGATCTCCGTATAATGTATTTCTATACAGTGAATTTTTCTGTACAATGAACAAAATTTTGGAAACTAAAATACATTTTAAGTGTGTTTTTGTCTCCATATAGTGAACTATTTTTAGCAGCTTTATTTTACACTTGTTAGCAACACTATTTATAAAGAAAATAAGTAATATTTTTGGGATTCCAAAAGGAATTAAAATGAAAAAAAAAAGTTTATGATTTGACTTTAAACAAGTACAATGAACGAAAATGATGCACCGGAGTAGTATTTCTCATGAAAAAAAGATATTAGTAATTAATAGAGTTGAAGAAGGGACATTAAGAAAAAAGATAAAGCTAAAGAGTTTGGAATTCTTCCCAGTACTTTATCAAGCATTTCAAGTCAGTTTTTCAGTTATTAAGCGTAAGAGACTTCTTACTTGTCTTTTCGAAGACATTGACGAAGCAATGCTCAACTGGGTTACGGCCATTCGTTCTAAGAATCTTCCCGTATCTATAGTATTATTGATAGAGCTGGAATAGAATCATATCTATTTAATTGAAAAAAATACCTGATTATTTTAGGAAATGAACAAATTAAAAATAAATATTTCTGTATAATTAAGTTTCTATATAGTGAAACAATTTTCTGTCCCCGTGGAGATTCACTATAGGGAAGTTGGACTGTACTATATTATTTAAAAACTAAAAATTGTTTTTTAATATTTTTTTTTGTGTTCTAGGTGGTTATAGAAGACAAGTGTTTGTGTGCGTTCAAACATGCTTATGCAGTGCACACTTAACAGCACACATACATACATACGTAGAAAGTTGGTTTATTGCAATGCCGAGGAAAAAACTTAAACAACACTGGCATTAGCAATAGCAAAAGAAAACCCTGATTTATGAGATATGCTCATGCGTTAACAATTGCTAAAGTGATTGTTGGTTCGTACATCGGTTGGTTTTCTTATTTTGCTTGGTTGACCATTTTTTTTTTTCTATCGCTGTTTCTATTGAGCTGTATGTGGCTCACCATGCAGTTTTATTACGGCGTCTTCTGCCATATGGGTGTTTTTTTTTCTAAAACAATTAACACAAAAATCTTTCGTTTGACGCAAATAAATTTAATTTTTCTATTTTTTTCGCCAAATTCAGAAAATCTTGTATGGTGTCTGTGCTTATTAATGGATAAAATATCATTAATTACCACATAGCATAGTTGTGGTTGCATAAATGAAACTAAGGTATTTGCGTAGATCTATACGACAACCATTACACACTTAAGGTGCAGTCATTGTATATGGCACGTCGACGACATTTTTAACGCGGTTATAACAAAAGCAGGCAGTTATGTGTTACAAGTAACAGCACTGTGGGTATAGTTGATCCACTATTTACTTTGGTATCATAACAAGCGCTGTGAAGAAAAGCAATAAGTGGCCTAGGATGAGACATCTCCTCACATTATCGACGACTATGAGTATGAGTCATGTAATACGAGTATAACTTCTTTAATTTTGCGTGAAAAATACATTTCCAAAATAAAACAACCAGCTTGTGATAAAATTTACAAAGTTCAATTTTAAGCGTTTATAGTCGAGCCTTATGGTTAACCAAAGTGCATTGTTTTATGGAGCTTTAAATTGATTTGACAAGCTCAGAATTGAAAAAAAGGATTCTTTGTGGAAGAATTGTACTGATAAAAATGCTTTAGGAAGACAAATATAGTAAAAAGGACTTGTTAGCTAGGGAACATACCATTACTTTTTCACGTCCACCATAAGGATTACACTACATAACAGCCAAAAATAAAACCACGGACAACCACTATATTTTTTCGATGTGATATGCCTAACTAAGTACAAAAATCATAAAAATTTTTTAAATTTCAAGTTTTTAAGTAAGGGAAAGGATATACCCAAACAAACAGTTGTTTAGTTTTATTTATATATATTTGCTGAGTAAGAGAATAAGACCACCTTCTGAAAACCGATCTGCACTTATTGCAAATCGAACTAGGGGTCCAATATTTATTAATGTTTATAACTTTGAGCAATAGCTTCGTTTTTTTTCTGAGTGTAATACCGCACACGTAACAAAATAAATTCGGATCAAATTTGTTCTTGCACAAGGTATTTCTAATTTTATAACTCTTTTTTATTACTCCGAACAAAGTCGTGCCTTATTAAAAGTCTCTTGTAGAATAAGATTGATTTGCAAAGTAAAGTTATATATGTATATACATATACAAGTTTTAAAGGCAAGACAACGATATACATACTTTTGCTTTCAATGAGTATGCAGATAGCAGGTAGCAAAAGTGTGAAGGAATACGAAGTCTTCTTGTTATTGTAGCTTTAAAAAAATATAACTATTTAATTAGTTTTTGATATATGTATATCTTTTGCATGCTACTGAGATGAGCAATTGCTTCAGTTTTGTGCAATGACAGCAAAAAAGTGTTTTTTGTTGTTGCCAAAATGGGTATTTTTGCTTTTTCGGTAATAAAATCCTCAATTAAAAACTTTTTATTTGTAAGGTGACTGAAAACTTAGTGCCAGTCCAACGATGTAACTCGACATTAGGTTAGTTTAAAGCTTTAAGTTTGTAGGTCTATTAAGCAATACAATTCCTCGGCAATTAGCGGTGACTTCATTGTCCTGGCAACGAATAAGAACAGTAGTTAAGTGTAGAGCATGAGCGTATTGTTAGAAATTTCTAATTTTTACCTAAAAGCAACTATTTTTTGAAATAGATTAACCTGCTACAGGACAATTAATGTCTTTCATTTGAAAGTAAGTATATAGATAAGAATTTTTATATAAAAATCTATCTCTCACAATGAAAAAAGGGTTTTTTTTAGCATTATACTGAAATTCATAATCTATGTAAGCCATTTAAAGTTTGTTTAACACTCAGGATTATATTACAACAAGAACACTATGAAAAATATATCAAAGAAAGCTAATGCAATGATGCGAAGTATAAAAAAAGTTTTAATAACATTTTTACATAATCTTTTTTCTTATGAAAGCAAAATAATATTAAAACTGAATAACTATGTTCGATTTTTTTGCAACTAAAATCTCATTTTATAGAAGTTATAATGCATGACTGCTAACGATTTAGTTTCATAAATATACATAAATATATCTATATAATTTACGAAAGAAACCCACAATAAAAGCCCTTCAAATTTGTTATATTTCTAAGCCATAAGCAGAACGTTGTACATTTTTTGTTTTGGTTTGTAAAGCCAAATTATATGTAGCTGATATAATGTCTTTTTTTCAATAGTCATCTCATATCTTTTGGGTTGCTTATAAGAAAATAAGCAAAGAAATGTATTTGGACAAAAAAGAGTTATATTCACTAGCTTTCATAAATCATTTTGAATACATGTTAATAGTAGAAGTAACAAGAATATATCTTTTGGCTTTTTCCTAGTGTGGATTCTCATGAGATTTATTGGTTACTTTCAGCGTGAAATTAGTTTTGTCAAACAATTTTTCTTGTACTTTAACTTGTCCAAATGGACTTTAGTGGTGAAATTGAGGCGCATTTTTGTATTCAACTTGTTTAATCTTTTACAAGCAATAACATTTACTTTTATTAAACTATACTTGGAGTACAGCTGCTTCAGAGTTGCATTCATATAACGGGTATTATTTACTTTGATAAGAACAATGTATTTTATGTTTTTATACATTTTTATTTGGTTTGGTACTCTTGCTACCACAATAAGACGAATATAGTCTTGAAAATTATAGTGCTAGAGGAAATTAAGGTAAAATTAAATATCATAACTATCTAGTGATGCATTTTTAATGAATATACATACTTCGCATGAGCATATAAAAATATAATTTTTGTGACATTAATGATTGATAGAAAATTAATTAAACATCGTTAGAAAATGAGATAGAAAAAGCAATTAGTATTCTTAAGCTTACAAATATTAATATATCGCTATGCCCAATGTTTATTTATCACACCTACATTTTATAACTTTGAAATATAAAGCAAGCAAAAAAATTCCTATTATAGCAAGAATCCTGCCAACTGTTGTTTGATTTTATGGGCATCTTTTAAAAATTGTGGTTGTTTTAGGTTTTAAAATTTAACCTACGGACTAACATTTTGTTGTCCGTAAAACAGACTTAACATGTTGACGGCGATTGGGTTAAAAAAAAATTTTAAGATAATATGCTTTTTTTCATAAAAAAAACCGTCCACCTGCATTTAAGAAAAAATTGAGCTCAGGTAACATATTTCTAACTATTCTTATGCATGTGATGGGTTAAATAGTTGCAGCTATTAGTCATATCTACTTCTAATTGCAGCCAAGCCAAGAGGCAGGAGCAAAAGTTGCAAAAATCGAAAATGTAGTCCATGTTTGCTGAAATCTTTCGAGGTTATTATTAACTTCAGGTTAATGGTAACTCTTGATTTTATTGCATTTTTATTCCATTTTAATTTTTTTTTATTTATTTATTTACGTAAATTTTTTTAGCCGTTTTCTGGCCATACATATTAATTTAATAAGTATAAATTTATATCTAAATATATAAATACATATATGTTGTCGATGTTAATATCAAAATTGTACTGGAATCAACAACGAAGTAAGCGCATATTAATTAAAAAGAAAAATATTTTTATGTATTTAATAATTTTGTAAATATATGACCGTGAGCCCGCGGCCAAAAATATAGAAAGAAAACAAAAAGTCTTGAAAAAGCGACAATTTACATTTAAAAAAAGCATTCATCATGGCGATGTGTCGATGTGAGAAAAAAGATTTCTATTTTAATACGACAAAGATTAAGAAATAACACAAGCAAACATTTTAAACAATTTTTAAACATTAACACCCATATTCATAAAAATTATTGAAGTTTTATTACACGTTTATTTGACAAGTATTCCGTAGAAATACGTCAAATAAGAGCTTAATAAACTTACAATAATTATTATGAATATGGCCTTAAGATTCTCATTTTATTCATACTACTTGAACATTTACGCCAGTTGTCAAAATTTTACTGGAAACTTTGATTACATTGAAATAAGTGGTTGTAAATACATTTATATTAAATGACTTTTTTTTTAGCTAGCTCAAGTTCAACCCTTACACTTAAAAACCGTTAAATTAATATTTCATCATCCATATCTTATGTTTTTGAAAAACAATTTTTTGTAAAAATTCTTTAATATACTACAAAGCTTATACATAGATGCTCAGCCTCCCAATAATAAGGTTAATATGAATGTCTGTAACGGGTTATTCATTTTGCGGTTTCAAAAAAAAAAAAAAAAAAAAACAAAACACATTTAATATAATGATATTTCTTTTTTATTATAAAGTTTGAAAATTAATATTATGCGTGAATTACTACGTCATTAAAATGAGTACCACGCGAAGTGTTGCAAGCATTGATTCTTTTGAGGTAATTTTCGACCACTCTTTGACATATATTGGGCGGTATCTCAGCCATAACTTGACGAATGTTGGTTTTTAAGTGGTCAAGAGTTAAAGGTTTAGCGGTCTTTCGCGTAGCCGCACAAGAAAAAAAGCCTAATGGTGTCAAAACGCATGATCTTGTTGGCCAGTTGATATCGCAACGACGAAAAATTACTCGGTCTGGAAATGTCTCATCCAATAAAGCAATATTCGCTCGAGTTGTGTGACATGTGGCACCGTCTTGTTGAAACCACATATTCTCCAAGTCGGTTTCTTCAATAGCAGGCAGAAAAAGCCGGGTATCATATGACCATAAAACACTCCGAATTGAAGGTGGCAATCATTCCTTCGTCGTTTTCGAAGGAGTAAGGTCCAATCACACCTTGAGGCCTAAGAGCGTACCGAACAATGACTTTTTCTGCATGAAATGGCCTCTTAGAATCCCAAATACGACAATTTTGTTGATTAACATACCCACCGAGTGAGAAATGTTAATCTCTCTTAATTTCTCTGAAGAAATTTTGTTCGAAAAACTGCCGTCCACCGCCTGTTGTTCTAGCACCCATTCCACGTATCTAGGACGTTGAGAATGGTCGTCAGTTGGCTTTAGTTGTTGTGTGGGTTGGACTTTATATGGATGAAGGTGTAGATCTAAATACAAATTTTGCCATAAGGTACTGTAAGACAGTCCTAATTCCTGAGAACGAAGACGGGGAATCGCCACATTCGGGTCTTTGGCAGCACTTTCACTTACATCAGCGATATTTTCAACGGAACGAACGAAACGATGATGCACAGGCCTTAAAATATTTGTAATCGCTCCAGTCTCTTAAAATTTTTTTCACAGTTTTGCCTATTGCTTGCGTAGTTGGGCGATTATGTAAACCATAATCTCCTCTTAAAGCGCGATAAGGGGCTGTGGCAGAATTATCATTTTTGTAGTACGTTTTGATAATTTCTATGGACAGTGTGCTAGTTAAGCGATCCATTCTCGTCAATAATAAACTTTCAAATGAGAAGAAAAAATTTGGTTTAACAACTTAGTTTGAAAGATGTCGAATTCCAGTCCGATACTTTTGAAACCATGAAATGGATAACCCGTTATTATTAGTCGTTTTCATGTCACGTTTTGTTTTATATGATTATAAAATAATAAAAAACCATAAGCACGTAACAATAACCTTAACCTCTATTATTGACATTTTCTGGATTGCAATTTAGGTGACCGTGACGGTTGTAAAATTACATTCTTTAACAAAAAAGGAATCCATTCGGTTTCCAACGCAAAAACTAAAGGCCGGATAAAACTCCGCCACTAAATGTTAAAAACATTTATTATGCACAACAGATGAAAGTAAATTTTAGGGTTGTTATATTTTCAGTCAGAAACTAACATTTATTAAACAGTTTTATTTTTTCTGTAAAAACAACACTACTTTTAAGAAAACTTACATACAAATCACGGCGTTGGTCAGATAGTTGGAATTTGTAAGGCATCACAATACAAAATATAACTTTTGGGGCAGTATTTTAACTGCCTTAATGTTGGCGAGAAAAATGAAAGCAAAGAAAATGATAACAGCAATGAAACACAAAAAGATCATTAATTTCTAGGATTTTGAGGGAGGCAAAGCCCCGATAAGCGTGAAGAGAGTGTTTTCTGTTTGAAAACTTGTAATAAGTGACCTGGTGTCAAGGCTTTCGCATGAGAAATGTTAAAAACGCTGATCATTGCAGTTTTAACACAAAAAATCGTTCTAACTTCTGAGGAATTAAAAAATTTAACTCAAACCTGATATGAGAATTATATTCATTATCAGCCTTAATATGAATTCCGGGTGAACATCACTCGTAATGGAAAATCTCCGTTACGAATTTGGTATTATGAATTTCGACGGATTCGAAGTTAATGCTGCCAACCTCTTGAGCTAAGTTCGAATTAGTACAACCAACTTTTTAAATGAAAAACAGATGTGTTTTGTTTACATTCTAATATGCTGTTCACATATGCCTTTTTAATTGAAACAATATTCAGTTAATTGGCAATATCGTTTTGGTGTTCATACATACTTAATATTGCTACGACAATTAGCATTTGGCAGGTGAAAAAGTTATTGTTTATATTCGGTTATTTTGTAAAGGGTGTTTTTTCGATGTATAGAACTATAAGTTGGCATTACTGTTCAAGATGGCGACCAATTTAACAGGTGTCAAGTGATCTATTCTCAGTTTGGTTTGGCAATATGTACATCATGAATAAACTCACGCGTGAACAGGGCTTGCAAATAGTGCAATTTTATTTCGAAAATAATGGTGCTGTGCAGAATACGTATCGCGCACAATTTTGTTGAGCGATGAAGCGTACTTCTGGTTGAATGGCAACGTCAACAAACAAAACTGCCGCATTTGGAGTGAAGCTAGTCCTCAAGTACATGTCGAAACACCGTTACATCCACAAAAACTGACTGTTTGGTGAGCTTTATGGGCTGGTGGAATCATTGGTCCGTACTTCTTCAAAATCGATGATGGCCAGTAAGTTACAGTCAATGGTGATCGATATAGAGCCATGATTACTTACTTTTTCGTTCCTGAATTGAATAACCATGATGTCCAGGAGATGTGATTTCAACAAGACTGCGCAACATGTTTGTGCCACAAACGCTTGACTATTTGGAAGACAACATTCGCTGTGTTATTGCCGATATACGGCCAGAAATGTTGGAAAAAGTCATCGAAAATTGGAAGGCCAGATTGGACTACATCCGCGCCAGCCGTGGATGTCATATGCCAGAAGTCATACATATTTAAAATGTAATGCCACAAGATTATCTTTCGGATAAGTAAAATTCATGCCAATCAAATAATCCATCGTTGTTTTATTGCAACTTAAAGTTGTATACATCGAAAAAAAACACCCCTTATCATAAAAAATTAAAAAAAAATTTTGTTTTTTGTTTATTTATTTTGTTGACATTTGATTAGTAAAATTTTCACAAGGAGTGTTCAATATGTACTGTTATTGTAAAAGCTTGTTCATTTGGTACTGTTAATACAAATCTAACAGTGTTGCATTATAAATTTTACTCATTATTGAAACAATTATCTCTTAATTGCCAATAAGCTAATTGTAATTTTTATATGAAAATTTTGTCTCAATAATAGCTTTAATTGTTATAATTTGAATATTGCTGCATGTATGAACAGGATATAAGGATTGTAAAAAATATTTTTCAAAAAATAAAAAGGAAATACAATGAATTCGATTGCTGCAGCCTTTTCAGTGACGGAAGAGGAACAAAGGCTGTTAGCGAATAGAGCGCAAAGTCTTGAGGAATGGTCAGAATTCCCTTGATTTGGATTACAAGGCGTAAGTTGTTAAAACAAATCACAAATTATGAAGATATGTACATATGTATGTGTTTTCCAATTTTTCATTTAGTTTTATTAAAAACTTCTGGCTGAACATATCTGTACAATTCGATTTCTAATCGAATCTGCCTGGTGTTGCAAAAGATGTAGATGATGCAAAGGCTTTTTCGTACCACTTTTTATACACACATTTAATTCTATACATAAAAGGCGGTTTTTTTTTGTTTAGTTTTTTTTTTTTTGTTTATATGGTTAATTATTTTTCAAACAATCTATCACATGTTTCAATGGTGTATATGAAGCGATTTTTTCAACACATAAAATCAGCAGTTAATTTGTGTTACTTTCAAATCAGGGCAAAACCAATAAGTATTTTAAAATATACCAATTAATTATTAAAGAAATATAATTTTATAATTACTGAAATATTGTTTTTATTCAATTTAGGAACTTCTTTTCAGTTTGTTCTTATTTTTAACTATTTTTGTATTCTCCCGACAGTAAGAAGAGTTCGTACAAATTTTTGATAAAAAAAACGCTAAAAGTACATTTCATTCGGAATTCATAATATCAATCTCCCGAATTTCGAAAATTTCGTAGCTACGTCGGAATTCATGATAGCATTTTTACGACGGAATTGCGTCGGAGCCGGAGTTCATAATAAGCATGTATATAAATATTAAAAAACAAAATTATTAGAAATATAGCTAGAAAACGAACAAAATATTATAAAATAAAGATTCTGCTCATGAAAATAAAGCTCATTCAATAGAGCTTTATATGTCGACTGAAAATATATAACTCCCCAAGTGAGTATTACTTTTCGATGGCAAAATTAAACTCTCTTTTTAGCAGTTTTATCTGATCTTTCATATCTTAGTTGGAAAATAAGAGTTAACTGTGATTTTTTTTTTATTATCATAGAAGCTGTAAGAGAACATCGATACAAATATGTTGGCATATGACAGCTGGATAACTAGGAACTTGCTGAACAGATTTCTTTTAAACATTTAGGTGTAAATCGAGCATATTAAACAAATGTTACAAAATGCCTTTACGTTTTTGTCGATTTCTTGGGTAGCATCTCTTGGAGAATGCTAGACACTCTGCGTATACTTTATTTTTTCTCTGTTTACTATGTAGATTGGAAGCAATCATATATACAAATATACAAATAAGAAAAAAACAAGGTATATACCGAAATCTAATATAATTTTTTAAAATATTTCTTTGAGCAGTTTATAATATAGCTTGAAATTGCTTGTTGTGTTGTTTTTACAAATTTTTTTTTATATTGTTACAAATTTGGTCGTGAACGGACCGATTGGGATTGTTCTAGAACGTACTGAATCGTTATTTTATATGTGCTTATATTGTCTTGTTATTATTTATAAATGAACACAGGAGGTATATACACACATGGATACATAGAAATTGGTTGATAAACAAAACGGCAGCACAACGAGTGTGCACATACTGACACACATGTGTAGATAAATAGGCACAACAGCGAAATAAAAGAAACCACCACCGCACGATACAATATTCGTGTGTGTATGTATGTGCGCGGCTCAGATGCTTCCCAGTGGTATAAGGGACTAGCTCCGTACGTGTAGATTCGATAGCTACTTTAGCACTACCGCTGGTCCCGCTACAATCTACCACAAATGTATTTGAGTGGCGAATTTAACATGGGCTTGTCATTGGCGGTGGCGATTGACCCGGCTCTGCATAACCTTTAACCACCTAAAGGATTAGTCGCTAGTAGCCATCAAAAGAAGCAGTGCAAGAGAGCTACCACATTTGCCACTCTTTTTCGCTGGTGATTTCTATTATTACATTCTTCTATCCTTTCCCTAGCTATACTAAAACAATTAAATTTAGCAAACAAACATATTACATAAAATGCACATAAACATACATTTATTTATTTATTCAAAATTTTTAAAAGGAAACAATTCACTTTTGTTACGAAAACTAAAAAAATATAATTCAGTATTAAGTTAAAAATAAGAATGCTTAAATTAAATAAGTTCAATTTAACTTCTAGTATTGCATGTTCGACCTTGAGGTCACTTCAGCAACACTTATTGTTTACTTGTTTAGATTTCAAATGCTACTGAACTTTTCTTTTTGAATAAACAGAAGTAGCAAGAACGATGTTATGATCTTAAGTTGTTGTTGTTGTTTTAATACCGGGATCTTTATAAAAACATAATTGCTTTCAGTGGCAAACATTAAATGCGCAATAGCAAAACATGTATGTATGTGTGTTACGCATTAGCTAGTGATGCAAATTAGCTATCGAATAGTGGGCAGCAATTGTTACAACTACTGGTGAGTAGTCACAGTTACAGTAGCCAAGTGACAAGCCCTTTCGTTAGCTATTTTAGTGCATAGACAAAACACACCCACCACTTCGCTAGCCACTTCTGGCAATGGTTTCTGGCTGTACCAGAGGGTTGAGTTTCACTGCCGCGTGTACGTATTTCGGTGTGTGTGTATATCTTTTGTTCATGATGAGTCATCGCACTAAAGATGTGGCGTGATTAGCTTCTGTAAATGTCTAGCATGTTCTAGTAATGATCATTAGAGGTATAAAAGCAGCTGAGCTTAACGCTGAACAGTCAGTCGATTTTTAGCTGCGCTAACGTATAAAGTGTCTTAAGTAATAAAAAGTGATTAAGTGAAAGTGTTGTTCTTTTAGTAAAGTGTTTACAAGTATAGTGTGTTAAAATAAATAAAGTGTTGAACTGTTGATTATTGTAAACTGCAGACGTGAGTGTTTTAACTTCATTACAATTAAAGAATCTACGGAAAACGTTTTGAAAAGGTTAAAACGTAACAATATTCTTATTGTTCTGCTATAACCAACTGAACACGATGTAACTTTGGTAGTACCCTGATTAGCGGGATTGAGTGGACTGTATGGGTGGTTTATACCAGAGAACTAACTTTTTTGTTATTCGTGCTGCATGTGTGTTTATAAATCCTGGATGGTACGAAAATTTATAAATAAGGGGTTAATGAAATGAGACGATGAATTTCAAAGATTAGTATACAAATTTATTATATGTATATTATATGATGTTCACCATTGGCCAGTTGAATTGATAGTGTCTTTGGCGCCTTTTTAGAAAATCTTATTACATGACATATTCTTCCATTTTGGAGATTTTAAGTGACTACATATTATAATTGTCAACGAAAAGCATAATTCAAAATAATTCAATTACAGAATGATAAAAACTATTTTAAGTTTAAATTGACTGTTAACTTGTACGTTTTTTAAGATACATAAATAAATTCAAATATGTGGAGTGTATCTCCAAGATGTATAAATAAAAAAAGGACTTAAGGTTACAGATTGTAAATTCATGCATATCATAAGGTTTGTTAAAAATATTTTGTATTTTGAACACCAACTATAAATTAAAGAATATATTTGGATAAACAAACGCCATTTTGGTAACTTTAGTGAAAACAACAATAGTGACTTCCGACATACACGCAAGCTAGTGTAGATTTTTGTGCGCTCCGTGGATTTAGCCATAATATACATATGTGTTCCGTCTTTTCCAGCCGTCTATGTACTGCCGACTTTTCGGCATATAAACGGCAGAAAAAGAGAAAAAAATTTGTAAGGTCTACTTTTGGACCTGAATTAATACATTCCAATTGGCTCTCAAAAGCAAATAAATAATTAAGTTCATATTTGAAAAAATAAATTTAAAACAATTGTTTTTTTGTGCATCTGAAAGTCGGTAAAATAAAAAAATTATGCAAAACTGAAAAATACTGAGTACGCTCCTTGTTTTTTACAGTGTAGCTTAGCTACATACTGCTCATACGTCTTGCACTAAAATAGCATTTACAAAAAGTATAAATTTTTTGTTTGAGCTCATGTCTTGATCGGCAAGTTTATGGTTTATGGTTTTTTTTTCTAGAAGGAAGGGAAAATGCCTACCGCATTCAGAACTGTCCCCACAGTTCTGATATGTGGAGCTTGAATCCACTAAAAACCCTCCCTTTTCATTTGAGCCAATCATTCCACCCTGGGACCGTTGCTTCAGGGTGGGGATCCCCTTTTGTTCTCAACGAACCGCTGCTGTTATGCCTACGTCTAGGTCTTGCTTCTTGTGTCTCAACGTAATTTCAATGAAGACCGCTACATGTCTCCATTTGGATTCACTCTCCAGCATAATTTGCGCTATATTTTCAGGAGCTATTTCGCCAACGCTTTGTTCCAGCGTATGGCGTTCCAGTCTCCATCTCTCGCATCCGAAAAATGTATGTTCTGCGTCATCCTCATAGTTGTCCCCATACATACACAAATTTCTGTCCACCTTTGCCATCTGATGGAGGTATTTCAGGAAGTACCCATGGCCAGACAACATCTGTGTTAAATAGTAGTTCATCTCACCGTGCTTCCTATGGCACGCTTATGGTGCACGTAATCATAACGATAACAATACAGCTTAAGCCATTTAATTTTTTTGTTTAGCAAAAGGAGCAGTGGTTAATATTTTTTAGTAAAATATAGCGTAGCTTATAGCTTACTAATAAATTTTCTCTACGTACTTGAATGAGCCTTGTGCAAAGCTAAAATATTTTCATAGTATTAGGCAGTCGTATACGTATATTAAAAAAATTAAAATTCATTTCAACAGCTGTGGCCCTAATGGATTCATGTTTCGAGTTGAAATACTCATTAAATAATGTTATTAATAATTGATAGATTGTAACTTTAGAAGAATGACTTAAGGCTTAATGAACACAATACGTCGCTCATTTTAATGGAACATTCCCTCATTTTACAAAAAAAAAAAACAGAATTAACTCAATTTCCTTACATTAAAGAATTTCAAAGAACTGCGCAAAATTAATTAATACGCATTAAATTTACACCTGCATGTACACAAAGCCACCACAGCACTGAATGCGCTATTACTTGTCACATTGAAGAGGCTTCACGTTGCGACCGATGTGTAGCTGGCTGTCTGCTTATGAAATGACACTTTTAATTAAGTTGAATTTCAGGGATAAAAATGTTTATGGCATAAAGCAATTCTTTTAAATATGGATGCAGTTTTTTATGTGAGAAAAAAGTCGATATGAATTCTCATTTTATACAGCTGCATTTAATAATTTAGAGTTTGGTTCCCACATGTAATGACGTGCTGATAATATAAATAAATTGGTAGACATAATTAATGAAAACAATTTTATATTTATATGTGTATGTAATATTAAGTTCCCTTATTACAACTAGCCGATAGGTAAGTGTAGGATTTTATTGACCTCATTTCGCAATAAGATTTAATAATTTAAAAATTATTTTCGCTAAAAACAAAAAGCTTCGGCTTTTCGAAGAACACCCTCATGTTTAAAGTTTCCAATTATAAAATATTGTTTTATAGTGCGGCCATGAAACTTACGGCACGCAGCTCGTCAGTTGAATCGTAAAACTTTAAAAGAATGTTTGAAATTTTACTATATATTCTGTTGATTACATGAATGCAATCAGAATGGGAATTGAACAAACAAATCTTTAATACAGAAAACAATTGGAAGCCTATTTTTTTAGAAGGTCTATTTTTTTAGACCTAAAGTAAAAAATTTTAATTGGCTCTTACAGCGCATAAATAATTAAGTTCATTGTTAAAACAATTGTTTTTAATTTTATTCGTTAAGAGTAACAAATTCATAATACGGCGAATTTATTCAAATGTTGAGTGTCGTGAGTCTGCAAGTGTCCTGTTCGAAATTTTAGGGGATTTTGCTCCGATTTTGAGGAAACAAGTTCTCCAAAAATCCGCCGGTATTTTGAGGAAAAATATTTCTTTGGCTGGGAATTTTCGGCAATATCATATTTTTATAATTCAGGCTACATAATTAGCTTTCTCCTATATACCATTTATCTACACATCACTAGACGCTTTCCAACATTTTTTGTGTTCATTTTTGTTTTGATTGAAAATATTACCATGGGAAGCACATCCACTTTGGCCACTTATTATTTATTTGTTTATTTTATTTTATTTCACTTATTTTATATTATTTTATTGTTACAGTTAGTTAAGATAAAGTTGTGATAAATTGTTATCTAAAGGAGGTAATAATTTTCAGAGGTTCGAGGGACAATTCAATATGAAGCAAAAACATTCGCTCTCAAAAATTTTTGTACACAGTAGGAAAAAGCTCGTTCTAAATTTAAATCTTTTTTACTTCATTTTAGTTCTAAACATACTTAAAATTTAATAGCATATTTCCGCTTCGCTCTCTCAATTGTATTTATGAATCATACCGTTTACACGACTCGTCTATGTGCTTCGATTTGGTTTTCAATAAGCAAACATACATCTTCCAATTAATCAGATGCATCTGCTCCAAAAACTGGGAATGCTTCTTGTTTCATTCCATCCACAAGCTGTGGAAAATTACCAGGTGTCCACATACAACATAAAGTAGCTGTAAAAACAGAGAGATGAAATTTATAAAATATACATATGTATTCACATACGCCATTCCATACATACATTACACACACATACATATGTACGGAACATTAAGTGTGCGAGCCGGCCTCGTACTTCACTTAATTTATTTATTTTTGTTTCTGACAGATAGTGCAGATAAACTTGCGATATAAATTAGAGAAGACAGGAATTTTTTGTGCTTCGTATGTAGCTCCAATATGAAGCTACTGCATTAGCTCTCAAAGTTTTTATGGCTAAGCACGTTGCTTCGCTCCTGATTAGGGTGTTAAGCATAAATAGAGAGCGAAGCGCATTTCGTGGAAACATGCTATAAATACGTATAACACATAAATATACTTATAACAAGTAGAATAGGGATTATTAAAGGGAATCAATCCTGTGATGGCTCAAAACTAGTACGAAATTGTTAAGTGTATTTACAACCAGCACTTGTGTGTCTTTGTATCAGTATTGAATTTTGTTTAAACTTTTTAATTGCTACAACGGCGAAATTGGTAGGAGACAAAAAAGTATAAATTGTTATTGAACTAAGGACATAATTTCATGTACGAATTTTGGATCAAATAGGCTACAGATAGATCGAATCAATTGCACAATCATCACACAAATTCGATCTTTCCGTACTTAAATCAATCAGAATCAGTGTTAAAAGTATGGTAAGTACGAATATTCCTAAATGAAGTATATCGTGTTTGTTTTTAAGGACGGGTTTAAGCTTTTTTCAATTTGAAATCACGATTCAATATGGCTTAAATTAGGTATTCAGTTCTGGAATAATCCATACTTAAATTAATCACAACGTACTTGATTTAAGAAAACCCGTTCTTTCCATGCTTGTGACACCACTTGGTGGTTTGATTTAATCAAAAAATCTATTGAATTGTTTTTTCAGTGTAGCATTATGCTAATTCAGTAAAGATTGAACCTAGGTATAGACGATCTTACAATATTGTCAGAAAATTTATAGAATATTTTTAACCAATCGTGAGAACTTACAATTTCTTCCTGACAATATTGTAAGCAAAATCATTGACATTCCACCGTCCTAACAATTAATTGTCAGTTAACTGTCAATCGTCTGAACACTTTGGAATCATCATTGCTAGTACATTGTCAGGCATTGGCATATTGTAAGATGCATAAATTCTCAACACCTTACAATGGCGTCATTGTCAGAGTAATGACAAAGAATATTAAAGAAAAATGTGTGTGTACGAAAGCGAGAGAAAAAACAAGAGAATAGTAAAAATGTGAGTACGAGAGGTAAAAGGTTGCAGAAAAGGGAATAAAAAAATTTAAAACATGGTCATTGAGTGCGAAAAATAAAGATTGAATGTCTGTGTGTGGGAGTGTATTTTAATAATGACAATTGACTGACAATTTTTGATACGTAGAAAATCTTACATCCGTGTAAGCTGACAATTTTCGTTGGTAACTAAATTTATTGTCAGGCAATAGTCTGGCCATGAATTGTAAGGTTGCAATTATCTGAACTGATAATTTTCTTAATGCTAACAATTTTGTATTTCTAGTAGATTGCCAGCACGTTGTTAGGTCCTACAATATTGTAAGATCTGACAACCGTCTATACGAAGCTTGAGAGTGAACACCGTCCATGTGGACATGCCTTGAGTTTTTGTCTGGCAATTTTGGAGCTGTGGTATCAATTGTTAGCAATAAATTTTAATAATTTTTACAACAGTTGCACATACTTCTATGCTTACAAAAATCACATTTTTATTAAAGTGCGCATGGGATATGTGTAAAAAGACATTGTGATTAAACATGAACAATTTTTTTTAGGAAGTCTACAGATTTGTTCAGCATTTAATTCATGTGAGGCTGGTAAGGACTTTCAAGACATGTGCTGATGTGTTGCACACAAGAAATCTTTAAAGTTACCGAAAAAGATTTAATTTTTATTAATGAAAATAATATACCAATATCAAGTATTTCTCAAATGTGCGAGTTTTGAGAACAAGACAATAGCTATATTTAAGATTTTCATGCATAAAGAATTGCAAATTGTCGGTAGGTTTTAAAGAAAAACTTTGAATGCTGGTCAGAAATGAATATACTTCTCACCCTTGTGTGACGATACATTTTTGATTTTCATTTACCGTCATGACTTTTTATGTTGCTACAGCACAAATATTGCTGGTAGTAGTGGTTTTCTTTAAATTTTTGCGTGTTGTGTGTGCATTTATTGCAAACTGCGCATGTATGATTGCATATACAAGCTGTATTTTCTTTTGTTTATATAATTAAATCGTAGAAAACAAAACCAAAACAATTTGGTGCTGCTATGCTATATTTTTCCTTCGGTGATAATATAAAGTTTACAACCTTTTGAAATTCATGATTATAATTCTTGATATTAATTCTTTATTATAATTCTTGATTATAATTTTAATAAATGTCAATACTTGTTCTAGCATTTATCAATTGAAATCATGCCTATCACATTTTTTTTTTTATAACTTTCACTTAAAAGCTTAAGGGATTTCGTTTTTATTCTTGCTAAACTATTGGTGTTGTTTTTTTTTTCTGCTGTTCAATAGTTGAAAAATGTATTAACTTGCTTAGAAACGTTTTTTTTTTTTTTTTTTTTTTTTAATTTTAATTATTATTCTCTTTTTTTTTCACACGTCCAGCCCTATCAAACGCTTTGCAGAAAAATCCGCTCGGTCGCCATGTCAGGTTCGTGTTTATATCAAGACTGTTTATTGTTTCAATTGTTTTCTTTCTCTTAACCTAACTTACTTACTAACTATCCCAGCGAACATTTTGGGTTACATATGTAATTTCACTACATATATAAGCAAGTGGCATCAGAAGAATTCGTGTTTTATTATCTCACTTTAAATTACAAAATTTTTGCATTACTGAGCCAAAAAAATAAAAAATTTAAATTAAATGTTT
Organism: Sturmia bella; assembly: GCA_963662145.1. Classification (NCBI taxonomy): domain Eukaryota; kingdom Metazoa; phylum Arthropoda; class Insecta; order Diptera; family Tachinidae; genus Sturmia; species Sturmia bella. The sequence continues at coordinate 40,577,111 of OY759169.1, forward strand.
ATTGCTAAAGCTCTCTGCAAAGGATCACAAGGGCAATTCACTTGAAAAATTCATTATATATTTATATCTTCTGCGATAAACCATCCCGTCGAAGAGTATTAAACTGTTTTTTTTTTTTAATATTTCATCTTAGATAGAAAATGTTTTATAAATTATTGCAATCAATTTATTGGCTACAAGCCTCTATCATCTTGCACACTTTAGTATATCAGGTATTATAAACTCATACACATAATTGCAGCTTACACACTTTCAATAATTTTACATCATTCATTTCATTTAAAGACTGATTGAGTTTTAATAACTTGGTAAGAAAACGTAAAATATTGTTTTACATAATTTATGTGTTCTACGTAAAATATTGTCCCCATCTCAATTAAGCATTTTGAATACATTTCCATATTTAACATGTTGCTTCTCAATTTCTACCCAACAACAAAGAACAGTATTCAATTAAAACGACAAAACTTAAAATGATTGATTTCATGCTTTATGGTTATAAAGTTTATTAATATCAATCATTAAACACACTGCCATCCATGAACAAATTTTGTTATTTATGCAAGAGTTGTTTTGAATAAATACATATGTAAATTAATGTAGTTTCGTACATAAAATATCGATAAGAATTGGCGCGGGAACGAAAGCTAGCACAAACACTTTGCCACCATTGTACTTAATGGAGTATAAAGGGTGGTTTTTTAAGCGTAGGAGAAGAGCACACAGTGGTGTGTTTGTTTTCCAACCCAAAAATTGTATTACCCCAATTCAGGTACGTTGAGTCCAGTGGCTCTAAGTGCTGTTTTTAGGTTAAGTTGTGTTTTCAATATTTACCGTTGCTTGCAAAGATTGAGCAGAGTATCTTCATGAAGATCAAAATAAATTTAAATTGGTTTGCTCTACTTATTTACATAAACAATTTAAAACTCTTATTCTGCTCATTCTGTTGACAAAGTATTATTTAATTTTTCCTACATTAAAAAAAATTAATTCTGGTCCAAAAATAGACTTTTTCAAATGTTTTCTGTCTTTTTTAGCTGTCTATATGCCGCCGACATGTCGTTGGTGCTAATCAACTCATCAGTAGACTCAAAAAATTCTCAAAAGAATGTTTGAAAAAACCCAAACTACTTATTCCATAATTCCCATGAACAAAATGGGAATCAGAAGTGTTCAAACAAACCTTTAACACAGTAAACATTTTTTTCATTTTGCAATTGGTTCTTAAAGCAAATAAATAATTAAGTTCATATTGGAAAACTAATATGCATGCATCCAACTGCAACCAATAGTTTTAAAACCAAAGCAATAATTTTAGAATCAGTTCTCAATAGACTCCGCCATTTTGAAATAAAGAAGACAGTACAAATTTTCATCCAATATTTTATATGAGATACTATTAATACTTAGAATTATTTTTATAGCAAAGTTCGTTAGTAATTTGGAAGAAATTGTTAAAGTTTCAAACAAACTATTTACATTAGTAGGTTTCATCGTATTTGTGATACTTCAGACTATAATAGCATTAATGAGAGTATTAATATATTAAGGAGACAGAAGTCTAAATACATTTCTTGGGACTGTCAAACACATCAAAAGTATATTACACTTGGCAAAGTAAAATTTTTGTCGGCGACATAGCACTTTTATGTAGTCAAAAGACATGAAAATTATTTTATATGTTCTTTTATAAAAAACAGCTCTGGTCACATGAAAAGTATCACCGGTTTGAAAAACATCGTATGGGCTATTAAATTTTTATCATATTGTTCTTCGTTTGTATAATGCATTGTATTCGCACTATCACACTGCAAACAGTATAATATCCTGTAACCTACAGGACAATAGCTGCATGACCGACCTCATTAAATTTTGCTTGCTAACATTTACTCCGAAAACATGAACTTCCCGGTTCTCGTAATTATGGTAATGCCATTCAAAAATTGTTATCAGTTGTCTGCCATCGTCCTAGATAGTCCCAGAGCGCCGCTATAAAAGTCCAACGTATAACAGTCACTCGTACACCATATCTATATCTTTTCTAAAGAAAACACAATGCCCAGCAAGTCTTATACATTTTTGTTGCATTGTATCTCGCACTCTAAATTTTCTATTAATATATTCTCAAACGTTTCCCCATGATATTCTTGCTAATACTAGAGCATCTCTGAGGCATCAAGTGTGCCAACGGCCTGATATTCCTTAACTTTTTTTTGTCAAACATCTTGTTGGACCAAGAACTTCCAATATCTATTTATAAACATTTCCCCATCGTGACTACTACTAGTTGCAGGGTTTCCTTGATAAATTGAAATACATAATTGGCACCTATGTATTAAGCTTCCCAAACACTTCTTGGACTACTGGCAATTTCTTGATTTCCCTTCTTCATTGCGAAAAAAATAGTTTGTACAAATTTTTAATTATGATTAAAATTTGTTAAAGTAGGAAAAGTAAAATTTTAACTGGGCAACACTTAGCACTCATTTATATTGAGAAGTAGTTTAAGCGCCGGCGTCAAATTATTGAAATTTATTTTAACAAAACAGCAAGTGGGAGCGTTGCGGTTTTCGAACTGCTAGTTGTACCTCAGCTAACACCTTACTTCCTTCTTTAAGCAAAACCTTAGAACATGGAACATTATACCCTCGACAGACGACAGCGTTAATGCGCCTTAGTGGCCATTTTGCGCATTTAGTCGTGCATTATCTACATTCGAATGTGAATTTAGCTCTATCATAAATGCATAAAATCAAACTGCATTTATACTAAATTTAGTTACATAATATGGCAGCACCGTCGAAATCCGTCAGCTGTTGATATTTTGTTTACTATTGTGAATAGATAAAATGGAATCACAGACAAAAAAGGCAAACTGTTTTAACTGTTACAACAAATTTAAATTTGTGATTGCTAGTGCACGCACAATTTTTGTATTATGGAGCAGTTTCATGAAAAGAAATTTTAACTTTCTTGAAAATAAATGTTCATTTCCTATCAACAGCATACCTGCAAATTTTACACTCGCGTTTTTTTATCCATTTTGTGCATAAAAGTAAACTCTAAGTAAATATTTTAAAAGCCAAAACAAAAAATCAATAGCAAACAACAGCTGTTTTTTAAATGCAGCTGTTTACTAAATGCAGAAACCGTCGTCTGTCACCGTAAAATTTTATTTCAAATTAGTGAGCTCTTAATGCAAATTAACTCTCTTGTCTGTCTAGTCTATTAGTCTGCTTGAAAACCAAGAATAAAACTTTTTGATATTAAACCTCAAACAACGAAATGAAATTGATAATGAAAAAATAAAACTTGGATAATTGTTTACATCTTCTTTATTTTTATAAACAATAACAAAGCTTACTCAGTTTTTGTCATATTAAAAGTGATTTAAAATTTTAATGAGAAAAGCGAATTAACGGAGCTCAATGACGTTCCAAACTATTATTTTTTATTAATATGTAGACGTATTTCTTATTGCAGGTATAAAAGCTAATTCCATAATTTTTTCATGTGCTAAGGTGTGACCAGCTGTGGTCAGTATAAAAAAAGTCGCGACTTCTTAAGCCATGGCTGTATGAAAACAACTAGTATTCACATATAAAAATGTCAGCACTGAATAAATAAGTGATCAAAATTCTTTTTATTTAAGTAGTCTAATTTATTTTTTTATATGCACCAGCACTATGTGATACATTTCTTTCTTATGTTCTGACTTTTAGTTAACTACTTTAACTTTGTATTAAAATCAAAAATTTTATAGTTTTCTAAGAAAAAACAAAGTTATTTGCTTGTATGTTAAAAAATTTAACAACAGCATATTAAAAATTTTGTATGGAAATTTCCATACAAAACGTATATGACAATGACAAAACAACCAATTAGCTTACTCCACTCACTTTTATCTCACATCAGGTCATTTTAAAGTAACGGTTTATCCATTTCGTTGTTTGGAAAGTATAGGACTTGAATTCGACATCTGTCAAACTGAGTTGTTAACCCAATTTTTTTCTTCTAAGTTGAAAGTTTGATATTGACGAAAATGGATCGCTTAACTACCAAACAACAAAAATGGTTATTCTGCCAAACATCGTGCTTTAAGAGGACATTATGGTTTCCATAATCGTCCAACTACGCAAGCAATTCGAAATTTTGTGAAGAACTTTAAAAAGACTGGAGCAGTTACAAACATTAAAACGCCTGTGTGACACCCTTAAGCTCGTTTCGCTGAAAATATCGCTGATGTAAGTGAAAGTGTTGCCGAAGATCCGAATGTGTCGATTACTCATCGTTTTCAGGACAAGATAACCGAATTTTTTGCCTGCTTTTAAAGAATACGACTGGAAAAATATGTGGTTTTAACAAGGCGGTGCCACATGCCACACAACTTGAAAGAATATGGCTTTATTGGCCGCGTAATTTTATGTAGTGGCGATATCAACTGGCCACCAAGATCATGCGATTTGACACCATTAGGCTTTTTTTTTTTTTTTTGTGGGGCTAAACGAAAGATAAACCTTTAACTCTTGACCACTTAAAAACCAACATTCGTCAAGTTATGGTTGAGATACCACCTAATATATGTCAAAAAATGGTCGAAAATTACCTCAAAAGAATCAATGCTTGCAACACTTCGCGTGGTGGTCATTAAAATGATATTGTGTTTCACACATAATGTCAACATTCAAACTTTATAATAAAAAAGAAATATCATGAAAAAAAAGTATTTTATAAGTGTTTTATTTACGTTTACTTTTGAAACCGCAAAATGGATAACCCTAGACTAAAATGATTTCTGTATTAAGTTTATTAGGCTCAAGTTCTTTCTACATTATCTTATTATTAGGCTCAAGTTCTTTCTATATTATCTTTGTGATTGATATTAATTAAATTAAACAAAGAAATCATCAAAGACATTTAGCAGGGTGGACAACAGGGGCTCATGTTTCTAAAGCGACAACTATGCCACTCAGCCAGCTTCGAAACAACTAGTTGTCCACCCTGCTAAATGTCTTTGATGTTTTCTTTGTCTAATTTAATTAATATCAATCACAAAGATAATATAGAAAGAACTTGAGCCTAATAAACTTAATACAGAAATAATTATATAAGAAAAAGATCGAATAATAGAAATTAAATACTAGACTAAAATGTTTTTCCATCTTGCATTGTTGTTGAGTTAATTAAATTATAATCAAGCTAATTGCTAATTTCAGCTTACACCGTTTATAATCATCAATTTTAAGTCAAATAGCCAGTTTTGCTGATCCGTGTCCTTATAGCTTGATTGCAAACATTTCACTCGTCCTTTGAACCCATAAATTATAGAAATATGCATGTAGTTTGTTATTTTCCACGGGTCTTATTTTGCTTCTTCTCCTCTACCATTGATTTATTTCACTTTTAGTTTACGTTGCCAAGTTTATTCTTTGAAAACCGTTTGAGAGCATAGTCGTTGTTAGTACTTCTAATGTCGTTCAGTTGCTGCAAGTGAATAACCACAGCAAGAAAATACCTTCTTTGTAACACTGATTGCTCTGCATATCCTTTGTAGCCGTTTTCGGTTCTTTGTTTTATGGAATTTTTCGTTGTTGCTTTTATAAATGTCAGTTATTTCATTTGCTCTTAAACTGCTGGAAGAAACGAAATTGTATGAATTATGCATTTATATATGCTTTCCCATTAATCTTAATTTAATTGAAAATAACGTTGAAGGAAATGAACCAACTCGTGCCTAAACCCGTTTTGGCTTGCATCTGATACTCACACAAACTACAAAATGCTTAAGCAAATGGGAGCAAAAATAAGTACAATGTTTACACTTTATGAAAAATTTGTTTGCCAAACGGCATAAACTATTACCAGTAGAAAATTATATAATATTTGATTTAAATTGAAAAAGGTAGAAAGTCTTATAATTTATTTAACAAAGAAAAGACTGGCTACCTGCTTTTCAAAGACTAAACTCATTTTTATTGAGATTTTAAAAATTTATCTAGTTTATTTTTTATTTGATTTGTAATAATGTTAGAAATCACATCCAATTTTTGGTTGCTGTGACTTCTATTCCATACAAATATCAAAGGTTATGTGTAAGCAATTTAAAAATCTCCAAAACATTATTTTCACATTTTCACTTTTTATAGGAATGTACAATTATTAGGGGAAAAGGTATTGAACCACGGATTTTGCAAAAGTTTTTGGTATGAGTAAAAGCCAAATCCACTACATTTTAAGTCTGGTTGCAATAACAACAGAACGTTATCTATAACAATTTGTAACGTTATGGTAAACAAGCTATTTTCATTTAAAATGCAGTAAACAGGCTTTTGGTAACTGCAAACACATTATTGGTAAGCCTTGACCATATTTTTGTTACTGTTCATAAAATGGAAATATGGTTACATTATTTAAAAAATAAATAAATATCTGCACCTATTGTATAATGAACATTTGAACATAATATATTTATGAGAAACACAATGGTAACCAAAATTCTTTTCACGAACAAATTATAGTGAACTTTAGCAAAGTTTGTGTTGTTGCCATTGACATAAATTTTATCACTCAGTTTTGTGTTGTATTGGAAAATTTGTATGTTCTCGCTGTACAAAGACTATTCTTATATAAGAAAAGTAAAATAATTTGAAAAACTGCAGCTATTAAGCGCAATAAAACTGCATAATATATATGGAACAAATAAAGATCTGTTGTTTTGTGAGTTAGTAAGCGAGAAAATCTATTGTCACATTGTTTTAAAATAGCATGATTGGAAGCTATAATTTTTTTTGTCATCTTCTGTGGTGTGAACACCGGCCAAAACACTCGCTTGTCTTATCTCTTATGGCAAATATATTCACCACGGAAATGGTCATCAATAATTCTGGCCGATGTAGCTGCGGGCAAGTCTCAATTTGAAAAAAGTGAGATTGGAGCCGACAATAGCATAGTTGGACATGACAAAACAATAACATTAAAAGTTAACTTTAATATTATATTTAACATTTAATATTGTTAGACTGTAACCATATATCTCAACAATTATATGTTTATCTTCGAATATGGTTACCTTAACCATATGTTTTCTTTACGTGTACTACACTTTAGTGATATCGTATTCCAGACGTCCGATTTGAAGTGCTTTTATTTTTTTACAAAAATAATTACAGGTAATACGGGATGCTCCCTGCGATAAGGGGTCGATGCGGAAAATAAAGGGAACTGATAAGACGTATCAAGATCGAATCAAGTAGAATATTCGTAGATATGACACTCAGCTACTGGCACATCTTATCCGCATGGGAATAGTGGTAGGAGGTGAATGTAGAGCAAGCGGGGAGAGGAGCGAGACATTAGGGCAATATTTATGCCAGTGTTCCGCCTCATCAGAAATACGATCCCGATATTTGGAGACACCTTATCAGCAGCAATCTAATTACGGTGCAAATGCTGAAAAAAATTAAGGAACTTTGTGAACAACACGATGTTCTTTTAGACCTACGCGTCAAACTTCTTATGGTTAAACACATGGAGCGCACAACAAGCCTACACTGGATTATTTGTATGTCGCACGACATGGGCTAACATACGCCACCAATTAACCTAAGCCTCATGAAATTGAATCATTTAAGAGTATTCTCTGACGAATTCGGGAGAAAGTCTCATTTTCTGTTTTTTACAGTTTTCCTCCATTTTTTGCATACTTTTGTCTATGAAGCTTTTGTAGTGATACCAAATTTATAATAATATATTTTATATAGATTTCTTGGCATATATACATATTGCTAAATGTAAGTTTTGCCATTCACAGAATGGCTAAATACATGTATATTATAAAAATAAGTTTTTTTTAGAGTTGGGGGTTTCCAACAAAAACTTTTTTTTTTGTTCTTCTTGGATCTTATGAGAACAACAGAAAATGTTTTCAAAGGTATAAGTTGTGAAAAGCTTAAAAATGTCATATAAAAATACCATTATATAAAGTAGCTACATGAAATCACAATTACTGTATGGCAACGATGAAACAGCGGCCTTCTCTTGACTGCCAGAAGAGAAAACAGCCCTTTTGCTTGCATTCATGTGTACACGTCCATACAGGAGAGTATTTAAAGTTGCGTGAAGGTCAAACGTATGACCTTTTCAGGTATCATTTAATCTGCCTTGTACACCAGTAATAATGTAAATTAATAAATATTTCAATTATGTTGCGGTAAATGTAAATGTTAATTCATTAGCACTATTACAAATAGTGTTCAAACCAATTAACTAACCACCACAGCTAGTTAAAAATAAAATCTTTTTTAAATACTTACAAAATTAGAAAGGAAATTGTAAAATATATCAAATACTCCAATTGATATATGCGTTATATATGTATGTACATGAAACACTATTTTTAATTTAACTTCTTGTGGCTCATGCATTCATATGTATGTTGTATGTATGTATATCTAAAAATCTATTTTTATAGAAATACCCATAAACCATGTTTTACAAGTTTTTTTTTTAGTTTAAATTTTAACTGTTTTATATAAAATGAATTTTGTACGCAGGTTCTTCTAAGAACCCCCAGTAGAATGAAATACACATGTGAAAAGTAAATCAATACGTTTATTGTTTTCCAAAAAATATTTATCTGACTGAATTTCTTTTGCGCAATAAGCAAATAATTATATTGAACTCACACTTTACTTTTTTGATTTAAAAAAAAATTTCAAAACACCGTAATAATTTCGTATATATATATATATATATATATTCGTATATATATATATATATATATATATATATATATATATATATATATATATATATATATATATATATATATATATATATATATATATATATATATATATATATATATATATATTTCAGCCCTCTATATGCCGCTGACATTTTGTTGCACCGTCAGCAAGAATTTGAAAGTTCGACATTACAATTACATCTTTTCCATTTTAAAAAATATTCTAAATAATTAGAATAGTTTATGAGAAACAGTTTCTATTGTAGTTCACCATTCACAGCGATTTTAGTATTTTTTGCTTTAATTTTCTATTATTAAAACTTCAAATATTTTGTATTCCATATTCTTCAATGTACCACAACCTATGTTTATATCCCTGGTTGTTTATATTTGTACTTCAGTAATTACTTTTTGATCGTCCCAGCAAGAAATCGACTTAAAGAACAGGCATAGAAACCTGCATTTAATGGATATTTTTTATAACTAATAAAAAGTATATATAAAGTAATAAATTACATATTAATGAACAAAACAAGAAGCATCTCTCCACACATGACTCACAAGAAATCTGTCTAAAAAAAGGTAAATAAAACAATGCCCTTCAGAATTTTGGTAGTCGTTGAATATTAAAAATTTTGCGCTTTACTGTAGAAATGAAAACGCCTTTTCATCAATACTTGTGATAACTTACATCGTATGGTTTTGGCATAAAATAGCTCTCATATGTCACTTTTTTTTTTGTTCACAAAAATTTGGCGCCATTCTACTCTAAAGATATTTGGTGATAAAAAAAAGTTTAGTGATAAGTTTTTTTTTTTCATTTTATTGTTTAGCAAGCGGCTATTATCTTGAACCATACCAAAATATCTATGCAACTGATCGAGATGTAATAGGCAAAAAATCAAATCAATACCTATTAAGGCAAAATACACGGTTTAGCTGAAATAAAAAATATTTACTTAATCCCCTGGCAGTAGACGGTGGTTTTTTCTGGTTTCAGTGAAATTTCTTTTATACGATCAATTATAAATTTGGAGATAGCAGCATTGAAGAAACTTCAAATTGTTCAAAACAAATGCCTTAAGATCATCAAAAACAAGCACTGGAGACAACCTACACAGCTTCTTCACCACCAAACTGGATATGAACGAGTCAACGACTTCATAAAGAGACTCAATAAGAAATACTACGATAAAGAAGGAAATTCTTCTTATCAACTGATAAGAGAATGTATAGAATTGGCTTAAGGATAGCTAAAAACAAAAAACACCAAATTGAAAATGTTATGTATGTAATGCACTTTTGCCTCAGATAGTACTACTATATACATGTATATTTTCTAACTGTGTTTGAATATCTTTCTTTTCTTGTCGTATAAAGGTGCAGTTTTAAAAATCACAAAATTTCAAGAATTTGCAAAAAATAATATTTTTTTCAAAAAAAAAATTTTTTTTTTTCTAAAAAAAAAATTTTTTTCTAAGAATTATATATCAGATTAAAGGTTATTTTATTGCGGAATTTCGATTTTTTACCAAAGTTCAATAAACGAAAAATTTTTTTAGTTAGTTCAATACATGTAGTGCAACCTCCTCCATTTTTAAAATAACGGTAAATCTCGAAAACGCGAGCTAACCTAGAAAAACGGATAGCACCACTGAATTCAGCGTACCCGAATTAGGTTTAGTCACTGGGTGCCCCGTTTGTCGGTTTTTTCAACTAGCACAGTGTAATTTAATAAAGATGAAATGAATGAATGAATTTGGGGATAGCAGCAAGTGGTAAACTTCCATATTTTCACCACGTATTCAGATCTAGTAGAGAAAACTTCTCGCTGATAGTTGATTTAAAGTAGGCGCCTTTTCAAGTTTTGTTAGCAAATTAGCATTATCAAAGTCAGACTTAATAATCAGCTGACTATACGAGTACATCTGCAGCAAATTATTAGTAGGAGTGGTCTTAGATTATATGATAATTTTATAAATATCAAGTTTTAAATGGAACTTGAGAGACAGCTGTTGCAATTTGATGCCCTGGAAGTCCCATATAAATTGCTAGTTGACGATGAGTCCACTAAAAGCAGTTTAATGCAAATGCGTAGCCGTAATAGAACTCTATTTAAAACCATTCATATTAGTGGCATACTCAATTATTTCATAAATATTTTTGTGCATTAATTGTAAATCACATCAAAAATTATTTCCTTCTGTCTCCTATATTATATTCGAAGTATTCTCCTAACAAATGTTTTCTGTCCTAATATTGTATTTTATTGCTATACATACATAGAATCAGAACTTCTACCAGAGATTATTTGTCTCTTTACTTCCTACCTACGACAAAATCTAATAACAAAAATATATCAGTCTTGACCTCAAATACTTATAACAAATGTCACCGTCGACTATACTGATGAGTAGATGCGTTGTAAATCAAATATTTCATGAACCTTGCTATATTTAATACCACTCCAAATTTGTACCCTGTTCATATACATCATGGTATCATGAAACTCATTACACTGAAAATAGTCATGTTTGAAAAAGTTTCCTACCCTCAAAAATGGTTTTGTATAGAAAAAAAAAAATTATAGCTTCCAACCATGTTATTTTCAAAAAACAAATTGCCAACAAAGGTTTATACATAAAACATTTTCTTTCTTACACACGCACACACGCTATATTAGCAGATCTTTATTTGTTCCACATATATTACGCAGCTCTATCGCGATTAATAGCTGCTGTTTCTTCAATTATTATACGTTTTTTATGTAAGAATTGTTCTCATATTTGTTTGTCAAAAATAAAGTAATCATATTTTCATTTTACGAATAGTACAAAAACATGGTTTAAGTTTAACAAAAAATTTGTTTATAGTAACAAAATGAGCATTTACTACATTTTAAATAAAAATAACTTGTTTGCCCCAACTTAACATATTGTTATAGCGAACATGTTATGTTGTTATCGCAATCAGACTTTTTAACTTAACATATTGTTATGGCGAACATGTTATGTTGTTATCGCAATCAGACTTTTTAACGTTTTTTTCTCTGCATGTAGAGATGTAGTTCAAAAGAACTATAATTAGTTTCCAATATTGTAAATGCCGTCATCACCGTCATATTAAGCCTACGTAAAAAATTTGTTTTCTTGCTAACAACAACAATGGAAGGCGACTACTAGAATCTTAAGCTTAGTAGATGTCAAGTGTCTACAAATTGCTGTCAAAGAGAAGTGTACAAATGTGCTTTTTTGAAGTTGGCTTGATATGACGGCGATGACGGCAACTGGAATATGGATAATAATTTCAAAACTACCCTATTCTTTAAATGCAATAAAATAAAACTTATATATTGAAACGCAAGTTATTAATTTAAAAGTTTGTCCGAAAATTTACGTTAATTTTAGAAATCTTACTTTTTTGTACTTAAATTTATGCCTTAAATTTTTATTTAAAAGGACCTATTGTTTCTAAAAAAGTTTTTGTTGCTTAAATTACATGTAATGAAATGTAACCACACATGTATTATGTGTTTTTAGTTATTTGAGTTATTTCTTTCTCTTTCTTAAGCCTTGATAAGCATATTCGAATAAAGTTTATTTTTTAAAACTATTAAATGTTAATACAGGAAAATTTTTAAATGTATGGCAATTTTTGTTTGCATTTATAGGGATTTTTTTTTTTGCTTGATAAAACTTTAAGATGTTAAAAACAAGATTTATTTCATGCATCAACCTAAAGAACTAAAGTGAGCTTCACTTCATTTGCATACATAATTAAAATCACTTTTTCCTACTGTTATTATATTGTTTCTTTAGAACTATTGTTAACGTCAATTACAAAACAATATTCAACAAAACATCTTCAAGGTAAGAAAGAGTATTTAAATTTCATTAAAAATTTAAATTGGATAAACTTCCGCATGAGAATGTTTTAGAAAGCATATGTTTCTTGGTAAACTTATGAGTGTCTATGAATCAATGCTTGAATGACGGTCTGGGGAAAATTTTAATTAAACAGTTTTCTGAAACTGTTTGCAATTTGACTGAATATTCAGTTTCAATGCTGCAGGTATTGAATAAATTTCTGCGCCAAGTTTTTCAATGACAGCACAATCTCGTTAATATATAGAAACACTAGTTTTTGAAATCTTAACATGTTGTGATATCGCTGTGCGATAAATTTCTTGATGTTAAGATTGTGTGTAAATGACAACACTTCCGTAAATGCTGTTTAATATTCACTACTCACAGGAGGAAAGAAAGGCAAAAGTAAGGCAGCGCAGAATTAAATCACATAAAAAACAAGTAAGAGTGCTATATTCAAGTGTGCCGAATCTTATATATCCTTTAGCAAAGTGTAATTAGGAGCTGTGTAATATCAGGTCGTATATGAACATTGATATCCCAAAATTTATTTGAAAAATAGGCACTTATGTATATTAAAATATTGACCAAGCATTAGCAAAAATCGGAAACTATAACTGCATTTTTTTTTTTTTGTTAAAATAAATAATAGTATGTTTTTAAATTACTTAAAAAACAATATATTCTTAGTAACTAATATTTGTAGCATACCACTGAAAATTTCACTCACATTTTATATAGGAAGGGCTTATTGCCTGCATTACATTGTAACTCTATTAATATATCTGCCACTTTTTGCATTACATTATAACGTATTCTTTTTTTGTGTGTTATATAATTCATTATTATACAGCGCCAGCCATTAAGCCAAGAGGTCCGACTTCGTATCCCAGATGGGCCGAACATGAAAAATAATATTTTTGCGTATAACTGATTTTTGGTAACTAAAATTGACTGTGCAAAATTTGACTAAAAATCACGCTAAATTCGTACAGAATGAAGGTAATGATTTCGACTACTTTTGTAAGCATAAAACTATGCGTTTTTATTTTAATTTAACAAGTGTAATGCGTTACTTTTGGGACATATTTAGATAAATATTTAAATATTTTTGTCGATGTTTCGCTTCCTTGTCCAGAAGAAACTATCCGAATAAGAGCGAAATATCGACAAAAATATTCGAATAAATAAGCGAAATATATGCAGTAAAAAGACCTTCAGGTAACCCGAAACTTAGACGCTGTTTAAAAAAGTAATAAAAAGAACTATTTCTCTCAAAGAATATTTAACAGAATATTGAGTTTTTGTTTGCTGTAATGACGTAAACAAATTATTATCCTTGCGGTTACCATATTTCAAGTAAAAAGTAATTAACTAGGGTGGAAACCAAAATGCTTCTGTCCAACATATCCTTCACTTACAAGTGTGCACACACAGCCACTAAATGTTAATTAAAGTGTATGTTTCAATCAAATACTTTATAACAGTTACAGAAAACCAGTTTGCAATGTTAATTACAATGTTTAAAATGAGCCACACTAGATAGACAGTTAGACACTTAAAAGCACAAATGTAATGGATAGTTTCCAGTGATACTACTAATAAAGTTTTGTGTTAAAAACACTGTGCTTGAATTTGAAACTTTTTTTTCCGACAGACGAGGCACCCAGTGGGTAAACCTAATTCGGGTGCGCTAAGTTCAGTGGTGGTAACCGTTTTTAGGGTTCCGGACTCATCAGAGTGAAACGGAACCCTATTACGGAGACAAGTACGTCCGTCCGTCCGTCCGTCACAGCATCCATTCTCCGAAACGGTAAGAGCTAGAGAGCTGAAATTTTCACAGGATGTTGTTGTACCTTGTCGCTACAACAACAAATACTAAAAACAACAACAAGTCGAAAACTGCCAGGTGTCCCCATACAACGAAAAGTTGCAATTAGCTATAACTCTCGAACCGTAAAAGGTAGAAAGATGAAATTTGCATATTGTATGTATTTATAGATGCTTTACAACAACAATCACTAAAAACAACAACAAGTTGAAAACTACCAGGTGTCCCAATGCAACCTAAAGTAACAATTAGCCGTAGCTGCTAAACTATAAAAGACAAAGAGCTGCGATTCGCAGAATATATGTGTTTACATATTCTAAAAACAACAACATGTCAAAAACTACCAGGTGTCCCTATACAACGTAGAGTAAAAATTAGCTGTAACTCCCAAACTGTAAGAGATGAAATGTGAACAATATATGTACTAGTATGGGGCCTACAATAACAAATGCTAAAAACAACAACAAGTCGAAAATTACCAGGTTTCCCTATACAACGTAAAGTAACAACTAGTCGTTACTCTCGATCCGTAAGAGACAGAGGGATGAAATTTGCACAATATGTGTATTCACATATGCTCCACAACAACACTGGCTAAAAACAATAACAACTGTAAAACTACCAGGTGTCCTTTACAACGTAGAGTAGTAGCTATAACTCTCGAACCGTAAGGGATAGAAAGCCGAAATTCGCACAGTGTATGTATTTCCAGATGCCTTATAACAACAAATTACAACAACAACAACAACAAGTGGAAAATTACTAGGTGTCCCCGTACAACATAAAGTAGCTTTAAAAACAGAGAGATGAAATTTATAAAATATACATATGTATTCACATACTCCATTCCATACATACATTACACATACATACGTACGGAACCCTTAGTGTGCGAGCCAGCCTCGTACTTGACTAAATTTATTTTAGGTTAGCTCTTGTTTATGAGATATACCCCTCCAATCAACCTAACCTAAGCTAACATATAAACGACTAATAGCTAATTATACTGCTTTTAATCATCTTTTGCTTTGGATATTTGTATTGTGTTCTCTACCCAACTCTAAGCGTTTAATCAACTGACACCTGCTAAATTGATTAAGATTTTAATTGTGTGTGTGTATGTATTGGTTATACGTTAACTTAAACATTAGCGGAAATCACCCTTGGTTGCACATCTGCAATTTTAGCAGATATAGCATGATTTTTTGCTACAAAGCGTGAGTGTCTTTTTCAAGTGTTTAGCAAAATAGTTATATCAGCTGATTTTAGAGTAAAGGTAAGTACTGTGTTCGAAACTGCGGAAAATGTTGAGCAACATTGATTTTTTCGTACGGAAAATTTGACATGTATCTAATGTTACCTATCCCGCGGTTTTACACAATTTAACGATTTTTTCATTAAAAGTATGCTACATTGTTTTACGTTTGTAAGCAAAACCCATATGTTTTGCAATTTGGACTGTGATGAGAAAAATTTAATTATAGAATAAAAAGTTAATTTTTTATACAAATACATCAAACTGAACAAAGAAGTACCAAATAATTTTCTTTTTCTTCACGGCTGATATCAGCTCCCCCGCATTTCTGTCGCACTGAATTTAATTTTTTGGTTTTCTTTATCACTTTGCATTTCTTTTTTTTTTTTGTCCAAAACAGCAGTCAGCTGTTGCTAAAAATTTCACGTGGAAGAATTGCCACTTCAATTATTTCGCAGCAAAAAGAAAATGTTGCCAGATACATTTCAGATGTTTTTCTCCAAATGAGTACTACTTCTGCAACATTTTTTCACGAAAATTTCATGCGATTTTTTTTACATGCATTTTGACAACTTTCCACGTGGAATTGTAATCAGAGTACCTACCTTAAGGGAAAAAAAATATTTTTGTTTTGCAAATTGAGAAGGAAGTTTAGAAAACAAATTGCAAAAATTTCATTATTCATCTTTTCGTTTACCGTCTTTTATTGTTGATTTTTTGTTTAATTGCCTTAATTTTATTTTTACTTTCTTCTGTATTCATTTTCTTCCCTGTTTTATTTATTTGTTTACAAAATTTAATAAAGTGAGTTTGCCGCATGAGATAAGTTAAGCCGCAGCCAATATTTGAAAAGCAACGCCGTCGATAAAAATTTGCACGTGAAGCAACCGCCCGATTTTTTGCTTATTTTATAAAATTTAATAAAACTGATGCATAATAATAGGTATAATCTTCACTTTTTACTATTTTGTAAATGCTTCTTTGAGCAACGTTAGCATTAATTTAATTCCAGCACTGGCATGTTTTGTGGCGGCCTTGCCGTCATACAATTTTTTGAGCGCAGGAGTTTACGTGTTGAAATTTAGAAAAACAAGCAGCTGTTTTAGCATTTAGCAACATTTGCAAATACGGATCTGCAATGGTTTTTAGTTATGCATATTTGCTTAAGTGATGCAAATCTCGGTTTCATACATTTTGTTTTTGTAGTGTTGCAGACTATGGCACATATGCTACAGTTGCAATATCTGCAAAGTCTGCAAGGGTAATTTGCAATGAAGGGTGAGTTCCGCTATTGTAAGCGAAATAAAAATGCCAAATACAACATTACATACGATAACTTTAATTTCCCAAATTCGGGAGTATATACATATATTTTTTTGCATAACAATGTATATAATTTTTTTTTATAACTATCATTATTTTAGAGAACAATTCTTAGGCGTCATAAAATTTTTAACCATTTGAATTTTGTTTTAATGCAAAATATTTATGTATGTACAAACAATAATAATGTTGCACAAACAAATACTAGAAAGTAAGTAGTCGATTACTTATTGTGCCCGTTGAAAAAAAAGCCTTGTGATACAAAGTTTTCCACAGTTTATAACTTGTACACATATTTTTATAATTTTATATATTGTAGTTACAACAATATTTTATTTTATGATTAAATACAATTGTGTTTTGTAAGTATATAAATCAGTTAACTTTATAGCATATTTCCACGATATGCACTTTGCTTTCTATTTATGCTTAACACCCTAATCAGGAGCAAAACAACTTGCTTCGCCTTACAAAATTTTGAGAGCGAATGAAGTAGCTGCATATTCAAGCTACATGCGAAGCACGAAAAATTCCTATCTTCTCTAATTTATGTATATCGCAAATTTATCTGCACTCTCTGTCAAAATCATATATTGGAAAAAAAAAAAACAAATAAAGTAAACGTAATTGTTCCATAAAAGTTAAGTTCTGGGATTTATTTAACGTCTGCATTGCTAATTTCAAAGACATTTCCTTATAAATGTGGTTTTTTGCGGCATCAGTTACTTTTTGTGTCCATTTAGAAAAACTTGCTTCATGAAGTTAATGAAAAATTGATGTTGGCTTATTAAACACAAATGTCAAGTCGAAGCACATAGACGAGTAGTGCAAATAATGTGATTCATAAATATAATTGAGCAATTTAAACGTACTATTAAACATCGTCAATGAACACAGATGACACAAGAATGCGTTATCTTTTAAAAATAATGCAAAGCGTAAAAATAAACTTAAATAGTTTTCAAACCCACACAACTCACTGAAAATGGTTCAATAATGTCAAAAGACTTACACTTCATCCTCGTTGAATAAACCAAAGTCGAAAACTTTTTATTTTTGCGCTAAATGACATATTGATCACCAAATACACTCTTTTAAACTAGAAACTCTTAAATCATCTTGAGGTGGCGATTTTTGTAAAACTATATGCACCAAACAACTCTTGGTACATTGTGAATGTACCAACTTTTCTCATGCCGTCACCGCTGAATTGTTCTTGTCTTATTGATGTACTCTTCTTCTTTTAGTTATTATGAAAAAAAGTCCAATGTTATCAAATCAAATAATGCAAATAATTTTGCACGACACGAATGGTGGGGGAATTAGAAAAAACGGTAAATCGTAAGGCCGTTTCTAAACAGGGGGCAAATCACCGCATTCGAAATCGAGTGCTTTGTCATCGAAACGCTGTTAACGTGGATCACAGGACTCGTTATCGAAACGCATCTAATCGATGTTGTACTCGGTGGTTACTACACTATCGAAACCCAATAAACTTTAGCTTTTAGCAGTAAAACAAATAAAATAGCAAAGAAGCGACAAAAAATTAAAGAAATAATTTAAAAAATATAAATTGTATTGTTTTTAGGGAAAACGAATACCAAGAAAAATATTTTCCACTAAGTAGTGTATTTCATTTGTTACATTTTTCACCGCTTTGCACATAGTGCTTTGTGCCAACCCCACTAAAAAATAATTCCCGGTCGTGTGCTGAAAGCTGCCACTGTCCAAAAGGGACAATGTAGCGGCAAGCTGCAATACGGGTGGTATGCTCGTCGACATGTGACCAGAGATATTTATTTCCGATAAAACGTATTCAAAAGCTTCCTTCTTTTGAATCTATGTACAAACGATGAAACATTTAGTGCTAACCTTTTGCTTCAAACTCACGCCGTACTCAGTTTCTGGCAATGAAAAATGATTGCTTTTGTCACGAATGTTCCTACTCATAATGGCAATATTGGACTTATCCTACGATTCCGAAGATGAGAAACATAAAAACACATTTGGATTCATTTATCTTGAAGTTTTTCACCAATTTATTTATATTTTGTTTTCCTTTTTCGTTTTGTTTCTTTATTGTCATATGCGTACTGCGATGTAAAAAATAGTAGTAGACAATATTAATTGCCATCGAATACTGTGATCCAAAAAATTGCAGCCGTCGAAATATTTGTACACACGAAAGAAGACTCGATTTCGAGTGCGGTGATTTGCCCCCAGTTTTAATTTATTGTTCACTACAACTTATATTGCATACATAGATTGGATTCAGCAACTTAGTATCATTACTATCTTGTTTGCAGATTTCTTCTATTTATTAAGATATATGTATGTATGTATGCATGTTATTGCACAGACAACAATGTTCATTCTTTTAAAATCTCAATTTCACTTCCCATATTTGCAAACGACAAAACTGTTATGCGTACAAACCGCTTCAAGTAACTTGAAGCTAGAAAAGTGTAGAACGCAAGAAAATCACGAAAAGCGTTGACGCATAAAAAGCATGTTATACTCGTATAACTTCAGCTGTCTATGTGCCACGGGAATTTTACTTTGCTTAGTTCTTTTAATGCTCCAAGTACTCTTACATGCATGTCAAGAAATTAAATACACTTCAAAACATTATGCCTGTCTTATTAAATGATATATTTCTAAGCCGATTTATACACACATGTTTGCATTAAACATATTTCGAAGCTACTGACAGCGTGTACGTTCACTTTATTTAAATAAGATTTTAAGACCCTGAAATAAGATTTAAGGATTTAAAACTAAATCATGCTTGCATTGAAAATGAGCCTAAGAGAAATGTTTGCTATATTAAACTTAAAAAAAAAATGTTTAATAGAAAGTATTAAGACGGTATTTAAGTTCATAGAATTGTACTTGTCAGCACTCGCAATCAGATAAAAAGGAGAAGTTTGTGCTTTATTTTTTGTACTTCATTAGACACATTTTCAATGATGATGAGCCCTGACATGAATAAATATCAAAATGGTGTTATTGGAAATACGACCTGCTGTGGTGCTGTGGGTTGTATTAAAAATCTTCTCTTAGAACAAAAAGGTCAACATTTCGTGTGATAGAAATTAAATGCCATTTCAATGTACAATGGGAAAGACATGACTTCAAATATTGGGCGAAAACTAAATTAAAGATTTTAGTGTTTTGTGGAACACCAAATAAAAAATCTTAATAAAGAAGTACATTTAAATCTACTCAACTGCAAAAATGATTGCGTTAGACAAAAATTTTTCTCTTAGAAGGTTGACAACAGTTTGCTTTTAATTGCAAACACAAAATGACACCAAGAGATACATTTAGGTTTTATACAGACCTTTAATAGTGTTTTTGTTCTAGAGTTTTTGATTGTGCAACCCACAATTTAAATATAAATCGTAAAATCAATCAATTAAAAATAATTATTTTGTAATATGAATGACTTGAGACATTATTAAATTGTTGGTAGCTAAAAACACAGAAGTGAGCCATAAACTAGCCAATAAATTTATATGTAATTGAAACTTGCCGTTATTATAAAATTTCTCCATTCTAATGCGAGCTAACTGACTAGGAATTTGTAACTAAGGCTGATAGATAGTATTTAACTACATACTAAAAAATAAAACTATTTAAATTTTCGCGTGTTCGATTAATTGTCTATTTGATTTTGTGACTTGTATCTAAGTCGATTGATCAATTAATAGTCATTCAAATTATTCGATCTAACTAACTAACATTTTGCAAAACAAACTATGACAGAAGCAATCAATTAAATTTTTTTAAATTAAATTAATTTATTTTTTTCAAGAAAGCAAACACAATGCTACGAAACTTGATACTTTTTTGCAGAAACAGCCAGACCTTTCGGCAAGAATTTAGCCTTCGGTCTCATCCATCGATACAAAAACCAGATACACAAATAAAGCTATTACCCTTTAAGAGAAACACACGGCCTGGCCAAGCATTTCCGAGAATTTCTTACAAGATAGTATAGAAGTAGATAGATAATTCTTATGAGCTGCTCACTAAAGGTCTTTTGTATTAAAAATTCTGAAAAGACATATTTTGTTTTATTGATCTTAAGAAATTTTTGTTCCTGTCTTAACTCCTAAAGCCCAGCCAGTCTCTTTGTTAAGATTAATAAAACAGATTGGATCAAATCAATATAAAGGTTTAGAAAGAACACGAAGCACAAACTAAGTTATTGCTTACCTTTTTTTTTAACTTAGACGAGTACTCAGGAGACGACCCCTCTTAATGCATGTCCATCGGACCGAAACTAGAAAAATAGGTTTTAGTGAGTGAGAACTAGAAGCCGATATTGGAATCGAAGTTTCTGCTGAGTGTGAAGGAGCTTAAGATGAATGACCGCAAGATCAGAAATTCACCAATTCAAATAAGTTTGTGCAAGGAAATGATTGCCAGCTGCTTGAAGATACAACCAGTGAAGGACTTAACATAAATAAAACAAACATTGGAACGAAGAAAATTGTCTAGAAAATTTATACTCTGGGAGAATACTGCACTTTTTTATAACATGATTTCTGGATTTGTTTGAGCTTTAAAAAACATGTATGTAGGTAGAAAATATATCTGTAGAGAAGAAAACGTGCTCTTTTTTAATTTCACTTACAGGGCAACTGAAAAATGTAGTAAAATTAAAAAAGTTATATAAAATTTCTTAGTAGATCAGAAATAGAATTTTTTTATATAATAACATTCAAATAAAGGTAAGCAGGCGTCTAAAGATATTTTGGGCAACTTTATTTGCTCCTGATGTGGATATAAAAAAAAATTAATGTGTAATATTTCAACGGATATAAACAATTACGGTATTCAAAGGGTCGTCCTAAAGTCAGAAGTCTTAAAATAATAGCACGAAAATATATGACTGCTGTGAGCAACCTGTCATAAAGTAGTGCGCTAAAATATGAGTCAGCTGTTAAAAAAAGAAAGCCATTTAAATATTTTTGTTCATAATGCCAAAATAAGTGAAAAAACTAGCTATTAGATGTTTTGATAGCTGATTCAAGTAAATTTGAAATCAAATATGTCCATATTTACCAACATATACATATGTATATATTTTAATGCATTTATTTCTTAAATGATATTATAGTGAATAGATAAATTTATTCAAAACAGCTGGCGCCGGTTGAACGGAGTCGATTCATGTTTTGGACGGCGGCCAGTACACAAGCGTTTGTGGGCTGCCAGTCTTCTAAGATTAGTATCTCATTTTTAGGTGAAATGCATGGACATGGATGTTGATATAAATATCTGCGAAACACACACATGCGTACATTCGTATCGCACACAAACATATTTAGTCCACACTATCACACTTTGTGAGCACACATTTCATTTTTACCTTATCGTACGACTGAGTAGGATAGTAAAACAAGGCCTTCAGCTATTAAACAAATGCATTCTTGTTTGGGTACATACATACATATAAGCGTTATGCGCATATAAGGGGTTTTTTATGTTATATAAAATATTTTTTTTAGAATATAATTTTCCAGAGGTAAAGAATATCACCGGCTCGAGGAATGCGTTTTAACCGTTCGCCTCAGATGTATGCTGTTAACTTATGACGAATCACTAAACACAGTCGATGAAGTCTTATTAATTTATGACTATTTTTGTTTGCAGCACAACAACAATTTTTTAAACTATCATAAAATGTTAGTACTTTCAGACATTATGACACAATATGAGACCGTTGAATACCGTAAATATAAAGCGTAATCGGGTCTGTTCTAGAATCCGAATTCACTCTAAAGCGGATTACTTTAGAATTTTGGTGTTCTGCAATCCGAATCTCCATGTTTTTATTCGTTTTCAATTAGAGTATTATAGGGTGAGTGAAAGTAAATAGAATCGGCTTTTATTCATGCAAGTTATAACTTTTTTAATAAAAATAAAATTTTCTCTTTTAATTTGAAGTGTTTTTTATTAAATATAATAAAAAAAATTTAATTTACACACAATTATTAGTACAAAAAACCGTTTCTTTAATTTCTTCCAAAAATTTAGTATGTTTTGACAAATGGCACTTGTGCAAAACAAAAATACAAAAATTTTGCTTATGATCGAAAACGCGAAGTTGCCCCACATATTAAAGTGTGATATGTCAATGTTTTTTGGGCTAATGCTAAATGCAATCAGAATTTATTGGAAGAGAAAAATTGACATTTTAAAGGAAATTATAATAAATTTCCTATATTTAGTTTAATTTAAGCAATATTTATATTAATATGATTGTATTTAGTGGTCAAATTCCATTGTAATAGTCCGGCAATACGTTCTTTTTATAACATATGGTTGTCAAAGATCGAAGTTCATGTGCTCATAGCTGGCAAACTGTCGCGCCGGCAATTTCACAACCTTACACCGGTCGCGGTCAAGAGCGACTGATTGCTGTTTGCGGTAGAGCTGCTTTCTCAGAATAATCTATTATTGTTTTAGTTTTTGTCATATTTTAACTTAATTTTTAAATTTGTCTGCGTGATTGTAAAAACATTGTTTAGACGGTTGTCAACCGTCGGTTTTTCGTTTGCCGCCGGCGACTATTTGTATGTTAAGCTATCTTTTATCATCGGCTTCGTCCTCTGATAGTTCCTTTCAAAACATAAAAACCTGTTGTTTATGTATTTGACATTTAGAATTTTTTTTCGAACAGAAACTTCGAATATCTAAAAACATGCTGAATTGAGAACACCAATTTATGAATTATGCGGATTTAAAAAATTTTACTAAATCAATCCGAATCGGATTCTAGAACAGACGCGAATATCAGGTTTTTGTTAGCTTCAAAAAATGTTGTTTGCCTGCGTATTCTTAATGTGAATGTAATTGCTTTTAAGATAACTAACTCTTCTGAATATTATTATATTTTTAAGTTTTTCCAGACACACATTATTTTGTGTATAAAAATGAAAGTAGGCCATTAAAAAAACTAACCAGTATAATTGATTAACTAGCAAAGGCCTCCTTCAGCAACTAAAAAATCAAATACCAATGGATTTCTACCTAATAATACTAAGTTGCTTATAACATCAAATTTTCTGTGTTAGATATAAACAGCAGTAGTCTAAAATTTGTTTTGTGAGAGTACCTGGAGTACGTCAGGGTAGTGTCGTGAGTCCAATGCTCTACCACCTCTTTTCAACTGGTATTCCAACTCCAGCGTCAAATAACAACATGATAGTTACCTTTGCTAATGACACAGCTTTACTTTTAGCTCACCTAAATGCTAAAAGCGCTATACAAAACTTTTAACAACTGATCAATATGTGTGAGTGATTGTAAAGTTGGGAAATACAAGTAAACAACGATAAAACGCACTCAATTTAAAAAAAGGAGTGTACCAAAACTCATCCCATTCAAAAAAATGCCTCACCTTTTTTTTCAGGTACAAGGGCGAAATACCTTTTTCCGATCATTGACTTCAAACTCATCCAAACTCCAAAGATCACATCGCGCAGAAGATAAGCGAATTGAACAACGGGTTCAAATAACTATTTTTGCTGCTAGATAGAGATTCCAAGCTATAAATTTACAACAAACTCCTCATACACAACACAATTTTAGCGGCAATTTGGAATTACGGCATAGAAATCTGGGGCACCGTAAGCAGACAGATGTAATAAAAAATTTTAATAAAAAAAACTTGCATGTAGTGCCAATTGAAGTGTATAGGACATACAAGTAGGGTTTGGGAATTCCCAAATTTCTCTTCCCGGGATTCCCGAGAAAATTTGTAAATTTCCCGGGAATTCCCCGGAATTCAGGAAATTTTCTTCTACTACAAACAAGTAATTTTGAGTAACAAACTTTTGTAATTGGTTTTATTTAAAATTATATAATAAAGTGCATATACATATATACATTTAAAACAAAAATTAATTAAATTAAATAGCACATGTTAATTCAATTTGTGCAAAAAGACAAATAACTGTAAGAAAATATTTTGAGATCATGTTTAAATAAAAAAAAAAACATAACAGAATAAATTCATCATTTCGATAAAAAAATAAGTTTTTAGTACGGCTAAGCTTTAGTCACTAAAGCATTAAGTAACTCGCTTGATGTTCGGTTTCGTACTTTTATGGCAAAATTCTCAGCAACGGAGAAACCCCGTTCGCTATCCACCGATGTTGGTTTTATTATTATTATAGCATTTTTTCAATTTAATTTTAAAACATTTATTAATTTCGTTGTCAGATATATCCGAATCGCAGCTGGACAATTCAGAAACAGCCGCTATATAAACAGCCGTTTATATAGCGGTTCCGCGTATAATTTTAAAGAATTTTTTAATAATTTCTTATAGACATCAGGCATTGTTAAATAATTTAGTAATGCTATCGTTTTTTCTTTACGTCTTTGGCCAACTTTATCTCAAATTGACTCAGCTATGTTTGGAGAAAATGGTGTCTTTATTAACATAAGCTGTGCAAAAGGAATATAAGCTGTGCAATTGATTATAGCATCAGCTACTAAGAGGTTAGAGTCTCGGCGACTGAGCGGTGTTTTGTAAAAGTGATGTTTATGTACAAACAGCGTATTTTTAGAATGAAATTCCATTATTTTTGAAATTAATTTAACAAAAGTTTTCTTTATCGAGTCTGTTCTAGAATCCGATTCGGATTGATTTAGAAAAATTTTTTTAATCCGAATAATTCAAAAATTTGGTGTTCTCAATTCAGAATGTTTTTAGATATTCGAAGTGTCTGTTCGAAAAAAAATTCTAAATGTCAAATACATAAAAACAGGTTTTTATGTTTTGAAAAGAACTATCAGAGGACGAGGCCGATGATAAAAGATAGCTTAACATACAAATAGTCGCCGGTGGCAAACCAAAAACCGGCGGTTGACGACCGTCTAAACAATGTTTTTATAATCACGCGGAAAAATTTAAAAATTTAGTTAAAATATGACAAAACTAAAACATTAATAGATTATTCTGAGAAAGCAGCTCTACCGCAAGCAGCAATCATTCGCTCTTGACCGCGACGGGTGTAAGTAAGGTTGTGAAACTACCGGCGCGGCAGTTTACCGGCTATGAGCACATGAACTACGATCTATGACAACCATATGTTATAAAAAGAACGTATTGCCGGACTATAACAATGGAATTTGACCACTAAATACAATCATATTAATATAAATATTGCTCAAATTACACTAAATATAGGAAATTTATTATAATTTCCTTTAAAATGTCAATTTTTCTTTTTCAATAAATTCTGATTGCATTAAGCATTATCCCAAAAAAACATTGACATATCACACTGTAATATGTGGGGCAATTTCGTGTTTTCGAACATAAGCAAAATTTTTGTACATATTTTGATTTTGCGCAAGTGCCATTTGACAAAACATACAAAATTTTTGGAAGAAATGAAAGAAAAGGTTTTCTTTTTGCCAATAGTTGTGTGCAAATTAAAATTTTCTTTATTATATTTAATAAAAAACACTTCAAATCAAAAGATAAAGTTTAGTTTTTATTAAAAAAGTTATCACTTGCATGAATAAAAGCCGATTCTATTTACTTTCACTCACCCTATAATACTTTAATTGAAAACGAATAAAAACATGGGGGTTCGGATTGCAGAACACCAAAAATTCTAAAGTAATCCACTTTAGATTGAATTCGGATTCTAGAACAGACCCGTATTACATGAAATAATTTGAATTTAAAAAAAATAAAAATGTGGAGAAATAAAATATTGCTGTTATAAAATCAAATTTAGATATCTCCCGTTTTTCCGGGAATTTTCAAACATTCCCGGGCGAGAATTCCTGAACCCCAAACCCTACATACAAGAAGCCCCAGCTTGGCCTTGTTTTTTCAGCTGAATATAGTCTAATTAATTATTTTAAATTATCAATTACTGCCTTACAACTCAGTTACATGTTATTTTATATAATCAAATGCTTTTACATTTTTATTGCTCAACATTAAAATCACAGTAAAAAAAGAAGAGAAGTCATAAAAATGTTTTAACACAGAACAACAGCTTTTAGCAATAAATAACAGCAGAACAAAATTAAATGAGATAGAAAAAATATCCTAAGCCATAAATAAACGAAATATCATAAAATTAAAGCAAAAATGCAAATCATTTAAACAATAATAAAATTCAACTTATAACGGCAAAAGTCGGGTAAGAGAAATGAATAGAAAAAATTAAAATTTTTTGTATGCATTAAATCTTAAGACCTGACAAAAGGTGAATTAGAATTTTTGTTGTTGGGTGCAGAGATATTTTTTTACAACATTTGTTCCATTTGGTAAAGAATTAATTTTTTATTTGTTTTATTAAAATCACTTTATGATAAAATGTTTAAAAATTGTTTTATGTGTATACCGTTCACATTTTGCCTTGATTAAAAAATTTCAAGTTTAGAGTTTTCCAATTACAGTGGTGGGAACTAAACCATATTTTAATAGGATGAGTCCCTGTAAAATCCGTACATATTTCTTTCAATCTTTGCCTAAAAGTATGGCTTATGACTAACTTGAAATCAAACCTATTAAAATTTGGCTTTTTTGCATATAAATTTAAAGTTGAATCGTAAGACTTTGTAACAAAATTTAAGATAATTTTATTTTATGTAAACATTTAAGATTTTGTAAAAAAAATGTGTAGAACTTTCTTGTAATACATTGAAATAAGTCAGTAAAACGATAATTTTGTTTGTCATTTCAATGCCTTAAAGAACTTCTTACGGTTCTGAATATTCTTTCATATAAAAAACAATTAAAGATTCCTGACGATGTAACAAATTGTTAGCGAAATATCGAGTAATAAAGAAAGAAAAATATAAAGACCTAAAGCTTTAAAAAATGGGGTTGCCAGTATCTAATATAATTATTTTCATGAGCTGAAAGTTTTTTTTTTTCATTTTATTGTCCTGAAGGAGAGTGAAATATCGATAAATTTAAATCTTTCAAGACTACTGACGAGTTGAGTGGCATCAGCGAAATGTCGGCGGCTGAAAAAGAGAGAAAACAATAACGCCTGTTTAGAACTAAGATGACACATTCCAATTGACGCTTGTAGCAAATAATAACTAAATTAATTTTCAAAATATTTCATATTAAAATATTCGAAAAACCAGAATTTAAATACTAATTGAGTTAGAAGAATCTTTCTGCATTAGACCAACGATATCTGCAATCGAAATGAACTATAGTACGAATATAATACCTCATCGTAATTTAATACTTAAGTGAATTGAAATCGGTTTATTTTCAATGGGGATTTTTAGAGATGAAAAACTTCAAATTGGAAATATCTCTGCAAAACCCCTAAGGAACTCTGGCAACGAAAGTCAATTATTTTATGTTTTCTTAGCAGAAAAGTACTTCTTAAACAATTCAAGCATGTTCTTGAAGGTTGTTTTAAATTTATATTGAATTATAAAAATCAAAAATCTTTTTATTTCAAGCAGACTTTATATGGCAAAGAAATAAACAATTACCTAAGTTCGTTAGTATTCTAGTGTGTGCCACTTCATCCTAAAACAAAGACAGTATCAAGCCAACAAGGGCGAAGGGCAATGAGTTACAACCAACAAGGAATGACAGGAAAACGCTTATGCACGAACTTTCCATAACAATGCGACGTTCAAAATTTATAATCAACTGTATACGTTGTTTGCACATATGCATGTGTCAATGTGTGAATAAAATTGAGAAGTGTTTTTACTAAAGTTGTTCACATGTTAGTGAATGAATGTTACTTTGTTGGAAAAATAACGAATAAGTTGTGGCAAACGAGCATTTACCACAAGTTTCACTGATCGGGTTTTTTTTTTCCTTTTTGCTATTTTGAACGTTTGCCAAACAAAATAGAGGAAGAAAAAGTATTTAGATGTTAAAAAAAACTAAGCCACATACACATATAGAAGTTTGAAATTTCCTTTGCAAAACTAAAGGGTTTTTAAAGTATTTCTTTTTTTTGCAATTTATTTTCCGTAAAAGCATGCAGATTGCGAATGTGTTACAAAAAGTAAAGGAACATATGAACTCTGCTTGATTTCATACTATACGAGTAGTACAACAATATCTAGCAAAAGGTTAAATAAAGGAGTGGATAAGATCAAACTGTGGAACCGGCACAAACTTCTGTTTTGTTTTTTGTAATTAATTTATTAAACAAATATGAACTTAATTATTTATTTGCTTTAAGAGCCAATTGAAATGTATTAATTCAGGTCCAAAACTGAACCTTTTCAAAAAATATTTGCTGCATTTTTCAGCTGTCTATATGCCGACGACATTTCGTTGGTGCTAATGGGAATTATGAAATAAGTAGTTAAGTTTCAAACAAACTTTTAAGAATTTTTTAAGTCTACTGATGAGTTGATTAGCACCAACGAAATGTCGTCGGCATATAGACAGCTGAAAAATACAGCAAATATTTTTTGAAAAGATTCATTTTTGGACCTGAATTAATAATTTATTAAACATTTTCCTTTAATGCAGAAATTGATGTATTTGTAATATATACAGCTCTGCATCATTTCATAGTTCACCCAACATTGTTTTAATGATTGTCTAATAAAAGGTTTCCTTTTTTAAAATAAGACAGCTATGCCTTCAACTAATTATCTTTATTTTAGGATTACCTTTTTTTGCATAGTGTATATACGTACGGTTTTTAGTGAATCAATATTATCTTCTCAAAGCTTCCAAATGAATTTATTCCAAAATTTTACTTCTTTCACTAGGGCTAGTTAACTTACTCTTTAAAAACAAAGTTTCTAAAAACAATATCTCCAAACAAAAAACATTTAACTTAAAACGTAAAACGTTTTTTTATACATTACAAATTAGTTTGGAAATATATTAAGTCCAAAAGGTCTTTCCTGTACAGTTCCAATAAGTTAAGTCATGAATATGGCTCTCAATTTTATATTCTACGGCTAAAAAATCGAATTTTTTAAGCCTTTCCCTTTTAATCAGTTAAAACTTTTGCCCACATTGAAAATAAGTGAAATCAACTTGAAATGAGTTTTAAATCAGAAATAACCTAAATTTGTAATAAATTAATTTCAAATTCATTTTATATTTTATGATTAAAAAAAAAAGTTTTTTTTACAAAATGTTTTCCAATTTAGTTTTTCCTTAGATTTCGGTAATTTTTGCCAACATTACCTCAGGACTCACAAAATTAATATTTAGCAGATAAAAATAATCGTTTAGCCAAAAAGTTACATAATTTTTCAATTCACTTTCAATTAAAATTCGTTTTCGTCAATTCCACTTTCTTTTTGTAACAGTTTTCTATACTTTTACTCGACCGATTCTTTCAGACTATATAAAATGGTATTTGTACAGACCAAGCCAAGTCTAAAAAAAATAACAGAAAAAGTTTCTACCAATCCAGATTCTGGTTAGGCTAAAAACTGTCTTTAAACTTTCTTTAGAGAGGACAAAACATCGTTGATCATAGAAAAGAAAATTCCGTCTATGTTGACGAGACCACGAATCGACATACCATGGAGTGGAGTAGCATGTACTAAGTCGGGGTATTTCAAAAACTGTCGGTGAAACAGTCATCATATAATGCCTCGGTGGATGAGTTGGTACAGAGTCCTACTAAGAGTCCCCGAGGTCGCAGGTCCGATTCCTTGGGTGTTTCTAAAGACAAGCCAAAAGCATCGCAGTTTTGTGTTTATTAAAAAAAACCCTACTTTTGAATTATTCGGTATATTGTACTAATACCTTGCATGTACAAAATTTTATAAAACTGACTTTTCGAATGGTATAAAAATTTTTCCTATATGCTTTGCCGAATTACAGCCTTAATTACAACAGTTTTCCAATTAAGCAGCCTTTGGCTGAGTGAAAAGATTTACTACTATCATGGATATTGGCTACCCGAATTTCCTCTGTAATGGGTTATGCGATACACTGGCCAATCGACTACAATTAATTCGCTCTTGATGATGCACGTGTGCTGCGTTAAAAATAGCGGGGTTCGGGAATAAAGTCCCAAATATCATCAGTGCAAAATTTATTACAACAGCCGTAGAACAGGGTAACTGTTCTATTTTACCACACTACGACTATTAAGTAATAATTTGTCGAGTTTAAGGCCACTTTTATATTGTTAGCTTTGGCGCTATTTTCAAAATTTTGGTGGCTCGCGAGTATAATCGTTAGGAAAATGGTTTTCATGTGAGAAAACAAGTTTGCAGACCATAAACAAGAACAATTTTTCACAAAGGGCTGCCGAAATATTGAAAATAGCACCAATAATATGTAAAATAAAAGTGACCTAAAGCTCAATAGATAATACTTATTTTTAACAATTTTTATATTTTGAACTTTTTCTTCTATATTTATTTGGTGTCGGGTTCGAAAAAATCGGTTTCGGGTACAAAAAAAAAAAAGAAAAAAATATTAAGAGCTAATTTAAAAAGATAAATTAATTGGAGGGTTTTTTTCACGCAGTCATACTTTGAGAGACGCTGCACAGCAAATTATATATGTATTTCTGATAAGAATAATACCACTTTTTTGTTTACACAAAATACATATAAACAATTTGTAGCATTTTGATGATGGAACTTTTGCACAATCGCATATAAGTGTAATCGCAGTTCTATATATTCAGCAATGCGAAACATGTCATTGCACGTGCAGCCTACATGATTGTAAGAAGGGCGAAATGCTCTAATCGTGATGTAACCACTAATAATTTTTGTTGTAATTTTTAGTTGTTTATCCGGCCCAAATTCAATCCCTGCATTGTAGTTTGACCGTCATTTAATATAAATAAAAAAAATATTTTGTATTAAACTTTCGTTTTTTTTCATACATTTTACAAATTTGATGATACATTATTTTGTGTCGATTCAGAACAACGTAAGACACAAAGCCTAAGGCCTACTTTGTGAAACGGGTAGTTTTAAACCAAAATTAAGTCTTGTGTCCATTAAAGATTTCGACTAAATATATCAAATAGTTTCGATTTTATATATTTTTTGTTATTCCTGTAAACTTATGAAAAGTGGTGTTACTTTGTTTTGCATTTTAGGTTAGGATACGATTAAAGTTTGCAAATGATTAAAGTTTTATACATTTTTAATTTTACTCCAAATAAACAAAATAAGGAAAAACGCCGAATTCAAGTCCTACTGTAACATTCTTAAATAAATCAGCTCAGTCCTGAATTTTTTCATCTGTTCGACGATGGTCTTCTTTCATATATTTCTATTTTTTACTCAGTCTTAATTTATTGCTATGAGTATGAGCTATAGTAAACGTAAATAAAAACAAACCATGTCGACACACGTATGCATGTGTTTTAGGGATGGTCGATTTAGCAATCGATATTGTGCCATCGATTTTTCTACAGTATTTGGCATGAGAAAAAAGGGTTCTAGTATGTTCTAGTATCATTACGAGTTGAATCACACGATTCACTCTCCCAATTATATTTATGAATCACACTGTTTACACAGTGCTTTGATTTGACTTCTGTTTTTAATAAGTCAACATAAATTTTCCATTATTTTGGTGGCGCAAAATTTTCTAAATGGACAAAAAAAATTAAGAGAAATTGTAGTCGCAAAAATATTCATATTGAAATATCTTTGGTATTGCAGTGCATTAAATACAACCCAGAACTTAACTTTAATTTTTATGGGACAATTACGTTTTCGTTCTTTTTTCTTTACTTTTTTGTTTACAATATATGATTTGGACAGGTAGTGCTGATAAATTTGCGATATAAATTAGAGAAAACTGAAATTTTTCGAGCTTCGCTTGTAGCCTCAATATGTCGTTCTCAAAATTTTGTACTGCGAAGCACATTGCTTCGCTCCTGATTAGGGTGTTAAACACAAATAGAGTGCGAAGCTCATCTGGCGGAAACATGCTATTACACTGTGATATATCAAAACAATAATTTGCAAGGCGTCCGATTTTCTCTTCTATGTTTTGTATTTTTGTACGAGAACCCTCCTTGGTACATGGTCCACGTATTCGAAAAAGTATTTGGAAGAAAAATGGTTGGGTGTCGGTTATATATTTTACTTTTCTACGGGTATTAATCAGTCCCAGGAGCCTTTATTATGGCGCCTATAAAATTGAATTATCCCCCTGCCACACCATCTAGCCTTAGAGTGCCTATAGAGTAGTTAATATGAATTACTCCCAATAATTTACTTGTATAGTAGTACTCCTTAGGAGGGCTCCTGTGCAAAAATAAAATAAAATTGGGCATCTCGAATATTATTTTTAAAATCTTGTATCGAAAATTATTTTTCTTCTTGCTATCCAAAAATCGATGGCACAATGTCGAAAAACTTTCTTCTTTAATACAAATCGACCCGGCCTAGTGCACATATTTTCGTTTTGGCACAAAGTGGTATCATGGTGTGGTACTGGTTAAGTAAGAAATTTCAGTTATTTTACATTAAACAAGTACCTATCCAACTCGTAAATTAACTTAATTGATTATGTATACTTCTAAAGTAAAATGAGAGCGATGAGCCAGCGCTACACTCAAATTCTCTTACAAACATGCATTACCTTACACAAAAATACACATATACACTCACACAAACTTACTTCTATCCAGGTATTTATAAATACTCAATCTAAATCAAAACGTTTTCTTCATTTATATTCACATACTTTTAAAATATCAAGTAAATACAAATATGTATATAAAAATATTGGTACGTACAGGTTTAAATAACGTAAATAAAAATTTAGAAGAATATGAACAAAAATTTCCGAAATATTTTGTTAACCCTTAACAGAGCAACAAAGATGAAATTAAAATAACTTTACTGTAAATTTTAATTTTGTTATTGAACTTCTGTGTTGTAATACATTTATATTAAATTACTTTTTCAGGCTTAAGTTCAACCCTTGGTTTACCACTATTTTTTAATTAATATCAATTAAGTAAAGAAAACCAAAATTTAGAAAATTAAATAACTTTATTTATTTAAAAAAATTTAAGTTTGCGGGTAAAATGCGGAGTGAATAAGTAAATCAAAAATGTTTGCTAAATAAAACAAAACACGAGTTTAAGTTACTAGAATACGAGTCTAATTTAAATAAATTCAGTCAAGTACGAGGCTGGCTCGCACGCTTAGGGTTCCGTACGTATGAGTAATGTACGTATGGAATGGCATATGTGAATACATATGTTGTATAAATTTCATCTCTCGGTCTCTTACAGCTTGGGAGTTACGTTTAATTGTTACCTTACGTTGTATGGGGACACCTAGTAGTTTTCGACTTGTTGTTGTAAGGTATCTGGGAATACCCACACTGTGCGTTTCGGCTCTCTATCTCGGCTTGAGAGTTATAGCTAAGTGTTACTTTACGTTGTAAATGGACACCTGATATTTTTAGAGATGTTGTTGTAATGGCTAATTTTTACTTTACATTGTATAGGGACATCTAGTAGGAATATAATGCTTCTTGCGTAATGTGCTGTTACAATCAAACACAAAGAGGAAAACCAGAAGGACGTTTGCATTTTGATACGCCAGAGCCGTTACCTTTCCATCTGATTCATATCGATCACTTAGGACCGTTCGTCTATTCGAAGAAAGGCAATACACATATGCTAGCGATTTCAGACGCTTTTACAAAATTTTTAATCTTAAGACCTGTTAGAAGCACGAAGGCTTCTTTGAGCCTTCGTGCTTCAGGCTATTTCGGGCTGCCGAGTAAAATAGTATCAGACAGAGGCACGGCTTTTACCTCTAAGGCATTTGAGAAGTATTGTAAAGATCACAATATCCATCATATTAAAACTGCTGTACGCACACCACGAGCCAACGGCCAAGTTGAGAGGGCTAACTCCACAATTCTTAAATATCTTCGAACAACAACTGATGACCCTCGTAACTGGGACGTACACCTCAATGAATTCCAATGGATCATAAATTCGCAAACTAATTCTACTACTAGACTAACTCCAAACGAACTGGTTTACAACTTCAAAATAAGTGACGTAGTACAAAATCATTTTGTGATTAATGTTGATTTACCTGAATCATCAAACGGAAAATCTGCTGATGAAAAACGTGAAATTCCGCTAACTAATAATAGTCAAGAATGCAAAAAATGGAAAGCTCGATTTGACAAACAACATGCCAGCCCACGAATATATGCAGGAAACGATTTAGTTGTAGTTGAATTCGAACCAGAGGCGACAGGCAATACTCATAAGTTTGTTCCCAAGTATAGAGGACCATACCCTGCAAGAACAGTGTCGGTCATATGATCCATCATATGACCGACACTGCTGATGGATTCATACACCAGGGTTTCTATCATTTTCTTAAGGGCAAAATGAAAAAAACTGATGTAAACATTCGTATACGTGTGAGCTATTTTTTTAACCAGCGCTACCACCTCAGCATAGCGATCATTCGAAATCTTTTTTTCAAAATGCCCACAAATTTACATGCAATGCCATTAATTTCTTTGTTGATAAATAAAAAAAAGAATTTTCGAAAATTTTCAAAAAACAATTCAAAGAAAATATAATAAATTATATTTAAAAAAAGAAATGCGGTCGGGGGACCCCCGTTAGGAACGAAGTTCCTTACGTTTTTTTTTCATCTTTGAATGTAATACAAGGTGAAATCTGTATGTTTTATTTTGTGTTGTTTTTGAAATTTTTAAATTTTATGATTCTTTAAATTTTTGGAACGTTTTATTTTTTACTTTAGACACATGCAGTATTTTTTTGTCAATCTGCTACAAAACGGTGTCTGCTGTCAGCGGAGACACCGCCCATCATACACAATTGCTTGTCGACAGTACACCAATACATATAAACAACTCACACGCTTTCGTGACGATTTCTACTAACTTTCTACTAAACTTCGTTCCAAAAAAAAAAAAATGGACAAATGAACCTATAAAAACATTAATGCATAAACGTAGTTCCAAATGAAATTACCAAATTAATAAGGGAAAATCAAAATACTAAAACAATCATTATAATGGCAACGCTGAAACCTATAAAATTGCTTTGCATGTGTTTGTAATTAAGTTGTTAATGTGTTAGTTTCCATCAGCTTTTTCTTGCAGGGTATATTGTTACCCGAGCACTCGGTAATGATCGATATTTAATAGAAGATATACCAGGATTGTAAGTAACTTCTCGGAAGTACAACACCGTTTTTTCATCCGAGAAATTAAAACCGTGGTGTAAGATTTATTCTGAATTAGATGGTTATGAAAGCGATGATAACATCAACGACGAATGTGATATCGAGGACGATTTAGAATCAAGAATGGCCGAGCTGTCACATACGGCAACCCTGTCAACAACTTCGTAGTTAGTACGCAACCGTGGACGAGCAACGACGTGAAGTTTAACAAGTGTGAATTCTTTTTATTTTGTTTTTGTTTTTGTTTTTGTTTTTAATAAATATATAATTGAGTTATACAGACAAGCGTGTTATTTTCGACCGTCCGTGACAGTTGTATGGTCTCA
This sequence comes from Sturmia bella, assembly GCA_963662145.1. NCBI lineage: Eukaryota > Metazoa > Arthropoda > Insecta > Diptera > Tachinidae > Sturmia > Sturmia bella. Next base: position 40,613,643 of record OY759169.1, read on the forward strand.
TATAGACACAATTTATCCTCAGTAGCTTATACTTATATAGTATTAATGGCACGCCACTCAGACGTGAGTTGCAAGTCAAAGATTTAGGTATTATACATATTCGATAATAAAGTACATTTTCATAACCATATTGATTATATTATACCTAAAGCATATTCTATGCTTGGGTTTATAAGAAGAAACTGTAAAGATTTCAAAGATGCGTACACTCTTAAATCATTATACGTGGCACTGGAATATTGTACATTCATTTGGAACCCATATTATACTGGCCAATCCAAGCGTATTGAACGAGTGCAAAAAATATTTACCAAATTCGCCCTAAAACTGAATTGGCACAATGAACTACCATCCTACGACGTGCGAAGAAAACTGTTAGGATTACAATCTCTTGAAGACCGCAGAACCATTTTTCGGTTATGCTCACTCATAATGTTTTATCTGGTGAAATCGATTGTCCGGTGCTTATAAATTCATTTGCTTTTTATATATTCTTATTAGGCATTTGAGAAGAAATAGATGTTTTACTGAAGTCGCCCAGAGAACAAACAAATGCGGAAAACGAGCCAATTGCAAGATGCTTAAACATATGTAACAGCTTTAATCCACCGTTAAATTTTAATGTAGATTTGAAAAATTTTAAACTAATGTTATTCAAGAATTTTAACTAAGTACAAATTATTTAAGTAATCTGTAAGAATCAATTCTGTAGATGAAAACAAATAAATAAATAAATAATCCCCGTTACAAAAGTAACGAAATTCATACGATAATAAGTTGGGTTTAAGTGTGTATTGTGCTCTTAATAAATAAATTCAGTATTTAGTTATGTAAATATTCTGTAAGTCTAATGAATTCCACAACAATAACAATAACAATTGGTATTTGTCACAACTTGCTGTAATGATTCATTAATTGTTATAGAATAGCCACACAATTCCTTCCAGTTCGCGCCAGACTTTAACTTGAGGGTTAATATGGGAATACACTCTCAGAGGATGGCATCTAATATGCCAAACTTAAATTAGTTTAAGGTTAAAAATACAGAAGATCATGCTTCCTATATGAAGGAATAAAATCAAAATAAAACAAATAAATAAAATAAGTTTGTTCCTACTAAGAAACATTTTGTGGTAATTAAATTTAAGTCGAAAAAGTTAATCTTATTAAAAGCAAATAAATACACTTTTTAAGGAAAACGAGAAATCACAGATTAATACAAAAAAAATGAATTAAATCTTAAGAAGAACTTGGGATACATTTTGCAACGAAAGTCCCAAATCAAAAAATTTTTCAATATAATTTAATGTCGGCTGTTCAGGCAATTAACGCAATAAATATGTTTATGCCACTAAGGTTTGAATAATTTTTCTTGTGTTACATAATGGAGATATTTTTAAGGAGAACTGGTAAAATATTGTAAACAATAAGGTAACTAATGTGTTTTTATCTCTATAGCCAAACATAAAATTGTGATACAGAAAAAGTTGTACATTTTCGCAGATCATTGTGTTTGAGCAAGTTTGAACTACCGAGGTATTAAAATAATATCAAATCGATAAAAACTTGTTAATGATCGCAAATTTCTTTATTCTCTAATTATAAAAGTGTTTTTCTTTTTTTCTTGTACTTATTCAAATATGTTTTTTTCAATATTTCGCTCCACTTTGGATAGTTTTTTCAGATTATAATAATTAAAAAAATGTATACTCAAGTAGAAAGTAGATCAAAAGATCAAAGGAAAGTATTGCATTAAAATGGTGGTAACAAAATATTTTAATTTCTTTAAAAATTATTCATTCATACTTAATCTAGAGAATGTGAGTGTGATGTTTTTTAAGAATTCCTAAAGTGTTGTTAACATATTTTTTTTTTTGCAAACGAATTCATGAATTCTTTATTAGCGCTTAATGAGAGCAAGTAGTTGTCCAAGAATTTTGCCATATCATACGCAGGTTTGTGTAGCATGTGAACACACATAAGTATGTTTGTTTCCGTTTTAAAGTGCGAAAATAATGAAAAGTATTTTTCGTTTGAAAATAAAACTAGAAATACAAGTAAAAAAAGGGAGAAAACTGATGGCCGCCACAAATATAGCTTTTTGCATTATTGCTGCAAACAGCAATAGTATAGGAATATTAGTTTTGAGCATAAATATATGCTATCACATCCAATAAAAAATACTTGGTTTCAACATACATACATATGTGGTATGTACATATAATAAAATCTACACTTCCATCAGATACGTATGTGTAAAAGGATTTACTCAATTCAAATGCTCACAATCTTTGTGATGAGTATAGCGTATTGAAATACACATTTGATATACATACATCTTTCTACCCGAATTTTATTATAGCAATTAAACTTTTTTATATTTAATGCTAGTTTTTTTTTTATTAGAAAGCTGTTTAAATACGAAACAATTTTATTTCACAAAGAAAAACATTCTGTTGTTTTGAAAAACTAGACAGTGAGAAAACGTGAAAACTAGTGAAACTTTTACAAAAGTAAAAGTATTTCAAATGCTTGAAATAAAATATTATTCAAAAAAATTACCCACTTATAAAATCGCTACAGCATTTTTTGAAGACGAGAAAACATACTAAGAATTTTATACACAGAAAGTGCGTTTGTTGGAGTCTTTGTAAATAATTTGGGTGATATGAGTCTGTTTTCGCAGGTTAAACTATTTTCAAAAATTATGACATTTTTAACCAATTAGAAATTATCTCTTTGAAAAACTACCTTCAGTCACTTCTTAGGTTTTGCAATTATCTGTGTAGTTTTGTTGCTTTGGGCCCCTGGTGTATTTTTGAAACTTCTTTATTGTTTTTGCATTTTACTGGTTCCAATACTCAAGGGATGACCCCTATATATACATTGCATTGTTCGGGAACTAGGGAAATAGGAATGGGGGATTGGGGGGTGAAAAAATGTGGAATGTTTGTGAACGTTTGATTAAGCAAAAAAAAAAAAAAAAATATGAACAGAATATTTATTTTTGCAAAGCTAAGTAAGTCAGGCATAATAGTTGCTAACTTGTCTGCTTAATGCCCAGTGTATATATGTTCTTTCGGTACTAACAAGTTAAAAACATTTAACGAAACCTCTTCAACATTGCAAAACGTTGAGTATACGGTACAAGAAAGTGACGCAATAACCACAATAAGAGCTATTACGAATGTATGCTTTGACAAACTTATTTTAAAAATACATCCTCTATGCTAAGATCTCATTTGGCAAGTATCTATACATAACTTGAAAAGTAAGCGGTTAATGAACATGGAACATTTTTTTGAAATAAGCCAATAAAAAAATATGCATTCACCTTTTAGGACTTCACATAACTAAAACACGTCCGTTCTGATCAAAAGTTCGCAAACAACAATGATAAAAAGTTAAAAACACTGCCTATTTTTAAACGTGGAATATGTTTCGCTTCTCTTCGTTTCTTTCCACCATGTTTTGATCCAGCTCTGTTTTTGCAGTTTATTTTCTTTTTTAGAAACTACATATTGTGAAAATATATTGGAAATTTTCAAGATTTTTTTTTTGCATGAACTACTGTTTGTTATTGCTCACTTTTTGCAACTGTTGACTGATTATATATTATTTATATTTATTTCTGAAAAGGTCTCTCAATTGCCCGAACTTTGAATACGGGAGCAGCTTTCGTGCATATTGAATACGGGAACTAACTTCCATTTTTTACTTGGCAGCACTTTATTTAGTATATCAAAAACAATGTCACATTTCTTCAAATCAACTTGAAACCAATTCAAAAAAATTTCAAACAAAATAATCTTGTATGATAAGACCAGGTTATTGGATTCGTTTTAACGTTAACACCAAATATTTTATATACATATTTATTTGAGCTTAAGGTCGTTTTGGAATTTGAATATTTATTTTTGTCAATATTTCGGTCTCCTGTTTTGATTGGTTTTTTCAAAAAACAAACCTAACAACAAACATAAATATTTTCCTATTTTTTCTTTCACATTTCAAAATTTAAAAATTATTGTTTTTTCTTTCTATACACAAATAAAAATTATATAAGTATTTAAGAAAATTATCAACACAAAATTATATATCTATATAAACATACATACATGAAATAACAATTGACATGAACAATAATAATTAAAACAAATTGTTAATCAAACACTTATATGAATGAAAAATATTTTCTTTTATGAAATTTAATTTAGAAAAAAGATTTTAATACAAAATATTTAACATTCTTACACCGTATTAAATAATGAAAAAATCTATACATTACAGTAAACAAAGAACAATAACAATAACCATAAAAAACAAAAAAAAAAAAACAAAAAACAAAAAACTTCTAATTTTTAACTAAATACTTATATATCTGTGCTATATTGTCTGTATCTGCCTTGAAGTTTATTCTCCTATCTACTGGAGTGTTGATAATATGTAACATTTCTAATGTAAGTCTGCGTTTATAATTACTTTCTCTACTCAATATTGAAGTGTCATCAAACTTTGGAACATGATCTAATCTTGCACAATGTGCCGTCAGTGCTGTCTTGTGCGTTAAATTTATCCTCCTATACTTCTGATCTGATCTATGTCCTGCTAATCTAGTTTTAAGCTTATTTTTAGCTTAATCACATTTTGTTTCTACAGCATAGGGACAAATTTTTAATTTGAATCTCAAGCAAAATTCTGAAGGGGATTATTTTAGTATTTTTTTTCAGTTATTTATAGTGATTGTAATATTTTGTTTTGCTCTTAGTTTCACTTAAATCGTAAAATGGACAGTTTAGGAGAAAAGTGCAAGATATGTGCATAATTTTGTGGGGAAACGAAAAGAACATTAATTTAGCTCAAAATGTTCTTATTTAATGAAATAATCAAAAATAATATGATTTCACCGAAACGGCAGCATATACTTTTTTCAGTTCAACCAAACCTAGTTTAACTGAGATCGCAGAAACCCAATTTTATCGATCATACTAAATCCTTTATAAAGACAAATCATAAATTAAATTCTTAATGGAATTTCAAAACAAAGTTTGGAAAAAGTTCGGCAAAATGAGAGTAAACTATAATTTCTCTCAATAAGAGACGAAAATGCACAAAAGTACGGGAACGAATAAAAACAAATATTTTACCACAAAACAAAACGTCAGGGCTCTGACAGCTCAATTTATAAAAAAAATATTTATGTATTTTATTTAATTTGTGTAAAAAAAAGTTTTCTCCAAAAACTTAAAAGGAATGAAATGCATAAAACTTTTTACAACCACAACTCACAAATTCATATAACTACATAAATGAATTTGTAAATATAAATATATGTATAAAAATCAACAATTTTTACAGAATACTTTAAAATATTTTTTCACACCAATTTCCAATTCTTCGTTTAGTTTCCGCAAAACATTTATTTTTTCTAAGTTATTTTTTATTCTTTGAAACAGATGACAGCTGAACTACTTGCCCAAACTACCCCGAAGCAAAAGTATGGACAGTTTCGTGCAAGAAAAATAAGCATAATGTTCTCTTACAACTACTCTCATTTGCCCAACTTTAAAGTACGGGAACGCTTTTCGCGCAAATTGGAATCCCGCGGGATCCCAAAGTAGAGTAAAGAAACAGAGCTATTGTAATGTTTTTAGTTGCTCTACAAAGTGTCATAATGTCAACGAACAGTACGACTTTGCCTTCCTGAACATTATGACATTTTCTAAAGTTCCACATCTTATTCTATAAGAACCTCGTCTTGCAACAAGGTTCGTAGGTTAATTGCCTTGGAAACAATGTTTTGTAACCTGTTAACCTACAATAAACTGTAGCATCATACGCAAAAAAATGCAAACGCACGGACTTATTAATTTTAGGAAACCCATAAATCTTAGGGCCTATGGTACAGCCGGATATTAAATTCAATTTTTCTTGCGAATTTAAACGTCATTGTTGGCTTCATTATCAATTTGATACTTTTTTGCACATGTGGTTTATTTAGAATTTAATAATCATTCTAAACATTTTCTTTATGATCGTAGTGGCATAAGGGATTTATTTAAAGCAATAATTGTGTATGTTTGCCTTTGCCACCCAGTGCAGAAAAATTTTGTTGATTTAAAATGCAAGCAAATTTTTTTTAGTGCTTTGTATTTTTATATAATTTTTTTTTTTTTTTTTCAAATTAAACCACCATTTTCATATTAAGTCCACTTTTTTCTAAGCGGAGTGCATGGGAACATTTGGGTAGTTTTTAATTTAAATTAATGCTTTGTTTTGCATCATGTGGGGAGCACAGACACATGAAAACAGACACAAACATACTTAAGAATGAATGGGTGGTTGATTGAATGAGCAGGCGTTACGCAAAAATTCATTAAAGAGGTATGTTTGCATTTGTCGACGCTCATATTGTTATGTTATTAGTGCTTTGTAATTAGTGTAGGCAAAAACGGAAATGGCAATCATTTCTAGAAATATGTTAATTGAAGAGAATGTTTTGCTCAGAACAGAATTTAAAGTTTTAGAGCAGTTGATTTAAGAATGCACCAAATTAAATTTCATAAAATTTTAAAAATGTTTATATGACATTGCTTTGTGTAGATTTTAAATTGCTTTTTAGCAGCTAATAAATAATACAAAGCGATTTGTAACAGAAATCATTGGCGATGCTGTGAGAATTTCTAGAAACTTGTCAGTTTCGAAATACTCTAATTTTTTGATACATTAACATGCACATAAAGAAAAACTTAAAAACAGCATCTATTTGTCTATGCAATATAAGTTATTTAACTTAAAATGAAACAATATACAAATGTTTTTTTCTGCTCAACTCTTTGTTACATCAATTAAACTCTTTACAAAAATAACGAAAAAAATATCTGCAAAAAGTGAGATAAGGACTGGAAAAAAGCTAGAATATAATAAAAGAACAAAAGATGATCAGTAAATCAGTATACACACTCTTTAGACCTTTTAAGTTCAGGTTAAGTTTTATCAATTGTTGTTCGCTGTTTTCCCAAATAAGTTGCTAGAGCCCAACTAATACATCTTTACTTTTTGCTAACAACATTACGACTAAATGTGCAACATTTAAAATCCATCATGCTGTCTCCTATAAACCACCAAACATGCTATTGGAAAAGCATTTTCTCGTTCAACATTTTGTTTGGTCAATTTCCGTTTATATCTTAGAAAAGTAATTATTGAAAGTAGTGTGGAAGGCCGCATTCATACTTGTGCAAATTCCTCAACTACACTTTTATTTATGTGCCCAAAGCAAAGAATGCAAAGTGTTGTAAAGTATGCATAAAATTCTACTCGAACAGAAACGAATATGTAAGAATATAAGCCATAATAAAGTAAAGAAAAAATTGGTATACGGATTTATTAAACATTTTTCAAATTGTACAGAATGCAAAGGAAATGCAAAAAGTATTATTTGTGCAAACTTTTTCAATTCTATCCTTTTCCGTATTTATTTAAGCACAATTATTTGAATATCTTTGTAGTGGGTGTGCTTGAAAATGCTGTTTATTATTTCAGAGCATTGGATCTGTACACATTTGTTTCCACGTTAAAGAAAGAAAAAAAAAATAAATGGAAATAAACATAACAGAAAATGCGAAAATCATGTTAATGGTAAAATATATTTTTTTACGGAGGAATGTCAAACATCGGCGTATGCTAAAATTTATACTGGTAGTGTCAATATAAGTATATTTTACTTAAAAAAAAACTTCTTTCTAAAATATTTTGAATTACACAGCATCGCACATATTTAATGCTAAAGATTTTAAGTCGTCATTGATGTACGCAAAACCACAATATTTTGTAGTAAATTCTAACTTATTAGTTTTAGCCATCACACCTACATACAACCATCATTAATTATACTGGCTCAGAGAGACATTGCTGAAAGTACAAGTAATATTAAACTTATTTACGGCAAATTAACATAAAAAGGTGAAGACCCTCTGTGTTGTACTTTTTTTCTAAACATTTCAGGCGTGTTTTCGATTTCAAAATTCTAGAACAGAGATTCTAAAAAGCCATTTGATTTTTATTTTGAACATTTCATCCATATATATTTACCGCCTTTCACCACCCAAGGTAAAACTACTTAATACAGTCAACACAATTTTTTTTATGATACGTTTTTAGGCTGATATACCCCTAGATGATTTTTAATGAGATTTTCGATTATTTTATGTGGTAAATCTTTTTAATTTTGTAAAAAAAGAAAATACACGATATCAAGGAGAAAACTTGTTATTCTTAACCTTTTTAAACAAATCGATAAGAATATCTAATAGTACGTAAGTACGCCCCACACCGTCGTTTTTTAATGTCTGTGTTGTTCTAAGTCTTCGAATTGCATGTTTTTTCAATTTGCATAAGGTTTTTAAAATTTGGTCACAATCGTACGTGATCAATTACATGTTACATTGGCCATGTTTATTTGCAACAACTGATATGATCAAAAATTAAAATTTTATTGCTTAGGAAAAACGTTTGCGACAGTAAATATTATAACAAATTTTGTTAATAGCAATTTTAACACGCTTTTTTTAATAATAATCTACAATAAAAGAAAAAATTACGAGTTTTAATGTATTTGCGCTTTATTTTTTTCACTAGAACGTAGACGTTCGTTTGCAAAATAACTTTTGGCCATCAAAATTACCGTTTTTTATTTGTTGCCTTTTTAACCTACGAGATGTTTTAAATGCAACAAAAAACTATATATTTTTAATATTGTTTTTATCAAAACGACAGTGCTATTTAAAAAAGAAAATTTCAGTAAAATGTTAACAAACAACGCGTGGCATGGCGTAAATATTCAGGTTGTATCAATAAATGAGCATCTAGATCTCAGATCTGATGCAAACCAGAACATGTATGATAAAGCTCTCATATAAGGAGTAAATAACTGTCTTCTGAGATGACAAAAAATCATATATAAAACAGACTGTAAAACGATCACTGCTATAGTTAATGTTAGTTAAGTATATAAATAGAAATTAAAATTGCGTGAGCTTTCGTGGCTGAGTGGTTAAAGCGGCTGTGCCAAAGTCCACCTAGCTATTAAAATTTTACTTTTCTTTATTTAATTAATATTGATTTAAAAAGTGACAAACCAAGATTTGAACTTGAGCCTGAAAAAGTAGTTTCATATAAATGTCTGTAAATATCATAGTCTGTAAATATCATATACCAGAGTTCAATAAAAATTAAAATTTCAGTAAAATGTTTCAGGAAAATTTTTAATCTTGTAGATATTTCATTCAGCCATTTAATGATTGCAACCATAATCAACCGCCCACGAATGTTTTCACATGACATAGACACTTGATGGCATATGTTTGTGCACAACAAAATAGAACGCGCTCTATTCGAAAATATGTCTCATAACTTTTCTTGTTTATTACACGAGCAATGTTTTAAAGGTAGCACATGATATGTAGCTGTCTGCATGTGTAAAATATGTCAGATACAATGTCAAAACACGTCGTCTGTGGGGTGCTTTAGAAGTTGCGTTTATGATTTTTCACTAAGGTTTTCTTCATTAAAACTAAAAGACTTCCTCGTTTTTCAAACTTTGGTCCCGATCATCATTTCTGGTCTCAGTGTGCCTTTATAGAAGTTAAAAGTAATACCGACCCAAGTACTTTTGTAGTCCAATTTTTTTTCGTAACCTAAAAGAAATACATATTATGCAGGAGTGTGCAGAAATTAGTATGAATAATGACTTAACTGTGGCCACACATTCTAACATTGGCCTGGATCGATTTTCATCGATGGCCAAAAACGTTAAAAATGCGGATTAGCTTGAGATTCGTTGTGCAAAAATATTATCAAAACCTTTAGTTATACCCATAAGAATTGGTTTTGCAAAATTTATTTAACTTGTTTCCTTTTGAGTAATATTTTTACTATTCCTTTTTAATAAAGTAACAATAAATATAAGTAAAAAGTAACTATAAAGTAACAATAAATAAGTGGATGTACTTAGTTGGGGTGTTAGTTATCTTAAATCAATTCTTAATCAAAATATGACATGTGTAAATATATAAATTTTGCACAGCAACTTGACGTGCATATCGCTTACGTTTTCTGAGTACCAGGGTGTCGTTTACCGGTAACTCTTACAGTCCCCTATTGCAATGTTTTACTAAATGAGTTGAGTGGTTAATACTGTTTTCGCGGATGACTTCTTTTACTGTTTAGACTTTTATGTATGTCTCGATGTATGTCCTCATCTCTAATATACCATTCTGCGTTGACAATAGTTCGCAATATCTTAAATTGGATTCGCTGAATAATCTTTAAGTTGATTGATCTTGCAGTGCCCCGTATTTATACGCCATATTTCAAGATTGGCCTTGTAATTGTGTTGTATATGAGGAGTTTGCTAGGTATTGATAGCTTATTTTTCTTCCCCCAGCAGCAAATATAGTTGTCTGAACATGTTTTTTATTTCGTTATTATTTTGTATGATCTTTTCATATAAGTTTGGAGTTTGTAGTTATTTCGCTTTTGTATGAGAAAGAGTAGATGATCCGTTTATTTCCATTTATTTAGTATATGGTATCTTCCCGTTGGTATAGATTACCTGGACTGTATTGTCATTGGTTACTTGTATTCTCTATCTACTGAGCCACGACAACGTGTTATTGAGCAGTTGTTGTAGGTTTTGTATAGTACATTTAGCATTTTCGTGAGGTGATAGTAAAACAAGGTCATTTGCTTATGTAGCTATCATACTGTTGTTGGATGTAGGAATTGGAACATCAGATATAAACAGGAGGTAAAGCAGTGGATGGAGGATAATAGCTTGGGGTACTCCAGCTCTCATAGAGAAACTTTCTAAACACTTGCCTCTGTATTTGTCATAGAAAAATCGGTTTTAGCAATTGACATTCGGAAAGCAAGCGTTTCACGACATTAAATTCAAATTACATAAGCTGTAAAGAGTGAAATAAATCGTGGAAATGTCGCTATAACTTCCAGTTCTGCATCATCAAATGTTGCACAACTATATCGATAAGTACCACATAGCAAAATTAAATGGTTGGAAAATTATCGTGTTGAAAATTAAATTGCATTATACATAGAAATATAATTTAGTGCTAGCTGTAACATTTTGAAATGCTGGCAAACTTTGGACTTGAATCAATTAACACGAGAAAATTTCAACCTTGCAGGAAGCCCTGTCGTTTTTCTATGGCATTGCGGATGTTGCAAGAAAAGTGATGCCGAGTACTTGTCCATTACTATCATAACTAAACGTTATGCATGTATCTATGTAAATAAAATAAGTTTTTTTCATTTGTATATTGTTCCAATACGAACGTGATGGACAATGAGAAATTGTTTCGTTGATCATGGATGAAATTTTAATCATGTGTAAAATAGGCTCGTGTGTAAAAATGCGTAATTGGAAAAAATTATGGGCTCCAAAAAAAAAACTTCTGCGCTTAAATATGTGTGAAGAAAATTGTTGTAATCGTGAACGTACAAGACGTAAGCGAAAAGCCACTTACGTGCTTGTCTCTAAAAACAATCACTTATGTATAGTTTAAAAAGTGACAGCTGCTTTCTGCCGTTCTTGCCGCTAAACCAGTCAATGAGCACACAGTGCTGTCGTGCCAGACAACAATACAGATTTTCCTTCACAATTCTTCGTTCCAGATAATTTTTGAAAAAATTAAATTTTTCGGGTACGTTTGTGCAGTCATCAGTTTTTTCTTTCAAATGTGGATTGTTTTGTGAAATCAAAAAACAAAATCCTGGAATTGTCATAGAAACTTTAGCGTATGGCAAGCCTATATGCGCAGAAAATGGGTATTCGATTAATAAAGTACTCTATTAAAATGGTTAAATATGAGTATATTATACTTAGTTTTCGGCTCCTTAGTTCAGGAAAACATAAACAAAAAATATATGTAAGATCTCAAGTCTGAAATTTATAAAAAAAAAATTTTACTGCTTTTAGTTGTGACCCAATTCCTACCACTTCCGTGCGTTTTAGTGAGTACAAACGACATAAAGTATAAAAATATAGTTAAAACTGCAACGACGACAAACAACGAAGCAAACGAATTTAATGTTACTGATACAACAACAAGAAACATGAAAACTACAACTACGAGAGCTATAGAAGGAAAACAATGGATTTTATAAAGTTGTTTTTCACAAATTTTTGCTGTTGTTATTTCTTTCATTTTTTTTTAACCCTTTTCGCAATGTTTAAAGTTTTTTAGTTGTTGTTATTATTTTATGCTCCTGTTTCATAATATGGCATTTTCTACTTGCCGTTACCGTGTTTTTAACATACACAACGTTTTCATTTCGTTTTTTTTTTACATATGTCTATAAATTCTCATTTTAATAAAAACCGTGTGCTAACAAGTTAAACAATAAAGTGCTCAAACTGCAAAAAAAAATATATACTTTTGCTTCATAAAAAATAAATAAATAGAAAATAAAGCGAAACTGCCATAACGGAAATGAAGTTTTTTGTGTTTAAAAATTATGGCACTTTTAAGTAGCAGTAGTGTGCGGTGACATGTGTATACTTGTAGCTTGTGAGAAAAGTTTCATTCTTAAGTTGCTTTTATGAGTTTGAGTTTTGAAAGTAAAAGCAGCAACATTTTCAGTAGTTTATTAGGCCTGTTTTCGATATTTTTGGCAGTCCGATCTTATTTTTTTCGATGCAGCAAAAGTTTTATATAAATCTATTGATCTTTATTGCGCTACAACACAAATTACACCTATATGACAATATTTCAAGTTTTTAAGCCAAATTTTAAATAAAATTTATAACATTGGGTGCGATCACAGAATATTAAATTTTTAAACAAAGTTTTGTTTCTTGTTGTTTGTTTGCAAAGCTCAATATTTTTGATATATTTAATTTAAACTATTTTATTTGCTAAATCAAATCCCCTAGTGCTTAGCGAAAATCAAAACTGGTTAAGTCGTTTTAAAGATTTGCCCGGACAAACGGACAGAGATGTGCACTGGTAGAGAAATATTATTCGAAAACGCTATGATTTAATAATTACATGCTCGTATAAAACTTATAATTTATCATATCATAACCAATTAGCTCTTCTATTCCGAAAATATACTAACAAATATGCTAACAAATAAGTATGGTTATAAGGCTGGATCGATGTAGCAATTGAGATATAGTGCTATCACTTTTTTGGCAGCTTTTGGCATAAGAAAAAAAAAATCACTACGTCACATCGAAAATATAATTTTTAACACGTCTGGTTTTAATTTTTTTGTATGGAAAGACCCCAAGGTGGCATGGTACAGGATCGGTGTGTCAGAAAAAAATATTGGAAAAAAAATGTTCACTACAAAATATAACAAAAAGACATTTTCGATACATACAATTTTCTTTGGTGGTTATTCTAGAAAAGGTTTAGGAAAGTGAATCTATACACAGGGAACACGAACAAAATTATAAGAACCCAAACAAATTGTTTCATACAAAATTTACTGTTTGCTGATAAGAGAGATAGGCCTTGACAACAATTTTGTTAATTTTTTTCTTACTATATATGGAAAGCGCAAACAATTCTTCATATTCAGTTTTTTTTACAAAAAAAAAGTTTCACCTCTTCAGGGCGTTTTTCTGGAACAGCCATCATTAGCTTTTTGTATTTCTGTATGGTAGCGGTTCTAAGCGGTCAGTATGTTCGAAAAAATATTTGGTAAGAAAAATGATTGATGGGTACTCTGGGACTGTTTGCTATTAAAGGCTTGTATTAGACTACTCAAAAGCACAAAGTTTCCCCATCTATTTTTCATGCCCGTAAAGATAATGCATTTATGGTAAAGACAAATTCCTACTTAGTAGAGATGTGCGGTTATCGTCAAAATGTCATGTAACGCGTGATTCACTCGTGATCGTTCCATGTATTATTTTGCAATGCAATTTACTTTAGCTCAATGTCTATTACACATGTGATGTGCTCTTACATACCTGAGCAAATTTTTATGAAAGGAAAAAAAAAAAAATTAAAAGTAGTTGGAGGAAGTATTTCCATAAGTAAGTTTAGCCCAACAAACTGTATGTAGCGCAAAATCAAACATTAAATCATTAGTTGTAGCTATGAACATTGTTTTTTCAAAACCGATGAAACTTTTTTGTTTAAGAATAAAAATTAATACCCTGAAAGCATAAATTTCATAAATTAAAAAGCTTGGATTGCCAAGAGTAAACAAATTGGTAGAAGAAGAAGCTTTGATATGTAAAGGGTGTTTTTTTTCTCGATGTATCGAACTTTAAGATGCAATAAAGCACCGATGGATTGTTGATTGTCATGAATTTTATTTATCCGAAAGATAATCTTGTGGCATTACATTTTAAATGTGATTTCTGGCATATTACCGCGACGGCTGGAGTGGATGTAGTCCAATCTGGAAGTCAAATTTTCGATGACGTTTTCCAACATTTGTGGCCGTATATCGGCAACAACACGGCGAATGTTGTCTTCCAAATGTTCAAGCGTTTGTGGCTTATCCGCATAGACCAATGACTTTACATAGCCCCACAGAAAGTAGTCTAGCGGTGTTAGATCACAAGATCTTCGAGGCCAATTCACAGGTCCAAAACGTGAAATTAGGCGGTCACCAAACCTGTCTTTCAATAAATCGATTGTGGCACGAGCTGTGTGACATGTTGCGCCATCTTGTTGAAACCACATCTCCTGGACATCATGGTTATTCAATTCAGAAATGAAAAAGTTAGTAATCATGGCCCTATATCGATCACCATTGACTGTAATGTTCTGGCCATCATCGTTTTTGAAGAAGTACGGACCAATGATTCCTCCAGCTCATAAAGCGCACCTAACAGTCAGTTTTTCTGGATGTAACGGAGTTTCGACATACACTTGAGGATTCACTCCAAATGCGGCAGTTTTTGTAGACGTAGCCACTCAACCAGAAGTGAGCTTCATCGCTAAACAAAATTCGCTTATGAAAATCGGCAACAACGGCAATATCGTTTTGCACTAAAATTGCACTATTTGCAAGCGTTGTTCAGGCGTGGGTCTATTCATAATAAATTGCCAAACCAAACTGTGAATAAATCACTTAGCAGCTGTTAAATCGGTCGCCATCTTGAACAGTAATGCCAACTTAAAGTTCTATAGATGGAAAAAAACACCCTTTATATCTACCTGTACCTCTCCAGTTCTTCATGAACAAGTGTTGAATGAGTTTTTGGATAGGTATTACATTACAAAAGAAAACAGTTGGGAAAACAGTCAAATTGCAAATTAAATTGCATCAAAAATAAAATTAAAAATTAGTACCAGCTGCAACATTTTGAAATGCTGGCAGCCTGCGGGTGGTAATCCATTTTCGGAGCAATGAGCAGGAGAAATTGTAAACACTCCAACAGATTTTGTAGCACTGTAACTAGTGAAGAGGTTTTTCGACGTCAGGGCGGCCAGCAAAAAAGGAAAGCAAGGAAGTGTAAATGACCATTGTTTGCGTAACTGCCTGTGGTCACAAGTAACATAAGCCGAATTAAGGTAAAATCGAGCTGTAAATGCTATAGTATAAAATTTTACATAAATATTAAGTTCTATTTCAGTGGAGTATTTATGTCGCTAACAAAGTTTGTCTAAAAGATACAAACAAAACTGGATTGAAATAATCCCTAATTAAAGTCCTACTTAATTCGCAATAAGCGCCAAATTGTCTTAGAATACATGATCTTATTAAATCTTGTATGCATTTTTCAATATTATAATATTTAGCTTATCAAAAAATGTTTCTACATTGCTCATATTGATTTTTTCAGAGAAAGCGTTCTACACTGAAAACAAATGTGATTAATCGTGATAATTTTTGTCGTTTTGTCGTGCATGAAATTGCGTGATGAAAAGATGTTTGTGTGTGAAAACGCGTTATGGAAAAAATTTTGCTAGTGAGTAAGAGTGCGTGAGAAAAATTTTTCTGATCGTGAGCGTAAGTAATGTGAGCCAAACACACTCACAGACATCTTTCTGTCCCCGATATTGCTACTCTTGCAGAGTTGATGAAAGACGGAATAATTAAGGATTGGTTTTTTTGTAGGATTTGGGAAATAATTGTCCCTCTTATTTTAGAAATAAATTGCAAAATAGCACTTCAAGTATATCTAGTGAAATTGTAAATTCCGCGGAATAAGCAACCCCTCTTGAAAATAAATCAAATTCCTTCCACTGAAAATTTATCATGAGGCGTGTATGATTTAGTTTTGCGTCGTTCATCTTTCAGTTTAGCTCATACGAATGAATATGCTTTGAGCAACAATCTTCATATAGTGCACACAATCAGCCTGAAATTTATGATGTCTATACGTGATGTAAAAAGATAAGAAAGACGTTGATAGTAATACACAAATATATCCCAAAGCATAAATCAGTATCAAGAACTTCTCAATTCATTTATCAAAATAGGGGGGCATTTTTTTCTAGAGGAAAACATATTGTATTGTTGATAATTAAGCTCAACCAAAACAACCGCAACATATTGTACATCACATAAAACCATACAACTACAAAAGTCTGTGTGTGAAATAATAAAAGTTTGTCTGCGTCTAAGTAATAAATTCATCAGTTTAACCACAATATTCTACATAGCATTTATGAAAGAACAAAAACATTTAACGCCATCACAGTCACCATTTTCTTATTTGCCTGTTCATCTAAGTAATGTGCTGCAAATTTTTTTTTTTTTTTTAATATTTTGAGATATAAAAAATACATTTGACAATAAGTTAATTTTTAATGCTCTAAAATTTATTTTGACACAGGGAAGACACACTGAGCTTAACTCTAAGCTAAGTTTAGTTTATAGCTTATCTGCAAAATATTTTAAGGTAAACCAATATTCATTTGTTATTTTTATTAATTTCTATGAAAGAGGTTTCACATATGGCAGAACGTAAAATATTATATAAGCAAACAATTTGTATTCCGTCTAAAAATCTATGATATACAGAAATATTAGAAGCAAAGTTTAACAACAGCTCCCAAAGAACGGCTAATAAATCTATATATTTGTAATGTGCTAGCTGATAATAAAACAAGGTATATATAATACAATGATAAAAGAGAACCGAGTCTTTAGAAACAAGGAAATTTTAATTACCCTGTTAAAACACACTGTGATTAACAGAGTTCTATATTTTACCACCGCAGCCACGATTTATAGGGCTCATATAAATGGTAAATATTAACTGATTTAAATAAATTTACATATGCTTTAAGTGCTACAAAAAGACGGAGAAACCGTGCATTATTTAATTTGAATAACTTTCGTATTGTAAACAATATGAGACGTTGAACTTAAAATTTTTGGTTATTATCCTTCACTGTGCTCTTAATTCTCTAAATATCTACGAAAATATAAAAGGTAAAAAGATTATTATCTTAGTTTTTGATATTCAACAGAAGACTTGCAATTATATTAATGCATATACTCGTAGAGCTAAATCAAACTCAAGTCCTTGGAAAAAGAGTAAAATATGTTTAAATTTAGAACAACTGAGCAAAATTTTCTAACGTTTAAAAAAAAAAAAATTAGGTTTGGCTTCAGTTTTTGCAGTCAATCAGCCATTTATTTACCTGCATAAAAATTTTAACGACTTTCATATTTTTATTTGTATCACTTTATGTTAAAAAAAAAAAAAAACATTCTATTTTTTGCTGTCTTTAAAACCTAAATATATCACTGACATTAAAAAAATTTTTTTTTTTTATTTTAAAATCCATAAATAGGTGTGAAAACAATTGAATGTAACTTACTTTTTAGGTTTATGAACACAACTCCGTGCACTAAAAAAAACTATTCAATACATTTGTACTTAATAATAAATCCCAAGCGGTGTCAAAGTTCGGTATGGATTTTTCCAAATCAAGTATGTTGTGCTTAACTTAAACATGGATTATTTAAGCTGTAAATACTCAAATTAAGCCATATTCAATCCCAGTTTTCAACAGATTTTAGCCATACACAATTCTGATTTCGGATTGAATATGTCTTAATTCTATACTTCAAAACGAGCACTCGGTGTTTGATCTTAAAACATTCACAGTTATCATACTTTGAACTGATCGCGATTGATTTAAGTACGGAAGAATTGAATTTATCTTGAGGGTGATGATTACGCACTTGAATTGATGTTTCTGAAGTATATATAATTCCAAATTCATATGTGAAACTATCCCCTCTACTTTCTTAATTTAATGAACATAGAACTTAACTACCAATCCAGTCACTATATCAATTCAGATATCACAGAAAAATAAAACAAGTGAAAGAAGTCGGTACTTATACAAGTACGCACAAGTGCTGATTACTAATACACCCGAGAATTTTGTACTCACTTTAAGCCATAACAGGACTGATTCCACTAATAATCCCTACGTGGCTTGCTTTAAGCACACCTGTGTGTTATGCGTATTTAACTTTTCAAGCACGTTTTATAATAAACACAAGTAAAAGACCTAAATTTAGAACTAGCTTTTTCTTTCTGTGTATAATTATTCTTAAGCGATCTAAATTCATGCACAAAACAAAAAATATAGCTTACAGATCCACTAGTATATAGTACATATGTATAACTGATTTAATACACAACATAAATGCGCACCAGGGTAAAATTATTCAAATATCAAATTTGTTGGAAAATAAAATTACCGTGGGCTACCAGTCAATAAGAATACACGAACGATTCTTCTTCTCAATCAATGTTTATTGGGAGAAATTCAAACTAAGACTAATTAAAATAATTAGTGTGCATAACTAGAAAGGAAAAAATAACCAGGCAAATAGTTTTGCTATTAAGTGGCAATTCCATATTCAAAATGTTCTCTGTAGCAAAGAGCTATGTTGTAGAAAGTTTTTGCACCGCATTTGCTCAAAGTCCGCACATTTAGGTAAAAAGAAGGAAAAAAATGTACCATAACTGCCAGAGAGACCGCTTTATGGGGACAAAATATGAGACTATCCCCCATACATTTTTTGTAAGTAATATGTTTTTCAAACATAGCTATCTCGCATGGGTGCCTCAAAGCAAAATGTACACATTTAAAATTCTTTCTAATCTTCTTTTTTTCGATATCTCCAAAGAAACAACCAGGCCCCTCTGCTCCTTCTGGAGTGCACTACAAATAATGTTTTGCTCTTCCAACAGAACTTTTAAAAAATGTTCCCCTCATTTTAACTACTCCAAGTTTGTCTTTGAAAAAATAAAATATATGACCCATTATCCTCTCCTTAGGGTGCTCGCATACTTTAGCTCTGGTGACAAATTTGACACCTATTGTGTAATTTTACTTCCATCTTGCCAGCAATACTAGCGGCAGGTTCTCATATTTCTGACGACTATTCTCCTTAGAGATGGAATTACAGGGCGCACATTGATGCGGTCTCACTTGGTTCGCTTTATACACTTGTTGTTGTACACTTCACACACTTCAAGTTGCATAATACGCTTTATAGCGTTGACAACAAATTGTTGTGTTCGAGTTTACTTCCTCGATATTGAGAAAGGTTTTATTTTGTGATAAGACTGGTATGATCAAAATTTTTAAAGATAAAAAGAAAAGTAAATTCGAAAACATACAGGCTGAAGTAGATACCATGGCTGTTTCAAGTCCACCACGGTGGTCGGCATCACTTAAAATGCTTCGGACACAGGTCATGACAAATTTCATACTTATAACTAATTTTATACATATTTTACTCAACCAGCTTATAAAAAAGGTAATTAAATTTTGAAGTTTGTGTATGCGTATGCTAACTGCTATTGCAGTTTCTAAGTTTTGTGTTTTGTTGTTTTCCTAAAAAAATTATTTTTGAATTTTATTTTAGACATTTATTTTGTCAATCGATATGTTGAACGCGAGTAATGCATGAAAAATTTCAAAGTTACCGAGCTTCATGCTTCGCACTAAAAACTTTTTTGAATTGTTTGATTTTTTTCTAATTTTCACAGTTCCTTAAAAATTAAAGGGGGACACCATTAAATTTTTATAATTTTTTTTTTTGTAGCGGCCGGGTAACCACGGAGGTAGAAGTCTTTGTAATAGGGTTCGGGTTTTACTCTGTGAGTACGGAACCCTAAAATCCGAACCATACCAGCCAAATTTTGTTTACGCATTTCATCAGCTCTGGAGAGATACATATATACAGATAAGCCCAGTGCAGCTAGAATGTGGATAAAGCTGTTCATCATACCATAATGGTTATGTTGAAGGCCCAGCAAGTAAATTGAATTAGCCTACAAAATTTCAACGGCAATCTTTTTATTTTTGCACTAGTGTATAATAGTATAGTAGTAATATCAACTTTTTTGTAATAAAAGAGGCCACAGAATGTTGCTTGGAAGTCTAGGCAGCAGATGAGGGTGCAAAGAAAAGATATATAAGAATATACTTTGCCCAAAAGCAATAGTTTGCAGGATACGATTGTAGTATACTTGATGAAGCAAGTTTGAATACAGTCATAAAGTTTTTGCGTTGATTTCTCATTAACAAGACTCTCGTAATACATCAAGAGATTCATACTTTTAAGACAGTTTATCTAATCCTCTATAGTAGAAATCCCCTATCATTTAAACCTTAGATCAGTGTGCCTTAGTCTTCTCTAAACCTACAATATTTATATCAATATTCCTTTGTGGCATTTGATACTTGCTTTTAGTTCCTTATTTCAGCAGCCAGATTTTTTCAGAGTTCATATGAGTCCTTAGTTCTTTGCCATTGAACATATGCAGAACACTTGGGATTTAATCGTAACTGCTGTGCGGGTGAATACTTGACAGCATAGAAATACATTTTGTCTGTGGTGGAGCAGAACTTGCCACCTTGCAAATGTTTTCTTTTCGCTAGGCAAAAAGAAAATTGTAATATCTTTTTTACATATATTTTTTTTTTTTTACTAAAACTCTGTCTACTTACCTCTGTTTTTTATTTTTATAATTTACTTTAATCAATTTAAGCAGCGCATTTTTTAAAATTTGCTTCAAGACCAACAACAATTTTTCCACTGGGAGGGCCTTTCAATCAAAATGCCAAAATGAATAATATTTGGACATTGTTATCTTGCTTTTTATTTCATCTTACACATTATTTTTTCGGGCTTCTTACAAAGTGCCTTGTGGCAAGTAATTTTTTTTATTTATTTTTTTTTTCAAATACCATAAGAAAACTGTTTCGCTTGAGTAAAATATTCTAGACGAACATTTTTACGACACTTGTCACATTACAATCACCGCATTGTAAATCTTACTATAATCATTTCCCCCCGTTTTATATAAACGTGTATTTAACAGAAAAACGTCAACAGACACAAAAAGATTTTATCAAACGCCAAAATAAATAACAAGAATAAAACAGAAGGAACTTATTAAAAGCAAACATAAGTATCACTTATTTTCATGTAAGCAGGCATGCAAACATACAAGTATAAATATGGATTAACACATTTATACGTATAAACACTAGAGGCATATAACTTACTTACATATGTGTTTCTAGTGAAAAATTTCATATAAATATATTTCATAAAATATATTAAATTGTCCATATAAGAGAGAAATAATATGCCAAAAACACACATTCAAAATTAATGAAGATTTGGGGGTTACTTATCGTCATTCAAATATAATAAATTTGTGTTTCCTTGCGTACTTAAAGTGAGCAGAAAAATTCTAGCCGATTTATGAGTTCAACTAAACTATTCTTGTAGTCCTTGGAGGGTATTGAATTTGAAGAACTGAAAATGTATGCGGCTTATCAGAAATACATTAATCTTAATTAACTACCTCTTAGGAGACTGGCAATTGTAAGTAGTCGACTCATTTTTGAACCTTGGACTTGATCGCAAACTTAGCTTTATATCCCATATTTAAACGACTATAAATAAGGCCAAAGGGGTTCTTTTTTTATAAGGCGCTGGGCAAAAAAAAAAAAAAAAAAAAAATTCGGGTCCATATATATATATACATAGCCTTAGAATATGCACAGAGCGAAAACTTCCTAATAGATTCAATAAGATTTTCTCTTTGAAACGTTTTTAGGCTGACGGGTATCTCAGCAGAGAGAAAAGAAGATTTTTCTATAGGTATTTCTTATTATTTCCATGTTGCAAATCTTATTGATTGTCTCAAAAAGAAAAATACATAAAACCAAGAAGAAAACTTGTTACTCACGTTTGTTTTTACTCAGTTTCCGATTTGCATGGTACCAAAAAAAAAAATTCTATAGAGAAGAACTTATTGATTCTATTAGGTTTTCTTGTAAATTGTATACAATAAGGATTTCTTATTGATTTTATTAGGTTATCCTATTAATTTTTCCCTATTGGTTTTATTAGTTTCCTATATAAACACACGTAAATCATCTTTTTAATTTCGTTAATTGTTGTTTTTTCAATAAGGTTTTCCCATTTAAAATAATAAGGAATCCTTCTTGAAAAAAACCCATAGAGATATCTTATTGATTTTGGTCTACTTTATTAGGTGCTTTTTTCTCTGTGTGGCTCGGTAATCTGGGATCCATATTATAATATACACTGTTAAAGGATTAAATCAGTTCAAAAGCAGTGTTTTGTTAGCTCGGTTTGAACTGGAGTAATGATGCAGGTATTCCATCATATATGCTAGTGGACTTGCTTTAGTTAAGTTACCAACCCTGGAAAGACGTCGTACAATGTTAAACGTATCTTTTATGTTAATTCTTATTAATAATAACACTTGTTGTGAATTTCTGTTGCATAATATTCAGCTGATTATTCCATGCCGAAGTAAACGAAATTATAAACCCCTATATGTCCAGACTTGCAAAGCAAACTATGCTTTAGCCGATCCATTAACATGTAAGGATTTTAACATAGTTTATAATATAATTGACTTTTCATTAAACGTTAATGTATTTAAAAAAAAGAATTTTTAGGTTTTTAAATGCTTCACCACAAATTATATTTTAGTGTAAACTTTTAGTTAGATAGACTGTAAGAATTTATTACATTGGCTTAATTAATTAAATAAATAAAAATAAATATAACATGGATATATTTTAAACAGTAGTGTAACATTCAATAAGACTCATTATAATAAAAACTGTATTAACAAATTTGATTATTTTCTTACTATCTATACAGTAACGTTTAGCTTATTGGTAATGGGCAAAAAGGCTGCACTAAAAACATTCAACATTTAAATATACGTAAAATTAGCTCGACCACAGCCAATAAGCCAGAACAATTAGGAAAACTATATAAAAAACCAAAAATCAAAAATATGAAATTAAACGTAACGAAACAATTTGAAAATGAGATCATTTATATACAAGAAAAACATTTTCAATTTTGAAGATGTAAAATCAAACTCAAGCCACGATAGAATTATTACTAAGCAAGAAAAAAATTCTTAAAAATTATTTAATTCGTTATTAGTAATGATACATGTTAATAGTCTGATGCTATAACTAGCTATAATGTCTTATTTTTTCTAAAATTATAATAATTACTTTATTATTGCCAATGACCTTTAAGTTTAAACTAAGGAAGTGCACAAAAACGTAAATCTCATGTTATATATGTACTTCTTTATTGTAGCCATGTTTAGACTACTCAACCACCTATGTCTTTGGCTTGTTTTCGGTCTAGCTTGAACTATTTAGTTTATCACAACTACTCTTACTATAAAAATCGACTTGAACATTTATTTAACGCACATTTCCAAAAGTAAAAACTAATTTTTTATTAAGGCCGTGATTCACTATTCTACTGAATCGTACAATCTGTCTTGACTAAAAGTGTATGTATGTGAAAGACTTTTTGACAAGTCTGTCCGATTTGCTAATCTTTTGAAAATTTTCAAAATCTTATCTTATTCTATGCGATCAGGGTTTCCTTTTTGAAGTTGCTTACAAAAGTATAATAGTGTGGCCATTTTGATGCGACTTTTTAAAGTAGGACAACATTCTATCAGATTGAATTTTGAATTTAGCAATTTTCAGTGAATGAATCGTACGATTGAGTAGAATAGTGAATCACGGCCTTTAATAGGCAAACAGTAACACGATCAATAATATTTATACCGAAAAAGAAAGGCAACTGAAAATATTTATGGTTTGTAAATTTAGTTCTTAGACAAATAACATATTTGCAACAGTTTCTTTTCCTTAGGAGCTTTCGTCAATTTTTCCGAAGCAGAATTCGAGTGTCATAGTAGATACAAAATGACTAGTTGTTCACAGGACTTATTGTTCTCATAATCTATGAGAAAATTAATCAACTCACATCAGCTTTCTCAGCCTTAAATTAAAGCTAATAAATACAAATAATTAGTAACTAATTATATAATTGTAACTAATCGTATACAATTATATAAACGATTCGGTCAGCTACAAACCAATCTGAAGATACGGTTACACTTGAGCTTTTGTTTGACAAATTTCGCCTAAAAAACGGGACCACAACTTTTTTGTTTACCGTTATTTAGCACAAATACATGCATATTAACATACAGGTACATCAACAAACAACATCGTAAAGGCAAAAGCAGGTAAAGCAACGTAGGAACATAAAATTTCACAACAAATTTTTGATTGTTTTCTTAACGAAAGCAAATAAAATTTGTTACAAATTTGTATTTGCTCTTGAAATGTTTTTGTAAGATCATATAATTGTTGACTGTGAATTTGATTTTGTTTCTTGATCAAACAAAAACCAGAACGAAATTTCATGAGAGTATATTTTCTCATGAAATTTCGTTCTAGTTTGTGGATGTCTCCATGTGTATGTATTGTATCCATGTGCTTGGTCCCGACATTTGACAGCATGTATTTGTTAGTTTGAGTACTCTAATCTTTTTTTGTTTTGCTTTTGTGTCCTCAAAATGAGTATATGTATATTTTTTTCGAATCAGACTTTTTCAAGGTCCGAAATTTTTCTTTTGAAAACTAGGGCATTTATAGCCATATTTTCAAAAATCGTTTTGGGTCTTTAAAGGGGTTTCTTAGTAAAATTAGTATGTAAAATTGCTTCTTGAATAACTTGGCCATTTATAAGCCTATTTTTAAGCTTGGCTTTCTAAGAGGCTCTTTAATTAAAAACAGAATATTCATTTTGAAATATGAGCTTTAACTTGGTGTTATCTAAGACTCTTATAAGAGCGACAACAATTGGTACCGGTTCAGCTAATATAAGTATAAATATCTTTGGATACACCACTCAAGCAATAACGTTTACCTAGATTTTTTATTACATGCTACGTGACTAAATGTATATTTGCATGGAATGACATGCGACATCTTACTGCCAAAACTGCACCATTAAATCTAAAGAGTAACACATTTCTAGACATTTGATAACATATAAATAATAAATCTGGCAACATTTAGCGCCACACATAAAGTTATTTCAACACATTGTGTGCACGTTCCAACATGCAAACAAACTTGTTAAAACAAAACGAAATAAAAAAATTTTTACTAAAACAAGACGCAAAATACTACATAAAACATTTACATGCATATACATATATACATTAGGGAAGGTCGATATAGCTTTCGATATTGTGCCACTGATTTTTCGATAGCTTTGGGCATGACAAAAAAAAGCTTTCACTACCAATATAAAACAAGTGAGAGTGCTAAATTCGGCTGGGCCGAATCGTAAATACCCTTCACAATTATATATGTACCATTCTGACCGATTTTTGGTGCCAGTTGATTTATTTGGCTTATAGAGCCGACTTCTTGAGAAAACAGGAGGAGGGTTATCTGGGGGGCCGATGTCCAAGTATGGGCCTCTGAACAGCCTATATCTACCATTCTGACAAATCTTTAGTGCAAAAGATTGTTTCGTTTGGCTTCCAGGACCGACTTATGGAGATACCGGAAGGGGCTATATCTCGGGTGTATATAGACCGATTTAAAAAATTCTTAGATTTTTGGAATCTGATGGGCATTAAAAATGATATGGCTAACTTTTTAGGGAAAACATTTTTTTCAAAAATGTAAAAAAAAAAATGGCCGAAAATACCCCTCAAAATCCGATTTTTTGGATATATCTCGGCTATCCGTGAACCGCTCTTACTGAATTTCAATAGCAGACTCACTACTTAACACATTTTAGCGAAAGAATGAGGTTTCTATCTCAAACCGTTTTCTCAGAAACGGCATTTCAACGACTACAGACGGACATCGCTTAATCGTAATCTCTATTGATACTGATACAGAATATATATACTTTATGCGGTCTTAGATGGTTTTTTCAAGGCGTTACACATGGAATCAGAAACTTACACATTTTTGTGAAGGGTATAAAAAATCAATTCAAGATGTCCGAATTTAATTATTTTTCTCATGGAGAAGTTACATGTATCACTAAAGATACGGTGGAATTTAAGGTTTTCTTTGCCCATTTTTGCTTAACAAACGGGACCGCAACTATTTTTTTTTATCGTAATTTGGGGCAAATACATGCCTATTAATAACTAAAATACATGCAAATATTTACAGATACATCCAGTATCAACGAAAAGAGAAAAGCAAAAAAAAAAACTTAAAAATTTGAAATTTCATAACAGCATATTTTACTGTTTCATTTTTTTTTAATTACATTCTGTACATTCTTGCGAAGTTTTTGTAAGATAAAATAATTGTTCGCCATAATTTTTTTTTTTTTTTTTTTTGGATCAAACCAAACCTATATATACTCCTATGAAATTTAATTTCCCTACTTACATATTTTTCACCGACTTTTGTTTTTGTTCGTGTTTGTTGATATGTCCATATGAATGTATATTCATATTTAGTTGTTTGTATCCATGGTCTTGGTTAGAGAATAGTGGTCACGTTATTTGATGGCTAAATATTTGACAGTCTGAATGTAGCTTAAGATTCAATAATTTTAGAATCGGACGCCTCACAAATTATTTTTTGCACTGTCCCAATAGAACCTCTTTTTTTTCTCCCAAAAAGTATCGAAAAATCGTAAAATCAGCATCACTATATCAAAAAATGTTTGTTCCTACAATTCCACCCAGCTTAGTATACATATGTAGTGTTTGCTGTCTTCATGGAACGTGTACTATTAAATATATTTATTATAGCTTCAATTATACTACCGTTGTTTTTGTTCTTTCATTCGATGTATGTGAATACACATAGGTAGATACATAAAACTTTACGTACTACAGTGCTTTTTACATTTCTGTAATTCTCCAAGGAAATGCACATTTAAAAGACACTATCTTCAATTGTATGCCTGCCTGTCTGCCATAATGCTTTTCATTCGTTTGCCCATACAAGTTTGTTTTTCTTTTTTTTCACAAAATGGAATATACATTATGCTTTTATTCTTTTCATTAGCGCAAGAAAACTTTTGTGTACTGCCACACATGTATATATGCGTAAATTCTTTGCTAATTTGCTGGGAGTAGCCGTGCATTTAAATTTTCCAACGCTGTTTTCTGCTCTTGACAATTTTCTTTTTAATTTCACAGAATGTGTTTTATGTCAAATTACATGCGTGTTATGTAGCGTTACATTTTATTATTTAAGCTGGCGAATATTTTGCGTGCTCTCTTATACTATTTAATTGCCTATGCATGTGTGTTCGTTTACGCGGCAAAGCAAAACGGCCCTCGTAATTACTGCAGATTGAACAAGGGTGTCAAAATTTATGCGAATTCTAACATTTTTAATGATTTAATAAACACTAAATGTAAATGCCAATGCGAACATGAAAAACAATGAATACGCACTGAAAATAAGAAGATGAAGTTACAGTACTAACTCGATTTCTGCAACCGAAACAGATCGTTGAAAATTATAGAAAGATAAAGCTGTTGGGATCTATTTATAAAGATAACTAAAGTGTAATTTAAAGCAGCTAAAGTCAACCTTTTTCAATAGCAAAGCAAAGTCTTTACCAGGTGAGCATAGGAGCACATGTGATTATTTCATGCTTCTTGAACTTTACAGCCGATCGTTGCCATTTTGTTTCGCTTTGGTTCCTACGTTTCACTCTAAATATTACTTGCTAAAAACGCTTCATTGTGGATTTTTTTGTTTAAGGTAATTTTTAAATTTCCTTTCAGTTAATATCTTATTGAAACTGTTTTTATTAAAATAAAACCAAAAGTAAGGGCATATTCTTACTACGGAAAAAGAAGTTTCTTACTCTAGACCAAATGAACATCCCGTGGCGAATTCAGATTTTGATATCCAATAGTGTCTTCATACATGGCGAATTTAACAGGGTGGTTACAAGTGTTAATTTTGTACATTTTGTTTAAAATATCCTTTTTATGCCCAAGGAGAATCCGAAATAGGTGAAACTAAGAAAAGGTGTACATTGACTTAAGAGCTTAGCTGTACACAATTATTTTTATTTCCTAATTTAACTTTACAGTAAAACTTTACCTTCTACAGATGTCTTTAGTTCGCTTTTTACTTCGTCAGAACTGACGAAATTTTTTTTTTTTAAAACATATGGCATGTGTGTGAAGATAAATACGTATTTAAGTTCCGGGACTCAAACCATAATTTTTAGCAAAGCCACATTTTGAAGTTAACAGAGCACTGTTAACGAGTTAACAGCGCTATTTTTATAACAGATGACAATTGTGGAGAAGATGAGTGGGTTTTATGGAAAAATTAGGACACCTAGGAGGTACTGACCATATGGAAATGGTGGTCTGGAGGGTTAGCTATGACTTGTGGTACCAAGAATGTCTGCAAAAAATTTTTTAGTCCCAGAAAATGACTTTCAAAAACACCCCATTTATGAAATTTCTGGAGAAGATGAGTGGGCTCATGGAAAAATGAGGACTTCTGCGAGGTACTGACCATATGGAAATAGTTGCCTGGAAGGTTAGCTATAATTTCTGGTACCTGGGATGTCTGAAATAATCTTTGGAGTCCCACAAAATGACTTTTAAAACACTCCATTTATGAAATTTCTGGAGAAGATGAGTGGGCTCATGGAAAAATGAGGACTTCTGCGAGGTACTGGCCATATGGAAATAGTTGCCTGGAAGGTTAGCTATAATTTCTGGTACCTGGGATGTCTGAAATAATCTTTGGAGTCCCACAAAATGACTTTTAAAAACACTCCATTTATGAAATTTCTGGAGAAGATGAGTGGGCTCATGGAAAAATTAGGACTTCTGGGAGGTAGTGACCATATGAAAACGGTGGTCTGGAGGGTTAGCTATGAATTGTCGTACCAAGAATGTCTGCAAAAAATTTTTTAGTCCCAGAAAATGACTTTCAAAAACACCCCATTTATGAAATTTCTGGAGAAGATGAGTGGGCTCATGGAAAAATGAGGACTTCTGCGAGGTACTGACCATATGAGAATAGTTGCCTGGAAGGTTAGCTATAATTTCTGGTACCTGGGATGTCTGAAATAATCTTTGGAGTCCCACAAAATGACTTTTAAAACACTCTATTTATGAAATTTCTGGAGAAGATGAGTGGGCTCATGGAAAAATGAGGACTTCTGCGAGGTACTGACCATATGGGAATAGTTGCCTGGAAGGTTAGCTATAATTTCTGGTACCTGATATGTCTGAAATAATCTTTGGAGTCCCACAAAATGACTTTTAAAAACACTCCATTTAGGAAATTTCTGGAGAAGATGAGTGGGCTCATGGAAAAATGAGGACCTCTGCGAGGTACTGGCCATATGAAAATAGTTGCCTGAAAGGTAAGCTATGATTTCTGGTACCTGGGATGTCTGAAATAATCTTTGGAGTCCCACAAAATGACTTTTAAAAACACTCCATTTATGAAATTTCTGGAGAAGATGAGTGGGCTCATGGAAAAATGAGGACTTCTGGGAGGTAGTGACCATATGGAAACGGTGGTCTGGAGGGTTAACTATGACTTGTCGTACCAAGAATGTCTGCAAAAAATTTTTTAGTCCCAGAAAATGACTTTCAAAAACACCCCATTTATGAAATTTCTGGAGAAGATGAGTGGGCTCATGGAAAAATGAGGACTTCTGCGAGGTACTGACCATATGGGAATAGTTGCCTGGAAGGTTAGCTATAATTTCTGGTACCTACGATGTCTGAAATAATCTTTGGAGTCCCACAAAATGACTTTTAAAACACTCCATTTATGAAATTTCTGGAGAAGATGAGTGGGCTCATGGAAAAATGAGGACTTCTGCGAGGTAGTGGCCATATGGAAATAGTTGCCTGAAAGGTAAGCTATGATTTCTGGTACCTGGGATGTCTGAAATAATCTTTGGAGTCCCACAAAATGACTTTTAAAACACTCCATTTATGAAATTTCTGGAGAAGATGAGTGGGCTCATGGAAAAATGAGGACTTCTGCGAGGTACTGGCCATATGGAAATAGTTGCCTGGAAAGTAAGCTATGATTTCTGGTACCTGGGATGTCTGAAATAATCTTTGGAGTCCCACAAAATGACTTTTAAAAACACTCCATTTATGAAATTTCTGGAGAAGATGAGTGGGTTTTATGGAAAAATGAGGACTTCTGCGAGGTACTGACCATATGGAACTAGTTGCCTAGAGGGTTAGCTATGATTTCTGGTACCTGGGATGTCTGAAATAATCTTTGGAGTCCCACAAAATGACTTTTAAAAACACTCCATTTATGAAATTTCTGGAGAAGATGAGTGGGCTCATGGAAAAATGAGGACTTCTGCGAGGTACTGGCCATATGGAAATAGTTGCCTGGAAGGTTAGCTATTATTTCTGGTACCTGGGATGTCATAGCTAACCTTCCAGTCAACTATTTCCATATGGCCAGTACCTCGCACAAGTCCTCATTTTTCCATGAGCCCACTCATCTTCTCCAGAAATTTCATAAATGGGGTGTTTTTAAAAGTCATTTTGTGGGACTCCAAAGATTATTTCAGACATCCCAGGTACCAGAAATCATAGCTAACCCTCCAGGCAACTAGTTCCATATGGTCAGTACCTCGCAGAAGTCCTCATTTTTCCATAAAACCCACTCATCTTCTCCAGAAATTTCATAAATGGAGTGTTTTTAAAAGTCATTTTGTGGGACTCCAAAGATTATTTTAGACATCTCAGGTACCAGAAATCATATCTTACCTTCCAGGCAACTATTTTCATATGGCCAGTACCTCGCAGAAGTCCTCATTTTTCCATGAGCCCACTCATCTTCTCCAGAAATTTCATAAATGGGGTGTTTTTAAAAGTCATTTTGTGGGACTCCAAAGATTATTTCAGACATCCCAGGTACCAGAAATCATAGCTAACCCTCTAGGCAACTAGTTCCATATGGTCAGTACCTCGCAGAAGTCCTCATTTTTCCATAAAACCCACTCATCTTCTCCAGAAATTTCATAAATGGAGTGTATTAAAAGTCATTTTGTGGGACTCCAAAGATTATTTCAGACATCCCAGGTACCAGAAATTATAGCTAACTTTCCAGGCAACTATTTCCATATGGCCAGTACCTCGCAGAAGTCCTCATTTTTCCATGAGCCCACTCATCTTCTCCAGAAATTTCATAAATGGAGTGTTTTAAAAGTCATTTTGTGGGACTCCAAAGATTATTTCAGACATATCAGGTACCAGAAATTATAGCTTACCTTCCAGGCAACTATTCCCATATGGT
Source organism: Sturmia bella (assembly GCA_963662145.1). Classification (NCBI taxonomy): domain Eukaryota; kingdom Metazoa; phylum Arthropoda; class Insecta; order Diptera; family Tachinidae; genus Sturmia; species Sturmia bella. Next base: position 40,645,304 of record OY759169.1, read on the forward strand.
CAGTACCTCGCAGAAGTCCTCATTTTTCCATGAGCCCACTCATCTTCTCCAGAAATTTCATAAATGGGGTGTTTTTGAAAGTCATTTTCTGGGACTAAAAAATTTTTTGCAGACATTCTTGGTACGGCAGGTCATAGCTAACTCTCCAGACCACCGTTTTCATATGGTCACTACCTCCCAGAAGTCCTCATTTTTCCATGAGCCCACTCATCTTCTCCAGAAATTTCATAAATGGAGTGTTTTAAAAGTCATTTTGTGGGACTCCAAAGATTATTTCAGACATTCCAGGTACCAGAAATTATAGCTAACCTTCTAGGCAACTATTTCCATATGGTCAGTACCTCGCAGAAGTCCTCATTTTTCCATGAGCCCACTCATCTTCTCCAGAAATTTCATAAATGGAGTGTTTTAAAAGTCATTTTGTGGGACTCCAAAGATTATTTCAGACATATCAGGTACCAGAAATTATAGCTAACCTTCCAGGCAACTATTCCCATATGGTCAGTACCTCGCAGAAGTCCTCATTTTTCCATGAGCCCACTCATCTTCTCCAGAAATTTCATAAATGGGGTGTTTTTGAAAGTCATTTTCTGGGACTAAAAAATTTTTTGCAGACATTCTTGGTACCACAAGTCATAGCTAACCCTCCAGACCACCATTTCCATATGGTCAGTACCTCCTAGGTGTCCTAATTTTTCCATAAAACCCACTCATCTTCTCCACAATTGTCATCTGTTATAAAAATAGCGCTGTTAACTCGTTAACAGTGCTCTGTTAACTTCAAAATGTGGCTTTGCTAAAAATTATGGTTTGAGTCCCGGAACTTAAATACGTATTTATCTTCACACACATACATATGGCATGTTCTTTAGCCAATAGACATTTATACTTATTTTTCTTTTCTTCTTAGCCTTAGTTGTTCAATATTTATAGAGAAGAAAAGAAAATTATGTTAAATACTTATTGGCTGAGGAACATACCATAGTTGTTTCACGTTAGCTGCGATGATCAGCAGCAGCGAAATTTCTTACACCCAGGTAATAACTAAATGCATAATGATTTAAAGCAGCAGGGCGTTCAATGGAATATAATCTAAAGGGTGTTTCTTTCGATGTATAGAACTTTAAATTGGAATTACTGTTCAAGATGGCGATCGATTTAACAGCTGTCAAGTGATTTATTCTCAGTTTGGTTTGGCAATTTATCATGAATAGACCCACGCCTGAACAACGCTTGCAAATAGTGCAATTTTAGTGCAAAACGATATTGCCGTTGTTGCCGATTTTCATAAGCGAATTTTGTTTAGCGATGAAGCTCACTTCTGGTTGAGTGGCTACGTCAACAAACAAAACTGCTGCATTTGTAGTGAATCTAATCCTCAAGTGTATGTCGAAACACCGTTACATCCAGAAAAACTGACTGGTTGGTGAGATTTATGGGCCAGTGGAATCATTGGTCTGTACTTCTTCAAAAAGTATGATGGCCAGAACGTTACAGTCAATGGTGATCGGTATAGAGCCATGATTACTAACTTTTTCATTCCTGAATTGACTAAGCATGATGTTCGGGAGATGTGGTTTCAACAAGACGGCGCAACATGTCATACAGCTCGTGCCACAATCGATTTATTGAAAGACACGTTTGGTGACCGCCTGATTTCACGTGTTGGACCTCTGAATTGGCCTTCAAGATCTTGTGATTTAACACCGCTAGACTACTTTCTGTGGGGCTATGTAAAGTCATTGGTCTATGCGGATAAGCCACAAACGCTTGACCATTTGGAAGACAACATTCCCCGTTATATTGCCGATATACGGCCATAAATGAGGGTAAAACACATCCAAAATTGGACGTCCAGGTTGGACTACATCCGCGCCAGCTGTGGCGGTCATATGCCAGAAATCGTATTTAAAATGTAATGCCACAAGATTAACTTTTGGATAAATAAAATTCATGTCAATCGTTGTTTTATTGCAACTTAAAATTCTATACATCGAAAAAAAACACCCTTTACATTCTCTTACCAACGTCCAAGTTTTTCAACAGAGTGTTTTATTTGAAACTCTAAAAAGATAAACCATTTATACAAACTATTTAAGAGGATTCAACAATACATTTTCCTTTATTAAACTCTTTTTTTGGAAGGTATTTTCAAATAAAATTTTAAAGCCCTAATTTGAAACCACTTTAAATAAACGTATACTAATTTACTATAAATGTGGAACAGATAACAAAAACTTTTAAGCAACAGATTTACTCTAGTGCAATTCAGATATAAGATGCCTTTACGGATGTAGCTTTCGACTTTGAAACTTCCAGGAACATTCTTCAATATCGGCTGCAAAAACGAAGTATGGAATGAGAATTTTCCGTTTCTTCTAATTGCTAGCTGTTCAGCATTGTAGTTAACAAAGTTGCTTTCACCATACATCTTTTTGTTTGCTTACTTTAGGAACTTTTGTTTTGCAATATAGTTTTAATAAAATTACTACCATCTATAAAAATTAAAGTTCATATAAAAATTAAACAGATCAAAAGCCACAATAAGAGTGAGAAACCCACAATGCTACTAAACTCTAGACTAACACACGACACATGTTTTGTACTTGAATATTTACATATGTACCTGCACGTAGTTTTTTTTTCTGAAGTCATGAGTGAATGTATTTCAATCTGTGTTGCTACGCAAGAGTGCCAACAAATTAAATAGAAAGTACTCAGGGACAAAACAATGCCACGACAGTATCGATATTTTTACTGAATACAGTAAAAATATCCCAAAAGTATCGATACCTACTCAGCATCGGAGAAACAGTATCAGTTAATTATTTTATACTAATAAAAAAAAAAATAAAAAATAATAATGCGCTTGATACGGGTTATTTTTTTTTTTTTTTTTTTTGCAGAATATCCTGGCATAGCAAAACCCTAGAATGTAAAAAAGTTAACAGTTTTATATTTTATTGAAGTTTTGGGGTATTTCCTGGGAGTTTTATGTCTATAAGATATATTTATTATTTCATAAAATATTTGCAAATGTCTTTTGATAACACTTTTTTGTAATTGCACTATAAGAGATTGGTAGCATTTTTTCTATGTTTCCTGATACATTGCAGCCTTTTAGGTATGCATTTTTGAAGTTTGGGGTTTTAAAGGAATTTTGTATTAAATAAAAACTTAGATAAAACATCAAATAATTCTTGAGGTGATCGGCTTTCATCTCCGGTTTTTTCCATGGGAGCCCTCTTAAGAATGCGAGGTACTGGGTTGGAATCTAATGTAAGTATGATGGTGGAAAATTTTATTATCGGGCCTCTGAAATGATTCTGTAGAGAATTCAAATGCATAACCGTTCGCCAGTAATTTTTTCTTCACAATATTTGTTTGAAGGCAGCCACCATTTACTGTGCAAGCCACCATTTACTGTGGCAGCTTACGGGCGATCACATACAAAAAGACAACAACAACAATGTTTTAAGTTGTGCTATAATTTATTTTCGCCAGTCTATAGCTACATGGAATAAGAACAAATTGATGGAATTGCAGCTAACATATCGTAACATTTGTTTATTCATACCCTTTAACTTGTAAACTATGCGTCCCTCCTTTAGAAATCAATATCAAGCACATTAGTTAATTTCTAACTTTTTGTTTGTGTCAACTTTACCTCGTACATAATATTATTATAATCGTATTTAATTTTTCAGTACTAATTATGCAAGTACTATTGGCCAGATATGCGATTTTTGCCCTATACCTAGTACGTACTTAATTAAAACTATCAATTCTAAAACTACCTGATATTGGGAGAAACGTCTTGCTTATGTATTTGTATTGTTGCATGCCTAAAAGTACTGGAACTGACAGGCTATAAAATCAATTTTCTGGTAGTGCTTTAAAATTTTTTCGTTTCCTCGCTTTTAAAATACTTTCTTAAAAAACTAAAGGTGAGAAAGAAATTTTGTTAGATTTTATAAATGAGCTTAAGGTCACTCAATTCTCAATAAATATATTTTCTATTTATTGATAAATTTTTTCGATATTTTAAGCATAAGTGATTATCAGTTTCATAGAAAGAATAAAAATATAATTAAAGGATAATAGTTTTCCTAATGAACTCATTTGTAAATTAATAAGACAACATAATATAAGAAGATCAAACAACGACAATAGTATCTATGAAGCAGTGAAGTATAAATCACTAACTTATATACCTAGGATGTCGGAAAGATTAGAAGGCTCAAGTATATATGACAGTACTAAGTATAAGATAGCACATAGAGTACATAATACGGTAGGCAAACTCTTTAGTAGGACTAAGGATGTATTGAATAAGTTGGAAAGGTCCAATTTAGTTTATAGTATTCCGTGCAGTGGTAATGCTGATGAACAGTGTAATAAGGTTTATATAGGGACTACAGGCAACAAGCTTAAGACCAGGTTAGCAGGACACAAATCTGACCAAAAATATAGGAACTATAATTCTTCGCAAAAGACAGCATTATCCACACATTGTCGTGATCTTAATCATTATCCAGATTTCGAAAACACTTCAGTTTTGAGCACAGAGAATAATTACAAACGTAGATACATGTTAGAAATTATTAAAGTTCCATTGGAAAAGAGGATAAATTTTAAGAAGGATACAGATGGACTAGCTAGAAATTATAGACATCTAATTACATAAACCAGAACAGGACTCAGAACATAATATCTTATTTTTTTACATTAATGATTTTTCATTCTTTTTTATAAAAAACTAAAAAAAAACCAAAAAAAAAAATGTTATGTTAAAAACGTTATTATGTATAAAATAATTATTAACATTAGTATAGATATATATAATTGTATAGATAATGAGTATGTATGTAAAGCCTATTTATGAATGTAAAACCCTTACTATTTTTCATTTAGTTTGTCATTAAGATTTGTTTTGAAATTTGAAAATTTATAAAATAATAGAGAACACATTTTCCTGAAGAAGATACACAAAGGCGTATCGAAATATCGAAAAAATTTATCAATAAATAGAAAATATATTTATTGAGATATGAGTGACCTTAAGCTCATTTATAAAATCTAACAAAGTTAAATAAAAAGTTCGAAGAACGAGTGTCCAGAACAGTTAGAAAGAAATGTTTTTAATTTAATAAATTAGCAAAAATTGCACTTCTTCAAAAACAGTTAAATTTTTGATAAAATTTGCAGTACTGTTAAAAATATCGCTAATTAACAGAGCAAGTTTAAGATAGCACAAGAAAAGTTTAAATGGAATGAAAATGTATACAAGCTGCGAGGTGGAAAATATAAAACATTTATTTCTAAATATTTAAAATTAAACAACTTATATAGATTTGGTTGTGTATGAAAAAAAAAAAGTTTCCTTGCGATTTTGTTCGGTTTTTCTACAAACTTGCGTAAGCGTTCACATTGTATAATTTGAATAGACACAATTTTTAATTAATATATACATGTGCAAATGGTTTTTGAAATATTTTACATTACGAGTGAGGAAACAAAATAAATTGCGGTTGTATATGAATATGTGTACCTGCTTTGATGGATCTGCCCACTTTCACCGAAAACGTAAACTGCCTTTAAAATGGTTCCTCAACTTGATTTCATTACATTTACTAAATTAAGCTTCACAGTTTTTTTTTACCAGATATATTTTCACGAAAATAGAAAAACGAAAATCGTGTAGGAGAAAAGCGAGCCATAATTGATATCAATAAACTGATTGAATCTTTAAGGAATTATTAATTTCACTGGTGATTTCGACAATATGCTAATTATAGCCTTACAAATCATTCAATTATACCCTTCTAGATCGTAAAAGCAGCATTTTAGGACAAGAAGATATTTTTATAGTTATGTATATAAAATAATCATACATAAATATATATTTTAAAATACGTGTTGTAACTAAACTGTTTTTCTTTTCTTTTTAGGTAAGTTATCATGGTTTTATTGGGATTGAATACTATAGGCGACAGAATACGTTGCAACTAAATACGTAAAAAGGTAAACTTTTCAATATGAAATCGCCATTGTCCTCCTAATTTCGTACAAAATGCAAGCGTATATTCACGACTTAGATATTTTCTAATAAATAAAGAAGATTTTAAGAAGAAATAAGTGAAATGTCAATTGTTATGTAAGAAGATGAAAGAGAATATATTATTAATTAACCATACCGGGCACGCATGTATATAAAGAAGAACCATATTATTGAGAAATAATAGAGGTTTAAAGGATCTATAAACCAAATTGGGACCATTCAGTGATATAACTATCGCCGCTAAATTAAGAATATAAATTAGAAGTTTTTTGAAATTTTCCTATTTTTTGGTAACATTTTATTGAAAAATATTTTTTTTTTTTTTAAATCATATACTTTTTAAATTTTTCTGATGATGCCAACAAACTGTTGGCGAAATATCGAAAATAAATACTATATTACCAGAAAAAATAAAGATTATCTTAAGCCGAAATAAAAGAGATTTAAAATTTCACATACAAAGATCAAATAAAATACATAATTAATAAAACAAGACATTTAATTTTGCAAAGTTGAGAAAGCAAAAATTAGATGCTGCTGATTTGACTGCTTAGAGCCCAGTATATGTGACGCGCAAAATAGGAAGGGACCTAAGTATAAAAACCGGGCTCAGGAGAGCCATTTTAAAGATTTAAACACGTGTATCTTTGGTGTACTTTGGGGCATGGGATCGGTCTCATTTGATGCTCAGATGTTGTTCACATCAAAAAAAAGAAAGTGCAAATTGGTTTTTTACCCTTAGGTCCCTTTCTTTATGCGCTGTCACATATATATCTTCAACATTATCCAGTTAACGCATTCTATTCGTTCTTTTAAATTTAATTTTTTTAATTTCTTATATTAAGTGCAAACCCAGATCCAGCAATTGCGTGTGTTTATATAATTTATAGTCCTAATTAATAAATTCGAACTGGGTAGTGCCAAAAATATATAAACTGTAAGTGAAGAGAAATCTCTTCTGACTCCTTCAAATATTTGAAAGGTATTGATATTACCTGGAGGTTTTTTCTTCTTCCCTGTTATTTTTATGTTTATCCAGGAAGTCGTGTGTCAAATAAAACCATTGGAAATAGAGAAGTGAAAGCAAAAGAGGGTTATTCTTACATTTGCTTCTTATTTGCTTGTTGATGCAGTTAGGCTAGTTAGAAAGATAGGGAAAATAATTTATAAGTACAACATTTTTGTATAGTGTGGCCAGGTATGAAGATACAAAGTTTGTATGTTCTTAATGTCCGATTTTACATTTTGTTGCACTGACCTTATCGTTGCTGAATTTTTTTACATTTGCTTTCAACTAGTTTGCAGATACGATACGCCCTGCCTTGATTCAGTTTGCCTAAAATTATGCACGACGCACTTTTGTGCTACAGTGAACGTTTTTGGATGAAAGCTACTGTGCGTTTTCACATTTTTGAAATGTGAGGACTGCCTTAATATCCATACAAATGAGTATGAGTGCTGTTTCAGACAAAGGTATATCTTCGGTGTGAATTATTTATCTAACATTTACGTTTTTATGCAAGTCAACATATGCTATTTCCTTTCTTTTTCATTATGTTAATGTAGAAAAGCGGTTTGTAATACAATCCTTTATGTAATTTATAGCAATACAACTCAGAGCTGTAGTGTCTTACGCAATATAATTGGAACAGACTTGTTTATATTTATTTTTAAAAGAAAATGAGTTTCGGTTTGTGTGTGTATAAAATTGTTTTTTTACACAAACAAATATATGTATACTAAATTGAATTCTTTCATTTAAATGACAATTTTTATCGTTAGAAGTCATCTTATTTCAATGTTGTCAAATGATGATCATTTTCCTTTTTTGTATTTAGACATTTTTGTCTGTTGTTATATTATTTATCTTTCAGTAATAGTATTGTGTATGTAGACGTCACATTATGTATTCAAATCAAGTCGAATTTAGGATTTTCAACCGCATGTTCGCTATCGGCTCCAGTGTGCACGTATGCACTTTTTTTTTTTGCGGTATGAGACTATCGTCAAACTGATTTGCAGTCGCACAACATATCAATTGATGTCATCAGAATTAACAAATGAGTCAGTCTTTCTCGAAATATTTATTCAAAGTTTTTTTTATATTTGTTTTATAATATTTTAGCATATGTAAGGCCTTTAATATCCTACAATGAAGAGCGTTACATACATTTACGAACTATAGTATATTTTCTTGGGGTACATGAGAAGCAGTTGGTAAAAGTGATTACCTAAAGTTTAAATAGCTGCATTTTTTTTATTTTACTTAAGAAGAAAAGAGTTAGCAGCGCTAACTCTTGATACGGTCCCATACTCATAGAGTGAAAGCGAAAACATTTTAATGAAACTTGGATGTCCGTCCGGCACATGACCCATTCTCCCAAACGGTAAGAGCTAGAACGCTGAAATTTTCACAGAATATGTGGTCGTTACCACAACAAGTTCTCAATGGAACTAAACTTCCGAAATTAAAGGGAAACACATACAAGAAACTTTGAAAATTAGCTAAACTTAGATGTAGATTTTGAATTACGAGAGATAGAGACTTAAAATATGTAAACCATATGTGGTTACATAGGCTTCACAACAACAACAACTAAAAATACCAAAACTTAAAGGACGCTCCCATACAATAAATTAAATTTAACGATAACTTCTCAATCGTAAGCGATAAAGTCTCGAAACTCGCCCAGGATATGCAATTGCCAGGCCTACGATAAAATATATGTTGAAAATCACATAAAGTAAAAATTTTAAGGTTTTTCTATACATGGACACATTCTTTAGTTTTAATAAATTTAGTCAAGTACGAGGGTGGCTCGCACACTAAGGGTTCCGTACGTATGTATGTGTGTAATGTATGTATGGAATGGCGTATGTGAATACACGCATATGTATATTTTATAAATTTCATCTCTCTGTTTTTACAGCTACATTATGTTGTATGTGGGCACCTATTAATTTTCGACTTGTTGTTGTTGTTGTTGTTGTTGTAATTTGCTGTTGTAAAGCATCTGGAAGTACATACACTGTGCGAATTTCGGCTCTCTATCTCTTGCGGTTCGAGAGTTATAGCTATTACTCTACGTTGTAAAGGGACACCTGGTAGTTTTACAGTTGTTGTTGTTTTTAGCAAGTGTTGTTGTGGAGCATATGTGAATACTCATATTGTGCAAATTTCATCCCTCTGTCTCTCACGGTTCGAGAGTATCGGCTAGTTGTTACTTTACGTTGTATGGGGACACCTGGTAGTTTTCTACTTGTTGTTGTTTTTAGCATTTGTTATTGTAGGCCATATGCGAGTAAATATATTGTGCACATTTCATCTCTTTGTCTCTTACAGTTTGAAAATTACGGCTAATGTTTTTTACGTTGTATAGGGACACCTGGTAGTTTTCAACATGTTGTCTTTAGCATTTTTTGTTGTAAAGCATCTATAAATACATACACTGTGCAAATGTCAGTTTTCTATATTTTACGGTTCGAGAGTTATAGCTAATTGCAACATTTCGTTGTATGGGGACACCTGGTAGTTTTCGACTTGTTGTTGTTTTTAGTATTTGTTGTTGTAGCGGCAAGATACAGCAACATCCTGTGAAAATTTCAGCTCTCTAGCTCTCACCGTTTCGAAGAATGGACGCTGTGACCTGTGCTGGGTTCCGTTTCACTCTGATGAGTACGGAACCCTAAAAACTAGTTGTAACTTTTAAGCTGTATATGATAGAGGATTAAAATTTGCACAGTGTATGTAGTTGGAAGGCCTCTCAAATAAAAAATAAAAAAAATGAGAAAAAGTGTAACTTTTGAGCCATGACAGATAACGACTTGAGCATTTTCATTTTCTGAATTATATTTTCGTAGTAGATTTCTTTTCATATACGAAAATGTATGTATTTTTATATGTACATGTTTCATTTATACAAAAAAATTAAACATTTTTCTGCGAAATGTAACGTATGTCCAACAGTATCTTATATGAATAAAGTTGAATCGAGGTTTAGATACTTTTCTCCACTGGTATATTTTGTTACTTTCTCATATACATAATGTATGAAGACATTAATAATAAACCTTAACTTTTGAAACCAATTAAGAAAATTTTAGTGCAAGCACCAACTCGCTGTTACACAAAAATAAGAAAACAAAATTAAACCTAAATTGTGTCTATAGTAAGATCATAGCTGTTCTATATCCAATCTTCCGACCTTTTTAACAAACTGAAGTTACTTTAGTGAAGACTTTAATATCAAAAAAAATATTTGTTAAAACTGAAGTGACCTCAAGCTCAGTCTACTAAACCAATGAAAAGTAAAATCATAACGCTAAGCAATGAAGCCACTAAATTCAATATATCGCTTGAGATTTTAGTGCTAATACAGCACGATATGAAGAAAAATGTGTATTTGTGCGTATGAGATGTGGCACACAAGCACCTAACATATTCCTCCTTACCTTCTGGTAATTTTGCTGCATCTTGAATGAATTAAGACTCTAATAAATGACGACTGATTCCACTTCTATTACATTCAGCTTTATCAATAGTTATTAGAATTGCGATAAATGTGTATTTGGAGTTTCCTGTTTTGTGTAAGTTTCTTAGAGACACATTTTTCAAATTTTTCCGAGAAAAAACAGTTTTCTGTATATCTTATTTGGCAATGGCTCCAGAAATAAGAATGGTGTTAAGGCTTAAAGCCAATATTATTTATAATTTTTCGACATTTCATATAATAAAATGGAACACACGCACACTCACACCAACACGTATTCATTTTTTTCCTTCAGATGTTGCCTCCTTTTGTTTATTTACTTTTTTGAAATATTTTAAATTCTAATCAATATACCGTTTCTGAGGGATGTATAATCCTTGATAAGTATTAGTATGTTTTGTTGCAATAGTAAATAGTGTATCTTTAAACTAAATATCCTTTAGATATGCCTAAAACACACTTTATTTTGGCTTCTCTATAATAATTTATCATGGCCATGGTTTGAATAAATGGCGGCTTAATTGATTTTTCTAAATGCAGCTTTATGAGTAGACAAATCAACTGGAAACAATTTTAGACTTGCTAATTTTTGCATATGTTTTGCAATTTTAACATTTCCTAAAATAAATATTACAATTTTTTTAAAAACATTAATAACAGTTGTACCGAAAAATATTAAAACAGCTTGAAGCTACTGTAATTCTAAATGCTTGTACATGTTTCTCACTAATATCAAATACATATGTAATGTTAAAACTACAATAGAATTTGAAACCCCTCGAATTGTAGAAAAAAGTAAAAAAAAACATATAGATACATAGAATTTAAAATAAATATGATGTTTATGGTAAGGGGAGGGGACCACAAAACATATGTTGATTGTCGGTTGTTTTTTTTTTTTTTTGCTGATGCACATTGCTTGTTTTGTAATTTAAGCCTAAAGATTACTTTTTATTAATTATTTTAAAAATTAACACTTATTCAAACAATTCTCAGATGTGCACTCATTTTGAGTAGGGGGTGATGGGATAATTTTTATTTTGGAAAACCTAAAAAACAGAGAGTTCTGACAGGCCACTTTCAACTACTTTCACATCTTAGCCGCATAGGAATAGCGGGAAGAGATGAATGTAGAGCTTGTGGGGAGGAAAGTGAAACATTGGAGCACTATTTATGTCAGTGCCCCGCTTTCTTACAAATACGATCCCGACATTTTGGGAGAGACACCTTACCAGACATAACCCAATTACGGGGCGTATGCTGGAGGAAACTAAGGAACTTTGTGAATGACACGGAGTTCCTACAGACCTATGAGTCAAACTGGTTCACGGTTAAACCCACGGAGCGCACAACAAGCCTATATTGGCTTAGGTGTATGTCGTAAGACATGGGCAGAAGAACCCCTCCATTCAACCTAACCTAACCTATTATTTATTAAAAATACTTTTTTTTGAAAAAACATTTCTTCATGAGAGAATAAGTTCCCTATGACTCAAGACGAGTCATTATTTTATTTGCCTTTTTTTATTTCTATTTTGGATAATAAGCATAAAGAAAACGCAACGCTTTCATTTTATTGGTGTGTGCTTATCATTCGCTTCAACTTGAAATGAAATTGTGACCTTTTGAACAGGACTAAATATTATTCTGTATTCATCTTTGCAGTACTTTTTGGTAATGTAAGCAATGGGTTTCGTTGACAACAATGACTTTTGTTTAAAAGTACTAGTTTTGAAGCAAATTGAAAAAGGAATTAGAAGGATAAAGCGAATCAAGCAAAAATCGCTCTCTATAAAAATGACGATTTGAGACAAAGGCAGCAACAGCACAAACATAGTTAGCTTTGAGAAAAAGTCGTAAGATATTTATTCAAATACAGATTTTGTACAACTGTAATGGTTATGTGACAATGTCAATCTTGCAAAATATGTTTTTTGTCTAAGTTTATCGTTGATGATAATAAGCAAAATGTATTCCTCTCTGCAGGCTCTAATGGCTTTTATAAACACCAGCACAATTCTCTAGCGAAAAGATTGTTTTTATGCTTTATCAACAGGAAGAAACAGACATTGCCTTAAAAATAAAAATAAATAAGATTTATAGACAGCACCGCATTTGTTTTCTTTGCGAGAAAGCTTGCACACCAGACAGCGCATTAACTGTGTAACTTTAAATTTAATGGGGTACTTTTAATTCTTAACAGTGTATGCCAAGTTGATTTGCTGATATTATACTTCATATAGAGAAAAACCACGCAAAATATATGGGTATGGATAGTAATTTTTCCATATTATATCATCCATTTTTCGATAGCTTATAAGATGAGAAAAAAAAATTCCGCAACGTCATATTATAGTTTGAGAGAGCCGTTAAGACGGCATGGCAGGGCACCCTTGTGTTCAGAATAAATGTTGGCTAGAAAACCTAAGAGAATTGGTCATATATTATACTTTTCTACGGGTACAAGCCAGTGAACAATTATTTGAATTAGGTTAGTCTATTATTGCACATCAAACATTTTCTGAGCTCCGTATTATATAAATTCTTTTAAATCCTTTTCAAATCGTTTCACATTAAACAAATACTGCAGAAAAAATATGTCCACTAATTTGCTGTTGATCCAAACGTTGAGCTCATATTTGTATCCACACAAAACCGTGCACCTAAATAAAGGGTGGGTTACCTGTTGGCTTACATTTGAAACACCAGTTATTTCGAATTTTTCAGTACTTATGTTATTAAATTTAGTAAGTTGTCTTCACTGAACCAAATGAATCTATATAACATTGAACCACACTGAAATATATTGAAATTTTTTTTCCATTGGCGATTCTGTCAGAAACAGCATCATTTCGGATGAAGCTGGTTTTCATCTGGGTGGGTTCGTTAATGAGCAAAATTGTCTTAACTTCGTCGTATTTATATTAGCAATTCTTTGTTTCCACAAGTGGTTGAAACTGGCCACAAATCTCATGACACAACAGATTTTTTGCGTCAAATATTTAATGATCGTTTCATAAGCCGATCATAAGTGATGTCAACTGTGTTAAGTGTTGTCAACATAAGTGATGTCAACTGGACCCAAAAAACCTAAAATTTGACACCATTGAACTGTTTTCTTGACTTTAAGTCAAGTGTTATGCTGAAATGAAACTTAAAGAGGGTTATTCTTACATCTGGTTCTTCTGTTAACTCAGTAGAGAGATCATATCAAGACTGACATTGGTGAGAGTCTGCTTTAAATTAATTCGATCAAATTTGTACTGTGACACGGCAGACATACGCATGCGAAACTCCATCTCTACACATAGTAATTGTACTTCAAAGAAAAAAAAAAACAAAAATTACTTTTATATCACCCAACTGATAGAACCACAATCATAAAAGGCAAAACAGTTTCATTGGCATTTGAATTATGCAAAACAAAATTCTGATAGAAATGTGGTCAAATATTTTACATATGTGCTTAAAATCAGTTTGGAAGAAATCTAAATTAAGCTTGTTACTAAAATTCCGGAGCAATTGCACATAAAAAAAGGACAAGATTGAGAACAGAATATTAATATCATATAATTTTAATGATTTAGAAAACCAACATTTATCTTTCAAGTATGTACTTCAACATAATATAAATTGAATTATAGCGCAATGCCAAGTTTTAATTTTTCAATATTTTTATCTATTTTAGTAATGCAAATGCTAAAATTACTTTACATACTACTGTCTACTATCTACCTTAAATACGAGAATTCCTGTGCCAATACCAATGATATTTCTCTTATTCCTAGAAAACGATTGTTCGACAATTCGACAAGCACCGGTTTTTATTGAGATCAATTTGCTTTTTGCTGGCCGCATTTAAGACTCTCAAATTTTGTATAAGGATTTTCCCAAGGCAAATCCATTACAGGTGCCCGCATACCAATTCGCTTCAACATTTTTCCACGATTTTAACTTCTGAGTTGTCAAAGCTGATGGAAAACGACAACGAAACTTGTGACGTCTCGAGAGAAAATGTTGAAGCGAATTGAATTGCGACCACCTATGTATACTTGATTCGCCTTGGATTTTCCTGCAAATTTGCTCGTCGAAATACCAATGGTTAGTATACATGTGGCCATTCCATTATTTTTTTTTTTTTTACAAATATATCGTCTATTCCAACAACATTAGTTGTATCTGCAGCACGTTTGAAAAGCTAAAAAATGAAAATTAACAATATAAAAAAATATATGCAATGAGATGTAACACAACTTGGTTACCTTTGTGTGGTGAGAAACATTCACCCAGAACTTATGCAGAGATACGTATAAATAAATAGGCAATAAAATATGTGTTTTATATAATTAAATAGTTAGATAGAAAATGTACTTGGGTGGCTGAGTGGTACTACAAATATTAGCCCCTGAGTTCAAAGGCGGAGGCTGATCAGTAGTGCGGCGAAAATAGCTAGTTGTCCGCCCTGCTAAAGGTATTTGATGTTTTCTTTGTTATATTTCGTTAATGTCAATCACAAAAATAATATAAAATGAACTTGAGCCCGATAAACGTAATACAGAATAATAATAACAAATAAATATAAATTAATAGAACTTTGATTTTAAAGATTTAGTAAAATGAATCTAACAAATAATTTAATGGAACAGCCAGTGTTATTTTCTTAGGTGGGGATTTCGCAGATTTCTTTATAACAATTGATTAATTTATTTTGTTTGTTTGGACATTTTTTCAAACATTTTTGTTGTAATATCAGATCCTTTTCAAAATTTCATAAAATTCACAACACCATGAAATGGAATTTAATATGCGAAAGTTGAGAAAGAACTAGGAATCAATCTGATATACATCACACAACCGCAGCTTTAAAATTTATAGAGAGTTTTGAGTTAGAAAATGTTGTTAAATTTATCAAATGCTTAAACATGAGTCTTGTCGTTGGTAAGTTTATATTAAAACCTGCAATATTTTACGTTTAAAACATGTTGCTTCAATAAGACATGAAATTTAATTAAAATAAATAAGTAAGAGTGCTATATACGACTGGGCCGAATCTTAAATACCCTTCGCAATGATATATGTACCATTCTGATTGATTTTTGGTGCCGAAAGTTGTTTTATTTGGCTTATAAAGCCGATTTCTTGAAAAATCGGGAGATGCCATATTTGGGGTATATATATGGCCTATTTCAAAAACTCTTCGATTTTTGGGATCCAATGGGCATTAAAAATGATATGGCTGACTTTCTAGGAAAAATTTTTTTTCAAAAATCTGACCAAAAAAATGGCCAAAAATACTCCTCAAAACCCGGTTTTTTGTATATATCTCTGCTAGCCGCTTACCGATCTTACTGAATTTCAATATCAGGCCCACCGCTGGGATTTAACACATTTTAGCGAAAGAATGAGGTGTCTATCTCAAACCCTTTTCTCAGAAACGGTATTTCAACGACTACAGACGGACAGACGGACAGACGGACATCGCTTAATCGTAATCTCTATTGATTCTCATCCAGAATATACATATATACTTAATGGGGTCTCAGATGGTTATTTCAATGCGTTGCACACGGAATCACAAACTTGTATATACCCTTACACATTTTTGTGAAGGGTATACAGAGATCAAATCTTTAGAGGTTTTCGGTCTCCTAGTCATTGTCTAAGGTATCGCATGTGATATCATTTCAGGCAATGTTTTTGGCTAGTAATACATATTTTATATTAATTTCTTTTGTTTTGAGACGATTTGGGCAACGATTAAAAAATTTCACAATCATATGAATTTCGAAAAAGCTTAGTAATATATTTGCCATCCAAGTGTGCTACTCCCCCACTTTTGCTTTTAAATTTGCGTGCATAAACTTTTGAATTCTGTAGAATTCTGTATATAGTCGTTTGTCAAGCTGTTGTTGTGGATTATTTGTCCATTTGCACAATCCAAGAAACAGCAATTCTGAATCAAAAGAGCACGTTTATGTATGTACATGTTATTATTAAAGTGTATAAAAAATTCAAGTTCTAGCACAAATAAAAAATTATGTGACCTATTGTGTTGCTGTCACTACGCTGTAACTTTTATTCAAATTACTTTTTTTAAATTTCCTCGAAAAGAACTTAATTCCTTCTTTTAAGGACCATTTTTTGCTTTTCATTTTCAGAATAAAACATATTGCTTTGAATTTTTTTCCTGGCAAAATATATTGCAAAGGAAAGCAAACCTAGCTTCTTAGCAGGCGCATGTTTTATTTTTCATAACATACGAGCTCCTATATAGCATACATACATATTTACACAGGGATGGCATGTACATATATCACCAAGCAGAAGATTCTTTAGCGCATTGAAATAAATTTATTTTGCTGTTTGCTCTTGTTGTGTATCTTTACTTATTTAAATACAGACGGAAGGAATCACTCATTCATTCAAAAGTTAAGTGCACGTGTATGTTTGTATAATATGTCCTTGCTTCTGAATAATAACGCTTAAAAATGGTTATCAGTTCTTTTTAGATATATTTTTTTTCTGCTTCTGTCCTTTGTTCTATTTGCACTTCCTACCCCATGATTTCAATAAAATGTTTTATGGAAGTGTAATTTCAGTGATGGCTGCTTTAAAGGTGATTTTGGTTTTTATTGAATTTATTTCTATTTATTCTACTTTTATATTAAATTACTTTTTCAGGCTTAAGTTCAACCCTTGGGTTTTCACTACTTTTTAATCAATATCAATTAAGTAAAGAAAAGTAAAATTTATTTGCTAGGTGGACAACCGGCTGTTTCTGGGTAGCAAACACCCTTCATCAGCACCCTATGAAATTTGGACGTGTCAAATTTTACAATTTTGGCACAGCCGCTTTAACCACTCGGCAACCAAAGCTCACGCAATTTTACTTTCTGTTTGTATACTTAATTAACATTAATCAAAGCAATGATATTTTTGCAGTCCTGGACGATATTTTATCATCTCAGAAGACTGTTATTTGTGCTTTCTGTTTATATGAAAGCTTTTTTTCACATGTTCTGTTATTTGCATCATTGAGATCTAGATGCTCTTTTATTGATACAATTTGAACATTTACGCCGTGCCATGCGTTATTAACATTTTACTGTAAATTTATAATTTTATCGAACTTCTGTAATACATTTATATTAAATTACTTTTTCAGGCTTAAGTTCAACCCTTGGGTTTTCACTACTTTTTAATCAATATCAATTAAGTAAAGAAAAGTAAAATTTATTTGCTAGGTGGACAACCGGCTGTTTCTGGGTAGCAAACACCCTTCATCAGCACCCTATGAACTTTGGACGTGTCAAATTTTACAATTTTGGCACAGCCGCTTTAACCTTCTACTTGTAAAATATAAGGCAAAAAAATAGAGTTTGTTTTAGAATTAAAAGCTATTTAGAAAAAATGAAAATATATTTTGTCAAATCACTACTTGTTTTCTAAACATATGCGAAACGTATTTGAGGTTTATCACTAATAATTTAAAAATGTGTTTTTTACAATAATTTTACTTATTTTTATTTAACAATTTGATTGCTTTCAAAATACTTACATACATAAATAATATAATAGACCTAAGCCGCTCCTAATTAATTGAGACATACTGGCCCATAACAATAGACATCGAAGAAGGATGCTTTAAGCAATTTCAAGTCACTGCTAAATAAAAGTAAGCTTTTTGTCTAAAAAAAGCCGACTTTACTCGCAAAAGTTTGCTCTAAACTTAAAACCAGCAGAAGTTGTCTTTAACTTATTTAGCAACAGCTTTGCTCAAACAAATGTCACTTTTATACATATGTATATATGTAAAAGCTTTTTAATGTAAATTTTTTTAAATTAAATAATTAAATTAAAGATTTTTTAATAACTATTAATAATTAGAATTTTCTTTAAAATTTTACTTTTATTCAATTCGCTTTGATGTTTTTTATTTACTTACTAATACAGTCTTACATCTATGTGGGTGTGTGTTTACAGGTATACATAATTTTTGATAGTCATCTCATTAGAGATGGGATTTTACTTAAATTTGTAAAAGCTTGTATGATAAATAACTTGCCATTTTCAATAAATAATTTAAAGCTGATTCAGCTTAAAGTCAACTTTAATTTTGACTATAGTTAGAAAAAAGTTAGCAACACGTTTTAAAATTTAAGTTGTTTCTAAAAAGAAGCGACTTTAGTGTTTGACTATAGTTAAGGACCACTATCTTTAAGCTGTATTTCATGTTTGGAAGAACAATTTGTATTTTTATACAATAAACTAAAAATTTATATATAGATTTGTTTCTCAAAAAGGAAGTCTTTTGCAAGAGCCATTTTTGATGCCACTAGATAATTTATTGATCTGAATTTATAACAACCCGTTTTCAACTGCAGTCTGTTGCATGGTATTGAATAGGGGCAACATTGGGTTTAAACTAACTGAGATCTAGACATAATAAAATACTACTAAAAGTCATGTTTTTATGTACAAGTTTTACGTTTCTTTATATTTATGTGTCGCATATTCTGGAGTCTAAAAAATGGTACCTGGAAACTTAACAACTATTTTTGAGTAGAGAAGAGAAAAATTCCGTTAGCGAATATAATTTTTAGAGCCGTCTTGTATTCATATTTTCTTTTATCTGTGAATAAAAAAATGTTTGAGCTTTTGCGAACGAATGAAAAAGCAAACAAAATTTAACATTAAGGCTCAGTATACTTGCATTATCTTTGTTTAGGTACATACGCATATGCTTGATTATGATAATAAGTACGTACACAGATGCCAACGAAATGCTGGCGTTGCTGCCTGTTTGTTTGTGTGTATATATTAGTGGACATATAGAGTTTACTTTGGTGAGTGTTGTTAGTAGGAAATAAGTAGGGATTAAGTCTACTTCGTTTTCAGGACCAAAAATCAATTGTACTCTGATCGATTATGCATGCCAATTTTATGCTGAAATACAATTTTTGCGCTTAATAATTGAAGCAAACAAAAAGCAACATAGAATAAAGTAAAATTGCAGGCCATAAAAATTCGATTTCATTATATACTTTAAACAGCGTGCACGAAAGAGAAGTTTTTTTTTATTGCAGTAAAAAGTTACCACCACTAAACTTCCTGAAAACAAAACAAGGCAAGTTTTACGGTAATTCATCTTTTTTTTTTTGCATCTACAATCAGCAAATCTGTTTTTGTTATGGACAACTTAATCCGCTGTTTTACACTCACTCTCAATACTGTGGCACTTAAGTATTTTGACTTCTTTACACTTGATATATAGGCCCATCTTCCGGAATTACATGATCTGACGATGAGGTGCTTGAGTGTGGAAGTGGTTCATCTGAACTTTTAGCAGATATAGAAAACTTGAAAAGAATCGCTGTTTTTAGTTTTTTAAAGAGGCAAGACACCCAGAAAAAAAAGGGGAACAACCAACAAAAGCCACATTTCAGTGATGAAGAAAATTTCAGTGTCTATATTTTCTGTTTCTAAGATGAGTGAATGAATTTATATATACAATTTTTTAGTTTCATTCAACCTGGTTCTCTCAGTAGCTAATCATTTAAAAAAAAATTTAGTTTAAAATAAAACAATGTACTTCGAAAGAGTGCGAAAACAGCATATAGAGCCGAAGGATTTTTTCAAAAGCTAGAGTGTTTATTATTAAAACGAGATATCGGCTCAGCTCTGAACATTTGGGGCAGCAATGTTTTTTTTTTTTTGAAAATATTTCAGAAGACGATTGTTTCAACTGAGAATAAATTTTGTTTACATACATAATACATATTAGATATGTATATAAAGAAAGTCGAAACATTTAACTGCCTGTTTCTATACAAATACAGTCGGACTTCCATAACTCGAATCACCATTATCCAAAAAAAAAAAAACTGTAACTGTAAAAAAATTTACAGTTAAGTAAAATATTTTGAAATAAGTGACTGAGCAAAAATAGCATGTAAAGTATACAAACCAGCTCAAGCAACCAAAGAGAGTAAAACAAACAAACCAAAACTAAAACAAAAACAAAATACCAATTTAACATGCAAAATTCTTCGAGTTATAGAGTTCATGTGTATGGTTTTTGTTCGAGTTATGGAGAACTTCGAAAATATTGGATTCCATACTCACACTTTTTTAACATAATTTACCATCATTTCCATTTGAATTAAAACATTATACTGAAAGATTTGCAATTTCATAAAACTTTTCGCTTGAAGTTTTATTATGTTTCGACTTTTATTTAAACATTATGTCTATGCTATTATGTAATATGTGTTTAATTTGAATAGTTCCATTTTTTAGTGCATCCCCAAATTTCTTTCTTAAGAGAACAATACACTTTAACTTATTATATTTAGACAAGCAAATATTTCTCTTTCTGATATGCTTAAGCAAACATTTTCTTTACAAACAGTCATAGACTATTTTCCAAGACATAATTTTTTTATATTTCTTATTTTATTTGTTTATTTTACTTATTTTCAAGAATGTAAATAATGTTCACAATAAAATCTCATTAAAAATTCAAAAGCTGTTGCTTAAGAAAAACGGATTTTAAAAGTCATAACCCGCTCTTCAAGCCCTGTGCCAACAAAATAAAATCTTATTTTCTTTCTTTGTATAAAAATTGAAAAGTTTAAATGGCACGTATTAATCTTGCGACACAGCACAGCTAATCTTTTTTCAACCAACATAAAAAAGCACAAGTAACTACATTGATACATGTGTATATACAAACATGTGTATGTGCCACTTAAACGACAAATAGCAGCATGACTTCAAAATAGTTGTGGCAGAGTACATTTTTAGAAACATTTTTGTCTGGTGTAACAATATTGTAATTTATCACACTGTGGCACAAAAATTTAACAAAGAGGTTTGAATTGCTTATAACGTCTTCACTATAATTTTTCTTTCTTTTTTTTTTCAGTATTTTGTATAGAAGGCTTAGGAAATTTAAAATGGACCAGTAATCAATTGGACAAGGTGCCCAAGTTGTTGAGCTTTATTTTTCACATCAACGATCCACTGTTTTGACTCAGCGTGCATATCGTCGTTATTTTAATGTGGGGATTGGACCCTCAGATTCAACAATAAACCTTTTGGTTGCAAGTCCGGCAATCGAAAATCCGGGAGTAGTTCAACAGCGAGAATAAAACCCACCTAAGTGGGTGTGATTCTCGTTTATTTTTTTGAAAATGAACACGGGGTCGCCGTTTCCGTCAATGGCGTCAGTCAGATATCGGACAGTGTTGGAAAAAAATTTAAAGTCAGCCGTTGAAAATAGTTCACAGGTATATTGAGGTTCCATCAAGAGAAACCCACAGCGCATACAGCAAGGGATACAATGACTATTTTGCGGGACATCGTTGGTGAACGAATTATTTCGCGTAGAAGTGATTTTAATTGGCCTCCGCGTTCACCGGCTTTAACCGCTGCAGACTGTTTTCTTTAGGTTTATTCGAAAAGAAAACTTTACATTAGTAAGCCAAAAACCACCTAGCAGTTAAAAATCAATATACGCGACAAAATAAACCACATAACACCTGTAGTTTTGCGCAAGATTATGGAAAATGTGTTGGAAAGAGCACGAATATGCGAAGCATAAAAGGTCACCACTTGCGAGACATTATTTTTTGTAGGTTAGGTTAGGTTAGGTTGAATGGAGGGGTTCTTCTGCCCATGTCTTACGACATACACCTAAGCCAATATAGGCTTGTTGTGCGCTCCGTGGGTTTAACCGTGAACCAGTTTGACTCATAGGTCTATAGGAACTCCGTGTCATTCACAAAGTTCCTTAGTTTCCTCCAGCATACGCCCCGCAATTGCGTTACGGGGTCTGGTAACGTGTCTCTCTCAAAATGTCGGGATCGTAATTGTGAGAAAACGGGGCACTGACATAAATAGTGCTCCAATGTTTCGCTTTCCTCCCCACAAGCTCTACGTTCATCTCCTCCTGCTATTCCTATGCGGCTAAGATGTGAAAGTAGTTTAATCTACTTAATTCGGGCTTGCTAAGTCTTAGCAATACCCCCGTTTTTTCCTCATCTGGATCCCCCCATAGGATTTTTGTATTGCTTCCCATAGTTTCATTATTTTTTTTTGTAACTAAGCTAAAAATATTCCCCATTTGTATTGTATATACATATAACCAATTTATGCTAGGAACACAACTAGGACGAACGACGAATTTCACCCAACACGACGAATACGCCGGTTAAAATTTGCTGTGTAAATTCGTCGTATGAAGCTCCGTAACGACGAAAAACAAAAACATCTGTTATAATTGATAAAGTTGTTTATTGTTTGTTCAAAGATAAAAAAAATTAAATGAATCAAAGAATTTAAAATTTTGTAAAAATAATTAAAACAATGAACATGATAATCTGAGAGTATATAAACATTCATGAAGTTTTACATTTTCAGTTATAATTTCACTTGCATCCATTTTCTCAGTTTTTTATTTTACCTTATTATAGTTGAACAGCTGATGGGGTGACCATATTAAAAAAAATTGTTTGCTAAAAAACTTAGAATTAACAAAAACAAAAAGTTAAACATTAGAAAGATGTTTTATAATCTAATATGTTGGCTTTTTATTTTAAATGCAAACAGTCAAAGCTTAGCACTTAAAATAAAAACTATTAAAGTAAAAATTAGTTGTTTTTACTAAAAAAAACTTGAAAACTAAAACCAAAATGGCCACATGGTACTGATTTGTTCGTCGGCCGCCGGCAGAAGAAATACAAATAAATCTATTTCAAGATCACCGCGTACAACGAATTTCGGCCAACGATGTAACTGTGTGCATTTTCATATACACCAATGTGTTTTAATTTTGATGGCGAATATTCGCGGCAAAAAATTCGTCGTTCGTTCGTAAAGTAGCCACGGCATGGGACTGGGGACGTCGACCGACCGATAAAATCTTTTTAAGTCCCTACGTTTTGGCTTTTAAGGTCTAAAATCGCGGTCCTAAAAGTTGCAAACAATTTTTAGTATTTGAAAATTTTTATTTTGGATTTTTCATTTTTAAGAAATGAAAAATTTATCCGATACAGTTATTTAAATATGTTTCAACAAAAATTTTTTTAATTTTTAAAGTTGTACGAGCATTCTGACAAATTGAGTGATATCAGCGGCATAATGAAAGCTGAAAAGCTGGACAAATAACAATTCAAGGTCTTGGAAAAGGCTAAGAAAAATATGTCAGCTTTATTTTTTAAATAATTCATAGATCTAACAGCTGCACTAATGAGCTGCGTTGTAACGTTTTTTAAATATTTTGAATTTATAATAAATGGTTTCTGAAATGCTTCTGTTTCGTTTTTTAAACAGTATCTACTAATTCATCGATAAACGATAAAACTAGGCAGTCAAATTTAACCCATAATGTGCAATTGGCTAGAAGTTATGTACTTTAAAGCAGCAAATATAGGTGGGAAATCACCACATATAAAAAATGATATCTTGTTTTTTTTTATTCTACCCAGCAGCGCATAGTCATCCTACCGCCTGAGCTCTTCAATACTTTTTATCTATAGCGGAAATCACCCTTGGTTGCACATCTGCAATTTTAGCACATATAGCATAATTTTTTGCTACAAAGCGCGGGTGTCTTTTTCAAGTGTTTAGCAAAATAATTATAACAGCTGATTTTAGAGTAACGGATATATAAATATTTTTGTCTTGTAAATTTAGAACGAAGCTTAGAAAACAAATTGAAAAAATTTCGTTATTCAATATTTTTTTTTTATTTCTGCATCTGTCCATTTGTTATTGTTGGCTTTTTGTTTAATTACCACAATTTTATTTTTAATTTCTTCCATGTTTATTTTCTTGCCTGTTTATTATTTATTTGTTTACAAAATTCAATAAAGTGAGTTTGCCGCATGAAATAAGCTAAGCCGCAGCCAATATTTGAAAAGCAACACCGTCGATAAAAATTTTACGTGAAGCAACCGTCCGATTTTTTTGTTTATTTTATAAAATTTAATAAAAATGATGCATAATAATGGGTATAATATTCACTTTTTACTATTTTGTAAACACTTCTTTGAGCAACATTAGTATTAATTTAATTCCAACACAGGCATGTTTTGTGGCGGCCTTGCCGTCGTAAAATTTTTTGAGCCCAGAAGTTTATATGTTGGATTATAAAAAACAAACAGATATATTAGCATTTAGCAACATTTGCCAATGCAGATCTGCAATGGTTTTTTGGTTATGCATATTTGCTTAAGTGATGCAAATAGTGGATTCATACATTTTGTTCTTGTAGTCTTGCAGACTATGGCACAAATGCTACGGTTGCAATATCTGCAAGGTCTGCAAAGGTAATTTGCAATGAATCGTGAGTTCCGCTTATATTTAATCTTACTGATAAATATTCCTTTCTATTACTGTGTTTTTTTGTTTTGAAACAAACACAAAAATTAACTGAAGTCAATTATATGTTCGTGAGAGAATATAAAATATCAGGGCTTAGCTCGATTTTGATTCCTCAAAGTTGAGAAAAAATGTGTGTGGTACGGCTCTCAATCCGTTTTAATGAAGAGACCAAAAGAAAAAGTCTAAAACTTAGTAACTTACGATTATATCACCCACGATGGCTTCAGCACCAAAACTGCTTTTGGCTCCGGTTACGACTATAAAAAAATAAAAGAGTCAGTAATGAAAAATCTGGTAGTAGAAATTTATACTTTGCTGCTTAAGACCAGTTTACATGGCAGGGTTCAGAAAAATTCATATATGAACACTCTATTTTAAACATTTATGATAAATCTTCATGTATGAAATTTCAAAAATGTATTTTGCTGCTCTTCATAAATGAGTAGATCTTCAAAAATGTTTCTTCACTACACATCGTCATGAACAGAAGTAAAAGTTCAATTATTCATCTTCACTATACAAGAGTGAAACGTCAACTGCTTGTTGCTCGCATTCAAAAATGAATAGCTTAATTTCTTCATTTCTTGCCTGCTCATATATGTGCGTGTAGAAAATTTTTAATTTCTTGATCACTCTCAAATGTGTGTGCAAAAATTTGACAATGCAAAATCTTCACACTTGAATATGAGACGTATGTATACAAGCGGCAGCCACACACAGCAGTTGTAAAACAGAAACTCATTTCTGTTTTACAGTGAGAGAAATCGATTTTGTATTTGTTAAAATGGTAAAGCTTATTTCAATACACGTACACTTATATTTTAATTATATTGAACTGCGCTGTAATACTTTAATTTACATAATACTTAGTATGCTCAAGTTCAATCAATTATATGTAATACTAAACATTAGCATTAAGTGAGTTTTTTTTCATTTATTTATGTTGGTACATGCATACGTATAATAAAAAATTCTAAAATAAATTCCTTGCTATTGAATATTTTCAGTGTACTTGCTTCATAAGACAATGAGGATGTATTTACATTCTTTGTTACTAAGGGTGGATTTTTGTCCTTGGACACGCTGCAGATTATCTGTTGCGTAGAGCAATATGATGATTTGTTACATGAATGGTGTACACACACACATATGTGTGTATGTATGTAGTATGTATGTATGTCAGTAGGTAGGTAAATAAATTAATTTTTTGGTGCGGAAATATGAATGAGTCAATTTGAAGATGAAATTGCCAAAAATAATTTCATTGTGTATCCTTTTTTTCAACAATACTTTATTTACATCATCTTCAAACATCCGCTAGTTTTAATTTCGCACATTCTAAACCAAACAAAAAAATTGTTTGTGCTTACCTAATTACATACATATGTATCTATAAGGCTTTACACAAAATATCATCAGCCACGTGCCTGAAGGAATACACCAAATCTACTAAAATATGATTAGTGTCATTACCAAAGGAAGAAAGATCATTCCGTAGGGAAATATCCCATGAAACATAACATAAGAAATAAATTTAAATGCTTTTATTATTATTGTTTGGAAGACCTTTCTTTAAAAACAACATTTTTTTCTTTTAAGATATGTATTTGTTATTTTAAATTCTGTTTTTAATTTCCAATCAAACTATTAGACGAAGAGTGAAAAATATTGGCAAATATGTGCATAAGTATATACATACATACATATGTATGTAATTTAAAACTAAAATTGTAAGAGGAAAGACCTCTAGTTCAATTAATATAAAAATATAAAATATTAAAAACGATAATAATATTAAAAAAAACGTAGGAACAAAATAATTAAAATTGTTTATTATTATAAAAATAATAGCTCAAATATACATACATACATACATATGTATATTTTTACTTGAAGAATAAAATCAACGATTTCACCCTCACACTTGTTGTGCTACCCATCACATTTTATTACGACGAGTAGGCATACATACATGAATGCTGTTCAATGAAGAAATGTGAGCAACTTTTCAAAAACTACAATTGTCTTCGCGAAGAAATTGTCTTAAATTTTTGATGTGCACATGGCTACAAAATTTTTCACGTCGATGCTCGTCTTCATTTATGAATACGCAATAAACTCTTGCTTTTCTTCATTTTTGAATAAAACTGAAAACCGTGCTCGCACTTCATAACCAAAGAGTGAGTAAAGCAAAATGTATTTTGTCTCATCATACATGAGGAGAGCAAAACAAAACAAAAAAAAGATTTCACTCTTCATGTGCGTGAGTGATCAGTGAGTGAAGAATTGGAACTCTGTTACATGGTAATATTTTGTAATAAGACATGTCTAAAGGTCCTGTATATTGGACAAAAGCAAACTGTATTGATTAAGGGAGAATATAGGGACAGAATTTGACACGTAGTCGGTAAAACTTCATATTCTAAACCATTTTAGAAACTTATGTACTCTCATCACATCAGAGGTGAATATTAAGGTAAAGGTTGGTAGCGCAAACATCATGAATTGAAGGTGTTAACATTTTCGCACAATAATAACAAAAACAACTATCATCAAACAATGTTCATGTTTTTTTTTGTAAACAGTGCAGAATTAAGAAGAACAGCTCAGACAAAACAAGCAACCTATAAACAAAATTACAGCTTACGGTAAACTTAGATTAGAAAAATAATTATTTATATGTTATTACAATTTTAAAAAGAAGAACTTGAAAGATATTAATAAACACTGGCTACGATGACACCGACTGTGTGTGTTCATTACTTTATCCTTTTGTGGTTAAGCATGTTCGGCAAATTCTTCATAGCTATGAGCTTAATTTCATACAGAATAATTATTAAAATAATTAGTTTATATTGTGGAAAGCAAAGCTCAATTAAAAACATAAAACTGAACAAGCTACATCATCTGTTATTTGTCTCAAAATACTAGAATCCAAAAGTAAAAACTGGATAAACTCTTGTAAAACTAATGAATAAAATAAATATTTCTCCCGCACTTGAAAAGTTCTCAATGAAATTTTACCATGCTCGTCTCTTTCTTTAACTAAAAATAAATGAAGTCAAGTACGAGGCCGGCTCGCACTCTTAGGGTTCCGTACGTATGTATGTGTAATGTATGTATGGAATGGCGTATGTGAATACATATGTATATTTTATAAATTTCATCTCTCTGTTTTTAAAGCTACTTTATGTTGTATGGGGACACCTAGTAATTTTCCACTTGTTGTTGTTGTTGTAATTTGTTGTTGTAAGGCATCTGGGAATACATACACTGTGCTAATTTCGACTCTCTATCTCTTACGGGTCGAGAGTTATAACTATTTCTCTACGTTGTAAAGGGGCACCTGGTAGTTTTACAGTTGTTGTTGTTTTTAGCAGGTGTTGTTGTGGAGCATATGTGAATACACATATTGTGCAAATTTCATCCCTCTGTCTCTCACGGGTCGAGAGTAACGGCTAGTTGTTACTTTACGTTGTATAGGGACACCTGGTAATTTTCGACTTGTTGTTGTTTTTAGCATTTGTTATTGTAGGCCACATGTGAGTACATATATTGTTCACATTTCATCTCTCTGTCGCTTACAGTTTGAGAGTTATGCCTAATTTTTACTTTACGTTCTATAGGGACACCTGGTAGTTTTCGACTTGTTGTTGTTTTAAGCATTTGCTGTTGTAGCACATATGTAAATACATATATTGTGCGAATTTCAGCTCTCTGTATTTTACAGTTTAGCAGCTACGGCTAATTAATACTGTAGGTTGTATGGGGACACCTGGTAGTTTTCAACTTGTTGTTGTCTTTAGCATTCGTTGTTGTAAAGCATCTATAAATACATGCACTATGCAAATTTCAGCTTTCTATCTTTTACGGTTCGAGAGTTATAGCTAATTGCAACATTTCGTTGCATGGGGACTCCTGGTAGTTTTCGACATGTTGTTCTTTTTAGTATTTGTTGTTGTAGCGGCAAGGTACAACAACATCCTGTGAAAATTTCAGCTTTCTAGCTCTTACCGTTTCGGAGAATGGACGCTGTGACGGACGGACGGACGGACGTACTTGTCTCCGTAATAGGGTTCCGTTTCACTCTGATGAGTACGGAACCCTAAAAACTATTCCATTAATAATTTTTAAAGTTCTTATTTATGGGAGTACTTCTATCTACATAGCAATTATATGACAAATATTTAATTGGCCACCTTTTTATTTTTATTGGATTTAGAAGGATTTATATTATATATGTTTACCTTTTCACGATTCATAGTTATAGAAACAAAATTGAAAGCACAGGTTGGAATGAGAAAAACGATAGAATGGAGTGTTGTGCGACAATAACAAGCACAGCTTGCCATTTGTTGGAGCACCAACAGAATGCACATACATATACTACGTACATAGCTAAACATTTATTTAAAGCAATGCAACAACACTATTTTTTTAAATACCCGGGAAAAAGTATGTATGTAAAAACAAAGATTATTACAATTGCAAAAAGAAAATAATGGTAAAAGTTCGCTTTGTAGAGGAGGAAATGCATTTATCCGTATTTAATTAGTTTGAAGAAGAAACGCTTGGAAAAACCTACAGCGTTATAAACAAAAGTAAACAAATGAAAATAGAAAAAAATCAGAGTATGTCGTACAGCTAGGAAAAATCTATAGACATGATTTGAAAAGTAAACAGGTCAGGTAAGGGCATATGAAATGGTAAATTGAACTTAAAAATTAAAAAAAAAGTATTGTGCAAAAGTATTTAGGTACGCAACTATAAAATCATTCCTCAGGTTATACACAAATTCACAAAGAACAAAATCATTGCTCTGGTTATGTATCCAGCTATAAAATTTAGTTTTCTCTACTTAATTAATAGTAGTAAAAAAATTTAAAAATAGCTAATAGTATCAAACAAGGACACAACCGTTGAAATCCGTTAAAATTTTTCAAGCTTCGAAAAAGGAGCGTAAATGGGTTTTGTGGTTATTACAGAATTTAAAAATGGCAAATTCAGGGAAAACACCTAAAATCTAAAAGAAAATAATTTCTAAAGGAAAAAATAGGCAATTAACAGCATTTGAAAGGCCCTGAATCTTTCCAAGTCTTTACAATTTTTGAAAGATAATTTGTTTTATTAATTTTTCGTATTTTGTTTGGATTTGCTTTTTTTTCACCCTGGTGTACTTTTTGCAAGTGTCTAACTTTTTTGAAACGTTTAGTAAATTTTTGTACGTCTAAATTTTTTTAACAGTCTTTTGACTTCGTTTTTATAAAGTTCTGCTATTTTGGTTAACATAGAACTAAAGATAAAATAAACTTGGCACAGTGGACATCCAGATATTTCGGAGCCGCCACGCTCTTCGTCAGCACCCTAATGAACTAATCAAAGTTCACTCCATTTTTAGTTTTTTTTTTATTATCAATATTAACCAAAACTCAACTGTTTTATTATCTCTTGTGAATGATATTTCTCATCTCTCGAGACTATGTCTGCGAGGTTATAGTATGTTTGTTTTTGGATTACTCTTATTCTTCGTGTACTTTAGCGGTTTTGTCTCTATTGGGCTTTTTGAAACTGCATAAGTGTATAAGTTACTTGTTAGTTAGTAAGATTTTGAATTTGCAAATTCTTTGTGGAATTGAGGACCTTGGCAATCTTTTGTGACTTTCAACGTTTGTTTTTTGCTATTCAGAATCTTCTTGTAAGCTTTGAAAATTATTTGTGGACTATATGTCTTCTTTATTTTTTAAAAAACAATTTTCATCTATTTATATAGCACTTGCTTTTTTGGGTGGTTTCAAGATATCCTAAGTCAACTTTTGTCCTGATTAGTGTTTTTGTCATTTTTAGATATGGTTTTTTTTAGCATAAGAGCGGTCCGTTTATTTTTGAAAAGTGTTCAATACGAATAATTACCAAGATATATACAAATGCGTAAAATTTTGCTATAAGAAGTCCGTACTATAAGAATATACTATTTTTCCTTTTTCTTGCGCTTCAAAAAATAAAATAACGTTGCTTCATAAAAAACGTAATACCTAAATATATTTTAAAATATGGTCACACTTAAGCATTTGTTTGTCAATTTTCGCCTAAAATAACGGGACCACAACTTTTTCCCTCAAAGTTATTTAGGAAAAATACATACTAATCAATAACTAAAAACGCATTTACATACATACAGACACATCAACACAACGGCATATTTTTTTTTTGTTTTGCTTAACCAGTACAAATCAAATTTGGAAGAAATTTGGAAGAATAAATAATTGCTTGCTGCAAATTGTGTTTTTGCTCCTTGATCAAACAAAACCTCAAGATATACTGTTAAGAAATTTAATGTTGTTACACCGACTTTTGTTTTCAATCTTGTTTGTTGATGTACACATATGTATGTATGTACGAGTATATGCACTTTTGGCTGTTTGTATTCATATGCTTGTATAAAATAAGTGAACAACTGTCCCGACATTTGACGGCCAATATTTGGTAGTCTGACCATACCTTTAGAAGCATACAATTCGCAGGACCTACTATAAAAATATATAGGCGGTTTTCACGCTTCGTATTAAAGTACTATTGTAGATGATCTTGGTGATATTTTAAATTTAATAAAGCTTGATAAATTTAAAACTCTGCAATGCCAAAAACAGTAGTAGATTTACTAAATGTAGTAAGTGGATTTATTTACAAGTATGAAACAACTGACAGATTTGGCACCACATTGTTTTTTGTTTACATATGTATAATAAAGTGAATTGTAAACATATCTTAAATTTGCACTGGAAAATACAAAAAAAGTAGAAAATATTAAAAAACCTCTTCCAAAATATGCTCAACAATATCGTTCTTGTAGCTATCTACTGAGAGATTGGTTATACATACATTTACTTTTTGTTAATAAATAAATATATGTATGTATGTACCTTTGCACTTCATCATTTCATTAACTTCGATTTGATCAATGGCATTTTGAACCAAATAGTTATTAAGTTTTTCTTTCACGGTTTCCTTAGGCACTTTTTTTCGATTTCATTTCTTTTAATATTTTGCGAAACACCAATTGAAAAATTCTTTTGTGTACTTTTGGTCACAGACATAGTATTCTGTGCTTTTGGCGGTAAAATATTTAAACAAAAGTCAGCTGTTTCAACTTTTTTACAATACCAAACAAAAAGTCTCTCACACTTAGAAGTTGAAAATAGTATTATATTTAAAAGTATTTTAAATATAATACGAAGTGTGAAAACCGCTACAGCTTTTTTCTCTATAGTGTTGTAAGTTTTTTTTATGTTGAAAAAAAATTTGAAGGCTCAGCAAATCAGTGAGATATTGCAAAATGCCAGGCAAAAGTATTCGAAAAGCTGGGGTATTTTTCATATTCTTTTTCATGGATTTTGTAATCCTTAAATGGGTAGCTGCTTACGAAAAAAATTTATGCAATCACTTTAAAGGGTTGATTTTTAGCAATTTTATGTCATGCATCCTTTTACAATGTTGAAGTGTATTTGAGTTAAAATAAATAATTGAGCGTTATGTTACATAACTAAATATATGTATGTGCAAATCAAATATATTCATAAGTATATTAAATAATTACTTAAATTTACAATTTCTTACCCCTGTATTGGCCCCATAACTTTCCAGAAGTCATAGAACAACAACAGTCATACACAAAATTTTGGTGGCCTCAAAAAAAAAAAACTGATTTGTTCTGATTGTGTAGCTGCCAAAACCGTATTTGTCTATGTTCCATTTAGCTTTTCTCCTAATGAATGCGATGTTTAACCTAATTCAGATAAATATGAACAATACAATGTCACATAATGCACCCCATCAACAGTCAAAGATTTAACTATCGCGAGGATTATAGTAGAAAATTAAAATTTTAATGTTGTATTTGAAATTTAATAGAAAAAATAAACAAAATGTTTTCTTCACCATTACTTTTTTTTCTTATCCATCGCTTGTCGTAAATTGAATAGCATTAGGAAGCATTCGATTATATGTATGTGTGTATTAGAAGGCAGTTGTACGCTAATGAAGTTTGTAGTCGTTTAGTAATTTTTTTCCGGTAAAGAATACATTAGCATAAATAAAATCCTATGCTTAATATTCAGATTTAAATTTTCGATTAGAATTTGTTTTCGTGAAATTTTTTTTTGACATCATTACAATATTCACTTCTAAGAAATACATTATCCGATATTTACAAACATTCAAATTTTATCAACTGACAATTAAGATTTTTTGATAGATACAAAAATTCAATTTTGTTGCCACAATTTTGTTGATAAGTCGCAGAACTTAATTTGAAGAGCGGTGACCTTTTCGCTGTAGTGTGTAAGACCCTGATAGAAGTACGTATGAGTTGCGTGTTTGTATACTGTTTAAACTTGGAATAATTAAAATCGCTGTAGGTCTTGCCCCAGTGACCATATTGCTTTTGTTTTACTTCTGATTTTAAACAATTCACAATGGTCAGAACTAAAATTTTTCTGGGCAAAATCTATTCGTACAAAAATGTTAAACATTATTTCTTGGCATGCATGAAATTTACTTGTCAAGTCTAAACAAAAATTAAAAAACAATATTTACACCCCGTTAATGTTGGCACAATTTTTCAATAAAAAATAAGAGTGCTATATTTGGCTGGTTCTAATCTTGGAAATCTTTACAAAAGCCGCGTTCATGTATATACGTATATACATATGATTGGTCTAATACACAAACCCTTTTTTTTTGTCAATATTGAGCTTAGTGCATATTTATGTTTAAGATCCTTTCGTTAATCAAAGCATAAAAAACCCTAGAATGAAAATCAAAACTGGATTGCGGAATTACTACCTTTTACTTTTACTGGTATATGGACGGATATCAAAACTCATATTATAATTTTCTACTATAGGAACTACTTTTGGGAACCACAAACTGCTTGCTCTTTATATCAGATACGTGATCCTATATCGGCAATACATTTTTTTTAACTTTTTCTAACCCTCATTTATCACCAGATGCACTTACAGAAATTGTTGCAGTTCGCTTATTATATTGAAAAACTAATACTATGAGATTTGGAAACAAAATCACAACCTTTGCTAAAAAGGTCATGGTCGCTTAATAGTCATTAATGAAATACTACCCACTATCCTTTGTAGGAATCATGGCTTAACTGAAGAATGGGGTGGCTATAAAATCCTGCATACTAAAAGTTTTCTACCCCCAAACAGGCGTGTTACGGTACGCATGCCTATCTGTTCTCTTTGCAGTCGGGGTCATGAGGCTGTATTTTGCTGATACCTGGGCACCTCAGCAAATAGATTACGCCACCTCCACGTCACCGGGGGAGATTCCCTTCCCCCATACTCGCGGGACCAACAAATGATTACAATTACAAATTCAAACCAAAACGATGAAATTGGATGCTCAAACGGATAATGGAACAAAAACACTATAGAGACAGCGACGCCTAAAAGGGAGGAAGTGGAAGTAGTACCCAGGGGGACGTAAAGTCACCCAGCCTTCAGAGAGAGTTGTGAATACTAACTCTGCCTCTCTAAATCTAAACGAGCTGCGTTTTGATCCCTCAGAGGTTCTATATAGGTTGGTGGATAAGGTGAGCGACAAAATCGCGAGCATATATACTAATAAAAAGCGGCTCTCTCAAACTATTCATTGATAAATCCATGGAGCGCACAGCAAGTATACACTGGCTTGGGTGTATGGGCAAACAAACCTCTCCAATTAACCTAACCTCACCTCAACTAACCTATGTTATCTATGTATGCCGGTCATGAGACCGGCCCACTTGGGTCCTAGAAATGTTACCTAACCTAATCTAGGGACAAAATAAAAAATAACAAAAACGTCTGTGTATGTCCTAATAGTTGCATATTTCTAGCCCTCTCTAAGATACATTTCATCGTCCGTACAACGAACAAACATATATGTTTACATGGTAAGCTTTTCAGTTCCTGGAGGAAATGTCAGTAGCAAAACTTTAGTAATTCACAAATGCCATGGCCACCAGCACTAACGTATGTCCAACTTAATTATCTAATAGATATTGTTGTAACTTTTAGGTAGTTATCGAAATACTTTTAATTATCTCATAGAGGAAAGTATGGGAAAACGCTAAAGCACCTTTAAAAGGGAGTTTCATAGAATAGAGCCAATTATGTAAATACATCGAAAAAGAATACGCGTTTTGAACTAAAATATTTACCATAAGTAGTGGAAATAGGGGTTAATATATTCAGGAGTCAACATCAGTCATATAGTTTGCTTCACAGCAATAGTTATAAAGTCTTGTGTATTTTGTGGAACTTCGTTCAACACTGATGTGAAGCCATTTTCTTCTATCTCAACATCGAAAATTCTTGGCTCATTGATTTTTGTTTCCAAAGTCTATAAAATGAGAGGTTCTAGCGTATTTAAATCCAAAATTCGTCCATTGAACGAATGCCCCAATGTCGTATGTATATAAGTTAAACAAATGTTATAAGTTAAGCCCGTTGCCTCTATTAGTCATTCGTTTCTTTTAGTGTTAAATGTACCTCTAGCAATTGTTGTGAAGAAAATGAAAATTATAAATCATTCTCTTTAATGTTTCAGAGTAGATTACTTTTTTTCTATTGGTAAGTCATATCTTACATGTATAATATAGTTTTGTTGCTTTCAGATGGTTTTTTTCTTCCATTTAATAGCAGGCAATTTATTTGCCACATGTTAAATTCAAGTAAATTTTTTCTACTTATAACGCCCTAGTGGGTCATTCCAAAAATAAGTTTTTATTGTCATAGTGTTGTATTTAGTACATCTGCCTAAAGAATAAAAAACTGAAATTGCTTGGATCTAAAATCAGTTTGCTTAGTTTGAAAAAAAGGAAACTTAAAATTTTTTTCTAAATTTATACATTTGTTGTTACGTTCACTGATTAAGTAGAGCAGAAACTTAAATTTATAAACGAATAAATCAGGTAAAAGTTAAATAAATTTAGCAAGAGTTTTATTACAACAAAAACAAAAATGATACTGTTATCACAGCATGTACAAACATTGTACACATTTCCTTAATCTCTCCTTAACATTAACTTGTGCATGTTTCCGTTTGGTAATCGATTTTTTCAACACAATCTTTTACATGTTTTAGATGTGTTTTATTTTTATGTGACACAAATTTGTAACAGTGTCAGTTGCCTTTAAAGAAAGGTGAGTTTTTATATTTAGTTTCATAGAAAACTTTTAAGTCAATTGGCAAAACGAAACTTTTTTTTTAACGGTATATAATTATAAAAGGGCGTCAGTTTTTTGTAAAGATATTGTTATATTCGAGCATCAGAAGAAAACGTATTGTAATAAAAATTTAAGTTTGACTTATTCCTTATTTTTAATTCAATAAAAGTAAATATTTCTTAACCCACATGTGCACCAGTAAAAAGAAACATCTAGTGCGTTCTAAAGTTTCTGATTACATATTTAAGTATCCCCTCATTTACCAACACAAGTCCAAGTGCAAGTAACTCAATACATTGACATTTTTATACCCTTCACAAAAGTTTGTGATTCCGTGTTTAACACATTGAAATAACCATCTAAGACCCCATAAAGTATATATATTCTGGATCAGAATCAATAGAGATTACGATTAAGCGCTGTCCGTCTGTAGTCGTTGAAATACCGTTTCTGAGAAAACGGTTTGAGAAAGAAATATCGTTCTTCCACTAAAATGTGTTTAATCTGAGTGGTGGGTCTGCTATTGAAATTCAGTGAGATCGGTCTACGAATAGCCGAGATATATCCAAAAAACCGACGTATTTTTGGCTATTTGTTTGGTCAGATCTTTGAAAAAATCTCTTTCCTAAAAAGTTAGCCATATCATTTTTAATGCCCATTAGATCCCAAAAATTGAAGAATTTTTGAATTCGGCCCATACCCGAGATATAACGTCTCCCGATTTTTCAAGAAATTGGCTCTATAAGCCAAATGCAACAACTTTTAGCACCAAAAATCAATCAAAATGGTACATCTAGGTTATTCACAAGCAAAACTGGAAAATTTTTTGACATCGGCCAACATACACTCGAGATATAACGCTTCCCGATATCTCAAGAAGTCGGTCCTGGAAGTCAAACGAAACAATGTTTTGCACAAAAAATTTATCAGAATGGTACATATAGAATGTTCAGAGGAAAAATTAGAACATTTTAATTCGTCGGCCCACATGCCCGAGACAACTCTCCTCCCGATTTCCCAAGAAGTCGGCATTAAAAGGCAAATAAAACAACTTTTGCTACGAAAAATCGATCAGAATGGTACATATAGGATGTTTAAAGGCGAAATTTGAAAATTTTTGATATCGGTCCATATATATCCCAGATAAAGCGTTTCCCGATTTTGCAAGAAAGCCAAATAAAACAACTTTTGGCACCAAAAATCAATCAGAATGGTACATATGTATATCATTGTGAATGTTATTTAAGATTCGGCCCAGCCGAATAT
The DNA here is from genome assembly GCA_963662145.1 of Sturmia bella. NCBI lineage: Eukaryota > Metazoa > Arthropoda > Insecta > Diptera > Tachinidae > Sturmia > Sturmia bella. The sequence goes on from OY759169.1 coordinate 40,682,737, forward strand.
AGCAGTCTTATTTGTTAAATTTTATTTCACAAACGTAATTTTATGTTTATAAATTCTCACTTTCAAAACTGTTCATGATATATTTGATATTTTAGTTTTGACGTTGTGCTGTTTACACAAATTGTTGAAACCTGTGGTTACGTAAATCCACCTAGAGGCTATTTCTCCAAAACACTGCCTTTATTATCATATTTTTAAAATTAAAAACAAAACAATTAGATTTTATGAGTGCATATTTTACTTATAATACAACACTTGTTGGTTTTAAGAAGTAAAATTTTCATTTTACTTCATTCTGTATGAATGGATGAGAATTTACCAGAAAAAGTTCATTCATATTAACTTTCTGAAAGAGAACGAACGATTCACTTGAATTAAACATCTTGCCCAATACTAAATGGTCGATACCTGCACATTCTGCTAAGCAAAATGTTTATAGCGGCTGACGATGATGCTTTGAGCCTAAAGACCGCACACTAACGTTAAAAATTATTGTATTGCTACCCAGACAGTAGCAAAAAACCATTTACCGTCTAATTCATAAAAATAACAACAGCTTTTATTTGACAGATTTTCCATACAAATATGTCAAATAACAGTCTTATAAGCCTGTTATAATTTTTATGAATTAGAGGGTTAAAGTATAACTGATATTTACCATTGCTTCCAATAACGAAGCTTGCAAAAATATTTAAAATATATATAATTTACTCTTCTGAATTCCGCCCTTCGCATCTTGAAATCAATATATGGGAATACAAATTTCTATTAGCTTTGTTTTTTTAAACGCTTATTTGTATACATATGTGTTCGTACATAGTCGTAAGTCCTTGGTTAATTAAAAAACATAATTTTCAAAGTTTTTCAACTAATTGCATTTCTAATAAAATTTAAATTAATATGGCAAAACTTTAAACTAAATAACATTGACTTAAAAGTTTGTGAATCTTAATTTAATGTTTCCCTTCATTTTAATTTATGGCAGTTTTATTACAAATTTATTCAGTGAAATTATGTGAAGACATAAAATCTAATATATAGCAGAATATAGCAAAAAAAAAAAAAAAAACGAAAATTTCTCTGCTAAAGAATATCTAAAAGGAATTGAAAAAATATGAATAACTTCAAGTAGTGAAAAATTATACATCATCATGAAAATATTCCAAAACATGTAGCATGTTATAGAATTGCGCTTGACCTTGTTTTGTGCACTCATATGAATGTGGATGACTAAATTTACTTTAACTTTTCAAAACTAGTTACACGCTTAATTCTAAACAAACATAAAAAAGGTTGTGTGTGTAGAAGTTTTGAATAACGAAGTGCGCACCAATATACACATGACAACAAGCGCATTAGTATGTGTAAATGTCAAGTTTAGTAATAAAACTTATTTTACATTTTATACTGGAGCCTAAAAAAGAACAATTGCGTATTTTTATTTTTCAAATAGAAAGTAAAGAAGCCTAATGGTGTGTGAAAACATATTTCTTTTTATAATTTAATTAAATATTTTACTATGCATCTAATTTAAATTTTTTTATTTTCCAAACAGCCAAGTAACTTTCGCATTTTCGTCGACTATTTAAGCAAGGAAAATATATAATAATTTTTATTCGAAAAATCTTGAGTGAGGAGAAAGCAAATAACTAATCACAAACGGTAAAATAGTATGAAAATATAATTTTTTGCAAAAAAAAAATGCGAACATGTCAATAATAATAATTACTATTAAAGGAATTTTATCATAAGAATAGGTAGAAAATCTTTTACGGCCTGCTACACCTTAACTTCCTTACAACATGTGGCCATTGGCTACGACGACTTGTATTCCTTAAAGTATTTTACCGGTGTAAAAGTTTTTTTGCATATTTAAAAATGAACTTAAATATTTTCCCACTGTACAAGCCAATTTCCCCCCGGGGGCACAATATGCATCTTTCTGATCATAACCAGCTTGGTGTCGTGTCAACGGGGTAGAAGGGGTACAGGATACCTCGGCTGGCTTGGTGGCTAAAAATCTTAGGCAGGTCCCGAGGGATAGCGGCGTATCCTGAGGGACTTGCTGAAACCCCTCACCGAGGGGCGATTCGGCAGTACGGAGACCGGAGCCCCGAGATGACCCTTCGGAGTCATCTTGCCGGCCATAGGTTGAGGAGCCTTCCTTGGCTGGAACGTACTGGCTGTGGTTGATACCATAAGTTCGCATGAAAGGGAACGTTGGTAGCTATGCTGATCATAGACCGTCGGGTCTATGTTCGGTCGCCCAAATAGGCCCGTAGTGCTGTTGCTATGCAACAGACGCTGCTTTGTAAGGACCTTGATTGGCGGGAACATTAGCGTTGGTTCAAATACTGATGCTCTTTGGGACTTCGGGCTACCACGGTGGTCGTGTATCCCTTGCCATCTAGGGAATTGCAATGCAGCAGAGGTTAGATAGCTCAACTCCTGAGCAAGGGGTTTTGTCACCCGAGCTGTTGTTCCGGCTGCTCGGGGGCGGTGGTGTAACGTCCTGATTGCACCACGTGGTTTGACCACCGTCAGGTAAGGCCATATGTCAGGTGCTAACGTTAATCACTCCACATCTGTACAAGCCAATTGAAATGTATTATTTTAGGTCTAAAAATATAAATTAAAGTTTTCTTTTTCGGCCGTCTATATGCCGCTGACATTTCGTTGATGCTAATAACTCATCAGTAAACTCGAAAAATTTAAAAAGAATGTTTGAAACAAAATAATTTTTAGATTTTTCGAGTCTACTGATGAGTTGATTAGCATCAACGAAATGTCGGATGCATACAGACGGCTGAGAAATACAGAAAACATTAAGGTATATTCTTAGACCTAAAACAATACATTTCAATAAGATTTTATTGCGAATAAATAATTAAGCTCATTTTTGAATATTCAAAAAAACTTTTACTTTTTGATACTTTCAAGAACGCAAGCCGTGGTGTAGTTTTTGTTGAGATCGTAAATGTTTAAGATATATTTGATTTTGAAATTTTTGTTTTGGACTTGGCTTTGTTTCTTATTTTGCAAATATCTCCGGTAATAGCATAGCCAAACTCCTAAAACTATTTTAAAACTATTTATTAGATCTGTTTAGTATTACAAAAAATAAAATGTTCAATTATCTTAAGGCATGTGCTCATAAAATGACATCAAAGTCAAGTCTTTGAAAACTAAAACTTTATTTATAAAAATTAGACAAAACCAAAAATTGGCAATCGAAATTTTTTAAAAGCTTTAGAAATTGTATTATATATATTTAAAATACTTAATCTGACTTTTCATTGTTACCCGCCCCGTGAAAACAGTGAGCAAGTGAGCAGACTCATTAAAAATAGTAAACATTTTTAGGAGCATTTTATATACCAGCTTGAAAATAATACAAAATTTAATTTTCATCTCTTTATATTTCTGTTATTTATTAGAAAACACTTTCATCTTTTATTGTTGAAAAGAGTTGAAAGATAAATTGCATAAACTTTTTTTCTGAATTTTCGAATCCAAAATATATTAAAAGGAGTACAAAAAGAGACATTTTTATGATTCTTTAGTAATATCCCTTATTTGTTTTACAAAATTATCTAAATTCATGCAAAATTTAAAATCGCACTTGCTTACCTATCCAGCAGTATATAAAACATATATATGTATATATTTTTAACTTAACATACTGAGCGTAAACTACCACAAAACTCACACCTCGGAGGACATTTGGCAAACATGCATTATTTTCCACAGATATATCTTCCCCCATAATATTCTCAATACATGCTGTATCTGCAATAATATGAGATATTGTGTTTCGTCTGAAGATATGAATATATGTTAAAATATCAGGCAGATGTACAACAATGTACACACTTTCTTTTTTATCTTCCTGTCCACAGGTTTTTTGTGGTCTGATATTACCCCGCATGTATACATTTCCCTCTTATTTTAAGAAAATCTTTGTTTTTTTCTATTAGTTTGTTCAAGGGTAACAAATAAAACTTCAGGTTATACATTTATGTATATGTAAACGACATAAAGGGCAACGAGTTCTACAAAGCAAAAAAAAAAAAATTTAAAAGCCAAAAATTAATTGGCTCACCAGCAACAGATACAAATAAAAGATTTTAGGGTAAAAGTACTATTTGTTTTCAGTAAATCGAAAACTCACTTTAACACAAAATACTGTTTGCAATACTCACTAAGAAGAGCACATATTTTCTTCATGTCGTCTTTAGCTGAAATATTGCTCAAATGGGTTTTTAAAGAAAATTTCCCAGAGTGAACTCATAAGCTATTGTATAAAAAGTAGGTATAAAAGTTAAAGAACGCAAGTCGAAAGCCAAGCGTAAAATTAAACAATCAGTGCGTGAAAGCCAGCAAGCACGAAACGTAAATTATTCTCCAATAATCTTGAATATGTTTAGTGTAAAGAAAATTCACTTTTAACGAAAACTTTTGAGAACATATACACAGAGTTTATTCCTTCTTCATTTTCGCCAACCACACGTATTTTAAGTTAAACAGTAAGCAAAAGATTTCTCATAATGTTGCTTAAAGTAATTTTTAGGATTATGTTGAAATAAATAGATTTAATAAAAAAAGGTGCATAAGGAAGAACGATAGCTGTTGCAAGTGGATATGCTTATATATATTTGCGTTCGTTATTATTTTCAAATAAATTGCAATGAATTTATTTTTTTTTATTTCCAATAAGTTTTCTAATAAACATGCTGTTTGCAAACTTTTCAACTAACAATGAAATAAAATATTTTGGCTCAATAAGGATATAAAGGCTTGTTGTGGATTTATTATCCTGAAATTAATATCCGAACCCTGACTTAACGTAACGTAACATTCTTCTTTTTTGTATTGCAATTTTCCTTTTGTGTAAAATTCCTTTTTTTGTAATTCTGGATACATACGGAATGTCATTCGATTTGTGAACTCAATTGTGAAGAGATCCGCTATTGCATCTGTGAAAAATATTTAGAAATTTAATATGAATAAAATTTAAACTTAATTAATGAATAAAATAAAATCGTTTCTCTCTGAAATTCTCGCACAAGGCTATTTGCACGAAATTCATTAAAACAAAGACTGCTGTTTTTGATTTAAAAGTATTATTATTTTAGTGATTTTAGTTTAGGTATATAATATAATTTATGTAGCTCAACGGTATGAGCATAAAGCAATAATATTTTTTTTATTAATTTTTAACTGTTATTCCAGCTACGCCATAATTTATTTTTAATTAAAACTAAAACGAAAAAAACAAAAAAAAAACAGTGATTAAATTAAAAATTGACCAATGAGTTGTATAACAACAGCCAGTAGTGAAGAGCTCAGGTAGTAGGAGAGGACTACTCATGAGAGGTTATTTGACAAACACTGTAGAAAATTATTGGGCAAATGTTGTGTTAGATTAACAAATTACATTTGAACAGCGGACAAATTTTGAATTTTAAGTGATTAAGTAGCGATTGCAAAAATAACAATTTTTATATAAAGTATAAAAGTAGAACATGTTGTGCTTTGAACGGCTAAGAAAAAGCTTTGTCAAGCTTGGCAAATTGTAATATTCTGCCTGGATTGGTAACAAAATGGTGTATTAATCTTTTAAAAAGTAGGGTCATTAACCATTTTAGTTAAAAACGTTTTGCATGAATTCCAATAATCATGCAAATTTTTTTTTTTGCATGCAAACAAAGTGTTAGTCTTATTAAATTTAAAATAAAATACATATGTAAAAACTTACATATTTTTTTATTTTGCTTTTCCTGTGACATATTTGGTGTGACGTAAAAAACTTATCACTGTGTGTATGAAAAAAAAAGAAAAATTACAAAATTGAATTGATAAATAATCGCCCCACTCAGATTTGAAGGCTATTAACAACACCAACGCACCTTTTAAATTGCCTTACTTAAGTGGCGATAAATAAATGTCAATGGAAAACACGTAGAGTAATTTATTAAACAGATGTATTTTGTAAACACACAGACAAATACAAACTTATATATCCATTTAATTCAATGCTAATATATAAATAACATACATACGAACGATTATAAAGTCTTAAGTGTTTTGTGTTATTTTACAATAAAAAGTAATCCGTAAAATCTCTCCGACTAAAAATAATCTTGAGTATTAAGAAAATTAAATAATTGATTTGTTGTTAATACAAAATAATATAAATGAAAAATTTATATAAATCACATACGATAAACTAGAAAAACCATCTTATGAGAAACAATTAATGTGGGGTCATTAGAGTGAAAATTTTCGATAGGTAGCACCAGCATTAAAGCGCAGGAAAAAAGTATTGTGAATTTGTTTTTGCTGTTATGTACTTTCTATGGCCATATCTAATAGGCAGCCTTATACCATGTTCATACATGCGCCCTTATTGAGATAATCGCAATAAAGTACATTATTGAGCTCAATATTCCATACAAAAAGTCAATAAAGTTATTGCTTAATAAACTCAAAATTGCTTTGAATATTGAGAAAAAGATGAAACACAACACTGTAAAAGATGTGTTTAATAAGCAAAAGTATACAATGCGAGATGAATGACGAGATAAATGTTAACAAAAGCAAACAAAACAAAATAGATTATTTGAAAATATTTTTCACTTTTTCTTTCTCACTACCAAAACAAAAACAACAACTTTTTTTCCAGCTGTCAAATACTAATTGAGTTAGCGCAATATTTGTATGTATGAACGCAAAAAATATTATATCAATAAACTGAATATTATCTCAATTAGAAATGCATGTACGAACAAGGTATTAATGTAAGTTTATATAGTGTTGTAATTTTTTAAAAATTTAAAAAATTTTTAATAAATTACAACTTAGTCATTAAACTTTGCATCTACAAACATACAAATCCATTTATTATACTAAAAGGAGCATTAAGAAAACGAAGTACATATGACTAGTCTTGTATCTTGTATAAGGTTAATGTTTCCAGATTTCGTTTTTCGAATAGAAACATTGTGACTTTAAAATAAAATCGCAGAAAAAAATATGCCCTGCAAAGTTACAGAGCCAACAGTCACAACAATTTTAATAATTCTTCTTAACCAACAATCAAAAACATTTTAAAATTTGAAAATGTCTTAGATTTGTAAATAATTTTAGAAAATTCTTGTATTGACAATGCTGACTTGTCTGTGTTTATAAGAATCAAAATATGACAATAATTTTATTGCCGATAATATCAAAAAGCATAACATTATTAAACTCAAAAAAGTCAGTTTATTAGATTAACAAAACTGATTTTCGAATAATTCAAATTCTTTATCCTACGCATCAGGGTTTTTAATCAGAGACTTACTACTCACAGTTTTCTTCAATATATCTATCATTGTTAACAGTAGAACTTAACATTTCCATTGTCCATTAGCAGCAAGAAACAGAAAGTAAGCCGGGTAATACTTTGTTTCACTGTAAGTTTGCATAAACTTGTATATAAACCTATTTAACCCTTTCAGTCCCAAGCAATTTCAAAGTTGTCGGATTTCAATGAAATTTTCGGTATGATGTTATTTCGTTAAAAAAAAAACAGAAAAATTGATTTTGTATGTCCATAAGTATTATATGTAATTCGAAACAGGACATACACATATGTGTATCATGGGTTTTTACTTGGCAAAAAAAAAATTCTTTATGTACAAAAACAAAATTTTTATTTCATATTAAAAAATAAATAAAAATAACATTTAAATAATTAAAAATAACAGCAAAATAAAAGGAACAAAACAAAAACAATTCAGTGCTTCTCTTAAAAATACTTTTAGAAATTACATCACAGTGTGAAATGTTTTAAAACAGTTCTTCTCTGAAGAAAGACACAAATATACATTGTATTTTTCGCACCTTGTTCGTGTGCGACTATTGCAATGTTGAGAACGGCACGCTCTTGCCGTCTTCAACTTGTCAACTACTGCCCAATGACCACCTCCATCTAACCGTTTGCTGCTTCCTGGCAAAGGAGAACAGTTGCTATTCGTTTTTAACGGTTCTTCTATTTCTTTTTCATCTAAATCGCAAAATTTTCTTTTAAGTGTACATAACAGAGCTTGTAACAGAGAGTAAGTTTGAATAAACTTGTATATAAACTTATTGAACAAACAACATTTACTAAAATGGTTCTCTTCTTATAACACAAAAAAAAAATACATTTTCTTTCAATGAAAATGCCATATTTTCAGTGAGAGAATATTGAAATAAATAATAAGGTACCATTAATAATAAATTATTGTGGTTTCTATTTAAAGTATATTTGAAAAAAAAAATTAATTTAAAAAATTATGGTGCAGTTATTGATCTGCATATATTTACTTGTATGCGCACACGATTATGTGCAAAAAAAAAAATACCTTAATTTAAAATTAACTAATTTTCAATTGCTGATAATTTTATAGGGCTAGACTTCGAATTTACTTCCTCAAAACTAAGAAAATTTTCTTGTAATCAGATTGAATCAAAATTTTTTAAGATAGACAAGCAAAGTAATGGAAACACCCTAAGGAGGAGGGATAAGGGGTTGGTTTGCTTCCAGAAAATGTTAGGAAAAAAATAATTATGATTTGTAATATATTTTACTGCTCAAGAAGCACAGTGTAACTAACGTGGGGAGATATAGGATTAGTCCGAGGCGCTGAGAAAATGTTTAGTGGGCTGGTCATACATTCTACTCTCCTGGAGGCGCAGTGCGGCCAGGCGATAGGGAGAAAAATAAAAAAAAATCTATTTTGTTATACGAGATCCTAATGATTAAAGGTACGATTTAAGCATATTTTGAAGTATGTTGAAAACAAACAGACTTACGTTTTATTCCACTAGGGCTTAGTCCAGCCTAGCTTGGAAATTGTAGGCGACGCCTTCCCGTAATGCAATCTTCCATAAATTCCCCAGAATATACATTTCTCCAACATAAAACAGTTTTAAACCAAGCAATGGTGCATTTAAAAACTAAGATGTACTCAAAAAAAAGTATTGCAATTTATATATAAATTTATATATAAAACTGAAAGTAGCAATTAATGTGGCCTCAACATTTTAATACAAACTGCAATTTTTACCTCTTCCCTTTCATTACATTTTACACAAAAATGTTTTAATACATGAAAACATAAACATATAAATACACGTAGAGGAGGCATACCTCGCTAGCAACTGGCAGATTGTTGTAAATATCTGCAATATCTGAGTTTTTTATTTTTAATTCCCAAAAAGGCCCAAAAAACTGGTCAATCAGTCGGATGCTCAGAAAAGCTGCTTACTTAAAGAATGAAAAAAAAAACATATAATTTTTTGTATTATTGATTTTCTACCTTTCGTAATTTCTTATATTTGTCATTCACTACCTAATACCATAGAGATTAGTTGAAATAGATAACAAATTATTAAAATATGTTAATATTCGTTCAAAATGTTTGAGAAAAGACGTATTTTCGAAGAAATCTATCAACTCATTTGGTTGTTCAACACATCCGCCAGTGTCAGGTGGGCTCTAATATGTCGCCATTTGCTATCAATCATTGCAACACATCCTTGAAATTTTAAAAGATAACGAAAAGAAATTGCGGCATTTATATTTTTTGAGTTTGTGGCTTTCTATGCAAGAAGAATGTGTTTCACATTTGGGAGTGTTTCGCATTTTTTATTTAGAAATGTAAGCAATGTAAAAAATTCATATAAAATAAAAGAATATACTAGATTTCGTTTTATGTTTGACTAATGAAAGGGTTTTAAGCCTATAGTTTTTTTTTTTGCTTAACACAATATACATACATATATTAATTTGTCAAAAAAAACAATTTGTTATGGTTTTCTTTAACTAAAATGGATTTGTAAGTAACGGAACAAATAATTATACGCTTTTGTCACGATTCAAATTGCTATGCAAAATTATGAACTGAAGAATACTTAAAAGTTTCTTTGTTTTTATTCTTTCAGCTTGAATACGTTCACATTCTTGTAAATTTGTAACACTTTCCATGATTTATGTGTGTTAAACATTATTCCCTTTGTAAATTGTTTTAAATTCCTTGCATTATAAACGTGCACGTATTACAGGTGACAAATATTTTAACATCCTTTTGTTCGTGAATAAATTTCAGTAAAATCCTTTTTCTTGCTCAACAAATCCAAACTTAATATAACACATTTACTTCAAAAACATGAAGAAAACGAGAGAGAAACAAACATAAACCTACATGCACTGTGTATGTTTTTGTACATTCCAACGTAAAACTATACCAACACGTATGATGGTGCTTGTGTCCTTTGCAAACGCAAGCGTTTGTAAGAACATATTAAGATAAATGTTTGCTTACGTCTTAAACTATTTTACTTTATTCTTATTAATGATTAGCTGCATTAGATGTAGGTACTTTGCAATATGTGTTGGCAAGTATATAATATGTGTTGATAGTTGCGTACATATAAATAGCAGTAGGAAAAAATATGAATATTAGTAAAAACCTGTTAAACTTCTAACAATTATATTTTACTACAGGCTACTAATGCCAAACAGCATATCAACAAAGCAAAAACATTTATTTGCTTCACAAATATTAAATTTGCTCATCATACTTGAAAGTATGAAAGACTTTTTGCCGTGATTAGCTCATATTATAGACTGATGTATAAATTGAGTCATAGTAGCTACTATATCTAAGTGTCTACGTAATCCTTTTTAATAATATAGTTTCGTCGCTTATAATTGCAAAAACTTTGCTACAAGGGCTACTACTAGAAAGTGCTTAAAAAAATGCATAGGAAATTGTTGCATAGATGTCACTCTCACAAAAAAAGGACTCTCTAATATTGAGGACCACCACACACGATTGGAAGACCGTAATTTACGAATCTTTACTTGAAATATCTGAACGCTTTTAAAACTAGTTGATGTGATCCAACTGGCGAAAAACCTGAGCAAGTTAAAGTCGGCGGAAGAAGGATGTGCAATGAAAAAGGTAATATATACGAGTATTATAGTTGTCATCCAGCTCGCATGTTCATTTCTTATCAGAGAAGCTGACACCTGCTCTCACGTTTCCGTCCAGTATGTGAAGCCATCACAAAAATTTTTTAGCAGCCTAATTTGTGTCTATTCCCCGAAGAAGGAAGAGGAGGAAGATGTAAAGAATGATTTTTATAGTACGGTGCAGGATTTAGACCTCAGAAATGACGTTAAAATCATCTTGTGCGATTTTAACAAGAAAACAAAAAGGAAACCGATAACCGTTTGAGATTGATTTTGATGCTGATTGGGACAACCCATAACCGTTGGAGGCTGATTTTGATCCAAACAACACAATTATTGGTACCTGGTTCCAACATCGCGATATTCATCACCTGGGCGAAGTTCATCATGCGTGAAAAATATTCCAGCGATTTGACTAGCAAACATAGTATTTTCTAGTACCTTACTGGTTCGAAAGAGCAATTTTCGCTCACTGGCAAAATATTTCTAACTCCATTCAAAAACCTTTTAACACACGCATTTGGCTATCAAACCAAACCTGCCTCAAAAAGTCGATGGTACGAAGAGAAAAACCCAGCATCTCGAGTAATTCTGCAGACATGAGCAAAGTGAGCAAAAAAAGTCAATTTAGCGACGCCAAAGAGAGCAAAGCAAAAGCGCTACGATAAGCATACTTAAATAAAACTACCCCACCTAAGTGCAAAACTCATAAGAATTTCAAATTCTATGGATCAGTTTTTTTAATTCTTCTTTTTTTTAAATATGAGATTTTCGTAAATGTTGATCCAGACCTCTAATTACAACGTACAAACGTCATGTCCGATTTTATCACATAATACTTAAAAAAACTATAAATTATGCCATCTTTGAGTATTGCTTAAATAATTATTGGTGTTGTTAACAATTTAAGAGTTATTGGGAAAAAAATAAAAAAAATAATTTTTTTTTAAATTGCATAATTTTTTATCTTGAAAAATTTATAAAAAATATAAATTTGCAAATACTTTTCAATATAGATATTTGATACAAATATATATAAAATATCTATGTTTGTTATAAGCCACAATTACAAGTAGACTTCGTATTTTAGCACCATTTTGCTACCTGCATACTCCTGCGAAAATACACACTTTCACCAAAAGAAAACCTTCTTCTTGCCAAAAATTCAAATAATACGTGCAAGTGTGACGGTGTGAATGCAATGTGTTATGAAAACGAGAAATAATACGATAAAATATTGACATCGCATAAGACTTCACCGTTTTTTGAAAATGTTCTAAACGATAATACATTTCATTCGATCATGGTTATTTTTTTAACACAAGCAGCTGTTGAAAAATTTACTAGCCAGTTGTTTCGCAGCCGATGGCGTGCCGTCACTGATGGTATTTGATTTCGTTATACAAGAGTTCGAAATTTGGAATTTAGTTACCGTATACAAATGTATTTTGCTCTAGCTGTATTTAGAAGATAAAATATTTTTGTGTCATTTAATTTGCTTCTGTTTTACATAACTATTATTTTTAGCTGCTGAATATTTTTTAGCGCCGGCACGTCCACCGCCAACATGAAATTGCTCTTCTGCCGCCGTGTAATGTTTTATGTAAGCATGTTTATTCTGTGATTAAACGTATGTATGATTAACGTTCCACTCAAATTTTTTATTTTATTTGAAGTGTGATGGTGTGAGTGTAAAATGTAATTTACGTTAGACTTTTTGACAGTCGCAAGAAATCTAATTATACTTTCATCTCACAAAACTCGATAAAAGTATTTATACTTGTATAATAGTCTGCAGTGCCCTTTAGTGGCATGCAGTTGGTACCTGTGTATATCTCAATGAATAATCAAATCGTTAGGTTTGTTATAAACGAGAATAACAAGTAGACTTCGTACTATCGCACCTTTTGGCTACCTGCTATCTGCATACTCCTTGAAGGCTCATGTAAATTTCAACATTGTTGCAGAAATGCTTACATATGTGTATGAGTAGACCACAAAATTGCTTAAGATATTACATTTTTTCTTGCTTCTCTTTTCATACGAATAACGTAAACCTTTATTTGGATTTTTAATTTTTAGGTATGAATTCATTCTTCTAAGTTTATATATTTATTTTTTTCATCTATTGCAAAGAATATATCTTGAGCTGAAGTCAGTTTGTTTAAAGATAATAAATGAAAATATGAAAGTGAATACATTTGTATACAAATAATTGTTATGAGATTACTTAGCTCTAGTTGACACAAATACTTTAATAAATGAGAGCTCATTTTATTACTATTACATGCAGCTATATGAAAATATAAAAAAACTTTATAAAATTTGCAAATTTATATTTTTTTATAAATATGTCGAATTCAAAAATTTAGAAATTTTTCAAAAAAAAATTATATATTTTTTTCCTAATAATTCTAAAATTATTAACCGCACCAAAAACATGATTTTTTAACAACTTTAAGCTGGCATAATTTTTAATTATTTGACGTATTACATGATAAAATCAGACACACCGTTCTTGAGTTATGACTAGTGGTCTGGATCAACCTTTACGAAAATCTCATATTTTAGAAGAAAAAAAAAATATAAAAAATAACTGATCTATAAAATTTGTTATTTCTATGATTTTTGCACTTAAAATTTCATAACACATCAAAAAATATTGTGTGTTTGTTGTGTAGTGCAACGTTTTTTTAAAAAACTATAAAAAAATACGTCCAGCGGTGTCAGATCATGTGATCTTGGCAGCCAATTGGCATCGTCAGTACCCAAGTTAACACGGCCATTGAATTTGTCTCGCAAAACATCGATTCTTTCGTCACCTGTGTGACATCGTCCTGTTGTAACCACTAACTGTCCACATCTATGTCTGCCAAGTCGGACCATAAAAAGTTCGTTATCATCTCACGATAGCGAACACCATGCACAGTAACTCCCTGACCGGCTATCATGTCATAAATCGCACCAAACAGTTACTCTTTGTAGATGCATTAATTTCTTGACAGTCACTCGTAGTTTATCATTCCCCCAAATTCAGCAATTCTTCGTAGTAAGGTAGCCACTGAGGTGCTTTGTCCCATCGCTGAAGATGATTTTCTTAGAAAGTGGTTCATATACTGTTGCCGTTTCTTTCCATCATTCTGATAATTGACAACGCTTGGAATCATTTAGATTCCAAGCCAATAAGTCTTCAATTTCTTGGTAGACATGAAAATTCAAGTCTCTATGATTACCTTTTATCAACGACGAGCTTGAGAGGTTCAGTTCTTGGGCACGACGACGAACAAAAATGGAGAGTGTGGCTTTTCAGCCACACTATTGCAAACTGCTGCAATATTATCTGCAGAACGAACTATTCGATCACAACCTGGTGTTCTTACATCTCCTACAGACCCAGTTTGCTGAAATTTTTGCACGATTCTTCCAATTGTACGCACATTTAGACGATTGAATTAACCAAAAAAAAAAAAAAAAAAAAAGAAACGCGGTCGGGGGACCCCCGTTAGGAACGAAGTTCCTTACGTTTTTTTTCATCTTTGAATGTAATACAAGGTGAAATCTGTATGTTTTACTTTGTGTTGTTTTTAAAATTTTGAAATTTTATGATTCTTAAAATTTTTGGAACATTTTCCAACGAATTAATATATATATTGGTAGGTGTCTCCGCTGCTGTCAGTGGAGCCACCGCCCATCATACACAATTGCTTGTCGACAGTACACCAATACATATAAACAGCTCACACGCTTTCGTGACGATTTCTACTAATTTCCACTACCAGCAAGCCGCGTTAAGGAACTTCGTTCCAAAAATCAGGAGGTGTACGATCATGATAAGCCTAAATAACTTTAAAGTGTTGTTGAGATTGTGTATCTTTCCACGACTCGAACTGAGAAATGTCAAATGAAGTGCAGAAGAAAACATAACGTTGAATTTAAACCACACTCAAGGTTTATATTCAAAATTGGAAATTAAAATTTAATCGCCCGTTTTAAATAGTTTATATAAAACTCCGATAAAATAAATATAATAAGACTACACCACTTTTTATTGAAATTGAGAAAATTCAAAATGAAATTGAGAAAATTCAAAATAAAATTGAGAATTTAAATTTGAATTTGAGAAAATTTAAAATGAAATTGAGAATTTAAATTTGAAATTGAGAAAATTTGAAATGGAAATGAGAATTTCAATTTGAAAATGAGAAAATTCTCAAAAAAAAAAATGATATTGAGAAATTTCAAAATGAAATTGAGAATTTTCAAATTTAAATTGAGAAAATTCTAAATGAAATTGAGAAATTTTAATTTTAAACTGAGAAAATTCTAAATCAAATTAAGAAAATTTAGACAAAACATTAAGAAATATTTGTTGAAAGCACGTATACCACACAATTTGTCTATGGTACAAAAAAAGCGTTGTGTTGATTAGTCGAAAGCAACGCTCAAAAGATATAATCACTGATATTTGAAATATATGTACGAAATCATGATGAAGTGTGAATTTGTGCGTATGAGTCCGAAAGTAGACAGCAGATGACTGTATGGGTATTTTAAAATGAGCAAAATCTAACATAAGTTTTTCGTGGGTGAAGCACTTCTAAGAATTGGACATGTTCACAACCGTGCTACTAAAACATTGCAGAACTCTCTAGTCTGAGCGGTACACAATGATTGTTTTGGCAGTTGTCTTCCAAAAAATCAGGGGAAAGCACCGCTGGTAACTCCTACCCACGACAATACGAGCTCTCACATATAGGTTCAAATAGCTGCATCCAAAACATCGAATTGATGAATCAACGACTTCTTTTTATTCCCGTGTATACAAAACAAACTGAGTGGTCAACGGTTTTCTAGACCAAAAATAGCGATTGCTGCATTTAGAATGCATGTAGATAACTCAATAAAAGTGCAAAAGGGCTTCGAAAATTGGTTCAAACGCATACAAATGTGTATAGACCTTCATGGGGAGTATTTTGCGAAGCAACAAAGTGACTTTCTTGTTCTCTAATCCTAAAATAGAAAATGCTACGTTTGTATTGTCAACACTACTTTTCATTTTCTAGCTCTTTCGTATGTTCCGCTGTGGCCAGCAACTAGTAAATTAATTAATTTTCTCTATTTAAACTTTTTCTAACATATTTATTTTGTGTCAACTTTATCAGGCAGAAGTTTTTTCTATATTATTTTTGAAATTGATATTAATTAAATAAGTTAAATAAAATATCAAAGACATTTAGCAGAGTAAATACTAGCTGTTTTGAAGACACTTCACTTTCTGTTTCCGAAAATTATATTCGAAACTGGCTTTTGAAAAGCAGAAATTTTTCGAACCATTGGAAAAACAATATAAAGTTTAAAGCTAAAAAATGTTCCTAAACTATGTTGCTGTCACTTTATTGCTGTCACCATAGGAGATAAAGATTTTAACTTGGCAAAGAATGTGTATGGTTCTACCACAAAAACTACCGAAAATTAAAGGGTGCTCTCATGGAGTTGGCATAATTAATATTTTAACTTTTGTTTTGTTTGTATATGTTATTATAGAGCCACCTGAACCACCACCAGCTGATTTTTACCGTTTCTTGTATGGGGACATCTTTTAAATTTTTTATCGTATTAATATTTGTCATTGTAGCGGCAGGAGAACTTCTTTTCCCGTTAAAACCTTCAGTTTTCTAACACATACCATTTCGGAGCGCAGGTGCTCTGACAGATAGACAGGCGGGTGCCCAAGCATTACCATCACAAGTTGATAAATTGCAAGTAAAAGTTATGAGTAAGACTATTTTTTAAGTAGTTCTTTTAAGTTTTGTAAGAGTTAAACTCAAATCTTCGCATAAACCTCTTCGAAAGAGTAAAATACAAAACTGTGTGATTTTGTTTAATTTTTAGGGTTCCGTACTCATCAGAGTGAAACGGAACCCTATTACGGAGACAAGTACGTCCGTCCGTCACAGCGTCCATTCTCCGAAACGGTAAGAGCTGAAATTTTCACAGAATGTTGTTGTACCTTGTCGCTACAACAACAAATACTAAAACCAACAACAAATCGAAAACTACCAGGTGTCCCCATACAACGAAAAGTTACAATTAGGTATAACTCTCGAACTGTATAAGATAGAGAGCTGAAATTTGCATAGTGTATGTATTTATAGATGTTCCACAACAGCATATACTAAAAGCAACAACAATCCGAAAACTACTAGGTGTCCCCATACAACCAAAAGTTACAATTAGCTTTAACTCTTGAACCGTAAAAGATAGAAAGCTGAAATTTGCAAAGTGTATGTATTTATGGATGCTTGTCAACAACAAATGCTAAAAACAACAACATTAGCCGTATCTTTCAAACTGTAAGAGATCAAGAGATGAAATGTGCACAATATATTTACTCGCATATGGCTTACAATAACAAATGCTAAAAACAACAACAAGTCGAAAACTACCAGGTGTCCCTATACAACGTAAGGTAACAATTAGCCGTTACTCTCGAACTGTGAGCAACAGAGGGATGAAATTTGCACAATATGTGTATTCACATATGCTCCACAACAACACTTGCTAAAAACAACAACAACTGTAAAATTACCAGATGTCCCTTTTTAACGTAGAGTAATAGCTATAACTCTCGAACCGTAAGAGATAGAGAGTCGAAATTCGTGTAGTGTATGTATTCCCAGATGCCTTATAACAACAAATTACAACAACAACAACAAGTGGAAAATTACTAGGTGTCCCCATACAACATAAAGTAGCTTTAAAAACAGAGAGATGAAATTTATAAAATATACATGTGTATTCACATACGCCATTCCATACATACATTACACATACATACGTACGGAACCCTCAGAGTACGAGCCAGCCTCGTACTTGAATTAATTTATTTTTTTATATTATATCGAATTTTTGTCTTTTCTTTTTTTTAAGGAAAAATTGAGTACATAAATTTTTGGCCTTTATATTTTTTGAGCGACGAAAGATAAATTATGCTGAAATATCAATAAAAATTGGTATATATTGAATTCTATAGCATATTACTGGATTTAAAAAGAAACAAAACCTTAGAATATTACTTAAAAAATGAATTATATCTGACTAAACTAAATGATTTCTGGTGGAATCAGGAACAGTTAAACAAAACCAATTTCTTCAAATTTATTTGAGTGATAATGTTAAGTATGCACCAAAGTATCTTTCACTAAGATCTATGACAAGATTTTTTTTGCGTTCAATTTACAAATCACTTTGAGATTCACCGCAGGCTGTTTCTCAACAATTTTTTTGAGTTGAATAATTTTGGTTAGAAATTCGAAAAAAATTAAGGGTCATGCCTATGCTCTTTACATATGGAAAAAGCTCAGAAAAAAATTTTCTCATTATTTACTCGAATACTTTGTGTTTTTTTAACCTCAACTGTTAAACCCTGAAGTAAAAAGCACACTTCCTACAAGCTCTTTCTAATGATTATAAATAGTTCTCAAAATAATAAATGTTGAGTAAATTTACTTTTATCAAGTAAAAGCTTTATAAATGAATCTCTACAAACACAAATGTAGACACAGTCTTTCAGACATGCCTTCATATAGTCAGTGAATAAAATGGATGTGTCAGCAAGAGCACAAATTGTATGAAAAAAGCACTGTCTTTAAGACCTGTAGAGTACACTTATCATTGGGGGAAGCGTTGATGAACAGATAATCAAAGAAAATATGAATCTACGAAAGCATTTTTGTAGTAATTAAGGAAAAGCACTCCCATTAGAAAGCTTTGCTACGATGCACAGTGGCACATTTTGTGAGTTGGCGGTCAAAATTCTATAACTTTTGACTGGGTTGAAATTTTTTATTGAACTTTTTTTTGTTGGATAGAAGACATAAAATAGGGCCTTGTTAAAGCACACGTATATATGATTGAAAAATGAATTTTAAAAATATAGGTATTATCGGCCTTAAAAAAATAAATTTGTGAATGTAGTGATTTAATAAATAGCATTTGATAAATAGTAACGTTACCTGAACTTAAAAATTACATACTTAATTAAGACGTCTACCCGGGTCCATTTTATTTTGAACTTTAGCCCTCTTCTCCAATGGATCACTTAGAATACAGGTTTGAAGCTCAAAATTGTTTTAAATATATTAATATTGATATAATATTTAGCAAAACTAGTTTTATTTTAGTCATTGATATCCCTGTGAAATTTTAGGGCAATCGGTCCACATTTATAAAAATATAAATAGCGTTGGTGATCATAATTCACTAACAAATGTAAGTTCGACAGCTGTAAAGGTTATTATTATATGAACAATTTAAATATATTTTAAACGTGAATCCAAAGCAGATATGTAGGAGATCCATATCCAAAAAAAGTTTTACTATAAATTCCAAGAAAAATTTTTTTTTTCCAAATAAAATAAAATTTCTTTTATAAATTTTCAATATGTCTTGCAATACCAACTCTGCTGAACTTTCTGTAATGTTTATAGAATTTTGTGGTTGCAAACAATCTTTTTTCATTAAAACTAAATCTGTATATTCTGGATAAATGGAGCAATGTTTTCCAACTGCCCGCTTTCGCAATTCTATATACTGATATTTTGTTAGCTTTAAGTCCAGAAATATTGAGAATGCTTCTTCAGATGTAAATTTTCTATCATCGGTTGGTGTTGGAATGCTTTTTAAAATCCTTTTTACACGATTGGAGCACGCTTTTATTACATTTTCTATCACATCAATTTTTTTAGTTTTATTTTTTGTTGGTCCTAGTTGATGGAAAAACGTATCTTTAATTATTTCTTGAGAAAATTCTTCATTAATGCTTTGCAGCTTTCGTCTTCGGGACCTTTCACTACACTCCTCAACTGGTCTGGCACGTTGGCCCACATTTGCTGGTTTTGGTTGGCTTTCAAATACTAGTTCACTTGTAAGCCATTGTTTATTGCAGTCAAACATTTTTTCTTTATTTCTATTATTAATTTTTTTAAATGGTCGCACAATTCAAAATAAGGGTCTTTTAAAATGTGTAATACAACATCCTTTTTGTTTTTTTCCTCAAAATGAATTTTAGCAAGATCGTTATAACTGAACTTAGCCATCGGTCTGACAATACTGATCATCTTTATTAATTTTGTCTGTTTTTATACACATCAAGTTTCCTTGAAGCAGGTATGTATTTAAAGGAGAGAGAGGAAAGAAGAAAGAAGAGGAGTACAGACATGCTTGTACCGACAAGTTACTTCAATTCTATTTTGTTATTTCATTCTCATATTCAAAACTCACTAAAAACTTGAACACAAAATATCTCTGTCTAAACAGCCGGGCAGATTTAAAAGAGAATTAAGAGACCTGCTTCAAGGAAACCTGATGTGTCTATCGTATTTTTATGAGCAGCAGCTACCTGCGTACACAATAGGTCGAATATGTCAGTACAATTACAATAACTCATGTACCTACCCCTGATTATATGCAACTATACATTTTTTAATGGCCTAAATTAACGACATGCAAGCATTAAAATCATTGTCGTTCCTAGAGACGCAAATATAAATTTAAGAAATGAGCACATAATAACAGCTCAAAGTACGTACTATAACACGTTATAAGTCGTTTTACAAAGTTTTTCGCAAAAAAAAGTTGCGTTCCACTGAACATCGAGATTTAGGTATATTGTAGACCTTTATTGCAATGCACAAATCTGGAACTCCAGCAAAATAAGGTGCGATTTTTTTAAACTATTTTATAAGTTAATAAATAATATTGTGCGAAAAAAAATTTTTCCAAAAATATATAAAAAAAAAAGTTATGCCCACTTGAAATTCAAAAATTTTCTAAAATATTTGGAACTGCAGGTTCTCTTAAAAAAGCGCGTTTTTGATCACCCTATTCGAAGAGAAATAATCGAAATAAAAACTTACATTTCTAGATTTTGAGGTTCCTATATGTTTACTTTTATATAAAAAAGAAAAAAATTAAAGCGGTGACAAAAAAAAATTTTTTTTTGAAGAGTTTTGGCCGCCATCTCTTCAAATGTGCCACTGTGCGACGATCTAACCGCGATAAGCATCCAACGGAGAAGAAACTATTTCTAATTGCTATAGTGATTGCGATAAATTAATTCCAAGGGAGTATGTAATCAGAGTTGTTACTAAACAGTGGAATTTTCAATCTCTTGTGGTGAAAAACAGCATCCAAAATTACAAAATTATTCGTAAAAAATTCTGAAATTTTCTAAACATTTTAAATTTGTGGTATATAACTTAAATATCGTAACTTCGCTGAAACGTATATATAATAACATAACATTCTGCGATAGAAACACCAAAGTTGAAGTATGTGGGATGCGCTACTATTTTTAGGTACTGTCGGATACAACAACAATTTCTTATTAGAACTTTGGGTACCAGAAAGTTTCCAATGTATAAAAGTAACGGGAAAGACAGAGAAAAACATTTAGCTAAAAAAGATTCTCTAAATATAACTAAACTGTGTGAAATGCCTCCAGCTTTCCAATATTAATATTCAATCAGGTTTTATCTTGATAAGTGAATACGTATATAAAAAACAGGTTCTTTGAACGTAGCTCAAGATATTAGTAGTGTGTTGAAGTATAAAAAAAAGACAGGCTGTTACTATACTCATCAGAGCCTTCTAGAAAAATTGTATCACACCACAGACTTATTTTTTTTATAGCTCAGCTGAGTTTGGGGGAAAATTTGTTTCGCATGATAATTCGTGGTACTTTTGTATTGAAACATTATACCGCGAATATCATTGTCGACTTGCAGTGGCACTTACGTATCTCAGCAGAGTAAAGGAATTTAAGAGCAACGGTAAGCTATGGAGAGACGGTTATCAGATCTTGCAGTAACGACAACGTCCTTATTTTTAGATTATATATAACAATCTCAACATCATTTACCGTAACTTTTTCCGAGGAAGGAGTACCTATATCAAGGTTTTCGATGAGGTCAATTACTTGATTTTTAGTTTTAACCCTTTTAGTTTTAATCTTTAAGTATTAATTCAGGTCCAAAAATGAACCTTTTCAAAAAATATTTCTTTTTTCGTTTAAAGGTTTGCTGTGTTAAAGGTTTGTTTGAACATTTCTGATTCTCATTCTGTTCATGGGAATTATGAAATAAGTAGTTAAGTTTCAAACAAACTTTTAAGAATTTTTCAAGTCTACTGATGAGTTGATTAGCACCAACGAAATGTCGTCGGCATATAGACAGCTGAGAAATACAGCAAATATTTTTTGAAAAGGTTCATTTTTGGACCTGAATTAATGCATTTCAATTGGCTCTTAAAGCAAGTAAATAATTAGGTTCATATTTAATCTTTAAGGTTAAAACTAATTAAAGTTAAAATTGCTTGGCAAAGCATTTGCCTTGCCACGTTTCGAAAGCATAAATGACAACATATAATAGCAGGAGTAGTATAAACTGACTCCAGTGTTACATTTCATTGACATTATGAAGCTGCGTACATCATTCAGAACCATCATTTATTATAAAATAACAACTCTTTTGTCACAAAAACCTGCCTATTATTGCAAAAATTTTTTTTTCAATAAAAGCTTGCAGGTCAACATTAAGGCATTACACATAAGACCTGAAAATGCGTAACGCATTATTCAGTAATATCAATTAATATTTTAGATAAATTAATACTTATCATTAAATTTGTGTTACAAGATCGTATATAATTGCAATTATTTTAGAAATTATCAAAAAACAAGTGAACTCGGCTTCATGTGACCGTTGCCCTCTACTCCACCCACTGAGTAACCGAAACGCTCAAAATAAGTTGTTCATTGTATGAGGTATAAAATAAGATAAATAAAATCAGATAAATAAATAAATGCGTAATTTTTGTGTATGTGAGATTTATTCCTCGTCACATTTGCGTAAAGATACTAAAAAATTCGTTTTACATAATTTCAGGAATAAAATTGGCGTCGCAGCTAACTTTTCTAGCAAATTTAATTCTGAAAATTATTTAATGTTTACAAAGTTCTTATATGATAAATTCCATTATTTGTCAAATAAGCGTTTAATTAGCATACATGTGAATAAGTTAGCTAGTCTTTATTATATGCATAAGCTGAATTTTTTAAGCTCGTAAGACAAAATTGTATCATAAAACCACCCTTAATGTGAATGGACACATTTGCAGCGATTGGTATCGAATTGATTGATGTTGGTCTTCTTTAGCCTTCTATGTAGAAGACGTACGATTAGTGCGGGCTTGTGGTGTTGTTGGCCTCAATGGTTTATTGCTCATACGCCATGCCTGGCAGAAAAGAGAAACCGTTTGTATGTTATATGTATATGACTACCGAATATTAAATTAATTTATAAGCAAGTTTCCATTTGCACTTAATTTTAATACACAAATTATAGGATTTGGTTATTGTTAAATTTAATATTCTTAAGTAGAAAATGGTTTGCAACGAGTTTTTAATAAAAAATATATGCTCTCAAATTAATTAAGCGACCATATATTTACCTTTAGTGAGCACCTAAGAAATTTATGTTATAAAAAAATTATATACTGCCATAAATACTTGCATAGTTACTATGTGTAACTAAGTGTATTAATCCACAGAAAAACAAGTTACGTCTTGCCCACATATTAAATTTTTGAAATTTTCCTCTTGTTTAAAACGAAAATTAACTGATATTCGAAATAATGCTTGAAGTTTCTAACAGCTTAGCGGGAGAAAATAGTTTGAACAAATTCTAAAACTTGATGATCCATTACAGCACTGTTGTCTTACAGTAATAACAGTTGAGGACACCGTACACAGTAATGGTGGAAAAGCTTTAAGAAAGAAACTATCGAATTTTAGAGAACTTATTTTTGCGCAACGAAAATATATTATATACCTACATATACTTGTAATTAAGAGTACACCTATTTTTTACCGAAAAATCAGGTGTCAAAAAGTCATGTGTATGGAAAACTGAATATGGTTTATTTTTTGGAGACCAGTTATTAGAAAGGAATAAACTGTCCGCTAAAATCAACGCAAAGTGCTATGTATAGTTTTTTTGCTAACAGTCGTATACCAACTGAAAAACTGCTTCAAAAAGTTGCTTAATTTGCAAAACATAACCATTTTTTGTTATGGTTAGGTGCGATAAAATCAATTTTTTTTAATTTCTTGCAATGTCATTAGCTTAGATTGCTCCAAGTATTTTGTTCAGCTGAGGTGGATGATGACACTATCTTATCAAGCTCAGGTTTCAAGCTAGTTTAGACAACAGTTTTTTTCTGTTACACAGTACAATGGTGTTATGACAGTTGTAAGAAAATGCTAAGCAGGAAATACAAGAGCGATGACAAAAGTATTTTTCAATTAAACAAAAATGTTTAACACAATGTTGATGTATTTGAGATTTTTAATTTCTGTTTTTCTATATGTAACTGTTGATCATGGAGTATTTTAAAATGCAAAAGCCTGATTTAAAGACTACGATTTTAAAAGTAAACCTGCACAATTATATGCCAGTGCTTTAAAACGCCAGTGGCAAAAACTTAAATTTATTATGAAGCAGATAAATGCCTTGTCAAAAAAAAAGAAAGATGAAGCCGATTGTTTGATGACTCAAAAATGATTGATTTTATTTTCAAATTAGTTACGTTTACAAATCTTAAAACTATAAAAATTACTCTTTCAATTGGAAACTACTTCCAAATAATAACATAAAGTTATCAACATACAAAGTAATAAATATAAAGTGCTACAACTGGAAATTTAAAAAAACTATAAAACAAGAATTGATTGAAGCACAAATTTTAATATTAGTGTTACATTCATCCAGTAGTTCACAATAGTGTGGTAACATATTAGGTTTATCAATAGTATTAGCAGGATAAAAATTATGTAAATTAATTATTAAGGTATGTAATATTAACAGTAGTATAGAATGTAAACTAACAATAGAGTAATACTAATAATGTAATATGTAATACGTAGAGAAATTTACACCCTACCCCTCAAGAAAAAATTTCTCAGTTAAAACTTTTAATACTTTCTTAAATAAAATATTAAAGAATGTAGTATTAACAGTAGTATAATGTGTAGAATAACAATAAATTAAAACTCTTAACGTAACATGTAGAGTGCTTATAATTTAATATGTAGAGAATTTTACAATTGCATTATTAGTATTATTTTATTGTTATTATACATACTATACTACTATTAATATTACATACTTTAATAATTAATTTAAAAAAGTATTAAACTTTCTTTTGTTGTCACTGTAAAATTTTTCTTACATTATTAGTACTCTACATATTACATTACTAGCACTATATATATGACATTACTAGTAATTCTTTTATGCTATTCTACATACTATACTATTGTTAATATAACATACTTTAATTATTAATTTGTTAGAGTATACCAGTCACTAAAATTTGAAACTTTTCAAAATGACTGCTGAGTAACCCATATACTATTAGTTTTTATCTCGGTATTAGTTTTCATCTCGGAACATTCCAGGTATCTCGTTCGTAGGCACATTACCCTAGTGCGACTCCTAAACCGTAGTTGAACAGCAGTGCTAAGGCTACAAAAGACCTGTACCCCAGCTTTTTAACTATAGTTTTGCATCTTATTTAAAAACTATTAAGTACAAATTGAAGACTTAATTATATTTAGCCAATAGAATAAATAATGTAAAGTGCTAACACCTCATTTAAAAAACCATTATATGTATTAACAAAATTCTGCTGTACAGTTATTCTTGATGAATGTTATTAAAAAGAACGATTGCTTAGAATATAAATCTAGATTCAAATTTTTGTAATTTTGTGATCTAAAATGTTCCCGAATTTTCAAGTTTTTTAAATTTCTATTATCCGAACAAGAACAAATAATATATAAATAGAAAAAAATTAACTTGTACATCTTGTTTGCAAAACTTAAAAAAAAGGTTAAAGGTATACTATCGAGCTTCGCAAAACAACAAATGGGTAGGATTGAATAGCATTAAGTACAAATTATATTTTTGCTGCCCACAAGCAAAGTAATAAAAATTAAGTTCAGCAACATAAAGCCAGAGAATAAATAAAAAAAAATATTCATAAACATTAAAAAGCCAAACAAACAAAACAAAGAGAGATGGACTTCAATAAAAAACATCGGCAAACTGAAAGTTTGATTCAATATCTACTAAAATTTTTTCATTTCATGTTTGACTTTAGATATGAAGGAAAATAGTTATTTTTTATTGTTATTCAATAAAAAATAAAAAAAATTCTCAAGCCTGAAATATGAGACCACGTTGCTGTGTTGTAGTTTTTTGCTGCAGCTCGTTAACAAACTGGTACTGTTGCTTTTAAATAAGTGACGAAAGTAAAAAAGAAAAAATGCCAAATATACGCTAAAAATGGGTCCATTTTTTCAAGGGAATATTCATGGTTTTGATTGTGTAAAAAAATTGCCGACTAAAGGCTGCTTTATTAAATTGCTAGCTGCTGCAATTTTTGTTTAGTCTATTGTTTCCAAAAAGGATTCTGATTTGACCCTTCAATTGTATTGTTGTTATATTATTAAAAACAGCTTTATACCTTGTTCATACATGCATTTCTAATTGAGATAATATTCAGTTTATTGACATAATATTTTTTGCGTTCATACATACAAATATTGCGCTAACTCAATTAGTATTTGACAGCTGTTGTTTTTGTTTTGGTAGTGAGAAAGAAAAAGCGAAAAATATTTTCAAATAAGAAAAATAGAAGAAAAATTGCCTTTTATTAAAAAGATTTTAGTGTTGTACAATAAAAATATGGAACTTGTACAAGTAGTGCGTTCATGTTATGACTCCAAAGCGGCAATAATAAAAAGAAAGAGAAATACAAATTTGGAAATGCTGCAATGTTTAAAAATTTTTGTGTTGTTATTTTTATTTTTTATTATTTTGTTTTCTTTGCTTTTGTTGACATTTATCATTCATCTCGCATTGTATACTTTTGCTTATTAAACACATCTTTTACAGTGTTGTGATTCATCTTTTTCTCAATATTCAAAGCAATTTTGAGTTTATTAAGCAATAACTTTATTGACTTTTTGTATGGAATGTTGACTTTATGGAATATGGACTTTATTGTGATTATCTCAATGAAGGCGCATGTATGAACATGGTATTACTTGTTCGGCAATGCTAAAATTATTTCTTGTGTACAAATATTTTGTTCGCTTTTTAAAGCTAGGTTTTTGTTGCACACTAAAAAACCGTTTGTTTTCACCCTTGTTCTTGGGCTATTTGGATACGCGAGTTAAAAGATCTCAAGTTCAAGTACTCAAAGAAATTGTAGGAAATCTAGAAAATCTTTGCTTGAAATGTGAAACCAAAGTTTTCATCGTTTCTAGATTTATGAGGAAACGTTCACCTGTATTTCAATACACTAATAGCATATTTCCACTTATAGCATGTTTAGTAGCTTTATGTTGAAGCTACATACGAAGCACAAAAAATTCCTGTCTTCTCTAATTTATATCGCAAGTTTATCTGCACTATCTGACAAAATAATATATTGTGTACAAAAAAAAAAAAAAAATGAATAAATAAAGAAAAAGCAACTAAAATGTAATTCTCCCATTAAAATAAAGGTTAACTTCTGTCCTGTATTTAATGCCCTGCAATACCAACTCCGAAGACATTTCCATATGAATGTAGTTTTCTTGCAACGACACTCACTTAATTTTTTTGATCATTTAGACAAATTTTCTTTACGAAAATTAATGGAAAATTTATGCTGGCTTATCAAAATTAAAAGTCAAATCGAAGCACATAGACGAGTCGTGTAAACAGTTTGATTCATAAATATGATTAAGAGAGCGAAGCGTGTGATTCAACTCGTAATGGAAACATGCTATAACAGGCAAATTTAGTTCTGGGAGATTTTCTGTTGCACAACTGAGTCAAAACAAGCAAACACTAGCCAAACAAACGCAATATAAAATTGTTATGCACATACATATGTATTTGTTGTACTCTTGACTTCACCTTTGGTACAAAATGGATTTGCGGACTTATTTGAAAGACATTGTGGTTGTATTTAGATACAAATTCAATGGCATTATTTTCAGACTATAACACATACGTATATTTATGGGTTTTATGAAATATACTTATATTCGTTATTTATACCAGGATTGAAAATTTATTTTTAACTAAAAAGAAACATCTACAACTATAACACGAGTTGTTGATGCTTGTTTTGTTTTTTTATGTTGTTACTTTTTGTTTTCTTTCTTACTTACTTTTTTAGCTGGTGTAAGTAATGTTTTTTGGTTAGTAATCAATCTTCTTTATTCCCAGGCTCGTTGTCGACAACATCGTCATCTTTTAGTCATGGTCAAATTTCTTCGACACTGACATCAGCTCAGCAATAAAACGACATTAATTTAGGCGTATATGTTGATGTGGACTTGTTACTGATATTTGTAAAAAAAATACTTCTTATCGCTATGCATACAAGCTAAAAGTATTAAAAACATTTTCGACACAAAATTTTTGTTAAAGAACAAAACTGGTGAAAAACAAACAAAAACTATTAGCGAAAAAATTAGCAAAATTGTTTTTAAAAAAGTACACTGTATCAAACAACGAACAAATAGGAAAATTTAACAAAAGTCAATAACAGATAATAGCAATTTGAAACACCCAAAATTATTAAGGGGGTTCATATAACTATACAGTTTTGTTTGCGTCCATAAAGATACAAAATAACATGAGGTTTTTTACTTCACTTCGAAAAGTTATTTTATAACCGTAAATGTAGTGAATAATGAGATTTGTTGTAGTTTGGAATTGGAATAGTCATATCTTCGTTGTTTCGCAACGGCTTCATTGTTTTTCTTCAAGGACTTAATACAACCTTTCAAACAAGGCATAGTTGTTGTAAAACACGTGATAAATAGTTAAGTTATAGTGGTTGAAACGTAAAAACACTTATTTTTCATAAAAAATTTGTTTTCTCATACTCTAGATTATCATTAAGATGGTTTTCATTACTTGGTAAAAAAAAAAATTTAAGCCTTTATTTAAGTTATAATTTTTAAAACGTACTACTGCGTTTCCCTATTGCCATATACCTTATTGGGTAAGCGTTTTGTAGAAAGACAAACACTTTTTGTAGGAACTTTTTGGAAATAGTTTTCGAATTTATAAACGACAGTGTCAACTTAATACCCAGAGTAGACCATTGCAAAAGTAAAAACATATTTGTTTCAGTTCAATACAGTGTTTTTTCATTTAGCTAAAGCTAAATGAAAAATACTAAAAAAAACCAATAAATCATAATTGTAATAATAAATTTCTAAGGAATTCGCAATTACAAAAGATTAATGATTTCTTGCTAAAAAAAAAAAAAATTACAAATATCAACAATTCATTTCATATTGTTTGCCAATAAAATATGTTTCTATAAATAGAAAAAACAAAAATTCCAAATATTTGAGGTTTAATTAAAATTGCAATCTCACAATAAGCAAAAATGATCGAAAAAAGAAATATATCAAACTTATTTTTTTTTCAACTGAACCACATGCTTACATAAGTGTGTTTTATTTGTATCAAACAAAAACACACAATTTCTATTGCATATCAATACAAATGTCTTAACATGTGAGCATATACATATACATATGCATGTGTGCAACGTACATACACACCCCGTCAGAATTTTGGTTACTTTAAAACTAACTCATGATTAATCAGAAGTGCGCCAGAGATAATTTACAAGCTAACTCATTAACGTTCTCAAAACGACTTGTTGCATGTAATGTCCTACGCATGGGTCAGTAGTCACTCACTCTGAATTAGTAACACCTAACCATGAACTAGGTCGTTATGAGTTATCTTGTTGCGCATCAGACTGAGCATCAGTGCATAGAGAGTTAAGCATGAAATGACTAAAGGTACAGTCAGATTATAAAATATTAGCGGTCAAATAACAAGACCACTCTTCTCTTGTTTTGGTCAAGCACATCGACCGACGCAAACAACTAAAACTACATATGTATGCATACATATAGGCAAATCAAAAAACACCAACAAAAAGCAAAAACCGGGGGAAAAGCGTCAAAATATCAAATTTCACAAGAGCACATTTTGAGGTTTTTTTTGATCTAAGAACAAAAACAAAATTAACAGCGAATAATTGTTCGATCTTACAAAAACTTTAATGGACAACATCCATCACAGAGAAACTGTGGAATGACACTAGGGGTCTGGAACACTCGAAGAAATTTCTTAGCTTTGATGCCAAGAGAGCGGATCTCGCTCTAAAATTAAATAGGAAGAATCTAAGGACACACTGTGTGGGGCGCTAACAGGACACTATACCTGCAGGAAACATCTACACAGAATGGGACTATCCAGCACGGCAACCTGCAGATTTTGCGGAGAAGAAGAGGAGTCAATAGAACACTTGATTACTGAATGTGTGGCACTTGGCCACAGAAGATACAGGCTGTTGCAGGCCTATACATTGGGTTCACAGGACTTGCAAGGGCTTCCACAGAAGGAGCTAGTACTGTTTCTTGATGTATTAAACTCGTGAGGGAAAAGGGTTGCACCATAGATTATTATTGGTCGCAGTGCAAAGGGCGATCCTGGACCAACCTAGCATTAATAATAATAATAAATAACAAAAATACAAAAACTTTGCAAGATTCAAATTCGCTCTAAATTTTATTTCTAAGGGCTGTGCAAGAAGAGCTATCACTCATGCTAGTATGACATTTTAAGCATTTAGGTGTTTTCTCCGTTTTATTTTTCTTTTCGTTAGCATTTGGTGATGTATCCATATGCATGTATGTATGTGCATTTGTAGTTGTTTATATTCATGTTATTGCAGAAAATAACGGTAAGCAAAAAAGTTGTAGTTCCGTGTTTTGGACAAAAATTAACAAACAAAAGCTTCAATGTGACCATACTTTAACTAATGACTAGCATTAATAACCTAAGCCATGGTGCATCAAATACTATTGAAATTCGATTTAAATACTTCAAGCTGATTGGTGACTAGATTTAAGAACTTAGATACTGTTGCGTCAAGTAACTGGCTAATTCTATTTACATTTATCTTTAATAATAATAAAATTAATTTCTACATGTACAAAGCTTGAACTGATTGAAAAGAATACTTTTCAACTAATTTAGTAGCGAGTTTTATGGACACTTTTTTTTTAATAATTTAAATATATTTTAAAAATAAATTAAATTTTTACAATTTTTTTTCTAAACTTTTACCAAACTGAATTTTTTTTCATTTGATTTTATGAAATTAGATGAAGCCTAAACAAACCAGCTACGACAATGAACCTACTCAGAAAAATCACGTTCAACGCAGTGCGCAGAAATGGTAAACTTAATAAAAAATGTATATACATTGGAACGACTCACCAAAAAAAGTGTTCTATGTACCCTTCTAAAAATGAACCTTCAACCTTTTTAAGATAACATTTGAAATATTTCGGCTCTAGCTTTGACCTCTCGTGAGCTGCACCGTTTTGATAAAGGGTCTATTTTCGCATGTTTAGTTAATTTCAGAATCTGTTTCCTTACCAACATATACAATATGGGCATCTTAAGAAAGGTTTTTTTAAGACGCGTCCAACTGTATAAACAATGTATTCAAGAACGATCATCCATGTACTTTTTTTTAAAGGATATTCTGTAAAACAAGGGTTTTTTGAGATTTTTGTTCGAGGCTGTTTGTAATAAAAATGCCAAATTAACATATTTTCATCTTTAGGCGATTTAATTAAACACGGGTCTCAGCTTTTTTTGAAATTCGTGCTAGTTCGCGTTTTCATAAAAATGCAATGTTGTGGTAAGCCTTCGTTTTAAATAGGGCAATATGGGTATCAAATGTTTTCTTTTAACAAGTATATCATCCTTGTATGTAAATAATTGACATTTTATGCAAATTAGATGCATTTTTCACCGTACTATTGAACATACATATATAAATGCAATTTTCTGGTAACTGCAGTATGATAGTGAATTTAGTTTCTAGGTCATTTATTTATGAAAATCGGACTCAACAAAGAAAAAAGAAGTCACACACGCATGTTTTCTTTCCAATTTAAAAAAAAAATATTGAATTTTACTGCTTATATTTTCAAAACTGTTCTCAAAAACAAAAATAGATAGAAGAATTATTAACAAAAATAAAATAGTCTTAAAAAATTTAGATGCTCTAATTATTTGTATTTTGGAATTATATGGTATTTCTTTTTCAAATTCTGATCCATCTTTAATAAATTCGGGTCTAATTTAGAAGTTAGTTAATACATTGTTGAGTAGCTCACCAAATGCCGACAGGGTATGTCTGTAGTTTTCTACGTTCAAGTGTAATTTTGTTATAATGTAAACTAGTTAAAACAGCAACCAAAATCTCTTGTTTACATTCTCGTAAAATAGTCGTTGGGAAAAAGCACCCATATTTTTGGATTTTATAACCGCATACACAATTTCATATAAACACAAAAGAAACAGGCAAGTACATATACATACACATGTACTTACAAATATATTCGTAGTTAAGAAATAACCCAAATTTGCACTGTTGAAAGTATATTTTTGAATTCCGAAAGCACAAAAAAAATCAAATCGAGTGTTTCTGTTCAGGAGGCTGTGATGAAAATGTGTTACAAATAGATTTATTATAACATTCCTTTTGTATAATTGAAATATTCTTTATGATTTACCCCTGTACCAATCGCCATTACATTCCAACTTTTATGGTTGCATCTGTTCTGCAAATTGTTTCATTTGTTACGAAACGTACTGAAGCAATGGTTTAATTTAGAATGAAAAATATTTCAATATACGTAATTGAATAATCAATATTTTTATCTCAGCATTTTTTGTAAAAGTTTTTATGCTGAACAATAAAATTCATTGTGCTTCACAAGAAAAAATAAAATGTGTTTAAACAATTCTAGTTATTGCCTAATTGAACTGAATTGAAGCTAATTAGAGTACATATTTTGTTAAACTTACACCGGTAGTAAGGAGATAGTTCCCGATTTGCGTTGCATTATATCAGAACAAAAGCAAAATATAGCGTGCAAAAAGAAAGGGGAGAGCTGCTTGTGTGCATTTAGCACCTGGTCCACTGTGGCTTTTCGTTAACGTTAGCCAGAATTTTTAGGAATAGAAAACTTACTACGAGCAACTGACGTATACTAATCACAGTTATATTGGCCCTCATTAATGCGTTTGATGGTTAAAGCTATCCACAAAAGTTCAAATCTAGTCTACAAAACGTTTTCCACCCGTAATAAGGGGACTAACGTTACTGAAAAGTGAATGCGACACAGGCAGTTAATTTGAATTTTTTTTAGTTTGTAAGTGACAAGATATAAAACAATTAGTTTTATATCTTGTCGGATATTTCGTTGGAACTGTACGGCTGAAGTTGTCTCGAGATGGCTGATTTCATCGGCATAAAATTAGTTATATACGTGATAAGCTAGCTGAAAAATAATCAAGCTGTAGACGATGCTCCATTGAGTCAACAGAGTAAGACGGACATATATATAATACATATGGCCAAGCAACGTAGCTTGCAGCTCTTGACCACTTGTCCAAACTTAAGACCGAGTT
This sequence comes from Sturmia bella, assembly GCA_963662145.1. NCBI lineage: Eukaryota > Metazoa > Arthropoda > Insecta > Diptera > Tachinidae > Sturmia > Sturmia bella. Next base: position 40,716,388 of record OY759169.1, read on the forward strand.
ATCAGTCGGGTACTAGTGTAATAAATAGCAACAGTAACCGTTGATATTTCAAAAAAATGTGAATATTTTTATGCGACATGGAAAATGTATACAGTTCAATGAATACATGGAATGCATAATAATAACAAAAACACACGAACTACCTATCCTTCCCTCGTATTGCTGCCATCGAAGACAAATAAAGCTAAATCAATGGCCATGCGTCTGTGCGTTAACAAATCCCACTGAGCGTCACAAGCGGCAATATGCATTCGGTACTTATGATCACCTTTTTATAACCTAGCTCCTAACCGCAATCTCTCACAAGCTAGGCCTTTATTGACCAAGGGCACGGCAATACTACCATCTGCAAAATAACTAAAATATGTACCATGTAAGGGATATTTAACCTTATTTTAGACAATTGAGTTAAACAAAAAAAGATTGACGCTGTTTTTCAGTATGCTAAGATGTAAAAGATATGACTTTGGGTTCTAGACCGCCTTTGTTAAATTATCATAATTTTGATGTCACTGCATCATATACCTTTTCAGAGGTCATCGACACTTTAATGTCATAGATGAAGATGTCTTTAGTTGGGATTGGCAAGTGCACATGAAAATATATAAATTTTTTTTTTGGTAGTTTACTTACGTTTAACAGACTACTACAATTTAGCAGTTTAATTAAAATATTCAAGTAAGAATATTTTGAATTTTACCTTCAAAAGTAAATGTAAATAAAGCACATATAAAATGCTTTTTTTCATATTTCTTTTTTATTACAAAGTTTGAACGTTGACATTATATGTGAAACACTACATCATTTAAATGACCACTACGTGAAGTGTTGCAAGCATTGATTCTTTTGAGGTAATTTCCGACCACTTTTTGACACATATTGGGCGGCATCTCAGCCATAACTTGAAGAATGTTTGTTTTTAAGTGCTCAAAAGTTAAAGGTTTATCCACGGTCTTTCGCGTAGCCCCACAATTTGGTTTTAAATCGTATGATCTTGGTGGTCGGTTGATATCGCCACGACGAGAAATTACTCGGCCAGGAAATGTTTCTTGAAATAAAGCCCTATTCGGTCGAGTTATGTGGTATGTAGCACCGTCTTGTTGAAAGCACATATTTTCCAAGTTGCATTCTTCAATAGCAATCCAAAAAAGTTGGTTATGATATGACCATAACGCTCCGAATTGAGCGCCTCGATGGATGAATTGGTAAAGAGTCCTACTAAGAGTCTCCTAGGTCGCAGGTTCGATTCCTGCCGAAGGCTTTGGGTGTTTCTGCAGACAAGCCAAAAGCTTCGCAGTTTTGTGTTTAAAAAAAAAAAAAAAAAAAAAAAAAAAATTGACGGTGACAGTCGTTTCATCGTTGTTTTCGAAGAATTATGGTCCAATCATTCCTTCAGATCAAAGAGGGCACCAAACAGTAACTTTTTCTGGATGTAATGGCCTCTCTTCAATTATCTGAGGCTTCTTAGAACCATAAATGCAGCAATTTTGTTTAGTAACATACCCACCGAGTATGAAATGTGCCTTATCGCTGAAGAAAATTTTGTTTGAAAAATCGCTGTCCGCCGCTTGTTGTTCAAACCCCCTAGATTTTTGAACCCCTTTACTACGACCAGATGAACCAAAATAACTCGCATCTCAAGGAGAAAAACAATATTATAAAATGTTTGGAACCAAGGAAATATATAATGATTTAAGGATATAACCTTCTTTAAACCCTTTAAAATTTCTGCTTATAAGAGTAGGCATACAATAAGCTAGTTGATACTAGACAACACAGGCAATTTGTCTAGAAAATGTTAATTGTGAAACAAAAGTTACACCTGAATCCTTCACCTCAGGTGCACGATTAATCAGGATGCCACTAAAAAGATAACTAAATTAGATTTTGCTCATGATATGAGCAAATGATATTATATTTGTTATAATAATATTTGTTAGAATATAATTTGTGAAAGTGTGGGAGCATTCGGTAAGGGCGAAAAATAGTTTTCCATCTTTCAATACAAGTTTTGCATTGTACGAGGTACAATGGGTTGATAATATCGATAGGATTGAAAAGGACTGAGAAAGAGAACAGGGTATTGCAATATCTTTTAATTGATTTTAAGCTCGCTTTATGACACCCAATGTGTGAATACTCGTGTAATGTAAATCAATAGGGGCGACAATATCGATAAGTGCAATAAGTCTTGAGAGTAGTGTACTCCGTCAAGACGCTAAAGCAAAGAACCACATATTTGATGAATCGAACAAGAAGCATAATCTTTGCAAAAACATTATGAGAATCTAGATATCGCAATATCGTCCAATATCTGTATTGAGGGTACACCATACTGCTCTGAAATCCTTTTTATTTTACAAAATTTTAGTTTTTATATGTAATTTTTTAGTCTACATAAAGCATTATCACAGTTGTTTAGTAACAAAATTGGTTTGTTTTAAAAAAAATTTTATGGATTATTGTAAATGCTTTTATATTATTTCATCTATAATTTTTGACCTTTATTGTTAAAATTAATAAAACTATTTTTTAAAGCTTAAGGTCTTTTATTCATCTTTATTAATTTTTTCCGATATTTCACTAACAATTTGTTAGATCCCTGACGATGCTAACAAATTGTTAGCGAAATATCGGAAAAGATTAATAAAGGTAAGTAAATGCTTTTAACTTAATAATTCATTCGTAAAGTATTTAGCACAGTTTAAAAAAACTGTTAATTTTGTTGCTTGGAAAATCCCAAGAATATCAAAATATTATTAATGTAAAATTTTTTATTCATTGACATTAATTAATGGATTTATTCAAAACTCGTAATTTTTAATTTATTCGAATGAGAATGTACGCTGCTTGATTAATCAAATTGCTCTGAATCAAATGATAACTCTAGTGTTATTATATGTTACAAATCGTGGAAAACTCATTGTGCAGAAACGTGGATGCACTTACGGATACTCAGATCACCACTGACACTCTTCTCAACTGAGCAAATCAATAGCTATTTACTATTGTAAAAGTAGCAACGACTGTATAATATCTCCTCTTATATAAAACTTAGTTTCCTAAATTTCCTTTTCTTAGCCAAAAATTTTTTTGTGTATGGAAATTTTATGTTCCGCATTTTCCGCATATCGTCTACCTTCTTCAGCTCCAACGCAATAAAATAAGCACAATAGATACAATAAGAAATACTTTCAAAACCAAATAAAAAATTCAAACAGCATTGCTTAATCACTTGAACCAAGAGGATTCTGTGAAGCACATTACAAACTACATATAAAAATAAAATGTTTTAACTGTTTAATACAAAATATAAATATGAAAAACAGTTGCTTGTGAATGTGTCTTCGAGACACATCACATTATGTAATTTTATTTACTTCTGTGGGATATAATATCAATAGAAGCCTACAATCGTTTAGTTTTTTACATCTATGTTGCTCCTTTCTTGCAATTGAAAAAGTGAAACCTGCGCTTAAAGTTTTCAACTTTATCTTAACTAAAAATATGGGCCGCAGCCTACAGCGCACACAGGTAAAAGAAATATTAGGAAATACTTTTCTGGAAACGCCTCGAAAAATGCCATTCACAAAATGTACGAAAAGTTTTCATATCTTAGCTTCATGACATAAGTATAAAAAAAGGTTGTTCTATAATTTCAGTTTAACGTTGGGTGTAATGCTGTATGTATTTGATGTTTTTTACATTGGTAAACAAAGTATTAAGCTACACTCAGCTATAGAATTAATGATTGTAGTTATTTGAAATTATTAAAAACGTGTAAAAAGCACAGAGACCTAAATTTTCGCTGGTTTGTACACTTGTTAAGGATACTGACTACATATAAATATTAATTCTTGGTTGCAATTAATAATGACCACAGCAACATATGATTAACGATTTGACAGATGGATTATAGGAAATATACGAATAATCACTATTTTTAATGATTTGATATCGTAAATTTTTAACATTTGGACTTAACTGATTTAATTAGTAAATTTTAAAGAAAAATTAGTAAAACGTTGTTAAAATGAAGTTTGATTGCTTTTATTTAGATTTTATGAGTGAGCAGTTTTTCCAAAGAATCTGAAAACTTTGCCTTTGTTATAATAAAGAAGCGATATATAGAATAAAATCTAGCCAGATTGATGTATGTAGTGGTTTTCTTGCTATAACAGCATTGATTTCACAAAAGTGCTTTGCAGATACATATATGAATGTTATTAAGATTTGGGATACACGATTATTAAAAAATTACTAAGCGGTCCTAAGTTTGCCGTGTGAAATGATTTTATCAAATAATTCGTTTTCATAAAATTAAAGGAATACGAAAAAATTCTTTATATCAAAAAGAAATTTGTTAAATCACATCACTAATACCACCCAAATGTAAGTTTGCTCATGAACATCAATCTCCTATAAAATATATTGTGTTTTTGTTATTGTCCTCAATTTTTCTGTGTTTTTATGGTATACATACTGTAAATATGAAAAAAAAAACTAAAGTGAAAAATAAGACAAATATTTAAAGTGAAAAGCATTTTAGTCTTATTGTGTTTTAGCCAAGGCTGTGTTTATTGTTCTTGTGAAAACAATATAGTTTTTTGACAGCTTTCTTTGCTTGGTCTTAGAAAGTTTTGTTTAGAAATATATTTTAGCGCTTTGAAATAATTAACATTTTTTATGTTTCTCTGTGTTGCAAAATATTAAGGCACATTTATTTTTTGTGTTTTTTGTATTTTTTTGTGTGTTGCTGATTCTAGTTTATTGCAGTTATTAGGTCGACATTAATAATACTGTTGAAGATTTTTGTGTTAATGCAAGCTTATGCACAATAAATGTTGTTTTAAATTTAGATTTTTATTTTAAATTTTATGTTAAACTTTTATTCTAATTAATTACTTTACTATTTTCCATAAGGGCAAATTAAAATAAATATTATAAAATTATATAGATGCCAACGAAATGTTGACTGCATATAGACGCCTTAAAAGAACAGAAGACAGTTTTAAAAGTATATTTAGACTCACAATATTTAAATTAAAATTTTATTATCAAACACTAAACGGATAAGCTTTCTAGATTTTATAGCTCAAAATATCGAAACAAATTTTTAATAATTTTTAAAAACATGACTAGGAGTAAATTATTTTTGGATTTATACCTTTTTAAACATGTTCGCAAATGATGTCAGAATATATGAACCGTAAGTTCCATTCCCTCCATTACTTTATCGATATAAACTTATCGATATAAGTTACATAAAAACCATTAAATACTGGAGCAATATCTGGGCTTTGAAAAAGACACGATTACACACTCGTAGAGGTTGCTGGGATTATTCGGAAAAAGTCGATGATGGTAATACTGGTGGTTTGATACTGCATTTTAGGCATTCCATGATGTCGATCACATTGTACTTTGCAATACGCTACTTATTGTTTTTTATTTCCATTTCACTGTAAGTCAATTGATGCCGACGTACCTCTGCAATAGATATTAGCGTACTGAAATGCGTAATGGGGAACAGAAATCTCTTCCTATATCCAGAGTGGTTCCACAAGGCTTTATAGTAGGCCCTTTGTTAGTATCGTTCTATTCAAAGGAACTTTCTGCTATTACAAGAAAATAAAAAAATAGAATGTATTCAAATGATGTTGTTGTATCAAGGGGTAAGCTGGATCAGATTCACTCCTAGCCTTCTGCAATAGATTTAGATTTAGCAATAAATCTAAAACGGCAAGATCTTGTCAAAATCCTAGTATTCATTTTAATAAGACTCTTACTTGGTCTAACATATCAACTATGCCCCTCGAGGCTCTATTTCTATGCTTAGAACCTTGTGGTCACCTCGGTATTTTACCCCAACTAAAATAATAATTATACTAGCACAAACATATTTTGCTATATGGCTGCGAGCTTTTTGTAAGTTATGTATCTATAATTAAAAGAAAGTAAACCGTTGCTTATGACAACATTATTCGATACGTGTGTGGTTTGCACAGGCGGTCAGGGATAGCAGAATTTTCATCTCAATTGAATGGAATTTGTTTTGACGACATACTTTTTAGGCTTTCAATTTAATGAACAAAACAATTCATATGAAAAAGGCGGAGCACCTTTACAATTGATTTCCTATAGCAGATAATCGTAAAGGTAAAAAAATGCGATACTTCCTATATAAAAGCTTAATATCTAAATGCTGTTTCTTCATATCTGGAACATCTTTTTCTAATTCGATCTCCGATAGTTGTCAAATCCTAACTAGCGCACAACAATTTCAAAAAAGGAACAATGCATTTGTTCTACATTTAAATACATGTTGAATTTCTGATTTGGGGGTAAAAAACAAAATTTTATACCGAATATTTACTTTCTTTATGTCTTTGATTTTATATTTTTAATTGGCTATATCTTTAACTTTATTATGACCAATATCAGTTTTTGAATACATCTTTCATTACATGCACATATTTAATATGCACTGTATTGGTAGATTCAAGTATATACATATGTATAATAAAAACTTTTTTGAAATCACTGAGTTCTACACCGCAATGTAACGCATCACTTCTTGTGCGTGAAACAATAAGAAAAACTTTAAATTAAAAATAATTTTTTGGAATTTTTCACACAAAAAAAGTTCAAAATGTAATATGTACTATTACACTGGCTTCTGAATATATTGGATTTGCGGGTGTTTTTTTTTTTTTATTTTATTTTGTTGTCACCACAAGGGCATTGGTGGTATATTCAACAAAATAATTAAGCACGCAGCAAGAAAGAGCTCGTTCTAAATTTAAGTTTTTTTTTACTTGATTTTAGTACAAAACGTACCTGAAAATTTAAGTTCGCATAACACACAAGTGAAATTAAAAGGAGCTGAATAGGGATAATTAAGGAAAGTCAATCCTAATAAGGTTTAAATTGAGTGCTAATTTCTGGGGTGTATTTGTAACCAGCATTTAAATGTGCTGGTATAAGTTTTTTTTTTAATTTTATTTAAAATTATTTTAATTTGCTACACTCGCTGAGTTGGTAAAATGACTGGCTGGCTGTTAGGTTCAGGTTCAGATCGGCAAAGAGTCAAAATAATTTATAAACTATTTCTAAATTAAGGTGGTAGCGCAGACTATTTCTGGTAAGAATGTGGGAATAAATAGACTTTAGAACATGGAATCAAATATATAATCCTTCATCGCACTCAAAACAAAATTGGTGATAAATACGGTAATTATGATAAGTACCAATTTTCTTAGATAAACACTGGCGTTCTTGTTTTTGAGAACGGATTTGAGCTATATTCAATCCAAAGCCAGGATTGGATATGTCAAAAATCAATCCAAAATTTTAATTGAATATGGTATAGTGAGATATGTTATCAATCACGTGAATTTAAAAATTTATGAAATGTTGCAAGAAGCAGTTTTTAGTATTAAACATTTTTAAGCATGGAGGTAAATCTGGACCCTGACAAGACTAACGGATAATAAAATGGTTCATATTGCACCTAAAAAACAATAAAGCTAATGCTTATAAATAAATAAGAAAAATAACTTTAATAATTTCGGCATAATGTGGCCTTTGCTATTTTGCTAAAAATTCAAAAAATAACAATTTCCATTCATATGAACAACTAAATTCTAACTTGTAACTCAATATATCCAGCACCTGTCTCTGGGAAGAATTTCCCACTAGTCTCCTGAACGAGGTCCATCAGCGCCCACTGTGATTTGCACCTATTGTACAAAATCCACTATGACAATGAAGCTCTTCTTCATGTAAAAATAGCAATACTTCAACAATAACAATACTTTTCAATAATATATAAAAATAATATATAAAAAAAATAAATGCCCTTATTAACATCCGAATAATATATGTACATATGTATATCTGACACTACATTTGTGCGCATTTATAGTGGCATATATTTTAGTTTTCTATAAGAGTAATATCTTACGTATTGTACTGTTAGCATTTGTCGGCAGTGTGCCACAATTTTTCGAGAGCTTTTGGCATGAGGAAATAATTTACACTACGACAAAAAGATAGTTTTTTTGTCGTCAAATTTGACAAGTTCTTTTGTGTTAAAGAAGGCCAGCTCAATGTGTTCGAAAAAAAAAGTATTGGGGAGATAAAGTTGTTGGGAGCTAGTCACACATTTGACTTCTCTACGGCAACCTGGGACAAATCGGGGCAATTGGGGAAAATCTAGTTTCGGAAGTATCTAAATGCACGGTTCTGCGACTAATCAGTCTTAGGTTATCAGTCATCTCATAAAGAAATGTATCTTCATACTGATGTTAGGGTATCATAAGCTTTTTAGTTTCAATATTTCGTAAAACATTCAACACGCCAATTCAAAAACATAAGAGCGTGAATCCTTAGAAAAAGATTTTTCCAATTACAGTGAACTCGCGGTAATGTGAACTTCCACAATAGTGAAATATCCACTAATGTGAACGCTCATTTTCTTATATGAACTCTCTAAATTATGAACAAAAAATGTTTCAACAATAAAATAAGCTCATGTTATATATGACGTATATTTCAAACCGAACATTTGTGTTGCTATGTGTTACTCTCAAATATTTTATAAACTCTTCACGTTATTTTCTCTTAGTGGTTTATGATCACTCGCTGTTATTTCATATTTTAACATTCATGGCATTCATTCGTATTTATGTACATATATGTATACATAATTCCTTTTTTGAGAGGAGAGCAAATATACATATGTATTTAAATGTTTTAAATGTTATCCCATTTTATGTGATAAAATTCAAATTAACAACAAATGCAAAAGCAGTCTACTTTTGGCACGCAAGAGAGGCACATTAGAATTTCTTTGATAATTTTTCAGAAGTGGGAATTCATTTCAAGATTCGGCTAAAAATTTTACTTAAATTTTATTGTTTGAGCGTGTTTTGATACAAAGATGCGTTATTTTACCAACGCCTGGTTTTTCTATCTTTGTGGGTAATTCTAATAAACAAATGAGCTAGTAAGGAGGTAAAAAATATTGCAGTCGAAAATGTGAACAAATTCAATAATATGAAAAACCTTGGTTTTTATAAGTTCACATTACCGCGAGTTCACTGTATAGTGAAGTTTTAGCTATTGAGAAATTACTTCAAAGTATACAACCCAGTAAAAGACAAATCTAGAATGCAAAAACTATTGCGGTTTCTACTCGTCAAGAGTTCAGCTCTTATATTCTATGAAACACCGCTCTTGCAAGTTTAAATATTGTGCGAGATGCGAGTATTACAACTCGCCAGATAAAGTAGTTCTGGTTTCTCCATTTGCATATGCTAGTTTGCCAACATTCAGTTAAAACCTGTGGCTTATTTGGTTTTAAATTTGTTTAACCTTAATACTTTTTTTTAGGCGAAAAATGCAATTTCGGCTCTCTAAATTTACGTTTTTTCCTAAACTCAAGAGGAAGAAATATAATGTAAAGAAAATAAAATACCTATTTTTTTATTTTGCATTGTTTTGTTTTACTAAAATCACTTCGTTTATATATTTCAACTTTAAGTCATGATTATAATTGAAATGAAGTTAAATTTTACAAGTCGTTTGAATTAATCCTTTAATCTTTTTTATTGCTCTATCACACAAAAGGTTTGCAGAATTAAACTGAGCAGTCTTAAGAAAAATCTTGTTTGTTTACTAAAGTGGGTCAAGTGCAAAAATATCAAGCAAACGAAGATAAGTAATTTTTTTAAGGAAGGAAACTTAAAAAAGAAAACAAAAATTTGAAGTAAAAATTTCTAAAGGAAGTTGTTATACAAAAAGATATTTTCAATGCAAGGAAATAATTGCACCTGTATTAAGCAAGATGTGCTGAGTATTTAGGGGAAAATTCTTGACATTACTTTTATTTGTATTCAACTATAGTTTGGCTAGGTTAGGTTAGGTTGATTGTTAGATGTTTGTTTGCCCATGTCGTGCTACATACACCCAAGCCAGTACAGAGTCCTTGTGAGCTCCGTGGAACCACGAACTATAGATCAAAAGTATTAATAAAAGAATTTATCACAAATGTGCCGTACTTGAATTAAATGCATTAAAAAGCATTGTTATTGCTGAAGTATTATTATTTCTACATAAAGTAGTGTCTCATTCTCATAGTGGACTTTGTACAAAATTGGTAAATCATAGTGGACACTAGTGGACCTCGTTCGGGAGAGTAGTAAAAAATTCTTCCCAGCGATAGATGCTGGATATGTTGAGATGTCATTTTGGACTTAATTGTTCATATGAATGGAAATTTACTTTTTTTTTGAGCTTTTAGCAAAATAGCAAAGGCCACATCATGCCAAAATTATTGAAGATTTTTTTCTTTTATATTTATAAGCATTACCTTTGTGGTTTTTAGCTGCAGTATAAGCTATTTCATTTCCCATTTGTCTTGGAGGGATTCATATGAAATAATTTAATTGTCAAATTGAAAATATCATGAGGTTGTAGCCACTTAATGGCTATATTTTGTGCCAGGGGTGCAGAATTATTGAAAAGTATTTTAGCTTTTTCATTAATTAGGGTTTTAATGGATGGCATTTTTCCTTTAGCTATGTAGTCAAGTATTGTTTAATAGAAAAATGTAAAAGAAATCACAATAATCTGATCGTCATTGGGTTTTCATTCTTAAAATTTTATCCAAACAAACCTACCTTGGAGATCTTTGCTTCTATTAAACAAATAATATTTTAATAAATATTTTGTCTACCATTCTAGTCTTTCTACTGTGCTTACGGCGGCGTCAAATGAATGATGAGAACCCAAATCTACTGTCTTTACATTTTTTAGGAAAAATTACATTTCCCATATCTCCTCCTTATGCCCCCATTAAAAATCAATAGACTTAGAGAAACTATTCCCATCATCGTAAATAGCCCAAGGATGCTAATGGAGGAATCAAATGTATCACTACTTTATTTAGTTTTCCTTTCTGGATATTTTCTTGGAATAAAGCAGCCTACGTCCAGTTTAAAATTAACTTTTTATTGTATGGCTTAATAATGCTCCTTCGCAGTCTTAATTTGTTACAGGTTGAATCTAGAAGCATTAAATATCCGTCTTCTTCCTAATTTATTTATTTACACCAAATCCAAAGATAGGCTCTCATACAAAAATGTGCCTGCCAATTTTCCATCATCAATAATAAGTTATTCAAAATACTCTGCAAGTTTAACATTTTTTTGTTTGCGGCCTCTGTTCCATGAAACACAGAGAATGTCATGTTACTAGATTTATCAAGTTTATGTAAGTTTCATGCCCTTAAGAGTTAAGAGCTTAGTTAAGAGTTTAGCTTATAATACTTTCTAATATAGTGACTTGTTTGCAAAGCTCATAAAATTTACCTATTTCAAATTTGGACACTTTCTAAAACATATAACATTTATGTTGCTGATGTGTTCTACAATGATTTTTGGCGTTATTTTATTTTGGTGTTTTACTCCACTTGTTTTTGGTGACGACATATTTTAACTGAGCAACTTGAAACCTTCATGGCCAAAAGGCAGCAAGAACCACAAACAAAAACAGAAATACTTTCCGCGGAGAAGAGAAGAAAACTATGAATTAAAACAAAACTCTTATTTTAGTTGTGGCAAGGTGTCAAACAAAAAAATATTACACATCGACATGCCTTATTATAACCTCAACAAATTTTCTTAAACTTCTAAAAAAACCAATATGTTTAAGCGCGTTAGTTTTTACAGTACAAGTGCAATACAAGAAAGTTTTATATCAGACGTATTTTATAAATCCCTTTTCTCGTCAGTATCTTGAAAACATTGCTATAATGTCCTGCGAAAAAGAATTTATATTGTCGTGATTTGCAACCAGTATACTTGACAGCTACAAGTATAAGCATTACAAACAACAAAATTTAAAAACTTCGGATCCCCATAAAAGAAACTGTGAAAATTAGCAGATATAGCTTAGATCGCAAAAGAGGCTTGAGATTTGAATATATGTGGTTACCGAGATTCTAGAACAACAAATACCAAAAACAACAAAAAGTTAAGATCAAAACGGAACTCTCAAACAAGAAACTGAAATTAGCTGTAACTTTTGAACCGTAAGAGATAGAAATTTGAAATTTGCTCAGTATATATGGTTACCTGGCTTATGCAACAGCAAATACCAAATATAGCAAAAAGTGTAAATTTAAATGTCGCCCTTTGCACAGGGCAAGATTTAATTTAAAAATTAGTTTCGCTTTTGAACTGTAGAAGATAGAGACTTATTGTTTTCACAGTATATGTAGTTTGCAGGCCTCTACAACAACAAGTACCAAAAGTTGCAAAAAGTTAAAATTTAAATGGTGTTCATACATGCGGACACCATTTATTTTGAAAATCAGCAATAGAGATAGAGGCTTGAAACTAACACCTTAGTCACCCTTTGTCTAGAACCTGCACTTTGGTACGGAACCCGTGCGAGTCAGTCTCGTACTTTGGTCAATTTATTTAATAAGTTTTTTTATACAAACTTTATAAGAAAAGAATGCAGTCCAATATAAAATATTGTTTTGCATCATAAAACAGAAAAAAAAGTCCATTTGGAAAAATACCTCTCACTTGTTGGAGAATGAACACAAAGATATGACTTTTCATTTTCAATTTATTTAAAACAGCTACCAAATGACGATGGTTAACAGTCACTAAGACTGTTAACCATCGTCATTGAGAATTTTACACACTTTGTCAAATGGCATGAACATAAAATATTTTATAACAAAAAAAAAAAAAAAAAGGAAAAGGAAACCGGATACAAAATAATCCCTAAAATACAGGAAAACAATTTTACCACGGAAACAAACAAAAAATTGAAACAGAATTAAAAATATTCACGTTATTTTTCAACCTGCAAATAAAATATTATTCAAAGTGGAGATAACAACTTAACTCAGCACTTCAGCATATGTTATTCGTTACTATTACAGAAAAAATTCTTGACGAAAACATGCTTAAGAATTTTCTAAGCATTTAAGGGGTTTAATATTTGTAATTTTTAGGTAATAAAATTTAAAAATTTTACTTTTTATTCTATCTAGCTATAGAAATAAGGCTTATGCAAAAAATTATCCCAAAAGAGTTAAAAGCTGGTATATTATAACACCACACATCATATTGTATATAAATCGAACTCATCATTTGAAAATTGTGAAAAGATAAGTACCTACTGCACTTCTACAAAAATCTTGTAGTGAGGCAAAAGGTTTATCCAATCCATCTAAAATGGGGATGATTTTCGTAGTAATCGGACCATACTGCCACAAAAATATATTTTAGGTTCTAAGTAGTATTTTATTTTGCCCTGCAATTAATATTAATAAATTTTGTTATTAATGGTATCGCAAACAGTTGCTATAAGTAAGAGAAGAGAAGGACTCTTTTGCTTTTCCGCCTGTATTGTGTTGAGAATTTTTTTTATTGCGTGAATGACTTTTAATTTGTGATTTTTAAATATCTTGTTGGATTTTTAAGGCAACAAGAGTCCTTAGTGTAACTCACTAAAAACTGTTAGCCGAGTTTTAATGAAAATTAGCTGAGATTTATAATTATATCCAACTTCATATATGTACATACATATATTACTAAATCAATACATATATAAACAAGCAGTTATGCATTGACTCAACATCAATTAATTCTTTTATTTAATTATTTATGGTATATGAATGTCAGGAAAAATAGAATTATTAAGAGGCGGAGGGAATATGTACCCTTACAATATTCTATAGGATATTTTTTTTTTTTGATATTTTTGAATGTTTGTTAATCAAATTTTTTCAATAAGTTGTTTTTGTTTTTTGAATTTTATAATTATTTTCTTAAAGACGCCAACAAATTGTTGGCGAAATATTGAAAATAAATAAATAATTGTTTAAAATAATTTTTTATAAAAAACCAAATATCAAAAGCTGAATAAATAATTTAACAATCTAAAGATCAAATAATATACATAAATATAAACCAATCAAATGAGCACGAATCATCAAGAACGAAGGATCAATTACCGTGGATCCAATGTTGAAAATTATATCGGAGGGAGAAAACTTAGTTTAGACATTGGAGAGTAGAGAGGAACAGGAGATAGCTAGAAATAGGTTAATAACTGTTATTGATAATGATTTGAATAAAATAATTTTAGCATTTAGAGATAAATTTATGATAGATTTAGTGAAACAGGCCGAAAATTTTATGAGAGATAACAGAGACATATTTATTTTGAAAGCAGATAAAGGTAATACTACTGTAGCAATATATAAGCAGGATTATGAAGAAAGACTTGACAGTATTGTAGGAGATACTTCTAAGACTGTAAATTAACAAGGCTCCCACAGGCAGATTACAGAAGATAAATAATAGTTGGGTAGATGAACTATTTAAAAAAGAAATTTCAGCTAGTAATTAAAGGAATAGAATAAAGACAAACATAGCTAATGCGCCTCGATTATATGGTTTGCTGAAAATTCATAAGCCAGATTTTCCTATGAGGCCCATTTGCTCATTTATTAATTCACCTTCATATGAACTTTGTAAATATATTGTTAATATTTTAAGCAAAATCACTGAGAATTCCATTTATAATTTTAAGAATTTTTTACAATTTAAAGACCGAATTAAGGACCAGGCTATAGGGAATAATGAGAGATTGATTTCTTTTGATGTAGTTTCTTTATTTCCTAGTAAACCAGTCAATTTAGCAATAGCTACGATAGAAGAAAAATTGCATATAATAGCACAGCATACAGGAATTGATAAGGATTTATTTTTACGTATTTTGAAATTTCGTATAGAAGACAATAGGTATTTTAAATATAATAGTAGAATATATACACAGATAGAAGGACTACCAATGGGATCTCCAGCGTCTCCAATAATTGCGGACATTGTGATGGAGAAGTTAATAGATATTACTATAGAAAAATTATATGTGAAGTCAAGAATAATGACAAAATATGTAGATGACCTATTTTGTATGACATACGCTTTCTTTTAAATCGAACTTAAAAGTAAATAAGTCCGATTTTTAAAACTATTTCTGTTTGGACATTATAAATTTTTCCAAAGCAGCAGCTAATGTATCCGTGGACTTATGACGATTTGACAAATGACAGTGTCCAGATCCGGAGGCAAGAAAAAAGTAAGGTATTTACTAACCAACCCTAAATCAAATAAACAAATTTTCATTACCTTCGTTACATTTTGACTTGAAAACATTACTTAACACAATAGCTGTTGACTTCGTAGTGCAGTACATCTTTTGTCTACTCAATTGTGAAGTCCGAAGCAGTGCATCGCTAAAAGGGAATTTTTTAGTTTTTCTAATATAGTATGCAATACATCACAGAAATAATCTAAAGCTCAAAACCCTAAAAGACAAATTCAATTGAAGTAGAAATACTTTTTATTAATGTTCTTTTTTTCTAAGCACACTTGTTTTTTTTTTCTTTTTTCTTTTAGTTGTTAGTTCTACCTTGGAACAAATAGCATTAAATGCAAAGCATTCACAGTTTACGAAAACTAAATTCTCACAATTGTTTAGAAATAAACAAAGTTTACATTTTTGCTTAAAGATGGAAAATGGTCAATGTGGATAAAGCAGCATTTTAAGCATATTCAAATAAACCAAAATTTATATGGCGCAAAAGCAATACAAAGTACTTGCGAGGTATTATAAAAAAATATTATTTTTATATTTTATGTTGGTTTTTCATTTTCGATTTAAAAAGGAGTTTTCTTTACAGAGAACCAGCAAATGGATTTTTATTGCACTTTTAAAGCGTAGAGATTTAAGTGAATAATAAAATCCAGCAAAATAAGAATTATCAGAAAAAACTACAATAAGTGCGTTAAATGTCACAAATTTAAAATGCAGTAGTTGAGAATAGTATTTTAAATGTTTGAGCCTTAAGGTCACTTGTTTTTTTATAAGTGTTTATTGAATTCAATATTTCGATATCACAAAAAAAAAAAACAATTTATACTGACAATTTTGAAATTGTTAAAAAGAAAAGGTTTTTGAAAAAACATCGAAACATTCCTGAAGAAGATATCCATTGTGATATCGAAATATTGAATTCAATAAACACTTATAAAAAAACAAGTGACCTTAAGGATCAAACAATTAAAATACTAAACAATAAAGGTCGAAGGATTAGCATCAAAAATGTAGTTGAGAATATATATAGCAATATATAATAGACAGGGATAAACACTTGTTCTTGCCACCTATAAGAATTAAAATGCAGGTTTGTGGGCACATAGAACTCTTAAAAAGAAGCTACGCACTAGCAAAAAAAAATGTATATAGGCCTTAAAACAATCACCGAGCATGTAACATGCAACTGTTTATTATAAATTAGTTTTTATATACATACATATTTGCTGCAAATATGGAATATATCATAATAATGAAAATCACACTTTTTCATATGGCAGCTTTAGGTTTCCAAGCAAATTTCTTTTTGATGAGTGAGCTGCAAGCATGACTCTTCTTAGTGAAAAAGTTTTTGCACGGAAAATAAGTTTTTTCATACCAAATGAATAATAAATCCAGCCTCCGACATATGAACAAAAAAGCTTTGCTTTCTGCAAGAGAGGTTTTATTGCGCTAAAATAAATTTGCTTAGAGCGAATACTCCAAACAACTTTATTAAATATAAAATTACTCAAAATGTGTAAATATATTGTGGTTTAGGCAAAGAGGGAAATAAAACAAGGAGTTAGTTAAATTTTCCTTTCAACGTAGGGGCTTATTAACATTAATCACCTTTGGATTTTTGTTGGTTAAAAAACAATTAGATTGATAGGAACTAATATTTATGCAGCTCTTGTTAACGTTGATAGTTGATCCAGAGTGACGATGTAAGTTTTTGATTTCAATGAAGAAAATTTGGTTTTCTAGAAAAGCTGCGCTTTGCGTATGAAATTTTCCATTTGTCAACTCTAGCAACATTTAGTACAAGAGTGATGTATATTCACAATTTGCAATTCAAAACAAGTAAACAAAATTCAAAAGTTAACGGACTGTAATGTTTAAAGTGTAGACAATATAAAATATAATTACTGATATTTCATTCAAGTTTCATTTAAATTCATATATGTATGTATATAAAATGTATAATTGTCCAAATTAATTTGGAGAACATACATATATTAACTAATTTCTGAGCTAAATAACACTAAAGCTCTGACATTTTGCCTTGCTAAGGAATATGTTTTAGAAAACTAATTTTTTCATGTGTAAAATATGTGTCTTCTTCATTTGCATATTGTATGTAAGAAATGTAGCAAAAAATGTTAGGTTTTGCTTGCCTTAAACGAAAAATATTTATTTTCAGTTGAAGGAAGCAAATCAAAGAACATTAAATTTAATATGATATTTTAGCGAAAACTGATATATTTTCATTTCACAAGCAACATCCAGATCCTGTTTGAGTTATTAGGTAAATAAAATATTATTATTTTCTCAAAACTCTCATATTTCAGAGGTTGTTCAACAAATTTTATGTTTCATGAACAAAAATGAAGAAAATATGTGCTTTTGTATTTATATACCTATATATTATTGCCATGTTTACAAAAGCTTTCAATTTAAAATGGTTTTTTTAAGCTGAAATGCTTTTAGGGATTTCCTTCTTATATTACTTTTGAGATATATAGTTGTAATGCGCGTACAACCCAAACTTTGCATATGTAAATTTTCGAGTTCTTGCGGTTAGACATGTCAATGAAAAACCAAATAATTATCTGTTTGATGTTTTTGTGCAGGGTATATTCCATGTAGGCAATATATTGTTGTCATATAAACAAACGCTTTTTATTATTACTCACATAAAAAACTATATATGCATCTTACATACTTCAGGGTAAAAAAGTTTTAAATACTTATAATGACATAGCAACAAGACCAACATACAATTCCGAAAATTCATATTAAGGTAGCTTTATTTTTACTGTATGACTTCCTACTAAATGAGTGATGGCAAAGCAAAATTTAAAAAATGCAAAGTAATTAGATAATTTTTTCAACTTGACTGTTCACTGACCCTGTAGTAGAATCGATTGACACAAGCGAAACCACTTGTAAAAGTTTTTTAACATCAGTTTGCTTTTTGCTGGCTACTTTTAAGGCTAAAATTCCGCGTGAAGTAAATTTACTTTCACTAAAATTAGTACAGATTTTTACAAACTTCTGTTTCTTAAACCTAAAGAATGAACTTTAAATTTACTTTAATATTTTAGAGTTATGTTCTGTTAAAAATAAAATTTAGTTTTGAATTTAATACACACTTATTAAGAGCAATACCGAATGCGTATGCTAATAGAAAGAGCAATTTCACTTCTATGCAATAACCGCATTTGAACCGCTAAAAACCTTGCCTTTGACGAACATTTGTTGCAAAGCAGAGCATATAAAAAAATCATTTCCTAATATCTTAATATTTTTAATTGCTTTACGCACTTTATTTCAAATAATAGTTGAACTTTTCATTACATAAAAAAATAATAATTTTCTGACAACTAAAAAGTACATGCAGGGTACATTAGTGATTTAAAAGCTTGCATCTGAAACTCATTAATTTCTATAAGTAAATAAACAGCCTTGTGTACTAAAACCACGTAAATCGTATGATAGTAATAGGTTATTGGTATGTAGGGTCTTGAGAAAACGTATTGAGAATATTTTGTCTAACGATCTTGAAAATCAGTGTCACAATACCGTCTTTTTACTTTAGTATACATATATAACACAGTTTTATTAAATCTCGAATTTATTTTAGCTATAGGTGTAGTGTTACACGGAGGACATGTCTGTACATACCATTCACCATATTCATCAGATTCTGCTGTGTGTAATGAAATCGGATTACTGAAATTTTATACTAAGAGTAGAGTTCAGCTTTATTTAATACTTAGGTATTCAGAAACGGTGAAAATAAGAACATAACATATTTTAACAATAACATCTTTTATTTATAGTTTTGACTAGCTTTACTTAGCTTTGATTTGGTTGTTACATGATATTACTATCATACCTTATCGCCGTATAAATATATGTATATGGGTATTTCCATGAAATGGTCCACCGTTAGTTAAAAAATCAAAACGCTCGCACAATTTTTTTAAGCACAGAAAATTGAAAAAAAAAACTATTGACATTTTATTATGTAAAAAAAAAATTTTAACTTATAATAATTTTAAATGATGGTAAAAACTTCTGAAAATATATGTTAAATTACAAAAATATGTATGAAGGTTAAAAGTGTCACGTGCGTAATCAAAAATTTTTTTTTTTCTTAGCCAACCCATGCACACTTGTTTTTGAACAAACCATGATTATAAAGGTCCATTAATAACCTTTATAAAAACATTTTTTCCGAAATAAAAATCTTCTACAATTCGCCTACTTTTGCAATATTTCATGCTGCTTTAAAAGGCACTTACGTTTTTTGTCACGTGCGTAAGTCAACTTTGATCGCATGGAACTTGGGTACCCAGTGCTCAATTTTCCAATATATATACTTCTTGGAAGGAACTCATCACATTAAATGTGACAATGGCAAAATTCCATTCAAAAATTCCAACCCATTTATATTTTTATAATATTCAAAACAATTAAACGTGTAACTTAATTTAAGAGAGTCGAATTAGGTTATACTCTGAATTCTCTCTCTTTATTGTTGATAGATGGTTTTACTATGGTTCATTGATAACAGGATCATTCATAAAAATCTCGAATTATAGTCACTGTTTTTGCATGTTAATTGAGTCACTTCATAATTAAGTTTCATTAATGATGATTCCCCTCACGTCTTTGATTTAAGTAAAACTCTTCATCATTGCAGTTTTCATTCACATTTATTGCAGTTATTAATAACTGTAGTAAATATTTCTTAAACGTTTAACTTAGTTTTTATAAATGCACATGTTTCATTCTATAGTGAGCACATATTCATTTATCCAAAATTGTTTGTGATAAATTATAATTCCTCCTTAGGTTTAAAGGGGTCACAACTTTTATAATAATTCATGATTTAATAACAATTCATATTAGTTCATGTTCATTCGAATTTTATTTATTTGGGCTCTCGCCAGTTTTTGAATTCTTCTAAATGAAATTTTAATTCTTATTTTATTTTTTATATTTAAATTTATAGCCTTCAATTCACAAAATAATTTAAGTTCTGAATAATAACAATAACTTCTATGAAGTGCAAACTTAACTCTTGAACAACATTGACTTCTATGAAGTATAACGCGTTGATTTGCTTTTTTTAATTCAAAAGAATTATACCTACTATGTAGGCCTGTTACTAAATGGTAACTGCACTAAAATAAAAATTCAATATTTTAGAGAAACCAAGAACTTCTCTCACTTCTTCTTTACGCTTACGAAAGAGGGGGAGAAAAAAATATATATATATATGTATGTGGTATTGACCAGTAATGCTAAGTCAGCGACATTTCTAGCTGATGATAATGCGTTGCAAAACGAATATTAACTTGTACAAATGTTACGTGCGTAACCATGGAAACACCCATATGCTGATTAACTTTTAAAACATCTCTCAAGTTTTTGCTTATACCTGAAATTAAATTTGAGTGTTCGACTTAATTATGTGATTTTACTAGACTAGGATGCAAATTTAATTAGGCCGTAGCATGAGTTCTAGGTGTGAGTTCTCAAAATGCTGATACCAGTATATATTTTTTAAGTCCTCCTCAGAACAGTTTGTTTGCAGATCAAGGCTATTTCGTTTTGTTGTACATCGTTCTAGTAAGTGAAATAACATGACGTATGAGTAATAAAGAGTTGACATAAAAAATCAAGTACACGCGGTGCTGGCACAGAGTACACAGAGATGTTAAAAGTAACATTTGAAAATGGCTCAAATCAACTTCTAGACAGATTGTGTAAATCTGTCTGTAAACAAAACAAAAAATAGCACGTTTTTATGAACAACCACCACCGAAACAGCAAAAATTTTATAATTTAAAGTAAATTAAAAGTAAAAAATTAGTAAAAAGTGGTCAACTAAAAATCTTCATTGACTTAGGATTTGATAATACGTATTTGAGTGTTTGGAAATTGTTTACGAAGAGCATGTATTTTTTCCTCACAAAACCACCACTACAAAGTAAAATTAAAACACTGTCCCTAAAGTCACGGAAACCGAACATAATTAAATATTGCTTTACACATTATAAACAGTGAATACTATAAAGTTTTATATTATAAAAAACCATTTAATATACTTTTTAAACATTCATAAATTTGTAATAAGAAAAACCACCACTTTTTCTGTAGAAAATGCCTTTTCTTTTGTTTTGACTACAAGTTCTCGAACGATTGTGAAAACGAGACGCACAGAGCTTTGCGCTGACTTGCTATCTCATTCTGGTCGCGTTTCATCTCTGTGTACTTTGTGGTGTTGGGCAAAATGCATGCTTTGGTGTATTTAAAATACAAAATATATGAAAGTTGTGTATTTAATATACAAAATACAAATACGTTTTCTCCACGTATTTAAAATATAAAATATAAAATACTGCATTCTAAAAGCAAGTATTTGAAATACAAAATGCTCAAGCGCTTAGTATTTAAAATACAAAATACAAATACATTCATGAGACGTATTTAAAATACAAATACAAAATGCGTGTTTGTATTTTAAATGCGTATTTCAAATACTGTTCCACCCTGAGTACACGCAAAGTACTTATGATTTCGCAGAAATTATTGTAATGGTATATAACTTGTAATGTTGGGAATATCAATATTTAATATATGTGAATATGAATATTTTAATGTTCGCCGAACTCGAATATTCAATCGAAGACCCAGCGCCACCTAACATTAAAAACGTGATTGGAAAAATCTAAAAAAATTACTAGATTTCTAAGACTATTCGATGTGATTTTGCGTTGAACTCGCTATCTAGTAACCGATGGTAACTCGTTGTATAAAAGGTTGCAAAGAAAAGTAATAGAGTTGCAAAATGAAAATTTTTTTTACTGTGTTAAAGGTTTGTTTGAATATTTCTGCTTCTCATTTTGTTCATGGGATTTTTGGAATAGGTAATTAGGTTTCAAGCATTCTTTTGAAACTACTGATAAGTTGATTAACATCAGTAAAATATTGGCGGCATATAAACGACTAAAAAATACAAAAACATTTGAAAGGTGCATATTTGGACGAGAATTCATTTTACATTTTAATTTGTTTTAATATTTTTTGGGAAGGAAAAATTGTGTGCGCTTTTCAAATATGGTACATAGATCTTCGAATCAGAAATCAATAAATGTGATATATCTTTCCAAATTGGCTTGAAAAAGTCTACTGTGTTCTAAGTGTGTGTGTGATACCATTTTGTTTTAAAAATATATAGCAAAATTATTTTTAGAAATCCTGGTTTCACTCTGAATATGAAAGCTTAAGCAAAAAAGCTTAACTGTTTTTTGAGATATTTTCTTTTTAATTGACTTATATATTTAAAGCATTGCATTCTCGTAAAAGATGCATTACCTGTTTTAAAGGTTCTTTAATAGTTGAACACCCTAAAAAATTTCTTAGAAATAACAACATGTTTTAAAAAGTGCAAACTACCACTTAGAAAATGGTAGGCGTTCGACACTCGCACATGTGCATGACGCTGAAAAATTTATGTTTTGAGTTTTATTTCTGAACTTTGCACAACAAAAGGCTGTAGGTACCTGCTAGTTTATAAAAGCTTACATTTGTGTTTTTATGATTACAGTTTGTTTTTGCAATTTATTTTAAGTATAGCTATACGATTTTGCAAGAAACGAAGCGAAAAAAATGTTCTTATTGCATGCTTAAGAAAGCATAAAGCGTACAAAATAAAATAAGTTAAGTTTGTAATAATTTATAACAAGCCTTTTCGTGTAAACTGACTATAATGGTTAAGTTTCAGAGTTGACACCAGATATGAGCACACACAGCCGCACACATATTTGTTAAGAAAAAAAAAATAAGCGAGCGTGTTTGCGAAAGTTCTTTTAATAAACTTAAATGGTAGCGATTTCCTTGAGTTAGTACAAGTACTTATTTACAAAAATGTTTAATATATGACTAAAATAGTTTTATTGAAAAGTTGAAAACGTAATGTGACTTAAGCCATTAATTTAAGCAAAAGGTTTCATTTAAAATCTATATTTTGACATTTAGCGCTACACTTATTTTTTCTTTTGCATAACGTACATTTCTGTACTTGTATGACAACATAAAAAACAAATTTCAGATAAATTATGAAATACAAAAAATAGTAACAATAATACTAAAATAACAAAATATTTACGGTATTCAAAGGGTCGTCCTAAAGTCAGAAGTCTTAAAATAATAGCACGAAAATATATGACTGTGAGCAACCTGTCATAAAGTGGTGCGCTATTTAAAATATGAGTCAGCTGTTAAAAAAAAAAAATGCCATTGAAATATTTTTGTTCATAATGCCAAAATAAGTGAAAAAACTAGCTATTAGATGTTTTGATAGCTGATTCAAGTAAATTTGAAACCAAATATGTCCATATTTACGAACATATACATGTGTATATATTTTAAAGCATTTATTTCTAAAATGATATTAAAGTGAATAGATACATTTATTCAAACAAAAACAGCTGGCGCCGGTTGAACGGAGTCGATTCATGTTTTGGACGGCGGCCAGTACACAAGCGTTTGTGGGCTGCCAGTCTTTTAAGATTAGTATCTCATTTTTAGGTGAAATGCATGGACATGGATTTTGATATAAATATCTGCGAAACACACACATGCGTACATTCGTATCGCACACAAACATATTTAGTCCACACTATCACACTTTGTGAGCACGCATTTCATTTTTACCATATCGTACGACTGAGTAGGATAGTAAAACAAGGCCTTCAGCTATTAAACAAATGCATTCTTGTTTGGGTACATACATACATATAAGCCTTATATCTTGTTCATACATGTATTTCTAATTGAGATAATATTCAGTTTATTGACATAATATTTTTTGCGTTCATACATACAAATATTGCGCTAACTCAATTAGTATTTGACAGCTGAAAAAAGTTGTTGTTTTTGTTTTGGTAGTGAGAAAAAAATAGTGAAAAATATTTTCCAATAAGAAAAATGGAAGAAAAACTGCCTTTTATTAAAAAGATTTTAGTGTTGTACAATAAAAATATGGAACTTGTACAAGTAGTGCGTTCATGTTATGACTCCAAAGCGGCAATAATGAAAAGAAAGACAAATAAAAATTTGGAAATGCTGCAATGTTTAAAAATTTTTATGTTTTTATTTTTTTATTTTTATTTTTTATTATTTTGTTTTGCTTGCTTTTGTTTACATTTATCACGTCATTCATTTCGCATTGTATACTTTTTCTTATTAAACATATCTTTTACAGTGTTGTGTTCCATCTTTTTCTCAATATTCAAAGCAATTTAGAGTTTATTGAGCAATAACTTAATTGACTTTTTGTATGGAATATTGAGCTCAATAATGGACTTTATTGCGATTACCTCAATAAAGGCGCATGTATGAACATGGTATTATGAGCATATAAGGGGTTTTTTGTGTATATATAAAATATTTTTTTAGAATATAATTTGCGGCAGGTAAAGAATATCTGTTAACTTATGACGAATCACTAAACACCGTCGATGAAGTCTTATTAATTTATGACTATTTTTGTTTGCAGCACAACAACAGTTTTTTTAAACTATCATAAAATGTTAGCACTCTCTGACATTATGACACAATATGAGACCGTTTGAATACCGAAATTATATTGGTACCAGTAATATGACATCCGCAATTAACTTTTTTAATGACTGACATTAATTTTGAGATGAACACGGCAGTGTTTGTTTATGAACTGAATAAATACTCAAATATATTCGCTCCTAAAATACATGTTTGTTTTTTATAATATACATACATATATGTTTTTTTTTCACCCAAAATCTCTTTAAAATTTACATTACCTTATATCATAGTTCATCGCCATAGACTTTTAATATATTCTTTCATGATAATATTTTAATTTTCATCTAATTACATTTCACAAGTCAAGGGAAGACAAATGAACGGCCAGAGCAGAATCCAGATTGAAATGGAATACATCAATTGCATTATAAAGCTATATGCTGGTTTCAGTTGTTTGGTTTGAGAGATAAGTATATTGCAATTTACTGGTTTCAACATCTCACTACTTATATTCTGCAAGAACTAGTTACCGACTGTAATTGTTATGTGTATACATTTCCATTTGCAATTGCTTAAATTTTAGTTTTCGACCCCTAATGTATATAGATTGTGGATTCATATCAACTGAAAAGTCGTTTAGGCGATAGTAGGCTGTTGAAACCAAGTATTTTAATAAAAAACTACTTTTATATGCTGTTCACATATGCCTTTTTAATTGAAACAATATTCAGTTAATTGGCAATATCCTTTTGGTGTTCATACATACTTAATATTGCTACGACAATTAGCATTTGGCAGGTGAAAAAGTTATTGTTTACATTCGGTTATTTTGTAAAGGGTGTTTTTTCGATGTATAGAACTATAAGTTGGCATTACTGTTCAAGATGGCGACCAATTTAACAGGTGTCAAGTGATCTATTCTCAGTTTGGTTTGGCAATATGTAAGTTATTTTTGTCGTATTAAAGTTTTATAGGAAATAGAAAATTTCAGTTTTTTTTCTAATAATTTATTTCAATTCAAAAAAATATTTTTATATGCTAATTTTGTTTTCCTTAAAGAACTTTTATAATTTTCACAACGTTTTTAAAGAATTCATATTCAGAATTTAACTTATAAATTAACTTTTTACTTTTTAATTTTAGAGTTCCGTCAATATATTTTTAATTAGAATATTGAGTAAAATTTTTAATGTTGTCTTACAAATAATTTACAATTTATTTTAATGTTTTTATTAATTTTACTTCCAATAGTTTCTACACTTTTAGATTTATAATGTTTTAATTTATCTACTATGTAGAACTTGAATTAATCTTTAGTTTAATGTTTTAGTATGAAATATGTTTTAATTTTTTTTTTAAACTATTTTTTTTTTTTATTAATTTAATTTTTTAATGAATGAATGCCTGTAACCGTCCCTAAGGGAACGGAGTACAGATCGCACTGAAAAAATTTTACAACCAAAAATATGAATTAAACATTCTTACTACTAATTGACAGAAAGAAAAATCAAAAAGAAAACAAATTTACAATTACTTTGCATAGTGACAAAGAAAATGAGAGAAAAATTATATTTTACAATCTCCTTCGCAGAAAGAGGGGAAGATCAATTAAATAATTTTACAATTTATATGAATAGCGGTAAAGGGACATGAATGAATGAAAAGATGAATAAGAAACTTACAATTGCTTAGTAACATGAAAGAATGAAAAGATCAATGAGAAATTTACAATTGCTTAGTAACAATTAAAAGTATGAATGAAAAAGGATTGAAAAATATTTTACTTCAAAACGTTAAGCAAAAGAGAGTATGTCAATTCTCTGAAAAAATTTGAGTTATTAACCCGTTCGTTAACTTGTACATCATGAATAAACTCACGCGTGAACAGGGCTTGCAAATAGTGCAATTTTATTTTGAAAATAATGGTGCTGTGCAGAATACGTATCGCGCACAATTTTGTTGAGTGATGAAGCATACTTCTGGTTGAATGGCAACGTCAACAAACAAAACTGGAGCATTTGGAGTGAAGCTAATCCTCAAGTGCATGTCGAAACACCGTTACATCCACAAAAACTGACTGTTTGGTGAGCTTTATGGGCTGGTGGAATCATTGGTCCGTACTTCTTCAAAAACGATGATGGCCAGAAAGTTACAGTCAATGGTGATCGATATAGAGCCATGATTACTTACTTTTTCATTCCTGAATTGAATAACCATGATGTCCAGGAGATGTGATTTCAACAAGACTGCGCAACATGCTTGTGCAACAAACGCTTGACCATTTGGAAGACAACATTCGCTGTGTTATTGCCGATATACGGCCAGAAATGTTGGAAAAAGTCATCGAAAATTGGAAGTCCAGATTGGACTACATCCGCGCCAGCCGTGGCGGTCATATACCAGAAGTCATACATATTTAAAATGTAATGCCACAAGATTATCTTTCGGATAAGTAAAATTCATGCCAATCAAATAATCCATCGTTGTTTTATTGCAACTTAAAGTTGTATACATCGAAAAAAAACACTCCTTATCATAAAAAATTAAAAAAAAAATTTGTTTTTTGTTTATTTATTTTGTTGACATTTGATTAGTAAAATTTTCACAAGGAGTGTTCAATATGTACTGTTATTGTAAAAGCTTGTTCATTTGGTACTGTTAATACAAATCTAACAGTGTTGCATTATAAATTTTACTCATTATTGAAACAATTATCTCTTAATTGCCAATAAGCTAATTGTTATTTTTATATGAAAATTTTGTCTCAATAATGGCTTTAATTGTTATAATTTGAATATTGCTGCATGTATGAACCGGATATTACTCCAAAAACGTAGTTTGATTGCAACTATTTGCTTATTGTGCCACACATTTGCTATTGAAATTCCGCAAAATCGATTTATGGAGAAAAAAAAATACATATTATGTGTGAAATTTTTAATTTTTTTTTTGCTTTAAGGTTAGGATAATCACCTTTAAATATTTCCCATGGCCAAAGAATAAATATTTTAGACAGTGAACCATATATAACCGAGATACAGCCATAATCAATTTTTCTAGAAGTTGGGCAGTTACTCGACCTGGAACAGTTCTTAGAGTAAATGACCAGACGCTATAACAGGAAATGATAGCTTTGATATAAAGGTAAAAGATTTTGATATCAGTTCATATATAACAGAGAACTTAAACAAGTTTTATTTCAAAAACTCTGTTTAGAATATGTTAAGCTTGTTTAAAGGCCAAAAATTAAAACCTTCGCCAATGATCCGTTTAAAGCCGAGACACAGTGAAAACAAATATCAAGAGTTCGGGACTATATTCAACCTGAAACAATTACTTATGCAAAGAAGCTAACTCTAAAATGAAACAAGCTTACATTTAGGTAAAAAATAATAAAAATGCCTTACAGCGCTCTAAACTAGGTTTTCCCTGGCTTAACGTCCAAATGAAAACTGGTAATAGGTCAAGTTGTGACTGCTTCCAAAAAAAATTATAAAAAATCTATGTTGCGTAGTTTAAAAAAAAAAATCATCCGGTTATGATCTTTATGGTTCCGTGATCAGAAATGTTAAATTCCAAATTTTTTTGGAACGAAGTTCCTTAACGCGGCTTGCTGGTAGAGCAAATTATTAGATATCGTAGCGGAAGCGTGTGAGTTGTTTATATGTATTGGTGTATCTTTCGACAAACATTTGTGTATGATGGGCGGCAGTAGCGAAACTATTTGGCAGCAGCGGAGACACCTACCAATAAATAATATTCATTAGTTGTGAAAACGGACGCTATTAGTTGCTAGATGTCGCTAAAGTAAAGTATGTCACAACAAAACACAGCAATATTGAAAAATTGACCAAATTGCATTTCTTCGGTTTGTAGCAGATTGAAAAAAAAAAAAAATACTGCATGTATCAAAAGTAAAAAAAATAGAACGTTCCAAAAATTTAAAGAAGCATATACGATTTCAAAAACAACACAATATAAAACGTACAGATTTCACCTTGCATTACATTCGAAGATGAAGATAAAACGTAAGAAACTTCGTTCCTAGAGGGGGTCCCCCGACCGCATTTATTTTTTTTTTTTCATCAACAATGTCTTCAGTTATATTTCTGCTATCTGTATAAAAAAATTTCGGCTGTACTTACCAAATTCGCAAAGAAAATCTCACATTTTGCGATTTTTTGCACTCAAAATTGAAAAAACTCCTGAAGTCGTACTGAAAAAAACTTGCACTAGATCCTTCGGCAAGTTCAACCAAAACTTGAGCAAATTAGTCCCAAATTCAAAAACGTATAGCATTCGGTGCACTTTGTTCTTCAAACTACGAGAGAAAAAATTAATTTTAATAATAAAATAAAAATAATTAAAGGCCCAAATAGGTACTACGACATTGGTCCATATACATATCCGATATAGAGCGAAAATTATTTTCTTAAGAATTACCCCTACGCGCTAGCTGGCGTTTTCTGTATACAGTATCTTAAATTTTTATTATTTGACTTTTTTCCACTAATTTAAATAATATTACAGAATTTGTACCAAAAAACTATTTTTCAACAGGCTCACGTCACATAACCGATATTGTTATAAAATATATGCATCTTATTGGGTCGTAGACTAAAATTTGAGGAAGTTACAAACGGAAAAGCAAACTTATATAGATATATTTCACACTTGTTGTGAAGGGTATAAAAATGGAAGTAAAGTTAATTTTAAGTACTTTGGAAAACTGCAGCTTAACTGGGTTATACAATAACAAAAGTTCATCTGCCCTTAAATACTCCTTCAATGTGCGTTACTGATGCAATTCACCAAAACCAGCAAAGAAAACAAATTTATTTCATGATTATCAACTGCTCTAAAAATGTTTACAAATGAACTCAGTGTTGTGCTAAAATTTGACTAGTTTTTATTGACTGCACTAACGCTACATAAGTGTTAATTTTAGCTAAGACCCGTTTGAGTACATGTGACTTCTCCAAACATATTTTAATTCAAATTAAAACATATTTTAATTCAAATGGGAATTGAAAATTCAAATTACTATAAGAATTGCAAAGCAATGCTGTTTAAAAACAGTGAGCAGTTAGTCATGACTTGGGTTCGAAGCTAGTTAGGTGCAGATTATGAGAAACAGTCGTGTTGTTTACCTCAGCCAATCAACCTTCAACTTGTTTTTTGTCTTCTTTTAAACTGCTTGTCACTGCAGTTTCATCGCAACAAAAATCTTTCTCAGTTTTGAGCAAGTAGAGTGAACTTAGTTGCAAGTCACCCAGTTCAACTATAAACTTAAATTAATACTTACGTATAATATCTTTAGCGCACTGGCCAATTTTGGTGCTGAGAGAACATAAAGTAAACATACTAAGATCCTCAGAAAAATAAGGTAAAATTAAAAGTTGACCAAAAAGATAGACGAACAAAGTCAGTATTGAAGAGATCAGGTAACGGGATAGCTACATGCTGCTGCTTGAAAACGAAATGTAATTTACAGCCACGCCTTAATAACGCCTTTACAATGCATAACCACATAAGGCGATAAGTATCATGTGTGTATGTGTTACAACGTAGAACTTGCCTTTGTTTTATGAAAAATCAAACCCATAAGGAAAAGGATAAAATTTTGACATGAAACTACAAGTATACATCTAAAATGCCACTCTCATCAACAGCCGGCGATGGCTCAGTGATAGTGTTAGCTGCTTATCAATCTGCATGTTGCTGGTTCGAACCCGTCTTGCTTCTTATGCTCCTTTTGCTTTTTTTGTTTTTTATTTTGTTACAAAACAATATATGTGGTAAAAAATTTGAAATTTTTTTTTTTTTGCTATATCTCAGTAATTATAAGTCCGATTTTGCTTATTTTCAATCCCCATGCAGAGGGGACACTTATAAAACGCTTAAAGCAAGATTTGGGTCAAGAAGTTTTCTGGTGGCTTCGCAAGCGTTGCCCGAAAGGAGGTATTTTATGACAAATCGGTATATACCCTCTTGCCAAAGGGTATAAAAGGAAATATCATGAAAAAAAAATATTTTATGTTTGTTTTATTTACGTTTACTTTTGAAACCTCAAAATGGATAGCGCGTTATAGTTCTAAATGTAGTGTGCTTTAACATTAGTAGTGTGCTTTAACATTAATAATGCTTATTCATTAATGTATTTACTAAGCATTTGTAGGCATTGTGCAGAAATTATGTTTAGCAGAGCGGCAAAAAACTTATAAGATCTACTTTAAAATGTTTGTTTATATACAATAGATGTATGTGAAAAATTAAAAAAAAATATAATATGGATATGGTCGTATCTAGTGGGTATAGCATATTAAATGAGAACAAAATTAAGCAAATAGTTATTTATAATGTATCCGAAATCCGTTTATTTTGTGTGCAAATGCTTATTAAAACATGGTTGTAACGGAACTAAGATAAGGAAAGAGCCAAGTTAGTTTCGGTTAGGCATGAAAATTATTTATTATCGATTATGGTACACAAAAAATAATGGTGTCGCTGCAAATTCCGGTTTTTCGCAGCAATATGTGATATTCTAAGTCTGCTGCTAAATGAGTTCCAATGGCAAATGAACCATTTTCTGCAAAATAATGAATAAGTGTCCAGTTTTACATTGCAGGTCAGTAAGAAAGCTAACGAGTAGGATGGGAGATAGAAATTGTAGATATAACATGAAAATCAAAAAGAGTTCAAGGCCTGTCTGCCACTGTCATAAGTCGACTAAGTTTCTTGTTTGTAAACGCCAATTACCGCTTGAAAATCTAATGCACAAGCTTATATGCTTTAGCAATTCGATGTAGTTTCGTTTAGTTGCTCGTTTTAATAATTTATTTGACGAATTAGCCTTTTGATTTCTTTCTAGCATTTTTGACAGCAAATATAGATAAATATGTATGTAAACAATTGTTATCCGTTTCTTATTGTAGGGTCTTTTCTCACGGGTGCAAAGTATGTATCTTGCTGAAGGAGTGCATCTTAGTAATCTTCTTAAATGTAATTGGAGATGCTAGATGCACGCGTCACGAGGGTCTTTGCGAAATCTCCAACAAACTGAAATCGGTATTACTCAGACAAGGGCCAAAGGATGACTTTTTGAGGTTGCCTTGTCCAATCACTGTCTAAGGAGCATTCTTCATATGAAAGCTAGTGGCATGGTAGAGAGCCTTGTAAGGAACATAGCTCTTTAGGCTCATATTAGAGGATCCAAGTCGTCCAGCGGTGTTGTTGCCTTGCAATTTTTAATATTTCTGATAAGCTAGAGCTGCGTTATCTTTGGGGTTGACATAATCATCTTGTTTTAAACGTTTACTGTCAACGTTAATATAAACTACAACATATTTTAAGGATTTGCATTCCAGCAGAGCTTACAGAGATTAAAATTTTTAGTGAGGTTGCACGTCGACCAGTTTTCGGGGTAATGGTGGACCTTTTCCACTGCACCACGTGGCTTGATCAAGAGTTACGTAAGGGTTCATAGCCGCGTGCTGACGTAATTCATTCTACAATTTGTAGTCATTACCTGTCTCCTTACAAGCCAACAATAGTGAGATAGAAAATCATCCTTCGTGGTTGGCTTGACTTTAATATCAAGGGATCAACTAATTTGCACATATTTTTTTAATCCATTTTCCCTATTGATTTACTTCTTTTAAGTGCATATTAAAAATATATTTCTAGTCTGGCTTAACTACCTAAATTGTACATCAATTTGAAGATTTTTTCTAATACAAGCTTTTTACTAATTCTGGTCCAAAAATGAACCTTTTCAAAAAATATTTGCTGTATTTTTCAGCTGTCTTTTTTGAAAAGGTTCATTTTTGGACCTGAATTAATACATTTCAATTGGCTCTTAAAGCAAATAAATAATTAAGTTAACAAGCTTTTTACTATATTATAAATATATAGTTAGAACGTTTGCGCATTTGTGTGTGTACTCCAATTATTAAGTTTTTATTGATCAAACAAATAAACCCAGAGTTGCGGGCCCAAAAATCTAGAATAGTCGAATATTATTTAAAAATTTCTTTTGATTTATGAGAGAAAATATTATAGGAATGATATTCGTTTTCGGCTCCTTTTTAAGTCGTTTTAAAAGAACATTAATTTAGCTGGTGTGACTCCTTAAAAATTTTAAAAATCCAACATTCATACATAAATTCATTTGAAACCATTGTGAATGTTGTGGTTTTGACCATTTGAACAAATTTGTTGTTCAGCAATTGATTTATGGCATTGCAATTTTGAAATTCTTCTTTCCTCATGCGACATTGCAAAACCATAATGCGACAGCAAAAATACTTACATATTTGTACGCAGCCACACAAAATGTGCAAGGAAACTGAACAAACGCCAATAATAAGAGCCCTGGCGACAATGTACACAATTATGGCAATGAAAACAATGCCGAAAATACTAATAAATATAATTTAGATGACAATGATGCTGATAATTAGAAATAATGATCATTACCTCGATTGTCTTGAAGAAAATAATGCTAATTTCCATACACACGTACTTAATTCTGTACCATTCACAAGCTGAGTTGTGTTGTAATGGATGAAGCTGAGGCATAGTGATACATAAATATTGTTCCAATTTCACTTATTTGTTTTCACACATGTTGAAATGAATATGAGTTTAGTAATACAAAATTATATGCAACCACCTCGTAGGGCGTCAAGCTTATGCGATTTAAAAAGGAACAAGCCTTTACATTTCACTCTTGTTGTAAAATTATGTTTATGGATAAAACTAGGGTGGCTCGAAAAATAAAACTAAGAAATATAAGAGCTAGTAGTAAGACAAATGATATAATAGTAATTATGCATACCCTATAGGCTTGCAAATACTCGCGCTAATTATAGTAACTGTATCGAAAATTTTTACTAGGCGTTTTAAATTTTTTTTTGAGATCATTTAGCGATATTATTGCTCCACAAAACATCGATTATCTTATAAGTTTATACATTCTCAGTATCGGAAAAGGGGATCGGCACATAATCGTGTCAGTAAAATACTTCATCTATAGCAAGCAGAGTGCTGGAAGTAGTGCACTGTAATAGCAATGAGATATTTGAAAATCTTCAAAAACACTTAGTACTGATGATAAATTGATTATATTGCCACACGTTCTTACACAACGAACAACGGTTGGCTCAAAGACTAGGGAACATCTTTATAGAAGATTTTTGCTAACATAATAAATTATAATTTCAGAGCTGATGGCCAGTTGCTAGTGCTCTTTCCCTAAAATTTAGTCTTAGAATTGTATTCCTTAAGATTAAATAAATACGATAATAATAAATTATAATTTCATTTAAGACTAAAATTAATATTATATTAAAAATTAAAAAAAATTCACTCAGCTAATTACGCAAGTACGGATTGAATAAAACGAGTTGATTTTGCCCAATATATACTCAGTACATGGTTAAAAAATATGGTTTAATAGAAAGAAAGCAATTGAAGCATGTAAATTTCTCATTTACTACACAAATAGTGCTTTATTCCCCGAATTAACGGCCTTGATGTTGCAATCCAGATTTATATGGAAATCAATAAGATATTTTAAAATTCTTAAAAATATTGTTGGTGCTTCTGTTACAGATTTCTAGCACCTCACAAAATTACGCGATCACACTTATCAGTGACAGTAGGGTATCCAGCTCTATTAACTCACTGGAGCATCGTCGCAGTGTGGGGTGTGTTACACTGTTCTATCGCTATTATAACGGATTTTGCTCAGACGAGATCAGGGATCTTGTTCCCCAAACCCGCATATTTTTACGCAGCACACGTGCATTGTTAAGAGCACACCCATTTGTAGTCGATTGACCAGTGATCCGCACAACGCATTACAGGGAGAATTCGTTTTTCAGCCGCACGGTTCGTTTGTAGAACAAATTGCCTACAGCCATATTCCCCACCAGCTACAATGTAAAGAAGTTCAAATCAAATGTGCACAAACACTACTCCCTCTTTCCTCCTCCCCAAAACCTATTTTTCTAGTTCCGGTACGATGCGCATGCATAAATAGGGGTCGTCCCCTGAGTACTGGTCCAAGCTAAAAAAAAAAAAAAAAAAAATATTTGTAATTATTTTTCATATCCATTCTGGTGCTGCGTTGTAAATTATAACATTATGGTCTATGTTTTTGCTTGAAGATTGTGCAAATTTTGCATTATAGCTTTCACGAGTTGCTATAGGAGAGCATAGGCACTAATCAATCGATTTAAGGACTGCTAACCCGACATCTTGGGATAGACTTTTTACTGGACATAACCCAAAAACGATACCTAGTTTCTATAGACCTCTGCGTTAAACTTGTTGTGATTAAGTACACGGAGCGCACAGCAAGTTTACACTGGCTTAAGTGTATGTTCCACGACATACTTAATATACCCCTCCAATCAACCTAACCTAACCTGAGGACCGCCAATATAGTTTCACAATCCAGTAAGTGTAAAAGCCCTAGGGGCCTACTTTTGTGCGCTAAAAGAGTTTTTCACATTAGTAGCCAACAGGGTCCATCTGGATGTTCTTATGTAACTTGATTTTATTGAATTTAAGTAGATAACATTATATATTTGTACGAGAAAAATAATAATATATTAACATTAACAAAAGCATTTTAAATATACCTAATATGTCATCATGGGAAAATTAATGGTAAAGGAGAACCTAGTGAGGAACTAGATTAGGAATCAGACTGCAACGACGAAATCGTGGCTAATGTTGCTATTGGTAGGTACCACTTCCTTTCACGAGACTACTGTATATACTACGATGATCCACCGTTGCTTCTTCGTGTTCTGTCTCAAAACATCAGAAGCTACATCTTGCAAGTACTTACATTCAAAACTATTGCTGATATTCAAATGCTGCTTAAATTAATATTGCTAACAATACTCAAGACATTATCCTACGAAAAATAAATAGCAAAGGCAAATGACTGAATTTAGCAAATCTTGCACTAAGGCTCAAACAGGTGAGTTTGCTATTTTTAGGCTTATTCCTGTGCTAGAAATTATGTAATAATAAAAGGAATATTTTCTCCGACATCTAAGCATAAAAAATTAAAAATACTAAGCGTTAAGAATGTATTTGTTGTGTATAAAACTTGAAAATTGTATTACTTGGAGTAACTGCTTTAAGCTATTCTTCCGCTTTAAAATTAAAACGCTCCATGTTCTTCACTAGCACACAATGTCCTAAGCGATCTTGCCGATCATTTTCCATTGAAGAAACTGCTGGTTATTGCAGAACTAATAACTTTAAGCTTTAAATAATTTTTTTATTCATGTGAAGAGATAATAATGAAAAAAAAAATATTTAGAGTTGGCATACGAAACAACAATTATACCTTATTTACAGCAACCCCCTAATGAACATTTAAAATAGTGTGTAGGTAATTACATACTTGAATAAGCATGTGCTAAGATAAATATTCATTGGTATGTTTTACAGGCATATATGTAAATATAATTTACAACTTTTGCTTACAAAGTCTGAATCAAGGAAATATTCAAAATATTTTCAGCTATTTATTTAAAATATGTTCAGTTGTTTATACACTCATACAAGTATATGTGTGCATAAAATATGAGCAGGTTAAATGTAATTATTATTAATATGAATTTTTAATCTCTAGGTAGTATACAATGAGATATTACCAATCTCTGTGTATAATTACATACATGTTTCGTAATTTAACACTTAAGCAGCGAACATTACATTTTAAGATTCGAAATGTATAATACGAACGAAAGTGAAAAGGAAATTTGTAGAGATTTTTGAGAGTTTTTGGTTTGTTTCAGTCAAGCAGTTACTTCCCAGAAACAGCCCGTTATCCATCTAGCTATAAAAATTTTACTTTTCTTTTCTTTACTTAATTGATATTGATTAAAAAGTGACAAACCAAGGGTTGAACTTGAGCCTGAGAAAGTAATTTCATATAAATGTATTACAATATCATAAATCAGTTCAGTAAAAGGTTAACAAACATTTTTTTTTTAAATTGCAGTGATCAACCTTTTAAAAGTAGGCAAAAAATGTAATTGTTACCGCCACTACTGCTTTATCGAAAGATTGCGAGCTTCACGTACATAATGTGTTCTGTAAACACAGCTCTACTAAATGTCAAATTATATGTTTGTATTGGTTGAGTGAATTTATATTTTATTACGCGATCATAAAAATCCAAAAGAATTCCACGCGGATTTGTGATTGACGTGCAGATAAAAGGGTTGGAAATCAGCCACTTTTAGCTGAGTTATCCTGCCAAACTAAAGCGGTGATCACACCAAAAAGAATTTTAACGCATAAGTATCTAATTTTTAATAAAGTCACAAGGCCATTTAAATTGAATTAAAATTGAAATAAAGAATTGTAACTAAATTAGACTTGCGCGTTTATAATCTATAGTGGAAGCCACCAAGGCAGATACCTCGCCAAAAGTAATGGTTGAGCATATTTTAGCTGCGACATTAATCATCAGTACCCAAATTTCTTCAAACTCAGGTCATAACTAGATTATATACCATTTTCAAACAGCTGCTCATGGCAGCAATTTTACTGCAGAAAATCTTTCTCAATACAGTAGAAGTAAAACAAAATTAAAGCCCAATAAGCAATTAACAACTGTTAGTCATAAAGTTGAACTAATTATTATCAATTAAAAAAACAGCATTGAAAGATCTCTCTTTCTTGTTTTTATTTACTTTAAACATACAAATGTTAAAACCGCTAAGATGGATTATCGAAATTTCTTCTGTGTCACAGAAGAAATGATGGCCCAAAAATGTTTCTTAATTTACTTGTTTTTAGTTGGAAAAACTTTACTATAGATTTATAAAATTATAATGAATTATCATATTTTAAAGAGAAATTTATTTAAAGTTTATCGGCCTAATTCACACAGACCTTATAAAGGGATTATAACCAACTTAATGGCAAAAATCCAGAAAGGTGTATTCACAAACGACTAATAGCTTATTATGCTGCTTATAACATAAATTAAATATTTTTATTGTGGCCTCCACCCAACTATGAGCGTTTAATAAAGTGAAAATTGTTGAATTGATGATTTTTTTATTTTAACACTATTTATCAATTTTTTGCTTCTTGTATGTCTCTATATGATTGCATTTCATTGTTTCTTACACCAAATTATCAGTACAAATTAAACTATGATATTCGAAAATATGTACATATGTACATAGTTTAAATTCTACTGATAATATGGTGTAAGAGTCAGTAACATACAGTCTTAAAGACGGATTTAACCTACAATAATCATCTCAAATTTTTATCAAACAAATCATCTGTCTTTGGTTTTCATATAAATTACAAATATTTTGATGAGTTGTATATAGATACAATACACAAAGAAATACATACACACATACATATGTATGTATAGTACTATCTCTCTGCAAATTAGAATTTATATGTACATATATACATACATATGTATTTGCAAATATGCAAAAAATACCATTCGTTAAACAAATGTGTTTAGAAACAATAGCGGAAATCACCCTTGGTTGCACATCTGCAATTTTATCAGATATAGCATGATTTTTTGCTACAAAGCGTGAGTGTCTTTTTCAAGTGTTTAGCAAAATAATTATATCAGCTGATTTTAGAGTAACGGAAAATATAAATATTTTTGTTTTGCAAATTGAGAAGGAAGTTTAGAAAACAAATTGCAAAAATTTCATTATTCATCTTTTCGTTGGCCGTCTTTTATTGTTGACTTTTTGTTTAATTGCCTTAATTTTATTTTGACTTTCTTCCGTATTCATTTTATTCCCTGTTTTATTTATTTGTTTACAAAATTTAATAAAGCGAGTTTGCCGCATGAGATAAGCTAAGCCGCAGCCAATATTTGAATAGCAACGCCGTCGATAAAATTTGCACGTGAAGCAACCGCCCGATTTTTTGCTTATTTTATAAAATTTAATAAAAATTATAGATATAATAGATATAATATTCACTTTTTACTATTTTGTAAATGCTTCTTTGAGCAACGTTAGCATTAATTTAATTCCAGCACAGGCATGTTTTGTGGCGGCCTTGCCGTCATACAGCTTTTTAGCGCAGGAGTTTACGTGTTGAAATGTAGAAAAACAAGCAGCTGTTTTATGATTTAGCAACATTTGCAAATATGGATCTGCAATGGTTTTTAGTTATGCACATTTGCTTAAGTGATGCAAATCTCGGTTTATTACATTTTGTTTTTGTAGTGTTGCAGACTATGGCACATATGCTACGGTTGCAATATCTGCAAGGTCTGCAAGGGTAATTTGCAATGAAGGGTGAGTTCCGCTAATGTTTTACGATTCAAAGCCTTATATGTATATTTTTCGCAATAAAAATAGGTAACACAATAAATTATTTTATATTCGAACACAATTATGTTATATAAGTAAATAATATTTTGCATTTTTCGAAGCTATCCGAATAATCAGTTTCTTATATACATATCATATATGCAGCACTAGGCACAAAATGAGAGCGAATATTGCATGGTGCTGCCAACAATAAATAACAAAAGTAATAAAAGAGTTTAATAGTTATTTAACCCGTATAGCGTGTTTGTTAATTGAATTTTTTATGCGCTGCTTATAACACTGTTAGTATATGATAACTACTACCAACTGATAAGCCGAAATAAGAAATTTTGTATTAATTACACCGTATGAGTATAAAATTAAAATAAAATATTTGTATTAGCCGGTGGGTGGTGCCTCAAAAACCAAGCGCTATGTTTCCGCATTTGTAAATTTTTTAGCTTCAAGTCCACGTACGCCAAAAAAAAGGCGTACGGTCTGTTATGCAAACTGTCAATAGTGAAGCCGGTGGATTTTATTTCCTGGATGCACGGGAAAAACGTTTTTGATTTCTTTGTTGTTGGCAAGGATATGTTACTAGAATAAAATTTCGTGGCATTGACATCTTCTGGCATTGCAGACACTTTGTAAGACAGTGTTCGGACAGTAGAATCTGCTTTGTAGTTGCTATTGAGTTACAAGGATAATGAAAATTGCACATGTAACGTTTCCAAAATATCTGGAACTGCAAAATTATTTAAACGTTGTATCATTATTTATTATGAATGCACTATGGCTAATAAGTTCTCTAAGAAATTGCTGAAAACTGGGAATGGTGCAATGCCTGTGGATGACACTGGATTGATAACATTGCCAAATGATTTTTGCCTTTTCGCGCAGTCAAAAGAAAAATAATCGACTGTATTTTTCCTAACATAGCTCAGCACTACCGTACCATGCTTGGTTGAGTGTCAAAACACTTTTAGCAGCAAAGAGCAAAGATGTTACTGATTTAAACAGGGCTATGCAATCAAATATTTCTGGCGAATTGGTGTCGTATAAGTCTGTAGCAACTGTCACCAATGCCGAGGATATTGTTTCTGTTCGCCTGGCGTTTGCGGTTAGTGTTAGAAAGGCGCAGGGCCAATCCTTAGGAATTTGGGGAGTGAACTTATAGTATTCATTTTTTTCACAGGCTACATTGTATGTAGCCTGTTCGCGGGTTGTCAACCCATCGGTTTTGCATATCTACAACTAAAATGAAAAAACAATAAATGTTGTTTACAACAGAGCATTAGAATAAAAGCCATTTATCACTTCGAACTGATTTTTTTGCTTTTTCGCACTACAAAGTGTGCAAGGGGTTTGCTAGTGGTTGTATATGCAAAACTAGAGTAAACTATATTCGAGAATAGAGTGCTTGTGGAATTGAGTTTTACTATTTTCAACACGAAAACAATGTTTCTCAGATAACAAACAACCTGTAGACAATTTTTTGTAAAAAAAATTTACAAGTTGACGAGGTCATATTGGCTGAGATAAATTAACTTGGGCGCCTGTTCAAGCGTTTTCTATTTAACTTCTTAGGCAACGATATGATATGGCATGTGTTCATTTTCTAGTTTACGCAGCAGTAACAATACTATTATCATTTCGCGCAACAAAACTGCACCAAAACCATTCACTAGGTAAAATTATTATCATTCCTGTTTATGTTATTATGTCATTAGCCTTTCAACTATACGTAAGTCCACAACAATAAGTATGTATATCTGGTATGTAGATGACTATAATTATTGGATTCAACGAAATTTAAATCAGCAACTATGACCCCATTAATAAATGTGCACTCAAATTTCGCCATTACTCATGTAAACACACACACACACACACATATGCAAGAACCTCAATCCATTCACACTTAATTGTTCAAATTTCACATGTGTGGCGGCCGATTTGTGTCGCCGTTTTTACAATATTACAACACTACCAATTGTCACAGTTTTTGTATAAACAGTAATTTATTTGTTTCAAATTATGTATAAGTTACCTTGTAATGAAAAATAACATATTAAGCAATTAAATTGCAAATAATTTGCTAATTATGGGTTTCTTTTCAGATATAACTATGGGCTACCAAAGACTGTCGGGTAACACAAATCATAATAACGTTGATCTAAAACCCACGCATTTACCACCGAGTCACTACCCGCATGGCCATCGATGGAATGAACCCTATTTTGACTTGACAATGCCAAAGAATATTACATCATTGGTTGGCAAATCAGCATATTTAGGCTGTAGAGTAAAACATTTAGGAAATAAAACGGTAAGAACTGGTTTAAATTAAATACTTTTATCTTTATTAAATGTATTCAAAATATGATGGGCATGATATTGATTGCTGCTTATTTCTATTCATAAGAAAACAAAAACCTATATTTAAGTATAAAAAATTTAGGGCAACTCAAAATGTTTTTTGTTTCTACCATCCCTTTTTTATTAGACCTGCCAACAAAAATCTACAAGTGATTGCATACATTTAGTTGGAGAGTTAGTAATCTAAAGTCAATGCTTCAGATAATTTATATAAGATCTTAATTACAATATGGTATACATATATAAATAATTTTTCTATACAGCAACATGATCCTTCTCGCAACTGTGAACTCTTCTAGAAACGGTTAGCCCATCTAACAACGGTTAACTAGCCCCCATCTCTAATGTTCCATCATGCGTTGTTAATAGTAAGCAATGGCTTCGTTGTATAATTTTTGATCTAGCTGTACTTGCAGAGCTCCAGATTTCTATACCATACTTTCACACTTGCACTATAATTATGTTGCATATGAGGAGTTTCTTTTGAGTTGATAGCTTGAACTCTCTCCTTATTAGCCAAAATAGTTATCTGAACCTGTGGTTTAATTCGTTTTTCTCTTTTGCGTAATATGATCTTTCCATATGAGCGTGTGAACAAATTTGCAACTATTTATTTAAGGGAGACAAATAGTTGACAAAAATTAAAGCTAAGGCTACTGGTGGGAGATCACCGAGTCGCCTTTTGGAATAGTATAG
This sequence comes from Sturmia bella, assembly GCA_963662145.1. NCBI lineage: Eukaryota > Metazoa > Arthropoda > Insecta > Diptera > Tachinidae > Sturmia > Sturmia bella. The sequence goes on from OY759169.1 coordinate 40,758,558, forward strand.
CTGGGATTTGTTGACTTACTCTGATTAACCAATGTTTTGTAAATTAATAAAATAGTTTGCGGAGATTCTTTTCAAACTGGTAACAGATAATCTTTATTACAGGAAAAATGGAGTTGGGTGAATCTGTTGGTGTCGGGCTGTCTGAAATGACTGACTTTAAAAGCCCAAAAATTCAATACGAGCACCAGCAAATTCGTTAAGTTTAACATTTAGATAAACGAACTAATTCACAATAATTTATATGTTAATTGCAGAGTCGGGACCAATTCATTCTTTCCACGGCTGATTTTTATAAACGGTGAACTTAGTAATAATCATGTAATTTTGCCAATATATTAGAATTCAAAAAATACATAAAAGTATTTTGGCAAATTTTAAGTGCTTAAAAAAAAAGGAATACAAAAATAGCAATAATAATAGTTACGATTTAACAGCGTGGAGTCAATTATCATGCCAAGGTATTTCGCCTATGTATCCAAAAGAGTGGTTAAAAAATTTGAATGGGATGAATATATATGGTGTCTTTGTGTTTGTGCAGACTACTGTTTTGCGTTTGTTTATTTGTGTTCCCCAACACCTTAAGCAGTTCAACATACTATTCAGCAATTGTTGTAGGTTTAATTTAGCAAATTTAGCATTTTCGTGGGAAGATAGTAAAGCAGAGTCATCAGCAAAGTTAGAAACCAAGCAATTATTTCTAGCTTGAATAAGAATACTAATATTTGATATAAAGAGAAGGTAAAACATTGGACCAAAGACACTACCTTGAGGTAGCCCAGCTTCCATAAAAAAAATGTCCTCCTCATCATATTCGACACAGAAAAATTATTTTGGTATTATTAGATAGAAAACCATTGGTATTTGACTTTTACTTTTGTTTTGGACAATAATCTCCAGAAATAAAAGTCCTGAAATTTTGTTCATCCATTGTTGTTGATGCAATCATTATTTTTAACTCTTTCTCTAGATGAGCAAAGTAATACCGAAGAAGTTCAATGAATTTTTCGGAATGAAAATTATACTTGAAGGACATAAATTTAATACACTGCTAATGTGAAGGTGAAACCTTTCAGAAATTCTTCGTTAAAATGAAAAACCAAGCACACAAAACGTGATACTGAAAATATTGTTCTAAAAGAAAACATTCTGGTTGGTATTAGAAGTAAAATAATGTCAATACTTTGTAGCAAAGCAGAGACGTTCACTATGAAGTTGAGAGCGACTATTTTGTTTTGATATTAAAAACATCTAACATAAACAGAGCCGACAATAAAAATTGCTATGGAGAAATAATCATAGATGACAAAAAATAAAACTTAAACTTGATTCAACGAACCTAATTATTAATTTGCTTTAGAGCAAATTGAAATGAATAAATTTAAGTCCAAAACTAGACCTTACAAATGTTTTCTGTCTTTTTCAGCCGTCTATGTGCCGCCGACATTTCGTTGATGCTAATCAATTCATCAGTAGACTCGAAAAATTCTTAAAAGAATGTTTGAAACTTAACAACTTATTCCATAATTCCATAACGAAATGTCGGCAGCATAGAGACTGCTTAAAAAGACAGAAAACATTTGATAGGTATATGTTTGGACCTTCATTAATACATTTCAATTAGCTCTTAAAACAAACTAATAATTAAGTTCATATATTTATTTTTTGATACTTTCAAAAATACAAATAATAGTTACCGATGGTAACTCGTTGCATAGAATGTTGCAAAGAAAAGTAAATGAGTTGCGAAACCAAAAATAAAAAATTGTTTACTGTGCTAAAGGTTTGTTTCAACATTTCTGTTTCTCATTTTGTTTACGGGAATTATGGAATAAGTAGTTAAGTTACAAACATTGTTTTAGGAATTTTTCGCGTCTAGTGATGAGTTGATTAGCACCAACGAAATGTCGGCGGCACATAGACGGCTGAAAAAGGCAGAAAACATTTGTAAGGTCTAGGCTTAGACCTGAATTAGGAAATAAAAACCATTTAAAAACAATAAGAAAAGTAAAAATTGGTTAATTGTTTTGGTGGCAATAAAATTAATATTTGCGAAAAATTACGTTAACATGTATCGTTCGAGATATGCTTGATACGATTGTTGTTCTGAAAGACTTTTGAAGCTTAGAACCGCTTCGGATTAAAGAGGATTCCAACAGCTTCAACCTAAATAAAGTTTGCCCTAATATTTTTAAGGTTTTGGATAAGTAAAAAATTTGTTTATGACATAGGTTTGATAGACAGTCCCACATTTTAGCACTATGCACCAAAACGAACACCACATGCTTTAAAAAACACTATCAAAAGAGGTGTTATTGCCATGGTAAAAGGAGTAATATAAAAAACTTATTAAATAAAGCCACCAGGGCCTGCTGTTTCTAATGTTTCCTTAAGAAACATTTGATGAAATAACCGCTCAAATTAAAAACTCAAACTGGCTTACATTACTAGACTTCAGAAAAATGACTTTAGCCAATTGAGGTAACGAAGTGTGCGCAGAACTATCTAACATTGGGCACACCATGTGGTCGATACTCATATTTTGGTTTGCAAGTTGGTCTAGCATCCAAAGTGCACCAATATGTAATGTCACAGTTATTAGAAAACATCGAAAACACAGAAGTTTCAATGGGCGACATAATTAAGGAAGGAGCTAAAAACCAAACAGAGGAAGCTACAAAAAGGCTGTTGAATTCAGATTTGGCCACATGGTTTTCTAAATTCATCCCCAATTTATTGGAAATTAAAGCATTTATCCTCCAAAATCCAAAAAAGAGGTGCAGTTTCTCCCTTGGCTCAGCTTGAATCTTGATTTCAACATTTAAAAGCAGCCTTTCCTTCTACGCCCCTGCTTCACTAGTATGTCCCAAATTTCAACGTAAAACCTCAACTGAATACATTCAAATCAAGTTTAGGCGCAGCATTGCTGCAAAATAAGCAAGCTGTAGCATATGCTTCAAGAGCGCTATCTAAATCACAACAAAAATACTCATAAGTTTAAATAACTTAAGCCAAGTACGAGACTGGTTCGCACAGTAAGGGTTCTGTACTACCGTGCAAGTTCTGGACAAATACAAACCCTGGTATTCCTTAGTTTTAAACTTTTTACTATTTTCAAAAGGTGTTGTTGTAGAGGTCAGACAATTACATGCACTCAGTGAATTAAAAGTGGCTACCTCGTAGGGTTTAAAGGTTATAGCTAATTTAATTAATATCAATCACAAAGATAATATAGAAAGAACTTGAGCCTAATAAACTTAATACAGAAATAATTATAAAAGAAAAAGTTCGAATAATAGAAATTAATTACCTTTACAGTCGCTGGGCACAGCAGAACATTTGAAAAATCTAAGAAATGAAATTTGAAATAACAATATGAGAATAATATATGAAATAAAAAGTTGAAATACAACTTACTTACCTTTGTGGTGAGAAACTCTCACCCGGTAAATATGCTATGATAAATATAGACAAATCAAAATAGAAATGAATGGTGTGTTTGATACAATTAAAAATTGAGACAGAAAATATACAACAACTTAGGTGGCTGAGTGGCATGGTTGTCGCTTTAGAAACATGAGCCCCTGACTTCAAAGACGGGTGCTGACGAGAAAGTGTGGCGACTTCGAAACACCTAGTTGTCCACCCTGCTAAATGTCTTTGATGTTTTCTTTGTATAATTTATTTAATATCAATCACAAAGATAATATAGAAAGAACTTGAGCCTAATAAACTTAATACAGAAATGGTTATAGCTGATCTTAAAACTAAATGGTGTCCCCATGTATAACCGGCAACTAAATTTAAAATTTTTTTTTTTTTTTGCATTTTTTAGAGGTCTGCGAATTAAATATTCTGTGAAAATTTTAAGTCGTTATCAAATAGAGCTAAAAGGCTCCAAGATGAAAGTCGATTTTCAAACTAAAGGGTGCCCTGTACAAAGAACGACGGGGTGTCCCGTTACAAGCTGCTTATAGTGTGCAAATTTCAAGTCTTTATTTGCTACAGTTCAAAAGTTACAGCTAATTTTAATTTATTTTATAGGAGTACCCTTTACTTCTTAACTTTTTGTTGTTTTTGGTATTTTTTGCTGTAGAGCCTATGCAACCACATATCCTGTGAACATATCAGCTGTCTAGCTCTAATGGCTCAAAAGTTTAAGTAATTTTAGCAAATTTTCACAGTTTCTTGTATGGGAGCACCCCTTAGTTCTAATTTGTTTTTTATTATGAATATCAGTTGTTTTAAAGCCTATTTGACTACATATCTTACAAAAATTTCAGCCTTCTAATTTCTATGGCTCAAAAGTTACAGCTGATTTTATTTAATTTTTACAGTTTCTTGTGTGAGGACCCCCTTTAGTTTCTAACTGTTTATTGTTTTTAGTATGTGCGGTAGTCATGTAATCATAGGTTGTGTAAAAATTTCAGTTCCCTAGCTTTTACCGTTTTGGGAGAATACTGACTGCGACGGACGGACGGATGGACGTAGAAATCTCAGTAATGGTATTCCGTTTTTACTCTATCAAAAAGCAACAGCCACACGATAGTCTTATGAAAGATTTTACGAATATGTACACAGAAAAAAGTACTACAGAAACAAGAAACCACAAGCCTGTCAAAACTATTTGCAAGAAACCACTTTCCACCCAGCCTCTCTTGCAAACCATTTTACTACACGTTTTGCCTCACGCTAAAGGTCTTATATAGAAAAGGAACAGAAAACTGGCAGATGCATTGATTAGAGGTTGTAAAAATAAAGAAAACGGTTGCGAAAACGATGACATTGGAGAGCATTCCGTAGAAAAAATTACCACAAACACAGAGAAGACAATAATAAACGAAACAAAACTGAACTTCAGCCCTTTTGTCAAAAGAAATACGACAATATTGTAATATTCGTAAAGAAATTCGATATGGTAAAGGCTTTGTGCATAAACCGGCAAAAATAATAGTAGCAAAAACAATTCAAAATGAGGTTATAAAATAACTCAAAGCAAGCGTCAATGCATGCAACGTGGTTAAAACTTTTTCAAGATGTAAAAAGTATTGTTTTTCTACTGACACTTCATTTCTTGAGAATCAACTATGTTGTAGTAAAAAAATTATAAAAAAAGTGTAAGGACGTTTCCGTAGCGGCGTTTTCTATTTGCAGACTATTTGCTACTTAAATGTTCTAGTATATTTTAGTAAACAGTTTGCTTCAATCAAAATATTTTGAAACTCATATTACAAGTGAGTATTTTCGCCTTAATTTAAAGGTCACTTAAAAATATACGTAAAAGAAAATAAATTAAACCAAGCAGCCATCTAAGTAATTTATATTCATTAATAACAATTTGATTTATTTGATTACTTTTCTTTTGAAAAACTTTTAGTAAAATAGTACTTATTTGATAGCCCTTGGAGTAAATTATCATAAAATTATTTGCTGAAATGAACACAAACTTTTTTAAATCAGTCATAATTTTTTATGTTCGTTCTGGCATTTTGGTGGGCTTTACAAGTTTTACATTTAAACGGAAATGTTTGCAATTACTCTTTATTACAAAGTTCTTTACTTGTTATTTACATACATATATATACTTTTGCAAATCAAAGTTTTAGACCCACAGCAAAACTGATTGGCTATACATATAACTGATCATGGAAAAAGTTTTAACTTAGTATGGGCTAAAAGCTGGCAGTAAGGTGAAAGATATTTTGGGCAAAGCATTAATTTGTGCGAAATTTTTTACTCTAGTAATATAAATTAATATTCCAAATAATGCAGGATATGCATTTTTCAGAGTTCCATCACAAGGCCCCAGTTTCCCAAACGGTAGCAGCCAGGGAGCGAAATTTTCACAGTATCTGTAGCTAGCAAGCTGCTAAAACGGCAACTATCAAAAACTACTAAAAGTAAGAAACTAAAGGGGGTCCCTATATAAAGAGATTGTGCGAATCAGTTAAAATTAGCTATAATTTTCGAACCATAGGAGTAAGAAAGCTCTACTACAACAAATACCAAAACAAAACAGAAAGTTAAGAACTAAAGGGTGCTTTCATACAATAAACTTAAATTAGGTGTAGCTTTTGAGCAGTAAGGCAAAGAGACAGGAAATTTGTACAACATACCCATAAAGTTGGCAGGCCTCTCTGACAGCAAAGACTAAAACAACAAAAGAACCCATAATATAATCTGCGACTCTGGTAGGGTTCCGCACTGTGTCGCAGAAGTGAAAATTGAACCCTTTTATGAGACTTCCCTGTCTATCCGTTCGTCCGTTGTAGGTCCTAATCTGCCAAACTATAAGAGCTAGAGAGCAAAAAATTTACACAGTTCATCTGGTAACCTGGCTTCTAAATACAAAAATAGATAATAAAAACAACAAAAGGTTAAAAACTAAAAGGTGTTCGTATACAAGAAACAGTGAAAATTAGCAAATATAGCTGTTACTTTCAATCATGAGAAAAATAGACTTGAAAATTGAAAAAATGATTAAATAGGTTCTACAGTAACAAGTACCAAAAACAAACAATTACTGCAAAATAAGGGGTGCTCCCATAAAAGACACCGAAATTAGCTGTAATTTTTGAACCGTAAGAGATAGCGACTTAAAACTTGCACAGTATATGCAGTTACCAGACGTACACAACAAACAATACCAAAACTAACAAAATTTAAACATTTAAATGTATCCCTATAGATGGGGACACCCTTCAATTTAAAAATTGCTTATAACTTCCTAACTGTAACATTTACAGCGGATGGTATCGAATTGATTGATGTTGGTCTTCTTTAGCCTTCTATGTAGAGGACGTATGATTACTGCGGGCTCGTGTTGTCGTTGGCCTGAATGATTTATTACTCATACGTTACACGTGGCAGAAAAGAGAAACAGTTTGAATGTTATGTAATACTAGTTGACCCGGTCCGCGTTGCTGGCCCTAAGAAAGCTTGGTATATGTATGTATACATACATACCTATGTCATTGGTGGTGCAATATGAAAATTGGATTTTGCCATACATATGTATACACACAAAGAATTTTATATATATAGACTATAGGGTGCGGTAATACACTGGATACCCTTTATTGCAAAAGTTTTGAGATTTTTGGTACATATTTGTTGTTGTTGTGTAGAGAGTAAGGCAACTACATATTCTGTTCAAGCTGTAGATTTCTATCTCATATCGTTAAAAAGTTACAGTTGATTTTCACTTGTGTATGGGGCACCCTTTAATTTTAATTTTTTTTTGTTGTTTTACGTATTTTTTATTATAGAGCATGTGTTTAAACATATCCTGTGCAAATTTCAGCTCTCTAGCACTTATTGTTCAAAAGTTACAACTAAGTTTTACTTTTCAATGTACAGGGTGTTTTCTTTAGCGTCGAGTTTTTGTTCCTTTTAGTGTTAGTTGTTGTAAATCATGTGTAAACAAATATCCTATGCAAATTTTAGCTCTCTAGTTGTTATCGTTCAAAAGTTACAGCTATATTTTATTTTAATATTTTTTTTAATTAAAAATATAGTCTGTCGAATTAATTTAGCGACCATGGATTTCACTTTAATGAATACCTAAAAGGTTTATACTATAAAAAAGTTTATATACTATCAGAACTAACAGGCTAAATAACTATAAGCATATTACACCCAACCACAGAGTTAAGTCTCCAACACATATGGCAAGCTAGATTTTTGAAATTTTTCTCTTTTTTCAAAATAATAAAAACTGATATTCGTAATACTTCTTGAAGTTTCTAACAGCTTAACGGGAGAAAATAGTTTGCGCTGTAGTCTGTCCAGTTCTCAAAAATCTAAATTTAATTTAAAGCATATGTAGCATATTAGTAAAGGAAAAATTATGCAGAAGTTGTGTCTCATTTCAAAATGGTAAGGTGGGTCAAATGCGATCTAAAAGTAATTGAGCTGAAGATTGGACAGCGTACAAAACTGTATTGAAGATCTGTAAGATCTTATGATGCTGCAGACGTCCTCGCGTTTTCAGATTAGGCAAGAACATGTATCTCAGAACTTATTTTTGAGCAACTAGTACATACTATATACATATATGTATGTACTTGTGAATATGAGAACACCGATTTTTTTTTTACGTCAAAATCATGTGCCAAAAAACAAAATGCACGAAAAACTCAAAACAGTTTTTTTTTTAATTTGTATTAGAAACGAATTCCTAGGCCTCGTCAATCAACGCAAAGTTCTATGTATAGTTTTTTTGAAAGCAGTCTTCAAAGTTGGCTGAATTTGCATATTTTTTTTGTTATGTCTAGGAGGACAGTGGGAAAAACCAAAAAATTAATTTTTTAGGGTTCCGTACTCATAAAGTAAAAAACGAAACCCCATTACAGAGACAACCGCCCGTCCGTCCTACACACGCCCCTTTCTGCCAAACGATAGGAAATTTTCATAGCTATCAGACCACTATATTAAAAAAGTACTAAAAACAACAAAAAGTTAGAAACTAATGGGGGTCTTAATACAAGAAACTGTGAAGATTATATAAAATTAGTTTTAACGTTCAAAGATGGGGACACTCTTTAATTAGGAAATTAGCTGTTACTTTTAAGCCGCAAGAGACAGAAACTTGGAATTTTCGTGGCATACATATGTAGTTGGCAGACTTCTACAACAGCAAACACTAAGAACAATAACTTAGAGATGTAACGAGGTCCCCATACAAGGATCTGCGAGCTCGGTAGTGTTCTGCACATATAAAATGAAAAAGAAACACTTTTTTGAGGTTTTGTTGCTCATCCTTTTATTCGTTTCAGGCCTCAAACGCCCAAACGCTAAGGGCTAGAGAGCTGAAATTTTAATAGGACATATGGTTACCCATCTTCTTCTAATTATAAGCAATACATACAACAAGCAGTTCATAATACAAGAAACTGTGAAAATTAGCAAATATAGCTGTAACTTTTGAGTCGTAAAAGATAGAGACTTGAAGTTTGCACAATATATGCAGTCGCCAGCCCTACACAACAACAAATACCTAAGATAGAAAAACATGAAAATTTAATTTAATGTCGCCCTTTTTATGCAAGCAACCTCTAATTTGGAAATGATTTTCGTTTGTAAAGTTAAGTTATTACTGGTTTCCAATTATAATATTATGATGGTTTTACACAATAATTTCCCATTTTTTCGTTTCAAAAAATATTCCTTCTGAAAAAAAATTCTTTTATAATTATTTCTGTATTAAGTTTATCAGGCTCAAGTTCTTTCTATATTATCTTTGTGATTGATATTAAAAATTAGACAAAGAAAACATCAAAGACATTTAGCAGGGTGGACAACTAGTTGTTTCGAAGCCGCCACACTTTCTCGTCCGCACCCTTCTTTGAACTCAGTGCCTCATGTTTCTAAGGCGACAACCATGCCACTCATAAAAAAATTTTAACGCTATAAAAGTTAATAAATAAGTTAGCAATATAACTGGCTAAATTACTTTCAATACTCCTAATTTAATATTCTAATAAAACTTCATAGTCTACATTAGTTCAAGTTCAATGTAATAAAAAACCTGATAAATAATAAAAAAAATGAAGACATACTAAGTATTTTATATTGAGTTTAACATTTATCGCGATATAAATTCATAAGGCATAGACGCCGGCTAAGCAAGTCAAGAAAATATATTTGAAAACAATATATAAAAAAAAATTTATTTATATTATACTCGGTAATGTATTTTGGTAGCGAATATTGTTAAGCTTTATATCACTAGGATCTTCTTCGTTTGCTTTTTTTTTAAAAAAGTTAACTAACTGTCTTAATAAAAGTTTTCCAATGTAGATTCACAATAATAGGCTCAACACATTTTTAAGTTGATACGGAAAGTTGCACAAAATTTTGGTATCCACACGAAAATTGCTGTTAAATTTGTTTTAAAACTTTGCAAGGAAAGCGATATTCGAATTACTAAAAAAAAACATCAAATTTATGGGGAATGAAGCTAACGTGTGGGTATATGGCTTCTTACACTTGTCATAAGATCTCGAATATATAATCCGCATACATGAATTGAAAAGCAATTCTAGAAATTATGTACTATATTTATATAACACTGACTCTAACATAGTTATATATTTTCTATATTCACATATAGAGTTCTCAATTTTAGCTGCATGAATGTATATTCACTGCTACTTAATCCTTTAAATACTTGTAAGCCCTTGGATTTGTCTGTCCTTTCAACAACTGTCAATTACGCACATGGAAACTTATAATACACAAAAAAAACTCCTTTAATTAGCAAGGAAAGCAGCAGGTTAAATAAACAATTTAATTAAAAAAAAAATACAAAAACATACTCAAGCAAACAACATTCTGCAGGCTTGAGTTTTCAAAAAGATTATCAATACAAATACTGTTTCATATGTGTATGTATGATGTTTCTTCGTTTGTAATGTATAATGACTAAAGTTCGTTTAGTTTCATCTCCTTCTCTGAAAAAACATCTGTTAAACTACGGCAGTGCGATTACTATTTACGAGCAACAGTTTAAAAAACATTGTCACTCACTAATAGAATAGAAAGGCAAATGTGACTTCAGATTGCATACCGGAGGCCAGACTAGTGGCCAAGTGCGAAACATTAATTACAGACTTCCATTCCTGGTTGACCGACCTTTCGAAGCAGACCCCGATGTGTCTTCATTATTACACGGATGGATCAATGGCGAGGGAAAAAACAGTACATTTTAGCATAAAAAAAATGCCACGAGACTGTTATTCCGTCTGTTGGACTATTGTACAATTTTTCAGACGGAGCTTCAGGTACTTACGCAGTGTTTTAGGGAGCTATGTGAACTGAAAAGGCTGGGAACTGTAAATATATTCACGGATAATCAAATGGCCATTCGAGCGATCACAAACAGTTTGCGATTGCTAAAATTCTATTAACAGTTACTAGACATGTGTTGAACTGCGAATCATAAACATGACAGGGTATGTGGGAATAACTGGAAATGAGAGAGTAAATACACGTGCTTCAAGAACAGAAGAATAAAGCACCATATTCTTGGTAAGCGCGAAATCTATCAATGCAGTTAAATATTAGCAAAAGAATTGGGCACATAGAGCCCATTTAACTATCTGGAATAACGAAACCGTGGAAATCAATGCAAGACTTCTATGGGCAGCTCCAGACGAGGAAAAACAGAGGGACTGCTAAGACTTAGCAAGCCCGAATTAAGTAGAATAATAGAAGAATTTTGACAGGTCACTCTCAACCACTGGCACATTATAACTGCATACGAATTTCGTGATGCGATGAACAAAGAGCAGGAGGAGAGTGAGATATTAGAGCATTTGTAATGCCAGTGACCCGCCTCACCATACCTCACCGGACATGGCTCAATAACGTGTATATCAAAAATACATTCTTAGTATTGGGCTGCTAAGAAAATGTTAATATCTGGAGGCAAGTTGTGCATATTTTACCCTTAGAGTATACTTTCGCAATACCATGCAGCGACAATGCATAATTCAAAACTAGTCGCAAAGTTCATAGGATATATGGAACTGGTTTAAATACAAACAAAATCATTCGCTTGTACTGAAAAAAGAAAATTAAATTTAGACAAGTAGTAGAATGAATTTGCGTTGCTGCTTAAACAGTATGTAAATTATCTGTGCTCAAAGCAATTGAGATGCTGATGAGCGTCGTGGCAGTAAGTCTGTAACTTTACTTTTTTTGTCCGCTTTAGAAATGTTGATCACTACAATTTTATTATATCGAGCTCAAGTCTATTAAAATCATTTACAAATAAAAATACAACATTTGATACTGAACATGAGATTGTTAAAGTCTGCTATGAATTCGGCAACATGGTTAAAGGCAGGTGGCATGTAGAATAATGCTGTCTTAGGTCATGCATCGATAATTGGAAGGATAACTGACATTCCGGCTTGCATAGACTACTACTCACCGGACCCAACGATCGATAAGGGTTTCAGCGTAAATACGTCGAATGCGTCCTTAGTTAGTGTAGAATACGATCAATCAGAGGACGTAATCATGGTCTTTATGGATAGTCGAGTGACGGGGGTATCTACATGCCACGATTTCAACGGAGGATCAGTCTTAAGCTACGAAATGAGTGTATCATTATTCAAACCGAAGTTGCTGCTATAAGGAGGGCGGTAAACTGGATGAGGTACTATCATATCATAATCTGTAGTGACAACAAGATGCTTGCGGGTGTCTATAAAACATCTAAGTTGGTTCATGAATGCCGGATATCTCTAAATGAAATAGCGAGACATTCAGACCTGGAGCTTCGCTGGGTACCTGGACACAGCGGTATGTCCGGAAATGAATTGGAGGATTAACTGGCAAGATTTGGTACTCGCCTACATCAGCAGGATAACTCGTTGGTGTCCCCCTTAATAGTTGCAAACAGCTACTGCAACGACAGCTGCTAAGAGCTGCGCAGGAAAGGTGGCCGATTGAGATAACCTGTCGAATATTGTGGCAATGAGTATAGGAGAACTGTGTCCTTGTTGGACTTTCAGAGAAGAGACTAAATCTTCCATATAATAATTTTGGCAGAGGCTGCAGAAATGAGAAGGAGGAAAAGAGTGTCGAACACTTTCTCTGTCGATGCCCGGCTCTCTCTGACAAGAGAGCAAACTACTTGTATAGACCGACACTAACTGGGGTACCGGAAGTATCGGAATGCGGATTGGACCGGGTGGACTCCTTCATCCGTTCATCGGGCTGGTTCAGGTCGGAACCAGAGGGAGGTATGTAGGGCTACTTCCCTACAGCCTGTTCGGGTAGCACAACGGTACCTTTCTAGGACCCAAAAGGGCCGGTCTCATGACCGGCAGCCCGCGTAATATACATATATTCACTTCAGAATAAGCAATTAACACCAAAAAAATTTTGCTCAATCTTAAAAAAGAATAGAATTTCAAAATTAGGATACTTAAAAGTTTGAGTTCAAGAAAGAATGCAAACTACATCCAGCACTAGATGAAAACGGCAAAGTTTTACAAAATTCTTAACTAATAAATCAAAAAACAGTTCATCTAGTTTATTTAAATTCTTTACAAATTCTATTAGAAATATTAAATAGGTCTTATCAGACCTTTTATGGATACCGCACTGGTCAAAACTGTAGCCAGTCGAACAAATTTAGTAAAAACTGAATTTTGGTAAACTTAATTTTTTTACTATATATTAAAAAGGGCTTTAATCTTTCATTTTTTTAGAAATTTTGAAGATATAATATTACAAAAAAGAGCGCTGTTATTTATTCTATAAAAGCTAATTTAAATGCAACATTTTAAGTGTACAATAGTCAATATGACACTTGAAATTTTTTTTAAAAATTGTAGAACCGAAAATTAATTATGTTAAGAAAGTAAAGAAAAGGAAACTTCTTAGGTATTTCCAATAAAATGCACTATTTATTTTACATAAGTACCCAAAGCAATTTTTGTGTGCGCAACACACATGTATTTACTATTTTGCATGCAAACCAAAAGGGCTACAAATTGCACCTTCAAACGTACGTTATATTTCAGTCTTAATATTGTATCTAAGTTCATCTTGTTTTAAAACATACACCTTCGTGATTGAAAATTTGAAAAACAGAAGAATGTAGATTATTGGTAATAGAATTTACTAAAAAAGTAAATACTTGAATTAAATAAATCGAGCCTCAAATAAATAATCAGCTATTTGAAGAACATAAGAACAAACACAATAGTAAAAATATCTTTAAGAAGAACGCGTTCTTCATCTTAAGGAGTCAAAATCGAAATAGAGCCGAAAAAAATACTTAGCAACTGTTAATAATAACGTTTGACTATAAAGTTGCAATAATGTTTAACATATTATAAAATGAGAGTAGTTGTTATTTTAGGTAAATTTAAAAAAAAAATCTTTGAGAAAAATTTTCCCAGAGATCATTATGAGTTTTGTCTAATTTTTTTTTGATTTTAGGCTTTATTTCAATCGGAATGATTTTTCAAATTAATTTAAGCAAGCGTATTTCTTAATTAAACTCTTTTCAATTTCATCCGACATTCATTCTTGTGAATTGCAAGTTCAATAAGCAAAATCTTATTTGATTATCGATTTTCCGTAAGTTGCGATGCTTTTGTTCATTACAAATGTTTAAATAAGAGTCTTTTGTTTTTTTTGTTCTTTTATAAATCATCTTAACCAATCTGTTTAAAACGAAAATTCAATTATCTTGGCTGGCAAGAAATTGCATGAATTTGCTGAAGTCTCAAAAGGCTTAAAAAGTTAAGTTAGGTTTGGCTATTTAACTAAATTGTAAGACATCTACGATTAGTGTAAATGGCAGGCAAAATAGTTGCTATGCAAATCAAGACGATTTGTTTTCAGATGAGTTTAACTTTTAATTTGGATGTTTTTCCGAGTGGTTTCATTTGCTTGAGTGGGTCCCAAAAAATGTTCGTCAGACACAGTAATAACGTAAGCAAATAATAATGTATTTGACTTGATTACAGTATTTATCATAAAATTAACAATACGCAGAGAGTTAACAGCTTTTTGTTAATTATTCAAATTAAACGCGTATCTTATTCATGCTTTAGCTTAACCTTTTCCATCAACAGCAGATAGAAAAACAGATTACGTTCTTTAAGCCCCTGCTAATGTTGTAAATACAAACAACAAACAAGAAATTTTATAATATTTTCTTATTTTAATTCCCTTTTCAACCCTTAGTGCAACATTCACAAGTTTGCTTTTGCGCTTCTTTTTCAATATTATTTCTTCTTTTTAGTCTAATTTGCATTTCCTTTAACATTTTTGAAGACTTGGCTCAAGTGGCATTATCACACTTGATAATATTTGTGTTTGTTATACCCTTCACAACAAATGGTAAACGTATATAATATATGATTGTGATTCCGCTTGCGACGTTGAAAATTTTCATTTTCGTTTTCATTAGGTATGAATTATTTCTGTACCAATAAGATACAAATTCGGATGTTTAAAACAGCGAAGTTTAGAAACTTTTTTCTAGGATCATCATATTAGCGGAAATCACCCTTGGTTGCACATCTGCAATTTTAGCAGATATAGCATGATTTTTTGCTACAAAGCGTGAGTGTCTTTTTCAAGTGTTTAGCAAAATAATTGTAGCAGCTGATTTTAGAGTAACGGAAAATATAAATATTTTTGTTTTGCAAATTGAGAAGGAAGTTTAGAAAACAAATTGCAAAAATTTCATTATTCATCTTTTCGTTGGCCGTCTGTTGACATTTTGTTTAATTGCCTTAATTTTATTTTTACTTTCTTCCGTATTCATTTTATTCCCTGTTTTATTTATTTGTTTACAAAATTTAATAAAGCGAGTTTGCCGCATGAGATAAGCTAAGCCGCAGCCAATATTTGAAAAGCAACGCCGTCGATAAAATTTGCACGTGAAGCAACCGCCCGATTTTTTGCTTATTTTATAAAATTTAATAAAAATGATGCATAATAATAGGTATAATATTCACTTTTTACTATATTGTAAATGCTTCTTTGAGCAACGTTAGCATTAATTTAATTCCAGCACAGGCATGTTTTGTGGCGGCCTTGCCGTCATAAAGTTTTTTGAGCGCAGGAGTTTACGTGTTGAAATGTAGAAAAACAAGCAGCTGTTTTAGCATTTAGCAACATTTGCAAATACGGATCTGCAATAGTTTTTAGTTATGCATATTTGCTTAAGTGATGCAAATTTCGGTTTTATACATTTTGTTTTTGTAGTGTTGCAGATTATGGCACATATGCTACGGTTGCAATATCTGCAAGGTCTGCACGGGTAATTTGCAATGAAGGGTGAGTTCCGCTATTATAATATTTCATTGCAATAAAAAAGTTCCCGAATAGCACAAGCATTTCTAGCGTAAAAGCAAGACAAAATATTCTAAAATAATATATTTCTTGAAAATATTATTTGCCATAGTTACTAGATGACAAGAAAACTTTATTTCCGAATTCATTCCTCATACAGCTGAGATACAGGAAAAACTGGTATTAGTATTGAAATTAGGGTTTTTCATCGAAATGTTGTAAGTAACAAATTTCGATTTATTTAGCGCTAAGAAACAAATCAAGCTTATTTAAAAAAATAAATGGCAATGTAAGAGAATTAGTGTTTTAATATTGCCACATATTAAATACCGAAAAGAAATTGCGGTTAAGTTCGACCTATCCAAATGTAGCATTCTAGTTTGTTTTCATAAAGTTTTTTTTATACATTTTAGAGCAAGTTCAAGCTAGTGGATATATAAGCTAGTAACTCCGCTGGTTTTTGACCCTATCAACTTCATTTCCTTGTTCTAGATCAGCATCAGCATAAAAGCCTATATTGCGTTGAAATTCAGTAAAATCGATTTACAAATATATAAAACAAATAGATATATATATGTAAGTATATAAAAGAATATTTTTTTGAGCTTTTCCGAAATTTCTGAAATGAGCTCTTGCACCATCATGAATATAGTGTTGGCATTTTACAAAATGTGACATTATTTTATTTTTATTTTAATAACAAGAAAAATATAGTATGCTTGCATTGCGTAAGTATGGTTTAAAGCAGTAGGAATGTCTAATAGAATTTCCTTTTTTTTTTTTTAAATACGTAGTACTAAGTAAAATTGTTCCAACTTTGGAATCCATCATTTTGCAAAGCAATCGGATAGGGCTCTTTTAGAAAAGGCCTTTGTACAAACAAACACCATATGTAAGTGTGCAACATTACCAAACTCAACGACCACCAAAGACTGTTTGGATAGAGTACCCAGTTTAGAATCAATACATGCCCGTGATTTGAGTTTAATGCATTTATAACTTTTTGCTTATAAATAATAAATACATTATGCTGTAATAGCTTCATTTTTGTCTACATCTCACTAATTTTAAGACCGATTTGGACAATCCTAGATCGCGTAAAACAAGAAAGAACTAAAAGCCATTAATTTAAGATTTAGTAATCAAGTTATCGAATGGTTTATGTTCTCTTAAAAATACCTGCCAATGAGATATAACTATATAAGAAAAATGGTAGCCAACACAAAAGCTTCTGGTATCATTTGCACTTGCGATAAAAATATTCTAGTCTTGCGTTATACAAAATTTGAATATGATTAAAAAATTATGCGTTAATAAGAAATGGAGTAGAAATCTCTGCTCCTATGACGTTGGCCTTGTCGTGGCTAAGTTGTCGTTGATATAATATATATAAAAAAAAATTTTTTAAAACTCACAGAGGAATAATGACTTTATCATAATGTATTGAATGAAGTGTGCACAAACGTAACACAATAAGGTTTCTGTTTTAAATTAACTTTATATATATGTAGATACAACAGGAATAGAAAATTTTTGTGATCAAATGTTGCAAGACAATATGCTTCATTGGCATCATCAGTTGTGTTATTATTAAGAACTGAAAACTTGAGTGAAGATAAAATATTAGATTACAAAAGGTCAGAATATGTTATTTTGTCAAACACAGATATATTAATGGATAGTCAAAATAAATTCAAAGATAGATTTTTGTAACAAGATGTATGCAGTTGACGCAATCAATAAGCAGGAAAAAGCACAAATGTGCTGTGCTGGAGTGCTCGTCCTTACTTCAACTGAATGTATAAGTGAAAAAGTTATGTGTTTCATTTAGTAGTGAGAATTCGCAGATCATTGTTAATCAGACAAAACTCTAACACCGGTATTCATAAAAAATAAAACATTGTTAAAATACATTTTAGAACAAATTTTCCATATCAAATTTGTTCTAAAATGTATTTGAACAACACTTTATTTTTTATGAATACCGGTGTAACAATATTGTGTACTTAGAATGTTTGAAGCTCTGACAACTTTAGTTGACTTTTTTTTTAAATTTTGATTAAATTAAACTTTTAATTTTGTTATTTATTTATTTATTTATCCATCTAAGCCTATGGATACAATATCCTTACAGGCTAATAATAATTTAATTACAAAATATATTAAATAAATCCTTATATTCTAATAACAATTTAAAATCAGTAATCGGCAACGAAAAATCAATGCTAACGATATTATTGATGCTATTTTAAGTATGCAAGGCCCGTAGCAACGGCTCACGAATTGCATAATTAGTACCATGACTAGAAACATAGAATAAATTACTGGATCTGAAAAACTTAGATGGTACAAAAAATCTTATTAACTTTAATAGGTATTCACAATCGATATGACCGTTTATCAAGTTATAAATTAAAATAGTGGATTGCATAGTACGTCTTACAGAAAGTGGCTTCAAACCCAAAAGCAAACAACGAGCATTATATGAAATTGGCATTGACAAAGTTTGAAAATTATTTGTTATAAAGAGCCCAAATCTTAAATACCATAACATAGAGCGAAATTCACAAGCCGAGCAGTTCATGTATCGATTAATCTGGAGAAACAATTTCAAACATAAATGCTCAAAACAAACGCGTTTCACAAATTAATTATTTGCTAGTTTAATAGTTAGTTTTGAGACTCCTCTTCTAAAACCATTAATAAACCATACAACTGGGTTTATAAATTCACCCAATAAGACTTAAATGGTTCTTATTAAGCTTAGAAAAACAAATTTGTATTGCGTAAGATTATTAACCCCAAGCAAAATAACACAAGTAACCATTATGTTAACCAACTCTCTAGAAGACTCAATGTAAAAAAATATGAAGTTCCGATGCAAAACTGATAAAGATTCTCACGAAACATTCTCTGTTTGTTGATATTAAATTGACGTGTATATTAAAGGTTTACGAGTGAATAAATACAAGTGAATAAATACAAAGGAATTAGTTTTGCTTTGATATAGTTGCAAATCAATAGAGATAGAAAAGAATTATAAGTGTCCAAATCGATGGTTTTCTAACACATATATTTATGCAAACTCTAAGCTATCTCCGTTGTCTACCTGCGCTTTTGATCTGATGAGTAGATTTGTTGAAAGATTGTCTCACTTTGAAGGCAATATTATTCAAGATATTTTATCAACTGAATATGATTTTAACTGGTCAAACACGCGATATATTTCTTGTATTGGGATTTTACAAGAAAATGACAATAGTTTTGCTAGTCAAAACTTTTACGAAAACAATACTCCCGGCATTCACAGGGGGTAGCATTTATTAGTTTATACTTTTTTTCCTTATTATTATTATTTTATTATTTATTATTTAATTATTATTTAATGCTTTTGTTTTTTTATTCATTTATTTATTTATTTCTTTGTTTGCTTGTATATATGTTTTTGTTTGTTTTAGTGTTAATTTTTGTACAAATAGCATTTAAGTTAGTATTATAAAATTTAGTTTTAAGTTTAATTACTGTAAAACAGGCTTTACTGGTAATGATAAACGCCGGGAGCAAGCGTTGTAGTTACAAAACTAATGTTTAGTATGTAAATATTATACTCTTTTTTAACGTTTTAAGCATGTAGCATAGTCTAAAGCAACGTGCTGTTGTTAAAATAATACTTATAGTTTTAAGTTTTCTTGGAATTTATGTTAGCTATCTCTTAATATGAAAAAAAGAAGTCTCAATAAATAAAACTAACTAACTAACTCAATAGAGACTTGCAAAAGTCTTAAGTTTGGATGCTTTGATATTCTATTGCGGTCCAAACAGTTTTACACAAGATTCTAAAACCATTTCTAGCGCTGAAGTTTCCGATCTGAAAAATAGTACCATGATGATTTCAAAGAAAACTCAAAAACCGTGACTTTTGGGGAAAGTATTACCAGTAGGTAAACTGATGACCATATCGTTGCTCTCATGCAATATTTTAATATTGATTCTAAATCATATGTTGATTAAAAGGAATCTTATTTTGACTAAAAGGGATCTTATATCGCGCTTTTTTCCAGTTTTTTTTTTATTTTCAACAAATAGAATCTTAGTGGGATATTATTTTTTTTAATATCCAACTAAGATTTTCCATTGTGCGAAAACAACAGGATATCATAATGATAAACCAAAATATTGTATTTGGGAAGCAATAATTACTTTGAGTAATAACTTTGCTTGCGTTTGCTCAACCTAAATGCACCGTGGAAATTTTAACGCTTTTTCTCTTGCGATTCAAAACTTATAGCCGATTTTAGACCTAAAGAGTGTCGCCGTGTGTAAACACCAACTAATTTTGAACTTTTGGTTTTTTTTTTTTTTGGTATTTGCTGTTATAGAGGCCTGCGAAGAAAATTTAAAGATTCTATAATTTATGGCACATAAACTAAAGCCAATTTTTAATTTAAACGGTGTTCCCATACAAAAGGCAACATTTGAACTTTCACTTTTTGTTGCCTGGTATTTCTTGTTATGTATGCCTTCTAACTTGGTATGCTGTGCTAACTTCAAGTCTCTATCTCTTACGGTTCAAAAGTTAGGGACAATTTTAGTTTTTTTGGGTTTGGGGTTCATTATTGTAGAATCACATATCCTTGCAAATTTCAACTCTCTATCTATTGTGGTTCAATAGTTAAGGCTAATTTATATTTCTTGCATGGGAGCAGTCTTTTGTTTTTGAATTTTTAAGTTTTAGGTCTTTATTGTTGTTGAATCTATGTATAGATTACATTGATTCATACTGTGAAAATTTTAGCTCTCTAGCTCTTAGAAATCTTAATAATACGGCTCTGATTTCACTCTATGACTACGGAACCCTAAAAACGTAGCAATTTCTTTTTTTAATAGCAGTAACCGTAACCGTGTTAGCTCTAATACACTTATAGTACAATTTTTGAAGGTGAGCATTTGAAGGTGAGCATTTCCATAAATTATCAAATTTATAGTTGGCTTTAAGCTAATAAACACTATCAATCTAAGCAATGTATCAAAAAAGTCAAACAGATAATGTTTCTTGTGCAGTTTTAAGTTTTTCTTTTCACATAAGATAAACTGTTTGAATATATTGTTGATAGAACTATTTTTATGAAAAACCATCAGCACATTTAACGACTGACTTATTGATTTATTCTCCATTGTCACTTTTGTCTTTTTCTTAAAAAGGTCGCTTGGATAAGAAACCGTGATCTACATATCCTGACGGTTGGCACATACACGTATACAACGGATCAACGATTTCAAACTTCATATCACCGTGATATCGATGAATGGACATTGCAAATCAAATGGGCTCAACAACGTGACGCTGGTGTCTATGAATGCCAAATATCTACCCAACCAGTTAGGAGCTTTTCTGTTAACCTAAACATTGTGGGTGAGTACGAAAAAAAAAGAATCAAATGAAAACAAACCCAACCAAAAACGCAACAAAATTAAGGGATTGAAATTACAAGCACAAACAATTTTAAATACCGTCAAACATCATCTTGTCGTAAAACAGAAAAACAATTCTGTCCTGCTGCTGCAAAATTAAATGGAACTTTTTTTTAATTACCAAAGACAATATCATGAACTACATAGCTAGTTAAAAAGTTTTCCTGTTTTGTGTTTGTTTGTTGAAAGTAATAAGAATTAATGATTTTATACATAAACACACCATACCAAACAATAACAACATCAAAGTAACTTTTGAATAAATGTTTCTGCACATACTTCGGTAGATACCGAAATTATAAAATAAATAAAAAAGAAGACACACAATACTAAAAAGTAGGTTATATGCAGCGCATTGCAACATGAATAAAGCCTCATTAAGGCTGCGTATGAAAATAACATTTTAACGAATTAATTTAAGTCAGTGAGGCGTATGAGCAACATTTTTTGTTTAAGGTTAATCACGTTTCCGTCATAAAAATTATGTAAATTTAATGAATTCACTTTTAATTTTTTTTTGTCGCGGAAAAGGAGCAAGAAAAAACCTTTTTCCCGAATGGTTGAAAGGCAGCAAAAACTAACATTATCGTTGACGCCACATCATCCTTGCAATAATTACCACCATCAAGAGCACAGCCGCAGAAACAGCAACTGTAAAAACTATAAAAATATAGTCAGCCAGTACCACCACCAACCCTGCCACCAGCCGGCAGTCTCTCTCTTTAATTAAAACAGTGGCAGAGGTGAGGGCAACAAAAAACAGCACAAGACTTAAAAACATTGAGTGCAGTATAAGAATATGCACATGGCTTCCAAACGAAATTGTTTTACTAAGATGGTTAAACTTAATTAATTATCTTATGGAAGAACTTTTTTCCTATGAATTTTGTAGAATATTTTTATTCAAAAATGATGACGAATAAGACATATTTTTTAAACGTTATTCTGTTAAGCTGCCGCTAAAGTGACATCAAACATTTAAATTTACTTGGGTGAAGTGTCTTCAATCAATATTTACTCTATGACTTTTTAATCGCTGTATACTCTTTAATCAATATTTAAGATAACATGTATTATGTGTTAATATTGTGATATACTAATGTGAATCCTAAAAGTATGCGACATCAAGGGTGTAGAAATGGTTAGTTTGCTCTTAAGGTATATTTCGCTTTGTGTTCCTGTTAAGTGCTCGGTTAAATCAGGCTGCTGTCACCGATAACTCCTCTCACCCTTTTAACATTTAGGTCTCAATGTATGTTCTCATGTCTATTAAACACCTCGACGCTGATTTCAGACGAATATAGTTTAATAACTCATAAGCTAGTTGTGCTAGCAGTATAAGATTTATAGTTTATACCTCTAATTTAGGGCTATAATTTTGTTGCATATAAGGAGTCTGTTTTAAGTTGACAGTTTAGAATATTTACCTCAAAGCTTCAATATTTAGCTTAAACTGTTGTTTAGGTTTCATGTTCTTTCCAACGATGTTACTTTTTCAAAACAATGTTGCGTTAGTTATCATGCCCTGCTACTTTGTCTTTGCATCCGTAGGACTGGGTGTAGTATTTCTCAGAGTTTTCCAGGGACAGACTCGAAAACTTACCTTTAAAGGAATGTGCTTTCTTGTAGTGATCATGAATTATGTTCTGTGGGTGGCTAGATTAGAACTAAGGGAGTCCAAATCTTACTTTGTCCTGTGCATTTTTTGATCAAGTTTGTACTTTGTCTTTTGCATATGCCGAGCCATAATATCGATCACTATATCATCTGCTTACCTACTCGATTACTATTATTATTATATCACCTTACAGATATTGCTCCAACGTCTTCTGCAGATATGTGTATACGGAGCTTTAGCAACGTTTCGAGGAGTTTTCCTAATATATCCAGCAGGCGCAGGGACTGATACTCTAGTAAAGATTCTGATCTTTATTTTTTACTACTCAACAGAAGCTGTTTCCATTTGCAGACTTATAAAAGTACACTTTTTTCAGCCAAAGATTATACACTTTCAATAACAGCTGTGGTTTTCTTCAGTAAAAATTTAATGCTGGTAAGAGAATTTAAAGCGAGCGTACTTTCCAATAAACAGAAAAATACTGTGATAAAATCGAAATGTATTCAATACAATCAATAAAGACAGTCAGTTATAAAGAGCTGAGTTATTAAGATGAATAGATAGTGTGAGTAAAAATAGTATGCAATTAGCTATGACCTGGGTGCTAATCATCATCATGGCGGTCGAAATACAGTCAGTATATATACCTCAGCATATAAATCTCTAACGTTGATTTTCTTGTCATCTTTTAAAAATGCTGAACACTATAATCGAGTGAAAAGCTCAGTATAATAATTAACAATTGATAACTTGTATAACTTTTGCTGGAAATACATACAGCCCTGGAATTTTTTTTCCAACCTGCTTGAAGCAGACACTAGCTCCGACTCAGGGTGAGATCTTGTGTATCGACGAATTAAAACGTATACCCATTTGGAATTTTGAGCGGAAAAGGGTTTTAACAAAACTCACAATTGTGGCTATGTCTATAGGACTTTCTTTAGGACTATTTTATATTCTAGTCTGCAGGAATGGTTGCTAAGGGTCACTCTTAGCTCTTCCCATTTTTGTTTCTTACTAGTCATTTTAGATTCCTTTTATATTTTTTTGTTCGTTGACGCATGTGTTCTTCTGTCGCTGATGTACCTCATTTTCCATCTGACGCAGGTCCATCTAAGGCTAGAAATTTCGTCATTCTACTAGTATAACCTTTATTTTAACGTTTTCTGCTGGGCATAAACATAGCTTTATTGCATGGTTCATTTCATCATATCACATACAACATTTCTTGTCTGCTACGTAAATTCATTTGTATTGTAGCCTTGTCCATTTTAAAACCCAGCTTTGTTAAGTTTTGCTACATTCCAGATTTAAGTGTATAGCAGAACGCTGTTTCGGTTGGTACTTCCGCCACTTTTAAAGCTGTACTGGATGTACTGGTGACCACTTTTGTTATTTTCAAAGTAAGTGTTATACCCGATTACCGGTTACTTCACATTTAGGCTATAAAGTAGTCATGACGATTCTGCTTATAACTACCATTCGCTTTCTGGTTGGTATATCCCAAATCATTCTGCTTTAAAATCTTATTATCCTGGAAACGACTAATAAGCTTAGTGCTAAAATCTCCTGCAACTAAGAAAGGCCCACCAATTTCTATACCTTCAACCTCTATACTGTGCAGTTTGGTCTGAAAAGAAAAACTTATTTCCATGTGGCTGCTCTTTTTCATATATATTTGATCCAAGACCCAGTTCTGGGCTTCCCATACTGATCACTGAAGATCAGTATGGGCTCTGAATTTATTCACCGCTTTTCTCTATAAATGGCTAATCTTAAAGAGCACCCGCTGTGCTGCTACTGTTATTCTCATTTTTGTCTTCTACTTGCCATAAAGCACTGCTTCATACCTCATCCTGGGGTATGCTAGGAGGGTGGGCGTCTATGTTTCGGGATTTTGCAGCCCTAGTATAGCAATCTGCTTATAAGTAGTGTTTTATTTTGATATTCTAGCGCCACTAGTGTTGGTTAGAGTAACTTAAAGGATTCAACTCAGCCAAAATATTTTTTACAAATTTTGACATGGATTAACTCAGCAACATTACATGGAGGAAGTTAATTCATTTCTAGGCGATGGAGCTCCATAACGGAGCAGTGTTCATTGATGGTGTGGTAAATTCAATCGTGGGCGTTGTTCACTGCAAGACGAATTTTGCGAAGGTCGTCCAAAATCAGTTATTGTTCCAAAAAAACATTGCAGGATCGTAATGAGGCCTACCATGAAATGAAGACAACCTTAGGCATTACGGGGACCAGCATGCATTCAGTATTGCATACACATTTAAAAAAAAATGTTCGCGTTGGAGTCCATAAAATTTTTCAATCGCTTCAAAAATGGCTCGTGTCAACTAGAAATGAAAAATTTAACAGTGGCTCGGAAAATGATAATTCAACTGGTAGGGAAAAATGCTTTTGTTGGTTTATCATCCTCATATTTTTTAACTTATTTACAACATCAAACAAAACCCATGAACGAAAAGCATACATAGGTGTAGGGCATTAATTTTACATTGATGTCGAAGCAATAGTTTTTTCTCACGCTTATAAGCAGCAGCGGTCTTTAAAGATACATTTTTCGCCAAATGCAACTCAGCCTTTATGATTAGGGGTGATTATTCACTTCTTGTTTTACATTACTTACATTATTTTATATGAAAAACTTTCTCGGAATCTGCCAACACAGCTAAATTTGTAGATTGTAAATTTTTTATTCTTATGACATAGAATACTTGTTATCAACAAGTAAGTCAAGTTTCTTTTCTAGATATTTCCAATTCGTTGTTAGCAGCTATGAACTTAGATATTCTTTAATTTGGCCTTTTGACTTCTGCTAAAGCCATTATATATTCCATCGACATCCCTCACCAGATTAGCTTTGTTCATTTGAATATATAATGCTAATATTTTTTGTATTGTTTTTGCATCAAACCAAATTTGGTCCTTAAAAGAAATAACTTTAATTGTGTAACTTCAATAAGCCCATACATACATTTTTTTTGCAGCTACATATTAAAAACACTGTACTACTTTTCATTCTTGAAAGCCCTGTTGCTCAACTAAAGAAATTTATACTCTTAATACATATACCCCCAATACTACAAAAGCTGTTATGTACAGTTGAGAAAATTATGTCAGAAAAAAGATAAAAAGAAAGGAAAGTTAAGCATATACTCATACATATATACGTGCACTATATATAAATATTAGCACATTTATTCTACATACATACATACGTAAGTAAATATATCCCCCGGTATAGTATCCATTTTCTTTCACATTTGTGCTTAATTTATGCACAAGTTTTAACAAGCATTTGACTTTCTGTTATCATTAACTCAAGATCGTCGCGCTCTTCATTGCCAGCACAGATATTTATGGAAGCACGTCGTCAAGTACGTATGTATGTGCAAGTGAATGTGCTTGAGTGTATATGCTACAATCGCAACTACAATATTATGTTAACGGTTTATGGTTATGAAAGCAGAGTAGTTTGAATTCCAGTGCATATTTAAAACCAACAGCTTAAGGCAGGCAAGTCTTTAAGATTATTTGCAATGATAATTTTATGTGAAAAGTATTATTTTTTGTGATGATACAATAATTAAAAAAAATGGAATAAGAAAACCAAATGAAATTGATGAAGATAAGGAGTATACATTTTAAGTGATTTAAGTTGCAAGAGTGATGCAATTAAATGATAAAATACGATGTCATCGTTTACCATCATAATTTTATACTGAGTTTTTGTTTTGTTATCTTCCGTTATTTGTAAAATTATTTTATGATTTTTTATTTTTTATTCTTTTTTGTGATTAATTTTCGTTTTATATTAATTTTTCTTCTTTTTTATCTTTTTCTCTAGATACTCTTGATTCTGAGCAATATGATACATTGCAACAATTTTACAATGACGATTCATTTGTGATAACCAATGACCGTATTTATCAGTCTGCTGATGAAGAATTTGCTGGAATGTTTGGTCCCATACAAACCGTTGCTGGTTTGTTTTCAGAAATTTAGTTTCTGTTTGGTTTATTTTTGTATTGTAAAATTTCATGACATAATTATTGAATTTTTAACACACAATACTAATCAACTACTAATACTTGTATGTCATTGTGAGTTGAATGGCAAGAAGGTATTATAAAAAAAAAAAACTAAATTTAATACTGCTTTTTTGTTTAATATTCGCTAAAAAATTTTACAACAAAATAACAGTTTATATAAATGAACCTAAACTAAGGAATATGACGACCATTTTTATATAGCTAAATAAAATAGCAAAGCTGATTAATTAACAACCCAATAAGGTGAAATATTCTAAACATAGATGATGCAACAAAATAATACTACTGAAAGGACATTGTGATATGTGGGAGATATTGTGGCCCGTTATGGCTTATTATATTTATATTTAGATTTACTTATCGGAGTAATCATCGGAGTAATTGCAGGTTGTTATTCACGGTGAATATCTATAGATCATTTTCAAATGTCTTTTTAATCCTTCATAAAGACTGGAGAACCAAATAGAAATTGTTTGATTAGTATTATTTTCGAGTACAGAAGAAGCTGGGAGCTTTCCAAAATACTTTTACTAAAGTGGATGGTTACATCTCAAAAATGCCTTCTATAATGGGTCTTCTAGTCTTGTTAAATTGCATTAATTTTAATTGTAAACAAGTTGCAGTTGCAACCATATATAGCTTAATATTTTAAGTCTTAAAATAGAATTTGTTTTTAAGGCCTTTGCTTAATTTTTTTGCTTAAAATTGAACTTCCGACTCCAGTGGGTTCCAAGACCCGTAGTAGAACTTTGTATAAAATATTTTCCCAAACAATATTAAGTACATATATTTCCGTTTTAAGGGCTATTTCTACTTTAGAAAACTTGAAACCAGACTCCAAATGACAACATATTTCAAAATATAAGTATCTTACAAGTTTCTACTCGCAGTAAAATGAGTTTCAGTTCTAAATTTTTAAAACGTTGGTACACGTATATCTTTTTCGTCCTTATTATAAGAACCTCCCGGCAGATCATTGTAATTTTTTGTGTTTGTAGTTCACACAAATTCAATCAGTGGAAA
Source organism: Sturmia bella (assembly GCA_963662145.1). Lineage (NCBI taxonomy): Eukaryota > Metazoa > Arthropoda > Insecta > Diptera > Tachinidae > Sturmia > Sturmia bella. The sequence continues at coordinate 40,786,566 of OY759169.1, forward strand.
AAAAAGTTTTTTTGCACTAAAATGGCTACGGGCCATGATTCCATGTCGGAATTAACTTCGTCGTTTGAATCTACATAAAAGAGTATTTAAGTAAGATGCCAAAAAATCGAATTTTTTCTCTGACTGTTGAATTGTTTATTCGTCAACTGAAAAAAAGAACTTTTACAAATAATGCTTAAGTTATTTTAACACTTTTTCAATACGCTTAAATAAACCGGTTTATCGCGTCCTTTCAACCAAGCGACATAGCTTTTAATACCTAGATGCCCAGTAGTGGCTGATAACAGCAAATTAAACTCACACGTGTACTTACGCTCTTTTGTTTGGTCGTCAATCAACCAATAGGAAATCACCATGTTAAGTGCGAGAGACAAACTACACTTGAAGAACTTCTGTGTGTTATTTTACATTTTAATTGTCATCGAGACTGCTGTCAGTGAACATGTTTATGATTCATGAACATGTATATGATTATGTTTAAAATTCTCTCGGATTTTAAAACCCAGCTATTTTTACTTTCAGCTCAAATTGATTCTGCAGACTTTTTGGACTTTCCGAAAACTTCTGTTCTTTACAACAAGGATTTTTATAATATTAAGCATTTACTCGATATTTTTCAAAACCCTTTTAAATGCGATATATTAAAGTACGAATTTCCAATCCAAACAGAACTTATTATTCTTCGAAGTGAATTAGATTTCCCTGATAATTTCATCAACATAGAACTCTGGAAAATTCTGGATGGTACAATATATCCCGAAATAAAGAAGATTTCATTGAAATATTTATCCTTATTTCCCTCAACATATATTTGCGAACAAATATTTTCAGATATGAATTATATTTGCTCAAAAAACGCAATAAGCTGAATTATTCTAGTTTGAGAAATATACTTTTATTGCGTAACTGCAATAAGAGTATCCATAGAAGATTTCATTACTTTTTAATTGCAAGATCAACAATGATTAATTGACGGAACATTTATAAACACTTCGAAGAATTTTTTATTTCAAAATATTTCAGACTACCAAGAGTATTACTAAAATATGTACAACACCCGCCACACATGTGTCACAATCTCGTTGACGACTAAATAAAATCAATATCAAATTGTTTTCTTCCAGTGTTATTTTGTCACTCTCATCAATATTACATTGGGCTAGGTTTTAATATAAGTGCAGCATATTCCATTGAGCAACATATCAAAGTATGTTAAAGAGAATTTGAGGCCTTATGTTGGCATAATTTGTAGAAATTACTCAACTGCTGAGCTTAATGGTGTTACTGAATACAAAATGATTGCTCAACAGATTAATAGCGATTATGAAAATTGTTACTCAACAGCTTCAAAGCGATTTCTGGAGAATGTAGCTATTGTTTTGCTGAATAATATTGTTAAGATTTTCTTATATCTGAGTATTGAAAAAAATATTTATGTCTCGTATCTGTCTCTCACAACAATCACATTAAAATAAAAACATATGACACATAATTTATGATATCTTAATAGAATATCTTAAATAGAATAAGGGCAAAAGAGAAACATGAACAAAACTCGTTTCAAAGAAATATTGTGATTTTTTTCTTTAAATGCCTAACATATGAACGATGGTATCTGAAATTTAAACAATATTTCATACATCCTTTGCCCATATTTTTTAACACTATGTTTTTAATCTTTCTCACATCAAACGAATATGGTCTTCATAAAAATATGTACTTACATGTAAACATTTGTCTGTATTTGTCTATGGAAGTAGTGGAAAGAAGTTAAATCCTTACAATACTAAGCTGATTCTATCGAATGTTTGAGAAAATGGAGAAAAAAGCTGCGACAGAAGAAAAACTGAATATTAAGTTCAAATGCAAATGTGCGGTGCATAACGTAAATATTTATGTGTTAAAGGAAGAGGAAGATATTTTATTATTATGCAGATCAAATCACAGATATACTCCATGCTCTGCATTTGCCAAGAGATTTACATGCTTTAGAATAATGAATGCTCTACGATTTTTTAAATTAAGCAAAATGTAATTAATTTTTTTTTTCATAAAATGATATTTCTTTCTTAATTTAATTGTTTTAGTTGAAAATGAAGAGTGTACGCCAATGCAAAAAAAATATTTCACTCAAAGCAAAGAAGATAAAAACATAAATACCCTATCCAACCTCAGTGATACCTTATTCCAGCTGCGGTTCCGAATACCCGTCGCTGCTCTAAGTGTAAAATATGTATATGTTTTGTAGTAAGACAGCAACTTGTTCCACAAAATTATTTTTCAGCTAAAATTTAATATTTACGACTACTACTAATAAGCATTCGTTTACGGGAATAAAATATTTGAACGCTAGTCTGCTTCCAAAATTTTATTATATGGTTTAAAAAATCACGCCCAGTACATAGAAAAATTTGTTGGGTAATTAAACTTTGTAATTGCTTCAACTAAAAATTTAATTGATGAATATGTAACTAAAAAATTAATAAAGATGCCTTATTTGGGACAAATCTAATAAATTTGAATTAATATGAACAAGTTTTTGATTGATATTACAAAATCTATGATCTAGGTTTTTTGTTCTGTGAATAGCGACTGAATCTAAAAAAAAAATATTTATTTGATTACGATAAAATAAAGGGCTTACCTTCTTATATGTGCAGAGCCAAAACATTGTAGTAGATTCAATAGGATTTTCTCGATGAAACGCTGGGTCCGTCGAAAAGTTTTAAGCCGTTGTTATCACTGATATATTGGCAGCAATCACAAAAATCACTTAAAAGACAATTAAGTGTTGGTGGGGGAATCAAAATATATTCCAATCAACAGATAAACACAGTGATTAAGTACAAAGTTGATCAAAAATTTTAAATAAAGACGATCAGTAATGAAAAATGCAAATGAAATTTATTGCTTATTAGTGTAAAAGCCGGGCAAAAACATGTCCTGTGCAAATTTCAGTTCTCTATCTATTATAGTTTGAGATCCATCCTGTGTTGGATGGACGAATGAACAGCGAAGTCTTATAAAAGAGTTCCACTTTCATTCCATGAGTGTAGAACCCTACCAGGGTCGCAGTTTCTTGTATTTAAACCTCCGCACGTTTCTAAATTTTTATTATTTTTAGTCTTTGTTATTGGAGAGGCCTGCCAACTACATATGTATACCTTGAAAATTCCTCTATCTTCTACGTTTCAAAAGTTGTGGCTGACTTTTAGATTAGACGGTATCTCCATCGATAGGGCAACATTTAATTTTTTTCTCTTGAATAATTTTGGTATTTGTTACTATGTACACCTGGTAACTTTATATAATGTGCAACAATCAAGTCTCTATCTTTTACAGTTCAAAAGTCACAGCTTATTATAGTTTCTTGCATGGAAGCACCCTTTAGTTCTTAATTTTTTGTTGTTTTTGGTATTTATATTGTAGAGCCTATGTAACCACATATCGTGAGAAAACTTCAGCTCTCTAGTTCTAATCGTTCAAAAGTTATAGCTAGTTTTAACTAATTTGCACAGTTTCTTGCACGGGAGCTGCCTTTATTTATAAAAGTTTTGCTGTGTTGGATATTTGGTGTTGTAATGTCTGTATGATTACATATCTAGTAAAAATTTTAGCTGAATTACCGCTTATTTAATTTAATTTAATTTAATTTAATTTAATTTAATTTAATTTTCACAGTTATTTGTATGTGAACCCCATATAGTTTCAACCGTTTTGTTGCTTTTAGTATTTGTTGTTGTAGAGTCCGGACAACTTCATGTACTGTGAAAATTTCAGCTATCTTGCTCTTACCGTTTGGGAGATTGGGGCCTCTGACGAACGAAGAATTTTCAGTAATAGGGTTTAGTTTTTACTCTATGAATACAGAACTCTAAAAAGAAATGCTTTTAGGCTGAAACGAAGAAAGGAAGCTTTTTTTATATAAATTTCTTATCATATTGATGTAATATATCCGATTAATTTTATCGGCAAGGAAAACATATTAAATACAGAAGAAAACTTTGTTTTTAATCAGTTTTGGTTATTTTCGTTACCAAAAAAAATATCATTAAAAAAAATTTGTCGCTTCCATTTCGTTTTCTCATGAATTGTAAACAAGGAGCCTTAACTATAGTCAATCACTAAAGTCTGATTTTTGGAAACAACTTAAATTTTAAATGGTGTTGCCAACTTTTTTCTAACTATAGTCAAAATTAAAGTTGACTTTAAGCTGAATCAGCTTTAAAAGGGTGCCACATTATTTATCGAAAATGAAGTTATTTATCATACAAGCTCTTACAAATTTAAGTAAAATGCCATCTCTAATAGGATGACTCTGAAAAATAATGTATACATGTGAATACACACCTATACAAATGTAAGATTTTATTAGTCAGTAAACAAAAATCTGAAAGCGAATTGAATAAAAGTCTAATTTAAAAAAAATTCTGATTAATAATAGTTATTAAAAAATCTTTAATTTAATAATTTTATTTAAAAAAATTTACATTAAAAAGCTTTTACATATAAAAGTGACATTTGCTTGAGCAAAGCTGTTGCTAAATAAGTTAAAGACAACTTCTCCTGGTTTTAAGTTTAGAGCAAACTTTTGTGTGTAAAGTCGGCTTTTTGCGTCTATAGTAGACAAAAAGCTTTCTTTTATTTAGTAGTGACTTAAAAATGCTTAAAGCATACTTTTTCGGTGTCTATAGTTATGGACCAATAAGGAATTCTTATTGATACTTTTAGGCTACCTTATTCATTTTCTTTAAAACTGTAGTTTATTGATTTCATTGGGTTCCTAATGATCACGTGTTTTTAGGGATCCGTACTCATCAGAGTGAAACGGAACCCTGTTACCGAGACAAGTACGTTCGTCCATCCGTCCGTCACAGCGTCCATTCTCCGAAACGGTAAGAGCCAGAGAGCTGAAACTTTCACAGGATGTTGTTGTACCCTGCCGCTACAACAACAAATACTAAAAATAGCAACAAGTCGAAAACTACCAGCTGTCCCCACACAACGAAAAGTTGCAATTAGCTATAACTCTCGAACCGTAAGATAGAAAGCTGAAATTTGCATAGTGTATGTATTTATAGATGATTTACAACAACAAATGCTAAAGATAACAACATGTCGAAAACTACCAGGTGTCCCTATACAACGTAAAAAAACATTAACCATAACTTTCAAACTGTAAGAGACAGAGAGATGAAATGTGCATATAGCCTACAATAACAAATGCTAAAAACAACAACAAGTCGAAAACTACCAGGTGTCCCTATGCAACGTAAAGTAACAACTAGCCGTTACTCTCGAACCGTGAGAGACAGAGGGATGAAATTTGCACAATATGTGTATTCACACATGCTCCACAACAAAACTTGCTAAAAACAACAACAACTGTAAAACTACCAGGTGTCCCTTTACAACGTAGAGTAATAGCTATAGCTCTCGAACCGTAAGAGATAGAGAGCCGAAATTCGCACAGTGTATGTATTCCCAGATGCCTTACAACAGCAAATTACAACAACAACAAGTCGAAAATTACTAGGTGTCCACATACAACATAAAGTGGCTGTAAAAATAGAGAGATGAAATTTATAAAATATACATTTGTATTCACATACGCCATTCCATACATACATTACACATACATACGTACGGAACCCTAAGTGTGCGAGCCAGCCTCGTACTTGACTAAATTTATTTTTTTTAATTTATTTATTTTTTGCTTGTGTAAATTTTTAAGAACTTTATAGGTTAAGCTTCATCGTCAAAAAAAGATTTTGTACAGGCAAGAAATGTGATTTAGACTATAAACAAAATATTTGAAAAACATTCTTTTCGCATTACAAACTAAAAAAACCTCCAGTTATTCAGCTACTTCTGAGTATGTGGCATTATACTTTATCAATTTTTTTTTTGCATAAGAGAATATTAAGCAATGCATTTCACAATTTCTGAAAAATAACTTAGAATGAACTCAATGTTGGCATACCGATGACTGGGAAGTGCAAAAAAATATACAAACAAACGTTTTTGTTTTTATTTAAAAAAATGTTGTATGGTAATTTTTGCAGACACAAAACTTATATTTGCATCGATTACATATCCTTTTATTTTTGAGTATGAGATTTTTCAGCATTCTAAGTGTTTGAAATTCTTTCTAAGTTATGTTAGTACCGTGCGTAAATATGTATTAGTTCATGTACATATATTTACGGTTACATCTCTTGCCTAAAATATGGAGATGATTCAAAACATAGATAGAGCTAAAGATCTAAAATAAGTCAACCCCACAATCGTGCGTAATCTCAAAAATAATAGAGAAAATGGTTAAGGCCAACTTACAGAGTAATATTTTACACTACGACATGACGAAAGATTCTATACATTGGACAAAATCTTATCATGTAAGAGCAAAACTTATTGAGGAAGAGAGAATACTGTTGCAATAGTTCGCATGCGGTTGGTAAATCTTCTTTTTATCTTTTAAACCATTTTAGAAACTTATCTGCTCTCTTCACATCAGAGGTGAATATTTTAAAGTAAATGTTGGCAACACCCACATCACGAATTAAAGTTGTTAGCTTTTTTATACACTATATGCGAGAACAACCATTATCAACTCAGGCAATGTTCATGTTGTTTTTGCAAACTTCGCAGATCTAAAACTATCAGCCTAACTCGCACCGGCAAAACAAACAAGCAGTAAACAAAACGTCAACAAAATTATAGCTTATGGTAAACTTCAATTAGAACGATTAGAAAAATAAAACTAATAAGAAATTGTTAAGGAAATGGGAAAAAATCGAACTCTAAAATTGTTTTTTTTTTTTTGTTTGTTATTAGTTCAGCGCTTTGTGCCGCTTAAACAAAATATAAACCTTCACACAAAAAATTACTTAAAACAGTTGGTTCTTAAATGCGGAGAGAGTTTCATAATATTTCAATCCCACAAAGTCGTTTTACTTTGTATTTGTGAACATTGTGCCACCTTAAGGCCTGGGTGTGCCATATGTTTATTGTTACAAATACATTACAGTTTTGCAGTATTTGGTCTGGCTGCTTACCTTTCTGATACGTTCTACTGAGTTATCCTATCATTTTTTACCACGCAGTGTATTTTTTAATTAACACATACGCAGAAAGCTAAAAAACTCACAACATGTTTATTCAATTCAATTTTTTATTCTTGATGTAACCGTTATTTAAACATACTCGATAATGGGTTTTTAATGACTTAATTTTCACATCTATTTTTTAATTTTTTCTGTATTGGCGTCCCTTAACAGCAACATTTTTTTCTTTGGGTTTTTTTTAATGAAAAATAATAATTACGAAATTAGGGTTTTTAGCTGATAAAAACTTTTACAAACTTCCCTTAAACGGTTGTTTTTGTGGCAACAACAGCATAACATAACACTATTGTTGTGCTTTTAATCACAGCCAGCAGTTTTGCGGTTTCAAATGTTTTATTTGGTTTTTGCCTTTATAAGTAATTAGCAATAAATGTGCTAAGCCTTCTAAAAGAAACCAACGTTAAGCTGAATACGGATGATACAACTCAAATTTGTTAACTTGTACTTAATCAGTTTTCGAATGAAATTCCAGCCATCCTAGGATTCAAAATTTCTTGAAATACTTTTAAAATCGATTTGAAAGCCTTTGTAGATTGATATTTCTTATTAAAAAATGACAGCGTTTCTACGACATGTTTAAGCATTTCAAAAGCATTTTAAATTTTTTAAACAAGTTTGAAAATTTTATGAGAATAAAATGCATGACAAAAATATAATAAATACATGTGAACATAAAGTACTTGTTCAAATATTTTATATTAAATTCAGTAAAGTACGAGGCTGGCTCGCACACTTAGGGTTCCGTACATATGTATAATGTACGTATAGAATGTCATATATGAATACATATATTGTGTAAATTTCATCTCTCTGTCTCTTACAGCTTGAGAGTTACGTTTAATTGTTACTTAACGTTGTATGGGGACACCTGGTAGTTTTGACTTGGTGTTGGTTTTAGAATTTCTTATTGTAGGCCATATGTGATTACATATATTGTTCACATTTCATCCCTCTGTCTCTTACAGTTTGGGAGTTACTGCTAATTTTTTCTTTACGTTGCATAGAAACACCTAGTAGTTATTGATATGTTGTTGTTTTTAGCATTTGTTGTTATAGAACATCTATAAGTACATACACTGTGCGAATTTCAGCTTTCTACTTTTTACGGTTCGAGAGTTATAGCTCTCGTAACTTTTCGGTATATTGGGACACCTTGTAGTTTTCGCTTTGTTGTTGGTTTTTAGTATTTTTTGTTGCAGTGGTTGTGGCGGACGGATGGACGTAGTAGTTGCGGTAATAGGGTTCCGTTTCACTGTGATGAGTACGGGACCCTTAAAAGTTGAGCCTCCTCAGTAATAATGCTGAATCCCATACGGTGATGAAATAAGGAAAGTTTTACCTCCCTACGTAAAAAAAATATTTTTTCATTGTCAAAAAGTAACATAAAATTATATACTTGGTAAAAGGTAATTGTAATCAAATATTACTAGTTCTTACTTATATAACAAAATCATTGAATTTATTGGTGCAATTATTGATGTAGTGATTTTTTTCAAATACAGTGAACAAATCCAATATACCATAGTGTTTTCAAAAAACTCCCAATATGTGGTCTTTTTTTCGGAGATATTTAATGTGGCCTTTTTTGAGAACTTATGAAAACTAGTGCCATCTAGCTCTCGCCTCTTATTTGATTTAATAATTCTATTCAGATATTTAAAGTTATTGTATCGCTGATTGTCTCACTTTTTCAAGAAAAAGGAAAATTTTTGTTATAAAATGTGGTTTAATTTTATTCCAACTGTATTTCTGATGGCTGTGTGTAAAAGTCCTAAAATGATCTTGAAGAATGATTAAATTGAAATCTATTGAAAACTGAAAAACCAAAATGGTCTAAAGATAGTTCAACATACAAAAAATCTAAAACGAATATTTACAATAATACCTGAAAAATCAAGTAAGGTTGGTAAATTTCCAATAGGTCGAATCTTAGAATAGCCATCACAAAAGCTACGTTTCTGTATATATTTACATAGTCGACTTTGCTGGGTTGGGGCAAGTATGCACATTTTAACAAAAAATTTAAATATCTGCTTCTTAATATCTTTCTTTACCGTCAAAAAACATGCATTAACAGGGCAAACTTCTTCTGAAATAGGTTTGTACTATATATCGGTTACATATAAACTGATATCAAAAATTGTAGACTTTTGATTTTCAATAAACCACTCCGTCCGGACTTAATACCCCGAAAAATATGAAGTCATCTTTGGGGTACCTCTTGGCATGTCGAAATAAAAAAAAAAAAGAAATGCGGTCGGGGGACCCCCGTAAATAACGAAGTTCCTTACGTTTTTGTTTCATCTTTGAACGTAATATAAGGTGAAATCTGTATGTTTTATTTTGTGTTGTTTTTGAAATTTTTACATTTTATGATTCTTTAAATTTTTGGAACGTTTTATTTTTTACTTTTGACACATGCAGCAACTGCTGGCCAATTTTTTAATATTGCTGTTTTTTGTTGTGACATACTTTACTTTAGCGACATCTAGATGCTGATAGTGTCCGTTTTCACAACTAATTAATATTTATTGGTAGGTGCCTCCACTGCTGTCAGCGGAGACACCGCCCATCATACACAATTGTTTGTCGACAGATACACTAATTCATATAAACAGCTCACACGCTTTCGTGACGATTTCTACTAATTTCCACTACCAGCAAGCCGCGTTAAGGAACTTCGTTCCAAAAACGATTTCTCTTTGATTTCAGCTTATTACATTGTAAAACAGGGAAAATGCGTTCAAGCAAAAAATATGTAGGTTATGGGTATTTTAGTGCTCTAATCTCAAATCTGCTTTCAGTTTTTCTTTACCACGTAAGGTTTTTTTATGGGCGTGGCTAATTTTGCCTCCTAAATTATAGAGTTGCGCCCATATTTATCTATATGATGCTATTCTTGTTCTTTTCCGTAAACGCACTTGTTGTTATCATACAAAAGTAACAATCATTTTGATAATTTTGTGCTTCACTCCAAATTATTGGCGTCGTAAAAGACATACACCCTTACGACTTTTATAAAGCCAACCCATTAAACCGTTTGCACAGCTGTTGCAACATATTTTCGGCAACAAATATTTTTCTCTTTCATCGATACGATGACCAAAGAGAGTTGATAGGCATTTTTAATTTGAAATATTGCATTTTTGTGATGAGGTTACTACATACATAACAGAATGAATTTGCAGACCTTTGATATACTGCACCCTGCAATAAAAATTTACATAAAATTATTACTTTGTTTCCTAAGTATAATAATTTCCATTTCCAATAACAATGCCTACTAGAAAATGTATAAAATGATGACTGAACACTTTTAAATCTAGGCTTTGTACTAGATAAAAATGTTTTTTTAGCAGTTGACTTTTTAACTTAACGAACAATTTCCCTATGACAATTGGTGAAAGAGCATAGCATCGTATATATGTATATATTAATAATCCTAATTCAAAAGCAACAACAAATGTTCCCGTTACCGGTTTTGGTAATCCTAAAATCTACAAAATTTACCACTTTCCTTTACTTGTGTTACCTGCCTGCAATAATGTTCTAACTGTATGACCAAATGTTTACATACAAATTATTACAACTACAGATACCTGACTTAAATTGTGAATAAAATCAACACTTGCTTATCGAGTTTTATGAATTATAGCTCATTTCATTTCTTAGACATGTTGAATTTAAAATAATGTAAAAAAATAAAATGCTGCTCATTTTTATTTTTTTATTGAGTATTGAAAATAAAATAAAAGTGAATTTTGCGTGAAAAAAATTTTTTTGTCATTGATTTCTGAATAACTTTGAAATGGAAACAGATGGAAAAAATTATATGCCAGTATTCGAAATAAAATTTTATAGCGCATCTTCTATTTTCCCTTTGACTAAAATTGGAGGATTTTCTTTCGAATCATGGTTAAATATATGGGCGTAACTCTATAATTTAGGCGACAAGATTACCCCCGCCCATTATTATTATTTATTATTAATGCTAGGTTGGTCCAGGATGGCCCTTTGCACTGCGACCAATAATGATCTATTGTGCAACAATAGATATAATAGATATACCCATACAAAAAATATAATAGAGAAAAACTGAAAGCAGATTTGGACTTAGAGCACCAAAATACATATAATCTACATATTTTTATTCAAAACGCAACCAAAAAGTGTTATTTTGCAGAACAGTATTATGGACCGACAACTAAAACTAAATGTTATAAATCTTCTTACCGCCAAAACCATACCAGATTAATATCGATATCAAGTTAATTTTTTCCGGTATAAAACTTGTTTTACCTGGCTTGTAGATGGTTACTATACTTGGTGTTATTATGTATCGGGTACATAGACCCATATCAGAAAATCGTTTTTCTACTCTTTTTTTTATCAGCAGATTCTAGTTTAGATATGAAGAGTTTTTTTTTAATTCGCTTACAGGTGAAATCATGTATGATTGATAAAAGGATAGCGTCGCCACGCCAACAACGAACAATCGTCGTTTGCGTAACCAACCGACATATCTGTGAGCATAAGCCATAACAACACAAGTCGACTTAGAACAAAATCAAACTATGCGAATATGCTTCAATTTTCCTCTAACAGAACTTCTTATTGATATGAAATATCCATGTCTCTAACCAAACTAATCAAAGAGATGTAAATAGAACAAAATTGAAATAATTCTGAATAAAAGCTCTATACGATTCGAAATAAGCGATAAAATGTGCTTAAAGATATATTTTTATTAAGTCTATGACATTGAATTCTTTAATTCAACAAACACTGACGCGCACATTTCTAAGGAGCCTTGTTTTATCATCAGATTCACTGTTTGGTGCCAGAGGATATCTTGGCACACTTATATGTGGAATGTAGCCATATCCGGGTGTTTCTGAACTGATGTCAGAAATAGTTTTTCATCTGCTTAAAATCTTTTTTAATAGTAGCTTTACTTTTCGGTAAAGAATTGGCCTTTAACTTTTTTACCCATAGTCAAACTTTATGATATACAATTTTTAATAACCTTATGAGGCTTTAGTTCGAGCTTACTTCTTTTAAATTGAGAAAGATTTTTTGTGACAAAATTGATTTTCAATTACTCCAGCCAGTAAGTTATGAACCTTACTTTGCTCTTCTGCTTTTAATATCTCGATCAATTCAATTTGATAAAAAAAAACCCTTACAATTTTGAGAAAGTAAAATCAAACTCAAGCCCGATAAAATTATTCACAACTTTCAAAGTCGTTTTAGCTTTATTGAAGTGCGTTATGTATGTATACGAATTTGCTTCATTTCTAATATGAATATTAAACTAATTAAAAATCAGTGCTAATCAAGTCAAATATTGCCTAATGGATTTGTCATGCTTTCACATTTTTAATTTTGTTTTTAGAAATCTGCTACTAACACCTTTTTCTTTCATTTACCTGCTGATGTGAGTTTTGGTAAAGTTCTATAACGACTAATTGCATGAAAGAATAAAACTAAAAGCTTACACTTTACTGAAATACACAAAAATGCCTCATAAATTGCATTTTTTGTAACAAAACCATTTTTGTCGTTTGCTGTTGTAGTTATTGGTGTTATTGTTTTTATTTATTTATTTAATTTTTTTCCTTTCAGTTCCTACTGCCACTATATTGGGTGGACCAGATTTGTATGTGGATAAAGGAAGTACGATTAATCTAACATGCGTAATAAAGTTTAGTACAGAGCCTCCAACACACATATTTTGGTATCATCAAGATAAGGTAAGTAGAACATGCTACCAGGGAATAGATTTCTGGTGCTGTTAATAAACTCATTTATTTTCCAAATTGAGAAGCACAAGGAAAGCTTATAAGTGCAATTTGAAGCTTAGATTTTATTACTTAAAATATCTAATTGAAATTAAATAACTTTGCTACCGATCATCATTATAATTTCATAGCAACTGTTCTTTAACACAAAATCAAAAAAAAAAAAAAAAAAAGGTTAATACCACACACTTACTCTTATACTACTCCCACTTATCAAATGCACCACTTAGGGTATCTAGAGGATACAATCTTATACGGCTTCATATACGCCAAATACTAAAAAAAAAAATAATTCAATCCATTTGTACTTAAAACAAACCCAAGCGGTGTCAGAATTTAGGTTAGTACGGATTTTCTTAAATCAAGTGCATTGTGCTTAATTTAAGTACTAAATACTTAGTTTTAACTATAATCAATCCCACCTTCGAATTATTTTAACCATATCCAATTCTGATTTCGAGTGAAATATCGTAAACATTCTAAGTTCCGTACTTAAAAACAAGCACGATGTGCTTGATTTACGGACATTCTTACTTACCATACTTTTGACATTGAGTGGGATGGAAGTATGGAGTATGGAAGGATTGAGCTTGTCTTGAGTGTGATGATTGTTCACTTGATGCGACGTTTCTGAAGTCTATTTAAATTTGTACGTGAAACTGTCCACTCTATATGCTTAATTCAATATTATATTATTTTCTATCTTTGCTGATTTGAACCTGTAACTTAGCTACTATAATTACTGCCAGTCTATCAATTCGTCTATCGCAGCTATTAAAAAGTTAAATAAAACTCAAAACTCATACAAGCACACTAAAATACTAACCCCCTAATTCATAAAAATTTCTTATATCAGCTTATAAGCTGGTAATAGTTATCATACACTAATAGGCTTTTTCACTTACTCACATCTTACATCTTTCATCATTTTGGCAAGATGTTAACATCTTCCTATACAAATTCTATATGAAAAAAACTCAACATCTCTCAACATCTTTACAAGATGTTCATTTCTCATTTCGCCGTATTCAACATCTTTCGATTATTTTAATGTCATCACTAAAAAGAAGTTAAAAAAATGATAAAAATTCATATCATCACTAGAAAATATACAAGTGTCAAAATTTTTACAATGAGCGTGAACAAACAATGTAATTAAATTTTAATTAAATTAACCATAATATAAAATTAGTAATGCAATACTTTTATTTTTAGTAAAACAGACTAAAATAATGTTTTTTAGTTTGAGTGTGTAATGTTCTTTAGTTTGCTTAAACACGTGAAATAATATTTGACAGATGAAAGATGTTGAAAATGTAATGTAAACTGCTTTTTTCAATTTTCAACATCTTCAACACACATCTCAAAGATGTGAGTAAATGTAAATCCGCTATAATAGTGTTATAAGCAACTCATAAAAAATTCAATTCATAAACGCATTATACCGGTGAAATAGCTATTAAACTCTTTTGTTACTTTTGTACTTTATTGTTGGCAATACCCTGCAATGTTCACTCTCATTTTGTGCCTAGTGCTGCATATATGAGATGTATGTATGTAAGAGACTGATTGTTTGAGTAGCTTCGAAAAATGCAAAATATTATTTACTTATATAACATAATTTTGTTCTAATATGAAATAATTTATTGATTTACCTATTTTTATTGCGAAAAATATGTATACAAGGCTTTGAATTGTAAAAAAAATTATTTCTAAACACATTTGTTTAACGACTGGTACCAAAAGTAGTCGACTACTTACTCTCTAGCATTTGTTTGTGCAGCACTATAATTATTTGTAAATATTTTTTTACGAAAACATAATTCAAAATGGTAAATATTATTTAATTCGCAAATATCTTTTATTAAAAATTATTTTATTGATGAAATTCTTCTTCACAACTCTTCATCAACTCAGCGAATGTCACTTTATCAAACGCTTATAGTTAAGTAGAGCCCAATGCACGTGTATACATTGTAAATACAGGCAGGATCGCTACTGTTGTTTGTGCGTAGATATGTATGTGTATGCATGCGTACATATTAACATACATATGTGCATTACCATCTGAGTTGAAGGACGGACGGGTGCTGACGAGAAATATGGCTTCTTCGAAACAGCTAGTTGTTCATCAAATTATGTCTTTTTATCTTCCAGGATAACATAATTTCTACACGAGAAGTTTGTGTTTTAATATAATTTTTAATTGTTTATCAAAAATTTATTTAATATAAATTTGAATTATTTATCAAGCAGATTATGTATGGAAAGTTTGAATTGGTTTACGTAGACATTGGCTCTGATTGGTTACATAAGCTTATTAGCTCAGAAATATTTAAACTGAAGTTTCCTAAATATATATTGCCACTTAATAAATTTAAGTGTATTTCTTTTCAGGACGAAAGAACTAAGAATGGCAAACAAACACTAACCTATATACTCCTTAGATAAACTCACGTTTTTTGCGCTTTACCTATTACATACACTCCCTCACAATTTATACTACTCATTCATATCTAGAAACACACATAAAAGTGTAGGACATAATGGCCATAAAAAACTTAGATTTGACTTCACAATACATGATTATATCGTAAAAAGATAATAAAAACTTAAGTTAGTCAATATAAATTCATTTTATACCAGCATAATAAAATGATATCAGATTTAATGAAGCATTATTACCCTTCTGTTAAACAATATTCTTTCAAGTGATAGAATTTTGAAACGAATGCGAGAAATAGTGTTTAGCATAACACACATTAGCATAACTAACGCTTGGGCACGCACGTTTTCCGTTATCGTTCAGATTGTAGGTTAAATCTTTAGTTCTAAAGAAGGTTTCAACTAATAATACAAGTAATTACTCAATTGATGTTTTGTAGCAACAACATGTTTTAAATTTGCTGTTTATTACTTGATTAAGTCGGTTTGGCACAGCGCGGTAGGTCTAATAGCTTTTTAATTACTATCTTTATAAGTTATCAAGCAATCATTTAAATCCTAAGCACTTTCACGGAAAATAAACTTAGGCATGAGTCACTGTAGAAGGGTAATAATAGTTACTTTGAAGTGTTTTTTAAATTTTTTAAATTCTAAAAGGCGTTATATATATATATATATATATATATATATATATATATATATATATATATATATATATATATATATATATATATATATATATATATATATATATATATATATATATATATATATATATATATATATATATATATATATATATATATATATATATATATATATATATATATATATATATATATATATATATATATATATATATATATATATATATATATATATATATATATATATATATATATATATATATTAGTTCATTAGTTCAGATTTAACTGCACCGAAATGTTTCGCGCATACCAAGTTTATGTTACTTAGCTCTCTGGCTCTTTAAGCGAGTTTGCTCTTTCATTTCCAGTTATTTCAACATGCCATGGCACCCATACGATGTGCAGTTCACCATGAGTAGAGTAACGGTTAATAGCATTCTTGCAATCCCAAACTTTTTGTGATTTAATCCGCTCAGATGAGATCGCTCGAATGACTATTTGACTATCGGTGAATATATTCACAGATTCTGGCCTTCCCATTTTATTCAGCTTCCGTAATTGCCCGGATTTTCACCTCAAAACCTATTTAGAAGTACGGCAGACATAATAACAGTTCCGTGGTATTTTCTTCATAAATATCAAGTCCTGTTTTCATCCATATAACAAGCCCTGTAGTGCAATTCAGTAACTTTTAAAGACAATCCAATGGTTAAACTAAACACCCGCATTTGGTGTTTGCACAAACGATTTAGTGATTCATAAACTATCATATTCAACATATTATTAAATTCAGAATCAAGTGGCGTCTTACTTAAAAGAATGACAAACCAAACTCACCACTAATAATTTTGTAATAAGTAGTAGACCCAAAGTCAAGTCATATTAATTTGCTTATGACTCGATTAAGCTATGGAACATTGGCTTGTAACTATACTAGAATACTTTAACATTTTGGGGTTAAAATAAACCGCAATCAATTTATAGTTGTTAAGTTAACACCAGTAACTGTTTTCAAATATCACTAATGAATCAGAAAGCCAAATGTTTGGCAGTTAAATATTTTTAACGCTGAATTAATCGTTAAAATAAGTTAGTGCATTGCACTACTGGATCCATCCATGTAACATTGAAGCCCCATGTTGATAGTACCCGATTTTTGTATTATATTTAAAATAATATCAGCTCGGAAACTAGGTTGAGTTATTGGAGGCACGTTGTGATGATACTAGTTATCTAAGAGTTATGCCAATAGTGTGATGCCTATTTTAGTGTAAAATTTATGCAACATAGCCTGTTTAATCATATAAACAATGCCCGAGAACTAGTGAAAGCAAAATTAGCCTTCAGTACCAAAAAATTATTCTAGAATACACTGGCGGAATGGATATAGTGGATCTTCAAGAACAAAAAAAATGTGGTGGTCAAGTGTTAATGCATGTGTACTATATTCTTGAAAGTCTAAAAAACTGAATAGCTTAAAAACTTTTGCAGTTGCAACTCCAAAAACCATTGTTCTCGATACAAGAATACTACAGTTCACCAAATAAGGGGAAAACAAGTTGTGAGGACAAATAACACCCATTTGACCCTCTGGAATAAGGAAACTGTCCGATTAAATGCAACAATTCTATGTGGGGATCCTGACAAGGAAACAGCGGGGAGACTGCTTAGACTAGGTCTAAGCCCGAATTAAATAGATTAATGGGCGTTATGACAGGTCACTTCCAACTACTGGCACATCTTAACCGCATAGCAATAGCGGTTAAGATAGCGCAACATAGAGCATGTGGGGAGGAAAATAAGACACTACAGCATTATTTATGACAGTGCCCCGCCTTCACACAAATACTATCCCGACATATTGGGAGAGACACCTTAATAGATATAAATCAATTACAGGCAATATACTGAATCAAATTAAGGAACTTTTTTAATGAGATGGAGTTTCTATAGACTTATTAGTCCAACTATTTATGGGTGAATCCACAGAGCGCACAACAAGCCTATACTGGCTGTATGTGGCAAGACATGGCCAAACAAACCCCTCCAATCAACCTAACTTAACCTATCAACATTATCGTTCATGGTTTTTTTCCTCCCAAATGAAATATATTCGTCGTAGTAGGTCTCTCTTATAAATTCATTACTCAACTCTTTTGTGATCAGGACTTGAAAAAGTTTGTACTTCTCCTACTACTAGCATAGACAAATAAAAGAGCCATATTTCAAAATTTTTACCGTACAGCCTTTTGAGATGCACGGCAAGAGGTTAAATATAATAAAAGTTCTTACGTATATGACCCAGGTGGGTATGTCAATATTAGTGCTTACCAAAAGCCATTTTTTTAAGTTTTTAAATAAAATGTTAACTTTTTTTACTGTAGTTTGTCAATCATAAGCTCACCACAAAAAATATATGCACCAAACGGCAATAATATTTGAAAATTTTTGAAAAAACGAAAAACAATTTAAAATTTTTCTGCGGTTGAATACTCTGAGATTGAGGTCACTTGTTTAATAAGTTTGGTAATGTAATAGGTAATTGTAAACCATAAAGCTGAATTTTAAAGCTAAATTAAATTTTACAAATCGCTGGACAATCGAAATCGCAAAGTCTGGTAGCATCATCACTAATACACTAGCAACAAACACATAAATCATCTGGAAATCAATCGGATGTTGGTGAGAGAATATAAAATAAATTCAATTCCCTTGTAGCAGGTTGGTCATAAAATTGAAAGTTGAACAATAAATAAGTTAATAATAAATGAAGAGTTTAGGTAGAAGAATGACTATGCGCAGCTGCTTGGAAAACAGTGTGCAATTCAGGATGATGTTCTTCTTAGTTGCTGACGTCAAACAGCTATGTTATGCTTCCTAACTAACAAGTCATTAGCTTTGTTTACCCCAAAAAAAAAAAAAATCTGAATTCAGAGGAACTAAATTTTTATAAAGTAATTAACAGCAGTAGTTTATTTAATTTTATCAAAATCTTGGAATTTGCGAAATAAACATCCCGCAAATCGAAATTTAAATTGTTACAATTATATTCATTGGCACATTTTTCATGTATCATATTTTTGTATATTTTCAATAACAAAAATGCAATTTAAAATCTTTCCATTTTATTTCATAATTGAAAACGCTTCTGCATGTTCGTGTTTGTGTAACATATTTTATTTGAACATGAATGAAGGGCATGCCAAACTCAACTAAACTAAATAACATGAAATTAAATTATTTCTAATATAATATTATGTTGTATTCTGATACATGATTGGGCATGGAGAAAATTTCAAACTACATTTTTGTTCAGTGTCTATGAAAATTGATACACCGCACCTTGACGTGCTTGCTTTCATTTGAAATTATTTCTGAACATGCAAGCAAAATAGAATGAAGCACCCAAAATAAGCGGAAGAAATAAAAACTAGCAATATAATGTATGAGGAAGAAGGTAAAATGAAGGTTAAAGTATTTTTGCCCTGCTGCCGGAAATGATATTCATCACATTTAAACAAATTCAGCCACACAACCAAAACATCACTGTAATTTTTAACTTGTATATTTAAAGTAGCACAAACCGAAAAAATTGTTTTATTAAATACATAGATATTGAAAAATTTTCATAACTGGTCGTTATTTACAAATTTATTTATGTTCATAAAATTATACGCAAAGTTGCTTATAATTTTTATAATAATCGTTTTTTTTTTTTTTTTTTTAATTTTAGGTTCTGAGTGACGAAAACTCAGGTGGTCGTCTTAAATTTAAAACCATTAAATCGGATGAAACAAAATCAATTTTACTTATCGGTGATGCATCTCTCTTAGATTCTGGCAAATATTCCTGTTATCCATCAAATACAGAAATTGCCAGCATACGTGTACATGTATTACAAGGTAAGAGCAAAATTAAATATTATACAAAACAGATAATATACGTAAGAAACGTTTTAAGAGCAAAGAAAAAAAAAACCACTCAAACTCTTGAGCAGCAAGAAAAATTACGTTATTATTTATTTTATCTTGAAAGTGTGGTGAAAAGAAGAAAAATACATGGAGCATGTACGTACATGTGTATGTATGTACACACTTAATTCTATATACATATGTGCATATGTATATATGCAACACGTGTAAAAACTGTGAGCAAATTCAATTAATTTTCCACGCGAAGCATCGATATACAAACACACCTGCGATGTAAGAGGCATCACTAAAAGTAATCTTATACTTCAATTTAATGAATGAAACAAACTTTGTATCAATTTAAATGGCTGCCATTGGAAACTTCAGAAATAATTGAAATGGTATTAACGTTTATAGGTTTACAATGAGTTGCTTCTACTGAATTTTGGTTTGCATAAAAATTCCATTAAGTAAAATACTGAGGTATATTGAAATTCCGCTTTCGGTGCCAGAAATATCAATATTTCAAACAAAATTCAGGAAATAAAGGCAAACAGCACAGTACAATAGAAAAGGTTAGCATGTCTACAACGGATTCTAATAGAGAAGATCAAGAGATCATGATGTGTGAATGTGCAAAATAGTATTTTATTTTAAAAGGCGGTTGCGTGTAATAGTAAATGAAGTTGCATAGGCATATCTGAGAAACAGTCCATCAAGAGTTATTATTTCTTAATAATAATTAATTATTATTTCTTAATATGAACAATGGACGAGATATGTATACTATATCTTCTATATATTTTTTCACAGCATGAATCTCGAAGACCATTAAAACAAAAACTATCGCCGAATCCTCTGCATCCTCAGAAAGATACAATTTTCTGAGATCGGTTTTGTGTGCTCATCTGCAGTTTAGGTATATATAAAACGATTCTTTGTTACAAAGTTGGAACATGTATCTTGTGAAACCCTTGAAATATTAGTTCTAATATCTGATTTCAAAGCAAAAACAAATCATTGTATTTTTTTTTTAATAATTTTGAAAAAAGAAGCGTAGTTTTTTAAGTTACTGTACAAATTTAAAATTAAAGTTTTATTCTCTTTGGAACGTTTTGTCATTTAAAAATAACTGCACTGATTACTTCTAGAATAAATTACGGCCAGTTACTGCAAAAATATTCTGAGTGTAGAGCACTCATAAGCATTACTAGAAATCTAAAAGAAACCAATTTACTATATTTAAAGCGAATGATTAAGATTAACAAAAATATAGCAATTTTTAAGCTCAATCAGTTCTTCCCATTTGGTTAGAAAAAGATTAACGCTTACAGAAAGAACTATGCGCAAACTAAATGCTCAATAATCATCAATTACTTTGCATAAAATTTCAGCAGCGGAATTCATAGAAATAAACGCCAAGTAACGAAAACATAGTGAAACAGTTTTTAACTGCTGCCTTTATGAAACCTGTAAAAGTCTTTAAAAGGACTTTTAAATTCAAATAATTTTGAATGTAAGTCCCAAAAAATATACAGGTTTGAAATTTCCACATCAAATTTTATGCTGCCGCTTTAACAAAGGCCTGCTTTAAATTTGCCTCATTAAATTATGATTATCATTGGAGTAACCCTTTTACAAAATGTTCCTCTATATCACCAAGCAAAGCTTCGGAGCACTTCATTAGCAAGTATAATAAAGTGGCTGCTATCAATTTTAACATAATAAAAGTCTTCTTAAACATTTTTGGTTTGCGTTTAGGCTCACAAGTGTTTTACAGGCATTGTAGTACTCAACAATTATATAAAGATTTATGCAGCTTTCGCCACCTTATGCGTTAGTACTTGCGCTTAACTTACAGGGTAAAGACGGAAAAACGTGTACGAGGTTATTGTTTCTCCATCTTTTCTTCAAAAATCTTTTCATCTCTATATTGACGTACATACAAATATATTTTTGTAACTGTTAACATGTAAATGACATAATACGTTTAAGATTACATACAACGCTACATACATATTGATGTTTCCTTTTATCTCTTTTTGTTTTTTATTTCTATTTATAAATCCTTTTCACTGCTTTTTTTCAGGAGAGCGCCCCGAAGCAATGCAAACTAATGCAGCTTTAGCCACTAAAGCGCAAACAAAAAACCCTTTTGCAGCCATTACCACGTTTGTGGCTACATTAGCATTATGGTGCGCTTTAACAACGTTTGTTAAAAATCTGCAAAGCATAAGCAGCGGCAGCAGTACGGTTACAATAAAAGCTAAGGCAGCCAGCAGTGAAAATAAAATTGCCAGCAGTTTTAGCAATATTAACAAAACCAAGAAGAAGAACACGAAAATAAAAAGCGTCTGCAGCAGCATAATCAGCAGTCATAGCAACAATAGGAAAAGTGGCAATTGTGCAGCAACAAGCGATAAAGACAACGGCAATGACATTGACGATGATAGCGTTAGCGAGGATAAAGATGATGATAATAGCAATAACGCTGATTTTACATCAAACAAAAGCGAAGCGAAAATTTGTACAGAATTTTGCATCATCAACGTAAATTGTCATCGAGAATTGCAAGAGCTACAGCCACAGCCACACTATAGCATAAAATATTACAAGTTTTTAAATATTTTTCTTGAGAAATGTAATCAAAGGCACTCCTTGCGGTGATTAAATAATTAACAATCTTAAACTGCCGTCAGGAATGGCAATTACAGTGTAATGTAGTTGTAAATATATTTTTTTATACACAAATTCTTTCACATAAAAAGCAATTTTATATTTCAGTTGTCTCAACCTTACAAAGCAAGAAATTGCAAAACCATTTTTCTTCCTTTTTTCCTCACTAGCATAATAATTTATATACTATGTAGATGAAAAAGAAAAAAATATAAAAAAAAAATCTCATATTTAGAAAATTTAAGACTACAACTAAGAAATTAATTATATATGTAACTACTGCTAGAAATACTGTGAAAATTAACTAGGCCTTAGATACGTTCAAGCGAATTTGTACGTGAAATCATACATCATATAATGTTGACTTCACACGCAGTAAAATATTAAGAGCTAATGAAAGGATGGCAGTCTAGGTTTAGTGGTATTTATATTTGAAAAAAATATAGTTTAAGATCTAACCGTTTTTTTGTTTGTTGCATATATTAAGATAAGTCTCTTCTTCTCCACTTCACATAAGAAATATGTGCTTAACAGTGTACAATAACTTGTCAGTATTTAAATATTTTGAGGACAGCATCTACGGCTCAACTGCAGGGGTTGCTAGTAAGTTTGCTTCCCACACATAACAATAGTTACTGACTTTAGGTCTAAAAATAGACCTTAATGCTTTCTGTCTTTTTTCAGCCGTCTATATGCCGCCGACATTTCTTTGTTGCTAAACAACTCATCAGTAGACTCGAAAAATCTAAAAAGAATGTTCGAAGACCAACTACTTATTCCCAAAATCCCCTGAATCAGAAATGCTCAAACAAACTTTTTTTACAGAAAGCATTTTACGTCTTGCAACACCTTTACTTGGCTTAGCACTTCCTTACAACGGGTGTCCCTTGGCTACCAGCGACTTGTATTCTTGAAAGTATCAAAAAGTAAAAGTTTTTTGAATATTCAAAAATGAACTTAATTATTTGTTCGCTATAAGAGCCAATTGAAATTTTTTACATTAGTCTGAAAAAGAAAGGACTGAAAAAAGACAGAAAGCATTAAGGTCTCTTTTTAGACCTAAAGTAATAAATTTCAATTGGCTCTTATAGCGAATAAGTAATTAAGTTCATTTTTGAATAGTTCCTGATTTTAATAATAAATGTTCACACTGAGTCTCGCTTTCATAAAATAACTTTTCCTGACTCAAACTATAAACTTCCTGCCAATAAAAAACTATTTATTAATGTTGTTTAACAGAGTTAGTGGAAGTATTATAAGGTGGATTAATATATTATTAAAAATCATTACTGATAACACAATGGAACAATTACGCTGCATGAGATTTTGTGACTAATCAGAACTATATTGAGACCATTGATTTCAAATCTTGTTTCCATTTTTTCATCAGTTCTAGTTTCTGAGTTTAGCGTTTCCTTAAAAATTAGGTCAAAAATTGTAATTTTTTTTCTCGCTATAAATGAGTTTATGAGAAGAGTCTGGAATGTACAGATTGCATTCTTTCAAGTCGCAAATCCTTGTTTTTTTTCAAATGCTGCTTTAATCAATGTTAATAAAATTAATTGATTATATAATCTACAATTAAATTCAAACAACAACTGCAATTATTTTATTACAATGCTAATCACCAAATTATGTAAGCTCCAAAATAAAGCAATATCGCCATTAATGGCATAGAATTATTATGTTGTTTGTAGTATTCAAAAGTGTGAAAAATTATGTTTTTCCTCTTAAGAAATTTACGTCCATTGTTTTATAACCCATTCTCATACCAAAAAAAAAAATCACCCACTGATGAGGTTTTTTGTTTCTGTAACTACACAGAGAAAAAAGCACCTAATAAAGTAGAACAAAATCAATAAGATATCTCTATGGCTTTTCTTCAAGAAGGATTCCTTATTATTTTAAATAGGAAAACCTTATTGAAAAAACAACAATTAATGAAATTAAAAAGATGATTAACGTTTGTTTATATAGAAAACTAATAAAACCAATAGGGAAAAATAAATAGGATAACCTAATAAAATCAATAAGAAATCCTTATTATATACAATTTACAAGAAAACCTAATAGAATCAATAAGTTGGTCTCTATAGAATTTTTTTTTGGTACCATGCAAATCGGAAACTGAGTAAAAACAAACGTGAGTAACAAGTTTTCTTCTTGGTTTTATGTGTTTTTCTTGTTGAGACAATTAATAAGATTTGCAACATGGAAATAATAAGAAATACCCATAGAAAAATCTCCTTTTCTCTCTGCTGGGA
This sequence comes from Sturmia bella, assembly GCA_963662145.1. Classification (NCBI taxonomy): domain Eukaryota; kingdom Metazoa; phylum Arthropoda; class Insecta; order Diptera; family Tachinidae; genus Sturmia; species Sturmia bella. The sequence goes on from OY759169.1 coordinate 40,811,437, forward strand.
TACCCCTCAGCCTAAAAACGTTTCAAAGAGAAAATCTTATTGAATCTATTAGGAAGTTTTCGCTCTGTGTAAAAAACATTTGAGATTCCGTATGGATTTTTCATTGTAATAAATTTTTATCCAAAAGTATATATCATTCATTATACGCAATCATAATCCTAAAGTATATACATAGTCTGGTTTAATATTTATAGAAAATTATATTAAGCGATGTCCGCATATCTTCTGAGAGGACTAAATTACCTTAAAACTGTCGAAAATTCCAAACCTAATTTTGTGTTTACTATGAAGGTTGTTCAACGGGAAAACCTTATTTATCCCTCAAGCAAACGGCAACAATTTGGGACTTTTTGTATTTTGTATAGATTTTGTCACTGCATTCAATATCACAAAACATACCTGTTAGCTATTTAAATTAAATATATATTTTTTTAATTTAGTTTAGTTGAATCTGGTTTATTCATCTACAGAATGGAAATTTTACAGATTACTGCAATCTATCAGCTTAATTATAATATTTAAATCAGTAAAAATTTGTATGTACTATTTTGTTAACATTAAAGTTTAAATGTGGGGTAAAACTGTTAAATACATTTAGGCATCTTTCAGTGGGCTAATTACTTCCATAGTTCGTTCTGATATAAGTCTCTTCAAACAAACGAATGATTCTTAAGAGGGCGGTATGATTTTTTTTATTTACGGGGATATCAACTGATAGCAAGCAAGACTTAGGAACTATATCAGCGGTCTTGTAAGGACTGCATTCCTAGCAATTTTCTTTTAACTTCAGTTCAGCTTAAAGCAGTTCATGATGCCAAACTAACTTTAAAGCAATCTTAGTATATATTTTTGACGCCATACAATACGGCCAGATGAACCCAAACGGCTGTCATTCCAAACAATAAAACAATATTTCAAAATGCTTGGAACCAAGGAATCATGTATATAATTATAATAATTTAAGGATTCAACCTTCTTTCAACTCTTTAGAAGTTCTGCTTATGAAACTAGGCTGACAATAAGCTGAAGCAATTTTGAATAAAAAATTACACCCAGATTCTTCATTTCAATTACACGATTAAGCAGGATGCCACTAATAGAATAATTAAATTTAATGGGGTTCATAATAAGAGCATACAACGTTTAGAAATATTTAAATTTAAACCATTTTCCGAACACATTTTGAATATTTAAAAGTTTGTATGAAATCGTTTATGAATTTTTTGTAAAAAGCATTGGGCCAACAAAAGTTCCCTGAGGAATTTCAGAATAGGCATCGTTTGAAAACGAATAGAAAATATTTTCAATTTTAACGTTTTCTTTCGGTTAAAAAACTCTTGAAAAATTATTAAATATTATTTGAAAAATCTATTTTACCAAGCTTACTTAGTAAAATATAATTGTTAACTATGTCAAATGCTTGAACAATATCGGTGTATAACACCGATCACATTTAGATCTCTATATCATTGCAGATACAATATCACGAATTATTAAAAGTAAATTAATTGTTGTTGAGTCAACAATGTTGACCTATGAGCCATAAAGCCATGCTTCCGCTCGGAAATAAAGCTTCTAACACTAAAAAATTTGTGTTTCATAATGGTGTCAAAAGTCGTTGCAAATAGGCTTTATTTGACAGTGGGCCTATATTACGTGATCAGACTGTGTTCACCAGATTTAAAATTACACCAATATAGCAGAGCTTCGAACAACTTAAGAATTTAGTAATCTTGAGGCAGGAGTTAAAAAGCTTTGCAGGAACACTTTTTTAAAAATATCTAGGGATATTCCCCAAAAGAACTTGGTATCAGTATTTAATATATTTATAGCCTCAGTTACATCGCAAATATTTACAATGAAATCAATACCAGTATTACTATCTACAATGGGACTTGAAGTAGGAATATGAAAGGTGGGCTTAACAAATGTGCTTTGAAAATATTTGGAAACAATATCACATGTGTTTAAAATACTATGTGATTCCATGTAATTATAATGCATTCGCTTCTGAATGCCGATATCTTCTCTTTTGCTGTTTATAAAATGCCAAAAAGCAGGTGAATCTGAATAAATTTTACTTTCAAATAATTATTGTTTATAAAGAAAATTCTTTAGGAATTATATTCTTTACGTGCAAATAAAATGTTTGCCGGTCGACATCACTTTTAGAGTTTCTTAACTTAGTGTAAGCTTTGTTCTTCGTATTTTTCAAATGACATACCCTTTTACTAAGCCACGGATCTTTATTACTAATTCTACGTTCGAACAAAGTGATCACAGACAGCTACCAAGGCTTATCAAATGTTCTAAAGTAGTTATTGGAGCCCTCATAACCAGCTTTTGTGAAATTGTTTTCCAATATGGAATTTTAAAAATTTGTAAAAAAATAAAAGTAGATCAAGATTTCTACCAATATCATTTCTAAAACTATTTTGTTGATTCAAATCGTTCAACAAGAAAAATCCAGTAACATATTCTTCTTTATCACTAACTGTATTATAAGGTGTTAAACATTATTTTAATATTTATTTTGAATATTAGTTAAATTAAACTCACCAAACACTAAGATATATAGGTTTTAATCTAAACCATCTAACAGTTTTTGTATATTAATTAAATGATATCATTAGATGTCAAAACTGCTATTTGTAGGAATATACGAAGTTAAAATGTAGATGGTATAATTACTAACGAAAGCTAATCTGATACATATTTTTTCAATAATATTGTAAGGATCTACAGAGGCAAACTCCAAATGTAAATCAGCTCTCACAGCTACTAGAACGAGACCACTCTTCCCTGATGCTGCTTAACAGCTGTCATGGCAAAATACAAAATAATAGTTATCAGAATTTCTACTGTTAATTTTATTGAGCCAATGCTTCAGTGATAGTAATAATGTCACACTCGCGCGATGAACCTCGTATGCGTTTGCCCCGAATAATCAGTTTTTTTTTAAATATGACCCTCTCTTTGTGGCAGCACACCAATATTTTTAGTTTCACATCTTTTTCTTCAACTGTATTTGGCCACAAGTGCACAGGCTGAAAATTTGGATCCATAAATTATTCAAAATGTTCATTAGCTGCAGTTAAAAGTCGAAATAGAACTTGGTTGAGGAAATTCAAGCAGTCAGACGAATTTTAGTTTTGATATGGTAGTCGACATCCTTTAAAGATGTCTTACAAGCCCAACGATAAACAAAAATAATTTTCTTCGGGGGACCAGCTTTAAGTGGCCTAATGATTGGTTGTTGGTCGGATATATGAATATTTAAGGTTTAAACATTTGGAGATATTACTGAAGAAATTGTGGTAGAACAACTGTTTGCGGCAGTAGGTCATGGTAAAGAAATAGCACGTCAATACGCTGCATTCAAAGAAGTCGGTACATAAACATTATTGACTATAACAGGAATTGGTGAGCAAATTTTAAGAGAGTTCACTATTGTTGTTGTAAGAGGAATGCTCAACGTATGCAGCCTCTGGGAGGAAAGAGCATTTTGGGTCTCTTCAAACTCATCTGATTACTGAAATTTGTAAAATGTTCACCCAACGCTTAAAGTTTGGATTCAAACAATAAAAATGCATTTTTCAATTGTTCAAAAGTATATTTACAAGAAATTTTTAAATTCAATTCTAAAATTTTCAGCTAGGACTCACTGGATCGGGAAGCGTATCAGCGTCACGCGTACTAAAGGGCAATTCAGACTAATATACAAGTATAAATACTTTCATCGAAATTTGTGAGATGAAAGTATAATTAGATTTCTTGCGACAGTCAAAAAGTCTAACGTAAATTACATTTTACATTCACACCATCACACTTCAAGTAAAATAAAAAATTTGAGTGGAAAAGAAAACAGCTGTTGCATATGTATGTACATGCGTTAATCATACATACGTTTAAGCACAGAATAAACGTGGCAACATAAAACTTTACACAGCGGCAGAAGAGCAATTTCATGTTGGCGGTGGACGTGCCGGCGCTAAAAAATATTCAGTAGCTAAAATAATAGTTATGTAAAACAGAACCAAATTGAATAACACAAAAATATTTTATCTTCTAAATACAGCTAGAGCAAAATACATTTGTATACGGTAACTAAATTCCAAATTTCGAACTCTGGTATAACGAAATCAAATACCATCAGTGACGGCACGCCATTGGCTGCGAAACAACTGGCTAGTAAATTTTTCAACAGCTGCTTGTGTTAAAAAAAAAATTAACCGTGATCGAATGAAATGTATTATCGCTTAGAAAATTTTCAAAAAACGGTGAAGTCTTATGGGATGTCAATCCTTTATCGTATTATTTCTCGTTTTCATAACACATTGCATTCACACCATCACACTTGCACGTATTATTTGAATTTTTGGCAGGTATTAATACACAGTATAATTGTCTGAATTGCCCTTAGGTAAGCACTTCCAATAAGACACCATTCGTTCAGTTCCAGTGGTAGTGCATTTTACATGTACATAATTCATATTTGATAATTTCTTAAAAGAATGGTTAAGGTGAGAAATATTTATTTTATGATATATAGCGTAAGGCGAGGGACCGGTGTATTGTTACAAGCAACGAGATAGAATTTAACGTAGTAATCAGTATTTGTATTCAAAAGACAGCTTATGTAAAAATTTATTTATTTATTGAAAAACTTAAAATAATAAATTATAATAAAGTTAAGGCGGTGGTGAGCACTAGCAGCAGTGGCCATCGGCTCAAATGTAAAAAAGTAAGGAACGGAAAATATAAAAATACTGAGCATACTTTTAAGCTTGGTTACCTTTACAGATAATTCTGTGGCCACAAGGAATAACAACTAAACTCTATTTTGAGAAGTTTTCAGCAGAGCCTTTTTAAGTTTGAAATTGGTGCCTGAAATCAGGGAATTAAGATCAAGCTAATATTTGTAAGCTCGATGTTAGCAATCTTATTATATTTTAATTTGCAATTCAATTCATAATGAAAAAGCAGCTAACTTAAGAGAAATAAGCAAAACAAATTGTTAAGCTTCTTCCTGTTACGGAAAAGCGACTAAATTTAACTTAGCGTGAACGATTTTTTCAATTCAAATTGTAAATAATAACTTAAGTGGAGTTAGGTCTTGAACATATTATTCTTCACATTTGGAATAACGACCAAATTCGACTTTGTCTTTTACTGGAAACTCGAAAAAAAGCTCAATAATAACTAAACTCGAGTTTGGTTGTTATTCCTAATTTGAAGAATTGTCAATTTAACCTACGGAATAATGACTAAACTCGAGTTAAGCAGACATTTTAGTCTGAATAACGCACGGCACTGTGTGGAATAAAATCCTAATTCTACTTAAGAAACTTTTTTTTAAAAAAATATTGAAGCAAATTGCAATAGGCTGTTATTCCGAAATCATACGAGCAAAATTTCGACTTTAGCTGTTTAGTTTTTTAGGCATAAAGTACTAATTTTTTGAGCTACGATGATAAAATTTTGTGTGGAAGTGCATTTGGATACAGGGAATAAAACAGTAGTAATAACTCTACTTTGTCCTAACTCGACTTTAGCTGTTATTCCTTGTGGCCACAGAATTATCTTTTCATATAAAAAAGATAGAATATAAACTAGAGACAGACAAGGATATGTCGCAGTTCTATATTCTTTGACTTTTCAATTCAGCACAAAACTGGGAAATAAATCCAATGCGAATTTTATATTTTCACTGGTAAGAGCAAAGCGTTTTACGCTCGAGTTACCTGCTCAGCCAAGTTGCATGGCTTGGACCTTTTTGGCATAATTTTTTTACACAGAAGCAAGTCTTCTCCCATTGACTCAAAACATCACCTTTAGTTACTTTTTTCTCTATTAATATGTTCTGAATGAAATATTTAGCCATTTTTAGTGAAATGGAACGAAAAAATGAAACAAATCTTTCTAGAAGTATAAACAAACTATGTTCGGATTCCATTAGAGTAGAAGATAATTATATTTCTCATGCAATATTGCAACAAATTTGCACACAAAAAAATTTATATTTTTGTATACAAGCAAATGCAATCAATAGCTTTCGTAGATACTAGAAACGTAGATGCTAAAGTATTTCACAGACAAGGTTCTTTGTATTATTTGCAAGGATCTTTTTAGTCGGGAGCCAGTCAAAACTATTTAGCTTTCGGAGCAAAAACTTGTTAAGCATACCAGTCAGACTCAAAGACGTAGCTCGGAGGTGCAACTAGATCTATGCAGACTATATGCATATCAAAGAGTAGATTATTTTTTTATTTGGTCTGTTAGAGTCCGATCATATATGTACATCTTTCTATAGTAATCTTCTCTGAATACAAGCAACAAAAAATCTGAGCGATTGTGAAGAACAACTCAGATTACCAGTTATTTCAGTTCAACCGTTAGACAAATAAAAAAAAAAGCAATGCGGTCGGGGGACCCCCATTAGGAACGAAGTTCCTTACGTTTTTTTCATCTTTGAATGTAATGCAATGTCAAATCTGTATGTTTTTTTTTTTGGTGTTGTTTTAGAAATTTTTAAATTTTATGATTCTTTGAATTTTTGGAACGTTTTATTTTTTACTTTTGACACATGCAGTATTTTTTTGTCAATCTTCTACAAAACGAAGAAAAGCAACTGTTGCCCAATTTTTTTAATATTGCTGTTTTTTGTTGTGACATACTTTACTTTAGCAACATCTAGCAGCTGATAGTGTCCGTTTTCACAACTAATTAATATTTATTGGTATGTGTCTCCGCTGCTGTCAGCGGAGACACCACTCATCATACACAATTGTTTGTACACCAACACATATAAACAGCTCACACGCTTTTGTGACGATTTCTACTAATTTCCACTACCAGCAAGCCGCGTTAAGGAACTTCGTTCCAAAAAAAAAAACCAGCACAAAACTACTAAGCTTTTTGTTTGTCTAAGAAAACATCCTGATCCTTCTGCAGGAATTGAACCTGTGACCTTTTGGAATATTAGTACGCCGCCTTACCAATTCATCAATTGAAGTAAAGATGACTAAAGCCTTTTTGTTTTTTGAGGCCTATTTTGAAGAACATGTAAAACACATAATATAAAAATTTTTTATATAACAGAATCTAAATGTTGGTGCACACCACCGCTTGAAGTCTAAGCATTTGTATTTTGTTTTTAAGGGAAATTGATTTGGAAAAACCAAAAACTCTATCAATGTTAAGTTGCACCAAAGCATATCAGCACAATTTTTAGTAAAATAAAACTTAAAACTCTTTTAAAAATTGATTTTGTTAACTCCTTATTTATAAATCGAACTAAAACACACCCTTCGGTTAGTGTTTACAATTTTATTTGCTACTGACTATCTTTAGATAATTCAGTTTAACCTGGCACGTAGCTTCTTACTTATATACTTACTTTCAGCAAAATTTAAAGTAGGACTGAAACCCTCGACGGCACTTTGCTTTTTCTATATATACTAGTTTTTAAATAAAAATGCTCATATAAGGAGAATTAGCTCTCCTTTCGAGACATCTTATGAGAACTGGCCCTTTTTCGTGCGCATTTTACAGTCTGGTTAAGGCAACTTTATGTTTAATAGAGCTCATGTGTTGCTTGTTGTTAGTAAACATAATATTATTTATTTTCGTATAACAAAAAACACAGAATAAGACGCTCTCTTCCGTATAGATAACACAATTATTTATCCCACCGACTCTTGTGACAGACGATCTAAAGATTTTTTGTCTTATGTAATTAGTAAAAGAATTCAATCATTTAACTAGTTAGAGAATAAAAAATGTTATCGAGGCTAATAATAGAATTTATCTATAAGAACAGGGTTGCTGCCACAATTTTTAAGAACGTAATTTAAGCATATTTTAAAAAATATATGCAAATAGGGATGTATTTCGAAACTCAATTCTATATTTGTTCTTAATATGAGTAACATGTTTGTTTACTGTTCTCAACCCTTTTGGTATGTTTACATTTTTTGTTGTTTTTTGTTTACCCATAACCACTTATTTGAATTTAAAGAGATAAATATGTGTTTGCCACAACAAACGTATCTAGTCCTGTAGTGCAATTCACTAACTTATTTTACCGATTAATTCAGCGTTAAAAATATTTGACTGCAAAACTTTTGGCTTTCTGATTCATTAGTGATATTTGACCACAGTTACTGGTGCTAACTTAACAACTAGAAATTGATTGTGGTTTATTTTAATCACAAAATGTTAAAATATTCTAGTATAGTTACAAGCCAATGTTCTACAGCTTAGCCTAGTCATAAGCCAATTAATGTGAATTGACTTTGGGTCGACTACTTAGCTCAAAATTATTAGTGGTGAGTTTAGTTTGTCATTCTTTTAAGTAAGGACGCCACTCCATTCTGAATTTAATAATATGTTGAATATGATAGTTTATGAATCACTGAATCGTCAGTGCAAACACCAAATGCAGGAGTTTAGTTTAACGATTGGATTGTCTTTAAAAGTTGCTGAATAGCACTACTGGTAGTCCAGTGTTAAGTAGGAAAGTGTTAAATTTTACAAATAACAAAAATGCTTGCAAGCACGAATGAACTACAATTTTATATATTTTGCCAACCATTCATCGATCACTTGGACCATTACAGGTGTATTCAGCTTCAGCAAGTTTGATTATATTATAAAATATTTCTCAACTCATAACTTTAAGTTTTTTATTAAAAAGACTATGCTATTAAAAAGGAATATTTTTACAATATAAATTTTTTAATTACATGAAAATATTACTAGTAATTTGTTCCAATTGAAATATCTCGTTTCTGAGAAGATCTACCGATTTGTTAGAACTTTTTAGACTTCTTAAAAATGTATTTAAAAAACGTGGTTGGCTTATCTCAGTAGCGACCGTCAACCCAAGGTGATTGTTTTCACACATTAAAAGCCATGGGCTGGAGCGTACAAATTTTCACCAAACCGAAATTGGAAGATACTTGAGAAAAATTAATTTTAATTTTAGCATTTCAACATTTAATGTGATAACCCACGAACCATGGCTATAATAAAAAAAATTGCATCGACCAAATACAAAAATATATTGAACTAATATAGGGCTACAAAACCCTTTTGTAAGGATGGCAGGTTAATTGATTGTTTTCCTATCTTGTGTTTGGGCTACTTTTGCTTTTTTTTTGCATACTAAATACCTAAGCTGATCCGTGTTTAATGTTTTACTTTCTGCTCATGATTCGTATATTTCTTTAAAATATTTCTGTTGTCTAGAAAAAATAGTCCTCCACATTGAGAAATCTCTTGACAGCAAAAGGAATAAAAGAATAGCAAAACATAAAACAAACGATATAAAATAATTGCAGGAAAAAGTACCTTAAGTGATAATTAAGTCAGCACAAAAAGCGTTTAAGCTGAAACCGTAAAAAGTTATTACTGAGAAAGAAAACTTACTATTAAGAAGAAAAAAACTGGCAACCAAACAAAAGAAGGCAGGCAGTATAAACAGCTATGTATATCGATTACTTAATACAGAAAATATATGCGGACATTCTTAAGTTACTTTTTCTTCTTTTTTTCTGATGGTAACCTCCTCCATGGCATAGCAAAAAAACTATCATTGCTGATATTATGGACCAATTTTAATTCAAATCGAACTTTTTTTCCTTTTGTGACAAATATTTTTTCTAAGGACACTAAAAATCGAAATACGCCCTTATTATATTGTTTTTTTTTTTTTCAATATGTCTGTTTAAAAAAAAATAGTAAAATTGATTTCTTTTTTCCATTTGTGACAACGTTTTCTTTTTATCTTCTCTCTGAAAAGTTGTAAATATTACACAGGTGTTTTCAATTGCCTTTTTTATAGTTAATATCTCTTTTTATATTCTTGTCTCTCTTATGAACAAAACAATAGCAAACAGCAAAAAGAATATTTCTTAGTACTGGAATTTATTTCCCATCCCTTCCAGTTTTTTTTTTTTTCAGCAATAATGTGACAATATTTCAAAATATTGTTTGTAAGGAGACTTAAGCAATGTGGCACAGTGGAACAACTACAAACATACAAGCAAAAACTATTGTGAGTGCTAAGCCTTGTATATAAGATATTTCTTTTTCAATTTTATATGATTTATGTGCTTTTTTCATGTTTTTGTTTCTGTATTTCGTTTTCTTATACAAATGTTTTTGCTCAAATCACATGCAAATAAAACATAATCAATAATTCAACCCAACATGTTTCCCAAACGCTTTAGCTGTTTTAATGTAAAAGAAGCAAAAGTCACATAATTCCTAGCAAATAATAATATGATTCAATTTCGGGCTGTTAATATTCTAAACATAAAATGTACTCGTGCATGACATAATATTTAAAATTCAACAGATTGAAGACAACTTATAAAATTGCAAAACAAAAGTTGAATTGCAAAATTTAATCCACTTCATATTTCTGTGGTGTGTTTTGCCTACCAAGATATAATCAATGAGAAAAGAGGGAGAATAACGAAACCTAATTTAAAAATAGGGTTTGTTAAGAGATAATTTTTTAAAATTGCAAAGATAACTTTAAGTAAGTAAGTAATGCTTAAATGTGTAGGAGAGCTATTACTCATATGATGGGAATGGTTATATTTTTTAGTTGGCAAATGAAAATCCGATATCCCATTTTCAAGCTTCGGTACTTATATAGCGAATTCGGACTCTTTCAAAGAGACTTTGCGGCTTGTCCGTTTCTCACAATAACAGCTCTCTGAATACTGAATCATCAAATTCTAACACTCTTTTTCAACAACATCAAAACTAAAACAAGGTATATTAAATACAAAAATTAAGACGAAAAATTAACAGCAGTGGCAGAAAGATGCTAAAAAAGCACATGCAGTATATATAATGTCATCAGTCGTCTGGTACTGGAAACAACAGAAACTTAAAAAAACAAGTGGTGTTACCATGCAAAAGGTTAGGGAACTTAGCTTCCATATAATTTCTAACCGGAATAGAAAGTGACTTGTAATTTTTACCAAATTTCTAAAAACTGTAACACTAGTAACTGTAAGAAATTAACAATTATAAGGCATCCCTTTCGCTATATGGTTGCAACTTTTAAAACACAGCAATCGAATACTTAGAATTTTCGTAGAGTATGTACATATTCACCCCTATCATAAACATTCTTTCCCACAAATTTTTCTCCCATTTGCTTGAATTGCAATCCTTACTAAATTTCGTCTTGAAGTGTATTCATTCAGTTAGGAATAATAGCTCTGAAAAAGTACACATTTAAATCAAATTCGTCTGACAGTACACAGTTATTTCATTCGTACTATTTTCGTTTTTCCTTTGATTTGTTTATATCGTTTTTGCTGAGGTGTAAATATCTATTTCATGTACTTTTAATATTAAATTTTATTTTCAAACACTTTACGACCAGATATTTTAATAAATCGCAAAATGTTGTCATTTTCAATAGAATGCTAATATCAGAAACATTGATACCAGCGTTGTGAAAATTTCGAAAAACACGTTAACTGAATTTTAGAAATATCTTACTCGGAATTAGACTCAACTCGCAAATGCCTTTGAACGATATGCTAGGAACACAACTGGGACGAACGGCGAATTTTTCGCCGCTAATATTCGCCGTGAAAAATAAAACACATTGGTGTATATGAAAATGCACACAGTCACAGCTTCGGTTGGAAGTCGTTGAAATAGATTTATTTCTATTTCTTACGCCGGCAAACAAATCAGTGCCATGTGGAAATTTTGATTTTAGCTTTCAAGTGTTTTAGTAAAAGCCGTTAATTTTTACTTAAATAGCTTTAATTTTAAGTGCTTACATTTGACTTTTTGCATTCAAAATAAAAAGCCAACATATTAGATTATAAAACATGTTGTGTTGAAAAAAAAATTATGTCTTATAACAACACTTTTCCTAAGTTTCCAAATGCAAACAACTTTTTATACATCCATATGTATGTGCTATCGATATAAAAGATTCTTGCTTTCACACTCACAAAATATGTTCGTATATTTCGTTTCGGTTGGATTTTTTATACTTTATGTCAGCGTGATTGGGATTAATGCATCTTAAACCTACAACAAAGAGTTGATTAGTACAGAGTTGTTAAGTACAAAAGCTCCTGATGTAAAATTCATCTTTACATTCGTATGGAATACAGCACAGAATAGCCTCCACCTGATTCACGCTACGTATGAGTGACAGCTAAGTATTGCAATAAAAATGCAAAGTAAGTATACGCCTCTGTATTTGCGTAAATAATTGTATATATGTAGATATTTGCAGATATTACGTTTTCACTTGGATGGTTTAGTAAGTAATATAATAATAGAATGATACATAGTCACATATATACAAAAAAATAAAATAAAACATATATAATAAAGAACCTTCAGCTGAAGAAAAGTTTTTTAGTTAGTAGTGGTTACTTTGTAATGATTATGACTACTTGTTACTATTTAATAGTAAAATTTTCCAAGGAAAAGAAAAAAATTTATTTTATTCTCATGTATTATTATTACCCTTTTTTGTAGACTTAAGGCTTTAAAACGAATTTCAGTTACAGTTTCTTCCAACTGCATATGAATTCGGCCATAATTTTTTTCTGTGGAATTAAGGCTATATGTTTAAGATAAAAACAAATAAGGCAATGCGATGTGACCCGACAGGCAATACTTTGTTCACACATAGAAAATCAGATCAAAGTTGAATTTTACATTAGTTCAAATTTTACATACAAACGTTGATTATACACAAACTTTAATTACTTGAACTAAGAAAAAGATACATTTTAAAAAATTAGATAGACGGACACGTTCTCTTCAAATTAAAACTTGTTTAATCAAATGCGTTGAAAAGTAAATACAGCCTCTAGAACTTCGCACTCTAGCTCATTTTTAGACTCGGTTAATGCGGTGCATGAACGCACCCCCTTTTCATACAATGTTTTTCTCATTAACTTTGGTTTAGTTACGTTTTTGATTAAATTGCATTGACGATTTCTAATTGCTGTGAATATGAGGTGTCCTCATACAAACTATTTTAATCAAAAACGAGGTTTAAGCTACGTTTTTCATTAGAATGCCCTGAACTTAAAGAACTATGCCTCTAAGCTACATGGCCACCTTCATAATATTATTAGCTGCGTTTCGAGTTATGAATATACGTTAGTAAGAGCTCAAGTAGTTGTATGGTGAAGTGCTATTGCTTAGCTCTCATGATCTCGTTTGAAACCATTTGGGTGATGTGGAGTGAAACGAGAGACGGGAAAATTACGTGGTGTGTACCGCAGCCTATAAGCCTTCAACTTTACATTTCTTGTCTTCGTTAAAAATTTTGATCACTACAGTTTTACCAAAAAAAACTTTTTCCCAATTCTGAGGATAGCAAATTGATCTAAGTTCTAATTAAGTATTTAACAACATTCATGACTACTTATCGAAGAAAATGATATCATAACAATTACACTGTGCTAGTTGAAAAAACCGACAAACGGGGCACCCAGTGACTAAACCTAATTCGGGTACGCTGAATTCAGTGGTGCTACCCGTTTTTCTAGGTTAGCTCGCATTTTCGAGATTTACCGTTATTTTAAAAATGGAGGAGGTTGCACTACATGTATTGAACTAACTAAAAAAAATTTTCGTTTATTGAACTTTAGTAAAAAACCGAAATTCTGCAATAAAATAACATTTAATCCAATATATAATTCATTAAAAAAATTTTTTTTTTGAAAAAAAAAAATTTTTTTTGCAAATTTTTGAAATTTTGTGATTTTTAAACTGCATAAAAAATTGAAAAATTAAGCAATGCCAACAAATTTTCACGTGTATATAAAAAAAAATGTTTGAAACAAAACGAGCTTTAAATGACCAAAATCTGTGGGCAACTTTTGATTTTATTCACAAAAGATGAAAAATTGTAGTTTCAACCTGTTACCAGACGAAGCCTCAAAAATTGAAAAAAAATTTTTTCTTGTTAATTAAAGTACATTTCTGCATGTTCATATAAAAAGTTTTTTGTAATTATCTAACATTAAGATGTGTTTAAAAAGTGTTATGAAACCTTTTTGCATAATTTGTACTTCGCTTGAAGAGCACCTAGTGTTCATTGGAACACTAAATGAAAAGGCGTCTCTGTTTTTCTTCCATTTATTAAAATGGTAAATACACGTTGTACACACTATTGAGGATGTCTAATTCTTACCACATATCATATTTAAAGAAAAATATGATTCATATAAGTTAATTATTTCTACAGTGATTTTACGCCGACTTGGCATAATTGTGTATTTCCCACACACATAGCAAAAGTAATTAAACTTGTTGCAGAATTCCATCTAGATATTTTAATATATGTAACTGAATATATTGACAAGAATTTCAAAGACTTCAAATTTAATACCGACTTTTTAAGACTTATTGCAGAGCAAGCAAGAGCTGAAGATTCGCGCTGTGCATGCAAAGAATTTTTAAATGCCTTGATTAGTGAAAAGTGTCATTCCTGCTCAAGTCCCCGATTGTTTTTTTGAGAAACAGAACAAATATTTAGAGTGGCGATTGTTTATAGAAAAAATTTTGTAGCATCGCGAATAAAGAGTGTTTAAGTCTTAATGGTTGAGGTTGATATGGAATAAAATAAAAAAAAGATACTCAAAATATTTAGTAATTTTTTTATTATGATAATATTCATATGGTTTAATTATGCATGGTACAAAATATCGGCGAATGGAGGTTTGACCGCAGAGGTCAATGATCCAAATTATCTATGACATTGATGTGCATAACTATTTCATCCCTTAGCATTTGTATTATTGCTAGTTTAGCGACGCATACCTTTTCTATAAAAATAACCCCAAAGAAAGAAGACCCACAATGTCAAATCACATGATCTTGGCATCCAATTGACATCTCCACTACGTGAAAAAACGGCCATTGTTTCGTTAGCTGTGTGGCACCGTTTTGTTGAAGCTACATATTGCCCACATCCATATCTTCCGCTTTGGAAAAAAATGTTCATTATCATCTCCCATTAAATGCCTGACCGACCTCGTTTTGGAAATAATACGGTCATCCACTGTGGTCATTTCTTGCCACCATTCTTACTATTGGCCACGCTTGAAATGGTCAAGAGGCTTCAGTTATTGAGTTAGCGTTTCAGTGCAAATTTTTAGGCACAATATTCATCAACGACAAGCAATTGCTGGGCACCACCACTAGGTGGAAGGCTCTTCAATCACACTATCGCGAACGGGCAGCAATGTTTTTTTTCAGTACGGGAACTGGTCTTTTCACATCTCCTACAGACCCAGTTTGCTTAAATTTTTGTGTGATTTTTCCGATTGTACAAAGATTTGGACGATTAAGTTGACCGAACAAATCACGAAGTACATTTTGATAGTAAGCCAGAATAACTTTAACGCTTTTCTCGATTTTGTATCTTTTCATAATTTAAATTAAGTTGGTCTAAAATTGAGAAATGTGAAACAAAATGCAGAAAAAACTTGACGTATGTATACTTGTGTTTCACATTCCACATCAGCCCTTAACATTTAACCACCCATTAGTTACATATATGTACAAACTTGCAACAAACAGCTCTCTATTTATGAATGTCTCCGCACTACTCGTAGTTAAATGCTAGTTCTATTATTATCATTATTGTATTTAAATATCTTTAGTTCTTAATACAGAACAAGACATCTGCAAGACATAATCTTTTCTAAACTTATGTTTTTCATCTCTTCTAAACTTATGTTTTTCAGCATTTCTAAGCAATTGTTTTTTCCAACATGACTAGAATAAATTATTGATAAGCAAATCCAATTGTATTTTGCCTTAGCTAAGCAAATGTCATTTGAAAATACGAATTCAAGTGTGATAACTTTTTAATACATATTTTGTATGTATGTATGTACATTGTATGTACTGATATGATAAAATATTTTTTTCAGCCTTCGAAAAAAAACTGACAAGCAAAACAAATAAAAAAATAAATTTTTAAATGTAAAAAAAAAATAAATCAGCAGTCTTCATATTTCAAAAGTTGATACAAAAAAGTAAAAATATCTTGTTTGCTTTTCTTTTTCATTTAATTATCATTTGAAAATAAATCACTCTATAATTAAATGTCCATCCAATTTTTAATAGTATAATTTATATGTATATACTTATATATTATGTCAAAATGAATAATAAATTATTATGTAAATAGTTATGGTCTGAACAATTTTATTTAATTTAATTTTTTGTAACGAAATTTAAGCGAGATAAATAAATAAAACATAAAATGTTTTTTTTTAAATAGATGTAGATAATATGCATACGATAGTATACCCTTTTCAAGAGAAATAAAATATAAATCACTTGCAAATAATGAAAAATATACATCCATGTTATATTACTTAATTTAAAAGCAAACATACGTATGTATGTACAAATAAACTTAATATAAATACGATATCATAAGTGAACAAGTGTTTGCGTGTGTATAAAAAGTAGTTTTTGAGAAAAATTAAATTAGTTTAATAATAAAGTCACAAAGCATACATAAAATAAACAAAAATAAAATGATTGTGAAAATAATATACTAAATTGTCTGATATGCATATTAAGTTTCGCAATCTGTAAAGAGCTGTATTTAAAATATAAAGAATTAAAAATGAAAACTATTTAATAAACTATTTGTTAAACAAACTAAAATGCCTTTTAATAATAAATCTTAAGCTGAGCACAACTTGTGTTGTGAGAAGAAAAGAAAAATATTTTGCACATTACATGTTTTTAAGATTCCTCAAAATTAAAGGAAATACGCTTCAGAATTGATAAAACGCATCACTATACAGTTATGGAAACAGTTACAGGCATGATTTAGTAGTATTGTGATGTCTCCAACAATGAATTTATGAAGGTGCATTATTTGGTTTAATTTATGCTGTACAAACATTTTGAAACTATTTTAATTTGTTTTCTTTTTTTTTGGATTGGGACCAGTACTCTGGATATGACCACTATATATGCACTGCAGTGTACTGGACCTAGGGAAATAGAAAAGAGGGATTGGTGGGTAAAAAATTTAAAACGAAAATGGGGAGTGTTTGTGGATGTTTGATAAACCAAAAAAAAATTATAACAAAAACAGAATATTTATTTTTGCAAAACTGATTAAGTCAGGATTAACTGTTGCTAATTTGTCTGCTTAGCGTCCAATGTATATACCTTTCACACTATTTCGTTAACAACATTTAACACAGAATCTCCAATATTGCAAACCGTTGACTTTACAGAACAGAAAGGCTATCAAATAACCACAATAAGACTTATTACGAATGTATACTTTGTTGGATTTATTTTTTTGTTTATTAAGATCTCATTTTGAAAATACCTGTATATAATTTGCCAAATAAACGTTAAATAAACATGAATTTTATATCAAATATGTTATTAATATCGACATTTTTAGATTAGATAAATTGATTCCGTTTATGGTGTCCAAACAAAATGGGCTTTCAAGGTCATTAGTTTATATTTTCATTTAAAAGAAAAACTACATCTTTTCATTTAAATCGTTCCCGACGTTTCGTTGGTTTATTTCCAACTTCTTCAGGGGTAAATTTTTATTTAGTGCAATCTGGCAACATGATTAAAAAAAAATTGAATTTTTTTTTAAATAAACCAACAAAAGCACGCGTTGACCTATTGCGACTCTACATCACAAAAAACACGTCCGCTCTGATCAAACAACGAACAGAAGAAAAACAATTTTATAATAAAATACTTAAGGCCATATTCATAATAATTATTGTAAGTTTATTAAGCTCTTATTTGACGTATTTCTACTGAATATGTGTTAAATAGATGGATGGATGTTAAATATTATGGCACAGTGACGCTTTAAATGCTTCTTTTAAATATATTTTTATTTACAAGTTAGCAATTAAAATTTTGTTCCTTGATTCTTAATAATTTCACTTGCGCAAATACGAGAGTTTTATTATATATATTCGGATAAGAGCAAATATTAGAGAACAACTAATCGCTAAAAAATCACTTTCTTGTTTTTTTAATACTCCACATGTAGGTGTATACAATTTTGCATGAACTTGAACCAATTTTCAAAGGCCTTTTGCCACTCTGGTTGAGGTTTCTCCGAAAAATGCATTCTTCATGCAGCAATCACTTTTTCTGATGTCGAAAAGCGCTGACAACTCAGTTTTTTTTTATGTACGGGAATAAAAAGATGTCGTTCGGCAGCAAACCACGACGAAACGGTAGATGACCCATCAAATCGATGTTTTGAGCACTCAGAAATCCAGCTGTGTGAGCTATTAGTTTTCCTGATTTAGAGGACGACAGCTAGCTTTATTCTGGTGGAAGAACTGTGACATGTCCAGTTTTTCCGAAAAAAAAACAGGCGACCATTTCATCGGCAGCTTTCACTGGATTTTGCTCATCTTGAAACACCAATACATCTGGCTACTGTTAACTTTGGGGCTTATAGGCGTAAATCCACGATTCATTACCTGTCACGTTGTCAAAAACATGCTTTGAAGCATTGCGATAGTAATTTTTTAGCATTTATTTCGACCAATCGACAACGCAAACAAATTTTCTTTGACAAATAATTGTTTATAAGACTAATACCTACACGCAAGCAAATAACATGTTTACTTATGGGTGCGACAACAAATATATAAGCTGTATAACAATACTATGGTTAAAATCACATAATGTGGTAAACATCATTTAATATGCTAGCCATATGTTGCACAAATAAAAATCGATTGTGGACAACCATATTATGGTTGCCATTACATGGTCTTTCAACAACAATATGTACCTCTTCGAATACATATTTTTTCACCGTGTAAGGTTGTAGTAATTTCCTAATAGCTCACTGTCCAATATATATTGGAACAATAGCTGATTTTGGACAAACTTCGCAAAATTTGTCTTGCAATTAGCTGCGATCACGATTGAACTCAGTCTGCCATTCAAAAACATTGATGGTTGATGACTCTTTATCTCCAAAATTTTAAATAAGTTCATCCATGCACTATTTCTGAATAAAGCCATGACGAATATTGTAAAAAAATCGTATGTCAAAACATTCTCCTTCCAAAACAAATTCATTCTATTACAAATCATATTCAATACTTCACAAAGAAAATTAACGTATAACACATCAAACAAAGCCCTTTATCAGCACTACCAACAGTTTAAAAATAATTCTTTCAAAAACTATTTAAATAAAGTACACGAAAGCAGGACAAACAATGAATCATTTAGTGAAGCCTTCTTTTTTCAATGCCCATGGCAACTGTCACAAAATGATGAGCAGTTGTATTATATTAGATCACTGTTTTCTCGTACGATGATGCCAATTATATTTCTGTATAATATATTCCCGTTAGCATACAATTATCTTATTTATTCGATTGTTCGCCAATCTGTACATTGTTGAAGATCTATCACGGTACTTTTTATTACTGATAACATTTTTATTTAGATTCACATTCTCGGACCCATAGTTTTCATCAACAATATGTTCAAATGAAATAGTGCTTTATATTGTATCAAAACAAGGAAACTATTAGGAAGAAAAAGAAAATTGGGAGTGTCTGTGAACGTTTGGTCAAACAACAAAATTATAACGGAAAAATAAAACATTTATTTTTGCAAAGCTAAATAAGGCAGAAATAACTGCTGTTGGTTTGGTTCTTTAGTAACCAATGTATACTATTCAGTCAACTATAATTATTCCAACCTTTTCAATATTTGATACTGCGACTATACAGACGGAAAACAAAGACAACGTAGTAACTACGACAAGACATGTTACGAATTTACTTACTACGACCTTAAATGGTCTTATGTACAAAAAAATGTTTATGTTTCTTAAGTTCTTATTTAACAATCATCTATGCAACATTGGCCAAATAAGCGTTTATTAGAAATGCAATACTTTTCATAAAAAAGCCGGCAAAAGATAATGCGTTTAGCTATTACTGCTTCAAACCTTATACAGGATGGCCTAAACTGAACGAGGGGATTTAAATTGTTTATAGCTTTTTTATTTCAGATATAATTATTAATTTTTTTTAATAGAGTATATAAATGGGGAATATTTTTAGTTTAGTTGTGAAAAATAATATCTTGCAAGTGGTGACCATTTTCTGCTTTGCATATTCGTGCTCTTTCCAACACATTTTCCATAACCTTTCTTACAACTTCAGGTGTTATATTGCTTATTTCGCTGCGTATACTACGTTTTAATTGCTGGATGGTTCTTGGCTTATTAATGTAGGCTTTTGCTTTCCAACAACCCCAAAAAAACAGTCTGCAGCAGTTAAATCCGGTAAACGCAGAGGCCAGTTAATAAAATCACTTGTACGCGAAATAATTCTTTCACCACAGATGTCCCGTAAAAATGCCATTGTGTCCATTGCGGTGTGGCCTGTGGCTTCATCTTGTTAAAACCATACCTGTGGATGGTATTTAACATTTGACCTTCAAAAATTTTCCAATATTGTCCGCAATCTTACACCATTGACGGAAACGGCGACCCCGTGTTCATTTTCAAAAAAACAAAGACCAATTATCCTTTCGAATGAAACAACACACCAAACCGTACACTTAGGTGGGTGTAATTTTCGCTGCTGAACTACTCTCAGATTTTCTATGACCCATTTCCTGCAGGTTTGCTTATTAATGAACCCACTTAATTGTAAATGGTCTACGTCCCTCATAATTAAATTCTGAATAAAATTATGATTTTCTTCTGGTTGATGTTTCTCCATCTTCCCGAATACTGCTCTGTAGCAATTGAATATTGTCATCCGTGTGCACCGTTCATCGTCTGACAGCACCAGGAAGGTTCCTCACTGCCTCTTGTTGTCGAAAATTTCCAACCAGATGGTTTACGGTTGACTCTAAGGGTCCAACCCGCACATTCAAATAACGACGAGTCAAAACAATGGATCGTTGATTTGAAAAATACAGCTCAACAATTTTAGCACGTTATTCAATTGAGTGCTGCTCCATCTTCAATTCCCCAAATCTTCTTTACATAATATTGAAAAGAAAAGAAGAAAAAAATACTAATAAAAAAGTTAAAAGCCATTCAAACCCCTCCGTTAATTTTGGGCCACCCTGTACAAAGGATCACAGGAAACACGTCCTCTCTAAACAAATGCTCACAAACAACTTTTCAAATTCATAAATAGGTTACCAGCTTTTAGATTTCCAAAAAGTTCATTTTGATTTGTAAAATGTTGAATTTGAGTTACCAAATTACTGAAAGATGTATCAATATGAAAGCTCTTTAGCACTTTTAGTAGGAACTTCTTTATTCGCAAATTAGTTACAGAAGTGTTTAAGTTTCATTCACATGCACTCGCAAAGATGGCTTATTAAGCGTTGGAACATAAAGTAAAACATTTCAGTGCAAAACAAGTAAGAATGCTGAACTCTCTATACCCCTCAGCAAAATATGTTAATAAAGGAATCTTTTTTCACTTCAGAAGTATCAGAAGTTCCAAGAAAAACAATTTCAAAGCTAAACGACAGTTGACTTGCATGTATTTTCAATGTTGATCATTAAATTAACTTTATTTTTGCCTCCCGCTTGTTTCATCTTGTTATGCCATCTTCTCTGCTGTGAGAATAAGTGACCAGAGAAGGCAAATTTAGATTTTTAAATGATAAGAAGATTTTTCACTAACAAAATACATATATCGTGTCACTCAGGAATGATTATTCGTTTTTTTTTTTCAATCTACTGTAACATGTCTAAATCATTTGCTTTTTTAGTCACTATTTTACCTCAAACAATTTTTTCTAAATATAATATCGCTTTAAGAATGCTTACATTTTCATACTTATGCATTTACGTATGACATGCAAAAATATTAATTCATTTTACAGGAGGCAAAATGACAACTTGCATTACATTAAACAATTTCAAAACCGCATAAATTATTTACATCATTGGTTGATTGCTGAGGGACTGTTTATACCTAAAATACAAAGTTACCGGTGGAATAAAAAATATTTTTCACGTCTGCCACATTAATTTAGCATAAAAAATAAACCTGTTCAAGTGTATTTGCATAAATAAAACACTAATTGTTGACAACATGTCTGGCATATTTACTCTTCATTACAATAATAAATTTTTCATTTCTTCATTGCAACGACATGTATATCAGCAATTAGTGTACCAATTCCCAGCGGGTAATAATTTTGCGTGACAGGTGCTTATGTAAAACCGAAAAAATAAGTTTTATCAGTATTATATTTAAGTGGGATCCACGTGATCACATGTATATACACATGTATATGCACAAGTAATCCTCCTCACAGAAAATGCTATAAATTTTGCGATTGGCCCCTAATGTCAGTTCTGTTTTGACATTTGTGTAGTAAACACATGCAAAATACACGTAAATAAACAATGTTACGCTACACTGCTCCAGAAAGCGGAATATTGGTGACTATTTATTTGACCAATAATCGGTCGCTGACTTTGGCACAGCGTGAATTTCGTCGCAGGTTTCCTAGTCTTCCAACGTCTACTGGTGAAACACTACTACGTTTACCTGCTCGACTCGAAGAAACAGGCATAGCACGATATGCTGCCAGGCGTGGCAGACCCCAGAGTAGCCGTTCTGTAGAGAATATTGCTGCTGTAGCCGAGGATGTCATGGAAGCGACGTCGACATCGACCAGACGACGTGCCACGCAAATGGGTATCAGTCGACGGTCTTTACAGCGAATTTTGGTACAAGATTTGAAGATGTTTCCGTACAAAGTCCAGACGGTGCATCAGCTATTAGCTGCTGACCGCCAATCGCGTCTAACATACGCTCAAACCATCCTTGATCACCACCAAGAGGAAGATGATTTTTCATCAAAAATAATCATGAGTGATGAGGCCCATTTCCATCTTAGCGGGTACGTAAATAAGCAAGATTTACTCTTCTGGGGCACCGAAAATGCGAGTGTAACCCACGAAGAGCCATTACCCCCGCTCAGAGTCACTGTATGATTTGCTGTTTTCGCTGGAGGAGTCATCCGACCTTTTTTCTTCGAAGACGTCGCGGGCCAAACGGTTACTGTAAATGGTGACCGCTACAGAGCAATGATCAACGAGTTCTTTTTGCCGCAACTTGATGAAATAGGATTGGAAAACATGTGGTTCCAACAGAACGGTGCTACGGCACACACTGCACGTGCCACAACGGATATGCTGAAGGATGCATTTCCCGGGCGCCTAATCTCCCGTTTTGGCGACTGCACTGGCAAGCAAGATCGCCTGATTTGATCGCTGCAGACTTCTTTTTGGAGGGCTTTTTGAAGTCGCGGGCTTATGTCAACAAGCCTCAGACTCTTGCAGCTCTTAAAGACAATATCCGTCAAGAATGTGAGGACCTATCGCCGGATGTTTTGGCCAGTGTGATGGAAAATGCTATAAAAAGGGTTCAAAAGACAATCAAATGTGAAGGCGGCCATTTATATGACATCATATTCTCGACTTGATGTAAAAAAAAGAAAAGACCAAATAAAAATAATCCACAAGAAGAATCAAAGTTTTTCATTTATTTTTTTTTTTATTACAGCCAAAAAACATCGGAAGGTTATTTTTGCGCCACCATATATGTATATCTCCGGCTTACCAATCATAATCCAAATTATTAAAAATTCATTTCAATAAAAATTTCAAAGTTAAGATAAACACCATAAATGAAATTGGCTTCAGACTCAAGACCAATCACCCGACCTTTAAAGACAGATGATTTGAAGCACCTTATAAATTTTTACTGACTTTCAAAAGCGCTAATTGGTATGTTAGTAGCGTTTTTTTCGGGTCTACCGATAAGTGGAGTAGCATAAACGAGATGCGAGCTGAAAATGTACGGCAGCAGTGAACAGAACACAATAAACACAGGTCTTTTCAGAAATATTAAACAAGAATTAAAAAAAAGGTGTGTATTTAGTTGGCCATCAATATTTAATAATGAGGAATTGTATTATTTCTGATATATGCAGATTTTCAAGTAAACAATAGAAAAAGAGTTGCAAGACACTTATTGACCTATGTAACAAAATAACATTTTTGTAATAAAATTACGAATATATGTATGTGGTAAATTTTTTAAACACAATATTTTCAAATTTTATAGGACAAAAATGATTATATTTTGAAACGAAAAATATTATCACAAACTCATATTTACATACCCTGAATACATGTTAAGAAGTATATACAAACATATACATATAAAAGAAACTGATCTATTTTGTAGGGTTGATTAGAAGGATTTTGTGTCCTTCAATTTTTATTGTGCCCTGCTGCATAAGCATTTGTTGAGTTAGTATTCAAACAGGTACATATATTTCATTGCATTGAAGAAACTTTGCTTTTGACTTATTTTAAATTTTCGTTTTTCGTTATGCAAGGACATCAAACGCATATATGTTTTACTTCCTTTTTTTACTTCATTGAAATTATAATAACAATCTACTGAATTGGCTTGAACTTTAGTCCCCATCAATTTTACTGTGTTATCGAGCTTTTAAAACACATTTGCACTTTATTATAAATTTATTAAATTATTACACTCTAAGGAATATACAAATAAATATTTATAAGTATTGGTAGTAAAACCATGAATGGCAAAAACAAAATTGGTCTTAAGCTAATTTTACACAGAACCGCAATATATTAAAGCGTAAAAATATAAAACACATAAATAAAAATACAATAAAAAAAAACGCATCCTTCTTTTGAGTGACACAACAGACGTACAAATAGAAATTTGGCTTTTTAAGTTTATTGCCTTTTATATATTTATTTTTCCGTATTAAATCATATGAATTAATAAATTCTGTGTGGTAAACCAATAAACAAAGCATCATAACATCAATTCTGTCAAATACTTGTTAAAGATATAAAGATAAATTTTAAAATGCATAAATAAATTACAACGGGTATGAAAGCAAGGGTAACGGCAATTTCACTAAAAATGAAAAAATTAAGTTTAAATGCACTTATGATAGGAACACAACTGGGACGAAGCAAGAATATAATTTAAATAAATTAAAATAAAATAAAATAAAATAAAATAAAATAAAACAAAATAAAATAAAATAAAATAAAATAAAATAATACAAAACACTTTTGGCTTACTTCATCGTACGCTGCGAACTTACGATAAACTTATTTCTATCTTCGACGACAACGATTAGCTTGGACCAATTGAGCATGTTGGATTGGTTTTATACCCTTTAACACAAGTGCTTAGGGTATATGGAAGTATCTGAATCCATTAGTGGAATATTGCTGCCTCATGACAAAATCTATTTAAAAATTAACGGCGCGATATCGACAAATTTTTGTCCATTCAAATCGACCCAACCCAATACAAGGTGAGTCAAAAGAAATCACTCTATTGGAAGCTTCTCTTATTTTTGCAAATGGCGGCCAATGTGAAATTTGTTTTATATTTGTAATTTAGACAACTGTAGAATACAAATGACTCAGCCACAAAGCGATGCACTCCCCAAGAATGCAAAATAATCGTGTCCATGACGAAGTAGACGATTTTTTCACCAAAATCATAATGAGCGATGAGACTACTGTCCACCTCAGCGGGCATGTGGACAAACAGAGCTATAGATTCTGAGGCACCAAAAATTCACAAGTGATGCTCTATGAGTCATTACACCCGCTCAAAGTGACTGCATGGTACCTTATTCACACAATTGTTGTTTAAAAATGCGCTGTATTGCCATATTAACCGAGTTTTTTCTGCCGCAATTGAACGAATCAGATCTGGAGGACATGCGGTTCTAACAAGACGAAGCAACGGCACACATTGCGAGAGCCACAACCGATATTCCGAAAGCCGAACACCAACAGTTGGGTATCGCAAATAAATGTTTTCGAGTCAAGTTCTCTGTATATAA
Source organism: Sturmia bella (assembly GCA_963662145.1). NCBI lineage: Eukaryota > Metazoa > Arthropoda > Insecta > Diptera > Tachinidae > Sturmia > Sturmia bella. The sequence continues at coordinate 40,837,405 of OY759169.1, forward strand.
TAATATAAATATATAATAATTTTGAAAGGCTTGCTTTACAAATGGCGTGACTATAAACCGAAACAGAATAATAGTGTCATCCACCTTCCTAGTAATGACATTTTGTTTCATGAATAAGAAATAAAAGACTGAAATATTTAAATCCAGTAAGAGAATTGAAAGTTGATATACTAGCTATATACAAATAGCTCAGTTAACTTAGTTAAGTGCTGCGTTCCCAAGGTAATAAGTCTTCAACTCTACTTTAATTGTGCTGCTTAAGAATATTCATCACTACGATTTGACCATAAAAATTGTTTTCTAAATTTAGAGGAAGTAAAAGCGACCATCAATTTAGTGTATTTCAATGATTGCTATAATTGGCATTAACAGTAAATAATAAAAAACGACAATGAATAATAGTGAATAGTAAAATTATGGCAGTAAGAAACGGGAAAAAAAATTTCACTCACGCATTTTCACTCACGAACCCTTTTTTGCGCAATTTCACTCACGAAAAACGAAACAAATTCTCACGAATAAACACATTTATATTGAAACCGAATATAAACTGTGGTCGGAAGCGATAATAGCCTAAGTCATAAAACATAGTTTCGAGAAAGCTGTGTAGAGAACATTGAGAAAACTAAAATGGGCAATTTGCAGTTTTTATAAATTAATGATTAAAATATTAAAAAACTCATATAAGATTTAATAAAATCATATATATTAGGACATTTTTGTTTGTACCTTATTAAAAAACTTCATCATCGATGAAATTCACATCAATATGAAATTCTGTTAGTATAATAATAATAAAATTAAGGCGATTTATATGCGCATAAATCGCCTTAAGTCAACATATGTTGTTATCGACACTTGTCAGTTGCGCAAAAAACACAGAAGGTTACACAGCTTTACGTCACTTTTAATACCTGCTCATTGCTTCAAAAGTGGATTATTACCCGTGAATTGCCAGCATTTCAAAATATTATTTTTATTTTTATTATACCCTTCACATAAATGTGTAAGGGTATATATAAGTTTGTGATTCCGTTTGTAACGCATTGAAATATCCATCTAAGACCCCATAAAGTATATATATTCTGGATCAGCATCAATAGCGATTACGATTGAGCGATGTCCGTCTGTCCGTCTGTCCGTCTGTCCGTCTGTCCGTCTGTCCGTCGGTCCGTCTGTCCGTCTGTAGTCGTTGAAATACCGTTTCTGAGAAAACGGTTTGAGATAGAAACCTCATTCTTTCGCTAAAACGTGTGAAACCCCGGTAGTGGGCCTGCTATTGAAATTCAGTAAGATAGGTCCGCGGATAGCCGAGATATATTCAAAAAACCGGGTTTTGAGGGATATTTTGTGTAATTTTTGTATTCAGATTTTTGAAAAAAATTTTTTTCTTAAAAACTAAATCATATCATTTTTAGTGCTCATTAAATCCTAGAAATGAAGGAATTTTTGAAATCGGCCCATATATATCCGAGATATAGCGTCTCCCGATTTTTAAAGAAATCGGCTTTATTAGCCAAATAAGACAACTTTTGGCACCGAAGATCAATCAAGATGGTATATATAGGCTATTTAGAGGCAAAAGTGGAAAATTTTTCCACATCGGCCCATATACACTCGAGATATAGCGCCTCCCGTTTTCTCAAGAAGTCGGCTCTAAAAGCCAAATAAAACAACTTTTGGTATCAAAAATCGATGAGAATGGAACATATAAGGTGTTTAAAAGCAAAATTGGAAAATTTTTGAAATCGGTCCATATATATCTGAGATATAGCGACTCCTGATTTTTCAAGAAATCCGCTCTTTAAGCCAAATAAAGCAATTTTTGGCACTAAAAATCAATCAGAATGGTACATATAGACTATTTAGAGGCAAACGTGGAAAATTTTGGACATCGGCCCATATACACTCGAGATATAGCGCCTCAAGTTTTCTCAAGAAGTCGGCTCTAAAAGCCAAATAAAACAACTTTTGGTACCAAAAATCGATCAGAATGGTACATATAAGGTGTTTAAAAGCAAAATTTGAAAATGTCTGCAATCGGTCTATATATACGTGAGATATAGCGTCTCCCGATTTTTCAAGAAATCGGCTCTATAAGCTAAATAAAACAACTTTTGGCACCAAAAATCAATCAGAATGATACATATAGGTTAGTCAGAAGCAAAACTGGAAATCTTTATGTCATCGGCCCATATATGTTCGAGATATAGCGCCTCCCGATATCTCAAGAAGTCGGGCCTGGAAGCTAAACGAAACAGTTTTTTTGCACTAAATATTTGTCGGAATGGTACATACAGGCTGTTTAGGGGCAAAATTAGAAAATTTTTGGACATCGGCCCATATGCACCCAACTTTTGGTACCAAAAATCGATCATAATGGTACATACATATGTACATATGTACCTATGTATATAATGTTTAAAAGCAAAATTCGAAAATATTTGCGATCATGTATGAATGTATGTATGTATGTATGTATGTATGTATGTATGTATGTATGTATGTATGTATGTATGTATGTATCTATGTATGTATGTATGTATGTATCTGTGTATGTATGTATGTATGTATGTATGTATGTATGTATGTATGTATGTATGTATGTATGTATGTATGTGGTATGTATGTATCTACATATGTATGTATGCATGCAAGTATGTTAGCGTAAACAATTTTTTTGCTTTGGTGTAAAAACGTGTATGTATGTACATATGTATACACGAGCTTGAAAATGAAAGTGATATAAAGAATTGTTGAAAAAAGGGTACGCAATGAAATTCTTTTAAACAATTGCGTCTTCAAATTCATTCACACAAAAAATCATTTTGGGTTTCCCTACGTACTTACATATGTACATACATACACACATGTGTATGATGATACGCAATAGATCATCAACAACGTGCACAAGAAAAAAATAATTTTGTAAAAGCAAGCAATGTAAATATGTATGTATGTATATATGTATGTATATAATCATTGTTTTATGGAACACACTGAAAATATTCAATAATAAAGAATTTATTTTAGAGTTTTCTATTATAGATACATACATACATACATACGTATGCATGTACCCACATACGTAAGTAAATTGAAAAGAAAATCACACTTAATGGCAATGTTTAGCATTATAATTCAAAAATAATGCAATTATATGCAATTTTTTGTTAAATAAATTTTACTATAAAGTTAACTGATAAATAATTAAGAAATACATTTTGCTTTTCTTTATTTCATTGATATTAAAAAGAATTGGTGTCACCCAGTGGTTGAACTTGAGCATATTAGGAATTATTTAAATAAAAGTTTTGCAGCCTGTGTTAAATCCCGGTAGTGGATCTGATATTGAAATTCAGAAAAAATCGGCCCATTTAAAAGCCAAATAAAACAACTTTTCGCACCAAAAATCAATCGGAATGTATGTACCATTGTGAAGGGTATTTAAGATTCGGCCCAGCCGAATATAGCACTCTTACTTGTTATTATTATTATTGCTAGGTTGGTCCAGGATGACCCTTTGCACTGCGACCAATAATGATCTATTGTGCAACCCTTTTCCCTCACAAGTTTAATACATCAAGAAACAGTACTAGCTCCTTCTGTGGAAGCCCTTGCCTGTGTCCTGTGAACCAAATGTATAGGCCTGCAACAGCCTGTATATTCTGTGGCCAAGTGCCACACATTCAATAATCAAGTGTTCCATTGACTCCTCTTCTTCTCCGCAAAATCTGCAGGTTGCCGTGCTGGATAGTCCCATTCTGTGTAGATGTTTCCTGCAGGTATAGTGTCCTGTTAGCGCTCCACACAGTGTCCTTAGATTCAAAATACTATAACTGGTACTAATTCTTACTTTTATCTGTGATGCAATTTAATTTTCAATATAACTGTTTTCCTAACTATTTTTTTTTTGCAATGTAATACTTTTCCAAAAAGTTTTTCAACGTTTGATCATGCAGAATTGGTTACAGCAAGAAATCTGTTTATGTACATTACGTATACATAACGCAGTTTGCTCTTCTAAAATTTCATTTACTCTTTGCCATCTATTTTTTTGGAACTTAATCTCATGAAACAAAATAGGTTTTGAAAAAACAACAACGCTAAATTCAAGCAATGACATAATTTTTGGTCTTGCACTGCGTATTAGATTAAAATTAATCATGTAATTATTTCCCCCAGCGATTTTTTTCCTTCCCTACAAATCGACACAGACTAATGTAATTTACGTGTGTTGTATAAATTGAGCAAAAATCTGCATAGACAAATAAATCATAAAAAATGTGTGCGTTTTTTTTTCTGAACCAGAAAAGCTAGTGTTTTAACTTTTTGGTGAAATTTCGTGAAACTTCGTGAACTGCCTCAAAATGGTAAGCACGCACGAAATTTTGTTTTTAAATAACGTTCCCGCACTCACGCATAATTTTTTTTAATTTGATTACAATCCCGTGTGATTCGCGCGTGAAGCACGCATGACACGACATTTGCACGATAACCGCACATCTCTAGTTTCAATACCACATTTACAACAACTGCTGCAAATACACCAAATACAAATGCTTTAATTTAGTTTCTGAATGCCATATTAATAGAATGTGTTGCAAAACATTTACATAACTCTTGATCAGGCTCAATTTCAACCGTCGCAATATTCCCTGTTTTCTAATACGTTTTCGTACACCATTTTAGTCATTGATTTAACAATTTTTCCATCAAATAAATGAGTTGATGTTGTACTAAGATACACAGAAAGACAGGTTACAATTGCGAATCTTGGAAAAGGCCGGAAATTAAAAAAAAAAACTGTAGTAAATTAAAAAGAAAAATACAAAAGGAAGTAAGGCAAAAGAATAAAAAGAAATTTGAAAAAGAAATAAGAAAAAATTAAATATTTTTTTATTATTAGCGTTTTATTATTTAAATTAATAAAACCAGTGTTTTAGTAATGTCAATTGGCTCTCAATTAAAATATCTGAGTATATTGAAAATTTTATTTTGTAGTATTATGGAAACATTAGATGAAGTTATCAGTTTAGTGTTGTGAATTTGTTTTAATTTTGGTAAAAATTATGCACGACAAATGTTAGCTGTAATCCAAAACCAAGGCATTTTTACGCCTGGAAGGATTTTTATCTGTTTCTGTTATTTTGTATGCTAAAATAGAATGGCGCACACAAATGCGTCTTAAATCTTTTTGTACTTAAACTTAATATGTTTGCTTTTCTTTATTTCTAGGTCAGAGTCTGGAAATAAAGAAAAGCAAATATTTTGAATTTATAAGGTCAAATAAATCTAATAACTCTTAAATTTAATAGCTTACATGATTTTTGTTTACTTTATTTCTTAAATCAACTGGTCGTAAGCTAATAACTAATTACATGAAATGTTTTCTGGTTGCTTTTAATCGCAGCTTTCTTTAAACAAAAGATATCTAAGTAAATACAGGAAGGATATCTTTAATTTTAAATACGTAATAATAGTAAAACAATTAGCACGTGATTTATTAAGCAATTGGAGATTAGTAAATGTGTCTGGCACTTATATGAAATCAAAGTGGTTATACATGCATAAATAAATGTGAACTCGACCAAGAAATCTAATAAACAAATTCTATTTGGTACACTTTAGCACTGTAACAAATAAAATTTTGGGCAAATTCTCGAACTTATAATATTTTACTGAGCAAGGCGTTCTATTGCTTTATCGTATTGTAGACATCAATACCTTCCCAACAGATTTTGATGCTAAACAGGTCTGAAGTGAGGCAAATATCAACAGGCCTTCTAATAAAGGTTGATGGTATTTAATTTTATATTAGTTATGTAAAACTTCACTAAAACGACATAGCTTTAAAGCTCATTATTCTAGGTCTAAATAAGACTTACCAATTGTTTTCTGTCTTTTGCATACGCCTATATGCCGACAATATTTCGTTGATGCTACTCAACTCGTCAGTCGACTCTAAAAAACGATGATTTGGACCCATAATCATATATTGCAGTTGGATGCTATAGCAAATGATAATGAAATTAATTTCTGGATGATTTTATAGCTTAACCAGTATTTTAGTTTTTATTACTACTTTCTCTTTTTCTATTTTAGTGCGGCTTAAAATCTAAAATCAGTCTTATATAGATATATGGCCATGAATGGCAAATTCTCAAAATAACTAAAGCAAGTGTCGAGCAATATTGCATGTCTCCTATACTGCCATAATCTCGTCTTAAAAATTAATGCAAACTTTAGACTTTGTCTTGTTTTACATAATTTTGAAAAACAAATCTTCATGAATTAACCTAAACCTGCACATAAAGCCTCTTGCAATTATTATTTTTGTACTTTAATGAGGCTGAGCACTAAACAATGTATCTCTTTTCGATTGCAAAATCTTTGCTTGAGTTGTCATATGTATATTTTATAAAGTTAGATGCAAATGATAACTAAGAGTGGGGTAATTACAGGAAAACATGTTCTGAATTCTTATTAATATTAATACATTGTAGTTTTGAATAATATCAATAAACGATAAAAAATATATCTCCTTTGTCAATCTTTTTAATTCTATTTTTCTAGTTGGTTACTTATCTGTTGAGATTACTAATTTGTTGAGATTTCTCTACTTATTTCGCAAAAATATATTGGAACACTTTTTCTGTGTCCCTGATTTTTTTATAACCCTTATAAATCTATGTAGGAAAAACGGTTTTTGTTTCAAAAACAATTTGCTTACAAAGATGCATGAAAGGATATTTTTTTTTTTGCGGGTTGGGGAGGGGAAGTGCTTTTACGCATGCCTGTCAGGTCGTCACTCTTCACAACAGGCGATGTTGGACTCCTCGAAAGACTACCAACTAAAACCGCCCCCCATCTACCATGGGAATCATCCACACTGGAACTACTCTCGTATTACTTCAGTGTGGCTCCCTTCACTTGGGCTATATCTGCCACTCTCCGTCTGCTAGTTTCCCGTCGGGCCCGCTTTGTCTACTGCAGATTTAACTGCCTCCATTCTCGCGTGCGTCCAGGTCCAACTTCTTCCTACGGAGGATGCCTTCGACGAAAACCGCTATACATTGCCAGCTCTCCTCACTTCTGAGCATGATTCCAGCGACACTCTGTGTCGTCAGTGGGCCATTGCTTGTCTCAATATCAGCCCTTTCGTAGTTCCACTTGCGGCACTCGAAAAAGGTGTGAAATTAATTAAATTAAAAATATCAACTATTACAAAGAAAATTATTAAAAATAACAGCAACCTCTGCGAGCTGGCCTAATGATCATAATGATCATAAATCTAATAATGTCTGACAAAATCTACTTTGTGCACCAATTATATATAACGCGTCGCAAACGAAATGCTCTAATGCTTCACTTAAACTTAACTTAATAATTACTTTGTTTTACAAAACGTTGTTTGCTATAAATTAAACTCTTATTTTTTTATTTTTTTGAACCATCTCTGGATGATGGGGTTTCCTTGTATTGTGCCCCTTGCATTGGGGTTAATAATATTTTTCTCATGCACGTGTGTTTGTACGTATTTAAAGCAAATTGTTATTTATTTTCGTAATATATTTGCATAAAAATTACATTTAGTAATCTTTGTTGAACTTGTGTGGGCGTTTGTGTGCAAAATTGAATATTTGAAAACTCAAGCATTCGTTTAAGATTTTAGAATTAAAGCAGGACAATTTATGCAGCATATACTTTTGACATTTTTTAAAAACAGTAAAAGAAGTACAAATGTGCAAAATGCCAAGTAAATAAAATCAAAAGATTATTACAGTAATTTTGTTAAGAAATTCAAGAAGTTGTCAGAAACTAATCTACCAAACATTTTATTTATGAGTTTTAATGTAACAAAATTAATTCTATTCGAATAATTTTGTAGAGATTTGTACAGCTGTATATCATGGCAAAGTTAGTATGTACGTTACTTTCCTTTATGTAAAATCTGTTTGTTTTTATTAATATGGAAACTTAAATGAATGGTGCGAATTTACTTTTTGGAACTGCGTAAAATTGAAAACAGTACCAGTAGAAAATAAAGTTTAGCTTGGTTAGAAAGCAATTAGTACACATATTTTTACTATGATATTTTTAAAAATATATTTAAATGTTTACTAAACTTAAACTAGGAGAAATTTCTTTTTGTTCAATGTTTGTTAAGAAAGAATATATTTCCGGTTATAGCATTACAACAGCTACTAAAGATTTATTTTTGGTTTGTGAAAATAACTAAGTTATTAATTTTAAGGAAAGAGTAGCAATATGGTTGCTACATCATTAGTATGTACTGTGGATAGTGCAATTATTCTTATTCTACTAGATCGTTATTAATATTTATTATTATTTATTATTTAGTTATTTGGCCCCCTTTTTTTCTTATATTTTATATATTTATTTGAGCTTATTATTTATGGTTATTCTTATTGTTCTTTGTTTACTGTAATGTATAGATTTTTTCATTATTTAATGCGGTGTAAGAATGTTAAATATTTTCTATTAAAATCTTTTTTGTAAATTAAATTTCATAAACGGAAATATTTTTCATTCATATAAGTGTTTGATTAACAATTGTGGGCGAAATATTGAAATAAATAAATATATTTGTTTTGTTTTTATAAAAAGATCTTAAGCCTTAAAATTAAATTTATTATTATTGTTCATGTTAATTGTTATTTCATGTATGTATGTTTATATATACATATGTATATGTATATAATTTTGTAATGAGAATTTTCTTAAATACTTATATAATTTTTATGGCTGTGTAGAAAGAAAAAACAATAATTTTTTTAATTTTGAAATGTGAAAGAAAAAAAAATAGGAAAATATTTTTCTTTCAAATATGTTTGTTGTTATGTTTGTTTTTGAAAAAACCAATCAAAACATTTTTCATTATTATCGTCCTGAAGAATCTATCCGAAGGAGAGCGAAATAATGACAAAAATAATTACTCAAATTCTAAAAGACCTTAAGCTCAAATAAGTATATAAAATATTTATTATTATTATTATTTATTTACTTCCATTTTCTGTATAGCAAGATTTCACTTATATTTAAAGTGCAGAAATACGTTAAAAGGCACCACATTATTGTATTATATTCATATTTGAATACCTATTTACCATATTCAGGTGAATGTGTCACGAATAGGTATAGAAAATAACATAAAATTAGATGAAATATACAGGGTTCGCCATCATACGTTTTTTTTCCACCAGTGCCTATTTCGTGAATGGTAACACTTAGCTCAAGTCTGATTTAACAGATTAGTTTTATCCTTCCGCTAAGTGAATCTGCGATCGAATTACAGAAGATACCGATTTTTCAAAAAAAAAAAAAAAATCATCTTTTCAGATGAAGCTCATTTTGATCTTGGTGAGTATGTAAACAAGCAAAATTGTCGCATTTGGGGCACAGAAAACCCGCACGCATACATTGAAAAGCCGACGCACCCAAAACGAGTCACTGTTTGGTGCGGATTTTGGTCTAGGGGCTTAACTGGGATATTTTTCTTCGAAGATGAGTAAAGAGTGGCCGTTGTCAATGGCAATCATTATCAGGCCATGTTGAAGGAATTTTGTTCACAAAACTTGAAGAGAAGGATATTGGCAATATTTGGTTTCGACAGAACAAAGAAACAAAACGAAAAAGAAAACAAAATATAAATAAATTCGTGGAAAATTTCAAGATAAATGAATCCAAATGTGTTTTTATGTTTCTCATCTTCGGAATTGGATTATGAGTCCAATATTGCCATTATAAGTAGGAAAATTTGTGACAAAAGCAATCCTTTTTCATTACCAGAAGCTGAGTAAGTTTAAAGCAAAAGATTAGAACTAAATGTTTCATCTTTTGTACATAAGTAGATTCAAAAGACGTTTTCGGCTCTCTAAAGAAGCTTTTGAATACGTTTTATCGGAAATAAATATCTCTGGTCACATATCGACGAGCGTACCACCCGTATTGCAGCTTGCCGCTACATTGTCCCTTTTTGGCCAGTGGCAGCTTTCAGCACACGACCGGGAATTATTTTTTAGTGGGGTTGGCACAAAGCACTATTTCGCAAAGCGGTGAAAAATGTAACAAATGAAATACACTACTTAGTGGAAAATCTTTTTCTTGGTATTCACTTTCCCTAAAAACAATAAAATTTATATTTTTTGGAATTACTTCTTTAATTTTTTGTCGCTTCTTTGCTATTTTATTTGTTTTGCTGCTAAAAGCTAAAGTTTATTTGTTTTCGATAGTGTAGTAACAATCGAGTACAACATCGATTAGATGCGTTTCGATAACGAGTCCTGTGATCCACGTTAACAGCATTTCGATAACAAAGCACTCGATTTCGAGTGCGGTGATTTGCCCCCTGTTACACTTCTCTCTTACCATGAACATAAGACATGATTATCTGAGCACAAAATCGTGCTACGAATTATCTTCTGTTCACTCTCCAGTTGCACTTAAATATACCTCTGATTGGAATATACCTCGAATTGGAATTGCTTCAGAAAAATCCTACAGATAAAATGTTTCATTAAATACTATATACGAGGTGGATAGCGTTATAGCTTCTTTCAATGATAAGCGTATAAATGCGGCTAGTGAGTTGACCCCACCTAGAACACGCACAATACATAAATACAGTACTCTTGCGCATATCCAAGAAAAACTAAAAGACAAACTAAAATTAAGTAAACCTAGGCAAAATACAAGGTTCACCCAAGATTGATCTTTCCTCAATAAGCTATCAAAAGCGCTAAAAATTCTCTAAACAAGGATAGGGAAGATAAGCTCCATAGATATGTAACAAACCTTAGCCCGTTAACTACAACAAATTGTTTACTCTGGAAAGCCACCCAAAATTAACCATCCACCGATTCAAAACCCGATCTCACATGGACCCGCACTTACGAAGCAAAAGCAAATGTTGTAGCAAATCATTTCCATAAGGCCCCTACAAGGCGCCATGAACGAAAAAGATCGACATTTTTAAAAAGAAAAGTCACACAGCATTTACAAGTCTGTAACCAAGATTATCACAGTTAACGAATTTGAAAATCCATAAAAATAAACATATAAGGCAATAAATCTCCTGGATATGACCAGGAGATTTATTACCTTTTAAGCATCATCAGAATTTATATATATATATATATTTTTTTTTCAACTAGTGCTTGTCTTATAAAAGAGAATCCAATACTTGTTTTTGTTTGGATAAATTATTTCAAACACCCCACCCAGGCAGATTAAAATATTAATGACACGCTATTGATGACACGATTAAAAATAATTGAACTAAAATAAAAATATGACTTACTAATGAAAATTGTACAGCTGTAAAATGCATACATACATATGTACATATGTAGCACTGAAAACAATGCCATAATCATAAATTGATATAATTGACCTTAACATGCAAAACATTTAGCTTTATTTATTTATAGTTATTTTAAAATGTGCTTATTTTTCCAATAATTAAATTTCATTCAAACCAAATATTACACTTGTTTTACAATTGCAAGCGAAAAACTTTGCAAGTGTGTTTGTTTAAGCTCACATTAATTTGTGGCTGAAAATATTGTTAAATAAAGAATTTTGCAATTTTAAATGCGATTATAAGTAATTCAATTGAGTTTTTCTGCTAAATCTGTACTAAAAATAAGAAAAAAACAAATTCATAAAAGATGCACAAAAGCTTTGATTTGTAATAATGTTTTGTTTGAAAGCCAAATTGCAATAGACTAGTTTAAAATTTAAATTATACATTGTAAATGGAGCTTCCTAGGTGATTTGCTGGAAACTAAAATTTTCAGAAAAATTCTATCCGAAATTGTTCGGGAAAGGCATTTCCATGATATTAATTATATATGTATATAGCACAGAGCTATATTATTTTTTTACATAATGAAGGTGTTATTCGAGGTCTTAAAATAACAAACAAATATAACATTTTCAGTTTGAATTATTGTCTTTCGATGTAATGCAAACTTTTTTCAATTTAAGCGAAACTTTTATAAAATAATGGAACTCGAAGTAAATAGAAATAAAGATTTCCCACTCTCTTGCTCGCTTAGTTACATAACCATAATAATTTTATAAATTTTCAAGCTATTTTCAAGCGAACGATGTCGAATTAGATCGTAGGCCTGGCACTAACAATACAAGGGGTACTGTATTTACGTTATAAATTATTGTTGGTTTTCGCATTTGTTGTCGCAGCTACCAGGCAACCGCATACGCGGTACAAATTTGAGATCTCCATATCTTACAGTTCAATAGTTACAGCTACTTCAATAAATATATAAATTTTAATTTTATGTTATTTTCGATATGTTTGCTGAAGATTTTATAATATAATTGCGACAGCAATATTATGTTTCCTAAAACGATGGGAAAGGTTGTCACAAACAAGACACTTTAGATTAAAATAGCGTTAACAATTTTAGGTAATTTGAAACACAGCTTTTTTGAAGTTGTATCATTTTGTTATCACCATCCATGAAAATTGAAAAAAAAAACAATATCTACAAACATTTTGTAATGAACATATGAACGAACTTTATCAGTGAGGAAAATAGTATTTTTGGTTTTTTAAATAGTAACCAAATAATAAAAAAATATTGTTATTTGTACCAATCTTTTTATTTTTGCCTCTGACAGCTAATTTTTCTCCAATTTTTGTGTTATGGTGGAAAATTTGCGTGTGCTTATTAATAAACATTTTAGTTTTATTGAAATGAAGCAAAAAAGAAATGAAATAAAAAACCACAGCTATTAAAACCTAAAACCTGCTTTCAATGTGTGTGTTGGAACTTTGAATATTATATAGATGATCATTAACGTAATAATATTTGTTTGTATTCTGGTGATATTCTAAATGGTTAGGCTGTTTTGACCACTAACAACGTCACTGCTTTATTCAATAGTTGCCATGCCTGGCCAACATATTGTCACTTTCAACGATAATATTTTTACTTCCAATCACACACCATTGCCATATCCTTATTATTACAAATAAAAGATTTAGGGCAACCAGACTTCTGATAAATTCATTAGTAATAATGTCATGAGGAAGTAGGTTTTTGTTGAATTTGGCCAATATTGCGATATGCAACCCAGAATATGAAAATAACATAGTTGGATTAAACAGTAGTATGTTTGGAAATTAAAAAGGTATGCTTTGAATTAACAATAGTATGTTTGAGTGCGACAACATCATGGTTGAAAATAACAATAGTATGAGTGGACATGACAAGATCATGATTGAATGCAGCAATGTAATGGTTAGCGGCCACAATAACCTGACAATTATAAATCAAAGTAGTATTAGTGCACATGGTTTATTTAACAATTTAACAATCAATCTCAGTTGCTCAGTTCTGGGAAGGTTTTTTTTTATAAAATTCTAGTGATGAACTTTTTTTAAGAAGACAAGAAAGGTAAAGCTGAAGATTCATTGGCTGAGGTACATGCAATAGCTGCTTCAAGTCCACCATTAGCACCCACATCATTTCGAACCCAGGTCCCACTAGCTGAGCACTTTCCTACTGACTGTCTATATTAATACCTACTGATCAACCTTTCATTTTATCACTGTAGTTATTACGACATATTCTTTTAGTGTTAATATCACACGCATTTGATGCAAGCATTGTAAAATATATATGTAATATTTTTAGAAAACAAAGCACTATAGTTTATTATGCATAGTTTTTAGTATGTATATTGGTTCAAAAGTGACAGATTTGTTCTATGCACTGCCTGACTATAAAGCTAAATAGACCAATAATGCCACTGACCGCCCTAGACATGATGTTTTGTTTCATTAATAAGAAATGACAGGTTAAATTGTAGTGATACAATTGACTGTCAGTCAGTAATGAAAAGCTCAGGTAGTAGGATGGTTTTACGACGCTGCTCAAGGGCTGTTCGGACTATTATACAAGTATTAATACTTTCATTACACTTTTCCAGCCAACAGTTCGAATATATGCATGTAACCATGAGAGAACTAACGTAAATTACATTTTTGATTCAGAATATCATACTTCAATTAAAATTGATAATGCTCCAAAAATTGTTGGCCTCTTTCAAAATATTATACATGTGCCTCAAATATTTCGACTTTGATGTCAAATAACCTCTTTTAGCAGCAGGACGGCCATTTAGTCTAAGTAATTGTTCAGGGTCTCTAGAGCTCTCTAGAGCAAATCTAGTTTTTCTTATGCCCCGACTATATTAACTGATGTACAATATTCTTGAGTTCTTCTCGTTACTAACTTTCCTCAGAAAACAAGTATTATTATTTTTGTGTAAATTTGTGCAAATGAGAGCAAGCGGAAAATCTCAAAAAGAGATTGAATATGCCACTACATAGTATGAGAACGTAAGATACATAATTTGTATCCCAGTACAAAACGTAAGTACAATAGGTTTTGATGCAGCAGAAAAATTTTAAGCACCAATTTTACTAAAAGTTAATTGTTTTCTAAGCCTGAAAATTTTTTTTCAGGGATCTTTATGTAAAATTCTAATTGAAAAACATCAATATCATTGCTATGTTGTATAACGCAGATGAACTTTTTTGTTTATTATTGTTTGATTTTTCAAACAGCTATTGCTCAACTATATGTGCAAGCTAGTACGAAAAAAAACTGGAGCTGTTTTGGGCAGGAAAAAATTTCTTTTCTCAAAACCGCTTAGATGTTCACAAATTTAAGATATAGCATCAAAGTAAAAAAAACAACAACTAAAATTATAGTACTAGTCCGGTCACAGAAAAAACAGATTTATTGTATGAAAAGAGTAATAAGAAAGTATTTGAAAAAATTACAGCAAAAATTAGAACCTAATGAAGCAATCACTAAGAGTATGATCTTTTTTTATTTTAGAGGTATATCTAGCAAATCATAATAAAGTTATGTCGAATGTATACATTTTAAATAAAAACAGGCAGGCACCTCACAATATATTTGTTAATTTTTATTTAATTAGGTTAGGTTAGGTTAAGTTGATTAGAAGCGTTTATTTAGCCCTGTCTAGCGACATACACTTCAGCCAGTATAGGCTTGTTGTGCGCTCCGTGGATTTAACCATGAACAGTTTGGCGCATGGGAACTCCGTGTCATTCACAAAGTTCCTCAATTTCCTCCAACATATGCATTGTAATTGGGTTGTGTCTGGTAAGGTGTGTCTGTCAAGATATCGAAACCATATTTATGAGAAAGTGAAGTGCTCTAATGTCTCGCTGTTCTCCCCACGTTGATGAGATGAATATCTCTTTCCGATATCGCTATACGGTTAAGACGTGCCAGTAGTTAGAAGTTACCTGTCATACTCCCATTACTTTACTTATTTCGGGATTGCGAAGTCTTAGCAGTCCCCCTGATTTTTCTTCGTCTGGATCATCTTTTATAATTTTTGCATTTCTTCTCTCGGTTTCGTTATTGCAGAGAGTTAAATGAGCTCTATGTGCATAATTCTTTAGTTCAAATTTAGCTACATCGAAGGTTTACGCGCATGCATAAGTTATATTGCTTAACTCTCTTGCTCTTGAAGCAAATGAGTTTGCTCTTTCATTTCCAGTTATTTTCGCATGTCCTGGCACCCTTATGATGAGCAGTTCACCATGCGCCCGGTAACTCTTAATAGCATTTTTGCAATCCCTAGCGGTTTGTTATTTAATCCGTTCAGTTGAGATCGCTCTAATGGCCATTTGACTATCCGTAAACTTATTTCAGGTCCTGGCCTTCCCATATCACTGAGCTTGCTAATACACTCCGTAATTGTCCGAACTTCCTCCTGGCAAACATAATAATAGTTCCGTGGAATTTTTTATACATTATTTAATTATCTGAGCCATACTCTTTCGTGTTCGACTCTTTCCAAAATATACATAATAATATGAAAGATATATTTGCTATTGTGTTGCCAAAAATATTATTTACTGCCTTTAAGCTAGTCCGAAAGCATATTTTACACTCATAACGCTTATTCTTAAAACACGTAAAAGCCCACCACTATTTTTTCAAAAAACAAAAACAAAACTGAATGGCTTTTTGTTCCTTGGTAGGGCGCTAAGGGGTTTTTTGAGAAGTATTTTGTTGTTTATTTAGTTTTCTCCCACAAAAACAAAAAGAAAATATAATAAATTAGTTGGGTGCAAAATATTATACTCTAGTTACACATTGCTCAGGTGCATTTGCTTTAGCGAGAAAAATTAGAACTCTTGAAATTTTCTGAAGCCTCTTTTATGAGTATGGCATTTCTGTGTCATATTTTGACACATTCAGATACGATTATTACGTTCATGTGTACATGATGAAAAAATTGCATTGTGTTATTTGTAAATAAGCGCCTCGATGGACGAATTGGTAGTGTCCTACTAAGAGTACCCGAGGTCGCAGGTTCGATTCCCGCAGAAGGCTTTGTGTGTTTCTGCAGACAAGCCAAAAGCTTCGCAGTTTTGTGTTTGTATAACAAAAAAAAAATATTCTGGATACTCGTTCTTCTTCTTCTATTTATAGATAAATTTTTTCGATATTTCGATACGCCTTTGTGTATCTTCTTCAGGAAAATGTGTTTTCTATTATTTATAAATTTTCAAATTTCAAAACAAATCTTAATGACAAACTAAATGAGAATTGAGTGACCTTAAGCTCATTTATAAAATCTAAAAAAAAAATAATTAATGAATTATCTAAAAATGTAAGAGCACAATTTCAAAAGACAGAATACAGCTCAATCGCACTGCCACACGTATTTTACTTTTTCTTAAGCAATTTTCATTCAACGAGTTTCTATTAAATCTATTATTAACGGTTTTTATTTTTGAAGGTACCAAAACGTCAGCACTTTATTAATACATATATACTATATATCGATAAAACGTACCAATTTCTCTGGGACTACGCCAGCGGCTTCAACTAAAACAATTTAAATGTTGTAGCCGTAAGGATAAAATGCTTAAACATCGAGGAAGTTGTAATCTTTCAACATAATATTTAAAAATATTATGTCATTCCGATAAGGATTCGCATATTATATTGAAGTAAGTAAAAAGTAATTTCGCCTAATTTTTGGAAAAATCCTACATAACAGTTGAAGCTCTCCACATGGGCATTATTCACATTTTCCGGCATAATAATGTCAAACCCACAGCCAGCAAAGCAGTATATATACACATCTGAACGTGACTATTGTAGCGAAGATTGTGCCCACCTGCTTCTTGTTTTACCCTTTTTTTTCTGGGAAATAGCATTTACTAAATAGTTTTTTTTTCAAAAGTAACAAATAAGCTACTAAAAATAAAAAATAAAATTTTTCATGGAGAAGGTAAAAATATATTTAACAATAAGAGGAGAATTGTTTTTCAGCGAAGTGAAATGCTTATATTAAAATTACGATGAAAGTATTTCAGCTTTTATTAAAAGTATTTGAGTTTTTGTAGCAGTTTTATTTTGTATCCAACGTTACTTTTTTCATTCACTATTTTTAAAAGCCAACTAAAATAACATTAGAAAAATTTCGCATAAAGAATAGAAATATTAAAAAAAATAATTTTTCTTTCACACAAACATTTGTTCAGTAGTTGACCTAAATGAAAAAGAGTTGAAAAAAAGAGCTGAATAACAAAAATATGCACAAATGCGGTGGCTTGTGGAGGAGGCAAAGTATTAACTCAATTTTTGAATGGAAAATGTAAAAAGGCAAAAGCTTAAAAAAACATTATATTAATACCAAGTATTTAAAGTTTAAAAAATAGAGGTAATTAATTCGTTTAAGTGCCAATGGGAGTTTTAGAAACGTTCCGTTTAATTTTATATTCAAAGTTGTAGGTTTGAATTGGAAAGTGTTTAAAACTTTTTTAGTTTTAAGGTAAAACAAATTGAGAAATTTTCGGTTGCGAGAATTTTTAATTATGTGTACAATTGCTTTGTTAATATAATGGAAGTTGTATGTATTCTAAACCAGTAGATGTAGTATACTAGCGACAACCCAGTGTGTTTCACTACCCCAGTACTTTAATTATGTCACAACCACTTGTTACCCAATTTCGCAAATCTTTCAAGTAATGACATATTTATATCAACGATGCAGCTGTCTAGACTACACACTTTTACCTGTTGCCATCATTCTCATACATAAATGCAATTAAAAGAGTACCAAAATGTAGTTTTTACCAGTTATATTCCATCAAAATTCAGAATTAGACATCTGTCTAATTATTTTTTGTTTACGTATATGCTCTATTTGAATTTTTATGCTACTTGTATTAAAACTGTCCGGGACCTAACCATTAACAATTTGCACTTATGTCCAACTTTAGACAATCACGAGAATTATTGCGGCATGTTTTGGGGGGGAGAAATACCTAGTTCTCGTTCTCCTTCTATAAACGCAAATTTTACCCCTTTAAGCCCCTTAAAATCAGAACTTCAAAAAAGTACCATACACCTATTGAATTAAGTTTCGTGTGCTTTCACTGCCTTTTTAAATTTTTGTTCTACCTTTGCTAAGTCCAGAGAAATTGAGTTACGGATTTTACCCTTTTTACCCGTTTTTACCCCTTTAGTGTTTAAAATTAAAAAAAAACGAAATTTATTCTAGCATTTTTTTCGGTGAAATGCTATTTAGTTTTTACTTTTTTCCTGTGCCCAATCCTCTTCTACGTAAATGCAATTGAAATCAAAGAACCGATATGCAATTTTTACCGGTTAAAATTCAAAATTAAAAAAAAAAATACCGGACAACTGTCCAATTATTTTTTTTTTTTGCTTTTTCTAGATCTTTGTGCTACCTTTGCTAAGTCCGGAGAAATTGAGTTACCGATTGTACCCGTTTTTACCCCTTATATGTTCGAATTAAAAAAAAATTGTAAAATCTATTTAAGATTTTCAGGGGGAGTAATATTTTGTTTTTACTTTTTTCCCGTTCCCATTCCTCTTCAACAAAAATTCATTTGGAAAAAAGTACCGAAATGCAGTTCTTACCCCTTTTAACCACTTAAAATTCAAAACTTCAAAAAAGTACCATACGCCTATCCAGCTATTTTTAGTGAACTTTTTAAATTTTTGATCTACCTTTGATAAGTCCGGAGGTATTACTGGTTACTGGTCAAAATAAGCGAACCAGTACAGCCATTCTCAAGTTTTAGCAAGACTAACGCAATAGTCAATAGACTTTTATATGTACAAAATCTATTGGCTCCGTACCTTGGAGGAAATATAAAAATCTTTGGCATGTAAACAGTGCCTAAAAGCTTTGGCGTTTTTCATGGGTTACCATATTGAACGCTACCAAGGGGTTCAGTTTTTAAATTCTGCTTTTAATTTAAAGTTTACAAGTGAAATGTTTACGCGATAGACAATTTTTGCAAGAATTATTTCCCAGTCCAATCAAGTAGACCAAATATTATGCTCACAGTTAGCAATTTTCTGCTGGAACTTCAGCAGATATAAATTGATTGATAGCATTTTCGTTTCTGGTGAAATGAGGAAACTAGTTAAAGAGGCCAAGGGGCTAAAACGATGTAAACTTTGTGCAGTTTAAAAAAAAAACATTAACTTGCATAGTCAGTCTCCATATGTACTTTTCGCAGAAAGTTCCAATTTTTTTTAAAAGACCATTTAGTTTTGTATGCAAAGCACGTAGTCAGTTAATCCTGAGTTTGTTTGTTAGCAGCAACTTCATAAGCAAGTGCTGATAGTTAGTTGATGCGAAAGATGGCAAAATGTATTGTTTTCATTTTGTTTTCTATAATTTTTAAAATTGTTTGTTACGGTGTCTTCTTAATTTTTTCAGCTTTAACGCAAAGAGTGAATGATTTTAAATGTGCCTTCTGTTTGTATTTTTATTATTAGTTATTTTAGCCAAAGTGAAAAAAATTTGTTACGAGCTTTTATTATTAATTCATTGAAAAATTCATATTTGAACACTGATGACTGTATATGGGATGATCCATATAAAATTGAACAGCCTTAGGAAAACTTTTTCTGTTGGCTCAAGAATACAAATTTATCGGATATTAACACTAATCATAACTTCTTCAATATTATTCAAAATTTTTTTTTCGTTTTTATCCTTTTTTGTCTGCTATTCAATAAAACCTAAACAAATTTTGCTCAATTGATATGATTTTCATTATTTAAAATTCAATGTTTTAGACGCATTTGATTAAAAAAAAATTTACACAAAATCAGTAAAACTACGTATCTGGTAATTGCATTATGATAATTGCATTCAGAACTTATCAGCAGCCTAATTATTATTGTAATGAAAACCGGGTGTTGTGCTCTGTAAAACGAATGATTACTTTTCAGCAAGATCAGAAATCACTACGTTTTAATATGCCTTTATAGATTTTTTGGTTAGTTTCAAAAACCATAATGATTGAGAAAAACATAAAAACCTTTTAAAGCAGTCACTATATTGCAAACCACCTGAATTGTAAAATGCAAGTAATACTTATAAACCCTTTCTCTTTGTATTCTTATGAAGATTCTCTCTTTATTCCCATGCAAAAAGCGTTACAAATTTAATCCAAATTTCCTTATAGATTATTATCAATTATATACATATGATTGATCATTAGCAGAACATTTAACTATATATTCAACAAAACCAAAGCTTTATTTGTAACAAGTAATTGTGTATTAAGACCCAATGGAAAGAAATGATTCATATTGCTTGCAACTTCAAGATCGATATGATTCAAAGTTGGGGAAGTTTTGCATTCACGACCTGCAAATGCCTTCTCTAAGCTGAGCATTTATAATGTGAACGGCTTAAGTTCTATGATTAAGTGGATGTGTGCAGAGCCCTGTAGTAAACCTCTCTTTGTCCGATGATTTTCTAAATTTAATAGGTAGCAGTATTCATTAAAAGGATGTTCCTGTTCCATATTAAATTAACTGTTAATGGAAACCTTTTTAACTCTTTAATTTTTAATCAATATAAAATAAAAAAAGGTGTAAACATGAAAATTATTATCATTTTTTTTTTTTTTTGATAATTTCAAATACTATATTGCCTTCATATGGGTAAACATTTTCTTAAGAAATTTCAAATGAACCAAAAAGATAGTAATTGCTTTAATCGCACAACCAAACTGGCCTTAAAATTTGTACACAAGCTCTAGAAAAAATTCTAGGAAATCAAAGAGTACAAACACTAAACAAACGTATTTTAAATTCCAAAAATCGTATTTAAGCTGTGCAAATTTGTTTATATAGATATACAAAACAACTATTTAGTTTGAACTAATACTGAAGAAGTTATGAAGTATTTAATTGAAGAGTTTTGTTATAACTCGAATTTTGTAATATTCGATATCTCTCTAACTGTGAAACAAAAAAGAAATTTTTCTGATATCTGCTGTTGAGAGGGAACAACTGTACAGTAATAAATAACGAAAATCAAAAAAAATCAAAAATCCGTTAAACTTTACTTGTATTGTTCATTATACAATAATCAGTAGTCCAATTCAAAAACTTTTAAAGATAATGCAATCGTTAAACTAAAGATCCATATTTGGCGTTTACACTAACGATTTACTGATTCATAAACTATCGTATTCATTATAATTTTAAATTAGAAATAAGTGGCACATTTGGTAAAAAGAATTTCAACCCAAATTCACCACTTAAAACTGTGAATTAAGTAGTCGACTTTCAATTGACTTACAAGTAAACTAAACTATCGAACAATGGCTTGTTACATTGACAATAGAGTATTTTAACATTTTATGTATTTTAATTGTAAGAGCCTTTAGGTCACTTAGTTTTTTATAAATGTTTATTAAATTCGATATTTCGATATCACAATGGATATCTTCTTCAGGAATGTTTTTTTTTAAACATTCCTGAAGAAGATATCCACTGTGATATCGAAATATCGAATTTAATAAACATTTATAAAATAAACAAGTGACCTAAAGGCTCGAACAGTTAAAATACTAAACTGCAAAGGTCCAAAATTTGGTATCAGGAATATATTGTTACGTTTTTAGCTTTTAAAAACGTTTTCCGTAGATTCTTTAATTGTAATATAAAGTTGTAATTGTAAAGTTATTACCCTCAGTTCTTCAGTTCACGGTACTCAGCAGTTCAATACTTTATTTACTTAAGCACACTGTACTTGAAAACACTTTACTAAAAGAACACATTTACTTACACTGTACAACACATGATTTCGGGACTCAATTCTGATAATTGTTTATGAACGTAGCCCCAAAAAGAAGAACTTGTGCATCATTCGTTTGGTCTTGGTACCTCAAATAATAACTTAAAAATTAATTTGAAATTACTAAGTATTGTGTAGGGGAGTTTGCGACGTTTAATGCTCTTTTGTTTGTCATAACTCGAGAACCACTAGTCCGAATAAGCTGAAATAAATTTAAAAGAATTAAGAACTACAATTACCTTAATCTGTTTACACAAAGTTTTGCTACATGAGCAAAAGTTTCGCAGTTATAAATAAATGTATGAAGAAAAAAAAATATTTTTTGCCTAAAAAATTGTGTTTTTAAAACTTTTAATTCATAAAAAATCCAAAATGGTAAAAAAGTGTCAAATCCGATTACTTTTGCATAAAGTGGCATAACCTGTAAACAAAAGGAGACATAAATCATAAAAATCGATGGACGCGTTTCGCTTTTATTCACAATTAAGTAAATGTATGAATTGGGAAAAAAATATTGAAGATTTTTATATTGATGCTTTATTTTGCATGATGTTTTATTTTCCGATTCATATTAAAGCTATTCTTACACAGAAAATATGAGATTTTTATATGCTATCTATGCATGGAAACAAAACTTAGAACATTTTCAATTACTGTCACTATCTATCCATGATGACGATGCAGACTCAAGCGTCAATTTCAACTGGATATTGATAATAATTGAAAATGTTCTAAGTTTTGTTTCCATATTTTAACCATATTTTATGGTTAAAATAAAGCGCAGTTAAATTCCAGTTGTTAAGTTAGCACCAGGAACTGTGGTCATATGTCACTAATGAATCAGAGAACCAGATGTATTGTAGTTCAGTAATTTCAACGCAGAATTTGTTGGCAAAATAAGTTAGTGCATTGCACAACAGTGTTCAATTAAAGTGTTTTATATATGCAAAGAGAGTTAAACTTTTTCATAGATAAAGGAAATCAAACGTTTTCTAAAAAGTTTTTATATGATTTAGCAGCAACATTTGCATTTACCTTATGTGCTTACATAAGATAAATAGTATTAGAGGACATTATTAAAATAATTAATAACATTACATAAGTTTAAGTCTTCAAAACGCATGCATTTTAAGCTTTGCTTACTACTATTTTAATGAAAGTAAAAATTACAAATAAATAAATTTAATGCTGTTTTCTGTGTTTATTGGCTGTACAGACCGTGCAACATTTGCTGCAGATAGATCGTTTTTGTAAATGTTACAGATGAGAGTTGTAGTAAGTTGAAAGTTGGTAAAATTTAGAAAATGTCAAAACTTTTAATATATCTCATGTGATTGAATTCTTTCTATTAATTTTTCACAAAACTATAACATACAACATATGGGTCTTGTTAGGTACAAGTTAAATTTTAATTATAAACACATCAACATTAAATATAAAAACATATGTATGTTCCAAGCCGTGTTATTGCAGTGTATTGCTAATATAAGAGCTGCAGCAATGCGTGGGAGGGTCAGCTTGTTTAACATTAAAATATTGTTTCAGACTTTATGCTTTCAGACTTTATTCTAAGAATGAAAGTCTACAGTTGTTTGTTATTGTGGCTCTTAATTTATACAATGTTTATTGTTCTGAATTTATACATTATTTAAATAAAGTGTTAAAAGAGGAGTTTTAAATTAATTTCAATTTCCTTATATATTTCACTCTTTATAGATTTGTAGCACAATAAACAAGAAAAACGGAGGAGCGATAAAATAATCTAAATTTTTTTTAATTTATGCACTTTTTTATTTCTTAAAGATTTTCAAGTTCTTCAATTTCTTTCTCTTATTTTAATATTATTTTATATAAAAAAAATTTGTGTTCAGCTATTTAAATAATGACATGAATTTAGTCTAAAATTTCCTGTATATAGGCAAGATAAGTAGGTTTTTTAAGTCACGAACTACAACAATCAAACAAAAAATTTGAATCCGTAATTCGCTTAAATTTACAATTTTACTTGAAAATAATTACCACTGCAGTAGTGAATAACCAAGCCAACAGCAAAAAAAATGTCTCAATTGAGCCATATGTTGTGATAAGAATGCGTGAAAGGAAAACATTTTTTTGTTCTGGTATTTTGCCTATTTTCAATTTTCATAACAAAGCGTTTTTTTTTTTTTTTGTTTGTTTAGAAAAGTAAAAGTGCACTGCACGCAACCTAAGTAATTTGAATTGTGTAAAACCGAAAAACTTTGGTAAGTGAGAGTACACATGCTTAAAAATGGATACGTTTATAAACGTTGTGCCTTTGCAATTTCCTTAAATGTTACGAGAATTCTTAGGCTGAACATACATTTTCAAAAAAAGGTAAGTAATTAGTTAAGTAAGGCTAATATCAATTGCGAAAAACTTTTGAGTCGATGCAGTACCATCAAGAAATTGATAAATTAAAATACCCATGTTTTTGGCAATAGTTATTGTAGTTTTACTATGAAACGCATCTTTTCTAATTCTGCTTAACTAAAAACCAAACTATGCTCCCATATAGTTCTGAACCATTGCAAATCATAAGGTTTGACTATAAATTTAAAATTACTAAGCACTAATTTTATAATAAAATTGGAGTGATCAACATTTTCAAAGAAGAAAGTGTTGATCACTCGACCAATTTTATACTGTTTTTAAAAGCAGCAGCTCATGTATATATTCCAGCTACGGTACGTATTCCAGACTGTAACTCCTCAGGCTAATTATTTTTGTCTTGCTGATCACTCCAATTTTATTTTAAGAAAAGCTTCTCAGTTTTGAGCAAGTAAAATCGAATTGATGCCGGATAAATTTTCTAACAATTTTTTACATTAATGGTTAGAATTGGTGGGCCAGTCGCAAAGTTAAAAAGCGCTCTCATCCCATCATTGTTCTTATTTGGGTTCAAAGCAATTGAGGTGCTGATGAACATCTTTACTTTTCTCGTGTTCTTTAAAAAAATATATAATTTCAATTTTATTACAAAGAGATTGTTCGTAATTTTAAGAAAGTAATCGGTTTGAGTTATTAAAATATGTTAAGTGTGTAACAAACGACAGCCAAGACTTACAAACATATAGTAGGGGAATGAAAAAACAATGGAAATAGGCCTACAGCTTTCCAGTTTAGTTTTATACATTTTATATGGACATTAAGTTTGGGGTGAATCTTATATCCAAATGTGTGGCAGCCCCAGACCCACACATTATGCCAGCTCAGATCTTTAAAAAATTGGAGCTCATAGCAGACTCATAATTTTGATGCGTATATAATAATTTTTGCAGGTATAATAAATTATTTGAGATTTTTAAATAATGGAATTGCATGCAGCACTATTATAAGGAAAAAAAAACATTTTCACTTAAGTGCGGGCCATCTAGTAGTTTCAATTTGAACCACCAGTTATTTGAAATCTGGCAATATTAATGTCATTCCAGCGACAAAAAAAAATGGTATAATTGCCTTCTTTGCCTGTTTTATACAAATTATAGTTGTGATGAATTCTATAATAACATTATAAGTAGATAAAACCAAATTAAAACTAACTTACAAAATCAAACCATATAATCATTTGTGTAAAGTTATTTTATTTGAAATACTTACCATATTGTGTCTATCATGGTGTCCATTAAAGAAGGGCATTGTGAAGCGGTAGGTTTGTGCTTTCATAAGTGAAACCCGAAAAAAAAATTTTGTCAAATGAGACTAATATATTGACCTTAGAACAGCAATATGTATGGAAGTAAAGATTTTTTTAGTTCACAAGGAACAAATTTTAAGGAATTCAAAAACTAAATTATCCAATAATGCGGACGATCTTATTTACAAAAGATGGAAATTTTTTATCAATTTTTTGTATACCTACATTTGATGCTTTCAAAAGGATAGCAGTTAATACAGCAAAGACATAGGGTGTTCCTAGAACAGACATCTTGTGTCATCATTTTAATTTTCTGTCGTTACATACAAGCATTATAATTAAGTTCATGCTGAGCAAAAGTACATATACAGTAGAGTGCGGATAAATGCACATCTTAAAAAAAATCACATTATTGAAATTAAGCAATGGCTTTAAAACATTTTTGACAGTTTTCTTGGTATTTTTTACTTTAAAAAAATCCGATTTGGTGGTGAAATGTGCTTATAATAAATCTTGTATAATAAAACGTATCTTTTTTCGAAACAAATTCAAACGCATGCAATAAATTTTTTGTAAAACTGAAATAAGAATAACTTTTTTTATTATATTGTTTTAAGCTGTACTGCTTTACTTTATAGAAAATTAGAACCACAACTAGTTTGCTTGGCCAAAATGTCATTTGCTTGTTCAGACTTGTCTCACAGAAACATTTTGCATAAGAATTTTATTTTAACCAAATTCAACTGTATGATTTTTAGCATGAGAGCAATTTTCATTTTCTTTTGTTTAAACCATTGTGATGTACAGGTACATAAGTACGTCAGCACGTAGATCTTAACACCTTTTCTTTCTTTTCATTGACTCTATAAATTTTACCTCCAAGCATATTTTCATATGCTTAGATTCTTTCACCCATTGAAGTCAGCATACATACCTATTGCTAATGGATTTGTATTTTGTAAACAGGCTTGTATGAGAGCGTAACAAATGAGTTGAAATCAGCAAGATAAATATGTCCCTGGGTAATAATAATCTTTTGTTAACGTTCGAAGTCTGCAAGACAATCATTACATTCAGTTAATTTGGTACATACTACAATTCATACAAGCAGTGATTTCTGCACATCCAGACGTATGAGTGATATTTTAATGCGTCCATGCGGTAACATTATACGTCACACTACACTGTTACAACAAACACAATAATATCCGAAAAGCTCTCGTTTAACAAAACTTTTACTTTATTTGAATTCAGCTAAAACTTTGCATGAATAAATCATTTTTCCATGTATTATTTAAGCGTTTCTGAGTAGCGGTGGACAACAATTCCAGAAACGATAACTACCGCGTTCAATCATAGCGCAAAACGACCAGCGTTTAAAGCTAGTTTATTTGTTAACTTGGTCATAAGAAGCATTTGGGGGTAAAAACCGAACAACATAATGCAAGTTATCAACATAGTAAATTAAACTATGTTTTGTGTAATTATGATTCGTTCAATATACATGTACATATATATTTTTATATATTTTTTTTACGTGACGGAAGCTTAACAACAACGAATGTTTTTAATATTAATATAAGATAAATAGAAAAAACAACAAAATGTATCACCAATCAATTATAATACCTTATTGACTTTTTAGTTTTACATATTTACATTACTTGCATTCAGTGGTACCGTTAAATATGTTCAAAACGGAAATTCTCAGAGAGTAAACCAAACAGTTTGCAAGAATTGCGCTAAAAACGCAACTTCCTAAAGTTACTGAAAATTTCATGAAAATAGTTTTTTTTTAACTTTAAACAATTACAAAGAGAACAACACTGCAAAAAAAATTCGAAAAATTTAGAAACTAAAACATCTTACTCTCAAGAATTTAAAAAAATTTAACTTCAAAATTTTTTGCGAACTTTTGCGTTTTAAAATCTTATGAATGTCGCGCTTACTAAGAAGTTCCTTTTTCGTTGCATATAATTTTCAAACCAAATGAAAACTGCCGGCGATGGAAACGCTGACTGTGTAAATTCATTACTAGGTGTCATATTTCGTTCTAGGCTTTTATCAAAATAGACGACATTGGTTACGTAAGTGACAAAAATAATGTTTTATATGGTAAATGAACTAGAAAATAATTTCAGAGTAATGTAAAATATTTTTCAGATTGCATTTGATTTAAAAAAAAACTTAGAACATAAGCAACAAAAATTGTTCTTGTATAATTTACTTGCCGATTACATTATTGTCGTGGTTAAGGCTCGATATGTTCAATAGAGAGTATTGCAGAAGGAATTTAATCAAGCCTGCTGACATGGTTTTTGGCTGCTTATAACATGGTTTGTGAATAATCTGTGGGTGTCAGGAGATGTTCTGACAGCTGGAAAAAAACAGAAAAAATTTTGAAAAATGGGTTAATTTTTGGACCTGAATTAATACATTTCAATTGACTCTTAAAGCAAATAAGTAATTAATTTCATATTTAAATGTAAAAACGTTAAAAACAATTTTACTTTTAACTTTTTGGTTTCTCCTAAATATTAATGTAGAAGGTAACCAATTACTTTAAGAAAATATTTAGGAGAAGAGATTCTCCGAGCATTCAAGAAGTCATAGGATTCCCTCTCATGAAAATTGTAAAAACTGGAATTTTTTGGGTTATTCGATAACCGGTTTTGAGAAATTCGATTCTTTGAATGCTGTAGTAACTGCCTTTGCGTATCGAGTGTTCAGAATAAGTCCTCCTGTTTTAGTACTTCCTACCTTACCAGCACTACGCTCATTAAATAATTATACTGCATACAGGAGTAAAACACGTCATAGAGTAACAACAAACACATTGTTTTATCCAAAACTTTTATCGTTATACATATTTATTGAATAAGTCTTCAAACTAACAATTCAGCTTGAAATCCTTTGTGTTTTGTTCAAAACATTTATAACCTACATTAAAAATGTATTTATAAAGATTTTATTTAATATAACTTTTCTTAAACCCCCCTTTTAAAAAACTGTTTGTTATTTATTGCAATGCTGCTAGGAGCAAATGTTACAATTAGCAAGTGGCTTTTAAATCGATTATTTTCAAGAACACAATCTAACTTCCCCCATTGTGTTAATTGAAAGTTAAATGAATGCAAAAAAAATAAAATAAAACAAATAAATTAGTTGAAACAAGTAAAACTTACGAAATGAATTTTAATTGTTGTATAAAAAACAGGTCTCTCAGCATCCAATAACAAGGCTCTGTTTGACTTTCACGTACAATTTGTAAATATTTGTATTGCACTCTAATAAAATATTTATTTTTGCTTCGTTTATTGTTGCTAGAACTCTTTACGGTTGCTGTTTGATTTAAATTTCTATTAAAATATTTTTAAACTTGCAAGAACTTTAATTAAATTTCAGATTGACGGTTGATGGACACAAGGTGTTGCTGGAGTGAAGGTTTCCATTAGCAAACTAACAAATTTGTTTCGTGTCTCATACAAAATTTAACGTTTTTCAGTGAGACGCAGTCAACTGATGCGTTAATTCCAATCTAAGAATGTGTGGAAAATAAGAAAAAAATTCTTCATATTTTACGTGTTTTGTTCCATTTCTGGTTTAGCTTACAAGGCCTAATATCTTTTATAATTTTTCATATTTTGGTTTTGTTTGCCATACAAAAATTCGTTTCCTCAAAATATGACCCATTATTTGTATTTAAAGCAAAATTTTAAGCTATTAGAACAGATAGCGCAGTTGGTGGATTTATTACGTCTCAGTAAAGACTAAATGAACACATGAACCAAAGCTATACATACTGTTGTGAGCGAGCAAGTTATGAGTGTAACTGTACAAAGAGGTGGCACTTGTTAACAAATAAATATTATCAATAATTGGCTACAACTAAAATGCTGACTATAGCAGAATCATTGCAATTTGGAATGATATGCGATTATATTTTTGCGTACCAGTGAGCTGCAACAAGTATGATCGAGCAGTCTTATTCGCATTTGATACAACTTCGATAAGAACAAATCAAGCCTACAGAATTTTTGTGCACATTCGAGTTGTATACAAGTAGAAAAAAATTCTGCTACTTGCAAAGATCGCCAAAGACAGTATGCTTGATTTGATTTGTTTACAAGCTTAGCGTCTTGTTTATGAATAATATTTATGTGCACGTTGAGTAACTTTTGAATGGATTGTTGGTAATCGAAAAAAATGTGCACATACGAACGATCATGTCTGTGTTTTTCCATGTACGGGATTGCTTATGGCCTTTATTTTTCAACCCCTAATACATGTATGTATACGTACATATTGATACAATCATATAATTAGTTTGATATTATTTAATAAATTTTGTATTAAATTTAGATATTTTGTTGAAGTTTTTTTAAAGTTGTCAACAATTCGACACTTCCCACAAACTGGTTTTCCAATAGTTTAATATACCGTAAGTTTTTAGAAACGGTTTTGTATTTGCTTTTATTATTTTTATTTTTTCGAACTTTTCGTAAAATATTTGTATGTATTTCTAAATTTGAACATTTTCAATATTATTGAACCAAAATTTAGCACGGTGGACATCCAGATGTTTTTGAGCTGCCACGCTCTTCATCTGCACCCTAATGAACTATCCAAAGGGTGCCGACGAAGAGCATAGCAGCTCAGTAAAATCTGGACGCCCACCTTGCTGAGTTTATTTTTTTCTTTCGTTCAAAATTAACCAAAATAGCAGAATTTTATGAAATTTAATTTAAAAGTCTGCTAAAAATTTTGAAATATAAATATGTTTATTTTTTATCAAAATTCTGTAATGAAAAAGCCTTCTGTATAATGTATATTTAAACATGATATACTTTAACAAAAATGTATTGTTTACAAATCGGTTCAAATAAGCCTGTTTTGCTTTTTATTGTGATTTTAAAATTATGAATCATAAAAGCTTAAGTCCTTAAAATCAAAAATTGTTATACTGAAACTTAAAATTTCTGAATTTTAAGATTATTTCTAAAGTACCCATATACATATATATTTCGGCATGTTCATTACAACACTCGTCTAGCTTGCCTTTTTTGCTGAAACAAAACTGTATTGTTTTCAAACTAAAAGTTTTAATCCTAAAAAAAACAGTAAATGTTTGCTTATGCTTCAAATTTTTATATCTTTAGCCAGTCAATGAACATGAGCATTGTTTTTGGTTCGATCAGTTTTTGTACAATCATACCAAAAAACCATCTCGAACATTTAACTCAACGGCGACAATTTGTGAATAAAACTGATCGTTCGATATGAACTTTTGCTGATGCTCGAAAATATGATATCCCTAGCGAGTCTGTGTTGCGTACCAAACAAAATCATGTTGTCCTTGTTTTCTCTCTTATTATATTTTAGTTTTTAATAATTCTATGACTTAGTCGGATTGTTATTGTTTTCTTTCATTGCATTTCTTTTTTTAATTTATATTTACATTGCATTTTAATTTTGTATTATTTAAAGAACTATATACATGCCATAGGACTATAACTTGAAATCGTTACTTTTGCAATATACTTCATTTTACTGGTCCCTCTACCAGAGAAAATTTCATAAGAATGGTACTTATTTTTTTTAACTCTGTGGTTACCGGGCTTGTCATTCAATGTTAATGTTAATAACCACACAAGTAATGTCGTCATCACGGCAGCCTGTCGGTATTGGTTGTTTATTATGACAGACAATAAATTTTAAGACGACCGTTTCCTGTATTGACTTTGCTGCCGGAAGAATTTCTTGCAACGAAGTTCCGTAACCCGCAACGAATGTTGTTTTTATTTGAATATCCACATGCAACCATAATGCGAGAACTGTGTGAACACTTTCCCCCTAATTCATAAAAATTATAACAGGCTTATAAGACTGCTATTTGACATATTTGTATGGAAAATCTGTCAAATAAGAGCTTTATAAACCTGTTATAATTTTTATGAATTAGACGGTTTATATACACCTATAAACCAAAAAAAATTTCTAAAAATGCACCAATATTTATTGTGTTCTCATGCGGCAATGAAAGAAAACAATACGCGCCAATAATATAAATATGTGCACATTTATTTAGTTTCAAAATTGTTTAAATACGTCTTCCAAATATAATCTTTATTTTTCGTTAAGCAAAATTCAATTAATGTTACTATTATAACAATTGTAAAACTTTGCTGATTCAACATGGATTTTGAAGAGTGCATTGTTATGGACGATTCCATTTGCAATGAAATTGAATACTGCCTAATGGTTCAGCCGCAGCAGACACCTTTGAATACAAAAAGAAAGAAGCTAAGTGTAGCTTTGTCCTGGACCTTTAGTGAAATTCATGAACTAATGCAAGAAATTCACCCATGTGTTTGGAAATACTATTCCACGGACTACAATAAACGGGAAAGTGCATGACAAGGAACCAAAAAAATTTGTCCGGGGCATACGGTGCAAGACTTTAAAGCCAAATGGGCCAATGTTAAAACTGCATTTCAAAATGTAAAAACCAAAATAACAACAAAGTCTGCTCAGGGGGCAGGAAACAGCCAGCCCGCACAACATTATAATACTAGCCGAAGCAGTTCTCTTTCTTTTTAAGGAACAAACCATATTTTGAACTCCATTTTTATTTTTGCAAAACACAACGTTTGTCATCAGTTACAACAGCTATTTCTCAGAGTTGCCGCATAAAACAACAATCGTGTGACTATAATGCGGTAGTTATTGGTACTAAATTTTTTTTGCGCCAACTGCGACAATAAAATTTTAGTAAAATGTGACAATCAGGTGATTGCAGAGAATTTGTTGGAGACAAATTTTTTATTGTGCTCCAATTCAGCCCAATAAAAATTGTCTGAAATTGTTGCATTGCGGCAATCGTGTGATTCCAGCTTTAAGCAACACACTTTAAACTTTCTCTGTAAGACATCAGGTTTTCGATTCCGTTTTGATTTTCAAAAACTATACACTATTGAAATTAAAGTTTTGCAACAATATAGCATTTTAAAAATCGTCAACCTAATCAAAATTTTACGGAGTATTTACGTGATAAATTACAGCAGCTTGTTCAGTATTCCAACAAGGATAAATTAAGCCCATTTGTAATGTGTTGGGCGACGGTGGTGAATTGTAATGTTGCCTAAACAACTGATGTCCTATAATGGGGTTATTCCACCCACGTTTATCTTCCAGGGAGAGTAAAAGATCGTGCCGGACTCGTCTAAGTTTTCGACTAGCTCAAACGGCTTGGGAGGGTTCGTTGATCCTTGCTCCCGGTTTCCCATCCCACACACACAGATTTTAAAGAGTCCTTACTGCCGATGGTAATGTCCACAAGGGACCACTATTGTCACAAGCAAACAAAATTCCGTATCTACCAGTTCTTTGGTTACCAATCTGTTTGTATACGTTCGGGGGAAGATGATGGAAATACTCCCCGCAGCCTCACAACCCACCCTACCTTTGCTCTTCAGGCGTATAATTTTATTTGAAGAACCCAATATTATCCCACCTCCTCGTATCAGGAAAACTCAGATGCTTTCTATTTCATCATAGTAATGGGTATATTTGAACAAAAAATATATATATATGTATAAAAAAAAAACTTCAATCAATTCAAAGTGTCATTCAAAATGTGCTATGTATGGCAAAGAAATTTGTTCCTTCAAATCCAAAAACTTATTTAAATTAGTTAATATTACGTTATAAAAGAAAATAATTTGATTGCTACTCAAAAGAATAAATGCCTTAGAAATATTAACCGGTCACTTAAAGGTTAATTGTTCAAAGTATCGAAATTCAAAGTATGTGCTTACATTCAAAAAGGGTACGTTCAATACTGCAAAATAAGTATTTTCTTTCTTTTTTGTTTTGATCATCATTTTCTCATCTTAAACGAAACTAGGTCATGGACAGAGGTCGATGACTTGTGCAGTAGCTAGTTGTCTTCTTCACACTAGCATAAGTTAAAGCGGGGTGATTGATATTAGATTTATAGTGTTTGCTTATACAAACATACTTCATACCTACATATGAACATATGTATGTATATGAAATTTGTTTGTTTTGTTTTCTAGACGGTTTGCACTTTTAATTTGGTGTTCTAGTTTTCTTATATATGTACGTGCGTACGAATTTAAGGGTGGTTTTCGTTTATTAAACCAAGAAGGGTATCAAATGATCAGTTTCTATAGCTCGTTCTAATATCTGGATTTTCTGAAATCAGCAACATTGCAATGATCCCAGACACCCAAGTACACACATACGTACATACCCACACATGCGTGCATGTATGTAGTCGTTCGCAGCAGAAGAAGAAGAAGCCAACACAGATTCAATTATATTGTAAGTACTTGAAGCAAAACGAAATCTTTGCTTTTACCAAAAGAAATGCAATGGGAATATCTTTGTTGCTTTTGTTGGCTTTTCCTACTTTTTTTTCTGCTGCAAGTGCGTTCCAACACCGTATTAGGGACAAGGATTTAAAAAAACAAAGCAAAGGGTAAAAGTCCAGGAGTCTGTGACGGTGTAGGCACTTAATGGATTTATTAGAAGCAAAAACTCCTATATTGGTGCTCAAATTACTACCGTTCACAAGTTTCGGGGGTGTACTAAAAATCGTTATGCTATTTGTTGTATATAGACATACATACGTGCAAGTAAATGAATTAAACCGTCACAAAATCCTGACTTAGCTTCCAAATAATAATAAAAAAAATAGTACTCACCTGCGCACTGTGAAGGCCTTCAAAGCTGCAGTTTGTGGGGAGGTTAAACTTATCAATTTGAAATGCTTTCCCCTTAGTTTTTCTCAAAATCCCTGTATTGCTACACAGAAAGGCTGATCAAATCGGATGACCCTTTTGTGGTTTACGACGCGATCTTTTAAAAATGAGATATGCTGTACAACCTTTACTGAAGTTTGAGAGATACTTTGATTTTCGATGTTTCCCTTAAAAATATTAAAAGGTTTCCAAAGACGCCACCGCCGTAAGTGTAAATACGCATATGCACGAATGTACATTTACATGTACGTATACATGAATAGGCACTGCGTGTGTCTTCTGTCGAATGTTTTCGGATGCCTACGCCACAACATGAGCATCAGATAGGCCCGTAAGACTTGTAATTTACGCTGGCTATTTTTGGTCGAAGCTATAATTTCTGCCAGGGCGGTGTCTTAAATTCCTATTCATGAAGTTTAAGGGGGTTCGTCAGAAATGTGTGAAATATTTTAACGTAAAATTTTACCTGTTGGACTTTGTAAACTGTTGTTTTACCAAACAAAAGGACACGTCGGCACGCTTCTCAGGCCGGTGTGGTTTAGAAAATTCAACAAATTCAGCCCAAACTGGTCCGCACGCAGTTTCCTTTTCCCAGCCGTTAAAAAAAATTCTGCCTGGCACTTTATTTTTTTTTTTTATAACTGGTTTTCTTGTATAACAAGTCACTGTTAATGTGACTGCGTGGAAACTTAATATTTTCCGCTATGGCCACAGCGCCTTTGCCATGCAGTGTCACCAAAAAAGAAAATGAACGCCGAACACGCGTTTTCTCAATTTATAGGCCTACATTCCAATATGATTTATTGGAATTTGCGGAATTTTATAAAAGTTTTCCTTTCGTCTGTTTTACTCTTGCGCGACGTTATCAGAGCGAAAAGAACAAAGTTAGTCTCATAAGTATTGCTGACAACAGGGTGGCTCTTAATGTTGTATTTTAAATGTTTTGTATTAAACACAAAGTGTTATAAGGATAACCGATTATAAGTTTTGGTATATGCTATGGTCCGTTAAAAAGGTGTAGTTAAAAATTCAATGATATTGTGCATTCTACCACAGCTATTTGCAATTACAGATATTTCAAACGTGATTATTCATTCTGCATGCCGACAATACATGAATTGGCTTTAGCCTTTGCTCATAAAAAAAAATTGTATCAGAGTTCCCATTACAAACCGGGTAATATGAAGATCTAAACGCCCAGATTAACCGGAGCCTAATATTTGGTTATTAGCCGATTGTCAGGGTTTGTTATGTATTAAGCTTTTATAAAATTTTTTTTTTTTCGCTTCGCTCTCAGTTGTTGCATTTACGAGCAAATGTCCTTCGCATGGTATGTGCCCAATTTGCCGTCCAAATCTTGCAGAGTATAATAGCAATTACCCACTTTGGCTGTTACTTTCGTTTTAATAAATTTTGGGCTCAGTTTGGCATTAAAATTCTTGGTAGCATCACTCTGCGCAAAATTTCTCCGAAACACTTCGGTTCCAATTTCGAAATTTCGTGGTCTGGCCCTTAAATTATACTGTTTGGCATTACTATTATATGCTTTTTCTATATTTTCGGCAATTTTACGTCGCAGCAAAGCAAGTTGATCGTCCCTTTGTATCGTTATCGTAGGTTCATCTACAGATCGTAGTTTTCTAAGCAATTCATATGTTTGCCCGTGTGTTACCATATTGAAGCCGTACAAGGCATGGTAGGGGCTAATTCCTAAAGCCTGATGGATTGAAGTACGCAGGGCACAGCTAATGGCGGGTACATGTTTATCCCATTCCCTTTGATCTTTTTTAAGATACGCTCTTATGCCAGCAATAATTGAGCGGTTTACTCTCTCAGCTGCATTACTTTGAGGAGAGTAAAGCGCGGTGTACATATGGCGTACTCCATGCTTCTTTAAAAAGTTATTAAACTCGGACGCTTTAAATTGCGATCCATTATCGGTGATTAATATTTCCGGCACTCCATAGGAAAAAAAGATTTCTGACTCTAAAAATTCAGTAATTTTGTCGCAAGTGAATCTTTTTAATGGGCAGAGCCAAGGGAATTTGCTGAAATGGTCCAAAACTATAAGTAAGCCAATATGTCCCTTCTTGCTTCGGGGGTATGGTCCTAAAATATCTACATACAGGCGCTGAAAAGGTCTTTCTGAAACAGCCATTTTACCCATTTCTGGTTTAAGCGTGACATTTTTGGCTTTCGTGCTCTTGCAAACCTCACATCGACGGATATAATTACGTACCTCCATAACTAAGCCTGGCCAATAAAAATTCCGCCGAATCAGATCCAACGTTTTCCCGATTCCCCCATGAGATGCTAACACTGAGTCATGAAGCCTCTTTAAAACTGAAGGACGTAACGCTTGCGGAA
Source organism: Sturmia bella (assembly GCA_963662145.1). Taxonomy (NCBI): domain Eukaryota; kingdom Metazoa; phylum Arthropoda; class Insecta; order Diptera; family Tachinidae; genus Sturmia; species Sturmia bella. The sequence continues at coordinate 40,874,404 of OY759169.1, forward strand.
CCCACAATTTCCAGGAACTGTCGTCCACTTCGTCAATACCGGTTGCGTGTTGTTTCCGTATATATACAAATCGATCGCTAATTCTCACATCCGGGAGGCTGTGCTGATTTTCAACAATTTTTTTCCGAAGCTCTGAATAGTCCTTATCGTCGAAGTGTGGCGAATTCAAGTCTATTTCGGGTCCAGCAAATTCGATCGTAGCTATCTCATTTTCATACATTCTACTTAACGCGTCTGGTACGACGTTGTCTTTACCTTTCCGGTGTGAAATGCGAAACTTGTAGCCCTGAAGCTTGAGAGCCCATCTGGCTAACCTACCCTTTAAATTTGGCTGTCGCATTAACCATACCAAACTGCTATGGTCGGTAATGACTTCGAATTCGTGTAGTTCAACATAGCAACGAAACTTCTCTATAGACTCTATAGCTGCTAAACACTCCTTCTCCGTAACTGAGTAGTTTCGTTGTGCGGAGTTAAGTTTCCTTGAAAAAAATGCTATGGGACATTCCCTACTGTCTTCGTCTAGTTGAATTAATACGCCTCCAATGCCAAAGGCACTAGCATCACAATGAATAAAGAATTTTTTTGAAAAATCTGGGTTGCGCAGAATGGGTGCGGTAGTTAATAACTCCTTAATATGATCAAAAGCCGCCTGGGCCGCTTCCGGCCAAGAAAACTTTCGTTTTTGCTTCAAAACTTCAGTAATTGCATAAGTGACATCGGAAAAATTACTTATAAAACGCCTATACCATCCGACAATTCCTAAGAAAGCTCTAACCTGTTTCAATGTTCTAGGTATCGGCCAATTTTTTATTGCTTCTACCTTCTTTGGATCAGTGGCTATACCTCCCTCACCAATGATATATCCTAGATAATTTACTTGCTTAACACAAAACTTACTTTTTTCGATATTTATGGTAAGATTAGCTTTTCGAAATTGCTCTGCCAAGCGCACTAAAACTGATAAATGATTTTCAAACGTATCTGACACAATGCAAACATCATCCAGGTATCCGAATACACAAGTTTTCAGATCGGGCGGAATTATTGCATCCATTAGTCGACACATTGTCTGCGGAGCATTACATAACCCGAATGGCATCACGGTAAACTGGTAAAGCGGACGACCTGGAATCGTAAATGCGGTTAGCGCTTTTGAGTTTTCCTCTAATTCTATTTGCCAGTAGGCGTCTTTGAGGTCTATTTTTGAAATTATATTTGCCTTTGGCAATCTAGAAAAGATACCAGCTATGCTAGGCAGAGGGTATGCATCTTTTAGAGTTACCTCATTAATTTTTCTTGCATCTAAGCAAAGCCTCACTTTTCCTGGTTTCACCACTAATCTCATAGGAGAGCTCCATGCACTGTTGCTTGGCTCGATTACCTTCAGGCTGAGCATTCTGTCAATCTCCTTATATAAAAGTTCCTCAACAGCTGGAGATACCGGATAAAATCGCTGTTTTATAGGTCTTGTATTATTTACCTCAATTTCATGTTTTATTAACGCTGTCCGACCCAAACCTTGTTTTTCAAAGTTAGGAAATAGCGATTTTACAGCCTCAAGCTGTTGTTTCTGGGCTGCGGTTAAAGAACACAATTCTTCGCCTGAATCTGAGTTTTCCTTTTCCATTGAAACGCAAGATACAACACTATCGATCAAATTGAATAATTTCCAAAAATCTACGCCGAGTATTACTCGATGATCTAACTGTGGGACAATAAAAAATCGTAGTTTATTCGTGGTGTTTTTGTAGGTAATATCAACTAAAATTTCACCAATAACTTCTTGTATATTTCCATCTGCTGTTTTCACATTAGCTTTTATTTTTCTATATCCGGGTATCCCTGTAAAATCAGTTCTAGCTAAGTCTTTTCCGAAGCAACTAACGTTCGCGCCTGTATCTAGTAGTCCTATTTCTGTTCTATTCAAAATGCATACACTAGCATAAAATCTACCGTCCTTTTCATCGCTAAATATTGAGGAGATGAATAGCTGTTTGGTTTTCATAATTTTCTTATAATAATTACGCAATCTTAATGTCGATCGACGATACTTTTTTTGAATTTCCGGACCAAGTTTCGAATCCGAAAATAAATTTTCACGGGCGGTGATATAATTGTAAAGTCGTTTATGATATGGTTGAAATTTTCTCGTGTACGTAGTTTCAGGCTCCGCCTGGTTTTGAATTAAACGGTTCCGCACCGTAAATTCATCATGTTTCCCCTTTTTGGCAACTAAAATTTTTTCCTCCAAGGTTCTATCATTATTTAAATTGATAAATCCGGTTATTGTGGGACTCCCGGTTTCAGTAGTCTCCTTATTCACATTATTACTAGTTTTGTATGAAATTTGGTTACATTTTATTGAGTCACTGCAACGGTTTAAAGGTGATTGTGTGTCAAGGCAGGATGTTACTTTGGGGTCATTCTGGTGTTGCGAAATGCACCCCTCGAATAGTTTTCCGATTTTTTTACACAGTTGGGACACTGTGGCTTGTAAACATTTTTCGATCCACATCCGTAACAAAATATATTGCGCTTCTGCAGGCACATGTCCCAACAATGTCCTTCGTCGTCACAATTCCAACATCTTATTATCCTGTCCGGTTTGGAGAGAGCATTAATTGATAATTCTTCCAATACGTCTTGGGATGGCTCCGCATGATTTAAATTTTCTTGCTCCTCACTAAAGTCAATCGCTGCGATACGCTTATTTGCATTAGAGTACGTAAAAGGTTTACTAGTCTGATTCTTTCTAAAGTACTCATCGTGAAAGAGATTTTCCCTCATTTGACATAGTTTACGGAGATGCGCTACTGACCTGATTGGTACGTACAGTAATTCGTGACGAATTTCCGGTCTCAAATTGTGTTTCATAATGTCAACTAATTCATAGTCATCTATTTGATGGGGACCTATACGGTCTACAATCTCTAAAATAGCCTCATAGAATGACTCAAACGACTCGAATGCTTTTTGTTTTCTATTTCTAAGTTCCTCTCGTACTTCAAATGGATTTCTATTGTCTTTGTAATTATACCGTAGAGCTGTGCAAAATACCTCCCAGTTAATAACATGAACCTGTTTACGAATGCGCCAAAACCATTCTCTGGCCTTGCCTGTTAATAGAACATTCAAATTCTTACAGACCAAATCAAAATTGTTGTTGAAAGTTTCGCTTGTTAAACACCGAATGCGATAAATAAATTCTTCGCAACGTAACCCAGTAGAAGAACCATCGAATCTTACGTTCCAGCTCTGTATAATATTCGTGACTTTATCCGGGCTTAGATTTGGACTATTTGCAAAAGAACTATTTAATGGTGGAGTATGTATAGGCAACTGCGGTTGAACAGGTATACTGTCCGCCATATTCTGGGCACCATTGTTAGAGCCAGCCTGCGGTAGTTGCTGTTCTTGATTGGCATTAAGATTCATATGTGCTAGCGTCCTAGCTACTACATTTTCAACTATTTGCGAAATTTGATCCACATTGATAGCATTATTTCGTCGCCTGTTCTGCCTGCGAGGTCTGCCTACCGGTTGTCGAGAATCTCGAGAAGAATTTTGATTCCGGGACGTATTGGAAAATTGCACCTGGTCCAAGTCCAGTAGTGGTACCTGGTTATCACCCGATATGCTCTCAAGGATAGGTCCACTATTAACGTTCAATTTTAACTCGGCCTGATTGGTTGCCCCATTAAGGGGGAACGCACCAGACTTCACTACCCTAGGGATATTCTGAATTTGATTCTGACTACGTGTTAGGGGACGACTACGAGTACCTGTGGTTTGATTTTTTCCTGACGTGGCAGTATTATAAGCTATAAGGTCTTTGGAATGGTTCAACTTTTTACAGTTTGGGCATTCAGGAGAAGTCTCTAGCCAACTCATAATACATTCCCTATGGAAAGTATGCCTACATACGGTTTGCAAGGCTTCTGACAAATTTGTTATGTCTGACTCACACACAGAACATGACAAGCCTATTGAATCCCCTACGGCGGCGGGTATATTCTCGTTGCTATTTGTAACAACCATTATAAAATCTAAAAAAATTTTTTTTTTTTTTTTTTTTTTTTTTTTAAGAATCTGTAAGTTTAATTCTCTTCAATAAAGACGTAAGCGTGCGCTTGGGACGTTCGACGTACGTTCTAGTTATTTTTTTCCCTTCTAGATAATTACAGCTATTTGTTGTTTCTTTAACTATTTCTCTTCCTATTTTAATACCTAAGAAAGAATATTCTCTGCATATGTTCAAAGATAACTAATTATAAAATTTTCATATATTGTACAAATTTTCCGATAACGATTTTGGTGGGAAAATAAAAAAAATGTATACAACTGCCGAATTGGCAACACAGACTGTAAAATACGGCATATATCTAACATAACATTTCTTATTTGGAGATAGTATCACGAATGACTACAGCCAAATCTTTTATATGGACAAAAACTCGCTGTAGGGAGCAACATTTTTGTAATCCAATATAATTAACTTCTGCCAAGCTCTCGAAACACAATCAAAAAATAAAAAAACTATTCAGCCATAAAGTCCTGCAAATAATCCACTAGAGAAACAAAAAGGAATTTCAAGAGCACCACTGGTTGAAATATACTCGTTCTAACGTGACAAGTATTCAAATTCCATGTGGTGATTGATATTTATCCTGTATTCTCCAGCATAACCAAATGAAAAACCTTAAGCCCGAATATTTATGAATGTGAAGTTATACTTTAAGAACTCAAAGTATGGGTAATCGATAACCGATACCCTGGAGCCACAAAAGCATTTGTTCAAGCGCTAAAGCGCTGTAATATATCACATTTTAAATTATATTTTAATTCAAATATATGATTGCTGGAAGTACGTATACATAACTATACGCAGTTAAGCTTCGTGGGCCCCACGTTGGGCGCCAAAAATTTGTAATGTGTTGGGCGACGGTGGTGAATTGTAATGTTGCCTAAACAACTGATGTCCTATAATGGGGTTATTCCACCCACGTTTATCTTCCAGGGAGAGTAAAAGATCGTGCCGGACTCGTCTAAGTTTTCGACTAGCTCAAACGGCTTGGGAGGGTTCGTTGATCCTTGCTCCCGGTTTCCCATCCCACACACACAGATTTTAAAGAGTCCTTACTGCCGATGGTAATGTCCACAAGGGACCACTATTGTCACAAGCAAACAAAATTCCGTATCTACCAGTTCTTTGGTTACCAATCTGTTTGTATACGTTCGGGGGAAGATGATGGAAATACTCCCCGCAGCCTCACAACCCACCCTACCTTTGCTCTTCAGGCGTATAATTTTATTTGAAGAACCCAATATTATCCCACCTCCTCGTATCAGGAAAACTCAGATGCTTTCTATTTCATCATAGTAATGGGTATATTTGAACAAAAAATATATATATACATATGTATAAAAAAAAAACTTCAATCAATTCAAAGTGTCATTCAAAATGTGCTATGTATGGCAAAGAAATTTGTTCCTTCAAATCCAAAAACTTATTTAAATTAGTTAATATTACGTTATAAAAGAAAATAATTTGATTGCTACTCAAAAGAATAAATGCCTTAGAAATATTAACCGGTCACTTAAAGGTTAATTGTTCAAAGTATCGAAATTCAAAGTATGTGCTTACATTCAAAAAGGGTACGTTCAATACTGCAAAATAAGTATTTTCTTTCTTTTTTGTTTTGATCATCATTTTCTCATCTTAAACGAAACTAGGTCATGGACAGAGGTCGATGACTTGTGCAGTAGCTAGTTGTCTTCTTCACACTAGCATAAGTTAAAGCGGGGTGATTGATATTAGATTTATAGTGTTTGCTTATACAAACATACTTCATACCTACATATGAACATATGTATGTATATGAAATTTGTTTGTTTTGTTTTCTAGACGGTTTGCACTTTTAATTTGGTGTTCTAGTTTTCTTATATATGTACGTGCGTACGAATTTAAGGGTGGTTTTCGTTTATTAAACCAAGAAGGGTATCAAATGATCAGTTTCTATAGCTCGTTCTAATATCTGGATTTTCTGAAATCAGCAACATTGCAATGATCCCAGACACCCAAGTACACACATACGTACATACCCACACATGCGTGCATGTATGTAGTCGTTCGCAGCAGAAGAAGAAGAAGCCAACACAGATTCAATTATATTGTAAGTACTTGAAGCAAAACGAAATCTTTGCTTTTACCAAAAGAAATGCAATGGGAATATCTTTGTTGCTTTTGTTGGCTTTTCCTACTTTTTTTTCTGCTGCAAGTGCGTTCCAACACCGTATTAGGGACAAGGATTTAAAAAAACAAAGCAAAGGGTAAAAGTCCAGGAGTCTGTGACGGTGTAGGCACTTAATGGATTTATTAGAAGCAAAAACTCCTATATTGGTGCTCAAATTACTACCGTTCACAAGTTTCGGGGGTGTACTAAAAATCGTTATGCTATTTGTTGTATATAGACATACATACGTGCAAGTAAATGAATTAAACCGTCACAAAATCCTGACTTAGCTTCCAAATAATAATAAAAAAAATAGTACTCACCTGCGCACTGTGAAGGCCTTCAAAGCTGCAGTTTGTGGGGAGGTTAAACTTATCAATTTGAAATGCTTTCCCCTTAGTTTTTCTCAAAATCCCTGTATTGCTACACAGAAAGGCTGATCAAATCGGATGACCCTTTTGTGGTTTACGACGCGATCTTTTAAAAATGAGATATGCTGTACAACCTTTACTGAAGTTTGAGAGATACTTTGATTTTCGATGTTTCCCTTAAAAATATTAAAAGGTTTCCAAAGACGCCACCGCCGTAAGTGTAAATACGCATATGCACGAATGTACATTTACATGTACGTATACATGAATAGGCACTGCGTGTGTCTTCTGTCGAATGTTTTCGGATGCCTACGCCACAACATGAGCATCAGATAGGCCCGTAAGACTTGTAATTTACGCTGGCTATTTTTGGTCGAAGCTATAATTTCTGCCAGGGCGGTGTCTTAAATTCCTATTCATGAAGTTTAAGGGGGTTCGTCAGAAATGTGTGAAATATTTTAACGTAAAATTTTACCTGTTGGACTTTGTAAACTGTTGTTTTACCAAACAAAAGGACACGTCGGCACGCTTTTCAGGCCGGTGTGGTTTAGAAAATTCAACAAATTCAGCCCAAACTGGTCCGCACGCAGTTTCCTTTTCCCAGCCGTTAAAAAAAATTCTGCCTGGCACTTTATTTTTTTTTTTTATAACTGGTTTTCTTGTATAACAAGTCACTGTTAATGTGACTGCGTGGAAACTTAATATTTTCCGCTATGGCCACAGCGCCTTTGCCATGCAGTGTCACCAAAAAAGAAAATGAACGCCGAACACGCGTTTTCTCAATTTATAGGCCTACATTCCAATATGATTTATTGGAATTTGCGGAATTTTATAAAAGTTTTCCTTTCGTCTGTTTTACTCTTGCGCGACGTTATCAGAGCGAAAAGAACAAAGTTAGTCTCATAAGTATTGCTGACAACAGGGTGGCTCTTAATGTTGTATTTTAAATGTTTTGTATTAAACACAAAGTGTTATAAGGATAACCGATTATAAGTTTTGGTATATGCTATGGTCCGTTAAAAAGGTGTAGTTAAAAATTCAATGATATTGTGCATTCTACCACAGCTATTTGCAATTACAGATATTTCAAACGTGATTATTCATTCTGCATGCCGACAATACATGAATTGGCTTTAGCCTTTGCTCATAAAAAAAAATTGTATCAGAGTTCCCATTACACATTTTCGATAACGGTTTAGATGAATTCATAATTTCTTTGAGACCAAAAATGACCGATTTTGGCTGTTTCCACAATTTGCATATCTCTTTTTTTTCATTAGTAAGTTATGCCCATTGGTGTTAAAAGTTTCTTAATTTTAATATCTATTTTTAGGGTTCCGTACTCATCAGAGTGAAACGGAACCCTATTACGGAGACAAGTACGTCCGTCCGTCCGTCCGTCACAGCGCCCATTCTCCGAAACCGTAAGAGCTAGGGAGCTGAAATTTTCACAGAATGTTGTTGTAACTTTCCGATACAACAACAAATACTAAAAACAAGAACAAGTCGAAAACTACCAGGTGTCCCCATACAACGAAAAGTTGCAATTAGCTATAACTCTCGAACCGTAAAAGATAGAAAGCTGAAATTTACATAGTGTATGTATTTATAGATGCTTTACAACAACAAATGCTAAAGACAACAACAAGTTGAAAAATAACAGGTGTCCCCATACAACCTAAAGTATTAATTAGCCGTAGCTGCTAAACTGTAAAACACAGAGGGCTGAAATTCGAAAAATATATGTATTTACATATGTGCTATAACAAAAATTGCTAAAAACAACAATAAGTCGAAAACTACCAGGTGTCCCTATAGAACGTGAAATAAAAATTAGGCATAACTCTCAAACAGAGAGATCAAATGTGAACAATATATGAACTCACATTTGGCCTACAATAACAGATGCTAAAAACAGCAACAAGTCGAAAATTAGCAGGTGTCCCTATACAACGTAAAGTAACAACTAGCCGTTACTCTCGACCCGTGAGAGACAGAGGGATGAAATTTGCACAATATGTGTATTCACATATGTTCCACAACAACACGTGCTAAAAACAACAACAAGTGTAAAACTACCAGGTGTCCCTTTACAACGTAGAGTAATAGCTATAACTCTCGAACCGTAAGAGATAGAGAGTCGAAATTCGCACAGTGTATGTATTCCCAGATGCCTTACAACAACAATTTACAACAACAACAACAAGTGGAAAATTACTAGGTGTCCCCATACAACTTTAAAAACAGAGAGATGAAATTTATAATATATACATATGTATTTACATACGCCATTCCATACATACATTACACATACATACGTAGTACGTATTACGTACGGAAGCCTAAGAGTGCGAGCCGGCCTCGTACTTGACTTAATTTATTTTGATAACACACATATTTCAAGAGCTAATGCTAAGAAAAATTATAGGTTTTGGAATATAAAGGAAGGTGAATTATCTCCGTCCTTCACCAATAAAAATTGTGTCTCTTTAGCTCAACTCGCTCCAAGAACTGATGCTCTCTGGCGTATCGAACTATAACTTCGATTGCACCATGTTCGAAACAATCAAATTTATTCCACATGGAATGTGTTTGTAATCTACGGTATACCCCGCTCTGGCTGCGCCTGCGACAGCTTTTCTAAGTGCCGGTCGGTAGCTTTTCTAAGTCAGGGCTGATGGATTTTCTTAAAAGTTGTTGTTTGAAAGTAATTTTATATGGTGAATGATTTTAAAGTCAACCAAAAAATGCACATGTTCTTGAGCTTTAAAGAGAGATGAAAAATTGGCTACATTTTGGAATTAAATTTCTGAATATCTAAAGAACTAGTAAGAATAGTAGTCAACTTCTCCAAACCAAAGCACCCTACCCTTTGAAGCTACTGCCCATGCCTTGAACTGACGAAGGCAGTAGGATAGTATGCAAGACAAGCATAAGTAATACATTTTTTTAAATTACTTACTAAGTTGAAGAGTTTCTATCAAAGTTCGCCCATTAAATTTGCTGCTAACCTAATATAGCTCACAATTTCAGAAAAAAAGGGGCTCACTACATTTTATTTTAAGCCGGTGTAAAACTACCAAGTTGCAACATGTTATTTTTTATTATTACATATGAGTATTGTGAATGTCTTAATAACAATGCAACAAATTTTAATATGCATGTGTTGTACAGTGGTAGTTGCTCCAGTTAGACATATTGTAGGACAGACTGGCAGGCAGTTATGGCATCATCACACTTTCATAAATGTTTTGGCTGATATCCAAAAATGCAACACATTCATTATGTTTGAATGTTGGTACATCTCTATGTGTTCCATTGCACATACTTATGTGCAGGTATGCTTTTAGTGAGTACTTTAAATACAAACATACACGATAATAATCATGTATTTATGTATATGAGTTGTTGTATAAGGCTTAAAACGTAAAAGGTAAATATTTGCAACACAAAAACTGAAACCTCAGCAAACATAATATGGCTATAAGGCTTTGTTCAAAATATTATTTTTATATTGACTGTGAAAGTAGCGGTAACAAAAGCCAGATGAGATGAAATTGAATAATATTTTCAATGAACCTCACATAATACATGTACATTTATATTGTTCTAAAAAAATATGAAACACATGTGTAGGTTTGAACAGATCTGTACTAGTGTCAAACAGTGCGACCAGATTCTAAAGTTCGTAAAGAAACTAAAAGGAACAAAAAGTTTTTGATTTGGAACCATAAAGGTAAATTTCTACTACTTTTTTTTATAAACGATGCCGCTTTATATGCGTACATCCCAATTAAATATATATTTGTGTTATTATAAAAACTATTACGGATGCTTTATTTCACTGGGCCGAATCTTAAATACCTATTATTATGTTTGCTGTATTTTCGGCCGCAGTTGAAACTGTTTTATATAGATGCTAAATAGCTTAAGTTCGCTTAACGGGCATAAACCATTAAAAGTGGCTTATGCTTTATCACGACCTACATATAAAGCAATATCTTAAGGGTAAAAATATTTATCAGCACTGAAGTCAAAGTGTTTGCTAGCAAAAACTATTGACCAAATGTAATAAGCTGCACTTACATCAAAACTATTAACCTAGTTTGGAACACGAATTGCTTAACATATGTATATTTTTCATTTATTTGTCGGCTTCATCATCTACTATTTGCTATAATAAAAACAATATTTTGAAATAATACAATCATCTACCCAGGATTTTAAAGAATGTAAGATTGTTGGCTCTTGAAAACGAAGTTAAACCTTGCTTCCAAAAAAGCTCAAATGGTCACACTGGTGCAATGGAACACAAGATATCATATTTAAATCGAACACATATACTCACATTTGCAAAAGCTATTGAAAAGTGCTAACTGTAAGTAACATATTATGCTAAGTGTTTCAAAATTTATGAAACCTGATGTGGAATGAAATTAAGTAGCATCTATATCAGACACGAATTTAAACAAGGCAGTTAATATTTGAAGAGTTCTATTACAAAGTGAATATTTGGAGGGTTTTTTTTTACACAAAACAAACTATAAAGTAATTAAAAATCAGACATAATAAGCAGTTTTGTTCCATAAACAATATAAAGAAAAATCAATTCAGTGGCTTTCACAGTTTCACTTGAGAGTGAAACATATAATAGCGAATTAAAAAAGGTGTGAATTTTATTAATTTTAAGGAATTTTATTAATTTTATGTAAAACTGATACAAAGATTTTAAAAGCTGCCACTATCCAATGGTCAAGTACAAAATGTCTTACACGCATGCAATAAATTCTTTCGCGTTCCCCAAAACCTACATTACCACAAAGTAGTAAAGAATTTTGTGATACGGCAACAATTAATATATTAGCAGTAATACGTTTTTTGGCTGAAATTTCACCCATTTTAAGATTTAACTTGTATATCTCTTGAATATGTTATAACATACGATGAACGGGTCTTAACTTTTTTTTAATCAAATATACAAAACATAAAGCTTCACGATTTATGTTTTGACATCTATTTTCTGTTTTTCTATTCGTTGTTTTATTGATGTATTTATATGCATGTACATTAGGGTGGGGTAATTAGTATGGAAGAAAAAATCTTAATGGGTGCTTCGCGTTTCTGATTCTTGGCAAAAAAAAAGTCCACTAGACCGCAAAAGCGTCCACAGTTTTTTCTCAGACTTTTGCCACGTTTTTTGGATATATTGGCCTAAACAGCCAAACTATTGAGATTTTTTTATCCAATACTAAGACAAAAATTGTAGCCAAGACAATAGTTAACATCATACTGTTACATTGCAAAGGCATTGGAACGCTGCCTCAGGCAGTTTTGACCTTGTGAAAATGCAAATTTTTCGTCAAAATATTGTCAAATTACTATTTTCAATTGCTCATAGCGCAAAATCATAAAAACATTCTATTTCACCACGGTGTCTACTGAAGTTAAAACTACTTACATAAAAAAAAACTACAAAACAAAAATTTTCATAATATCCTTAAACAAATTTGTAACGCTATGTGGGGCTGAATGTGACATATTTTCCAAAGATACCGGATGTAATCGCAAAATTGCGTGCTTAAAAAGTACTGCCAAATGGCAACATACATGATTCACAGGAATTAATTTTCAACGAAGCAAATATTTGCTTAAAAATCTTATAACAAAGAGTAAAAAAAAAATGTTAAATTATGCCAAGTGTACATTCAAAATTTGTCAATTGTTTCTCAAATTTTTTGCGGCTAAAATACATCTTTTTATTACTAATTGCATTCAGCAATATAATGAGGCAGAAAAATATACAAAGTGTTTCCGTTCTCTTCTCACTCAACGAAAAAAAACAAAAAAAATTTGCAATTTCATCATCATTACGCATCAAATACACATTAAGTTTAAGCAATTACACAGAAACATAAAAAAAAACACAGAATGCGCACATACTGAAATCTTGTAATACAAAAGCACGATTAGCAATTTTTCCAGTTGAAGAAATAACAACATCATTAAACGATGCAAGTCGAATTAAATTGAATAAAATAATAAATTGATGATAGGTATTCAAACGCTTTCTTTGTCGCTAAAAGTAGTTTAAACAGGGCAAAAAATTGTTTAAGTACTTTGCTTATTTTTTTTTATCAAAAATAATGATAACAAGTAAGAGTGCTATATTCGGCTGGGCCGAATCTTAAATACCCTTCACAATGGTACATACATTCTGATTGATTTTTGGTGCGAAAAGTTGTTATACCCTTCACATAAATGTGTAAGGATATATATAAGTTTGTGATTCCGTTTGTAACGCATTGAAATATCCATCTAAGACCCCATAAAGTATATATATTCTGGATCAGCATCAATAGCGATTACGATTGAGCGATGTCCGTCTGTCCGTCTGTCCGTCGCTCCGTCTGTCCGTCTGTCCGTCTGTAGTCGTTGAAATACCGTTTCTGAGAAAACGGTTTGAGATAGAAACCTCATTCTTTCGCTAAAACGTGTGAAACCCCGGTAGTGGGTCTGCTATTGAAATTCAGTAAAATAGGTCCGCGGATAGCCGAGATATATTCAAAAAACCGGGTTTTGAGGGATATTTTGTGTAATTTTTGTATTCAGATTTTTGAAAAAAATTTTTTTCTTAAAAACTAAATCATATCATTTTTAGTGCTCATTAAATCCTAGAAATGAAGGAATTTTTGAAATCGGCCCATATATATCCGAGATATAGCGTCTCCCGATTTTTAAAGAAATCGGCTTTATTAGCCAAATAAGACAACTTTTGGCACCGAAGATCAATCAAGATGTTATATATAGGCTATTTAGAGGCAAAAGTGGAAAATTTTTCCACATTGGCCCATATACACTCGAGATATAGCGCCTCCCGTTTTCTCAAGAAGTCGGCTCTAAAAGCCAAATAAAACAACTTTTGGTATCAAAAATCGATTAGAATGGAACATATAAGGTGTTTAAAAGCAAAATTGGAAAATTTTTGAAATCGGTCCATATATATCTGAGATATAGCGACTCCTGATTTTTCAAGAAATCCGCTCTTTAAGCCAAATAAAGCAATTTTTGGCACTAAAAATCAATCAGAATGGTACATATAGACTATTTGGAGGCAAACGTGGAAAATTTTGGACATCGGCCCATATACACTCGAGATATAGCGCCTCAAGTTTTCTCAAGAAGTCGGCTCTAAAAGCCAAATAAAACAACTTTTGGTACCAAAAATCGATCAGAATGGTACATATAAAGTGTTTAAAAGCAAAATTTGAAAATGTCTGCAATCGGTCTATATATACGTGAGATATAGCGTCTCCCGATTTTTCAAGAAATCGGCTCTATAAGCTAAATAAAACAACTTTTGGCACCAAAAATCAATCAGAATGATACATATAGGTTAGTCAGAAGCAAAACTGGAAATCTTTTTGTCATCGGCCCATATATGTTCGAGATATAGCGCCTCCCGATATCTCAAGAAGTCGGGCCTGGAAGCTAAACGAAACAGTTTTTTTGCACTAAATATTTGTCGGAATGGTACATACAGGCTGTTTAGGGGCAAAATTAGAAAATTTTTGGACATCGGCCCATATGCACCCAACTTTTGGTACCAAAAATCAATCATAATGGTACATACATATGTATATAATATTATATACATATGTATATAATATTTGCGATCATGTATGAATGTATGTATGTATGTATGTATGTATGTATGTATGTATGTATGTATGTATGTATGTATGTATGTAGATACGTTTGTATGCATGTAGGTATGTATGTATCTACATACATATGTATGTATGCATGCAAGTATGTTAGCATAAACAATTTTTTTGCTTTGTTGTAAAAATGTGTATGTATGTACATATGTATACACGAGCTTGAAAATGAAAGTGATATAAAGAATTGTTGAAAAAAGGGTACGCAATGAAATTCTTTTAAACAATTGCGTCTTCAAATTCATTCACACAAAAAATCATTTTGGGTTTCCCTACGTACTTACATATGTACATACACACACACATGTGTATGATGATACGCAATAGATCATCAGCAACGTGCACAAGAAAAAAATAATTTTGTAAAAGCAAGCAATGTAAATATGTATGTATGTATATATGTATGTATATAATCATTGTTTTATGGAACGCACTGAAAATATTCAATAATAAAGAATTTATTTTAGAGTTTTCTATTATAGATACATACATACATACGTATGCATGTACCCACATACGTAAGTAAATTGAGAAGCAAATCACACTTAATGGCAATGTTTAGCATTATAATTCAAAAATAATGCAATTATATGCAATTTTTTGTCAAATAAATTTTACTATAAAGTTAACTGATAAATAATTAAGAAATACATTTTGCTTTTCTTTATTTCATTGATATTAAAAAGAATTGGTGTCACCCAGTGGTTGAACTTGAGCATATTAGGAATTATTTAAATAAAAGTTTTGCAGCCTGTGTTAAATCCCGGTAGTCGATCTGATATTGAAATTCAGAAAAAATCGGCCCATTTAAAAGCCAAATAAAACAACTTTTCGCACCAAAAATCAATCGGAATGTATGTACCATTGTGAAGGGTATTTAAGATTCGGCCCAGCCGAATATAGCACTCTTATTTGTTTTTTATAAATCCAATATTTCGATACCACAATGGGTATCTTCTTCAGGAATGTTTTGATGTTTTCTCAAAAAAATTTGTTTTTAACAATTTAAAAAAACAAAAACAATTTATACTGACAAAATGTTTGAAAATTACATATGGTCTTATGATAACCGACTTTTTTTTGCCTGCTATTGAAGAAAAGCACTTGGAGAATATGTGGTTTCGACATTACGGTGCCACAAATCACACAACTCGAGCGACTATGGCCTTATTGCAAGAGAAATTTCCTGGCCACGTAATTTCTCGTCGTGGCGATATCAACTGACCACCAAGATCATGCGATTTGACATCATTAGACTTTTTTTGTTGGGCTACTCGAAAGACCGTGATAATGCAGATAAACGTTTAACTCTTGCGCGCTTTAAAACTAGAATTCGTTAAGTTTGGGCTGCGATACCGCCCAATATGTGTCAAAAAGTTGGTCAGAAGAATCAATGCTTGCAACAATTCGCGTGGTGGTCATTTAAATGATGTAGTGTTTCACACATAGTGTCAACGTTCATACTTTATAATGAAAAAGAAATATCATGAAAAAAAATTTATATATGTGTTTTATTTACGCTTACTTTTGAAACCGCAAAAGGGTTAACCCATTAGATCAAAAATTAAATGTTTTCAAAGATATACACATACATACATATGTATATGGTAATTTTTTTTATAAAGCTACATTTTGTTAACTTACGTATTTAAAGTAGTATGTATGAATTTACATAAATTAAGTAGATATGTAATTGAATACGACAGATTACAATGTTAGTCTGTATTCTTTTTTTATACTTTTATACTTTTATTAATTTATTATATTAATTATTCAAGAAATTGATCTTTGGTTTTTTTATAAAAATAATATTAAACAATTATTTATTTATTTATTATTATTAAATATTTTATTTATTGTTATTTATTTTATTAATTTATTTACAGCAAATGTTGTCTTCCAAATCGTCAAGCTTATCCGCATAGACCAACGACTTTACATAGCCCCACAGAAAGTAGTCTAGCGGTGTTACGTCACAAGACCTTGGAGGCCAATTCACAGGTCCAAAACGTGAAACATGAAAACATGTCTTTCAATAAATCAATTGTGGCATGAGCTGTGTGAGATGTTGCGCCGTCTTTTTGAAACCACATCTCGTGGACATCATGGTTATTCAATTGCGGAATGAAAAAGTTAGTAATCATGGCTCTATACCGACTACCATTGACTGTAATCATCGTTTTTGAAGAAGTACGGACCAATGATTCCACCAGCCCATAAAGCGCACCAAACAATCAGTTTTTCTGGATGTAACGGTGTTTCGACATACACTTAGCTTCACTTCAAATGCGGCAGTTTTGTTTGTTGACGTAGCCATTCAACCAGAAGTGCGCTTCATCGCTAAATGGACGTAGTGCACGATACGTATTCCGCACAAAAGCATTATTTTAGAAACAAAATTGCACTATTTGCAAGCGTTGTTCAGTCATGAGTCTATTCATGATGAATTGCCAAACCAACCTGAGAATAAAACATTTGACAGCTGTTAAATTGGTAGCCATCTTGAACAGTAATGCCGACTTAAAGTTCTATACATCGAAAAAAAAACACCCTTTATATGCAAATGGATGTAGATTCTTATAGTAATTCCGCAGAAAAGAAGCTATAGTTTTGAGAAGCAATAAAATTTCTACGTTTATGTTGAATTAATGAAACAATTTTAATCCCTTTCGAATAGCTTCAGTGTAAGTGTTTATCATTTGTCCGAATATTAGAATTATAAAAACACACTTAATCCTTGTTTTTACTTCAGCTGAAAACTCGTTTATTGCAATTGTCAGTTAAAAATAAAATAGTTAATTATATTAGTTGGTTTTATTGACACAAAAGGGTTAATCCCAAATAAACTTTCAGGTTGGTAACTTATGCATTATACAAAAATATGCCCTCATTTCTAGCGAAAATTCTCACATCTGTATTAGCAGGTATAAAATGTTAAACTACCCTTGTGATAGGCAATTTTCAGTCAGTAAATTTCCGGCTGTTAAATTTGTATTTAAGACCTAAATTAATGATAGATAATTTATTTCACTTGAACTGAAGGTACATATTTTAGAAAATAAGTTCAGCCTCGCTTTGTAAAATCTGAAGGGTGGAGCCAACATTTATGTTCGAAATAAACTTCGACATATGTTTGTATGTAGTGTCTATTTTAAAATTAATTAATAAGTATAATTCAGTGACCTATAAAGTATAAAAAACTAAATTATTTTTTGATAGAACGTATTTAAGACTTGGCACAGCCGACTGTAGCACTATTACATATTATTTATTTATTGTTTTGTTTTTGGAACTTTAGCTTTCACGTCTATTTCCAAAGTTAAGCAGACCTAAGGAAATGAGGCTTGTCGAGCACAATTGTACTTACTGCCCGTTCGTCAATGCGGAAGTCATTTCACATTTTAAACGAAAGAAAATTGTTTTGGGTTCCTCCATTATGTTCTTTTACTCGAACGATCAACAAGTCGAAAAGACGTGTTTTCATACAATATCAGATTCCTCTATTTCGATCATGTCATCAGCACTGCAAACACAAACGTCAAAATCAATTGTTTGCTGTTTTGCTATCTAGTGGATGTTTTTTTTTAGAAAAAAATTGTATATTTAAATATTGGCTAAAAACCTGGGAAATAAAATTAGAAAGTCCACATATTTTTCATTTTTATTTTATTTAGTAAATCTATTAAACAATTATTATATATACGTAAGTAGTTTTCCTAAACAGTTCACTTATTCGCTGGATGGAAGAAAATCCTGAGTTTGACAGATTGAAACCAGTGTTCAGTTCGTCAAAGTACTTATTAGAGGTCTATTAAAAAAATGCTTTTAAATTTTAAAACACTACAAAAACTATTTCCGCACTTTCAAAATGTTTGCTTTTTTATTTCGTAATTATTTACGTATGTATGTGCTTAGGCTTATCAAATACAGCTGACCAATTTTAAGGAGGGATGTATTTACACAATAACATTTTAGTAGTTTTTGCCATTTTTTTATTTTTTGATTTGCCGATCTAGTATATATTTATGTAAAGTACATGCAGAAAATTTCATAACATAAGCCCATACGAACGCAAGCTGTTGATATAGAGGAACCCAAATTGATTCGAATTCGAGCGACTACATTTCGATCGCTTATATTTTCTTGCGACATTGAGGAACATACAGTTATTATTTTTTTTATTCCCAAGCAATCCAGCTTTCATCTTCTTTGCAACTAATGAATATGGCGGACTAAATTGATCTCTTGTACATATGTATGTCCGAATAATTGCGGAACTAAAACCGCCTCCAAAGTGTCGAAACAAATACGTTTGAATTCCTTTTAAAAGATGACAATTTTCAACAATAGCAGCATTTTATGTTCCCAACATAAAAAAATACTTGCAATAAATAAAAATTTATGAAATAAAAATTGAAAAATCACTTGTGTTTAGGAGAATCATTAACACCTAAATTGTTAAACGTTACCACATTTCACCTGTCGTTCTCAATTTGGATGAAATCACTGAAATGGAAATTTATGCGTAACTAAAATGCAAAAGAAAAAAAAAACCAAAAAACGCACACTCATCCAACCAGTTTAAAACGAACGACTGACTGTGCTAAATGTAAAACGTTAAAATCGATGTAAGTGTGGTTTTACACCTTCACTTCAAAACACACACCGGCAACGAATTTGCCAAAAATATGCAATACGAACAGAGCAGCTGTGGGACAAGATTTAGAAGGAGCAGGATATAAAATATGAGTTTTGTATATGTATATACGACTCCAATTGTATGGTCATTAGCACTCAACAAACCCAAACAAAGTGGATGAAAAGCAAAAAAGTAGAAAAGTTGTTGGCCCATTCATTTACAATCATTTGATGAGATTTTACAGTAATTTTTCTTACATTTCCTTTTTACAAAATGCATCGTTTGCAATTTTTACGTGCCGTGATTGTGTGTGATGTTGCAAAATTCTTGCTTTACACACTCTGTGATACCTTTCACGGTTGGTATAGCGATGTTCTGGCCCTCCCTTTCTAAGTGACTTACAAATGTAGAAATAAATGCTTGCGTTGTACAACCGCTGCTGTTACCATCCTGGCGAAGTGTTGACAACAATATTCTTGTATATATTTGAGCATTTAGGAGATAGAAGTAATTTTTCAATGTTTTTTTACTGTTGTTATAGTTGTTGTATCCTGCTAGCAATAACAAAATTTGGTGAACGTGGTACTAAAAGACTTGAGAAGATTTATGACATCCCTGTGGCAAACTTAAGGATAATGTATATGATTCCATTCTTGCTCGCACACGGGCACATTAAAATGCAGCCAGGATAAAGGATTTCATAAAGACGAATTATAAAAAAGTAAGTAAGCTGCCAACAGGATTTGTGCTTAGAAAATGTACAAAAAGGAAAGAAAATAGCTGTCTGATTTTGGTACGAAAAAGTTGAAGTATAATCCAGAATGCCAAATATAGTAACTAAAAACGCTTCACCAAAAAACGCACTTTTTTCAAAATTATTCTAGAGTAGGTTCCATTACTTTAGTGACTCCAACTTTTAAGTAATTTTCAAATATTTCACAAATGTGCAAAATGCAGATATTGAATTCTTACCCAAGCTGTTCAACAATTTCAGTAAGTGTTCGCTGGATTTTTCACAATTTATTTTGTTCGACAATAGTTGTTAAACATGTCTTCTATAAACACCTGTTTAATTGTTTTATATTTAAAAAAAAAATAATACTTTTACATGACGGCTTATCAATTTTGCGGTTTCAAAAGTAAACCTAAATAAAACACATATAAAATATTCTATTTCATGATATTTCTTTTTTATTATAAAGTTTGAACGTTGACATTATGCATGAAACACTACATCATTTCAATGACCCCCACGAGAAGTGTTGCAAGCATTAATTCTTTTGAGGTAATTTTTTACCACTTTTCGACACATATTGGACAGTATCTCAGCCATAACTTGACAAGTGTTGGTTTTTTTTTTATTATTATTGTCAGTTCGACATTCACAATAAGTATTAAAATCTTAACCTACAAAACAAAAGATATGTAAGTTGGTACTGCCAATGCAGCACTCAACGTTTAGTTAAGAGAAAAGTCAAAATTTATGTTGCGAAATCAAAAGTATGCACCCGTTTGAGACGCCTATGTCCTCCCTCAAATAAAAGCAACTCCCTCGCAAATCGATTGGGATGACCAGTAGCTTTTGCAACGTAGCTCATGCACGATTTTTTAATCTTTTCTCGGATGGTAGGAATATTGAGGATGTGGATGTTATTATTTCGTATGTACCAAGGAGCGCACGTAATCATTCTCAAGATCTTTGACTGTCTTCTTTTTAGCTTTTGTACATTTGATGCGGAGGCGGAACCCCACAACTGGACACTATAATACCATATCGGTTTTAAGGCTGCCTTGTATAAGAGTACCTTGAGGTCCAATTTTAGTGAAGAATGAGGCCCAATTAACCAAAAGAGCTGGGTGGTTCTAATTTTCAACTGTGTGATTTTGGCAGCAATATGGTGGACCCACGTGAGACTCCGGTAGAGATGTATTCCCAGATACCTTGGCTCTGCTCTGGGATTGTTGTACCATTTATTGAAATCGGTGTGCAAGTTTTCTGCCTTAACGTGAAAGATATGTGAACGCTTTTCGTGGCATTGACATTTATCTTCCACTTGCTAAGCCATTTCTCTAAAACAAAAATGAGTGTTTGAACTCCTTAGGATGCTATTTGATTTTTAAATGCTCAAGAGTTGAAGATTTATCTGCATAAACACGGTCTTTTGCGTAGTCCTACAAAAAAAAAGCCTATTGGTGTCGAATCGCATGATTTTGTTGGCCAATTGATATCGCTACGACGAAAAATTACGCGGCCTGGAAATGTCTCATTCAATAAAGCCACATTCGCTCGATTTGTGTGGCACGTGGCACCGTCTTGCTGAAATCACATATTCTCCAAGTCGGGTTCTTCAATAGCAGGCAGAAAAGGTCGGTTATCATATGACCATAAAACGCTCCGAATTGACGGTGTCAGTCGTTCCTTCGACTGACAATAAATAATAAGGTCCAATCACACTTTCGGACCAAAGAGCAGACCAATTAAAGACATTTTCTGGATTTAATGGCCTTTCTTCAGTTACTTGAGGATTTTCGGAGCCTCAAACATGACAATCTTGTTTATTAACATACCCACCGAGTGAGAAATGTGCTTCATCGCTGAAGAAAATTTTGTTCGAAAAATCGGTGTTCACTGCTTGTTGTTACGCGCGGTTATAATGACTAAAATTTAATACCAGATATTAAACGATTATCAAAATCACAAGTTATTACTAAAACGATTCAAAAAGGTCTATGGCATGGGCTAGCTCTGCCCCCTGTGGCATGTTTTGTTGACCCATTGCTCATCGCCGCGTAATCATAGAAAAAATTACATGCCAAAAAAAAAACATAAATGCTACATTACTATAAAAATTAGATATTTAAACGCAAGTGAAGAAGAGAATGAGTCCATTGATAGTCAGAACCACCACTATGTTGGGTGACGACAGATATTTGGTCGCCTGGGTGCATTTTTCCCTCCCTATGATCACTTAGATCACACCTATGGCTATCGTTTGCAACCCTATGGCTATCGTTTGCACCCATTCCACGTATCTACGACGTTGTAAGTGGTCAGCTGGCTTGAGTTGTAGTGTAAGCTGGACTAAATATGGATGTAGTTGTAGATCTAAATACAAAATACACCATAATGTGCCGTAAGAC
Source organism: Sturmia bella (assembly GCA_963662145.1). NCBI lineage: Eukaryota > Metazoa > Arthropoda > Insecta > Diptera > Tachinidae > Sturmia > Sturmia bella. The sequence continues at coordinate 40,896,509 of OY759169.1, forward strand.
AGTCCTGATTCCTGAGAACGAAGAGGAATCGACACATTCGGGTCTTCGACAGCACTTTCACTTACAGCAGCGATATTTTCAGAGAAACGAGCGAAACGATGATGCACAGGCCTTTCAATATTTGTTACCGCTCCAGTCTCTTCAAATTTCTTCAGAATTTTTCAATTGCTTGCGTAATTGGACGATTATGTAAATTAAACCATAATATCCTCTTAAAGCACGATATGTGGCTGTGGCAGGCAATAAGCACTTGCTATATAAATGGTAAGTGAAGTTTTCGGTGGTATTTTTAAATTACTCGTTGCCATAGTGTGACACATACATCATAAATATGCAGATATTGGTCACAAAAAATAAAATATAATGTAATTTATTTTGTCTCTTCACCGATTTGAGCCAGAACCTAACTATTGCCAGTCCAGTCACTTTACCAATTTAGCCATCGAAGCAGTTAAAAAGTTGAAACAAAATTCAATACTTATACAGCCGAATTTGTTGGAAAATACACCCAAGAGGTTTGCACTTATTTTAAGCCTTAACTATAATAGTCACCATTCGGATTGTTTTAAGTACACTTGTGTGTTATGCGTACTTAAATTTTCGAGTAGGCTTTGTACTAAAATCCAGTAAAAGAAACTTAAATTTAAAACGAGCCAAACATACATATTTTTTGCACTTTTCCGTCCACGACACCGTTTAATGAATTCCTGAAAAAATATATATATATTACTCCATGATAGCTAACAAAAGATCACTTATACATACACATTGGAAGGTGACTATGGTAAAGGGTATTTAAGATGAGGCCCACCCTGTAAAAGTACTGTTACTTACTATCAAGTAAGTAAGACTTATGTATTTCCATAATTTTGCCTACTGGTACATTTATTGTACTAAATGTACTTCCTTTGAATAGCTTACAATTTTACATCACTGCCACTTATTTTTTCATAGAAAAGCACATAACAAAAGAAAGCGTAAAAACAGCAAAGTGTTTGAATAAACGGACATTCAGACACAAACTTAGTATATAAAGATGCAAGCACGAGTGCATGTACTTTCCAACATAATGTTTTTATAAAAACTTAAATCAGATGCATTTTCAACAATCAGCCAGTAGCAAAATCTAAACTACCGAAATTTATTTCTTCTTTTCTTTGTTGCTCATACCAGTACTGTCAACTGAGTGCTTTTCACAACGTTTGGCTATTTTTAAATTTCAGATGTGCATAATTTTTCTTTTAGTCTTAAAACTTTGTTTGTTATTGTTATGTTCGGAAGCAATAAGCATTAAATGTTTGTTTGGGTGTTAGATTTTAGGAGGATTTAATCTTTCATGCTGGAGATGAAATGCTAAGACCAATTGGCAAAAAAAAGTTTGTTTAGACAAGCTAAATCCAAATTTTTCCAATTTTTAAATTTTATACATAAATTCAAATGCATATTAATAAAAGTTACTGTTAATTTTGGGTAAGATTCCATCAAAAGAATTGCATAATTTTGTAAACCCTTCATACTTAATGTTGTGGGTATATAAAATTTGTAATTCCGTTTGTTATTTCCACAGGTTTAATTTCCTATCCTACAATTTATACATATGTTCGGGATCGGTATTGGCAGAAAAGTCTGTAGGCCATTTAAATACCACTTCTCAGAAAATTTTATAGCTAGAGAAAAGTCTTTTGATGACAAACTCAACAAAGTGGCCCCGAAATATAGCCAGAAAACCGTAGGAAGTCAACCTGTTTGATTCTATTTTTTTATGGAAATTAAAAAAAAAATTCTATTTTTGTCTTAAGGTTAAAATGCTATATATGTCATTCGGTGTGTGTGAAATATATCTGAAACGGGTTTCTCAAGAAGTTGGGCCTGTACGCCAGCTGCAACAAATTTTGGCGCCAGAAAGTTTATTTCATAACAACATTAGCTTACTTAATGCGGGAATTTATAAAAAGTTGTCCATAGCCTCTCAAAGTTGTCCCATGCATATCATACATGGGTATACTGCATTACTTTCTTACTGCATTACGTGTTTCAGTAATCAGTAAAAAGTACTGATTACTGGAAAAAAAATCAGTATTCAGTAAATTTTACTAGTTACTGAAAAGAGAAATCAATTACGGTATTCAAAGGGTCGTCCTAAAGTCAGAAGTTTTAAAATAATAGAACGAAAATATATGACTGCTGTGAGCAACCTGCCATAAAAAAGTGTGCTATATCAAATATGAATCAGCTGTTAAAGAAAAGGAAAGGAATTTAAATATTTTTGTCAAAATGAGATGTTTTGATAGCTGATTCAAGTAAATTTTAAATGAAATATACTCATATTTAGGAACAAATATACATTTTAATGCATTTATTTCTTAGGTGACGCTGTGATACTGTTAACTTATGACGAATCACTAAACACAGTCGATGAAGTCCTATTAATTTATGACTATTTTTGTTTGCAGCATAACAACAATTTTTTTAAACTATCATAAAATGTTAGTACTTTCTGACATTATGATACAATATGAGACCGTTTGAATACCGTAAATATTCAGTAAAAATTCAAACCATATGCTGTTTACTTTTGCGGCAAATTATCCTTATGCTGCATCAACCTTTTTATGGAATCGTAAAGAGAGTTCCACCTAGTTATACATGGAGTCAACAAATTGGCATTTAAAACCCCACTGATGATTTCTGCAGATTTCGGTCTATTGCATTCGTTTCCAATCTGAGTACATCTATAAGCATAATAGTAAAATATACATCGAAACAATTTCTGGCAAAAATTTTGTTCATTTTACCTGCTGAAAGATCTTTTATGAAGAACATCTCTTATATCTTTACTTAAGGTGTTCATTATTTTATTAAAATCAGTTGTAGCCAAAAGATTTAGTGTGTGACTTGCACACGAAAAAATAACCGTATATTTACAGGTTGAAACTGGGGTCCTAAAATATTTTCTTGGTCATCCGAATCAGATCTAGAGTCTTCATCACTCTCAATTTCGTTGCATATTGCTGAATTAGAGAAAATTAATACTGTTATTTGGAATAAATATTTATCGCTTACTTATATCAACACCGAATTCCTTAAAAGCTTTAATAAAATTAGATTCATTGTCAGTTATTGTATAAACAATTTTGAAATGCTTGTGCTGAGAAAAGCAAACAGCATATAGTTTGCTTTAGTATTGGTCTACAAGTTGGTGTTTAAGTCTCTCATCTATGCAAATCACTTTTTATTTTCCCAATAACACATTTCCTTTTTAGATAATTTAAAAAAATAAAAACACGTTAAACTTTTAAAGCCATTTTACTCGGAATTTCGTTTTTTCAGTTATGCCAGTATTCATGTGAGTGAGCAATATCTACTATCAGTCATTTACAGATTACTGCATTTTTTTACACAAATCAGTCAAATTTTCCGAATTCTGATCTTATTTTCAGCAATCAGTACTTTTTACTGAATACTGACTTTTTTTTTCAATAATCAGTAAAATTTGCTGAATACTGTTTTTTTCTTCAGTAACCAGTAAAGTTTACTGAATACTGAATTTTTTTTCAATAATCAGTAAAATGTACTGAATATTGATTTCTCTTTTCAGTAACCAGCAAAGTTTACTGAATACTGAATTTTTTTTTCCAGCAATCAGTAAAAAAATAAAATACTGAAAAAGTACTGGTACTGAAAAATGCCCATCTATGATGCATATGTATATGTAACGGGTTATCCATTTCGTGGTTTCAAAAGTATAGGACTGGAATTCAACATTGGAGAAAATGGATCGTTTAACTATCGCACAAAGTATGAAAATTATATGCTTTAAGAGGAGATTCCTGGACGCGTAATATCTCGTCGTGGCGATATCAGCTGGCCACCAAGATCATGCAATTTGACACCATTAGACTTTTTTTTTGTGGGCCTACGCGGAAGACCGTGTTTATGCAGACAAAGCTTTAACTCTTGAGCATTTAAAAACCAAAGAAAGTGTTCAAAAATTACCTCAACCGAATCAACGCTTGCAACACTTCGGGTGGTAGTCATTTACATGATGTAGTGTTTCACAAATAATGTCATCGTTCAAGCTGTATAAAATAAAAAGCAAATATCATGAAAAAGAATATTTTATAGGTGTTTTATTTACGTTTACTTTTGAAGCCACAAAATGGAGAACCTGGTATCAGGTAAGTTTTAATATATATTTTACTACACTGTTTCCATCAACCAAATCTGCATTCAATTTATCGATTTCTTTAACGTGCTGATTATCATCACTGTCATGCTTAATAATACTTAAAATTTACTATAAAAAAATATTAGTTTGCAAAAAGCAACTCACTAATTCTATTTCTATTGTTTTAAAGCCTCAATGTCCTTCCCATTTGAGCAAAAATTTGTTAGTATTTTAGTATACAAATATTTTGTTCATTACTAAAAGTTAAAAAAGCATACAAGGAGTGGAATGTATAAATAGTGTAGTAACGCAAAAAACCTTTAATATAATAACATTTTTTTACTGTAAATTTTAATTTTGTTATTGAACTTCTGTGTTGTAATACATTTATATTAAATTACTTTTTTCAGGCTCAAGTTCAACCCTTGGGTTTTCACTACTTTTAGTCAATATCAATTAAGTAAAGAAAAGTAAAATTTATTTGCTAGGTGGACAACTTTACTTTTCTTTACTTAATTGATATTGATTAAAAGTAGTGAAAACCCAAGGGTTGAACTTGAGCCTGAAAATAGTAATTTAATATAAATGTATTACAACACAGAAGTTCAATAACAAAATTAAAATTTACAGTAAAATGTTAATAACGCAGGGCATGGCGCAAATGTTCAAATTGTATCAATAAAAGAGCATCTAGATCTCAATGATGCATAACAGAACATGTATTAAAAAGCTTTCATATAAACAGAGAGCAACAGTCTTCTGAGACGACAAATATCGTCCAAGACTGCAAAAATATCATTGCTTTGGTTAATGTTAATTAAGTATACAAACAGAAAGTAGAATTGCGTGAGCTTTGGTTGCCGAGTGGTGAAAGCGGCTGTGCCAAAATTGTGAAATTTGACACGTCCAAAGTTCATAGGGTGCTGATGAAGGGTGTTTGCTACCCAGAAACAGCCGGTTGTCCACCTACTTTTCTTTACTTAATTGATATTGATTAAAAGTAGTGAAAACCCAAGGGTTGAACTTGAGCCTGAAAAAAGTAATTTAATAACATTTTTATTGTAAAACTTTTTGCATTGAACAATAATATTTTTCCCCATTTTCATTACAGCTGTCTACAAATTTCGTTGCATTGAAAAATAATATTTTTTCCCCATTGTTATTATATCTATCAACAAATTGACTTTAAGTGGTTATACTTATTAAACAATTAAATTATTGCTTTTTGACTAATTCTTTTGTACAAAGCCTTACTTTTATTGAATATGCGTTGATGTTTTATATTGACTCATTAAAGGTATGCTTAAATGTATAACAGGTTGTTACAAATAAATAAGGGGGGTTCCCCATCTAAGGCTACTTCAACTTAAACATGATTGACTATAGTTAAAAGAAAATTAGTACCAGACTTTAAAATTATTTCCTTTCTAAGAAGAAGTTGAGTTAAATATGTTTTCCATAATGTCCAGTTCGGGATTTGCGAAATGAAGGTTTCGCAATGCGATACAAAAATTTTTGCAATATTCTTCAAATTTCAGTATTGAAACTTTTAAAGTGACATGTAGTTATAAGGAATTTGTTTGGATGATCGAATTTTGTGATTTAATTATTTTTTTTTTTTTTTGTTCATGGTCTCATGAGTTAGCCCTTGAAAAAATGTTTCAATATAGCAACTTAAATTTCTTGTTAGCAACTTAAATTTCTTTTTAGATCAGTGGTTTTTTTATTAAAAACTGTGCGCTTTTCAGTGTTGGTGCATTTCTGAAATTTAAAATTGATATCACTCAAACACCAAACTCGGTATTATGTGAAAAAGCAAGTAACTTAAAATGAGTTTTACAGCTGTTGTTAGTGCATTTGGTTTTGCTGATGTTGTTTATGGCAAGTGCCAAAAGAGTACGGCAAAAAAAAACCGTTCAAGGGAAAAACAACATCCTATCGCATTATCATAATACGAAAGTTTTAAAGATCAAAAATTTGAAAAATTATTTTACAATCATGTAGCGCAATAACTTGTAAATCTTTTGCAGTAAGCCAAAAACTTGAGAATATTTGAATTTGTTAAAGGAAATTATTTATTGTTACGGTATTACCTGAAGCTAGTTCAGGCAAAACTAGTTTTAAATTAGGCACAAAAAATGTTTAATAAAAACTGCTATGGCTTCTTATATATTATGCAAGTTCTCAGTACTCTAGAACAATAATTGAAACATTTTATACATTTTCATAGATTTCAATAGGTATTTTTTTCGAATATTTTTTTTTTCAAATCAAGAAAAAAAATTTTAGATTTAAAAGAGATAAGCATATAACGGGCATGGACATGTGATTGTGATATTTGTGGTCATTTTTAATTTTCATTCAGAAATATTCTACCCGAGCGTCCAATTAAGTGCGAGAGGTATTGGAAAAACAATTTAATCAGACTGATTTTTGAATAACAACTTCCTGCAATTTAGCTGCTCCATTACCAAAATATCATTTATAAACTTAAAGCCGCATAGCGGAAGATTTATGCATTTACATATATACATTTGATATTGAGGGAAATGAGGACCCAAAAGTTAATCATGACATTTTGTGTATAGGACAAACATTTTCAGACTTACATTATATGAACCGTATGCTCAATTAACCCTGGAACTAAGCCTTTTCTGATTCTAAGACTTGCTTAGAGACTTTAAAAGTTCTTCATTTCTCTCGATGTGCGATGTGAACACTAGAGCATAAATAGCGACGTTTTCAGGTTCCGGTCCCTTATACTCACGGCTCGACGCCGACAGATTCTAAAATACGCGTAAAGAGATATCGGCAGAAAAAAATACTGAAAATGTTCTTTTGTTGCTCTAGAGGTTTAATTTGAATAACAGCCAACTAAGAATCATATAATATAAATAAACTAAATAATTTGCTTCCACAAAGTGTTTACTGACCATACCAGCAGCATTATTTCATGCTTACGAGGCATGGAAAAAAGACATCCTACAGTGATATAACGATTTGGCCTTAATAAACTTATGGTTCCGCGCAAGCTGTTAAATATGTAATTTTAGCTCATAGAGTTTTTTTTTTGCCGACATTTCTAATGATAATACAATCCTCCATCATCCTAATTTTTAATCGCTTTCGCATAGAAATTCATTTGTTCTTCTTTCTCCGTATTACTATAAATGAAGTAATATGCGAAAGCGATCCAAAATCGTCTTGGGGTACTTTAGTTTGAGTCAAATGTAAAACCGACACTCATTAACTCACCATCGATAGTTTTTCGTTAGCTTACGAATCCGCATGACTTTCTTCAAAGAGGGATTCTATACAACTGTGATGTTATTAAGTTTTCAACATCGTAATTTTTCCCATTTGGGGGAATCAAATATTTGAATGACATCCGTCTTTTTTAGGGTTCCGTACTCATCAGAGTGAAACGGAACCCTATTACGGAGACATGTACGTCCGTCCGTCCGTCACAGCATCCATTCTCCGAAACGGTAAGAGCTAGAGAGCTGAAATTTTCACAGGATGTTGCTGTACCTTGCCGCTACAACAAAAAATACTAAAAACAACAACAAGTCGAAAACTACCAGGTGTCCCCATACAACGAAAAGTTGCAATTAGCTATAACTCTCGAACCGTAAAAGGTAGAAAGCTGAAATTTCCATAGTGTATGTATTTATAGATACTTTACAACAACAATTGCAAAAGACAACAACAAGTTGAAAACTACCAGGTGTCCTAATGCAACCTAAAGTAACAATTAGCCGTAGCTGCTAAACTATGAAAGACAAAGAGCTGAAATTCGCAGAATATATGTGCTTACATATGCCCTACAACAACAAATGCTAAAAACAACAACATGTCAAAAACTACCAGGTGTCCCTATACAACGTAGAGTAAAAATTAGCCGTAACTCCCAAACTGTAAGAGACAGAGAGATGAAATGTGAACAATATATGTACTCGCATGTGGCCTACAATAACAAATGCTAAAAACAACAACAAGTCGAAAATTACCAGGTGTCCCTATACAACGTAAAGTAACAACTAGTCGTTGCTCTCGATCCGAAAGAGACAGAGGGATGAAATTTGCACAATATGTGTATTCACATATGCTACACAACAACACTTGCTAAAAACAACAACAACTGTAAAACTACCAGGTGTCCCTATACAACGTAGAGTAATGGCTATAACTCTCGAGCCGTAAGAGATAGAGTCGAAATTCGCACAGTCTATGTATTCCCAGATGCCTTATAACAACAAATTACAACAACAACAACAAGTGGAAAATTACTAGGTGTCCCTGTACAACATAAAGTAGCTTTAAACACAGAGAGATGAAATTTATGAAATATACATATGTATTCACATACTCCATTCCATACATATATTACACATACATACGTACGGAACCCTAAGAGTGCGAGCCAGCCTCGTACTTGACTTAATTTATTAATATTGTGTGCACACGAATATATTCTAATAATGCAATATTTGCTCGGAATACAATAACACCTTATACATATATCCTCGTCAGGAATTTCAATGCGAAAATATATTTGAAAAAAATAACACACTTCTACAATTTGGATATCTACATATATAGAATGAAATGTAAAGCTGTCCGTTGCTAAGCACATAACCTGAAAACTGCTTGTCCGATTTCGCTAATACTTTTTAATGTGTGTAATAGTCTAAAAAAGGTTTATATGGAAAGAAAAATTTTAAATTACGTGGAAAATTTCTAAATTCTGAAAAAACTATAATTGTGTTTTTCTAATTTACATTTTTTTTAATTTTTTATTCCACTCAAATTTAGTAAGAGTAACGTCAAGTTCAGCAAATATGCCTGTTCAAGTTTAATTGACAACCAGGGGTGTTAGATGTGACGATTTGACGTTTTTGAATATTCGCTGCTGTACTTACCGTAATTCTGATACCGCTTGGGAGTAATCTGGGTACAAATGGATTAACTTGTTTTTAAGTGTAGCTATAAGCCGCTGCGAACCGTGTGCAGTCCAATATATAATATATAGTCTTTATAAGATCCCCTATTTTTCAACCCTACTTTTGATCTTTTAACAAAAGTGGTCTTAACAAAAGTGGTCCAAATCCCAGATCAATACACCCGATCATCACAATTGGCATCACTTTTGTTCATGGTGAATAATTATTTGACGGTAACGTTTCGATCCCGCTTTATTGTGCGACAGTTTTACCCAATTCGCAAATCTTTATAGGCCCCGATTTCAAACTGTTGTTGTCAAAAACTCACAACACATAACAAGATGTTGTCAAAAACTTACGACACCTAATTAGGTGTTGTCTTATTTATGTTTCAAGTTAAATTACGAAAAAATTATAAAATTTGTAAGTGTGCATATGAAATATGTTTTGCAAAAATACAAAAAAAAAACAGTTAATTACTATAATGTATTAATAAAATACAAATAAAAATGCATCTCTACATATAATTGTTACTCAATTTTTTTTATCTCAAAACAGTTTTATTTTGTATTTGGTAGTGGGACTTAAACTACAATGTACATTTTTGGGTTCTTTCATTATTATAACCAACTTAAGCATCGACATTAACATACATTTTTATGGCTTTGTTTGTGGTTTTCCAACAAAAACCTTTTTCATTCTTTTCACTTTTGCCAAAGCATATCTACACGGTAGCTGCGCTGTTATATGAAATATAACACCAAAAAAACTCTCCATCTCTTTTGATGGTACAACTTGACAAATAGATTTCAAATTTTTTTGTTTTTCGCTTGTTTTTGTTGTGTAATGATACGCTTGCATCTTTCTTAAAGAGTTGCTTTACTTGGCAGCTTTTTGCATGCAGGCATGTATTTTTGCGGAAATATACTGATAATTAGATGTTGTAGATCATAACCAAAAAAAAAAAAACCATATGTTTTGTTTTAAATGTAACAACACAACACTTAGGTGTTGTAAATCGTAATTGGGGAGATAATAAATAAATTTAGAGTCAGGGCAGGTAAACCATTTTTCATTACTACAACTTCCCCTAACAAAAAGTAAGTGGCAAATTATAGGAAATATAATCGAAATTGTAAATTAGAGGGAGAGCTCGCTTTTACATTTACCATATTTTGTTGTGTCTTGACTATATCAAACTAAAATGCTGAATTCATTGAAACAATTTCGCTGAAAAAACAAATGCATAAAGCATTTGTTTTTCCTCTAGACCTATAGCTTTCAACTTTATTGCCCAAAATTGAAAATAAAGAAATTTTCGCTATCGGTAAATGGCAGTTCAGAGTATAATAATTACCTAATATCAGTAATAAGCTAAATTAAAAAACTTTTCTTTTTATCTAGTTGCAATAACATCATTAAGATTATGAAAATGAATAGCTCAGAATGCGCCAAAGGATACCTACTTTTCTGTGGAATTCGTTTATCTGTAAGTTCAGAAAACCTATATATGTATCTAGGATAACCTGTGTAGTGTTTAATTATTTCTTTCTTTGCCTGACGAATAACAACATATGGTAAATGCTTTATTCAAACAAATATTGTTAGCACAGAAAAAGAGACTTCTGGAACTCGGCAATAAAATACGAAGAGCTGCTTTCCAAGTAAACTTAAGGAACATTTTCTTTAATATTGTATCAAGAACAGGTAGTTGGATTAAACAATCAATATTTATCAAATCAATAACAAAAACAGAGGGATTAACAACCGAAGTACGTACACACGTTCGTAATGCACAGGCAGAAAGATGAATAATTTGCGAACCTTTTTGTTGATGATCTTGTCATCGATTTCGAAATGGGGCGTAATTGCAACGGAAGCCACGCAGGCAAATCATAGGATGTGAAATGTTACATTATATATACATCAATTAATCTAAAATTAAAAAAAACTGGCGGTACATTAATCAGGTATGCAAATTGTCCTTCTTACCAAATTCTCACGGGCAGCTCTTAAGACTATATTCTGGACAGCAAAGTCAGTTCGGTTTTAGATTTCAAAGTAGAAGGTTTATTCTTAAAAACAATTGCACTTAACTGTCATTTAAATCGTCAAAAATGCACCGATCTAACAAGTATTCTATGATAAGGGTTTGCGGAGCTAGAAAGGCAATAACTATAATACTGAGGGAGAAGAGCAGCAAGCAACATTCCAATCGCTATACTAAAAACTATTGGGTCAACAAATATAAAACAGCAAGAACTTATACTGTTCAGAGGCCAACTGTTCAACAACCGCGTCGACACCCACTCCCAGCAGAAGCAGGATAACTACAATTATATAAATTGTTTTTACTTTAAAACAGCAACACTATTAGAAATTTTACGCTTCAGAACTTTGTAAAGTTCGCTTTAAATAAATTCATTACACGCTGCAATAACTACGTATTATAACAAGTCTTTAGTAGAATATAGTAAATATAGTTCAGTATTTATTATATAATATTTTGTATATAATAATTTTTATGACGTACATATCTTTATATACAAATGCATTTTACTTATACACATATAAATATATTTTTTTAATAAATGTCAAAAAAAATTTAATAAAAAGGAAACATTTAATTTTAAAAAATCGCCTGAGTTCACCTGCATCTGCAGTTCGATCTCCAGAGAAATAAGAATATAGTCCTACGATATGGTGCCATTTTCAGAGCAAATAGCATAGAGTATACTAGCAAGTCGTGCTATACCGATGCTCATTTTTAAGTCGAGCCTCACTTTAGTTAGTTTCTTAGCGATTCATATACTGGTCATATTTTCTGGCTTTTATTGGCTGAATCAATTATTTTATTGCTACCAAAGTGTTAGTTTTTTGTTATCATTTGTGGCAAATTGTGCACTGCCATCAAAAAGATGTTTTGTGCAATCCTTATACCCTATATACCGAGACTTAGGCTATTAGTAAACCGGTTACTTTCGTCAGTTTAATGTAATCGAGGTCTTTGGTATCCAACAACTCAAAGGAGCTGGTTGATTTCAGGCGTCATTATATGTCGTTCTTCAAAAAAAAAAAAAATAAATAAATAAATAAATAAAACAAATGGTACGAAGAAGTGATGAAGATTAATGTAAAATAAAGAAGTTAATGAAAATCTAATAGCATTTAATTGTGAATGCATAAGTAAAAGAAAATAGTTACAAATATTTTCAGTTCTTAAATAAATTTTAATGAATTTATCTGAAGAAATTTTTCGAAAGAAATGGAACATCGAAATTAAATTGCAGATTATAAATTTTTGTTCCGCATAACCGTAAGCAAAAACCTTTTAATATCGAAAATTATTGTTGCAAATTGAGAATTGCATTTGTTATGAGTCATTTACAATTTAGCATATTTATGCGATAGTAGTATGTTAGCTTAACATTTGGATGCCGTCGTCAGCATTTGGATGAGCTAGAGGTCTCTCGGCTTTCTCTTCATACAAAAAATCGATAATTTGCAATATAGTTCGATTCGTTTGAAAAAATTTCTTTCAGAAAATGTTAAAAAAGAGTTTATTTTATTACTTATACTTATTAAAGCTTTTTTCGGATCTCCCGTAGCATTTAGATGGGAAAGTCAATGTCTGAAAGTTTCAATACACTCACACTTTTTTACTAACTCACTCACAATTTTCTAACTTTCAACTCAGCTTTCTGAGTCAACTCAACTTTACTGATAGTAAAGTGACAAGGTAGTAAACACGGTTGCCTACTCCACGACACATAAATATATTCACGATTGCAGAAGAATAAAAATTGTGAATATTAAATTATTTTGTACATTAGAAAATATTTAAAACATTTTTACAGAAAATGTAAATAAAGAATACAAACGAAGTATATTTATAGTGATAATTATTAAATTAATTAACAAAAGTTTAGCAATAAACATTATTTTCGAATGTTGGCTTATAAATTTATGTTTGTAGTAGTCTTGGCAACTCTATTTCAGTAGTAAACAAAACTATAAGACTTGCAACTCTTCGCTTTGACGACATTTTTAAAATGAACTTTCACATTCCTTTGAAATTGAGCAAGAAATTTTCATGAAAGTCACAGATTTCATTGAAATTTTTATTCATAATACGTATACAAAAAGTACCTTCCCGTCTGAACGCAGTGTGAAGTGACCTCGTTATCTTTTTGTCTCTTTTTCTCTCTATGTCTTTCTATAATTTGTTTTCCCCAAGAACAACTGATGATAAGGTCTTGCATCACTTACAACAAATTTAATATGAGGGAGTAGACGTTCTTTTCTGAAAGCAGCAATAAAGAATAACTCCTTGTGTATGTGATTCAAGCAGGTAGTGAAGTCAAAAAGTTAAGGTTTATTAAATAAATTATTATTAAAAGGTATTAGAAGCCGCTTAAGAAAATTCCAGGAATTTTAACAAAAAAAATTGTTATTACTGTATTTTTACAGTAATAAAGTTTAAACATGCAAATAATAGTCAACAACCCACCGCGTATGTGTTGTAGGTAAATGTGCGCATGGTACTCAGGTAGAAATATGAGCATTTTGTGCCACTTTTGAGAAAGTGTTGCTACCAATCCTGAGACGATCTTTAATTAAATCACAAACCATTGAGAAGTTACAGAACAGTAAATTGTAATAATTATGCACTATAAAGAGATATGAACTGGCAGTACAACAATCAGGTACCTCAAATAGACTTCTTGGCAAATGCTCATGGACAGCTCCTAAGTATTTATTTTGGTCAACAAAGTCAGTTCGTTTTTAGACATCGGAGTAAAACGTTTATTCTTAAGCAAATAAACTGTTTCAAAATTAAACAAAAAAGAAATGCAACGTTTTAACAAGTATTACATGATACGAGAATGTGGAAGCAGGAGCGCAATAACTATAATACTGAAAGAGAAGGGCAGCAAGCAACGCCGCAAACGCTATACGAAAAACTGTTGGGTTAATAAATTTCAAAATGCAAGAACTTTTACTGTTCAGAGACCAACTGTTCAACAACCACGTCGGCACCCACTCCCAGCCGAAGCAGGATAGGACCAGAAAAACTTTTGCCGTGTCCTTCATTGAACTTGGAAATGTAGCAGTTTAAAAACGTCATATTTTAAGGAATAAGAGCTAGAGTTTGGAATTATTTTTTCTACAATTTTTCTTTCGCTGTGGCCAATGCATATTATAATAAAACTACAGTACAATATAACGATAGTAAATCTCAAGTAGAAAATTCTTTATACAAATATACCATATTTTAAGAAAATATATTGTTTTGTATATATCTTAACTCTTACTGAATTATACATGAATTTTCCTAAATAAATGTGAGTTTATCTGTAAAAGAAGGATGGAATAAATGAGAGTAGATTAAATTAAGAAATAATCCTAAGGTATGTATACAATATCCGGATAAATATCATAGTGTGAACCACTTACTCGTGTCTAATCAACTCTTATCTTTATTTGAGACGATTTTAGTCAGCACCGATTAGGGTTTAAAAATTCTCAAGATACGGCCACACTTAAGCTTTTGTTTATCCATTTTTGCTTAAAAAAGATAGAGCACAGCTTTCTTCCTTGTAATATACATACATACAGGTACATCAACAAACAACAAAGAAATAAAGGGGAAAAGTACCGTAATAACAATGGGGTTAGAACACGTCTTCCGAAATACACCTAAGGCAGAATAGCTTTGTTGTGAGCTCCGCTGATTTAAAGATAAGCACATAGGGCCGTAGGTCTATCAGAACTCCGCGTCGTTCACAAAGTTCTCTAATTTCGTCTAGCATATGGCCCGTAATTGGGTTACGTCTGGTGTCTCTTCCAAGATATCGCTACCGTATTTGTGAGAAGGCATAAAAACATAAAATTTCACAATAGCATATTTCATTGTATTATTTGCATAGCTAGTGCAAATATGATTTATAACAAATTTGTGTTTGCTTGTGTTTATTCTTGAAAAGTTTATGTAAGATTAAATAATTGTGCGCTGTAAGTTTTATTTTTGTTATTTGATCAAACAAAACCTCAAAATATACTCTTGCACAACTGAATGTTTTACTCTATTTGTACCGCTTTTTGTTCTCGTTGGTGCTTATCTGTGTGATCATATGTATGTACATGCATCTTTAGTTATTTGTACCCAAGTGCTTGGCGAAAAAAAGAACAGTGGACCCGTCAATTGACGGCTGTTTAATAGTCTAACCGTACCTATAGACTACTGCACTTTCTGCCATAACCGGAAAAGTTTATAATTTTTTCGGCAGTTCTTAGGAAACTATCTAATTTTAAAACAAACAATTGGGTCGATAAGAATTGTTTTTTTTTTTTTTTTAACTTGGAACTAATTATTTAATCACAAGACGAAGCTTGAAGTTTAGTGAAAAACAGTAACAAGTTTATAAATATTTTACAAAATCATTGTTGGTTTGTGCCCGGATTTTCATTTAAACTTCACCTATAAGTGACCTCTTGTTAATGACGGTGAAAATTCGTTGTATACCAAAATTGTTTGAAAGAAATCGAAATTTGTTATTGTTTTTACCTTAACTTCAAGTGTTGAGATGTAAACTACGAAAAGGGTCTTGTATTTTTTTTTTTTTTTTTTATACAACGAATTTCATGGCATTTCAGAAATTCATGGGTCAAATAGGCGTTTTCTTGAATGGACTCAGATGCTAATGTTCTTATTCTTCTATTAAGAACAGTTCGAAAATTGCATTTAAATTAGCACCAGCTACTTACGGACTTTCTGATTCTCATCTTGCTCATGGGAATTTTTGGAATAATTAATTGAGTTTGCAACATTCCTTTAAGCTTTTTCGAGCCTACCGATGAGTTGACTAGCATCAAAGAAATGTCAGCGTCATATAGACGACTGCAAAAAAACAGCATTACAGTCTATTTATAGAGCTAAAACAAAACATTTCAATTGACTCTTAAAGCAAATAAATACAGTACTAGACAAAACTGTGTAAATGATTCTAAAAATTTCTATTTTTTTTTGAAAAAGATCTAAAATACAAAAGTAATTAAAAATTTGTTTATGTTTTTAAAACAATATCTATTACTTTTATTTTTGTAAGAAATAAAAAGCAAAATAACTTAAACACACTTCAAGTATAGCAACAAAATCTATTTAATTACATGTACACATTTTTGTCGCGGTTTCAAAAACGACGAGAATTAATACTTTGTGTACCCGCCTTTGGCTTTAATGACCGCATCAACTCTAGAGGGCATACTTTCTACCAATTTCCGACACTCTTCGGGTGTTATTGATAACCAAATTTCATGGCAACGCTCCCAGAGTTGAGTCTTTAAAAGCATTTTTGTAATTATATACGCGGTGTTTAAGAATCCCCCACAAATTTTCAATCGGATTTAAGTCCGGCGATTGTGGGGGCCAGTCTAGCAATGAAATTTGGGCAGTATTAAAAAAGTCAATAGTTTTTTTGGCCTTATGTTTGGGGTCGTTATCTTGCTTTACAAAAAAGATGTCTTGATTATTTCAGTATACATATTGGCGTCCATGTTTCGGTCAATTTTGTGAAGTTTTCCTACACCATTAGCACAAAAACACCCCCAATAGAGCACTTTGCCGCCACCAAATTTCATCGTTGGCATTACATCGCGATCGGTGATAGGTACGTTTGGCTTTCTGTACAGAAATTTTGGCCCATCTGGTCCAAACAGATTAATTTTGCTTTCATCCGTCCATATAACTTTATTCCATTCATCAAAAGTCCAGTTCTTATGTTTTTTGGCAAAAGCAAATCGCAAAGCTTTATGGCGTGCAGTCAAACGTGGCTTTTTTATTCTTTTTCTCGCATAAAAACCGCACTTGTTGAGTTCTCGCAAAGCCGCGCGAGCTGAAATATTAATGTTATAGCTGAAACGTAGTTTTTCTTGTACCTCACGTGGATTTTTTGCTTCCCCTGACGCAACAAGTCTTTGTACGATGTGTCGATCTCTGTTGGTTAGAATGGAATTTCGACCATAATGGGCTGCTGGAAACGTTAAATCGGACTTTTTCGCAATATTTCCAACAGTTTTAAAGGAAATATTAAATTTGTCAGCAATTTTTCTATAAGAATGTCCTTTTTTCAGGTCCTCGATAACAGATCTCTTAACCTCAGCGCTTACCTTCCTCATCTTTATTTCTCTGTAGACAATTATTTAAAATACAATTTCATCTAGTTTCTTATGCTTAAAATATTTCATTTTACCTTTTTCACTTCAAGACCTAAATTAAATTTGAAATTTTTAGACTTTTTTAATATTTTTCACTAACTGCGCCAAAATTGTGTAAATCGACTTTTTGTGTGTTGCCCACGCGTTCTCAAAGTACCGTTATTTTTTATTATCAGTTTTGGGCTTACCATACTTAACTAATTTTGGGCAAAACAATTTCTAAAACGAGCTGCCGAGCTGAGAAAAATTAAAAAATAATATTTTTAAAATTTATTTTCACATTTTTGTCTAGTACTGTAAGTTCGTTTTTAAAATTATATTCGAAAAATAGTTAGTCTTTAGTTAGTTTTTAATTTAAATACTAAAAAAGTCACTAATTCTGGATATTTATCATTATAAAGGGTGCTTTTTTCGATGTATAAAACCTTAAATTGCAATAAAACAACGATGGATTATTCGATTGACATGAATTTTATTTATCCGAAAGATAGTCTTGTGGCATTACATTTTAAATGTGATTTGTGGCATATGACCGCCACGGCTGGCGCCGATGTATTCCAATCTGGACCAATTTTCGATGAATTTTTGCAAAATTTGTGTACGTATATCGCCAATGACATGGCGAATGTCGTCTTCCAAATGGTCAAGCGTTAGTGGCTTATCCGCATAGACCAATAACTTTACATAGCCCCACAGAATGTAGTCTAGCGGTGGTCAATCACAAGATCTTGGAGACTAATTCACAGGTCTTAAACGTGAAATTAGGCGGTCACCAAACGTGTCTTTCAATAAATTGATTATGGCACGAGCTGTATGCCATGTTGCGCTGTCTTGTTGAATTCACATCTCCTGGACATCATGGTTATTCAATTCAGGAATGCAAAAGTTAGTAATCATGGCTCTATACCATCATCATCATTGACTGTAACGTTCTGGCCATCATCGTTTTTGAAGAAGTACGGACCAATGATTCCACCAGCCCATAAAGTCAGTTTTGCTGGATGTGACGGTGTTTCGACATACACTTGAGGATTAGCTTCACTCCAAATGCGGCAGTTTTGTTTGTTGACGTAGCCATTGTGCGCTTCATCGCTAAACAAAATTCGCTTATGAAAATCGAGAACAACGGCAATTTCGTTTTGCACTAAAATTGCACTATTTGCAAGCATTGTGCAGGCATGAGTCTATTTATGATGAATTGCCAAACCAAACTGAGAATAACTCACTCGACAGCTGTTAAATCGGTCGCCATCTTCAACAGTAATGCCAACTTAAACTTCTATACATCGAAAAAAACAATCTTTGGAAATTAAATTAAGGCGTTCATGCCTTTAAAATTGGGTAAATCATAGCTATCATGATATGCGGGTTTTAATATCCAAGCAGCCTCTTGAAAAAGATAAATTTTATGACAGTTGCAAATATTTATGTCAAAAAATAGACCAACTCAGTTTAACTTCTCCTTCACTATTTATTTATCGCTAATGCTTCTTATTCTATCTATTCACATATATGTTATTGCTTATACTGTACAACGATTAATTTTAATAAAATTTTATATGAAAATGTAACAAAATACATACCCGTTTTGACGGGCAGTTTAAATCTTTTTTTTTTTTTTTTGAATTTCCTGACCCAAACCCAAAAACCTACTTTTAAAACTGTTAGTTAAGTTAAACACTAACACCGGTAGTCATAAAAAATAAAACATTGTTAAAACACATTTTACATAAAATTTTTCATATAAAATTTGTTTTAGAATGTATTTGAGCAGCGTTTAATTTTTTCAGAATACCGGTGTTAAGGTTTAACAAATTAATCATCATAAAAAGATACTATCATCGGCTAAAGAACAATACACTTTTATTATGGAGCTGAATACTTTTAGAGTATTAAAATTTAAGTGATCAAATAATAGGAAATAGCTGACCTTGTACTTGTTTTAGGTAAACCCGCATATACAGCTCAGGTAGATGTGGGAATCACTTGCGTCCTTTTTTTCAGTGCTGTTCTGAGCTATAGTGAAGAGAGTCATAATTCAATCGATTAACTGTAATAAAAACACAGTGTGGTAAATTACATTAATAATTATAAAGGAAATAAGCTGACAGTATATCAAACAGGTACGGTAGTGCCTAAGGATTTATTTTAGTCAACAAATTCAATTCGATTTTATATTTTGAAGTAGATAGTTTTTTAAAAAGCTAAGTAAGTAGAGGCGTTGCAAGTTGTGCCATCCCACAAAAATATTTTCCAGTATTCTTTTGCCATGTGGAAACTGTGTACTTTTTTGAAATGCCCGCACCAAAAAATGTTTTCAAATATTTTTGTCACTTCTACACAAAATTTTAAAAGCGAATGTGCCGTCAAAAGCGCGTGTTATTAAATTAGCGCTCTCGACCATTTACTTCTATTAAAAAAAAGAGTGCTTATGAAAATTTCCCAACTATCCACGAAAAATACTCTCAAGAAAATAGTTGCTCTACACATTTTTTTTTTTTTTTTTTTTACAACTTTAGATAATACATTAATGTATGTTCTAAAAGGAAATGTAGCTATAGCAAAGAAGCCTTAAGCTAACTTATAATTAAACTAATTTTATAGTGTGATTATAATTAAATGTCATTATACAAATTAGTAGCTCTTAAATATTGTGTTATGGTCTTAATTGAGGAGAAGGACGGAGAGATCAACAAGGACATAGGATTGGTTTCTGCAAAAATTTGTTTTCTATGGTTCACATATTTAGTGCACTCTACAAGCAGGTGATGAATATTTATCTCAGTACTATTATCACATTCGCATATTGGAGGATTTTCATTTGCTATAATATGACTATGCGTAATTTTTGTATGTCCCAATCTTAGCCTCAGAAACTTAATCAAGTCTCTACGGCTAATTTTATAAGCATCACTGTTCCATGAAAAAATATTGGTTCTGTTTAAATTCATTGTTTTATACCAGTTGCTTGTCTTATCCCAATTATTTAAATTATTATCATAATTTTCTATATTAATTGCCTTTCTTATGTCTGAGAAATTTAAATTATTTGTCATAACTAAGGGTGATTTGTCTGCGATCCTAGCTGAGGAATCCGCATATTCATTCCCTTCTATAAGAGAGTGTCCTGGTATCCAAATTAAAATAATGTTAGGAAAATTAACTAATAATGTTTCCCTGATACTTGATGCATAATAGTTATTGTTAGAAATATTTTTAATGGCATAAATTGCAGAAAGGGAGTCAGTACATATAGCAAATTTACCTTTCCCTTGACAGTATTTAATGGCAAGTTCTATTGCTATTATTTCTGCGGAAAATACTGAGCTAAAGTCAGGTAGTAGAGATGTTTTAATGACTGTATCGGTAGTGGTTACAGCTAACGATACTATGCCATTACATTTAGAACCATCCGTATAGATAAACATTCTTTGGCTATATTTATTTTTTATTTCATGGAATAGCAACAAGTATTGGGAAGTTGAAGTATATTCCTTCTTATAACTAGACAATGATAAATCTACAGCATCATCACTTAACAGCCAGGGAGGAATCGCATATGCAGGTGGTTTCTGTATTTTTCCGACAAGGTTGAACTCTTGACCTATTTGTATTGCCCTAGATAAAGAAGAATTTACTCTCTTATTTCTCTTTATTTTCGAGAAGTTGCTTATAATTTTCGCTAAAGGAGTTTCGTGACTATATATTATCGATTTTGTAAGCTTTTTCTTCTCTGCTTCGTATAAAAGCTCCAGTGTTAGGCAATTCGATTCAATATACATGTTACTTATCGGCGTTGTCCTCAGTGCACCAAAAACAGTACGAATTGCTGCATTTATCACTACTTTAACTCTATTTAGATATGTTTTTGACGAATTCCCGTATAGGAATAACCCATATCTTATTTTAGATAATAACAATGATTTTATTACACTAATAAGTGTGGTTGTACATGAATTGAATTTTAGGCTAGCAAGACATTTAATTAATTTAATACGGTTAGATAGGGAACTGATTAGGGTATCTATATGTGTATTCCACTTTAAAGTACTATTAAAGGTTACTCCAAGTAATTTTAGTTCATTCGCTTCAGATAATTGTATATTACCCGCTGACATTGAACAAGTGCAGCTATGTTTTCTGCATATATGCATATACTTACACTTTGTCCGTGACAATACAGCACCTGACTCCTCGCCCCATTCCTGTATGTCACTAATTATATTGTCTATCCTAATATCAGGATTTTTTGATTTGCTAGATTTTATTATTAAGTTATAATCATCAGCATACGCGCAAAAGCTTATCTTTTTGTGTAAAGACAGTATATTACTCAACTTATTGTATGCTATAAGAAAGAGTACCACGGAAATTGGCGATCCTTGGGGTATTCCATTATATAAATCAAACGTTTTGGAGTACGTTTTCCCTATTTTTACTACAAATTTCCTATTAGTGAGAAAGTTTATAATGTAGTTAATGATATTGGGTCCTAAATTCCAAGCGATTAGTTGTTCAACTACTGTGTGAATCCCTATTTTATCATATGCTTTCTCAAAATCTAGGGAAACTATAGTAACATGACTCCTACTGGCTATACTGCTCGCTGCTAAATGTTCAATATATAAAAGAGCATCTGCCGTTGATTTGTTCTTTTTAAATCCTAGTTGGTTATTATTGAGTAACTTGCTGGTTGAAATGAACCACCAAAGTCTGTTGGCAATGATTTTGTCTAACACTTTTGCAATACATGAGTTCAAGGAAATTGGTCTATATGACTGGATTTTGGTTTTATTGCTGTTCTGTTTTAAAATGGGAATTATTACACTATTTTTATATTGTTGTGGGATATTATTTTGCAGTATATTGTTAAATAAGTTAAGGATTCTGTCTTTAATAATTTTGGGAGAATTTTTTATCATAGTGTACGGTATATTATCCAGTCCTGGTGCCTTCCCCTTTAGTTTTTGTAAGGTTGAAAGAAATTCTAAATTTGTAATACTTTTTTCTATAAATTTTGCTTTCTGATTTGGTCTAATGTTGATTAGATTTTGCCTAAAAGATGATTTTGTATCTTGAAATTTTTTTGGAAAGTATAGGTCGGAAGAGTTTTCGGACCAATACTTGGCAAATTCATTAGCCATACTGAATTCTTCAGTTAAGTTTTCATGCGGGGGCTCATTACTTTGAATACAATGTATATTATGCGAATTATTATAACCACAAAAAGTTCTAATGTTATTCCAAATTTTCTTAGGTGGTGAACTTGGGTTGATTTCCGAAGTAAAATCATGAAGGCATTGGCGTTTGGAACTTTTTATTTCTTTTTTGAGAAGTGCATTGGCCTTCTTATATTTAACCATATTTTCAGTATTTATATTTCTCCTAAATATATACCATAACTTACATTTCTCTTTTCTGAGATTTTCAATGTGTTGGCTCCACCAAGGAACTCGACTACTTTTAATGATTGTATTTGATTTTGGTATTGATTCATTTGCTGCTTGTATTATTATTTTCTTTAAGTTGGCCGCTTCCCTATTTACATCGACATTTGGTTGTCTATTTTTTCCATATGATATACACTTGGATCTGAAGAGTTCCCAGTTAGAATTGCACATTTTAAAATGAGGCCTACATGATTGTCTATTTAAACCACTATTTTCAAATAGTCTCAAAATTATCGGGAAGTGATCACTACCGCTTAGATCTGGTTCGACTGACCAGTTAGCATGCATACTAATCTGTGGAGAGCAGAAAGATAGATCTATGTGTGTTAATGAGTTTTGAGTTGAGAAATGAGTGGGAGTTTTATCATTTAGAAGTATAAAATTCGAGTTTAGAATGAAACTTGCAATGATATTACCCCTTCTGTTATTTACACTGGATCCCCACGTGCTATGCCACCCATTTAAATCACCTGTGACTAAGGTTGGGACCGCATAGCCTCCAAATACATTTTGAATATTTTCATAGTTACAGTTTACAGACGGTGAAATATATGCCGAAATAATATTGAATTTAATTTTTGAATGTATTTCCATGCATATTGCTTCAAAATCATTATTAATCATTACCTGCTTATGTTCAATTGAGTTGTGAATCAAAATAGATACTCCACCATATGAGTTGGAATTATTGTAATTGTATATACAAAAATTATTAGGTATGGGAATTGTTTTGTTGTTAGTAATATGTGATTCTTGGATAGATACTATTTTTATGTTGTAATTTTTAATAAGCACTTGTAGCTCATTGTAGTTATTAATATAGCCCCTTATATTCCATTGTAAAATATTGAGTGGTGACATTAATATAAAATAAGTAAGGGTTTAAGATATACAATCAGCAAATTAAGTATAAGCTACATACAACTGTTGTTCCTAACAACTTAACTTACACTATGGTATGGGTAGTGGTACCCCACTAAGGACAACCCCCACAAGGATCAAAACGCAAAAAACCCACGTAACGATTCCTACAGGCGTCTCCCCCCGGAAGGCGCCACCACCCAGACCGCGTGCTTCATTGAAACTTATAATTTACTCCTCATTATCTAAAGACATTGACTCAGATGTTTCATTATCTTCTATGCTGTTTCTAGTTCTTACTTGTTTCTTTTTGCTTCTCTTGGTAATCTTTTCATTTTTCCTCTTCATTACTTGAATACTTCTGTTTGAGGTATTTCTGGGAAGTATATTGATTGTTTTAGTTGTAAGAGAAGGTTGATTTATTATGTTTTTTGAAGAAGTTGGTGTTTCCATTTCGTGGTTCTTTATAATTTCTCTAATTTCATTGGTGACAGGTTTATTTTTATTTTCAACTGGGACTACATTGAATGTTGGTATTCTTGTAATCGATGAATACGTTGCTTGATCCGTTTGGTGACGTTGTTTATAAGCTTCTACAGCTTTCTTCCTTTCCATCTTTTCTAAAGATACTATTGATTGTATTTCTTTTTCTCTTACAAAGATTGGACACGCTTTATCGAGGGCGCTGTGTTTATTATTTTCGATTTTATTCATAGTACAATTACTACATATCCTCGGGTTTTTGCATATATCATCATCATTTTCATTATGGGCATCAAGTGCACAGTGGGGGCAAATTTTTTTGTTAACGCATGTCGTAGTTGGGTGTCCATAACGAAAGCAATTACGGTATCTCATGGGAAATAAGGACGGATTTTTACTCTTTCATACCCAATAAATAAGTCCTCAGGTATTTCAAGTGATGCAATTGTTACGGTAATTAGACCAGTTTCTTTCATTTCGTTATTAACTTTTTTAAGAATTTTTTTAACCTCAGTTACTTCTTGATTTTTTAATTCCTGTAAAATTTCATCTTCATCTATTCCCCTTAAGTCGTTTGAATATATAACACCTTTTGAATAGTTAAGATATGAATGCTCCGTAACTTCTACTTGAATCTCTGGTGAGAAAGAAGTTAGAGTTATTAGTTTTGTTGCTTGCACCTTATTTTTCGTTTTGATAAGAATATTTCCGTTCCGAATTTTTTTACATATTTCAACTTCGCTTCCGCAGATACAATCAATTACTTTCTTAATAAGAAACGGGGAGTCATTTGTGAGCGTATCCTTGCTATCGATTCTCGTTACTAATAAATACTTAGGACCATTTGAATGAATTTTTAACATTTTTTTCCTGTCCATAGTGAATGTTGGTTGATTATTCATAATCAACCAATCCGGAGGATCCGGCATCTTGCTGAACTACTTATTCCGATATGATTTTTTATCTTTTTTTTTAAATCACTAATTGGGCAATATACGGAAGATATGTATATTTGTAGATTTAGGAGTTTTTGAGGTATGAACGAGGAACTTTCCACTGATAAATTATTTTTGAGTTTATTTTATTTTATAAAGTTTATTAAATTTATTTCCAAAAAATAATTTTCCTTTTGACAAAAAAGGCACAACCGCTCTCTACAAAATTTGTACTGAGAATCCTCTACACATTTTGTTTGGAGTGATTTTACGACTTTATTGTTACTTTGTGATATCCGATTAATATGAAATTTTTTTTGTGTAGGAGAATAGGCTGTAATATATATTTCATAACGCTATAAAGCACAAAATAGGACCAAAATCTGGTTCATCAACCGATTTTCTTGAATTTTCAAAGGATAGGGACAAATCGCATAGTAATAGCTAATCAAGCGATTTTCTTCAAATCTGGCATGAAGATTTATTGTAACATCTGAAAAGAACCAACTAGCATATATTTTTTTCGAAAGTTTCAACAGTCGGGGCATACGACAGCACAAAACACGTAAAAGCCCCCCTTATCCATGTATTTGTTATTAATTATTCGATGTTATTTTCTACTCCCGAAGAAACGAAACTCTAAAAAATTTAACATTAAGGGTGTAATACTTTGAAAAGTTTTACCTCAGAAGGGGCTAAAAATTGCATAATTGTTTACACTATATCTCCAGACATGATGACGCTAGCACAGTAGTTCCAAACGATAAAGGAAAACTGTCTGATGCTTTTAAGAAAGTTTTGAATTTTAAGCAGTTAAAACAGGTAAAAGCAGAATTTTGTGCCTTTATTTAATCACATTTAGTTATAAAAGATATGGGAATAGCAATAAGTTATAAAGTGAAGTTCATTTCGCCTAAGAATATCTGAGTGAGATTGAGACCTCTTTTTCAAGTTTGGACATGTAAGAAGCACAAAAGGCAAAATTGCTAATTTCCAAACTTACTGCAAGTAGCACAAAAATTTAAAGATAGCATGAATGCTTACTCAAGACAAGCTGTCAGGTGATGGGTCCTTTTTTGAAACTTACAACTTTATTAGGATATAAAAAGGATAAAAGTGAAACTATCACTGTTCGTGATAAAATCCCAAGATACTGAATTATAACCAAATTTTCCATAGATAGTAAAGAATTTCATATATATAGTAAAGCTTTCACTCAAACAAATATTGTTAGCACAGAAAAAGAGACTTCTGGAACTCGGCAATAAAATACGAAAAGCTGCTTTCCAAGTAAACTTAAGGAACATTTTCTTTCATATTGTATCAAGAACAGGTAGTTGGATTAAACAATCAATATTTATCAAATCACTAACGAAAACAGAGTGATTAACAACCGATTGTGAGTAATCATACAATTGGCCTAAAAGTCAATTTTTTTGTATTATTAAATTAAGTGATATGTGAACAAAAGGCCACACCCACCTGCGCATTTGTTGGAAGTACACACGTTCATAATGCACAGGTAGAAAGATGAATAATTTGTGAACCTTTTTGTTGATGATCTTGTCATCGATTTCGAAAAGGGGCGTAATTGCAACGGAAGCCACGCAGGCAAATCATAGGATGTGAAATGTTACATTATATATACATCAATTAATCTAAAATTAAAAAACTGGCGGTACATTAATCAGGTATGCAAATTGTCCTTCTTACCAAATTCTCACGGGCAGCTCTTAAGACTATATTCTGGACAGCAAAGTCAGTTCGGTTTTAGATTTCAAAGTAGAAGGTTTATTCTTAAAAACAATTGCACTTAACTGTCATTTAAATCGTCAAAAATGCACCGATCTAACAAGTATTCTATGATAAGGGTTTGCGGAGCTAGAAAGGCAATAACTATAATACTGAGGGAGAAGAGCAGCAAGCAACATTCCAATCGCTATACTAAAAACTATTGGGTCAACAAATATAAAACAGCAAGAACTTATACTGTTCAGAGGCCAACTGTTCAACAACCGCGTCGACACCCACTCCCAGCAGAAGCAGGATAACTACAATTATATAAATTGTTTTTACTTTAAAACAGCAACACTATTAGAAATTTTACGCTTCAGAACTTTATAAAGTTCGCTTTAAATAAATTCATTACACGCTGCAATAACTACGTATTATAACAAGTCTTTAGTAGAATATAGTAAATATAGTTCAGTATTTTAGTATTTTGTATATAATAATTTTTATGACGTACATATCTTTATATACAAATGCATTTTACTTATACACATATAAATATATTTTTTTAATAAATGTCAAAACAAAAATTGAATAAAAAGGAAACATTTAATTTTAAAAAATCGCCTGAGTTCACCTGCCTCTGCAGTTCGATCTCCAGAGAAATAAGAATATAGTCCTACGATATGGTGCCATTTTCAGAGCAAATAGCATAGAGTATACTAGCAAGTCGTGCTATACCGATGCTCATTTTTAATTCGAGCCTCACTTTAGTTAGTTTCTTCAGCGATTCATATGCTGATCATATTTTCTGGCTTTTATTGGCTAAATCAATTATTTTATTGCTACCAAAGTGTTATTTTATTGCTATCATTTGTGACAAATTGTGCACTTCGATCAAAAAGATGTTTTGTGCAATCCTTATACCCTATATACCGAGACTTAGGCTATTAGTAAACCGGTTACTTTCGTCAGTTTAATGTAATCGAGGTCTTTGGTATCCAACAACTCAAAGGAGCTGGTTGATGTCAGGCGTCATTATATGTCGTTCTTCAAAAAAAAAAAAAAATAAATAAATAAAACAAATGGTACGAAGAAGTGATGAAGATTAATGTAAAATAAAGAAGTTAATGAATATCTAATAGCATTTAATTGTGAATGCATAAGTAAAAGAAAATAGTTACAAATATTTTCAGTTCTTAAATAAATTTTAATGAATTTATCTGAAGAAATTTTTCGAAAGAAATGGAACATCGAAATTAAATTGCAGATTATAAATTTTTCGTTCCGCATAACCGTAAGCAAAAACCTTTTAATATCGAAAATTATTGTTGCAAATTGAGAATTGCATTTGTTATGAGTCATTTACAATTTAGCATATTTATGCGATAGTAGTATGTTAGCTTAACATTTGGATGCCGTCGTCAGCATTTGGATGAGCTAGAGGTCTCTCGGCTTTATCTTCATACAAAAAATCGATAATTTGCAATATAGTTCGATTCGTTTGAAAAAATGTCTTTAAGAAAATGTTAAAAACGAGTTTATTTTATTACTTATACTTATTAAAGTTTTTTTCGGATCTCCCGTAGCATTTAGATGGGAAAGACAATGTCTGAAAGTTTCAATACACTCACACTTTTTTACTAACTCACTCACAATTTTCTAACTTTCAACTCAGCTTTCTGAGTCAACTCAACTTTACTGATAGTAAAGTGACAAGGTAGTAAACACGGTTGCCTACTCCACGACACATAAATATTTTCACGATTGCAGAAGAATAAAAATTGTGAATATTAAATTATTTTGTACATTAGAAAATATTTAAAACATTTTTACAGAAAATGTAAATAAAGAACACAAACGAAGTATATTTATAGTGATAATTATTAAATTAATTAACAAAAGTTTAGCAATAAACATTATTTTCGAATGTTGGCTTATAAATTTATGTTTGTAGTAGTCTTGGCAACTCTATTTCAGTAGTAAAAAAAACTATAATACTTGCAACTCTTCGCTTTGACGACATTTTTAAAATGAACTTTCACATTCCTTTGAAATTGAGCAAGAAATTTTCATGAAAGTCACAGATTTCATTGAAATTTTTATTCATAATACGTATACAAAAAGTACCTTCCCGTCTGAACGCAGTGTGAAGTGACCTCGTTATCTTTTTGTCTCTTTTTCTCTCTATGTCTTTCTATAATTTGTTTTCCCCAAGAACAACTGATGATAAGGTCTTGCATCACTTACAACAAATTTAATATGAGGGAGTAGACGTTCTTTTCTGAAAGCAGCAATAAAGAATAACTCCTTGTGTATGTGATTCAAGCAGGTAGTGAAGTCAAAAAGTTAAGGTTTATTAAATAAATTATTATTAAAAGGTATTAGAAGCCGCTTAAGAAAATTCCAGGAATTTTAACAAAAAAAAATTGTTATTACTGTATTTTTACAGTAATAAAGTTTAAACATGCAAATAATAGTCAACAACCCACCGCGTATGTGTTGTAGGTAAATGTGCGCATGCTACTCAGGTAGAAATATAAGCATTTTGTGCCACTTTTGAGAAAGTGTTGCTACCAATCCTGAGACGATCGTTAATTAAATCACAAACCATTGAGAAGTTGCAGACTAGTAAATTGTAATAATTATGCACTATAAAGAGATATGAACTGGCAGTACAACAATCAGGTACCTCAAATAGACTTCTTGGCAAATGCTCATGGACAGCTCCTAAGTATTTATTTTGGTCAACAAAGTCAGTTCGTTTTTAGACATCGGAGTAAAACGTTTATTCTTAAGCAAATAAACTGTTTCAAAATTAAACTATTATCATAATCGTCAAGAAATGCAACGTTTTAACAAGTATTACATGATACGAGAATGTGGAAGCAGGAGCGCAATAACTATAATACTGAAAGAGAAGGGCAGCAAGCAACGCCGCAAACGCTATACGAAAAACTGTTGGGTTAATAAATTTCAAAATGCAAGAACTTTTACTGTTCAGAGACCAACTGTTCAACAACCACGTCGGCACCCACTCCCAGCCGAAGCAGGATAGGACCAGAAAAACTTTTGCCGTGTCCTTCATTGAACTTGGAAATGTAGCAGTTTAAAAACGTCATATTTTAAGGAATAAGAGCTAGAGTTTGGAATTATTTCTTCTACAATTTTTCTTTCGCTGTGGCCAATGCATATTATAATAAAACTACAGTACAATATAACGATAGCAAATCTTAAGTACAAAATTCTTTACACAAATATACCATATTTTGACTTTTTGTATATGTATATCTTAACTCTAACTGAATTATACATGAATTTTCCTAAATAAATGTGAGTTTATCTGTAAAAAAGAATTGAATAAAAGAGGGAAGATTAAATTATGAAATGGTCGTAAGGTATGTATACAATATCAGGACAAATGTCATAGTGTAAACCACTTACTTGTGCTTAGGCGACTCTCATCTTTATTTTAGCACTTAAGGTTTTATTTGAGCCTTGCCTAAAAAAGCGAGACCGCAACGTTCCTTCTTGCGGTTGTTTTCGTATGAATATCAAAAATTTCATATAAGTATGTACTTACATGCAGTTACATCAACGATCACCAAAGAGAAAAAATGGAAAAGGAACGTAATAATATCAAGGTAAGATTGGTTGGAGGGGTTTGTTTGCCCACGTCTTGCGACACACACCTACAGAACAGCCTTGTTGTGAGCTCCTCTGACTTAAACATAAAAATTTAGGGGCGCAGGTCTGTAATAACTGCGCATCATTCACAAAGTTCCCTAATTTCTTCCAGTATATGCCCCGTAAGTGGGCTACGCCTGCTAAGATGTCTTTTCGAAGATATCGGGGCCGTATTTGTGAGAAAGCGGAGCACTGGCATAAATAGTGCTTAAAATCATTAATTTCCACAACAGCATATTTCATTGTATTATTTGCACAGCTAGTTCAAATACAATTTATAACAAATTTTTGTTTGCTTGCTTTTATTCTTGAAAAGTTTCTGTAAGATTAAAGAGTTGTGCGCTGTAACTTTTATTATTTTTTTTTTTTTCTTTGATCAAACATAATCTCAAAATATACTCTTGTGAAATTTAGTGTTTTACTTTATTTTTACCAATTTTTTGTTCTCGTTGGTGCTCGGCAATGTGTCCACTGCTTGGTCAAAAAATGAACAGCGGACCCGTCATTTGGCGGCTGGTATTTGACCGTACCTTTCGACTTTTCCCCTTTTGCCATAACCACAAAAATTTACATTTTTTTCGAGAGTTCTTTTGAAATTATCTTATTTTAAAACAAGTAGTTGGGTCGATAAGAACTGTTTCTTTTTTTGTAAAAATTTGGAATTAATTATTCAATCACAACCCAAGGCCACCAATTTAATAAAAAAAAAACAATAACGAATTTGAAAATATTGCCCAAAATTGATATTGGGTTGCTTCACCGCTGAACGACTTATTGTTTGCGACAAAACAACCAAAACGATTTAAAATATACTTAATTATTTACTGTTTTTCCTTTAACTTCAAGTGTTGCAATGTAAACTTCAGAATAAGGGCCTATTTTTTTTTTAATACGATAATAAAGCATACGTGTGAGTATGTATTTAAGTACCGCACTAAAAGCTAAACAAATCTGCAATTCTATTTCGATGTTCCGTTTTTTTTTTTAGAAAATTACTAAAAAAAGTTTTTCAGATATTATTTTGTTCTGGAGCATTTCTGGACGTACAGCAAGCATTTGACATAGTCTGGTATACGGGACTATTTTATAAGCTTCTTCGTAGGCGTTTCTATCTTCTTCCTATGGCTTTCTATCACATTTAAAAATTGTATGTTATAGAAAGATACTATTATTTTAGAGTAAATAACGAATTTTCGGAAATCTATGATGTAAGACATAATGTCCCGCAAGGAAGTGTGCTAAGTCCAATATTGTATACTATTTTCATCTCAGATATGCCTGTCCATTATAATAATATTTCAGTAGCAACTTGTGCTCACGATAATGCAATATTAAGCGCAAGCTTCGATCCTGATGACACAACTCTTCAAGTAGCACTTACCGAAATAGGAAACTGGCTTACCTGTCGTTTAGATGTTAAAAAAATTTAAAAAAAAATTTTTGTATTAAATGAAAGTAGTATGGAAGAAACATTTTGTTCGCTTATCAAAATAAAGCAATTTTAACTAACGGCAGCAAAAAACAACTTGCATATCGATTCCCAAGAGGCAAAATTCTGTAACTTTGTGAAAAGCAATTGCTAATTATATATCCCTGGATTTATTCTCAACAAATCGCACAAATCTTTTGAACTAATGCATTGTAAAGGGTTATCCGTTTCGTGCTTTCAACAGTGTAGGACTGAAATTCGACATCTGTCAAACTAAGTTGTTAAACCAAATTGTTTCTTCTCAGTTGAAACTCCCACATTGACCATTTTCGCTTAACTATCACACAGCATATAAAAATTATCAAAACCTATTACAAAAATTGTGATTTTGACACAGCCACATATCGTGCATTAAGAGGAGATTATCAGTTACATAATCGTCCAACTACGCAAGCAATTGGCAAAATTGTGCCGAAATTTGAAGAGACTGGAGCGGTTACAAATATTATAAGGTCTGTGCATCATCGTTTTGCTTGTTTCTCTGAAAATATCGCTGTTGTAAGTTAAAGTGTTGTCGAAGACCCGAATGTGTTGATTCCTCATCGTTCTCAGGAATTAGAACTGTCTTGCGGCACATTATGGCCTATTTGGCATTTAGATCTACACTTACATCCATATAAAGTCCAGCTCACACAACGGGGAATGGGTGCTTGAAAAACAAGCGGAGGACCGAAAAACAAGCGGAGGATTTTTCAAACAAAATTTTCTTCAGCTACGAATCACATTTCTCAGTCGGCGGGTACGTTAACAAACAAAATTGTTGTTTTGGGTTTCCTTGATAGCAACTGGTCACCATTACACTTTTTTTTGGGGCTTTGCGAAAGAGCATGTTTATGCAGATAAACCTTGAACCCTTGAGCACTTAAAAACCAGCCTTCGTCAAGTTATGGTTGAGCTACTGACCAATTTGTGTCAAAAAGTGGTCAAAAACTACCTAAGAAAAAATCAATGCTTCCAACACTTTGCGTGGTGGTCATTTAAGTTATGTAGTGTTGCACACATAACGTCAACGTTCAAACTTTATAATAAAAAAGAAATATCATGAATCAAATTTTTTATATGTGTTTTATTTACGTTTACTTTAGAAACCGCAATATGGATAACCCGCTAACTACTTTAGAACTTTTAGCGCTATAATACTGAAAGCGCTTGAACGAAGTTTTATTATTAAAAAAATATTAGGTCAAAGTTGGGGAAAAGTTTTCACTTCAACTTAGAATTGCACAAACCAAGGATGTTGATTGGCTTATCTTTAAAACCTTTTTCCACCCCCACATCAATACATACATATGTATATACATATGTATATGGTATTATTAGTATACACTCAAATGGTTTGTACCAAAAAATCAATGAAAAACAAAACATTCGAACCAGTTCTTAATATTTCAATTGAAGGAATCCTTTTCTAGTTTTAAGGTCTGTATAACATACATATAAAAAAATTTCTTGACTTCTGTGCCCTTGAATATTCCATTATGAAACTTTTTAGAAAAAATTATTAGATTTTTTTTTATTTTGCAAAAAAAAATATCAAATATTTTTTAATATTCTGTGATAGAACAATTTGGAAACTCTATTTCTGTTAAGACCACGTTTGTGTTCTCTCTTTTTTTTAGTTAAATTTATTTAAGAGCTTCTATTTGTTAGCGGTGCGTGAAAAAAGTTATAGGAAATAAAATTAAAAAAAAAAGTCAGAAGTGAGCTTGAATTTGGTTTTTGTGGAATGGAAAAATTGTTTCAAAAATTGCAGTTATAATATTTGTATAAAAACATTATTTTTGCTTAGGAGACAGTAAAATTTTCAGTATGTTTAGCAATGCTTCCACACGTGACAAAACATGCTGCTAATAAATAAAGTATTTTTTTAATGTTAGAGCCAGGAAACATGTGTACTTGTGTTGATTTATTATAATACTTACCGCCTTGTTCTGCGTATGCAATTTTTGTAAAAAATACTAGACTGCCAAACATCAAAACACTTTTATTGATCAAACAGTCCCTTGCTGTTTTATATATTCCTTTATATTTATATTTCCAATCAAAAGAAGATACTCTACACATTATAAGAATATGTCCAACATACAGAGAATTTAGGTTAAAGTACTTTAAAATAAAAAAATTTACCTGGATATGAATGAGATTCTAAATATTTTAAATGGATATGGGTACAGCTTTTCTACTTTATATACATACTTACATTAATAATAAATGAATTTGAACAGAACCTCTGATGCGTATTTATACATATGTATGTATGTATTATAAATATGTATAAATAATTTAAACAAATTCAAATATCGTACAGTAAACACACTTTTTCTTATTAATCACCTATACATATGCCAATCTGGTACACAACTTTAATGTTATGCCATATAAAGATTAATACAATGTTGCAAATATCTAATAAATAAATAAATAAAACTATATTTCCATTCAGTTGCGACCATAAATTTTGTATTCACGAAAAAAAAAAAATTAATTAATTTACCTACACAACAATTCAAATATGAATATGTAAATTTCATACAAGTTTTCAGCATCTATTGGTTTCTTTTACTTGTACAAAATTTTATTATTCGTATCAAAACTACTAAAATTTGTTTTGAATTTTTTCAAACCCTGAAGAATTATTTAGTTCTTTTTTAGGTCACAACAGTCCATTGATTTTTATTTTTAATTTTTCTGTGAATTATTATGCTCCTCTCATATTGTCACGTTTTTACTTAATATTTTAGTTTTCTCTGAACGCATTTCGGTTTAATTTTATCTCACCTTCTACCTCATTCAACAATCGATGTGCATTGTAGTCACGTACACACTTTTTAGCAAAGAAGTGTTGCAACTGAGTTTTTGTCAACGAATGTCATGGTAAATTAAAATTTCTTTTTTAATTTTTTTCTCATTTTTTGGCTCCCGCCTTCTTTTTTTTATATTTTAGTTTATGTAGTTTTATGGAAGATCGTGCTGAGATTTCATAAACATTCACAGAAACCATTAAGAAATACAATTGAAATTGCGAATGATTTTCATTTGATTTTTTTTAACATTAGCGGAACTCACCCTTCGTTGCAAATTACCCTTGCAGACCTTGCAGATATTGCAACCGTAGCATATGTGCCATAGTCTGCAACACTACAAAAACAAAATGTATGAAAACGAGGTTTGCAACACTTAAGCAAATATGCATAACCAAAAACCATTGCAGATCCGTATTTGCAAATGTTGCTAAATGCTAAAACAGCTGCTTATTTTTCTACATTTCGACACGTAAACTCCTGCGCTCAAAAATATGTACGACGGCAAGGCCGCCACAAAACATGCCTGGGATGGAATTAAATTAATGCTAACGTTGCTCAAAGAAGCATTTACAAAATAGTAAAAAGTGAATATTATACCTATTATTATGCATCATATTTATTAAATTTTATAAAATAAGCAAAAAATCGGGCGGTTGCTTCACGTGCAAATTTTTATCGACGGCGTTGCTTTTCAAATATTGGCTGCGGCTTAGCTTATCTCATGCGGCAAACTCGCTTTATTAAATTTTGTAAACAAATAAATAAAACAGGGAAGGAAATGAAGAAAGTAAAATTAAAATTAAGGCAATTAAACAAAAAGTCAACAATAAAAGACGGCCAACGAAAAGATGAATAATAAAATTTTTGCAATTTTTTTCTAAATTTCCTTCTCAATTTGCAAAACAAAAATATTTATATTTTCCGTTACTCTAAAATCAGCTGATATAATTATTTTGCTAAACACTTGAAAAAGACACTCACGCTTTGTAGCAAAAAATCATGCTATATCTGCTAAAATTGCAGATGTGCAACCAAGGGTGATTTCCGCTATTATTTGGGGTAATCTGTACAAAAATATTCAATTCAGCTTGAATACATTTTTCAGCAAATAAAAGAAGTGATGTAAACCACTGCGTATGAGTGACGTGTAGTACTACAGGTGTTACACATACGCACAATATATGTATGTGAAAACGTATGAAACTCCGTAGCAAGCTAGGGAAAGTGTGAAATGTGGATATTTATAAACACGCCTTTTGAATGTTTCTTGATGGCAAAAGCTTTTACGTGTGTCTTGTAAAGGTATAAGCGTAATAAAAAATATATTGTAAGCTCGTAAGTGTGTACTTCGTTTAATGGTGTTGTGTGACACATGAGTTGGAAACTGAAACAGTAAAGTTCCTAAGGGTTCCTTTTTATGAACGAAGAAGACAATTAAAAAAATTGTCAATAGGGAAGGCCGAAACATAGTTTTTTTATTCTTTTCACTAATACGTTAATATTTTAACTTTGTGGACCATGCTGCTCATTCACAATAATTTTTGCCAATTTGAAATGTATTTCATTAATATTAGCGGAACTCACCCTTCATTGCAAATTACCCTTGCAGACCTTGCAGATATTGCAACCGTAGCATATGTGCCATAGTCTGCAACACTACAAAAACAAAATGTATGAAACCAAGATTTGCAACACTTAAGCAAATATGCATAACCAAAAACCATTGCAGATCCGTATTTGCAAATGTTGCTAAATGCTAAAACAGCTGCTTGTTTTTCTACATTTCAACACGTAAACTCCTGCGCTCAAAAAACTGTATGACGGCAAGGCCGCCACAAAACATGCCTGTGCTGGAATTAAATTAATGCTAACGTTGCTCAAAGAAGCATTTACAAAATAGCAAAAAGTGAATATTATATCTATTATTATGCATCATTTTTATTAAATTTTATAAAATAAGCAAAAAATCGGGCGGTTGCTTCACGTGCAAATTTTATCGACGGCGTTGCTTTTCAAATATTGGCTGCGGCTTAGCTTATCTCATGCGGCAAACTCGCTTTATTAAATTTTGTAAACAAATAAATAAAACAGGGAAGGAAATGAAGAAAGTAAAAATAAAATTAAGGCAATTAAACAAAAAGTCAACAATAAAAGACGGCCAACGAAAAGATGAATAATGAAATTTTTGCAATTTGCTTTCTAAACTTCCTTCTCAATTTGCAAAACAAAAATATTTACATTTTCCGTTACTCTAAAATCAGCTGCTACAATTATTTTGCTAAACACTTGAAAAAGACACTCACGCTTTGTAGCAAAAAATCATGCTATATCTGCTAAAATTGCAGATGTGCAACCAAGGGTGATTTCCGCTATTGTTTTAATAAATTCAATATTTGCTTAAAAGAAAGCAACTTAAAAGGTGCTTTTAGCATTAGATGTTTAAATCTATTTCAAGTCCACTTTGCCTAATATGTATATGCTTATTTTAATTGTATATGTTTTTTCAATATAAAGGAACAGTTTATTGAAAATGAATTTCTACGCATATTTTAAATTCATTAAGAGTCCAATATTTAATTAGCTGTTTTAGGCTCAACGTCAGCTGTTAAATAAAAATGTTTTGATGTTTTATATAACAACTAGCTGACCCGGTAAACGTTATTCTGCATTCAAATTTAATTTTGACTGCAAGTCTGTTTCCGTTGCAAAATTGTGATAACAGACGTTGTATTAAATCGATTAACTTTTTTTTTGTTTTTGCAAAACGCGCAAAGATACACACATTATATTTCTTATGTGCATCTTTCACACAGACCCCAATCACCCCTGAAAATTTCATTGAAGTCGGGCAAGCCGTCTAGGAGGAGTATGCAAACAGGAAGTTTTGCCACTTAATTTTATATATATAGATAATTTGTTTAAATAAAACTTAAATTTTCAAGTACGTTTCGTACTAAAATCAAGTAAAAAATTAAATTCGGAACGAGCTTCTTTTGTGTAGCCTTGGCATGACAAATACAACAAATAATTAGCTCTGGAAAGGAACCAAAAGAATAAATAATGAATAACTGCCTCATTCACCGAGTCAAAAACCCGATCTCACATGGGCCCATACAAATGAAGAAAAGCAAATGTTGTCCCAAATAATTTCTCCGAAACCATTAAAAACCCTATAGATGAAGAGGAGCAATCTTTTCAAAGTACATCATACACCACCCAAGACACTCAAATCAGAAGAGTTTTAGCTAACAAAACAAAACCAAATATAAAAATAAATACAAAAGATAACAAATCTGCTGAATATGATCTGATCACTGGTTAGTTCCTAAAAAAATTACCAAATAAAATCTACCCAAGAAACATATTTAATTTAATTGTCCGCATTAAGTAGTTTCCAAAAGATAGAAAAATCCTTGAAATAATAGCTTCCTTGAGCCAAGTAAAGATGCATTGAAACTATTACCTTATACGCCAATTAATTGTGATATAACTTTTTTCAAAGCTCTTTAAAAAACCCTTTTTTGTATGAATTAAGCCCGTTTTTTTTTTTTTTTTTTTTTTTTTTTTGAGAGACAGCATATCCCTGACCATCAATTTGGATTTAGCCAAAAGCATTCTACTATCCACCAAACACATTGAGTAAAAATAAAATAGTGACTGATATTGACAAAAAATAGTTTTATTTGTTTAATTTGGCAAAAAGGTTTGAAAGTGTATAGCTCAAAGGTTTTCTCCGCATACTAAAATCTCAACTAGCAAAAGTGTTTTATCTAATACTGCAAAGCTATCTACAAAATTTATGTTCCAATATGATACACAAGCCCACATGTTCTACAAATTGTCCTTTGATAGCGGGAGTACCTCAAGAAAGTGCACTCGATCCAATATACATTAGACAATCCAACTCCAGCATCAACAAATAATACAATAGCTACATTTTCGGAAGACTCTGTTTTAATGTCATCCCACGCAAACGCCACATGTGCTATCCAAAACGTACAACAACTTCTTAATAACGCAATGGACTGGCTTTGTAATTGGGGAATACAGAAAAACAGTGATAAAACAGTTCAAGTGATCTACACAAACAGGAAGCTAGTCAATATGCCCTCCATTTAAATAAATGGAGGGCATCAAATGTTGAAGAATTTTGTAATCCTGAACCAATTCAAATATAATTAACAGTGTTTTATGATTCTATGTTTTTCGAATACCAAATTATTGTGCTTAAATATTTTGTATCTATCTAACAGCGCATTCCTTAATTAACCGTTCACTGTACAAGAACATTTTTCCTATACTTAATTTATACACTCTCGAATTCAACGACACGTTGTTTCATTTACTTTGAAATATCTAAATATATAATTGGTGTTCTACTTCATAACACCTAAAATCTCACAACAGTTCACACATTCTGTCGGATACAAAAGCGAAGAAGTATGATAACACTTTGCTTGAATTTAAAACTTTTTTTTCCGACAGACGGGGCACCCAGTGATCAAATCTAATTCGGGTGCGCTAAATACAGTGGTGCTAGACGTTTTTTTAGGTTAGCTCTTGTTATTGAGATATACCGTTGTTTTACCTTTCATCTAACTTTTTAATCGGCTTAGTAGTTTAGAAATACAAATTTTTTTCAATGAAAAAAATTAAATTTTTTGCAAAAGTTCGAAAGTTTTTGTTTTTTAAAACAGCATAAAAAACCAAAAAAAATAAAGTTATGCCGATGAATTTTCACCCATTCATAAGAAATATAGTTTTCAATAAAAAAAAGTTTTAAATCACTAAATTCAGTGCAAAACTTTGGAAATTATTCACAAAAAATCAAAAACTTTCAGTTTCTAACGGTAGTGACGGCAGAAGCCTCAAAATTAAAAAAAAAATGTTTAATAAATGAAAGTAGTATGGAAAAAACATTTTGTTTGTGTACCAAAATAAAGCAATTTCAACTGACGGAAGTAAAAAAGAACTTACATATCCGTACCTAAAAGGCAAAATTCCATAATTAACAATGTATTTTCTAAACTTTTACAGTTATTGAAAGGTTATTTTATTGCGTAATTTCGGTTTTTCTGCCTTTTTCAAGATTTTAAATCCCCAATTTTTAAAATGACGGTATATTTCAAAAACAAGAGCTAACCTAAAAAACGGTTAGCACCACTGAATTCAGCGCACTCGAATTACGTTTAATCACTGGCTGCCACGTCTATCGGTTTTTTTTAACTAGCACAGTATAATTGACTCCAAGCTCTTATTAAAGGATCACATTACGTAGAAGAAAAATTATTCACACAACAGTTTCAGGTAATATAACTATTTTCGCCGCTATGGAGAGATTTCAAGCTACTCAAAACTTACTTCCCAGAGCAATTAAAGCGGCAATCTGGAATTAAGTCGCAGAAATCTGGAAACTTCAAGCACAACTACTTACAAAATTATTCCACGCATTCAATTTAAAATACTGCGAGCTATAGTCGAATCTTAAAGATACGTTAGACGTGAAGATATACATCACGATTTATAAGATAAACTAAAAAAAGTAAAAGCAGTCATCCTTAAAAACAGCCTTAACCATGCAACTCGTACAGTTTCCGACAATCGAATCTGTGTGGGTTTCCAAATTCATTGCAACTAAAAAATCCTATGTATTGAGAGGAGATAGAACGAAAAGATCACATTCTTAACAGATAACACAACTCAACAAATAAAACAAATTGTCTTACCACTGGCAACCCTTACGGGTTTTTGATGCGATGTGGCCCCATTACTACAAAAATAATAATTATTTTAAAATACCAGGGTTTTGAAGAGGCAGCTCCATATATGAGTTGACGTCTCCTATTTCATTACGCAGTATGTCCAAGAATTTTAAGCTGTCCTAGCTTAGAAGTATTTCAGTATTATGTCCTAGTTATGGAGGAAAAAGTAAAATATTTCTTTTTTTAAATTTTACTTTAGAGTTGAGCATATATAGTATTTACAATTTATAGTGATTTATAAGTCTGTTATGATCGGGTGTACTTCCTCCAAATAGAGCTAGAGTTTTTCTCGTGAAGTTTTAGTGACCAACATTATTATAGAAGAAAAGTAAATATAAAATATATTCCAATCAATCGCAAAACCACAGTGATCAAGTTAAAGGTTGATCAATAGGTTAAATATAGACAGTGGGTAACGAAAGTTTCAGGCAATAGTAGTACGGCTATACGCTGATGCTTAAAAACAGCATGCAATTTAGCTACGACCTGAGCTCAAAGAAATTTAGGTGCTGATGAACATTGTGGGCTAGGAACGTGGTATGTTCCCCAGCTAGTAAAGTTTCAACTTTATTTTTGTTCTCATCCTTAATAATGTTGATCATTATGGACTAGCACAGAAATTAGTTTGAAACTCTGAACAGAAATTTGCTGTTCTTATGACAAATATTCCACTATTACACAATTAAAAATATTCTTGTGATTTCAAACATTCTTTTTATAATTGATCTCTTTAGTATTTCTGGCATCAGAAAGCTTTCTTATCTACGGTTTTGAGCAACATTTTTATTTCGTTATACCAGCCTTGCCGCAATAGAACGAAAATATGATAAAAATAAATGGTTAGTCTTTGATACTTTGTGGAAAGAAAAATTGATTCGTTTCTTTTAGTTTTATTGGTCGGCAATGAATTTTAGCAAAACTAGATGTATCTTAGCATTACAGAAGATATTAATTTTAAGTTTATATCATTATTCCCAGTTTTGTCATGATTAATAACAAAATCTCTCCATGCATAGAAACAGAGCATAAGTTTTGAATACTAACAAAATCCTTAGCCAAATAGTGGCTGCACAAGTAATCGCCCAAGCTTCAATCGCCCAAAGCACATAATGACCAATCGCCCAAAAAGAAGCTGGATTAGTGTTCACCGAATTGGGTAATCTGATACTTTTGAATTTTGGGGTGATTGTTCAACGACAAATTAACCACATTCCAATATGCATATGCCGAGTAGTCCAAAACTTTTTTTGGGCAATTTTTGTTTTTACTCAATGCGGTGTTGGGCAATTATTCACGATTTCTAATTTCTCTGCATTAGCAATGGCTGAAAAATCAACAATAACCGAAAAAGAATAAACACCCAAAATGTATATTCTTAATTTGCTTTAAATTATTGCAATCTTTTGATAAAATAAACTCTTGGCTTTTGAGCAGAATACTTTGAGAAAGCAAAGGTGGTGTTTGTTTTACGGTAGAGAAGATAATCTTTCATATTTTATATTTTGTAAGCGAAGCCAGTGTGTTCTACACCATGGAGAAGAAGGTCCTTCATCCCGGCCGATTGCCGTCTAGGCCGAAAATTTTTCGTAAACGAATCCAAGCCGAGAGAGAGCCTGCTATTCAGCAAAGCTTTGATTAGTAGAGCCAGTGTTGATTATAATATAGGGGAGAAAACCGGTGCATCATGTTGAGGTCTAGCTAGGCACAATAACTTCTCTAGAAAGAGAAACCGGTGTTTGTTATGCCATGGAAGAGAAAATTTTTGCTTCCAACCGAAGGCCAGCGCAAGCGAAGCCAGGAATTGTTATACCATAGAGGAGAAACCCACAGCGTCCGGCCATAGGTGGTTCAATTGAGTTCATGTTTTGTATTATATCATATATAAAGGTGCAATCTATTCCTAAACTTGAGACTTAAAAGTTTTTCTCCAGTGTGTATTAACATATAGATTTACCAAATAGATTCTCTAATTTTTAAATTTGTCAAATCGCTGTGAATGGCCATCTAAGATTCCTTATTGGCTTTCGTTTTATATTTTCTTTTAAATCTTTTGGGCAATTCTTCATAAAGTTAACTTGAGCTGGTAAATAGAATCATCGCCCAAGCTTTCTTGCAAAAATAAAATTGGGCAAATTTTTTCAAACGTTGGAATATTTTCGGCGGCTGACGCTTGTTCAATTGTTAAAAACTTAAAATTACCCATTTTCAAAAAATGCATCTTTACGCAAAAATATTTTTATTGGGCGATCGTTCACCTTTTTTTTGATATTTTATCACAATGAATATTGGCCTCAAATCGCTGGACGATTGTTTTTATTTTGAGGCAATCCTTCACTTCTGTTTGCTTGTTTGGATACATTTCTTTTGTTTTATTTAACAATATGTTGAATAGTCCAATAATTTTCGGGCGAGGATTCAGTTTGGTGCTTTAAGTGATTGGAGCTTAGGCGATTACTTGTAAGGCTACAAATAGCAGGTATGTCCAACATATTCCCCAAAATGTATAGTTTTTTTTTCCTTTTTCATATAAATAACGGAACAAAAGTGTATATGTATAAGAATCACATTTTCATAAAACTACTCGTCAAATGCGTCTTTATATGATCCTTTATGTGAAGTAAAGATATTTTTTAACGCAATTGTTCACGAAAAACATTCAACAAAAACTCAGAGAACAAAAAATAATTTTTTGTATATTTTTTTGTTTTCTCAGTAGTGATAGCCAGTTATTTGAACATATGTATGTATATGAAAAGTCTTTAGTTTGTACTGCTTTACACTGCATGACTTCGCTTTATATTAATCAAGCTTTATTTGAGTGAAAGTCCTAATATAATTGATTCAGGATAAAGTCAAAACTCTCTGCCAAAAATTAATATTAAATACGTGCTGGACATAAATTTCTCCTTGTTTATTTTGCCACATATTTCTTTTAAGTGACATAACAGTTGTGTCTGCGTGGTTTTGTGTGGATATAAATTGTATTTTGTTTAATAAATTTCCTCTAAGGGACAATTATGAGCAAGCATTAAAAACAATACTCAGAGAAAAATAAAGAGTTTGCAATATGAGCATTCTGCCTACAACTTGTAAAAGAATACAGTGGGCGAAAACAGCAGATAAATATTTATATAAGAATGTTTGTATTAAATTAAATATGTGCCTACACAAAAGAAACCTAAAACACAGGACCTTAAATTACATATTTCTTTGTCTAAGAACGTATTGTGAAAAATAGTTGAGAATTCAATACAATAAAAACCTTTCTGCCTGCAAAATTAAAGTATAATCAATAATATGAAAAATCACTTTGGCTTTGCATGAAGACAAGAATAGAAGTATGAATGGCATGATTATCAATTTCCTGGTCTTCAAGAGGTTTTGTATAGGTTTTTAAATTTTCCCAAAAATTCAAAACCCAACATATTGGGCCACAAATATAGACTTCGAAAAAGTGTAATTAAGCAATTTTAAGTCACTACTATTTAGTAGAAGTTGTCTTTAACTTATTTAGCAACATCTTCGCTTAAGCAAATGTCACTTTTAAATGTAAAAGCTTTTTCATATAATTTGTTTTACATACATTAAATAATTAAATTAAAGATTCTTAAATAACTATTATTAATCACAATTTTCATTGAAATTTTACTATTATTCAATTTGCTTTGATGTTATTTGTTTA
The DNA here is from genome assembly GCA_963662145.1 of Sturmia bella. Lineage (NCBI taxonomy): Eukaryota > Metazoa > Arthropoda > Insecta > Diptera > Tachinidae > Sturmia > Sturmia bella. Next base: position 40,940,721 of record OY759169.1, read on the forward strand.
CTTACTAATACAACCTTACATATGTGTATGTGTGTGTTTACATTTATATATAATTTTTGAGAGTCATCTTGTTAGAGATGGGATTTTACTTAAATTTGTAAGCGGTTGTGTGATAAATAATTTGGCATTTGTGATAAATAAGGTGGCACCCGTTTAAAGCGGTTTCAACTTAAAGCCAACTTTAATTTGGACTGTAGTTAAACACTTTTTAAAATCCAAGTTGTTTCTAAAAATAACCGTCTTTCGTTAAGGCCCATAGTTTCAGGCTTAACCAAATTCCAAACCAAAAAATTGTTATAAAAAATATTTTTTGAAAAAACATCAAAACATTCCTGAAGAAAATATCCATTGTGATATCGAAATATCGAATTCAATAAACACTTATAAAAATAAAAGTGACCTTAAGGCTCGAAAAATTAAAATACTAAACAACATAAGTCAAAAAATTAGCACTAAAAATATATTAAATACTAGGTTAGCTACAAAATTATTATTTGCCAATCAGAATAAGGAAAAAATCCTAATTTTTACAGATTGGACAATATCAACGTCTCTGCACTTAAATTCATAAAAAAGCAGACAAAAAGTTTCATTTGTGAAAATACTTTTTTTGCAAAGTAAATACTTTTTTGGATACTAAAAAGTTATGAACGGCTAATGAAACTTTAAGAGACTTCCTTTGCTAAAAACGTATGTTTCTACAAAGTTTCCCAATTTTTATTCACGCTAACTTTTGCGTATTTGAACATATTTAAGTAATGCTAATGCATCGTTTTTAAGTCACAATTTTTCCAGAAGATTAGTTAATAAGCGAACTAAAATTTGGTAAAACAAAAAGTTTATGAGCTACAAAAAAAACTTTACTTTAAAGTTAGGTTAGGTTATAAATGAATAGACATTTATATTTATAAAAAGAATTTGATAAAATTTATTTTTTACATTTAATATTACAATTTGAAAAAGTTAAGAAATGACTAATTTTGTTTTCAAAGTAAATGAAAAATATTAACAATATAAAAAATGAAACATTGATTAAAAATATTATTTAAAAGAAAAGTACTTTCTGTGCAAGTAGTAAAATAGCAGTTGCCTACAAGGTTAGGTATAGTTGATTAAAATGTTTTTTTTTTTGTCCATGTCTTGCGACATTCGCTTAAGCTGTTTCGCGCACCGTACATTTATCTATGAACAATTTGATCTATAGAAACTCTATGCCATTCACAAAGCTCCTTAATTTCCTCCAACATACATATGTTCCGTAATTAGGTTATGTGTGGTAAGTTGTCTATCTAAAGATATCTGGATCGTATTTGTGAAAAAGTAAGGCACTGGCATAAATAGTGTTGTAATAACTCGCTCTCCTCCCCGTATGGTGTACATTTGTCTCTTCCCCATATTCCTATGTGGTTAAGGTTTTCCAGTAGTTGAGAGTGACCTGTCATAACTACCATTATGCTAATTAGTTCTGGATTGCTAAGTCTTAGCAGTACCCCTGTTATTTCCTTGTCTGGATACGTCCATAGAATTCTTGCGTTGATTCCACGGTTTCGTTATTCCAGAGAGTTAAGTGAACTCTATATGCCCAATTCTTTAACTCAGATTTAACTGCATCGAAAGTTTTAGTACATGCTAAGCTTATGTTTCGTAACTCTCTTGCTCTAAAATTTCAATGTAGTCCCACATATTGCCTTTAAACAAACAAAGACAGTTTCCTGACAAAAAAAAAGCGTAGTTCTGTTATAAAAAATATTTTTTGACTCTATTTGTAAAAAGCAGCATATACAGTGTCGAACAATTTGTTCTTTCAGTTTAATGCATATTTAAGCAATATGATGTGTCAGCGAAAAAAATTTAGATTTTAAGATCCAATATAATTGTGTTGCAAATGCATGTATCAGTGGACCTCTATGACTTTGTTAACTATTATTTGGAAAAGCATCAATAGTAAACTGACTTACTGACGCAAAGTGTAAACTGAATTCAAATAGAATACATTTTTGACAGTTGTCAAAAATTTCAATAAAACTGGCATTAATAGATAAACGAAAAACAATAAAATAAAAATTTTTAATTCCATACGACTATAATTTTTTTTCGCATTTTTCAACACATTTTATTGAATTGGAATGGCTTTTAAAAAACGACACATAACATAAATGCACAAGTCGATAATACTGCCATCGATAGCGTGCTCTCGGTGATGGTCAAAATTTAGATTATAGCACCAGCATCAATTTATGTAAACCGGCATGGTGGCCGTATACATAAAGCTTTTCATATGTCGCCTAAAAAATAATTACCATAGTGTGTTGTCCATGTCATTTTATTTGAATTGGTTCGAATACAATGTATACTTGACATTACGTTACAAAGCAAGTAGCGTATTCACACTTTTGTCACACAGATCTTAATCAAGGTGTTAATGCTAGTATATAATAGTTTGAGCCGATAGCCGCTGTTGCTATTGCTTCAGGTTCAAGATTTATTGTAATTTTAATTAAAATAAATATAAAATAAAAACTACTATTATTTTAGGTAAAAAAATATATCTTACGTATGTCTTTTTCAGCCGTCTATATGCCGTCGACATTTCGCTGATGCTAATCAATTCATCAGAAGAAGCGTAACATCTTAAAAGAATGTTTGTAACCCAATCTAAATTTGCTCTTATTTACTTTACATAACTAAACTCATTTTTGACTACTCAAAAGACTTTTACTCTTTGATACTTTCAAAATTACGAATCGTAGTCATCGATGGTAAATCGTTGTATAGAAGTTGTTAAGAAAAGTAAAAGTGTTGCAAGACGAAAAAATGTTTTTCGTATTAAACGTTTGTTTGAACATCTCTGATTGTCATTTTGTTTATTGGAATTTCGGCATAAGTAGTTGAATTTATAACATTCTTTTAAGATTTTTTGAGTCTACTAATGAGTTGCTTAGCATCAACGAAATGTCGGCGGCATATTGTCTGTTGAAAGAGGCACCAAATATTAATAAGTTCTATTTTTAGTCCTAAAATAATAAATTTTTATGGAATCTTAAGGCAAATAAATAATTCAGTTCTTTTTGATAAAAAAAAAAACATTTTAATAGCCTAAGGTACGTTTAAGCAAGAGTTTTAACTCCTACTCTTGTTTTGTGCATTACAGTTGAAGTGGAAAATGAAACCACCAAGTTGAAGTTTTTTTAACCAAAGTTTATAAATTGCAGCTTTTAAGTCAACTTTTATTGGTTTTTAGAATTTCGTTAGCCAATAAAGCGAGTTGAAAAAAAAATTTTTTATTTTTTTTTGCTTGAACTCATTTCTTTTCACAACTATTGCCATTTTGCCCTCCTTTTTTCATATTTTATTGCTAGAATTGAGTTCGTAGATTTTATATTTATATATGTATGTATGTTTTTTTTTGCTTTTTCTCATTAACAAACCAAAAGTAAAACAAGTAAAAATTTGCATGAATAAAATGTGTTCATGTTAAAGTATATCGTGCAGCATATTGAAAATTATATTAAAAAAGGGGAAAAACAAATTCAATTTGTTGCCATTGTGACACTTTCATTTGTCAAAACAATTTCAATTTTATTATAAAAGCATCCACATAAATTATACTCCAATTCTTGGAAAGCAGAAAACAAGCAAGAGCAATAATAAATTTGATTAACAAATAATAAAAGAGTGGGAAAGCAAATTTTTTCATGTTTTACATCCTACCAATGTGATTTATAAAACACACATTAAACTATAAAAAGTTGTTTTTTATCATTTATAAATAACTTTTAAGAATAATTTATAGTAATTTTTTTTCTCATCTGAGTCGCAAAATTAAAACAATTGGAACAGCAATTTTGAATTTAAATTTTGCTTTCCTTAAAAAGGACAAGATTAAATTATATTTTTTTATATTATACTACATATATTATTTTTCAAACTTACAAAAAAGTAACATTTTACAATATGGTTGTGACAACAATATTATATTGTCTATAACGATGCGAAAGATTTTATATAAAATGCCGTACACAATTTTTTGGTTTGATCATTTTGTTTTCACTAGCCATGAAAATTGAAATATGGTTGTATTCATTAAAAAAAAAAAACAGTGATGTCAACAACCATTTTGTAATGAACATTGGAGCAAGCTTTATTTGTGACAGAAGACATAGTAATTTTAATCTATCAAAGGGTAGCAATGTATATAAAAAGCAAGATAATGTTGTTTTAACAAAGTTTTTCATATTGCCGCTGAGAGCTAATTTTCCTCCAATCTTTGTATTGTTATTTTGAAAATTTGTAAGGGCTTATTAATAGACGTTTTTCATTTATCGAATAGAAGCTATAAAGAAATAATTTAAATCAAAAACTACAGTTAGTAGAAATTATGGAACATATGAAGAGCTGCTGCTATTGTGCGTATAAGTAAGAACTTTGAAGGTTATGTAGATTGGTATGCACTAAAAATTACTAATTTGCATTCTGTTATTATGCCAATCGATTAGACTATTGTGGCCAGTAACCATTTGTTGTTGTAAGCAATCATAATATCGCCATGCCTGGCCATATTATAGTCAATGTCAACGATAATATTGTAACTTTCAACCATACCATTATCTTTTAGGACCATACTATTAAAAAACAAGTTTTAGTATAACCTACTAAAGTCTAGTCATAATAATATGAGACAATATTTTGAAGTGCAACCTGCTATATTAAAATAATATAGTTGGTATGGAAATTACTAAAGTATGGCTAGAATTGACAGAAGTATGGTTGGACAAAACAATAGTATGTTAGAAAATGACAATTGAATTATTGGATGCGACAGCATTATGAATGAAATCAACATGATCGGACATGACAAGATTATGATTGGATATAACTATAGATCGGCTAGTAGCCCCAATAAATTGACCACTAAACATTGGAATTAATAACAATGTGCATGTTTTATTTAACAATTAATGCTGTTAGCCACTAACCGTATATTTCAAGAATAGTATGTTTCCCTTCGAATATGGTTATCTTAACCATATATTTTCTTTACGTGTGGGAACTCTCGTCACAACAAAACGAAAGTAATTGAACTGATTCTCAGATATATCACTAAATACACTGTGCTTGAATTTGGAACTTTTTTTTGCCGACAAACGGGGCACCCAGTGACTAAACCTAACTCGGGTACGCTGAATTCAGTGGTGCTATCCGTTTTTCTAGGTTAGCTCCCGTTTTCGAGATTTACCGTTATTTTAAAAATGGAGGAGGTTGCACTACATGTATTGAACTTTAGTAAAAAACCGAAATTCCGCAATAAAATAGCCTTTAATCCAATATATAATTCATTTCAGTTTTTAGAAAAAAAAATTTTTTTTTTTTTAAAAAATATTATTTTTTGCAAATTCTTGAAATTTTGTGATCTTTAAAACTGCATAAAAAATTGAAAAATTAAGCTATGCCAACAATTTTTCCCGTGTATATAAAAAATTATGTTTGAAACAAAACGAGCTTTAAATGACCAAAATCTGCGGGCAACTTTTGATTTTATTCACAAAAGATGAAAAATTGCAGTTTCAACCTGTTACCATACGAAGCCTCAAAAATTGAAAAAAATATTTTCTTTTTAATTAAAGTACATTTCTGCATGTTCATATAAAAAGTTTTTTGTAATTATCTAACATTAAGATGTGTTAAAAAAGTGTTATGAAACCTTTTTGCATAATTTTGCATAATAGTACAAATTTTTTTTTTTTCTAAAAACTGAAATTTTTTTTTAATGAATTATATATTAAATTAAAGGTTATTTTAATGCGGAATTTCGGTTTTTTACTAAAGTTCAATAAATGAAAAATTTTTTTAGTTAGTTCAATACATGTAGTGCAACCTCCTCCATTTTTAAAATAACGGTAAATCTCGAAAACGCGAGCTAACCTAGAAAAACGGATAGCACCACTGAATTTAGCGTACCCGAATTAGGTTTAGTCACTGGGTGCCCCGTTTGTCGGTTTTTTCAACTAGCACAGTGATATCATTCGCTTAACTTCAAGTTTCCACAATAAAGTGAAACTGGATCGAAAAAAAGATCCTGACTAAGCTAAATGCAGAATGGTCTAAGGTGTAGTCAGAAGGAAATATTTTATTCAACTTTTAGGCATTTGTTCCCACACATTACGGCTTAAGGTTTTTGTTGTGAATGTCATTAGTTAAGATGCATATAAATTAGGGCACAAAAAACCATAATCGTGACTTCAGCTGAGCTACAGCTAGCTGTTTATAAGCTGCAGTGGTAATTCCGTGTAGTTGTGCAGACAGCTGTCATTTAATTCATGGATGCTTTTCTTTCCATTTTTTGGTCAATAAAATTAGTTTTTTGTTGTGGCATATATTTATGAAATGGCATGTATTTTTTCATGATTACGCGATGAAGAGTAAGGGCCAAGACACCACGCCACTGAGGGCAGAGCTAGCCTATAACGTTTCTACATAGTAACTATATCGCATACAGGCATGTTAACATATTTCAATTCCTAATTTGGTTTAACTATAAGTGATTGCTAAAGTTTTTCCAAAATTCCATAGTATTAAACCTCTAGTTCTGCTTTTTAAAGCAAAGAGAAATTTTCTATATATGTATATCTGTAAGTAGTAATCATATTTTAATTGATATATGTATGTAAGTGCTCTTAAGTTACTTTATTACATAGATCAGTGGTTTACTTTTAGTTTAATATACCAAACAGTTATCTACTATGGCGAAGTCTTTTATACTACTGCCTTCTTTTTCGATCTTCAAAATTACATCTTATCAAATATTAAATTTAATATACAAAATCTCCATAACACCTGTAAAAAATTTTTCAGTAAAACTTTAAGATTTATATTTTCTATACTTATATACTTATATACGCATAAGCTATTAAAAAAAACATAATCTTTGGGTTGATTTTATCACGCAAATCTTTTGTAGCTTTTTTTTAAACCATAATTCAAAAGTTCAGGAAATCAGTCTTTGAGTTTAATGTTTGAAACAAATATGTGTCTTGTAAAGTACATAAATTTTTTGCAATTTTTCAGTTGCTGGTTCTTTGCCTTTTCAGTAAGATTTTACCACTTTAAGACGATTTTATCAGTTGATTGTAAATCAAATGATTTTAAGCACAAACTTAATACTAGTTTTTATATATGCATTGAGGATCATGTTTTAAAGATCCTTTTTGATTTTTCGAAAACATTTTAAGCCACAACACAAAGAAATTGTTTAGCAAAATTCATCCTAAACAAGTTTGTAAATATGCTTTAGGCCATAGAAAAAAAGGAAATGTGCAACCAGTTTATGATAACACAACTAAGTATATTCTCACACATAAACACAACCACATTAGCAAATGTATGAGCAGTGAAATATACCCAATGTATGGAAATAAACGTATTTGTATCTGTTTGGTGAAAACTTACGGTAAAACTAAGAAATATTTAGAAAGCTCCAAAAGGCCTTTTATCCCAAATCCCATTGAATGAAAATGAATTAAAAAAACTGTATTTTGTGTAAGAAATATATTTTCATTTTCGTGCATTTACCATCATTAACACATGCCGTCACGTACTTACCGCCAGCTTTACGATATCACTAGACATTGTTGGCTTGCAAAAAAAAAACACTGAAAACAACAATAAAAATTTTAAATTCGTATTGGCTAATTTAAAAATAAAGTTCGTCATATCTATGGGAATCACGAAAGAAAAATATCACATTTTATGCATATTGTAGAACGAATTTTATATTTTTTTTTAACTAGGAGTGCATTGTCAGATCTTCACATATGTATGTACTAAAAGCTTTTCCAACCCAAAATGCATCACATCCGATAAGACCTTCCGCTTTCAGTTTTATATCGTAGCTCTAAAGGACACCCAAAAAATAGTTTCTTTATAAAAAAGTTGTTTGAAAGAAATTTAATTTTTAAGTCCTGAAACTCAGCAAATGAAAATCATTTCGAGCTTAAATTATTGCTTGGTAACTTTAAAACCCGCAATATAATGCTTTCAGTAACGTTGGCTGTAAATATACAACTTGTCATTTTGATAATGCATTTGATTACAAATTATTCGAAATGTTTTTCGTGCTCTAATTTTTTCGAAAAAAAAAAAAAAATATTTATAATAAAGTTTATTATTATAAAAAATAGTTGCGAAAAAATTCAAAGGTTGAAAAGGGGAGTTTTCTTATAAATATGTATAAATTAAATTCTGTCCATTCCTGAAGATTTTTTGTTGTCCAATGAACTTGAATCCATTTAGGATTATTTTGACGGAGGACACTGATTGCCGAATTCAAATGAAACAGTTGATATTCTTGACATCTAACACTGCTTTCAATTTCTCGAACATCCCTGCTAAGCACAGAATCAGCATAAATTACTAAAAGGTGGTGACGGGGAATATATGTATATAAGTATAGCTTTTTAGTATTATCCATGATTTCCAAATCGCTTAGAGACCACTTCCACCGATGCTGTGTCACTGGTAGGGTGCAGGATACCTCGGTTATCTTGGTAGCCAGAACTCTTAGGCAGGTCCTGAGCAGTTCCGGTCTGTCCTGAGAGACCTGCGGACAACTTCCTCTGGGGGAAAATTCGGTAGTATGATGATCGGATGATTCTACGGAGTCTTCTCAACCAATTATAGGTTGAGGAGCCATCCTTGACTAAAACGTACTGGCTGTGGTTGGTGCCATAACTTCGCATGGAAGGGAACGTTGGTAACAAAACTGTTTATGTGGTTCTCAGCTCCATGTTCCGGAGTCCGAATGAACCTGTAGTGATCTTGCTAAGCAACAGACGCCGCTACTTTGTAACGGCGGGATTATCAGAGAGGGTGAAAAGCCAGCATGCTGCTAGAAATTTCAGGCTACCAGCTGTAGTCGTGACTTATGTCTCAGCAGCTGTTCGGATATAACATCAGAATTACACCACGGGGCTTGATCCACCGCCATGCTAGAGGTTCCGGCCAGGTGATTACGGAAATCACTACAAATCTGTTCATCTATCTACACTCTAAAACTTTTGCTAAAATTTACGGTCATATTTTGTCTAAATTCGTGATGAAAAAATCTTGTTGTTTGAAATTACGTCAATTTTGATACTACGACAGAAAAAGGTTTCTTAACGTATTAAAAATAATAATTGGTCATTCTTATAACCAACGTGATATAAACAACTTACATACATTTTAAATATTTATACAAAATGTCAGTGTGCCAAATTTACCAAAAAAAAAGTTTCAAATCATAAAACGTATCATTTGCATTTGTACGTCCATTAAGCTGAAAAAAGCAATGCAGTGCACTTTACACGGTATCATACCTCTAAAAGCAACGTCAAGAAAAATTTTGAGTCTCATGTTAGGATAAATTGCTTAGTGAAATTTTGCTGCATTACTGGAGAGGGTGTAAGTGAAATGTACTCCCACGTATTAAAACATTTCCCTACAAGTGAGAAAATTCCTTGCCCGATGTTAATTTGCTTCAAACTTTTCGGTAATCCATCTTCTTTTCGCAAAAATTCTTTAATTCAGAAAAAAATTATCTACATATGTTATATCTCCTGCACAAGCAGTAGAAGTTAACTTGATAGAAGATCGAGTGGAATCTTGCGCAATAATAACGTGAGCATTAATAGTTTCAAAAATATATTAACAAAATTGTGATATGAATTTTAATCTTGAACAGGCAGTAATTATTTTAATATCGCTAAAACACAGTTTAGTTCATTTTTGTAGTATTACAATCTTAGTTTTTAGTTGATATCTCTTTAAAATAAATATAATTTTAAATAAAAAGAATTTACATGTTTTTTTTTTTATATAATTAATCATGTTTAAAATTAAACATATAATGTACGTAAAAACGGGGGAGAAACTGGACACAATTTGTTTAAAAGTATTAGACTTCTTTTGATCAATATTACACAAATATTGTTCAAAATTCCACATAATGTGTGAAAATAGACGTTGTGTAATTTTACGTCAATTATATTCGGTAAAGTGTTGCCGACTATAATTGACGTAATTTTCAACAAAAGTGTTTTAGAGTGTATATGTATATCTATATACCGAATGTTGTTAAAATGTAAGTAAGCTTTTCTTTGTGCTTTTTCATCCATATTCCCTCACCGGGTTTCAAAACTTGTATATTGTTTTTAAGCTTTAGCGGAGCAGAATTTACAATTTTAATTTTGTTGAAATCATTTTATTAGCTTTGAAATAATAAATCTACCAATTTGCTACTAATATCATCAAACTACAACAAATGTACGTTTTAATTTCGCTAAAAGAAGCAGAATCGGAAAACGATGAAAACGAATTCACATTTACATTCGTACATGCATTGTATAAGAGACATGTTTTAGGCATTCTTTGTAGTTGTTTTGTTCCTGTTGTTCTTATTTTCGTCGAGCTTAAAAAGCAGGAGTTTATCATTTAACATGTATGTATGTAAATATGTATGAACATATACACACATATGCATGTACTTAAGGCAATTTTCATGCTTACTCTACAAAAACGTTATCATTAGTGGATTATATTTTTCTCTGAAAGGTCTTGATTGATTCCCTAACTACTGATTATTTTCAGCATTCATTAATGCTGAAAATAACTGTACAACAGTGAAAATGGATTCAAGAAAAAACATATAGGTTATGCGTACTTTGATGTTCTGAACCCAGCAGATTTGGGTTTAGTTTTCCAGTTTTTCTCTAGCACGCACAGTGGGAAAAATGACCAGTCTAGCGTATATAAAATACATTTTTTTGTTATTATTAATTAGTTAGGTTATGGTATTGTTCTAGGGACTTGAAAACTAAGAAAATTATTTGGCATTTTTCGATTGACTTGATAATTTTGAAAATACAGGGCTCTAAATGTATGCAATGTTGAAGTGGTGCGATCAAGAGCAGTTTTTGCTGTAAATTCGAAATTCAGTATTATTAAAAGTTTTACAAGTTTGTTAAAGCTTTGTTTTTCTGTTTGATAAAACAAGTAAAAGAGAGTACAAAAACAACATTTGTTGAGCTATAAATGATGTCAATACTACGCCTATTAATGAAATCTGTCATAGCCAATTTTTGTGAAGTATTTGAAATATCGGAGGAGATTGAAAAGAGATGGCGCCAAAAACTCTATTGCGTTCGAAAGTAGATTCAATAATGTAAGTTTGAAAAAAAAACTGGCTGCCTATATTTGCCTAAATGAATTTTACACAGATTTTTGTGCAAATAGTATTGGGGGTGAGAATTAAGGGTTTTTTATAAAAGATAAATTTTTTTCTATTAAAGAGCAGTAATATGTGGTGAAAGTGGATTTTGTTTTATTATTTTGAAATAAACAGTGATTAAATTTAATTAAAAATAGTGTTTAAGGTCAAGGTAATTTTGGAACAATTTATATATGGTTTTGATCATGTGAAGAATACACATGTATGTAAACCACATACAAACTATTATATTATTACAAGGATAGACCAACGATAGACAAATCAGCTGCACTTATTCAATATTCTCTGATTTTAATGTAGTTTTTATCTCACCAAATTTTTACCTGCACTTAGGGGATTAGAGACTGGTGGCATAACTAAACAAGCTTAGCCTATGTCTTATACCTGCGTATAAAAATAGTGTGGATTAAATATTTACTATTAATTGCAGTTACGCAAAATATCCCTGTTTCCCAGAAAAATACAGAAAAGGAATAACATATTCAAATCCAATGAAGTATAATAATCCAGAAAAGTATAACAAAATTTAAGATATTTGTTGTTTTTATTTAAGCTGCTAGGTATAAAAGAAGTTTTAGAATGATCAGAAATCAATGGCGAAAAATTTTTTTTCATGCAAAATTCGCTTTAGTTTTTGTTTTTAATATTCAATCAAATAAAAATAAAAAAACAATGGTCAGCATACTACTTTTCTTAGTTTCCTAAATCCAACATGTCTAAAAATAAATTAAGCTATAAATCATAAAACTCCATAAGCAAGTGTTGATTTTATTCACAATTTAGGTCAGGTATCTGTAGTTGTAATAATTTGTATGTATACATTTGGTCATACAGTTAAAACATTATTGCAGGCAGGTAACAGAACTAAAGGAAAGCGGTAGACTTTATGGATTTAAGTATTACAAAAACTGGCAACGGGAACATTTTTTGTTGCTTTTGAATTAAGATTATTACTATTAATACGATTTTATGCTCTTTCAACAATTTTCACACGGAAATTGTTCGTGAAGTCAGAAAATCAACTGCTATTCTCTACGAGAGAATAGCAGTCTCTCTTATACTTTTCTTTGCAACCTTTTATACAAGGAGTCACCATTGGTTACTATGACTCGTTGTATAGAAGGTTGCAAAGAAAAGTATAAGTGTTGCAAAACGAAAAAAGAAACGTTTGCTGTTAAAGGTTTGTTTGAACATTTTTGATTTTCATTCTGTTCATGGGAATTATGGAATAAGTAGTTAAGTTTCAAACAAACTTTTAAGAATTTTTCAAGTCTACTGATGAGTTGATTAGCACCAACGAAATGTCGTCGGCATATAGACAGCTGAAGAATACAGCAAATATTTTTTGAAAAAGTTCATTTTTGGACCTGAATTAATACATTTCAATTGGCTCTTAAAGCAAATAAATAATTAAGTTCATATTTAAGTTGTTTCTAAAAAGAACCGACTTTTGTGTTTGACTATAGTTAAGGCCCAATGCAATCGTTAAATAAAAAATCTTCAATTAGTATTTGCACCCATAAATTATAATATGCGACATAATTTTAAATTAAGAATCAAGAGGTATATTTGCCAAAAAGTTTGCCAAATCAAAATCTCCACTGATAATTTTGAATATAGTAGTCGGCCCATAGTCAAGTCACATTATTTGGGTTATGACTAGACTAAACTTTCGAATATTGGCTTATAACTACTTTGGAAAATTTTAACACTTTATGGTTAAAATAAACCAAAATCAAATTCTAGTTGTTAAGTTGGCGCCATTAACTGTGATCATATATCACCAATAAATCAGAAAACCAAATATTTTAGGGTTTTATTTCTATATTATTTGATCTTTATATTGTAAAATTAATTATTCAAGCTTTTTATATTTGGTTTTTTTGTGAAAAATAATTTTAAACAATTATATATTTACTCTGGATACTCGTTCTTCGGTGTACAAAGGCGTATCGAAATATTGAATAATTTAACAATAAATAGAAAATTATTACACCAAATAAAATTATTTATTTATTTTCAATATTTCGCCAACAATTTTTTGGCTTGTTCAGGAAAATAATTTAAATATTTTTTTTTTTACATTATATTTATTTTTCTAAAGATGCCCACAAACTGTTGGCGAAATATTGAAAATAAGTAAATAATTGTTTAAAATTATTTAACAAAAAAAACAAAGATCAAAAGCTTGAATAATTAATTTAACAGATATTTTATAGTTAAATATTTTTAACGCTAAGCTTATGAATAAATTACATTAGTGAATTGCACTACAGGTGGATATCTTTAGAAATATCTTGGGGAAAAAATTAACGATGGGCGGTTTCACATACAATTCCACTAGAGCCTGCTTCACAGTTATGGCACACCTTGTGGACTTATTACATTTTCCTTCAACTTGTGGGCGGATGTGTCACCAGTTCTTCTAATGCGATCTGCCAAAATTGCTCCGCAATGTGGCTTTTTGCTACGAAGGACATTTTTAGAGGGAGAGATGATCCGAATAAAAAATCGAAGAAGCTGATCCTTTCCAAACACTCCATATTCTAACAAATCTATCTATAAATTTGCTATCCAGAAACAGCCGGTTGTCCACCTAGCTATAAAAATTTTACTTTTCTTTACTTAATTGATATTGATTAAAAAGTGACAAACCAAGGATTGAACTTGAGGCTGAAATAGTAATTTGATACAAATCTATCTAAGGAGATTTTTTAGTTGAAATCATTTATGACAACTATAGATTAACTTTCAATATAAAACGGCAATGAACTAAATCATCCTCAGTTTGAAAATGATAAGTAATACTGCAACAAAAATCGATTAAATAAAATTACATTTTCTATAACAACTGATGGAAATTTAAAAAAAAAAAAAAAAATTAATTAAATATAGCAACCACGCTAAATGTTAAAGGTAAGATAATAAAGATAAGTCAGTAAACTATCTGTCTGATAAAGTAGTTAATTTTACTTCAACCCCAACTTGCGACAAATATGACATGTTAAGCACTTAAAATTACCCAGACGTACAGAAATAATATTTTCATTCATACATAAAACCTTTAAAAAGAAATTTCTGGGCCTGCCTGAGTTGCTTGTTTTACTTTCTTCCCCTTAAAATTTTTAGAATCATATATTTTTGTGAATTTTAGAATCTTGTGTAGCATGTGTGTGCCCAACATGCAAAACCTAAAACACATGCATATAATACATTGAAAGGCCTTGGGTAAATTTAAAGGACGAGTTGACACTTGTGTTATTTTCTTATTTAAAAAATACAAACAAAATTGAACTTAGTTTACATTTAAAAACTCTGCAGGCTTAAGATAAAGAGCTTACAGAGAAATAAATTTACCGAGAGGATATTTTTCAATTCATTTAATTCAAGTATAAAAATCTGTTTTACCTGCAACGTGGTGTGGATAGATTTATTGTGTTATTTTTTTTTTTTTTTTTTGTATCACAACAACTTTCTAAATTTAAAGTTTTAATCAAAAAAGTCTTTGAACATAAAACCACTATTCCTATAAAGATAAAAAAATTCTTAAAGCTTACAAAACAAATTTAAAACTTTACAATAGTGGTAAATTTTTTAAAAATGTTTAAATATTTTTTTGATATGATTAAATTCTAATAGAAAAGAAAAATATTACATGTTTTAAAACGTTTATAGTCCGCGTCAGTAGAGGTTAAGATTTTCTTCTTTTTACCACGTCCTGCTGTGTGTAGCTAAATGTTGCTTATCACTAAGATCAAGAGTATGACCAGAAAGGTTAGGAAGTATGAAAGCAAGAAAAAATTTTTTTACTCTGCTGTGCAACGCAAATTTTCCTGCCAAAATGTTGTCGATATAATTTTTCTATATATGTAGGTTCATTGAATTATATTAAAAAACAAAACATACAGTAGTAAGGACTGACCAGCGAAGCAGAACATAAAATATATAACAGTTAACATTAAGCTGTTTGTAAAACGATTATCTTTAGTATAGAACTCCTAAAAGCTTCGTCTGCTGATTCTTTGATGAGTGACTGTAACAAAACTTTATCTTTCTAAAAAACGATGAATATTTGTATTTATTGTGTATGAAAATTTTTTATTAAAAATAAATTAAATAAAATAAAATTAAGAAATGAGCAAAGTCTTATATGAGGTTTAAGTCATATTCTTGGTGATTTAAATATACATATGCTATGCCTATGGTTCAAAATGAAGTAAAAAGATTAAGTACTAAGAACTTAAAAAGATTAAGTAATCACTGTAATCCGTTAGCTGTAATACTTCTTGCTGACACAAACGAAGTTCGAAGGCTCAAGAGAGAACATATACTGGACTTATCATTTTCCTAAAAATCATCGCTTAAAACTAATTATTATTACACTAAAATTAATTATCATTACACAATAATGGAACTCAAAATTTTTTACCTTTACATGATTGTTTATTATCATTTCGTTTAGTTTTATAATGATGCATGATTAATTAAGTTTGAATTTTTATATTCATGTTCTTAAAAGAACTTAAGCAATTGATGTTATTTTATATTAATTTATATAATTTGCTTATTGTTCAAATTGGATAGATTGTAAATAAAAGAAATAAAATTAAAAAAAATAAATAAATATACATAAAAACCTTTCGAAGCAATTATCAATAACAGTTTGCGACACAAGGCTTTTCAAAGTATTCCCCATTAAGATTTACACATATTTGCATGCGTTTAATCCAATTGTCGAAGCACTTTTGCCACTCTGATTGAGATATCTCCAAAACATGCATTCTGCATGCAGCAACCACTTCTTCAGGTCTCGGAACACGTTGCCCTCTCAGTTTCTTTCTTACGTAATCAAATTGATGTTTTAGGTGCTCAAAAATGCAGTTGTTTCAGCCGATATGTGAAGGCTCGCATTGTGTGCTGGGGAGTGATCCGCCTTTGGTGGTTAGTCTTCCTGATTTCTGGGAATACAACTGGCCAGCAAATAGTTGTGTGCCTCTTAGAATTGCCTGTTCTCCGTTTTTCCGGTGGTACAGTTGTGACATATCCAGTTTTTCCTAAAAAGCAGGCTACCATTTGAATGGAACTATTGTAGGCTTTTGCACATCTTGAAAAGCGCATGCAGCTTACAGCTGTTTACTTTCGGGCTCGTACACTTAAATCTACGAGTCATCCATCACCTGTTACAATGTAAGAGACGTGTTTTTAAACAGGACGATCGCGTTTTATGATCAAATCTTTTGTCCAGTCCACACTAGCATTTTTTTAACAATCGACCAATTGTGGGGGATCCAATGTGAACAAATTTTTTGACAGTCAAATGTTTATGCAATACTGAATCTGAATATGCTGGTTCCACTAATGCCTAAGGTTGTCTCAATCTCACGATCACATGACGATCTTGCAATATCAGTTCGCGCTCAGCATCAGCGCTCAGTTTTCAGAACAACAACTGATGTTGGACGACATTAGCCAAACTCCTCTGGGAGTGACCTGTGATCACGATTGAATTCACCATACCATCGATAATGGCGATTTTATCGCCAAAAGTTTTATCAATTTCATCCACGTCTAAATTTAAAAAACAAATCGAGCGAGAATGTTCACGATTTAATTCCATTTTTGGACCAAGGTCAATCTTTTAATTTAAAAACAACACATATAGCGCTCGTATGTTAAAACTTTATGAGTATGTGCAACGTCAAAAATGTTCAACATTACGATAGAGATGTTGCTAAATTGCAACACTAGGGTCGCCGAAGCCCCGAAACATAAAAGGCAACCATCCTATAACAGCAGCGTACATGTATAAGTGAGTACTAAAAATTAACATGTATTTAAACTGTTAATTAAAAAAATTTGCAAAAATATAGTTTATTGAAATACATTCGAAGCTGGAGTCAAATTTATTTGAGTAAATCTCTTTCTGACTAAATTAAATACTAGTTTTAAATATTGTTTAATTGATTTTCCTGTTTTTTATACTCTAGAGTCTAGACCTTGGCAACTTTGACACATATCACAGAACTGTGTTTTATTGAATATTATATCTTCACTTTCTCCCCGACTTGGGCTATTTATTACCAGTTGTTAAAGTATTTATTTATTTTTATTTATTTATTTATTTTGAAACAAATATTCTATTATTTAGAGGAGATAAAGTGTTAAATTGACATCGTGTTAAATAAGATTTCGATGTGACATTTAACAACGTTGACACACTAATAAAAATTTATGTATATTTTTTTTCTTTGTTTTTTAGAATCTTACAACAGACAAAGTTATTTTTTATTCTACTGTGTAATGTACCCATCTAAATATTAAATAGAAATGTAGGAACATTTAAGAAATACTGCCATAACATTCACTAACTAATCAGTTATATTTTCTGAATGGAAGATCTAATAAAAAATTCATTTCATGTGGAGCAAATATTTAGAGAGATATCCATATCTGTAAACGTTTCCTCTTCTTCGAAAGTTAATCGGTAATAAGGAAATATGGAAATTATTAAAGGTAATAGTGCGTTCATTGGAACTCCAGTCAAAAGCTGAATGATTTGTGTAACACCTGTGACGATTCTTCTTCAACCATTGTGTGGCGGACAGCCCAAAAAAATGTTTGCTTTTCACACTGACTATATATATGGCGTAACACTAGTTCTGGTGGACGAGACGGTATGGGACAAATATTTTTTTTGCTATGTCGGAAGTTAGGGGTTGCAAACGTGTTGCCACTTATGAAATATTATTCTTTAGGTAAACATATGCGAAAAATACCATAAACATTTTATTTTAAAATTAAATAAATTTAAAAAATAAAAAACTGTAAAGAAGTGGAAACTAACTAGCTCGAAAATGATCACTTGTATTCTGAAGCTCGTTACTCTTGAAAAAAAAATTTTGCATCGCTCCTACGCCTGTATCCACGCCACCGAGGAATTTTCACATCAGCATTAAAATACTCTTTCCTAGTTTTGAAATGAGAGTAATGAGCAAAAAAAATTCGAAGTTTTTTGATTTATGAATTTAATAATATATTTCCTGCTACGCGCATAAAAAGAGTTAAATTTTTTAATGTAATACTTTCTCCCATAATAATGAACTATTTATATTTTTCTGTTTTTAGATTTGTCACTCACGAAAAAATAAACAAAAAATCAAATTTCTAAAGCGACAACAGTTTCGCACCCCATAACTCACATCGCAAATAAACATCATGCAGAAAAATATTTGACACACATAGTTTTGTCCACCAGCAGTAGGATTATATCAAATATGGGTATTCCGCTTTACAAAGAATAGCCCATATACTCCCTCCAAACCTCAATCTTTTAAAAAGTGGTCGGTGCCCCAAACCAACATTAAGGTGACGTGGCATGCAAATACATTTGTACCTACTTTTTTTCCTAATTAATTAAAAAGCTTTTATTACAAAATTGTTTTCGTTATTTTATTTCATATTTTCGCTGTCTACTAAATACATTTTGACTTATTTTTTAATTAACGTTATTTGTGCAACACCTTTGGCTGTCAGACTTTTTATTTTATAAAATAAATCAGTTCCAAGAGATGCAATTAAAAGAAAGGAGAAAACTTTTTTAATTTGAAAATAATAAAAAATATATTTAACTACACTATGATGATAGACATAATGAATGAAAAGTTTTTCCTGGAATAACAAAAACAACCCTATGAGCTTTTGAAGGGAAAATAATTAATTGTATAGCATTTCAATAAATATTTTTTTTTTATTCTGCAACCTGACAGACTGATAAATTCACAGTTTTATTACATTTTACAGTTGGACAGTTGCATTTGATAGTTTTACGCTGGAAAACTGTTAGGCAAATGCTTTACTTTGATTTTATATTATATGGGAGATTTTGTCCATTGACAAGGCAACAAGCATTAATATAATATATGTGATGAAACAGAAATTTTAACATTTTTTTAAGAGTACTTAACTAATGGTATTAAAGTCATTTATTATTTCATAATGAAGAGAACTTTCGCCATTTTGATTAATAAATCAAACGTAGATAAATAAAGCTGCTCTTGTATGTATTTATTATACACAGCGGTTTTATCGTCTTTTAACAACACAATTAATTATTGTCATTAAAATGGCAAAAGATAATGAAAAATATATTGTTTTTTTATGATTTCGTTTTCAATTTTTCAAAAGAATAACAATGTGATAATAGGAACAATAACAGAGTCTATGTTTATGTGTATAATTGTAGTTGGCATATTTATAATGGATTTTTCGTAGAAAACGAAAAATGTGTTACGCGGAATGCCCCCATTGTGAAACAAGACCACACATAAGTTAATAAAGAAAGCAGAATTAAAAAAAAGATATTAATCTCCTATGAAAACTAAATGAATAAGGAATAAAGCAGCTTGTTGCTACAATTCATTCAGGATTGAGAGTAAATAGTCCGCGCAGTATACTGATAATTTTGATGTAAACTTTCCAGTTATGTACTCAATCAATATTAAATAAATCAGTGATTTATATTTCATTGTCTCCTTTAAATGGCTTTCTGTCAACTCTGTTTGACTGTTTATTGCTTTTTTACGGCTTTTTTAGTTTTATAAAAATCAGTTAAAATTATTTTTAAACATTTGTGAAACACGGTTTCTTGTGCGGGCAGCCCAAAATTAACGATGGGGTTTGAATTTCTAATAACTTTTTTATTATAATTTTTTTCTTCCTTTCTTTTCAGTATTTTGTAAAGAAGACTTGGGGAATTTAAAATGGAGCAGTGCTCAATTGAACAAAGTGCCCAAATTGTTGAGCTTTATTTTTAAAATCAACGATAAATTGTTTTGACTCAGCGTGCATATCGTCGTTATTTTACCGTGCGGGTTCGACCCTTAGAGTCAACAATAAACCGTCTGGTTGCAAATTTTCGACAACAAGGGGTAGTAAGGCAACTTACGAATGCTGCACACGGATGAAAATATTGAATTGGTACAGAGGAGTATTCGAGAAGATGGAGAAACATCAACCAAGAGACGTTCGACACGATCGCAAAAAAGCGTGAAAATTTTATGACGCACTTGTCCTGTACGTCAAGATTTAAATACTTTGTACTTTATCATTTTAGTTTCCTTTCCTTTGTGTCTATCAACGTATGTCACAGCTTGAGAACGTAGTTGTCCAAACTGATTTGGACATTATTATTTCTCCCTTTTTTCTAAGAAACAATTGCAAGATCAATGAATAACGAAATCTTAATCTTATTTACGAAATACTTGCAATTGTTTGTGTATACATATCTTTTTTATATATTTATCCATAGTTTTTAACAGTGAATTTATTTGTAACCAGTATTACGTACAAAGCCGTGTTCGGTAGAGTAATGTAAGGTCGGCTGCACTGAATGGTGCATTTTCCAATTGAAAATGCAATCATATGAGAAGGAGATTTTATTTCCCCGTCAATGGTAAGAAATTAATACGATTCATTTTGTGACCCCAAGCAAGTAGTCAGTGCGGAGGACTCCCTTTATAATTTTATACTGCCCATTTATAAGGTATGAGCGCCTCGATGGATGAATTGGTATAGTGGCCTACTAAGAGTCGTCCCCGAGGTCTCAGGTTCGATTCCTGCCGAAGGCTCTGGGTGTTTCTGCAGACAAGCAAGAAGCTTCGCAGTTTTGTGTTTGTTTATAAAAAAAAATCAACCAAATAAACTTTCCAATATTGAAAAGAAACTAAAATTAGTTTTTCTTTTCTCCCACTCAAATATAATCATTTCCTTTGAAATAATTATATTTACAATTCTAAGTATTTTTATACTTAGAATTGTTTAGCACAAAATTTTGCTTCACGACAGCAACTCCTTTTGCTCACTAGTAATAAAAGAAATTACCTGATAATTAATTAATAAAATTGTTTGTTTACCCACACGCTAAGATCCGTTTAGTCTTAAATGCTTTTTTCTTGTGATTCCTTTAATTTTGGTATCTGTTATTATCTTGTTAATTCAACTTAGCTAAAAATCACTTCTCCATCTGCGAAAAAAAAGAAGGAAGTCACCTTTCTAGCTTTTCATTTAAAAACATCTTTTAATTTAAAAACAATTTAAACTTTCATTAAAGTGAAAATTCATTTCCTCAAATTATTTATCTTCCACAAGAACCCTTCCTGAATAAACAAACCCTGTCACAAGATAGTCATACAAACATGTCTTAGCGATAGAGTGGCGACGATGCTTGATTTTATTGATTCGAAATAATATAAAAAAAATTAAAGTCTGATAAATAAATCGTAGATACTTTTGACATTCCATTTAATATAAAAAAAAATTATTCATAGAATGCCGGTTTTACTATATAATAATAATACAAAAAAGGTTTTATTTTTCGCCATTAAAGTCATCCTTTCCTTAACACAAAAGAGAATAAAATTCCGGGATTTTTTTTTTTAATTTTTTTTCATTTTCTGCTGGCTTATAACGAAGAAATTTATTTTTATGCCTCATTGTGCTGTTATGAATGTTTTTAAATGGTTATATTTTGTTTCCGTTTTTGACTATTGAGCAAAGATTCATGTTTTACATAAATATTTTATCGTGATAAATAAACCAATAATAAACCTTAAATTTATTGCTACATATTATTACTAAACAGTTCATGTACAAAGTATGAAAAAGAAAGGCCAAGATATTCATGCAAATAAATCTGATGGACTTAAATCTCTTGGATTAAAAGGCACTAAAACGCATGAAATGGGAGCAAATATATAATGCATTCGTTTGGTGCGTAATAGTCAAAACAAACCAATTGTAATTTCTATCGTTTTTGTTTTAGTTTATTGGTTTAAAGCAGAAACAAGAAAACAGATTAGAAAGCATGAATGGGGAAAACGTTTTGGTAAAAATTTTTACAAAATACCAGCTACGCAGCAACTCAACAGCAACGCAAAAAGTTTCAAAAGGTTCTTGGAACGAAGTTCCTTACCGCGGCTTGCTGGTAGGGCAAATTAGTAGAAATCGTCACGAAAGCGTGTGAGCTGTTTGTATGTATTGGTGTATCTTTCGATAAACAATCGTGTATGACGGGCGGCAAGTAGCGAAACTATTTGACGTCAGCGGAGACACAAATCAATAAATATTAATTAGTTGTGAAAACTGACACTACAGTAAAGTATGTCACAACAAAAAAAAAGCAATATTGAAAAATTTACCAACAGTTGCTTTTCTTCGGTTTGTAGCAGATTGACAAAAAATACTGCATTTGTCAAAAGTAAAAAAATAAAACAAAAGTTTAAAGAAGTATATAAAATTTCAAAAACAACACAAAATAAAACATACAGATTTCACCTTGTATTACATTCGAAGATGAAGAAAAAACGTAAGGAACTTCGTTCCTAACGGGGGTCCCCCGACCGCATTTCTTTTTTTGTTTAATAACTTCACTGAATTTAATTTATTTTATTTTTTTTTATTATATTCTATTTTTTTGTTTATTTTTTTTATACCTTTTGTTTCGATTTATATAATAAAACTATTTTTCTCCAGCGGTGCCTAGGACCAGTTGTGCCCTTTTAACACATTTCTGTACTTTAAATATAAGTGAAATCTTGTTGTACAGGAAATGGAAATAAATTAATAAAAATAAAAATAAATAAATAAAAGCACAAATAGTTTTTGCAATAGATATAAAGCAAAAATCTACATAAATCAATTATTTTATGAAAATCTGAAAACAGTGTGTTGAGAAGCTTCCAGTAGCTTTAAAAAGCATGTAAAGTATTCCATAGTTACTAAGTATTAGTCTTAGAGCTTGAATCACAATTGCTTGAGTTGACTAAAGCTACTCTTTTATATTTACAAAAATATTTTGACAAGATATAATTTATACTTGGTTGTTATGAAGCTAAGCTAAAGAGTGCTTTCGCCTAAATCCAAATTTATTATTGGGGATAAGCTGCTTTCCTTAGAGAAGTACTTTTAAAAGAAGTTTCTCAAAGTGTTTCGATAGAAGTGGTGGTAAGATAGTTGGTTTATAAGAAGTTAGTTTTGTTGAATCTTTATTTGGCTTAGGGAAAGCTTTTATTTCAACAACTTTCCAAGCGCCTATTAAATACTTAATGTAGATAACTGAATTAAATATATTTCTTAAGTATACAAGAGCATTGATTGGCAGTTCTCTTGGGGGTTTACCATTGATCTGATCATAACCTTTTATCTTTTACATGTATTTTCATATTCTTTGGGATTTCATTAATTGAAGTAATTTAATATAAAAGTATTACACTATCATAGTTCAATGTAATTAAAATTTCTAAAAAAATTTAACAAATAAGTAGATGAGCCTGTAGATCTCAAGGATGCAAACCAGAAAATGTATGAAAAAAGCTCTCATAAAAAGAGTAATTAACAGTCTGAGATGACAAGAAATCATCCATAAAATAGACTAAAAAAAAAATATCACTTCTTTGGCTAGTTAAGTATACAAATAGAAAGTAAAATTGCTTGAGCTTTGGTTGCCGAGTTGTTAAAGCGGCTGTGTCAAAATTATCAATTTTGACACGTCCAAAGTACATAGTCCATTTAGTTTAAAATTTTACTCTTCTTTACTTAATTCATATTGATAAAAAAAAAGTGACCAACCAAGGAAATTTTTTTGATTTGAGAGTTAAAAATGTTGCTTGACGTAATGTGAAATGATCGCTTCCCTTTGTCAACCCATCGACAATGGGGTGAATGTGAAGGTTTCAGCGAAATGGTATGCGAGAACATTTGCTTTTTCTTCATTTGTACGCGCCCATGTCAGAAAAGAAATTTAACTTGAGGATAAAAGTTCAAATTTGCGATATCGATCCAATGTATCCGATAAACATTTAGCTGCAAGCCATATTTTAATACATTCAAGCTCCAAGCAAACTTCCCTGCGGGCAACTCAGTTAACTAGTAATGAATTATAAGCTAACTTTTTTACAACTGGTGGTGGTTGACACTTATTTTCAATGAAGATGACTGACTATTTTAACATTACGATGTCCTAGGAGGTAGTCAATTGTCCGACGCTGCATTACTTTTCAACTAACTTAAAGTTAGCTACTTCAAAGTCAGTACCCACAGAAAAAAATTTACAAATCAAGGCTGATTTTAAATTTCTCGGTGGTAATATTATATTTTATTAAATTAAATTTCATCCTATTTTTTTTTTTTTAGCCTCTGGTAGGATTCGAACCACTAAGCCTCAAGACTGGTGAGCAGCCAACTTAACCCATTCAGCCATCGCAACATTTAAAACGAATGCGACAATAGGCAATTTAATTCATTTACCGTGTATGTGTGTATGTTAGTATTTGAATTTTGGGTGAACTCTGCACTACGTTTCGATTGTATTGTTGCCAATTGGAAGCTAGTCCATAAAAGTTAACGTAAAGTTAATTATTTTAGTAGTCGACTACTCAATGTCCGATAGGGATGAACTATAAGTCGATTTTATTTGTAGTCGACTACCAATTTGCTGCCAGGGTTAGACTTATTTACTTCAAAGTAAGCAACTTTAGATATACAATGTATAAACATAATTAAAAAAATATCTATTTAATACTTTTTATATTCATCTCCAAAATTCAAAAATTCTTTTTTTTAACATAGACCAGTTCTCAAGAGACGACCCCTATTTATGCATGCGCATTGTACTGGAACTAGAAAAATAGGTTTTGGGGAGGAAGAAAGAGGGAGAAGTGTTTGTGCACATTTGATTTAAACATCTTTACATTGTAAATATGTGGGGGAATATGCCTGCAGACAATTTGTTCAACAGACGAATTGTACGACTGAAAAACGAGTTCTTACTGTAATGCGTTGTGGGCTTTACTGGCCAATCGACTACAAACGAATGTACGAATGCACGTTTATTACGTAAAAATATGCGGGTTTCGGAAACAAGATCCCTGATGTTGTCTGAGCAAAATCCGAATGACAAATGTTGTCTACAAAAGAATGGATAGAGTTTGAAGTTTGACAGAGAAAATTGTTGAGAAGGATAAGAAGTAGCGTAGGAGAGCTCCTTGGGACTCTAGAGAATTTAATTAAGCAATTTTTGTGGAGGCCCCTCAATCTAAAGAGACGCAGATCGATTTATTTACACCTCCAGACGCACCATCAAACTGGTTAGGATGGTGGGAGAAAATTTTGCAAAAATATTGTTTATATGACATTTCCCTGAAGAACGGTGGTAGGAAATAAGTCTGTAGAAATAAAATGTTAGAAGTAAAAAATGGATTAGGCACAGTCCTACGTTTTTTCCACTTCATGGGTGACTAGCAGCAGTTATTGCTCACCTTGTAGAATTTTACACCTTTCTCGTAAACTCTCTTCTAGACTAGCCTTTACTTGACGTTACCTTACGACCCCTGTTCTTGGCTCATGCATTGCTTACGATAAACAATATAAAAATATAGGCTGTAGAATTTCGCGATCTTGTTGCTAAGAATCTCCATATATCACTTTGTTATATCTAGCTTACATATAATGTACATTTATAATGAATTTTTTTTATTTTGTATATTTGAAATATACTCGACTGAAGCGTACACAGTGTTTTCACACATAAATTTAAGCCGTTGAACTTAACCAAAAATAACAAATGTCAAAATTTCCAATTTTTTTTTCTAGGATTTCAATAGCTGGTTTAAAATTTATGAGCCCATTTTTCAACATCTCTCTTCGTAATACGTGTACAATCTCTTCTTTACAAAAATGTATATAAAAAGTATATAAATAGTTTACCATATATAGGAAAAAGGGGAGTGTTAAACAAATTCAACCATTATAAACCTAATTGATGTACACATAAAAATACTCCGAAAATCGTTTAAGCAAAATATAGGCTTCCGAATAACAGTGTTAATTGTTTTATAAAACAGCTTCTTCGATTGATGGAAGTATGGCAAAATTTTAGTTGAGTTGAAAGTTGTACGCTATTTTTTTTTTCAATATTAATATGAATGCATTAAATAATTTTATGATTTATTGAACTTGAACTTTTGTTCAGAAAGTTACCTAGAGAAAGATATAATTGATTTTCGACCTACATGTTTAGGAGTAATTTGGGAAATTTTCCGAAACTCCTCAAAGAGCTGTAATAACTGACACTGATGTTTTTGGGAGTCTAGACGGAAGTAAATCTACCGTAATGAATTTAACGTACGTAGCAGTAAAAATGTTTTAATGTAATTTTAATACAGGTGAAGAAAATATTTGGTTGTGAATTACACTACAGGCAACAAGTCACATATGAAAGTTATTTACAAAACAGTATTAAAAAATATTTCGCGACACATTATAGTCAGCGCACTATGGTTTTCGTTAAATTGTATATGGAAAAATATAGTTCCAACTATCTAACAATTTTTACGCTATTCAAAAAAAAAACTGTGTTGAAGGTTACGACAGTTTTTAATATTTTGGGAATTATGTGAATTACTAGTTCAGAAGGTGGCATTGTATTACAAACTTGGTTAAAACATAAGCATAATTAACATGCAGCTAGACTATTACTTGCTTACCCCAGAGTAATAAACGCAACTAGCCACTAAAAAAAAAAAAAAAAACCATATGGGAGGGGCGCAAAATTAAGTCCGGGTTGTTTTTCCCCGCCCCTCATATCTACGCCACTGATAATTAAATAATTCATTCGGTGAAGAAACAGCAGCGTGCTAAATCTCTTC
This sequence comes from Sturmia bella, assembly GCA_963662145.1. NCBI lineage: Eukaryota > Metazoa > Arthropoda > Insecta > Diptera > Tachinidae > Sturmia > Sturmia bella. The sequence goes on from OY759169.1 coordinate 40,967,685, forward strand.
CTTTGTGATTTGTGACCAGTTCTATAGAATATTCGTGTTACACACTTTAAGCAACACAATTTAAATTTTATCATTGTGTTTTGTTGTTCTATGAGTCGTATAAACAATCTAACTTTCTGATTGTTGAAATCTATTAGTATGCAAAATGGCTACAGTTGTTATTTATGATTGTTATTTATAATTGTGTAGCTTCCTCTAAAGTACATATTCATTAACTTATACAAATAATATCCTCAAACTTGGCTGTATACTTTTATTTCTTATTCAAGCACAATGAATAGCAAAGTCATATACGCTTGTCCATTTATGTAAAATTGTTTAACGAACATTAAATTTTGTTATTTGTAGAAAGTTATTTACATTACAAATGCTTATATATCAAATTTCAGGTAAAAAACCAAGCAACAAATTCTGTTGAAAAAGAAAAGCATTTTTGAAACTATTATATTTATTTATTTACGTTCCCTCCCATGCGAACTTATGGTAGCAACCACTGCCAGTACGTTTCAGCCAAGGAGGCTCCTCAACCTATGACCGGAGCGACGACTCCGTAGAGTCAGCTCCGGTCCCCATACTGCCGAACTCAAGACACGCCGCTATCCCTCGGGGCCTGCCCAAGATTTCTGGCCACCAAGTTAGCCGAGGTATCCTGCATCCCTTCTACCGCGTTGACACGACATCAAGCTGGTTACGATCAGCAATATGCATATTGTGCCCCCGGGGGGAACCCTACATATATACAGGATGGTTTCTTAAAGAGACGACGTACTCATTGCATTTGCAATTAACTCTGAAAGCTATATTTTTATGTTGTGATGGCAAGTGCGGCCGAAGAAAAAAAATTTTTTTAAATTAAAAAAAAATTTAACTTTAAAAGACTAGCAACTGTTATTTTTCGTTGCAGATATTCATGCTATATTGAAGTAGATACTTTAAAGGATACAAACTAATATAGGAAAAAAAGCTAAATACTCTGGAGACAAATCAGCCAGCAGTGAGTAAAACTGATAAGATCATTGCCTCAAACCAAAAAGAGATTTTTTGGATTTTTATGTTAATTTTTGGTATTTGTTTTAAATTATTAATTTTTAGCCATACAACTTGATTACACTAAATCTAAGAGTTTTAAGGTCTCATTCATAATAAATATTTTAGTTTTATTAAACTCGTATTTGACAAATTTTCCATACAAATATGTCAAATAAGAGTCTTACAAGCCTGAAATAATTTTTATGAATTAGGGGGTTAATATTATTTGCCTTCTTTAAATAAAAATTTTAATTTAAAATGAAAATTAAAAACAATTTAATTGACCCATATTTCCGTTGAGGTTAACCAATATTTACTAGCTGACTAGTTAAAGCTAATCAATATATTGGTTATCATTGACCTATAAAAATAAGCAGAATAAGCAGCACAGATATATGCCACGTAGTCTTCTGAAATTAATTAGATAGACAGAGATGCAAAACCACATGTGCCCAAGAGATTCGCTTAGGTTTTTCATTTTGCCCTCACTAAACTAACGAGAATCCCTAACCAATATATCAATCAGCACTACCAGTTAAATGACCGGTCGTTTAGTTGGTAGTATTCTTGCAGGGTTATGTATTCAGGGTTATGTATTCAGTATTCTTGCAGGGTTATGTATTCACTACCAGTTAAATGACCGGTCATTTAGCTGGTAGTATTCTTGCAGGGTTATGTATTCAGTGTTCAGCCAGATGCTTTTTTCTGATTTATTTTGGAGTGCACTCACGGACAAATTTTCTTTTAAGCCCTTAATCATTTTAAGTGAATAGTTACTGTTAACTAATCTAAGCCCTTTAAGCTATTGTCGTTTTTTTATTCTTAAATTCTTTATGACTGGCTCAGGGTACTTTTGTTTAATAAACCTGCATGCTGTGTTAATCTTCTCGCCCTTCGGTTGCGTAAAATCACAGTTAGTTGCTTTGCCGGATGCAAAAATTTGCATGATCTTTACATCGTACGGTACAAGGATAGAATGCTTGTTTTTCAATATGTCAAAAATATACGAAGAAATGTAAAAAATTGCAATGAAGAACAAGTACAAAAAACATAAAAATAAAACATAAAAGCTTTGTCTATGAGCGCACCATTTGCCGAACAAACGAACAGCATTAAATCTGGAAGTATTGTAACACTAAGGTATTTAAAAGCTGTATTCGGAACCCGTTAACCAGGTTTTGTAGATTAATTAAAATAATGAGTTTCAAATATTGTTCATGTCTCTGTAATTTCTGTTTATTTACATTTAATTAATGTAATGTTTCAGCCAAATAATTTAGCATTCATGTGTAAAAGCCAACTTTAAATATTCATTCTCTAAGAATTTTCATCTTATGCACATATTTGCAACAAGTTAATTCATTTCAGCGGATGCAGCTAGACTCGAATCACAAATGTCAAAACTTTTAAAAATTTTAAAAATAGTAAAAATTTATTTCCTTAAGGTGAAAAATGTTCCACAGATTTTAATGAAGTTTAATTTGCTAGTATAAAGCTTCCAATAGGTTAGTTGGTGATTTAAATGCTACATTCAATTGCATACAGACTGAAAAATGCACAAAAATTATACAGGAATTTATGTATTTCCACAAATACAACAAAAGGTCGGAAAAGCTAAAAAATTTACATCATATTTTTTTACGTTTTGTCCAACAACCACGTTCAGCAAACGCGTATTTGCCATTTCAAGTTTCATTAAAAAATAAACAAGAAGCTGCTTGAAATGTTTTACTTCTAACTATCTAAGTTTACTTTTATTATCTACGTTTTACTTTTATTGTCTTCGAAAGTAACCAGATATTGAAAACAAATACACTGAATAATATTTAAGATTGAATAATATTGAGAAATATTTAAGAATTTCTTGTTATGAAACTTGTCGGTATTTAAGCAATAGACAAGTCTGAGTAATTTTCCAATTAAACGGAGTATTCTAAAGTAATTACACTCAGCAAAAATGTTTCATGAAAATTGTATACAAATACAGGAAACCCAATAAAATTCTTTGATATATATGTGTGTGTGTGTGTGTGTGTCTATATATATATATATATATATATATATATATATATATATATATATATATATATATATATATATATATATATATATATATATATATACATATATATATATATACATATATATATATATACATATATATATATATATATATATATATATATATATATATATATATATATATATATATATATATATATATATATATATATATATACATATATATATATATATATATATATATATATATATATATATATATATATATATATATATATATATATATATATATATATATATATGTATATATATATATATATATATATATATATATATATATATATATATATATATATATATATATATATATATATATATATATATATATATATATATATAATTAATATGCATTAAAAAAACTATTTTTTTTTTAATAATTTTTAGTGTTCATTCACTGTAATTGGTTGAAAACCAAATTTTGTAGACGTGAGCGCCTCAATGTATGACACCTTAGTTTTTTTGCGTTAGCATTGGCGTCGGATAAATTTTCAATTCATTTGTATTATTGCTGTTATCCTTATAGTTTTTTTTTTTTTTTTTTGTTAATACTGTGTATAGTATGTCGCCAAATCCTCGTATCATTTGCAGTGTATGTAACGATACATTTTGCACTATAGCAACGAACACTTAATATAATTTTGAGTAGGTTTCAAGACTTCAATGTCTTTTATATAGAATAAAATATATCGTTATTCGCAATCCACTAAATATCAATACGAAAAACGAAATAGACAAGCACTTAATATAATTTTGAGTAGGTTTCAAGACTTCAATGTCTTTTATATAGAATAAAATATATCGTTATTCGCAATCCACTAAATATCAATACGAAAAACGAAATAGACAAGAACTTAATATAATTTTGAGAAGGTTTCAAGACTCTTCAATGTCTTTTATATATAATAAAATATATCGTTATTCTCGATCCACTAAATATCAATTTTCTCGTGTAATATATTTTTTTTAAATTATGTGTCAATGTATATGCTTAAGTTCCTTTGGAGACGGTCGTATACGTGTTCTAGTTTGGTGTTCACGTGATAGATCATGATGTTCTTAGGGAACTTGAGGCTGACTCGTACAGCAAAGGTTCCGTACCAACGCAAAAGTTACCTTACATATTTTACTTAGCAGATGCAGGGAGCCCGTTGATTACATTAGATTTAAACTTTTTTTCCCTATAAAAATATTAAGTCTTAATCTCTTACGTTTCAAACGCTATAAATGATATAAACACCGATTAAACTTTATCATGTTTCTATTTTTGGTATCTATTCTTGTAGAAATCTCCCAACTACATATACGAAGTCTCAATAAAAGCTTTCCGTTTTCGCTTTACAGAGCCCTAAAAATTGTTTTAAAGTTACTTCTGCACTGACTTGTCAATTTAAGTGGCCAAGTTAGTTATAAAAACTAATAACTTATCTGGCCTGTAATAGCCCAGAAAGAGTTGCGATACCTTTATATGAAAAATGGATTTTTCCGGAAAAATGGCAAAATTTTTCTTTGGCACAGAAAAAATTTATTTGATTATCACTAAATATTATAATTTATTCAGCTCATATTTAGAACATAATACAGGTCTAGCTTTATTGCTGGCCAACGGGAACTAGTAATAAATGTTGACTGTAGCTTCTTACTAAATTTTTAAGAAACTAGGTACCTGCTTTGGCGTTAAAGATCCATCAGTTAATATAATGAAATAGTCGGGTAATGTTGCGAACAAAAGTAACTTTTTGTAAATTATTCAAAAACATTTCCACGGAATTTCTCTTAAATACTATTTCGTTTATACCAAGAACAATTTTCCAAACATTCCATTATTCAACATTTAAAATTTTTTCGGGCTTTGTGTGCTTTTCAGCCGAACAATACAGCTGCAATACAAAAGAAACACTCACATAAATTAAGACTATTCTTTTATTAATTGTCTGCTTTCTTAAGGGAATTGTTGGCGAAAAGCAAGAGCAAAAATATTTTGCAAGCTGGAAATATGGCCACAGTTCACATGCCATTGGAAATTTGTGGTAAATGTGGTTTAATTTATGTCACACACCAACGCAGTAACAACAACAACAATGCGGTTACAAAAGATTTACAAACACAGATTATTGTTCTTGTGTGTAGACTATTTTCGAAGTAAATTAATTTAAGCTTAAACCTTTAAGCTCCTTCACGCAAGATGAAAATTTCTGTATATTTCATAAACAATAATATATATTCAAGTATGATATTTTCGAGATTATGACGCTAAAGCAAATCTTTGAAAAGTGCTTTATTTAGAAATCTTTATTTGCAATCTATTTATATAGCGGTAATAAGTAAATGTAATATTTTGGAAAATGTCGTTGTATACTTATTACTTATTTTTCCCCGAAACAACAACACAACTTCTACTTTTTTCAAATATGTTTTCACACTCAACATGGCTAGCATTGTATGTACGTACATTGGCTGGCCAAATATTTTCTTATAAAGGAACACACAACCGCTTGCTTTGTTTTATCGAAACATTGCTTGTTCATATGCTTTCAGCTTTTATAATAAATCATAATCAATTAAGTCTTTGGTTTTTGTCTTTTCTATAACCGCATTTCAATGCTGGTAATAAATTAACTGTTATTTTTTTATTTTATTTATTTTTTTCGTCCAACCAACTTCCTCCTTATGGAAGCGTAAGGTAATGAAATGCGAATAACTATTTACGAATGAACGACTGTTGGCTATTTAAGAACGCGTAACTTAAATTTAAACAACACTCGGCTAATTTAATATTTAAGTATCAACTGAATTTTAGGACATAAGTAGTAAAGTCTTCGAAGATGTTTGACGTCTACAGGGGAGCTCAGTGACTTATAATCCTCAGAAAAGGCTGTTACTGACATAGATAACTCCATGGAATCAAATATTGGTGCTGGATTAGTTTTATGTTTATTTATTCCTCTATTCTATAAGCAGCTAGAGTAACAATAAAAACACAAAATCGCATAGCTAAAAAGTACTAAAGTCTTGATGTCTTCCTCTCACAAATACTACTACTACCCTCATATTTCAATGGAAGTAGTTATACTAGTAACAAAAAAAAAAAAAAAAATAACTTGGAGCATAGTAGCTAATAACTATTTATTGCTCTCAATTGCTAATAGTTTTGTCAGGTTTTAGTGCGATTTTCACTTCTTCAAGATTTTGAAAGATTTTTTTGTAATAAAAAAGTTTCAAACCGTTGTTATCGCTGAATTAAACAAACACAAAAATCAATGGGAAATCAATTGCATGTTGGGGGGAGAACATAAAAAACACTCCGATCAACAGAGAAACGCAGAAGTAAAATTGAAATTTAATCAATAAGATTTAAATATGAACTTAATTATTTATTTGCTTTAAGAGCCAATTGAAATGTATTAATTTAGGTCCAAAAATAAAGACCTTTTTTAAAATGTTTTCTGTCTTTTTCAGCTGTCTATATGCCGATGACATTTCGTTTGTGCTAATCAACTCATCAGTAGACTTGAAAATTTCTTAAAACTTGAAAATTTCTTAAAACAACGAATTACCATCGGTTACTATGATTTGTATTTTTGAAAGTATCAAAAAGTAAAAGCTTTTTGAATATCTATATATAGACAGCTGAAAAAGACAGAAAACATTTTAAAAAAGGTCTATATTTTTGGACCTGAATTAATACATTTCAATTGGGTCTTAAAGCAAATAAATAATTAAGTTCATATTTGAATATTTAAAAAGCTTTTACTTTTTGATACGTTCAAAAATACAAATCGTAGTAACCGATGGAAACTCGTTGTATAGAAGGTTGCAAAGAAAAGTAAAAGAGTTGCAAAATGAAAAGAAATGTTTTCTGTGTTAAAGTTTTGTTTGAACATTTCTGATTCTCATATTGTCATACATACATTCTCATATGTCATACATACATACATACTGGTCATACATTTCATTCCTACGTAGGCGTGGTGTGGGGTCGGTGTATTCGAAAAGAATTTTTGGGGAGAAACAATAATTGGGAATTGGTTACACATATGACCTCACCACGGGCCCGTAGTTATGCAGCTCAAAATTTAAATGTTGTCACCATTACACTAATTTGCCCCAGGGTGCCAATCGGGGAGTCAAATGATGAAACGTCTATAATTTTTTTCGAATATATGTTTTGAAAACGCCGACCCCGTTCCACAGTTTCTTAGAGGGGAGCTTCTATATAAAAACAAAGTTGAACATGTATCTGACAGAATATTAAGCTAGAATCTAAAAAAAATACTGTATAGATGTTTGTCAAATAATAACTTGGCAAATATATAATATTTTTAAAAATAATACGATTTAGAATGGAAATCGTAGTTCGTAATAGGTCTTGTAGTGGTTCTTTTATTTTCCTCTCTAGTTTCCCTCTTTATATTCGAAGTTTTACAGTGTTTGAATAAAATGCGTTAACGTTCAAAGGTATTGAGTACTAAGCAGGCAATTTAGCAGCAGCTAACTCTGGTTTGCAAAGGTAACTGTTCTAATATATGTCATAAAATTTGTATTTATCGAACGTCAAAAAATAACTTCTGCTTCCCCTTTTCGAGCATTACTTCCTATTTCCACCTTCCTATTTTGCTTGTTCCAGTACAATGTAATGCATATTTAGGGGTCATCCAAAGAGTACTGGTTCAAGATAAAAAAAATCTATCCAAAAATCCATGGCACAATAATGAAAATTGTTCGTCCTTACAAATTGCTTAGTGCTTATGAATGTCTGTACATTAGTTAAATAAACTGTTTATTTAACAGTTTACTTAACTGTTAAATAAACAGTTAATTGAATAATTCGTTTCTAGTTATGTAAAGAAAACGTTTATTTTGAAAATTGTCTAAAACCACATTTGGTGTTGGGTGTAAATAATATATATTGTCAGCAGCGGTTAACCACAATTTTCTAGCGCGTTTTGTTGTCATAAACAGGAAAACCGGAAAATGCTCTAAAGAAGTACTTAAATAAAAACAAATGAAGTCTGGGAAAAGTTCAACAAAAATTTAAGAGAGAAATTTTATTTGGTTAAGTTTTTTAGCCACAAAATGGTAAATATAAAAGCAACACAAACTATTTAGCTCCAGATCCATTTTTTTTTTGAGTCGAAACAATCAGGCAACTGTATATATTTCAAATTCGGTACATATTTAAAATTCACAGATGAAGTTTTTATATTAGCAATAAATATTTGTTGGTATTGATTGAATTGTTAATAATTTTATGGGGCTTGAGTTTGATTCTACTTCCTCGAAATTGATAAAGATTTGCTTCTAATAAAATTGTGGTTTTCATAATTTTTAAGCAAAACAAAAAAGTGAAGTTGAAAATATACTGGCTGGAGTACATACCAGTGCTGTTTTATGTCCATCACGACACTCATCAGCATCCAGAATGCTTCGAACCCAGGTCATAACTACATAGTTGCATACTGCTCTTAAGCAGCAGCGCGTAGCCATTCTATACAACAATCAATAAAAAAAAATACAATGATAAAATTGAAAGTGGATAAATAGAATTATATATATACAGTCAATAATCCAGAGTTTAGGTAGTACGATCGCTATGTGCTCCTGCGAACGATGTCACGTGACATCGAGCGTCTAGCACTTAATTTTTTAGAATACAAGAGTGGTTTCCTAAACTTTGGTGCGGTACCATCAGCAATTGTAAGTTTTGAACCATTTGAAATAGCGTCGGCAAATGGCTTCATACCGCTCTGACTGCATATTTAAAAGGTTTGAATAATATAACAGTTTTTTTTAAATTTTTACTTGCAAATTACACATACACCACCATTCACCTTATCTGACAGATTAAGATACTAATCTGAAGATTTATATTCAGTCTGTTTAAATGGTTTTCTTTTTCAATAAGAGGCATATATTTTAAAATTAAAAAGAGACGAGTTTGGTTCAAATACTTATACGTAAAGGTATTAAATTAAAGTAATAGTGTAGGACTTAGCGGTGCAGGCAAAGACTAGTTTGCTTGAAATCGCGACTTTTTTCTTTAAATCTTTAAATCTTTTTCATTAATTTAATTTTAAAGTGAACTATATGATTTATAATTGTCAATAATTTTCGTCGGAAGTGGTGGTCGTGAAACAGCCATGGTTTATACTCCAGCCAGTAAGTTTTCTACTTTACTTATTTTGTCTTCTTTAAAAAAATGTTGATAACTCCAATTTTTTCACAAAAAATCTTTCTCAATTTTGAGGAAGTAAAAATTGAACCAGAAAGCCCGATAACAATTAAAATTCGTTTTCCTATGGTGCTTAATTATCAAATGTAACAACAGTTCTGGACATATTTAAAATCTATATTTTAAGCAAACTCGCTATTTCTGAAGTCAAAGGTTATGTCTTCTATTAAGAAACCTTAAAAAGGACTGACTAAATTTTCTAATTCTTTTCTTCTTTTTTTTTCAAAATATAAATATGTTTTTGTTTTTCAAAATATATTTTTCAAATATATTTTGAAATATTAACACAAATTTTATTATTCTATTGTATACTGAGTTTGAGCTATTGATCATCCGTCTTTGTAAAACATATAACAAATCGATATTTTTCCTGATTACAGATATCATTTAAAAATTTTATTTTTAAATATGAACTTAATTATTTATTTCCTTTAACAGCCAATTGAAATGTATTAATTCAGGTCCAAAAATGAACCTTTTCAAAATGTTTCCTGTCTTCTCCAGCTGTCTATATGCCGACGACATTTTAAGGTTGCAAAGAAAAGTAAAAGAGTTGCAAAACGAAAAGAAATGTTTGCTATGTTAAAGGTTTGTTTGAACATTTCTGATTCTCATTTTGTCCATGAGAATTATGAAATAAACGGTTAAGTTTCAAACAAACTTTTAAGAATTTGTCAAGTCTACTGATGAGTCGATTAGCACCAACGAAATATCGTCGGCATATAGACAGCTGAAAAAGACAGAGAACATTTTGAAAAGATTAATTTTTGGACCTGAATTAATACAATTTAATTTTTATATATAACATATTTTACACCTTAAAATCATCACTCACAAAACAAGCACTAATTTTAGTTATTTATTTATTAATTTTTTATTTTTTTTTGGTGAGTGGTATGCAAAATGTATATATAACAGAACTTAATTTGCACACTTTTCGATTTATTCATGAATATGTAAATGGACCGCCAGAAAATGGTTCGGGCTTTATTTCGTAATTAATTTTTGAGAAACTGTTGTTGCTCGCTGAATTGATTTTTGTTTTTTGGTTATTGAACTTCGCTGAGGAGCAGGGTTGCCGTTGAAAATTTTGAAATAGTGTCATAAAAGGTGTATTCTTTTCAAAAAAGGGTCAGAGAAAGGGTACTTAAAAAAAAGGGTCTTCAAAAGGTATTAATCACTAAAAAGAACTAATTTTACTAAAATAACGAATTATAAAATTGAAATAGAGTTCACTAATGAATATTTATTTTAATTAAAGAAAAAATAAAGAAGAATTTTAACAATGTAGTAAATAATAAGACTAAAATTAAAGTAAATATAATATAATACACATTGGTATTTAAACCATAAAGTAATTTTAAAACTTAAAAACACAGTACACAGCAGCGTTACCATATTTTCATCAAAAAACTTACCATTCCAGAAAAAATCGTTTTTTTTTTTTATAAAAAAAACTTTTTCTTTAACTAAACCAAAAAAATAAATGAAAATACAAAATTGGATTTCATTTCTATTAAAAATATTAAAAAAAATACATGTTTTTTCCAACTAAAAGAAAAAATAACATAACCCACAATACCACACCGCCAGGTTTTGTTGGCAGAAAAGAACAAAGAAATGAAAACATCTTGAAGTCATTTGTTCGCCTTTGTCAGTGGTCAGCTGACGTAGATAGCCGTTAGACGTCTTAGACGCTTTGATGGAAATCAATCTGAATAAACCATTTGATATATACAAGAGCTTTTCGCTGTGAAACTTTAGCCGAATCAAATGAAAGGAGGCATATCCACAATTGAGTAAAACCTGCGTATAACGAAAAACTATTGTGGAACATTTATTAAGCTTTTACTAATTTTCAAAAAGAGTCAAAAAGTGGCATAACTTTTTTTAAAAAGTTTCAAAGGGACCAATTTAAAAAAGGGGGGATAAAAGTGTCACTGCCGTGAAAAAAAGGGTAAAAGTGATACTTTAGTATCAGTAACGGCAGCGCTGCTGAGGAACTATTTCACGCTGATAGATGTATTCATATAATTTTTATCAGCTAAAGTTCAATCCATAGATGATTCCTTATTCGGCACTCTACCTACCTATAAAATTATACTTTAATATGAGTAAGTAGTGATGAAGGGCCTGAATTTGAGTGTATTAAGTACTAAGTATACAAAAAGTTCTGCAGAAAAAAAACAATTTTTGAATGTAAAAAAATTTTATAAAATGCGAGAAAACAAAAATGTTTGTATCTAACCTCTTGAGGCACTACATTTCAGAGTAAATCTGTTTATATACAGCGAATGAAGTGTGCATAAGTTGCAACGATATGATGTTCTTTCTCAGTTTTGTGTTAACAAGATTGTCATGGAAAACACCTATTGATATAATTTGTAAGTAAAATGTGCTTGCTTTTGTTTATCGCAAAACTTTTTTTTTTAATTTTGGTATATTATTTTAAAACACTAGATTTCTCGCAGAAAGTATTCACTTACATACTTAGAGCTAAAAGATTAGGAAGGGACTTTATTAATTGCTTAAAACGAGCGTTGAGTATACTAAATAATAGCTTTATAAAGTTTTATTTGCAAAGCAAAGTAGCAACGGATAAGTTGCCTTGACTAAAGATTTTGCACAGTGGAAAAAAAATTGAAGTAAACGCTTAAATCGATTTATATCCAAAAAAAATCAATGCAAGTTCATCTTCCCATTTGGTTCAATTCACATTTGAAATAGAAAATATTTGAACTAAAGAATACCTCAGCAATATTAAAATGAAAAAAATTTTACAATATCATGCAAAATATCAGTTTTTTATTTATTTTTTGCAACGTTACTAAATTTCCACTTCTAAGAACAGTCAATAATAAATGGTTCATTGATTTACTACTAGAGATGTGCGGTTGTCGTGAAAATCATGCATGAGTGCGTGACAGGCAGTTCATGAAGTTCCACGAAATTGCACGAAAAAGTTAAGACAGTAAATTTTTTCTGTTTGAAAAAGGACTCTCAATCGTCCTAAATTAATTTCACAATGTAATTTAATTTCCCTCTAAGTAACGTACATTTACCTGGATTTACTTGTACGGAAGGCAAGCAGTGTAAAAAACCGAGGAGCGCAATAACTGATTGAGCAATTTTAACCCATTAAGCTACTAAAAATTAAATCGTTAGTTGTATCTGCGAATATAAATTTTCTTAAAAACTTAGGTAACTTTTTATGTTTATGAATAAAAATTAACACCCTTAAAGCATAAAGTTCACGACATTAAGAGCAAAAATCATGGATTGCAAAGAGTAAACGAAATGCTAGAAGAGCAAACTAAGATGCATATATAATGCATATAAGGATATTTCTTGCTGTTCTACATGATCGAATGATGAATGACGTTTTAGACAAGTATTTTACTGCCGCATTATTAGTGCCAAAGTGTCCTACCAAACCTGCTTTTATTAATCCTTTTGCGAATCCTTCAATATTATAATCCTTAATTTATCAAAAAACTCTGGTAAATTGTCCTTGTGATATTTTCAAAGAAATTGTACAACATTTAAAACACGCCATTCTCGAAACTATGATTTAAGACTTAAAGTGTTATCGCTTCTGACTTTTATTACGCTTATATTTGGTTTGTTTTTCGTTTTTCGTGCGTGAAATTGCGTGATTAAAACATGTTCGTGTGTAAAAATGCGTGGTGGAAAAAAATTTTGATCGTGAGCGTACGTGACGTGAGGCTCAAAAAATTGTCGTGCGTGAAAGTGCGTGAGGAAAATTATTCTTATCGGAAGCGTGCGTGATGTGAGGCAAAAATCACTCACGAGCTTATCTGTATTTACTACTGTTAAGTTGAAACATAAATTAAATTATAGGAAAAATTGTTTAAGCTAGATTTTTAACTCCTACAGAATTTTGGTCCTTGAAGATACTGCGATATTTAAATTGTACTCTAAATTGTAATCTTAAATAAGCCTTCGCTTTCTTTTCCGTTTAGGACTAAAATCTTATCTCAACCTTCACAACTCCAAGCTGCTTCCCTTAAAGTTCAGGGAAATTGGCTTAAACACTGTTTTTTCGTTTTGCAATTCTTTTATTTTTTTCACAACTAGCTGCCATTTGTTTATACGAAAAGTATCAAGAAGTAAAAGTTGTTTGAATATTCAAAAATCAGTTTGCTGACGAGTTGATTAGCATCAACGAAATGTCGGCTGAAAAAGACAGGAAACATTAATGAGGTCTATTTTAATGACCTAAAATAATACGTCTCAATTAGCGTTTATAGCAAAACAAATAATAATGTTTATTTTTTTTTTAAAGGTTTAGGAGGAAAATAAAAGAAATTATCTTTATGATGCAATATGCTAAAGAGTATTTTAAAAAGTACTTGTCATAATTATAACTATCACAATCATAGTCTATCCAATATGCAAGCAAATATACGCGTCAAAAGTATTGCATAAACTAATAATGATAAATTGTGACTTTAACAAATAAGTTAAAAACGAAAAAATCATTGGGGGTTAAGACTCTGGCTTAGCAAAACATTTGTTTCCGTTTAAACTTAAACTTTACTTTAGTGAAGATTAAATGGCCTACCATTTACTCATGCTTTATCAAACAAAGGTTAGCAACAAGAAAGTCAATTGGCACGGCTATGTAAAGTGTAATTGTAGAAATGCGCAACATTCCCCATTCAATGGTTGCTTAAAGTAACCATTTTAGAGAATTCCTGGCTTAAACGTATTTTAAGCTGAAAAAAACGTTTCTACCACCGATTTTTTGGGCATAAGTTATAAAAAAAATAAACATTAACACTGGTATTCATAAAAAATAAAACATTGTTGAAACACATTTTACGACAAATTTTTCATATAAAATTTTTTTTTAAAATGTGTTTGAGCAACGTTTTATTTTTTATGAATGCCGGTGTTTGGGCCTTATTCATAATAAATATTTTTTTTCGCTTTGAATTTGTTTTTTCTCTTCACTCCGATTTTTTGGAAAAAAAAAACACTTAACTTTTATAAAACTTTTCACTAGCCTCCCTTAATTAAGGACGGCAGTTTTAAAGCCACCTTACGACTAACAACTTAAAGCGGCTGTTTACCGTTTGCCACCAACACGGGGAGCAGCCTTTTGTTGCACTTTCGCGGCTTTTTGCTTGAGGGCAGCCTTAGCTTTATGTTGGGCAGGCTGAGCAGCCTTCTTAGTAGCCTTGGCGGCTCGTTTTTGCTCCGTACCAGCTTTGATGGCTTGTTCACGTTAGGCACGACGTAAATCAGGCTTCATGTTACGCTTAGCAATGATTTCAACTAAAGAAGCACCAACAATAGCACGTTGGAACATTTGTATTCTGCGGGTACGCTTCTTGGTGGCCTCCTCTTCAATACCATTACGGTGCTTGCGACGGTACAACACTGTCCAGGTTACCTTTCGAGGATTACGCTTCATCAAGTATGAGCGTTCGCTCATACTTATAAAACTCTTATTTGACAAGTGTTCCATACAAATTTCTCAAATAGCAGCATTATAAATCTGTTATAATTTTTATAAATAAGGGTGTAAGTTTCTAAGTTTATAGCAAAACTAGTATTGCTTGTTATTAAATCGAAAAATTATGACGAAGTTTGCAAAGCGAAGTTCACAAAACAACTGCGAAAAGTTGTGGAAAAAATTTCACTTTGCGAAAATGCATTTGTAAAAGTTATAAAAAGCAAAAACTTGCAACAAATACGTATAACACCATCGCAGTTACGCAGTTTAGAACTGCTTAAGTTGTTTGCAAGTCCATGTTTGCATGCATCATGTAAATGTTTCGAGAATCTTAGCTCTTATGTCCTCTATTGAGTTTCTCACTTTTTCTAAGAACAGGAAATTCATTTATCCTGACATTTGCTTCTGTACAATTTCATGCTGTCCCAGTTCTTAGAAACTGCACAGAGAAAAAAGCACCTAATAAAGTAGAACAAAATCAATAAGATATCTCTATGGTTTTTTTTCAAGAAGGATTCCTTATTATTTTAAATGGGAAAACCTTATTGAAAAAACAACAATTAGTGAAATTAAAAAGATGATTTACGTGTGTTTATATAGGAAACTAATAAAACCAATAGGGAAAAATTAATAAGATAACCTAATAAAATCAATAAGAAATCCTTATTGTATACAATTTACAAGAAAACCTAATAGAATCAATAAGTTCTTCTCTATAGAATTTTTTTTGGTACCATGCAAATCGGAAACTGAGTAAAAACAAACGTGAGTAACAAGTTTTCTTCTTGGTTTTATGTGTTTTTCTTGTTGAGACAATTAATAAGATTTGCAACATGGAAATAATAAGAAATACCCACAGAAAAATCTTCTTTTCTCTCTGCTGGGATACCCCTCAGCTTAAAAACGTTTCAAAGAGAAAATCTTATTGAATCTATTAGGAAGTTTTCGTTCTGTGTGGGTACTGAAAACAAAATATACTAAGGATAACATAAATCTCATTCACATTATGCCATATACGATATACAGCCAGCTTCTAACATGGCAAAAGCATTTCTCCTCTATTGATTTTTCTTACCTTCATTTCACTTTGTTTTGATATTATATGAGAGTGAACAAAGCAGGTCTAAGGTAAGTAAAGCAATAATCTATTGATTTATGCATTCAATTCAATATCTTGCGCAAACCATTTTCCAGGACTTGTCTTTTATGACATTTTGGTATGTGAATTTAATTTAAACAAAAATTAAAGCTCAAAAAGTATCATTACTTTCCTATTTTATCACCAAAAACCCACTGTCCTTTTTCTGTAACATAGTAACTCAATTTAATGCTCATAAAAGGTTCTAGACTGAAGGATGTTTCTGTGAAATAAAGGTATGCCAAGGTATAATAGTCTGAGGTTAACAAAGCTGAAAATTTACTATTTTACTTTTGATATTTAATCCGCTTAAGCAATAAATTCATTGAAAAGTTTCCTTAAACGCAAATAAAGTGTCGCATACTTTAGCTAAATGGATAAAAGCAAAAGTTTCTTCAGAACAGGCAAATGCATAGAAACATAGAAACGACTTTACAACATTAAACTTTTGTTTAAAAATATTATACTTTAATTACAAATCTAAAGGCAAGATAAGTTCTAGTTCAAACTAAGAGGCTTAAAAGTAGAAGAAAAATTAAAAGCTTTATTACATAAAGGCACATATTTAGTTATCATAAGCAAAGCCATAATTAATAAAAGAAAGAATTAAAAATAGTTCAGAAGTTGTTACATATCTTACTTACAACTCACAACTAAAGCGGCTACAGTTCCCCTTAAATGAATTGTAAGTGTGCACATTTCCATACGTACATAACGCAAGATACCGGTCACATACGTAAGCTATACGTGCTGCAATAAGTTTACTTTGTTTACTTTTTTTTACTCAATTGAGATTGTTAAAAAAGTGACAATCCAAGGGTTAAAAAACAGTTTGTTGAAAATTTCGATTTTAAAAAATTTTTTAAAAATAGAAACTCCAAATATTTTCTGGTTTGTTATTACCTACAGATAAAGCTTCACATAGTAGAAATAAAACAAGCTCTTATTTATAAAAATATGTATGTATGTATATGGGTAAATACATATTTTATACTGAATAAAGCAAAGTAAAAAATATAATGCGAGGATACAATGTGAAAGAAAACGGTACGTACGTATGTGTGGTTGCAAAAAAAAAATAAATTAAGTCAAGTACGAGACTGGCTCGCACACTTATGGTTCCGTACATATGTATGTGTAATGTATATATGGAATGGCGTATGTGAATACATATGTATATTTTATAAATTTCATCTCTCTGTTTGTACAGCTAATTTATGTTGTATGTGGACACCTAGTAATTTTCCACTTGTTGTTGTTGTTGTAATTTGCTGTTGTAAGGCATCTGGGAATACATACACTGTGCGAATTTCGGCTCTCTATCTCTTACGGTTTGAGAGTTATAGCTATTACTCTACGTTGTAAAGGGACACCTGGTAGTTTTACAGTTGTTGTTGTTGTTGTTTTTAGCAAGTGTTGTTGTGGAGCATATGTAAATACACATATTGTGCAAATTTCATCCCTCTGTCTCTCACATTTCGAGAGTAACGGCTAGTTATTACTTTATGTTGTATAGGGACACCTGATACTTTTTGACTTGTTGTTAATTTTAGCATTTGTTATTGTAGGCCATATGCGAGTAAATATATTGTGCACATTTCATCTCTCTGTCTCTCACAGTTTGAAAGTTACGGCTAATGTTTTTTTACGTTTTATAGGGACACCTGGTAGTTTTCGACATGTTTTGCACTTGTTGTTGTAAAGCATCTATAAATACACATACTGTGCAAATTTCAGCTTTCTATCTTCTACGGTTCGAGAGTTATAGCCAATTGTAACTTTTCGTTGTATGGGGACACCTGGTAGTTTTTGACTTGTTGTTGGTTTTAGTATTTGTTGTTGTAGCGGCTAGATACAGCAACATCCTGTGAAAATTTCAGCTCTCTAGCTCTTACCGTTTCGGAGAATGGACGCTGTGACGGACGGACGGACGGACGTACTTGTCTCGGTAATAGGGTTCCGTTTCACTCTGATGAGTACGGAACCCTAAAAATGGCCACGAAATGAATAAAAGAATTATTTTCTTTTCAATACCCATATTAAATACAGCTCAGTAGTGCTATTCAGTAACTTTTACCGATCCGACAATCGTTGTTCTTGTCGATACATTTTGTCGCTTGCAGTAACGATATTTTCATTCTGTAGCTTATCTTTAACGATAGTATAGTATATCGATAGTTTCCTATTCTCCCAAATTCATTTCATAATTCAACTCTGCCCACAAAATGTCAAAATAAGCGAAAACCATAAAAAGGAATAGAAAAAAAAAATAATGTGTTCCGAGCCTTGCAATATATTTTAAAGTAATAAAATAAAGTAAGTAAAATAAAATTATTTTTAAAATGTTTTTCACACGCATGTGTATATTTTTGTACATGCACATGTAGAATGTCAGCAAATTCGGGCACAAGAAGTCGCGCCTCAGCCGAAAAACCTAAGCATTTGCTTGACCTTGTAGCTTTAAAATCAAGGGAATTCTTGGATTTGAAAAATCCCTCAGCAGGTTGTCGTTCTACTATAGTGGTGCTTTGTTCTACATGAGTTATTTTACCTTTATTTGACACTCTTAAAATAAGGATTTGAAAAACAGTGATATTGATTTCGAAGAGCTTAAAGTTTCTTGAAACATACATGCCACACATGTATACATTCACGAACGTTTATTAGTTGCTCCAAAATATTGTACAAATGCACTTTGCGTGAACAAAACAGAATAACGAATAACAGCCTCAATTCTATGCACCAAAATAAAAAAAATTTCTCATTCGGTTTCCAGAAAAATTATGTCAAAAAGACACTGTTGTTACCTAACTAACGCAGATAGAATGTTTTCCCTACTGATGGAAAACTACAATGAACTCATGTTAAATCATTTATTTCCCAAATAAGCCGCAATTGAAATATTGCACAATTACGAAATAGATGTCAATAGGAGATGATGTAAGTGTCAGAAACGAAAGCGACAGTTGCGATGGCGGTTTTATTGCTAAAGAGAGTTGTTTAGTTCAGCAATTTGCATACATGCGAATGAACATGTCGAAATACGCAAAACATAAAAAAAAACTTTAGTTTTTCGCACTCTAACAGCATGCAAAGGAGCATAAGCAGCTAGCAAGTACATTAGGATGGTTCAAATATTTCCGGTATGAATGAATTCAAGCGTTTTATGACAAAGCGAAGGGGTTAGCTTAGATAAAATTTATATATGAAGCCCCTAAAATAAGTCTGGCATGTAGTTGTTTTGAATAGACTTAAATGTAGAGAGCACTTTGAGGATTTTTTAATACGCCAATTTCAACTCAAGGGGACCGAAGAAAGAAGAGCTCATATGACCTGACCATAGCAGTTATAATGGGGAGTTTTGATAACGAAGCCTTACACAATTTTTCTAAAACGATAAATGTAATGCACTGGAATATGTAATATATGCACTGTGGAAGCAAAGTTTCTCAGTCGCTTGGTGTTTAATTTAGTTCTAGATGTCTGAGGAATGGCTTTCATTAGAGCAAATCACATTTAATGGAATTTTTAGCACATATAACTCAATTTTGTTCGGCAATTCAAGTGTGATTCATTCAACTGTGCAGAAAATTGTTTAACACTTAACTGAATACCTACACAGAAAGAAAAAGCTGGTTGTAAATTTAAGTTATTTTAACTCGATTTTAGTACGAAACGTACTTGAAAATTTAAGTACGTATAACACACAAGTGTACTTTAGGTACACCCAACAGGGATTATTAAAGAGCATCAATCCTGTTAAGGCTTAAAATGAGTACAAAATTCTTGGATGTGTTTGTAAGCAGCACATGTCTGTGCTTATATAACACAGTCCAACATTTTTCAGGTGTTTGATTCGGGACTCAATTCTGATAATTGTTTATGAAAGTAGCCCTAAAAAGGAAAAAACTTCTGCATCATTCGTTTGGTCTGGGTACCTCAAATAATAACTTAAAAATTAATTTGAAGTTAGTAAGTATCGTGTAGGGCAGTTTGTCACGTTTTAGACTCTTTTGTTTGTCATAACTCGAGAACCGCTCGTCCGAATAAGCTGAAATAAATTTTTACAAATTAAAAGCTACAATTCCTTTAGTCTGCTCATACAACGTTTCGCTATATAAGCAAACGTTTCGCAGTTATAAATAAATGTATAAAGAAAAAAAATATTTTTTGCCTAAAAAATTGGATTTTTAAAATTTTTAATTTATAAAAAATCCAAAACGGTACAAAAGTGTCAAGTCCCATTACTTTCACGTAAAGTCGCATAACCTATAAACAAAATGAGACATAAATCATAAAAACCGATGGACGCGTTTCGCTTTTATTCACAATTAAGTAAAGGTAAGTATTGAATTTTTCTTAAAATTTTTAGTTGTTACGATGGCTGGACTGGTAGCAGTTAGGTTCCAGGTTCCAGGTTCAAATCGACAAAGAGACAAAATAATTTATACAGTATTATTTAATTGAGAAAGCGGAATGGCATATTTCAGGTACGAATTTGGGATTAAATAGGCCTCAGGAATAGCGAATCAACTGCATAATGAACTGGATAATCACACTTAAAACAAATTCCATCCCTCAGTACGTAAATCAATCCCAGATGATGTTAAAAAAATTATATTTAGTAAGTAATAATTTTCTTAAATCAAGAACGGCGTTATTGTTTTTAAGTACAGATTTTAGCTATATATATTCAACTTGAAACCAGGATTAGATATGGCTAAAACTAATCCGAAAACAGGATTGGATATGGCTAAAATTAAATATTTAGGGTTTTTTCTTTTAAATACAAACGCAAAACTGCGAAGCTTCTTGCTTGTCTGCAGAAACACTAAGAGCCTTCGGCAGGAATCAAACCTGCGACCGCGTGGATGACGAGTAGGCCACTCTACCAATTCATCCATCGAGGCGCTCTTGAAAAATCCGTACTTAAAACAAGCACAAAGTACTTGATTTAACAAAATCCATACTAACCAAACTTCTGACACCGCCTCGGATTGATTTGAATGCAAATGGATTGAAGTTTTATCAGCGTAGCTCATCTGGCACTAGCAATCTGTCTAGCACACATGTATCGTATATGAAAATTTATAATATTTGCTTAAGATTAAGTAATAACAACTCAGTATTGAAAGACAATCAACAAGATATTATTTTAACACATATAAAATAACGTTCTATGCACAAAAATTATTTATTTTAAGTCAAGAAAAGAAATTATTAATATTTTGCCAAATTACTATGCCTAGAATCATTTTTAATTAAATTAAATTTTGCAAATCTTAGCACCTGGGACAAACAGTATTTTGGCCGTTTTAACAAAAATCTGGTGTTTCGTCCTATATTGTCCTTTTCTGTGCAAACTAAACGTTGAGAAGTTTTCGGTTCTTAAGGTGAACAATTTATACATCTCGTTCATGCCTAAATTGTTTCGCTCTACATTTTGGCTACTGAAGCCAAACACGATCGAAACCGTATTCTTCGCAATACAAAATTTTTAGAGCGTAACGTCGCCTTAGATTTTCAAACAACTAGACAAACACGATAAACCCAGTGTCATCTCTGATATAAGAACGAGTTATCGCGGTTGAAATGAGTAGTACTCAGAACGAAATGTAAAAAAAAAACATGGAAGGAAAATGGAAGATCTACAGATATACACACATACCAAAAAAGTAGCAGTACTGCTACTTGCACTATATTTTGAAGTACTTCGAAAATATGTAAGGCATACTTTAAGTTTTAAAGAAGGTCTTTCAAATCGTTTTACAACCATCGTTTTGTTACCATTTAGTTTATTGCTTCTAAGTACAATGTAGGAATTTATTGAATTAACTAAGTTATAAACTAACTGCAAACTGATGCAAAGATGATTCAGATTTTGAAAAAAAAAAAAAAATAAACAATGTTGTAATATGTGGTTTTTGTAAGGTGTAAAATTTCTCCCCCGAATCTTAACAAAAAATTTTTCTCAATAGCTGAATTTTTCAGTAATTGTTTTATCGGCATTTTTAACTTCAAATAAAATAAACATATCTTGAACTGTATCGATGGATAAAGAGTTTCTTTTGTGTGTTCAGTGATAGAAAAAATTAATAAAAACAATATTTAACTTTTAGTTACATTGAAGAAGTAGCCGAATGAATGATAGAATGAACCTTTCCAAAAAATGTTTGTTTTTCAGCTGTCTATATGCCGACGATATTTCGTTGGTGCTAATCAACTCATCAGTAGACTTGAAAAATTCTTAAAAGCTTGTTTGAAACTTAACTACTTATTCCATAATTCCCATGAACAGAATGAGAATCAGAAATGTTCAAACAAACCTGTATATATAGACAGCTGAAAAATACAACAAACATTTTTTGAAAAGTTTCATTTTTGGACCTGAATTAATACATTTCAATTGGCTCTTAAAGCAAATAAATAATTAAGTTCATATTTGTTTTATTTCCCAGTTTTTAACAAATAACTATAAAATTTGTTCTATAAAAAAAACTCGATAGCAAAACAACAAGTGCTCGATTTGGACATTTGTGTTCGCAGTGCTGATGACATGATCGAAATAAAGGAATCGGATTTTTTATGAAAACACATACACATCTTCGAATTGTTAATCGGGTCATCGTTAGAATAAAAGAATCTCAAAGTGGAACCCAAAACAATTTTCTTTCGCTTAGAAAGCGAACAATTGCACTACTTCGACATTGAGGAACAGGCAGTAAAACACCTTTTTAAAAATGATAAATTGTTGTAAACATTTCTACTGAAATTCACAGCGAATTTGCAAAACTCAAAAGTAGATTAAGAAGTTCTTAAACGATGCCAGCAACTTAAATTGATGTAGAGTTGCAAAACTTCACTAAAATTTTTTAATATTAAAATTTATGTATAACAATAACAGCTTAACAAATGTGTAACACCTTTAAAATTATTATTGTATTATTGGCCATGAGGCTTTCTTTGTATTGAAATCAAATAAATAAATAAAATAAAAAACACAAAAAAAAACACAAGTTTCCTACCAAATTTGGTAGTTTTGAAATGGGTTGGTAGGTTGGTAGGTTGTGTCGTGAATTTGGTGGTTTTTTTTCAATTTCAGTTTTAATTTTTTTTTTCAAGCTACTCAGCTTTCATCCATCAAATTATCCAATCCATCAATGACAAATCAATTCTGCCTTCGTTATCAGAGTTCGATAGATTATTAGACTGTTATACCGATAAAATTGTATAGCAGTGGAATTTACTAAGAGTTAGTGAACACAACTTGAATGATGACATGGAGATTAATGGTTTTTGGGAAAAGGTTGGCAAAATTAAAAATGGGCTTAATGAAAATGGCCCATAACTATAGACATCGAAAAAGTATGCTTTAAGCAATTTTAAGCCACTGCTAAATAAAAGTATGCTTTTTGTCTACTATAGACGAGAAAAAGCCGACTTTACGCTCAAAAGTTTACTCTAAACTTAAAACCAGCAGAAGTTGTCTTTAACTTATTTAGCAACAGCTTTGCTCAAGCAAATGTCACTTTTATATGTAAAAGCTTTTTAATGTAAAATTTTTTAAATTAAATAATTAAATTAAAGATTTTTTAATAACTATTATTAATTAGAATTTTCTTTAAAATTTGACTTTTATCCAATTCGCTTTGATGTTTTTTGTTTACTTACTAATACAATCTTACATTTATGGAGGTGTGTGTTCACATGTATACATAATTTTTGAGAGTCATATTATTAGCGATGGGATTTTACGTAAATTTGTAAGAGCTAGTATGATAAATAACTTGGCATTTTCGATAAATAATGTGGCACCCATTTAAAGCTGATTCAGTTTAAAGTCAACTTTAATTTTGACTATAGTTAGAAAAAAGTTAGCAACACGTTTTAAAATTTAAGTTGTTGCTAAAAAGAACTGACTTTAGTGTTTGACTATAGTTAAGGCCCAATATGTTTAGCGATCTAGTTAATTTTGTTTTCAATTTTGTAGTGATTTATGTCGGGCAACAGCCATATGCTGCGACCTGGCAGCACCGTACTAGAAACTAGAACTTGGTGTTGGCAACCAGGTATTAACAAAAGGCAAGCAATCGTAGCCAACGTTATCATATCCGTTTTCATTATTAATTAATATTTGTAGCCGTAAGGAACTATTTATGTAAAATAAAAGTCTTCCTATTGAAAAAAACGAAAAGCTTCAATTATCTATTACAATTTATTGTCTTTACGACATAGTTCAGCAGCTGCAGAAAGAAAATTTTCAACACTTGCGTTAGTAAAAACCAAACCTACGATGTGCAGGGAAATGATAAATAAGACTGATTCGCACTATATATGTATGGTCAGCAAAAAGAGACTTTAAAACATAAACCTTTTTCCAAATAAATCCTTAAGATTTTTACTTTTACAAATGAAGTCTTATTTATTTTTTACTTAAAAATTTGTTTCTTTTACAAATGAAATGTTATTTATTTTTATAAAGATACATATTAACATTGTTATGTATAAACTTGTTTTGTTTTGTTTTGTTTTTTTTTAATAAATTTTTTTTTTATAACTGCTTATTTTATTTTTTGGTAGGTAAACATGCCATTTGGTAGTTTTTGAAATTAAATTTGGTAGGAAAAAAAATTTTGAGTGGCAACCCTGATAGTAAGTTATAACGTGTGAAAAACGTTAGTCAAGATATATGTACATATATCAAAAAATTGGTGGGATGGTGCTATACTTCGAGAAGTAACTTTCATTCTAATTCAAGGTTGTGTCGAAAGTAAAATTACCAATTTTAAAGAAAACCCCAGCGCTTGAAAGCTGTAGATCAAAATATATTCTATCCATCCTAATGTACATACATACATATGTACCTATATGCTCATTGAAAATTGGATGGATTCAAATTACCACTCATACACAAAGTGAGTGAACGACAATGGAAGCTGAACATGTTTTAAGAAATAATACAGCTACATATGAACTATTTATGTCAAATGTGGGCAAAACAAATTGAGTATGTAAAAATGTGTGTTATGTAATTCGCTGGTATTGGTGAACTTTCAAATGTAATCGCAATTACGGTATTCCAGTAAACGTGTACGTTTGGCAAAGAATTTGAACACAACACGAGTACAAGCAGCCTGATACAGATGCCAGCAGTATGTGCGTCTACTATTTTAACAATATTTGAAAATGATATAATAATAAGCTTAATTGCTGCAGTATAAAAACTTTATAATTTAATAGGAAGATATGTGAAAAGGTTTTCAATTAAAATATTTAAAGGAACATATACAAACATACTGTCAAAATAATTAAAAGTCCCAATATCAGGTCTAACGCTTCTGAGAAGCATTATTGTTTGTCTTTTAAACAGAGTACATGCATGCATGCATGTACTCTGAACATGTGCTACATGTTCATATCTGTCGTTTGGCATGGCTTTCTAGTGGTTTTGAATTCGATAAACTTCTCTAATTGAGGATGGTCCGCTACATTAAAAAGAAGAGCAGCTTCTCTATAGTAACAAACTGTTAAATTGTTTATATCTGCTAATATTTTATTGTGAAATTCCGCTATCATGTCTTTACAAGTACTAAATTTATTTCAGATCTATAATTAAACGCCTAAGGTTTATGATAGTTAAATTTATAAGAATACCTATTTCAAAATTCTCGACATCTCGTATAGATATACGCATGTGATTGTTTTCCAGTTCCAGTAACGCATTTTCACGTACGAAAAATCAAAAAAAAAAAAAATCTTACGATCAATTACGTTAATGCTGCAACAGAATTTTTATCACACCTGTCAACAAAGTGACAATAAGTAATTGAATGTATTTAATTGGAGGGTTAATCATCTTAAATAAATACTTAAGATAGTTTAAATCGCAAGTTAATAGAAATGTTATATATGTACATAAAAAATAATTTGTTTTTAAATAGTAACTTGATACTTCCAGTAACGGTCAACTTAATCTGATAGCGCATATCGCTTAAGTCTTCTGGGTGCCAGGATTTTATTCGCCGGCAATTGTGTGAGTTCCGTGTTGGAATGTTGTGTTATACGAGTTGTGTGCTTAAGGCTGCTTTTACGAACTACTTCTCTTACAGTTTTGATTTTTAGATCTCGATATCCTCATCTCTAATATACCGTACAGCATCAATAGTAGTTACCAATATTTTGGACTGGATTCTTTGGATAATTTTAATGTTCGGAGTGCTACCAGTTCCCCGAATTTCCCCGGCATACTTTCAAATAGGCACTGTGATCGTTTTGTATATGAGCAGTTTGCTTTGAGTGGACAACTTGGAATCTCTTCCTAGCAGCCAGAATAATTATCTGAATCTATTGTTTAATTCGTTTTTCTTTTGGGAGATGTGGTCTTTCCATATGACCTCGGCGTCAATTATCCTTCCCCGGTATTTCACCCTTATATCCAAAATAATTGGTGGGCTATTTATTTGAAACGGCTGATTATTTAGCATTTTTGCATTAGTGCAGATTACTTGCACTGTTTTATCACTGTTTACTTGTATTCCCCAACTATGGAACCATTTCAACGTGTTATTGAGCACTTGTTGTAAATTGTGCATAGCCCATTTAATGTTTTCGTGCGATGATGGTAGAACAGTGTCATTAGCCAATGTATACAGAAAAAAATAGTTTGTAAATACAAACACCGTTTTTGTAAATACAAACAAAAATTTGCTTAAAACAGCACCTACAACGGTTTTTGTAAATACAAACATGAAAGGTTTGTAATGTTGTTAAAAAGAAACTGAATTTTATTTAACAAAACTTTTTGACATTTTTAATAAATTTTTTGTCAGACACCGGAAATACTTTTAGCAATTTTTGTTGTTAAAATATTTTTTTTTTGCAACTAACTTCGTTGTCAATAAGGAATGTTAATTTTCTTCTTATGATTGATAAAATTCGTTGTTGATCATTATTAAAAAAGCAACAATGCATGATTGTTATATTAACTAAATTTTTTGTTTTATTTTAATAAAAAATTTGACCAAAAGTTTTGTCATTCACAATTTGAAATGTGACAAAACTAATTGTTACTTTCCATTTACATACATACATATATATGTACATACATAGACATGTATTCCCTTATTGAAAAAAAAGTCGTTTGTGTAGTATTTTAATGTTTTTATTTAGACGGAAAATATATCAAATACAATATTTTCATAAATTTAATAAAATTTTTAAATTTATTTTTTTTGTCTCCTTTTAAAAGAATAATATAGTAGTTATTATTTATATTTTTGAGGAAGTTGTTAAATTGAAAAATCAATAAATTTTAAAAACTTTTCATATAATTATTTATTTGAAAATTAAAGAATACATAAAAACGAACCCAATTATTTATTTGCTTTAAGAGCCAATTGAAATGTATTAATTCAGGTCCAAAAATGAACCTTTTCAGAAAATATTTGCTGTATTTCTCAGCCGTTTATATGCCGACGACATTTTGTTGGTGCTAATCAACTCATCAGTAGACTTGAAAAATTCTTAAAAGTTTGTTTGAAACTTAACCACTTATTCCAAAATTCCCATGAACAAAATGAGAATCAGAAATGTTCAAACAAACCTCTAACACAGCAAAGAAAAGTAGAAGGGTTGCAAAACAAAAAAAGAAATGTTTGCTGTTAAAGATTTGTTTGAACATTTCTGATTCTTATTATGTAATTTAAGCTATGATTTAATATTGAAAACTTCAATTTATCGATAGTTAATGAAATTATGCTATGGGCAAAATCTTATCAGATGAGTTGACCATATTTTTAATAAGTCAAAACTATTTTATTTATTGAACAAATAGTAAAAAGGAATATTTTTACAAAACAAAATACATATGGGATACTGTGCATTAAAAGAAGTTATAAATCAACTTTTCATGATTGCTTTACACATTTTCAAAATTTACCGTTTGAACTAGACATTAACAACATCAAGCATAATTGTATGCTGTTTGGTGGCATACGAATATGTGTACAAGAAAATGCTTAATATTTTCAACAACATATTTTGTTGAAATGTTTAATTAAAGCAAAAATATGTTGTTTGAAATATTAACAATGTTCATTGTTGAACTGACTATAATTTAATCGGAAAAAAGTATGAACAACATACATACATATGTACGTATGTAAGTACTTCTTTCTGATTAAATTCAGCAAAAAGTTTAATTGTAAAAGTTTGTCAATATTACTTTTATAACATTAAAAAAATATTTAATCATATTAAAAAATTTTTTGTTGAAACTTCTGAAAATTCTGGTCAACAATTCAGTTTATTAAGAAAAATGTGCAAAATCTGACAAAATGTGCTGTTAAGTGATTTTATTAAAAAAAAAGGATTCAATTTGTCATATTAAAGAAAATAGTTGTCATATTTAATATTTTGTTTGTTGTATTTGTTTTTTAAATTAACAACTAGCTTTGTCACTCCGAATTTGGTGTTATTTTTTTCTGTGTAGCTACCATATTATTATTTGATGTAAAAGTTGGAATATCAGATGTAAAGTAATGCAGCTAGGACGCTGCCTTGGGTTGCCCCAGCTCTCATAGGAAATATTTCTGAACACCCATCTTCATATTTAAAATAAAAAATCGATTTTGTAAGTGGCTTTTTAAAATTCGACAGAAATCTTTTGATAATTTAATTTTTAGCTTCCGGAGAAGAACTTTGTGCCATACACTATCAAGTGCCGTGGCCAGATCGAGGTATGTTGTGACCAGTGCTGAGCAAAATACATGCTTTGGTGTATTTAAAATACAAAATACATGAAAGTTGTGTATTTAAAATACAAAATACTAATACTAAAATAGAGTGTAACAAAAATATGTATTTAAAATACAAAATATAAAATACTTTTAATACTTTAAAAGTTTTTATTTCCATTCATAAACACCAGCTTTTCAAATGTGGTATCAGACAAACAACCTCTTGATGGCGAATGAATAAAATCAGCTAATGACAAAATCTTAACGATTTCTTATTAAAAAAATGATATTTTATTGAAAGAGAAACAGTGGAATTAAGAATGAAGTGACAATGAAAAAACGTTTGCCCAAAGACTATATAAAGTCTATCCAAGTCAACATCTGATTGACATTTTTTTCTCACCTTGTTTTAGATCAAAATGTCAAAAGCTGTTTTTTCCTTACATTTTATTTGTTCATTGTTCAACTTTCTGAAAGCTTAGCGACTTTCTCAATGTGTATGCATTCAGTTGCGTTTACTTTACACAGGTACTCTGCGTTTGGTAATTAAATTGTAGTATTGCCATTTATTGGAAATAAAACAGTATTAAAATTTTGCACTTTTAGTTGATGTGTGAATGAAATAATTTTTAGCGCATTTTTTCTAACATAAATTAAAAATGTATTTTGAAAAATATATTTTGAGAGCACAAGTATTTAAAATACAAAATACTCAAGCGCTTAGTATTTAAAATACAAAATACAAATACATTCGTGAGACGTATTTAAAATACAAAATACGTATTTGTATTTTAAATACGTATTTCAAATACTGCCCAGCCCTGGTTGTGACGCAAACTTTTTTTGTCAATATCAGATGCTATTTTATTTGTTACTCTATGTTGAGTGCTTTCGTCGAAATCTAATTGGTGTACGGGGATGAGTTGTCCTTCTTTAAGAAAAGGCTCGAGGTGTTCAAAGAACTTCGACAAAAGTGGTAGATTGGCCTGCAAGATGTTAGTTTTGATGCGTCTTTGTTTGGCTGGGGAATAGCGATTATTTCAGCGACTTTCCAAACATTTGGAAAGTACTCAATTCGGATAATTGATTTAAATGTATACATATATTAACGGCTGTATTCATAAAAAAATTGAACAGAATTAGAAACACATTTTAGGGAATTTTTGAAAAAACTGTATTCATAAATGAGTTTTAAGCTAAAATATTCATTTTAACGTTTTTTTAAATCGACTGTTTTTAAAATTGCCTGCACTCATGTTTAAGGCAATTTTAAAATTATTATTTGTTGATTGTCTGCTTACATTTTATATTGTAAAAACTTTAATATATTTGAAAAACTTTTTGTAATTAATTATCTTCGTCAGTCCAGTTTTCGGAATGTTGAAAATTTTACTTTCTTAAAAATTTTTGTAACAAATTCAATAAACACAAATCGAAACAAATAAACTAAAACTCGTTATTCGACTAACCCCCAATTTTTGACTTGGATTTTAAATGCCATTTCAATTTAAATTTGATTTAAATACAAAATTGAGTTAAACAGTTGCTATTTAAATCAAACTTAAACGGCCGGCCGTGCCCATTTAAAATCGATTTAAGTTTTTCGTACTGCCATATGATTTTGACAGTTTGGTTTTGTTCTGTAAATGAAGAAAATTGCACACGTTTTTTTTTTTTTTTTTTGGTTCATAATTTGATTTTTTATTATTTCCAGAAGGTAATCAGCTTCTGTGGCAGTGAAATTGGGAGTCCTTTTATCACTTTTGCTACTCATTTTTTGGTAATTTTCACAAAACAATTTATTATTTTCTAAACTTTTCACAATTTCACTTGCTTCCAAATTTGTTTAAACAGCTGTTTTTTATTGAGTTATCGATCATTTTTAGACACTTACATTGTGCTGCCGTACTTCTATTACAATTAATTACAAAAAAGAATTTTAGACTGTAAAACAGAAAGCTATTTTAAATCCAACTTAACTTTTAAGGAAAATTTACTAATTTTGTATTTAAATCAAAAATCGGGGGTAATTTTTTTATCTCACAAAAATTAATTTGAAAATTAGAACTGCTGTTTGACTTACTTTACAAAGATTGCTCATTTTCGTCAAATGGGCTTGTGAAGGTTTATGAGAAATGATTTGCTAGAACATTTGCTTTTTCTTCATTAGTGTGGGCCCGAGTGAGATCTGGTTTTTGAATCGGTATAATATTCCAATCAAAACTAATTTTTCCAGAGCTACTAACTTGTTGTAGCTGACGAGCCAAGCTTGCTGCGGTATATACGGAGTTTGTCTTTTTTGTCCTTCATTAGTAAAATTTTGAGTTCTTCTGTAAGTTTATTGAGGAGAGCTTTTTCCTGGGATGGCCTAAAGGCTGGCCATTGTTTTTTTAGCTTCCGTTTTGCTTTTATTTTCCTCCGGTATATATGTTCTATGCTGCTGTTAGTGAAAGTATCGATTCCTGGTGGTTTTCAGGAATTAGGACTGTCTTACGGCACATTATGGCGTATTTTGCATTTAGATGTACACCTACATCCATATAAAGTCCAGCTCACACAACAACTAAAGCCAGCTGACCATTCACAACGTCATAGATGCGTGGCATGGGTGCTTGAACAATTTGAAATTTTGATCAACGATGAAGCACATTTCTCACTCGGTGGATATGTTAATAAACAAAATTGTCGAATTTGGGGTTCTGAGAATCCTCAGGTAATTGAAGAGGGGCCAGTACATCCAGAGAAGGTCACTGTTTGGCGCTTTCTTTGGTTCGAAGGTGTGATTAGACCTTACTTCTTCGAAGACGACGATGGAACTACTGTCACCGTCAATTCGGAGCGTTGTGGCCATATGATCACCGACATATGGTCAATATATGCAAAAAGAATACGACTTATGGAATAAGAAGTTTCAACAAGGCGGTGCCACACACCACACAACTCGAGCGAATATGCCTCCATTGCAAAAGAGATTTCGTGGCCGTGTAATTTCTGGTCGTGACGATATCAACTAGCCACGAAGATCGTGCGAGTTGACACCATTAGACTTTTTTTGTGGGCTTTTACCCTAAAACCAATTGAATTATTTAGCTTGATAAAGTAACCACATACTGATTTGTTATTATTTTGGTACCACTTCGTTCTGCTTTTGATATCATTTGTTTTTTTTTTCACAAAAGATGCGAGTAGTTCCTAGGTTACTACCTAGGAACTACTTACTCTGGTACACTTTGTTCTTAATTTGGACATATTAAGATTGATTTCAAGCCGAGCGGCAAAAAAGTGTTGTTCACGATTCGTTCTCAATTCTATACCCACCGTCAACAATTTCAGCATCTCCTTTTCCTCTGTGTATTTATTTGTATTATAATCCAATGTTACCGAAAGTATATTAGTAACGCATTATCATCGGGTAGCTACATTGACATCCCACTTTGTTGCTGCTTACAGTTTTTATGAATTTTATAGCTTCCTGCAAAATTGGTTTTGCCACACATTTATGAAAAAAATGACAAACAATATTTGAATTTTATTACTTTCTGCTGTTGTAAAAAATTTTATGACCAACATATGATTAAAATTAAGCTCAATATTCGAAATTATTGGCAATTCGTTAACGTTCTATTTATACTTAGTTCACATGATAATGTTAGCAATTGACAAAAGAATTTGCATAACTTATGTTTACAATTCATTAGTTCGTATTGACGTTGTGCATCTGTTTGTCATGAATAATTGGGTTTAAGCGAAATTGTCAAAGTTCCTCTTCAGAACTGAAATGCAGTTTACTTTGCGCTAAAAGGAAAATGCTTACATAAGTTTTGTAAATTGCAATCAATCGGTTTTATTTTTTAATCTTTTAAGTAGGTTATTAAAACTGGAATTTTCTAATAAGCAGTTATTATACATGTATGTCAATGAATCATGTTGTGAATAAACAAGAATTTAACTTACACCACAGGTAGCTTAGGGAAGTAATTTTTTGTGCCTAATGAGGCTAATAGCAATATAACGTTGTATCACACAGATGAGAGTAAAATATGTTAGGCTTTAGTTTGAACTAGTTTAATTTTGGTTCAGAAAAACAGTAGTCAAGCATTTAATCTACTCATAAGAAATGTCAGCAGGAAGATTTTGCATTAATTTGCAAAAATTCCATGTCAGTATTGTTCTATTTATTGAACTGAAAGTATTTACCTTTTTAAATATTTATTTTACTTCTTCTATCCAAACGAGTGAAAAGCATCGGACGAAACGATATTAAAAAAATAAACAAATAAGAGCAGAATAGTGGGCTGGGCCGATACCGAAATTTTTGGTGGTCTCACTTTTGTGAGGTGCAGCAACTACATTACTTTCAATGCAATTTGCACAATTACATTGAGTTGCAATACAACTCAAGGTAACCCTTTGTATGATGATAAACTTTCACCTGGTACATATGCAATAATACATATAAATAAGAAAGTAATAATGGATGTGTTTGATATAATTAAAAATTTAGACAGAAAATATACATGAGCGTATGAGTGTCGCTTTAGAAACAAGAGCCCCTGAGTTCAAGGAAGGAGTCTGACGTGAAGTGTGGCAGCTTCGAAACAGCTAGTTGTCCAGCTGGCTTAAGGTCTTTGATATTTTCTTCGTCTTATTCAGTTAACATCAATCATGAAGATAATATAGAATGAACTTGACCCGTTAAATCTTATTAAAAACCAAATCTGAACTATTTTGGGATATTTTATTAGCACTGAGCAAAACTAAACATGAAGACGATTGCCGTAATAAGCGTGTGTTGTGTTAGTAGTCTGTTTAGTATATACCACAAAACAACCAGAAGGGTCACCAGCTCTGTCGGACTACATAAATTACCAATTTGCTGTCAAATTTCATGAAAATGGCAGCCTTGCGGTGCTGGAGCATCCAGTGAAGGACAGCAAACATGAAAATTTTTATATAGCTGTCTCTGATGGTTGACTCCGCATTTGTTTACATTTGATTTTTGGTTAGAAAACTTCAGTGCAAATCTAATGCAAACAAAACAGCTTTGCAAGCAAACAATGAATAATTATTTGTATTTAATATTTTATTTACATTGAGTACATCACTAGCAGTACATCGAATATATTTAAAACTTAGTTTTCAAAGCTTTTCATTCATGTTTTCTACTTTCTTCGGAAAAATTACAACAAAACCAATATTTTTCCAAACACTTTACAACAAAATTTTTTTCATTGTTTATGTTTGTTTTTGTGTACACTAGTTAGTCTCACACACTCATATTGCTACGATTTCCTGTACTGCTCACTTCTGACTGGCCGCCAAACAAATGATATGGCAACTTTTCAAACGTCACTTTTGGGATATCTGTGTATTCTGTGGTATATACTACCATAAAAAGACAGCAAAAATGTTTATGATTTTTAAAGTTTGGCCAGCTGGGACTCGATTTCTGAAAATTTGGCTCAGTGGTCGATACCATCCAGCTAAAACCCTATAAGTAAATCTAAAATAAATTAAATTAAAAATTTTAAAATTTTGTTCAATTATATTAATTTGGAAACAATTTTACAGTGATATAAATTTAAATGCTTTAAGAAGCCTCAATTTTCACAGCATTCAGACTGACCGTTAAAACGGAAATAGAAGAACACAAAAAAACTCGAAGTTTTGCCTTCCTTGTCTGAAAAACCCCACTTTAAGTATTATATTAAAAAATAATATTTTATCTAACAATTTGCAACAAAGTTTTTGCTGCTTATGCTTTGTTAAGAATTTGCCTTTTAGTCAAGCCTGAGGTGGAATTTTTTGCCATTCTTTACTTTGACTATTAAACCATACAACTTTGAGCAAGTGCTCAGCAGCTTGTGCTTTTAAAGGCTGTCTTTGTATGTATGCAAACAGAATTCAGGCTGAAGCATTTTTCATAGTTTTTCATAGAAACAATACTTAAAATGCTTTTGTTGACTTTAGAAACGTATTTTGCGATAAGCTCTTTGTCATAAAGTTGTACTTATGCAGAGACAAATACGTGTGTTTCATGCCAATTAAAATGGAATTTTATTGATAGAAAATAAAATTTTTCAAACAGTTGTAACCGCCAGTGCTCTTAAGTATTAGTTGAGATGACTATGTTGCTTTATTACAGGTTTTGTCGCTTTGCTTATGTTCATATAAAGGACTTCGAGGAAAAGGGGCATGCAAAAGTATGTAGAAAATGTTATTTAAGCCTGCAAGCTTTTTTGTATTTCTCTTTTAAATTTTGCTTAATTAGTCTATCTGATCGCCACCTTTTGGGCCGAAGACAACAGCTAGCACTAAAAACTTAGCTTCATACTCCTTCAAGTGTTCTGGAAGGTAAAGAGGACTTCCCACACTAATCTACATACATATGTAGATAAGTCGATGTTTAGTTCATTGATTAAACTGTGTATAATTTGTCAAATTAATTATTATTACATTCCTGTCTGTCAAGAATTTTATATTTTGCTACGAACATATAATAGATATACATACATATATATTAAATATGTCCTGCTATGAGTTTAATGTATTTTCAATTGTTCTCAAATATAATTTTTCATTTAAATTTACTTCAAAGTCGACTTAAAATTTAATGATAAAATATTAACCCCCTAATTCATAAAAATTATTACAGGCTTATAAGACTGCTATTTGACATATTTGTATGGAAAATCTGTCAAAAAAGAGCTTTATAAACCTGTTATAATTTTTATGAATTAGACGGTAAGTATATAAGTACTTAGGTATAAGTAATAGTGGTATCAGTTTGTAAGCATAAAGTCTTGACGATATGTTGCCATCGATTTCGATGGATTTTCCAATGAAAA
The DNA here is from genome assembly GCA_963662145.1 of Sturmia bella. Lineage (NCBI taxonomy): Eukaryota > Metazoa > Arthropoda > Insecta > Diptera > Tachinidae > Sturmia > Sturmia bella. The sequence goes on from OY759169.1 coordinate 41,003,230, forward strand.
AAAAAATCCATTATGGCATATCAAAAGAACCATTTTCCAGGCCCCAAAAATTTAAATAGTTTGCATGTACAGAGACGGTGTGTTTGGAAAAATTTTAAAGAGAAAAACTTGTTGGATTTTGGTAATACATTCGACTACTCTACAGGCACCCTGTGACTGATTAAAGTGATAGAAGGAAAATTGGAAACTATAGTGATCGCAAATGATTATTTTGATATATTGAGATAAAAAATTTTGTTTGTTCCTGCCACAAGAAGTCGGAAACTCGATGGCACAATATCGATTGTATTCTCACGTAAGAAAATCTGCAAAATCTTCAAATACCTGATAAAAATATTTAAGCTGTTGATTGCAAGGCAGGCCATTGAAGTTTTGATGCTACCAAAACGACATAAAGAGATAAGCAATCCAAAAAAATTTTAGAGCAGCCTGTTTATTTCCCAATATTAGCAAAATATTTGAAATTTTTATTAACAATAACGTTAATGCCTTCTGTAAGGAAAAAAACTTATTAAGAGAGAAACACTTTGGCTTCATATACACATATTTCACAATAAATACAATCAATTTGTTGACTTCAAACATCAATTGGAATTGGAACAAAAAACTCTGCATGGAAGTCTGTCGAATAGACATGGAAAAGGCATTTGGTAGTGTATGGATATCAGGATATATATTCAAATGAAATAACTATAAATTTCAATTTTACCAAATTTTGCTAATCTATAATATATAATATTTATTTGATCTTTTTAATTATTTGAAAAACTATTTTATACAACTTCAGATCGTTTTTATATAAAAATTTTATTAACAATATTATTCAACACTTCGATAACAATTTGTTATCATCTTCAGGATAATATTTGTAATCACATAATAATATATAATGCTGACAGGACTGTAGAAAAAGTAAATTAAAATCTGCGAATTTCATTACGATAGTAATATACACGATCGATTGGTTTATGAAAACTATTACTCAAAAATGCGAAACCATACTGTAAAATACGAAACCATACTGTAGATAAATGTGATGCTAATATAAATAAAAAATTTGAAACACTTTGTAATCAAAACTAATTTAAACAAATAATAGCCTTTTCACACGTGTCATCATTTTCGTGGAACGAGTTGAAAATGTGAAACATGCGTTCACATACAACATCTAGCATCAATCTCATATAGCTGTCAAAATAAATAAAGCCACGTTTTGTACTAAAAACTTTAATAAAAATATAAAATAAATGGATTTTGAAGACTAATTAATAACATGCTTAGTAGTGAACTTGCAAGAGCATCTCCTACTACTAATGCAATACATACATATAAACACCAATATTTATAAAAAATAAAACGTTGCTCAAATACATTTTAGGAAATATTTTATATGAAAAATTTTTTGTAAAATGTGTTTCAACAATGTTTTATTTTTTATGAAAATCCACAAAAATTTAATATTACAAAAAACAAAACCAAAAAACACATTTATTTAACTTAAAATCAATATGAAATTTATAATAAAGTCGAACTTCCCTACAGTTATCTCTATAGAAACTTCATCATACAGAAATATTTATTTATTTAAAATAATCAGGTATTTCTGTTTGAACTACATTTCTCCCTTTTTCTTTATCAATAAAAGCTTCAATTACATTAAGACATTTAAATAAATTTTTTGGAATGTTGCTCTCCATCTCCAAGAAAGTTCGTAGTACATCAAGTGAAGAGCATTGCTTCTTCAATGGCTTCGTAAATACAAGTTCGAAGTCTCTTACGCTTAATGTTTAAATGCTCGTCTTCTACATACTTTTGAATAACTGACTTGTTTTTTGAAATGTTTGATAAAGTACTGTGAAGAATTCCAAACTGTTTAGCTATATCTTTTTTCTTTGATGTCCCTTCTTCAATTCTATTAATTACTAATAACTTTTTTCAAGAGAAATACTACTCCGGTGCATCATTTTCGTTCACTAAACTCGAGCAACTCATGTTAAAAGTCAAATCATAAACTTTTTTGTTTTCATTTTCATTACTTTGGGAACCCCAAAAATATAACATATTTTCTTTATAAATAGTGTTGCTAACAAATATGGAGACAAAAACACTGGTAAAATGTAGTTTTGTTTCCAAAATTTTGTTCATTGTAAAGAAAAAATCTTTGTGTGGAAATTCATTATACGGAGATCAAAAGTGGAACGAAAAAGCTGTGTACTTGATTTTCGTTCATAATTTTGAATGAAATTAAATGTAAAAAATTTACAGTGATGCCACTACAATTTTTCGTTATTTTTCAGTGATGGCACTAAAATAATCGAAAGATGTTGAGTGGAACAAAATGAGTTAGGAACATTTTATAAAGATGTTGGTTTTTAGCCCCGTATATTTCTTATGGGGAAATTTCAACATCATCGCAAATTGATGGTAGATGTTGATAAGTGTAAAAAGGCAACAAGAGTGCTGTATTCGGCTGTGCTGAATCTTACACGCCCTTTACCAAAGTGTAATAGGAAGCTTTTCTATATAAATGTATAATATCAGGCTATATATGGACTTTGATATCTCCTAGTTTACTTGAAAAACAGTCACTCATATGTATTCAAATGATACGATAATCAGCTTGGACCAAGCATTAGCAAAAATATGTAAATGCATTTTTTAGGTAAAATAAATAACAATATGTTTATAAATTACTTAAAAGAACAATTGCCCAATTCACAAGCAGGTCGTATCATTGTTAAATTGTATTGTGAGAGAAAATTTCTAATACAATTCTTAAAGAGAAACAGAAATTGTTTGAAAGTATATTTGAATTTAAAAAATTGTGTTTGAAATTGCCTCTCCAAATACGACTTAACAACAATACAACCAGCTTGTGAATTGGGCAAATAATATATTTTGAGTAACTAATGTTTGTGGCCTACCACAGCAGACTGCACTAGCAACTTATATAGCAAGTACTTATTGCCTGCATTACATTGTATTTATATTTATACATCAGCCTTTTTTTGCATTACATTGTATGTACATATTTTATAACTATAGGGTCTATTTCTAGACCTAAAATAATACATTTCAATGCTGTTATAGCATGTTAGTACGTTTATAATTGTTAATTAATTTATCGGGCTTTGAGTTCGATCTAATTCCTCAAAATTTAGAAAGAGGTGGCCAAATTGCAAATATACTTACTTTTAGCTTCTTTTTTTTTCCTAAAAGCCTATGAATGATGTTCTCTAGTTAATTAAAACTAATTCAAAGATATCTTATTTTATAGTGGCGGAAGTGAAAATACATTGATTAGTAACTTTTTAATTTAATGCTTTGGACACATTGCTCTGTCTTTAGTCTATGGAGTACTAAAAACAATATATGTATGTATTTTGAACTATATAAATATATATATTTAAAACGATTCCCGCTATATGAATTTTTTTACTACTACACCCACAATAAAATCTACAAAAATTTTAAGTCAAACAAATAAATACTTTAAAATAAAACAAAGTTAAATTTAATAACATCAATGAACTTTTTCGTGAAGTCAGCTGCGGAAATTATAAACTTATTTTCTAATACTCCATTTTGTCGTCAGCACTAACAACTCTATTGTACCACTTCCTGCAGCAACATTGATAGTAAGTATGCAAATATATGTATATAGTTATTTGAACACAATTTTTGCAAAACTCAAAATAAGTATGTATATTTATAAACACATGTACTGACATCTTCATATTGGCTAAAATTTACTTGCAAATATTGAATGTAGCAAAAAGTAAAAATCAATGAAATTTAACGTCTCCATAAAAATTGGCAACTTTACAATTGTGTTTTCATTTTGTGTGGACTTTTTGTGCACAAAATTTATATTTTGTTGGCAAGACAAATGGAAAACAAATTGTCTGCGAATGTAATAGAATCTAAACACCAAAAGAAGATATGACTTGAGCTATTTGTTGCAATATTTTAAAGTTTGCTATTTGTTTCTTTTTTTCCTTTTATCTGCCTTGTGTCCAACCAACAATTGCACAAGCAAATTCAATGGAAAAGAAAGAGTTTAATATAATTCTGCGAAAAAACTTGTTTTTACTTATTGTCAAATTCCGTTTCCTTCAGTAACTCAATAAGTGCTCGAGTTGAAAGTATTTGTAAAATGTTTGAAATAGTTTTTAAAATAATACATATATGTATTTTATCTCTGTATATATATACATATATATATATATATATATATATATATATATATATATATATATATATATATATATATATATATATATATATATATATATATATATATATATATATATATATATATATATATATATATATACATATATGTACATAAAATTTGATTACTCTAGCTTTAGCCCTAACCGCTAAAGCTAGAGTAATCAAATTTCGTATGTGGGCAGCCCTTCTGATGTATGGATCCACTAAGGCGGGATTTTTCGAAATTCGCACGGAAAAGGGGTAAAACGGGTAAAAGAGGGTAAAATCAATATCTCCGGACGTTGAACAGATAGTACAAATGTTCAAAAAGCACCCAAAAGTATAGTAAAAATAAACGGATAGGTGTCTGGTATTTTTTTGATATTTTGAGTACTAAGGGCATAAAATGGGCAAAAACTAAATTTTTGGTACTTTTTTGAATTGAATATATCTATGTAAAGGATAGAAACTGGAAAAAACTAAACACTGAATTTAATACCCATTGAAAAATTCTCGATATAGGTTTGTCACTTTTTTCAAATTTGGACATTTAGGGGGTAAAAATGGGTAAAAAATGGAGAAGTCTGTAATTCTATCTCCGCGCCTAATACAAGTAGCGGAAAATTTCAAAAAGGTCTTAAAAGCCTACTAAAAATAATCGGATAGGTGTGAGGTAATTTTTTGAACTCCCAAATTTCAGCGGAATAAAAAGGATAAAACAGAATTTTGGTACTTTTTTGAATTTTAAAGAGGGATGGGAGCGGGAAAGAAGTTAGACGAGAATTAAACTCTTAAGAACAAAATATCAGATAGCGTATGCAACTTTTTTAAACATTTTAGCCATTTAGAGGCAAAAGGGGGGAAATCGGTAATTCTGTATCTCCGCGCCTAATTCAAGTACCGGAAAAACTCAAAAAGGTCTTAAAAGAATACTAAAAATAATAAGACAGGTGCCAGGTACTTTTTTGAAATCCTGAACTTTAGGGGGATGATAGTGGTGAAAACAGAATTTTGGTACATTTTTGAATTGTGCAAACAGATGGGAGCAGAAAAGAATTAAAACTAGAATTACACTCCTAAGACAAAAACTCGAGTACATAATAAAAATTTTTTACTTTCTTATCAATGAGGGGGGAAAAAGGGAAAAATAGGTAATTCTGTAGCTCTGCGCCTAATACAAGTACCGGAAAAATTCAAAAAGACTCTTAAAGCCTACTAAAAATAATCGGACAGGTGTCAGGTACTTCTTTGAAATCCAGAATTTTAGGGGGATGGAAATGGTAAAAACAAAATTTGGGAACCTTTTGAATTGCAGGAAAGAAGTTAAACAAGAATAACACTCCTAAGAAAAAAAAACCTGGAGTAAATAATACAAGTGTTTAGTTTCCTAATATTAAGGGGCGAAAAGAGCAAAATCCATAATTCTATATGTCTGCACCTAATGCAAGTACCCGAAAAATTCAAAGAGGTCCTGAAAGCCTACTAAAAATAATCGGACATTTTCATTATCTAAAATCATTATGTATTCGCTACCATTAGAATATTATTGCAACAAATAAGCAACTTCGACCATTCTTTCACTTCCAAGAATGTTGAAGGTTGTTTCGCTTAATGAAAACTACTCACTTAGTGGCTGTTCAAAATATATTAAGTAAATATTGCATATTTTAATGTTTATTATACTGTATATACGAGGCCTGATCAACAAATAACCGTTATTTGAAATTTTTTCAAAAAGTATTTATTTATTTTTCAATAACTATCTTGTCCCTTTCAAAGTAATAACCCTCAGTTATAATACACTTATGCTAGCGTTTTTATGATCCTCGAAACACTTCTGAAAAGCGCTTTTTGGTTCCTGTTTCGATTTTTCTTATCTCCTTGATCGTAGCAAAATGCTCTTCTTTCATCGGTGTCTTCAGTTTTGGGAATATAAAAAAGTCTGCTGGGGCCAAGTCCGGTGTATACGGTGGTTGAGGCATGATAACGGTTTTTGTTTTTGGCCAAAAACTCACGCACAAGCATCGGTTTGTTAGCTGATACTTTATCATGGTGCAAAATCCATGATTGTTTCTTATAAATTTTTTTACAATTCTGTGCGTTTCTGACGAATAATTTCAAGATAGTATTCCTCATTTACCGTACGACCTTGTGGCAAGAATTCATCATGTACCACGCCATTGCAGTCGAAGAAAACAATGAGCAAAACCTTCACATTTGAACAAACTTGACATGCTTTTTCGGTGTTGGCTCTTCTTGACGCTTCCATTGGGATGATTGGGCTTTGTTTTCAATGTCATAGTCATAAACCCATGCTTCGTCACCACTTATGACCTTTTTGAGGAAATCTGGATCGCCGTTAACGATGTTCAACAGCGATGTCCATGCGACGTTGTTTTTGCTCAAAATTTAGCAATTTTCGAACAATATTCGCTGCCGCACGTTTAACACTTAAAACATCCTTCAAAATTGCTTGAATTGAGCCGAGCGATATGCCGACATCATCAGCAACCTCTCTGATAGTGATTCGACTATTATCAAAAATCATTTTCTTCACTGCTTCAATGTTTTCAGCGATTGTTGACGTGCTGGGGCTACCAGGATGAGTATCGTCATTGACATCTTCTCGGCCTTCCTTAAACCGGTTATACCACAATTAAACTTGTGTTCTGCTAAACTCGCCAAGGAGTTTACAAGCTAAACTCGCAATAGTAAACTCGCCAAGCGCCACAGTTAGCATTTCAAATGTCCTTGCACACTTAATTGCATTTTTTACACAAATCTTAATACAGTTTCTTTAATCAATTTTTTCAAATAGTAAAAAATCAAAGAGCTTACCAAAACACGACTTACCTTTTTATCTGTCAAAAACAAAGTGACTATCCAAAGTGGCTGATATTACCAACATATAAAGGGTGTTTTTTTATGTATAGAACTTTAAGCTGCAATAGAAAAACGATGGATTATTCGATTGACATGAATTTTATTTGTTCGAAAGGCATTACATTTTAAATATGATTTTCGGTATACGACCCCCATGGCTGGCGCGGATGTAGTCCAATCTGGACGTCCAATTATCGATGAATTTTTCCCACATTTGTGACCGTATATCTGCAATAATACGGCGACTGTTGTCTTCCAAATGGTTAAGCGTTTGTGACTTGTCCGCATAGACCAATGAATTTACATAGCCCCAGAGAAAGTAGTCTAGCGGTAATCACAAGATTTGGAGGCTAATTCACAGATCCAAAACGTGAAATTAGGCTGTCACCAAACGTGTCTTTCAATTAATCGATTGTGGCACGAGCTGTATGCCATGTTGCGCTGTCTTGTTGAATTCACATCTCCTGGACATCATGGTTCTTCAATTCAGGAATGAAAAAGTTAGTAATCATGGCTCTACACCGATCACCATTGGCCGTAACGTTCTGGCCGTCAATGTTTTTGAAGAAGTACGGACCAATGATTCCACCAGCCCCTTAAAGTGCTCCAAACAGTCAGTTTTTCTGGATGTAACGGTGTTTCGATATACACTTGAGGATTAGGTTCACTCCAAATGCGGCAGTTTTGTTTGTTTACGTAGCCATTCAACCAGAAGTGCGTTTCATCGCTATACAAAATTCGCTTATGAAAATCGGGAACAACGGCAATCTCATTTTGCACCAAAATTGCACTATTTGCAAGCGTTGTTCAGGCGTGAGTCTATTTACGATGAATTACCAAACCAAACTGAAAATAACTCACTTGACAGCTGTTAAATTGGCCATCTTGAACAGTAACGCCAACTTTAAGTTCTGTGCATCGAAAAAAAAACCCTTTATAACAGACGATGTGTGTCTGCTAAGTAAAAAAAAATTCGAAAATCAAACATATGTAACTCACGAGAATAACTCTTATTTTTGATCAGACCTCATATGTATACAGCCTTATTGCAGTTTTCATGGATAGTTGTAAAAAAAATATTCAATATATCGTGGAACTTTAGGATTTACAATTGTTAATTACTTTAACCGGCTTTAGTTTGATTTTATTTCCCCAGAATTTTGTTATGGTAAATTTGTAGTGATGAACATTTTCGTGGAAAGCAAGAAAAGTAAAGTAGAAGGCTTGTTGACTGGGGAGCATACCATGGCTGACTAATTGCGCACTGTTTTTAAGAAAACCTATTTTCAAAAAGGCCTTTCTCAATTGTGAGGAAGTAAAACCAAACTAAAGCCAGACAAGGTAATAAACACAAGTTTACACAAGATAATAGAGAATATAACATAATTTTCTGAGTTTGCATATCACTCCCCCCCTTAACATTCCGCAGCAGTATGTAAAACGAGGAAAAAAGTATCCTTCTGTATCACATACTTCACTAATGATTTAAAATTGTCGTCTTCTTTTAATTTCAAACTTCCATTTTATTTAAATCTGTTGAATTCAAATTTTATAATTTTAATGACTTCGCAAGGTGAATATATTTGTAGCCTATAATTAAATTTTTAATTGCTCCTCATCTCCTTCTTGTATTTTGGCTGGTAGAAAAGATTCACTCAACAGTGGTGCTTCTTAATAATTTCAAAAGAAAATAGCAGCTCAACTGCACCGTCATTGAGATTATGAAATGGCACGTTTGAAAATTTCTTTTCAAGGATTATATAAGCACAAATTCTATGTTTAAATACATAAGACTGTGTAAGTATTAGTGATGACAAGAATATCAATTTTACACATTCTCGAATATTATTATATGATAATTGAATTGGAGATTGCAAAAGTGGTCAAAAAATCATAAATCGTAGAACAGTAAAACGGAAGAATAAGACTACTCTGAATATCCCCGTTATACATTAGAATGATACTTTAAATTTTAATTAACTGCTAAAAATAGAAACAAATAGGTAAATAAATTTTTGTAGCCAGAGTAACAACATAACTGCCAGTTAGAGCGAAATTCACTATTTAGATGAGCCAACGGTGGAAAAACACATAAATTATTTGAGCCAAACGAGAATAGCTTAACACCAGATTTGGAAAATGTTAAACATTTAGATACAAAAAAATATTATTCAAAAGAAGGAAAGTTCGCAAAGAATTTGGAAAAAGTATACATAAAAATATGAACTTAATTATTTATTTGCTTTAAGAGCCAATTGAAGTGCATTAATTCAGGTCCAAAAGTGAACCTTTTCAAAAAATATTTGCTGTATTTTTCAGCTGTCTATATGCCGACGACATTTCGTTGGTGCTAATCAACTCATCAGTAGACTTGAAAAATTCTTAAAAGTTTGTTTGAAACTTAACTACTTATTCCATAATTCCCATGAACAGAATGAGAATCAGAAATGTTCAAACAAATCTTTAACACAGCAAACATTTCTTTATTCGATTTGCAACCCTTCTACTTTTCTTTGCAACCTTCTATACAACGAGTCACCATTGGTTACTACGATTTGTATTTTTGAAAGTATCAAAAAGTAAAAGTTTTTGAATATTCAAATATGAACTTAATTATTTATTTGCTTTAAGAGCCAATTGAAATCTATTAGTTCAGGTCCAAAAATGAACCTTTTCAAAAAATAAAAATTGTTTTTTTTTTTTGTTTTTGAGTAGACTGGCAGCAGTGAAGTTTCAGGTTCAAATCGGCAAAAAGGCAAAATAATTTATAAAATTTATAAAAGTAGAGCGAAGTATTTTAGTTACGAATTTGGAACTAAATAGACTTCAGAAATATCGAAGCAAGTAAACAATCATTACACTCAAAACAAATTCAATTCTTCAATAATTAATTCAATCTCAAATAGTGTAAGTAAGAATGTTGTTAAATCAAGAACGGAGTTCTTGTTCTTAAGCACGAGTCTGAGCTGCATCCAATCTCAAACCAGGATTGGATATGGCTAAAATCAATCCGAAACTGTGATGGAATATTGCTAAAATTAAGTTTTAGTGCTTGAAAATCCATGCTTAAAAGAAGAACAAGGTACTTGATTTAACGAAATACGTACTTGCCGTACTTCTGAAGCTCTAAACACATAGACGACAGCAGACTGCAAATGCTGCCTACTTCAAGTGCAGCCAACTTCAAATGTTGCTCTGAAGTCGGCTTCATAATTATTTTGAAGACAGCAACAACATAATAATCAGCTGGTGAAAAATCAAGGAAAAAGATGAAGAACACTTTTTCAAAGCAACCAGGATGAAAATTAAATAAAATATCACAAAAAATTAGCTCAAACGAAAAAAATTGTTTTGATATTGAAAATGAACAGCTGTGTATTTTAGCAATGCTAATTTCAGGGATGCCGTATTTCTTATTTCATAATGAATAAAATTGAAAATATTGATGAAAAATCTAATAATATCACGAAAGAACTATAAAAACACATAGATTTATTTATTTATTGTATTTTTCCAATGTTCTTTTGTGTTTAATATTAAAAAAAAATTTTTTGTTCTAATTTGTCCAATTTATATATATAATGGCAACACTATATTTGCTGCCCGTCAAAATAGAAAATAGCCTAAGTTGGCAGCAGCAGCAAATGCTGTTGTGCAGTCGTGCTGCCCTGCTGCCGTCAAAATAATCGTTTTCATTTAAACACATGCATTTTATTTTTGACATATTGCTGCTTGCTGTCTGCTGTCGTCTATGTGTTTACAGCTTGACACTGCTTGGGATTGATTTAAGTGCAAATTAAACATCTGCAGCGAGTAACTTTTTTCTGCATGTGTGAAACTCGATAGCGAGTGTAGTAGATATTTTTCTCTCTCTCTCTCACAGCACAAGCAGTGAAGAGTACAGAATGTTTGTTTGACAAATACTAACATGCGAGCAGCCGAAGTTTATTATGTACTGAAAAAATGAACACATAAAAATGTAAACAACCGAAAAGAAGTACCGTAAAAACTATGCTCACTTCTTGCGTGATATAGATATAGAATATCATATATAGAATATCATCATGATATAGAATATCATCCTTTTTTAAAAGGATGATATTCTATATAAGTTTAATAAGTAATAATAACTTGAAAATATTACGACAATATCTATGTGATGTGAAAGAAAATCAAATTGGTATCTAAATAAATTATAAACTTGCCTTATTCCCTTCCATCTCTTGTATTACGCCTCACTGTTGAAATTATATTGAACTCAAGTCATAAAGCACTTTATGCTCAAAAAAACAACAGTTTGTTGTATTTGCCAAACTTCACCTGATACAGCAAGTACCATACCAAGTGAAGTTTGGATGTTTTGCCATACTCGACATGTTCGCTTCATACAACATACGAATGAGAGCAAAAAACAAGCATGTACTTATCTAACACACACACAGTCAAGTAATAACCAATACGTATTCGATGACTTTGTTGTACTCAAAAATGTGTACCTATTTTTTTAGTGCACTTCGAGTAAGTGTTCATGCGTAGCTAGTTTATGTGTACTTTTAGCTACAAGTCCATTTGTGCAGAGGTCTAGTGCAAATGGACTTAACCGTTTTTTTCGGTGTGCAAGTCCTTATCAGCTTTTGAAGACTTTAATTCACAAAATTTGCATCTTGCTAATTTTTCGCCAATATTGGTATTCTTCGTTTAGTTTCATTTTTATCGGTCTTTATTTAGAGTGCATTTAATTTTGCAAATTTATCAGCAATTTTCCTGTTTTGGAACCAGTTGCATTTTTCGATTGCTAATCATTTTGAGATTTTTAAAAAGTTTGTTTTATGATGTTCTATTAGCCGAGGTACCTGTCTATTGGAGACAGCTTAATGTCTCGTATTTGGAAAAAGATAGCGCCGACTTAAGGCTTGAAGAAGTGATTCCTCTATTTTTAAAAATATTTCCTTATAAGGGTAGATTTTAAAAAATAATGATGATATTTATTATTTCACACAATAAATAACTTTCCAATTAATTTAATGTTGTGATTAGAAAGCGATGACAATGTCATTATTAAATAAGGATATTCTAGGTAATAAAAATGCAAATTTAAGCTAAGTGTCTTTTATTATATTATTCCTTTATATTCGTATATTTTTGCCGATATTTCGCTCTTCTTCAGGACAATAATATTGAAAAATATATATATTTATACATACGTATAAAAATTTAAAATATTAGCTTATAACATACAAATATAGAAAGACACAACTGTTTAAAGGGCTTTAGATGTTTGATTCAGATGTGTACTGTTTACTTATGAAAAGTCGATAAAAATCGGAACGACGAGAAATTACGCGGCCAGGAAATGTCTCTTGCAATAAAGCCATATTCGCTCGAGTTGTGTGGCATGTGGCACCGTCTTGTTGAAACCACATATTCTCCAAGTCGTATTCTTCAATAGCAGGCAAAAAAAAAAGCTCCAAATTCACAGTGAAAATCGTTCCATCATCGTTTTCGAGGAAGTAAGGTCCAATCACACCTTCGGACCAAAGAGCACACCAAACAGTGAATTTTTGGGGATCCAATGGCCTCTCTTCAATTACTTGAGGATTTTCAGAACCCCGAATACGACAATTTTATAACATACCCATGTGCTTCATAGCTGAAGAAAATTTTGTAAAATTTTTTTTTGAAAATTTTGAAAAATCGCCGTCCACCGCCTGTTGTCCAAGCACCCATTGGTGCTTGGCTTCAGTTGTTGAGTGAGCTGGACTTTATATGGATGTAGGTGTACATCTAAATGCAAAATACGCCATAATGCGCCGTAAGACAGTCCTAATTCCTGAGAACTACGAACAATCGACATATTCGAGCCTTCGGCAACACTTTCACTTACAGCAGCGATATTTTCAGAGGAACGAGCGAAACGAAGATGCTTCGGCCTTACAATATTTGTAACCGCTCCAGTCTCTTCAAATTTGTTTACAATTTCTCCAATTTCTCCAATTGCTTGCGTAGTTGGGCGATTATGTAAACCATTTGATTTCGATTTGACTTTTGCTTTTAATAAGCCAACATAAATTTTCCACTAATTTCGTGAAGCAAGTTTTTCTAAATGGACAGAATAAGTAAGTGGAAGTGTTTTCCAGAACAAAACCACATTTGTATGGAAATGTTTTCAGAGTTGGCATACAACACAGAACTTAAATTTTATTTTTATAGGACCATATGAATCGACTTTTTTCGCTCTTAACTTTTTCGTTTCGCAAAAATAATGCGAAGCGTATGTCGTGGAAACATGCTATAAAATGTTAAAAGTGTTATTATTTTTTTGTTTGAACTGTAACAACAAATTTTCAAAACTGTTATAAAATGTTAGTATATTCTAATATTACCACACAATACGACACTAATTAAACCACTTATAGAAAGTATTTGAGCCATATTATACTTCTTGTTGCACTTACTTCAAAGCAACTTAATATATTTTTCAAGCGTAAACAACACACTTGTGAAACTAATTGCTAAAGCACTTTCTCTTCTGCTAACGAACTTTGAAAACTGCTACATTTGTTGGAAAACCCACTGATAAACTATCCCTACAAAAAAGTTCAGAACCCAGCTGAACAGCTGGTTCAGTGGGCTCTAAGCACTGGCTGCACTAAGCACTGCACGTTTACGTAAACCAAGATCGTAGCCAATTTGGTTATTGACGAGCACTATGGCTAATATGAAATAGGCCAATTTCACAACTGATATGCGTTCTTTGAAAAATGTTTGTCATTGCCATTTCTTACGAACATCATTTTTAATTTGAATTTTAACTCATATAAGGCATATGTAACCAACAATATACAAGCAGTATACATACAATGTGTGCTATTGTGCATATATTTCCTGCACTTATGGCGTTGTTATTTAAGGTTAAATTATTCCTGACTTTGCCATAAGGCCATACCATAACCATAGCCATAACCATAATTTTTTTGTCTGGCAACAATTAGTGCCGCCATAGCCGTAAACAGCTGTTTATGTTTTACTTTTATAATTTCAATAGTGCAGTAGTAGTAACACAACAAATGTGTGTATATATTTTGCAATCAGCTGTTTATGGTTATGACAGAATCCCAAAATTCAATTGGTATCTATGGTTATGTTTATGGCTATGGCATTATGTTAAGTCAGCACTGTTCATTTACAGTGCTGCCCGTAAAGTTGGTTCCACCAGCTGTTTTATATGGTTATGGTTAAGTCGGGACTAATTTAACCTTTAATGCGTACACTCATAGCTGCCACATAAAATTTCGTAAAAATCGTTCATTTACGGAAAACAGTTGACAAACTATGTAGTTATCTAAAATCATTAAAAGAACGTGAAAATAACAAATAACGTTTTTTACACAACAGAACGGTTAGAACAAAACATAAACACCCATATTCATAAAAACTATTGAAGGTTTATTACACGTTTATTTGACAAATATTCCGTAGAAATACGTCAAATAAGAGCTTAATAAACTTACAATTATTATTATGAATATGGCCTAAAATGTGTAAACTTATAGTTTGTATAATTAAAACCAAATTTAATTAGATCAGTGGCATTAGTTGCCTAATTTGCTTAAAACCTAAATTAGTTTTGTTTAGAATAAATAAAAAATAAAAGCGTACAAACATCTGGTGTCACTCTGGTCGATGGCCATAATTTATTTTATTTAAGACCCCTCTATTTGTTAAAGTCGATTGATTCATCAACATGTTTCTTAAGTTCATTATACTTAGTGAAAACACGAATATGATAATTTTCAACATCACTAGTGTAATTGTTTGTCTAAAACGAGTTGTTTCAAAAAAAATAAATAAATATATAAAGCTTGTGATAAAATCACTTGCAAACTGAAAAAAAAATATTACAAATAAAAAGTAACGCAAATGTAATACAGATGGCAGATATGTATGTAAGTACAAATTTCAATTCTAGACACAAATAATGCACACATTTCTGACATTGTTGCCTCATTTTTAAGGTCGACTGAATTCAAACTGCCGGTACAGTTTGTTTTTAATGTATGTATAATATACATTTTACATGCAATGTAACACAATGTAAATTACATTGCACATACATATACATATATAGGATAGCTGACTGCCTTTACCAAAAGCGCCATTGCTCTTAGTAAGCAAAAATTCTGTGCTTTGTCATGTTTACAAATGACATGAAATGAAATTTACATTTGTGAATGACTCACTGAACGTCAAACCATTTTATTTTTTGGTCAATGCTTCATTAGCCATTTACGCTCTTTCCAAAAGATTACGAAAAGAAGAAAAATTTTATTCACAAAAATGAAAAGTGCCTGCCAACATTAAATCTTCACTTTGCCCCTAATTCATAAAAATTATAACAGGAACAGATGAGGAATGATTAACGTGAGTACCTGCCACTAGGGCCCAACCTCACGGTGGTCAAACCACGTGGTGTAATCAGGACGTTACACCACCGCCCCCGAGCAGCCGGAATAACTTCTCGGGTGGCAATTTATTTGCTACGTTACTTGGCCACAACAAAACCTCTTGCTCAGGAGTTGAGCTATCTAACCTCTGCTGCATTGCAATTCCCTAGACGGCAAGGGATACACGACCACCGTGGTAGCCCGAAGTCCCAAAGAGCATCAGTCCTTGAACCAACGCTAATGTTCCCGCCAATCCAGTTCCTTAGAAAGCAGCGTCTGTTGCATAGCAACAGCACTACGGGCCCATTTGGGCGACCGAACACAGACCCGAGGGTCTATGATCAGCATAGCTACCAATGTTCCCTTCCATGCGAACTTATGGTATCAACCACAGCCAGTACGTTTCAGCCAAGGAAGGCTCCTCAACCTATGGCCGGCGAGATGACTCCGAAGAGTCATCTCGGGTTTCCGGTCCCCGTACTGCTGAATTACCCCTCGGTGAGGGGTTTCAGCAAGTCCCTCAGGAGACTCCGCTCTCCCTCGAGAAATGCCAAAGATTTTTAGCCACCAAGCCAGCCGAGGTATCCTGCACCCCTTCTACCCCGTTGACAGGACATCAAGCTGGTATTACGATCAGCAAGATGCATATTGTGCCCCCGGGGGGATATAACAGGTACAATAAGACTGCTATTTTTTTTTATTACAATTCAAGGTACAATGTATTCGAATATTCATTTTAGTAACAGCCCCAGCGCCTTAGAGGCATTATTGGAGCAAGTTGGCAGTGTTATAAACTTATATTTACGAAGTTTCAAAATTTCAATAGATGAGTACTATACAAGGTGAATATAATATGTTTTAATATTTATAAAATAGCAATTAACAAAGATTTAAGTAGTCTATTTAAGTTTACAAAAGTGTTTCCAATTTATTGTGCAAATATTCCTTGTAGGATGATTTAAATATCGAAATTCTATTAATTAATTTCAAGTTCGCAGGCAGGTGATTATATTTCCACATCCCATAAAATCTACATGTTGCTTGGTTCTTTCAAGTCGACATCTCGGAACCCTTAGGTTATTTGCATTTCTCGTAATAAAACGAGATTGATTTGTTGCAAAACTTTATGGTTCGGTGACCTGATATTCATGAACCCCATAGATTGGCAATACTCTTTTAGAGGCATTTTTGAATAAGGAGATTGTAGGATATAACGTTGGTAAATTATAAACTAGTGTAAGGGCTTTGATTTGCATATGTTGAAGAGATTTCAACATGGAACTATTTTTATTATATGCATATATGGCTCCCATGTAACTGAGATGTGACTGTACTAGGGACTCAAATATCATTAATTTAGTTTTTTTACCAAGTTTATACCTGAACTTATATAAGCTCCCAATTCCGGGAGCAATTTTCTTTTTAACCCGTGCTACGTGCATGTTCCATGAAAGGTTACTTTGCAGTATAATACCATATTCCATATTTGTATGGAAAATCTGTCAAATAAGAGCTTTATAAACCTGTTATAATTTTTATGAACTAGACGGTTTGAGTATAATGCGCTGTCATACTGACAAACATATATGTATACAACTCAAAAATATATAATTGGTCCCTCCGTATAAGACTATCTGAACACCGATGTTTTAGCGTAAATAAAAATAATTTGATGCAGAAATGCAGGTTTCTAAAAGACCTAGAAATCAGTGTATAATAGTGGTCAATTTGACGTAAAAAATGATTTTTTTTTTAACTTTAAGACAGGAAACAAAATTAATAAACTTCATGTTGAACTCATAATTGGACAGTAGGAAATAAAGGACAAATTAATTGAGGTACTGCTACATGTACCACATTGAGAAGTTCTTCGAAAATGTATAACAGATGTTTTTGAGTTTATTGTTTGAAAGTTACTTAATTCAACGAGCATTATTCCATGAATACAAATAAAATTACAAATGTTCATGCAAACCTTTGACAGAAAACAATTCAATGCAAGTGTTGGACTTTTAATTTTCGTTACAACTAATAGAGTTTATTCAGGCCTAGCATAATACACTTCAATCAGCTTTTATAGCAAATAATAAGTAAATTAATTGTTAAGTAGTTGAGTATGAAACATTCTTTTAAAATTTTTTCAGTCCACTGATGAGTTGATTTGCATCAACGAAATGTTGACGGCATATAGACAGCTAAAGGGCGGAAAACATTAAGGTCTATTTATAGACCAAAAATAATAAATTTTAGTGGTCTCTTAAAGCAAATAAATAAGCTAATTTTAGAATGTGCACATTAACATATATTTAAAATTATTAATTTTCTTTTAAAGTTAAGTTTTACTTAGCCTTAAATATTTGCTCAGATTTAATTGCAACAAAAGTATGATAGAACTTTTTCATTTTCAAATTTTATGAAACGCTTCCAAACAAAAACTAGTTGATATTGGCAGGAAAAACTATTTTTAAAGAAAATTTTTCATTTCACCGGCAATGAAAAATTACTTACATAAATAAAGTCTCTTTTTGTTTAACTTATTAGACATTCTCTCCTACCTATTATTTTTTAATGACCTCCCTTTTTCAATCCCTTTTTTATATTTTTCAATTTTGTTTTATAGACTTATTTCAAAGAATGTATAATTTGAATTTACTTTTCCAATAATATTTTAAAATCCTTGAAAATTAATAGTGCGTTAAGGAACTTTATTTTATTTGTAAGTAGTTTAAATGAAACCTAAATTGTAAAGTTTTAGAAAAAATAAAATCAAACTACTAATTATTTTGTATAGTATTTAATAGTCACCCTTTTAATGAATAATTTGTCCCCAAAAAGTTTTTCCCATTTCCCGAAAGTGCGATCGTGAATAACTTTTCTAATAAAATGTGTTCCCATTCGAAATTTCCCCTTATCGCGAATAGATTTTTCAAAGACATTTTTCCAATTTTTTGTGTTAATTTGTTTATTTTATTTTCTATTTTGTATGTTTATTTTCTTGAGCTGAAGGTCTTTTTTTGTTAAAAAATAATTAAATACTTTTAACAAAAGAAGACCTTTAGCTCAAGAAAATAAATAAAAAAATATAAAAACAGGGGTCGAAAAAAACCAAATAATATTTCATTTTCTTTGGGGAACTAGAAAAAAAATGCAAGTAGTTGCTTTATTTTAATGGATAAATAAATTAGCTGAAAACTATTTTCAGGTCTAAATCAATAAATAATGTGCAACATGACATGCTTGTCAATAGAATGCATTGCATGTGGTTTTGTGCAGGTTTCTAAAGATGTGGTGGCCGGATTTTGGTGTTCGCTTGCAGCAGAACTAAAAAGAGCTGGCCCTCCTATTAAAAAAGTTCATCAATGGAATTTTATCCATGGATATTTTATCCATGCTGTGCACAGACTTTTCTAAAGCAGCCAACACTTTAGAGAGCACTTCGCAAAAAGTGGATTGCGCCATTCCTACTTCGTAATCTCTTCTAACACTTTTTTGGTATGCACGATGGGCGGAATACCAAAATATTTTTTTTTTTTTTTTGTTTCCGGCAGAGAATCTGTCAAAATATTCAACAGGCATGAATACTCCGATTTATTTACCCTTTTTACCTTTTGAACTACAAATGTCTGTTTATTAGTTATAAAACATAAATTTAATTACTTTTGACATCACTTACCCACAAATTTTCAATAAATTTCCTTTGTATTTATATTTTCTTCTTTCCACACGTTCCCACATTATTATTCATGATAGCAAATTTCCCTACTTGGGAAATTTAAATTTTATGTGAATAAAAATTTCACATTTTACTCACGAGAGGGGTGAGTATTACTCTTTTTAAGAGGCTGCTTCAGACAAAAACTCATGCTCATGTTTTTATAAACAACATCAACAGCAACAACAGACACCAAAAACCGTATGACCAATCTGTAAAAATTAAATAGACTTTAACTATCGGTTTTTCTAAAGCATACATAAATTTTATTTAGTGTGTTTGAGTTGAAAACAGAAAAAATATATTCATATATTGTTGTTGTTTTGAATTTTGTAATTTTTAAGAATCAAAATTGTTAAATTAGTTATTTAAGCTTCTGACCTTTGGTTGTTTACAAAAAATAATTTTAATCAATTATTTATTTATTTTGAATATTTCGCCATTTTTTTCCTGAAAATGCCAACAAATTGTAGGCGAAATATTGAAAATAAATAAACAATTCCTTAAAATTATTTTTTATAAAAAAAACTAAAGATCAAAAGCTTGCATAATTAATTTTACAATCTAAAGATCGAATAATATATGGGCAATGTCGCACATATATTTATAAATTGCAATTTGACAAGTCATGAGAAATTCAATTTTATACTAAAGCTTGTACCAAATTTAAGTTTTTTCTACTTAATTTTAGTACGAAACGTAAGTGAACAATTAAGTACGCATAACACACAGGTGTACTTGAAACAAGCCGAATAGGTATTATTAAAGAGAATCAATTCTGTTATGGCTTAAAATGAGCATAAAATTCCTAGGTGTATTTGTAACCATCACTTGTGTGTGTTTGTAATGCTATTTATTCACTTTTGTTTAATTTTTTTTTAATTGCTACGATAGCTGAATTGGTAGAGTGGCTGGAGTGGCTGGAGTGGTAGTAGTTAGACTCCAGCTTCAAATCCACAAAATGATAAAATAATTAATAAATCATTATTGAATTAAGAAAGCAGAGCGCATTACTTCATGTATGAATTCGGGATTAAATAAAACAAGCATCACAGACTTCGAATCAAGTGCATAATCACCACACTCAAAACAATTTAAGTCCTTCCGCACTTAAATCAATTCCAAATAGTGTCAAAAGAATGGTAAGTACAAATGTTCTTAGACCAAGTAGGGCGTGGTTGTTTTTAAGTACGAATTTCAGCCATATTCAATCAGAAATCAGGATTAAATATGGCCAATATCAAACCAAAACTGGGAATGAATATGGCTAAATTTAAGTATTCGGAGCTTGAATATCGGTGCGGAAAATAAACCCAACGTACTTGATATAATTAAATCCGTGCTTGCTGTATTTTTGACTTCGCTTGGAATTGATTTAAGTACGAACGACTTGTGTCTAGGGACACGGGGGGCTGAATATAAAGGGGTGGACTTACCAGTTCAAAAAGTCGTTACGAAAAAGTTTGTTTATTTGTTTGAAAAAACTAATTAGGTGTTTTATTTTCCTCCTTTACAAATTGCTCAATTATCAACACATACAATATAAAATAACACAGTAAAAATATTATTTGAACAATTAAAAATTATTGATGGTGATTCAGAAAGCAAATAAAAACTTTAGCCACTTTGCAATGTTACATAAACCACTTCAATTGTAAAAAATATTAAATTGAAACTCCTGTGTAATAATATTTCAAAATATATACATATGCACTGAAACACGACACGTTAGAATTAAATTCAAGTTATTGACTGCGGCTGTTTTATACAGAGTATTTATAAAGACTGACCATCAACGAGAATACAACAACTCAAATTTGTTAGCGCAGAAGAAAGGATACGAAAATCAACAGTCGATTATACGCTGCTTTTCGTCCCATGGTTACCGTGCGTGAACAAATTGAATTATTTTTTCAGTGTATTACCTAAAAAATAGGGTATTAGATATACTTTTTCAAATCACTTCTTAGATTGTTATCATTATTTTTTTTATTTGCCTTTATTTCACAATTTTAAGTACATAAAAATTTTTCAAATACCGTTTAAAACACAAGTTAAGTATGGTGGGAAAAGAGTGACATAAGAAATTTCACAAAAGCATTTCCTATACACATCCTCACTACGATATGCATATAATTCTTTAGAATTCCTTATTGAAACATAACTTAATTTTTCCAGAAAATTCATAGAAAATGTAAAGTGGTCTGCTTTTAGCTACAAGTTGTCAGCAACAAATTATTTCTTTTTAATGGCGTGCTTATGTAACAAGCAGAACTAGAAGTAGTTCGTTAAAATTGGTTTTAAGTCATTCAAAATTTGTAAAACTTGTTCGGGATAATGCTTGTAGAGTTGCAGTAGAGTTGATATTTGTACACAATAAAGACCCTTGTTTTATGCGGCTTGACAAAAAATGCATTAGCCAAAAAATTTGTACGGTAGAATGGCGGTAAATGGCTCTGCACTGCGTTCAAAGGTAAGGAAGATCGGCACAAAATCCATAAAGAACGTCAGCTCTCTCTACGTTTCCTCTAAAATTATTAAATGTACATTAAGTAAATATACAATGTTTAACCTCTTTTAATCAACATATTCTGTGAATAATTTAATCGCCTATATTCCCTCCTCAGGGTACTCCCACAGAAATGTAGATTTTTCACAAAATTTCTCCCCTTAATCATAACTTTCCCTATGGCCTCGCTAGAGAACTCATATGTATGACCAATCCCTATTAGCTTTCCCTTAACAATATTTCTTGGACTGACTGACATGAGAAACATGTAGCGCTCAGCTTACGAAAGAGAGCTGACGTGAAGTGTGGCGGTTTCAAAACAGCTGATTGTCTCCTAGTAAAGGTCTTTGAGGCATCCTTTGTCTCGTTTAATTGATATCAATCGCTGCAATAATATAGCTTTCTATGTTATACTAAATAAATATAAATGAAAATACTAAAATAAATATAGATGAAAATTTTCGAAAAATAAAAATTAAGTGATTCAAAAATTTTCACTTCCGATATCGGCCATATATGAGATGTCATTTCTTTATTTTTCGAATCTATTATTTTTCAGCACGTTTGGTTTTTTACATCATTTTATTGTGTAATGATTTCATGAATTTTAAGGGCCGATGACGATTGTGAAAAACACTTAGGCGTCAAAAAAATGTTTTTTGTTACATTTTTGATGCCTTTTTTTCGACCTTTGTTGTTTAGTATTTTAATTGCTCGAGCCTTAAGGTCACTTGTTTTTTTTATAAGTGTTTATTAAATTCGATATTTCGATATTACAATGGATATCTTCCTCAGGAATGTTTTTATGTTTTTGGTTGCATTTTGTTTGACTTTTCCCTATTTCAGACTAATTCCGTTTAAACCATAGAAAGGTACACAATCGAGCATTACGCTGCAGATTATTGTGCAAAGAGGCATATTGTGTACTTCATGATTTTTCGGTAAATTTAATCGTGCAAAAATTTTAGCAAGCTGCGTCTGTAAATGATTTGACAACACTAGATTATGCTCGTATAGCTCATAGTGCAGAAAAAATTGCTGTTGATAGCGATAGTGCACGTCTGAACTCGTTGCCGTGCCCAACAACTTCACCTCCCACGCTCGTCGTTAATGAACATTTTGCATAAAGACATACATTTATATGCTTACAATATGCAATTGACTTAACAACTAAAGCCTCTTGACCATTCCAAGCGTCGACAATGGTCAGAATGGTGGCAGAAAATGGCAATATGTATGACATATTTTCGAGGAAAATCATCTGCAGTAATGAGGCACATTTTCACTACAGTAGACTCGTCAATCCAAGAGTGATAGTCGAAAAACCAATGCACTCGTAAAGAGTGACTGTTTAGTGCGGCAGCGGCATCATCGGGCAGAATTTTTCCCAAAATGAGGCCGAACAGGCAGTTACTGTGAATGTTGTTCACAGATAATGACAAACTTTTTATGGCCCGAATTGGAAGATATGGATGTGGACGATATGTAGTTTCAACTGGACAGTGCCATACATCTAACGAAACAATGACTCTTTTGCGCAATAAATTCAATGGCTGTGTTATCTCACGTGGTGGCGATGTCAATTGGCCACAAAGTTCATGTGATTTGACACCGTTAGATTTCTTTCTTTGGAGTTATTTAAAAGAAAAGGTTTACGTCGCTAAACCAGCAACAATTCAAGAGCTATAGGATGATATAATTCGGCACACTAACGGCATAGAACCTCAATTATACCTAAGGATCATCCGACCATGTGGTGGAGGTGTGCCACTGAGATCGCGGCGGCCCTTAATAATATTATCATATATTATCATACCATAATATTATGATCATAGTAAAAAGAGAAATAACAAAATTTCCTAAATAATTTGTATTTTATTTAAAATCCACAGTGCTACTAAAAATGCAACTGACTTTTATATAGCAAAGTATAGAATAAGGAAAACTGTTACAGCGCATCAGTTCCATACACACAAAAAAATAAAATTCATATTATTTATGAAAGCTATTCTTATATTTTCATATTCATTAAAAAGCATGAAACTGTTTCACTATTTATGAAATATGTCATGCTTTTAAAAATTTTTTGTAAGTTCCCACTATTAAGATATGAATTTAATCATAAATACTATGAATCCCATTCGTAAAGTATTTCATAAATGATTTTCATTAATAGTATGAAAATTTTCATAAATATTATTAATATTTCCTAAGTAAAAAAAAAACTTGTTTCATTTCCCTACATTTTTTAAAATTTAATTCACAAATACTATGAAATATTTTTAAGATTTTATGAATGACTACATATGTATATTGTTTATAGAATATTCAAGTGACAAATATATATTTGTTTGAGTTATATGTCACGCTTTTTAAGACATAATTTCTAATTTATAAGCAATTATTTATAATAAATATGAAAATGGTTACAATGTTGCAAAAAACCAGTTTGGCAATGATATTTCAAAAGGCAGGAACAATTTCTGATATATATGAAAGTTTTCCTAAAAGATAGGAACTCTAGAAATAAATCGCATTTTAACAGAAACTAACGGTATAAAATTTTTAAGTGATGTTTATTGAGCTATTTAAATTACATTTAAATTATAATTATAGAAGTATGTACACATACAAAATTTTAGTTTCGTCTCGGCGTGCATTGATTGAGCATCATAAAACAATAAAAACTGTATGCTAATGATGAAATTAAAATCTAACACCGGATAAAAATGGATTTAGGTTTGATTTATTTAAAAACCTATTAAAATATTTAAAACGTTTGAAAGCAAAAAAATATATTATAACCGTCTAATTCATAAAAATTATAACAGGTTTATAAAGCTCTTATTTGACAGATCTTCCATACAAATATGTCAAATAACAGTCTTATAAGCCAGTAATAATTTTTATGAATTAGGGGGTAAATATATAATCTAAAAACCTCTGCATTCAAATCTTACAATTATGTATATGTTTATGATCTACAATTCATGAAATAAAAACACAAAACTTCATATATATGTATGTGCTATGAAGCTCTTCATAAATATATATGACGCATTTTCATTTATACTTTGTATAGAAAAACCAGTATTTTATATTTATATGAAATATTTCATAAATACTAGGTTTTGAAAATTGGAAAATTATTTATGAAAAAAAAATTTTGTTCCATTAATTATAGTTATTTTTCATAAAATGTTCATAGTTACAGCATACAAAATGTTTCCCACTATTTTTTTTACTTTTTATGAACTTTATTATCGATGTCATGCAAAAGTTCCTAAATAGTACGAAAATCCTCCATTGGCACATTTTTCATAAAATATTCATAAATACTATGAACTTTTTTTTGTGTGTAAGTTGTGTAATCTCCTGAAAAAAGCACGACGGAAAAACGCACCCCGCAATTCACGGTAAATTCCAAAGCATTATATTTATATGGTGCAACAAGTAGCTCAATATGTATCCGAAATAATACAAAACTCTCACAGATCTTAAAGTAAAATAATATTACTTCTTTTAATAAATTGCTATATACATATGGTACAATAAAATTGCCTTAAATGAAAATCCCACAGCATGAAAACGAACAACGAAAAATATATTTTATTTTAAAACTTTTACATTTAATACATTTTTAATCACTTTGCCTTAATAACTGTGCATTTCTGTATGAGTTGACTCCTTGTTGTTCGCTATACAAATGCGGAAAAGCGATTGTGTGTTAATAATTGACTTAAAATGTCAACAAATTGCTTGTGCCATTAATAAAATATATATTTATGTATTCATGAGTTAAAAGAACGACTTATAATTGAATTTATAATATTTCGCCAATATTTTTACTTTTATTACAATTATACAACTCATTAACGTGCTGTCAATGTTAAAAAATTGAATTTAAGTATATCATTTTCTACCAGACAAATAAAATAATTAAAATAATATGTTAAAGTTTACCGTGAAGTTTTTATTAGAGAAAAGTTTAGCTCCTACCAGGTGAAATTACACAGCAAGCCACGGTCCATAAATTCTAAAGGTTTATTTCTTAAAGCATTTTATTTGAAATATTATCTACAATGAATACCAATGAAACGCTTACAACTTAATTAGTAATTAACAAAAACTTGTATGCAAAAACAAACAATAACAAAGTAATTGTTATGGTTTCCGTTATGGCAATACTCATAGAAGCTATTATTAGGGTTCAGATATGGCTTGAAGATCATGGGCTGCAGCTGGCAAAGAACAAGGCTGAGGTAATTCTGATCACACGGAGTTACATACGACTCGAGATAAGTATGCAAATGGGCGATACGTCCCTGATTACAAGGAAATGGGTTAAATATTTAGGCGTGATACTAGACTGCTAACTTACATATGGGCACAAGTACAACACGCGGCAATTAAGGCGTCAGGCATGACAGGTATGCTAAATAGGCTAATGGCAAACATTAGTGGACCAAAACAGAGTAAGAGGGATCTGATGCGGGAGACAACGAACGCAATATTATAATATGGAAGCGAAATTTGGGGTGATGTTCTACTGGCAAAGACCAGGCGTAAGGTGCTGGAATCCCTTTAGCGAACTGCAGCACCCCAGCTTGCTGCACGGTATCAGGAGCAGCTGTTTTAGTAATAAGAGGAATAATACCTATGGACGTTTTGGCACGAGAGCGCAACTAGGCCCGAAACCTAAAAAACTGGCACCAGATCTATCGCAGCAAACCTAAGATCCCGCACCATATAAAATTAGAAGTGTATGGTGTCACACCAAACAAGCACCATACAAGATGGCAGAGCAGGTGGTGCATGGAAGAGTATGGTAAATGGACGAAAAAACGTATCCCTAACTTTAAGGGCTGGATACAGCGGTCATTCCGATAAGTTAGTTATTTTCTTACCCAGTTCCTTTCAGGTCACGGATGCTTCTGGAAGTACCTGTATCGAGTGGGTAAAGCCCATAGCGCCTGCTGCAGTTATTGCGATGAGATGACCGATGATGCAGAACACACGTTCTTTAACTGTGTGAGGTGGCAGAACGAGAGGAACGAGCTGAGGAATCAGATTGGTGACTTCACTCCCGATGATATAAACAACAAAATGATTCGCGATGAAAACAACAGGAACACAGTGAAAAGTAACGTAGAATATATCCTACCTTCGAAGAAACCGAATATCGACACAGTGATGCAAAATGAGGAAAATGACGGGCCCAGACGTAAGGAAAATAGAAAACAGTCCCCTGGCGGACGAAGTTCTGGGCCTTCCCGAAGTAATGCAGAAAGTGGACGTGGGAAGGCACTTTCCCGTATAAGTTGTAATTTGACAAATATTCAAAACCAAAAAAAACTGTATAGAAAACCCCTCCACACGGAGGCACCACTTGTTTCTACTGTATTTTCTAAAATACTTCTTCCTCACAAAATTTGAAAACGGAAATATTTAGAGAAGAAGACCACAAAACGACCTGCGTTTGCAGATTTGCCGGCACTTTCCCGTATAAGTTGTAATTTGACAAATATTCAAAACCAAAAAAACTGTATAGAAAACCCCTCCACACGGAGGCACCACTTGTTTCTACTGTATTTTCTAAAATACTTCTTCCTCACAAAATTTGAAAACGGAAATATTTAGAGAAGAAGACCACAAAACGACCTGCGTTTGCAGATTTGCCGGCACTTTCCCGTATAAGTTGTAATTTGACAAATATTCAAAACCAAAAAAAACTGTATAGAAAACCCCTCCACACGGAGGCACCACTTGTTTCTACTGTATTTTCTAAAATACTTCTTCCTCACAAAATTTGAAAACGGCAATATTTAGAAAAAAAGACCACAAAACGACCTGCGTTTGCAGATTTGCCGGCACTTTCCCGTATAAGTTGTAATTTGACAAATATTCAAAACCAAAAAAACTGTATAGAAAACCCCTCCACACGGAGGCACCACTTGTTTCTACTGTATTTTCTAAAATACTTCTTCCTCACAAAATTTGAAAACGGAAATATTTAGAGAAGAAGACCACAAAACGACCTGCGTTTGCAGATTTGCCGGCACTTTCCCGTATAAGTTGTAATTTGACAAATATTCAAAACCAAAAAAAACTGTATAGAAAACCCCTCCACACGGAGGCACCACTTGTTTCTACTGTATTTTCTAAAATACTTCTTCCTCACAAAATTTGAAAACGGAAATATTTAGAGAAGAAGACCACAAAACGACCTGCGTTTGCAGATTTGCCGGCACTTTCCCGTATAAGTTGTAATTTGACAAATATTCAAAACCAAAAAAACTGTATAGAAAACCCCTCCACACGGAGGCACCACTTGTTTCTACTGTATTTTCTAAAATACTTCTTCCTCACAAAATTTGAAAACGGAAATATTTAGAGAAGAAGACCACAAAACGACCTGCGTTTGCAGATTTGCCGGCACTTTCCCGTATAAGTTGTAATTTGACAAATATTCAAAACCAAAAAAACTGTATAGAAAACCCCTCCACACGGAGGCACCACTTGTTTCTACTGTATTTTCTAAAATACTTCTTCCTCACAAAATTTGAAAACGGCAATATTTAGAAAAAAAGACCACAAAACGATCTGCGTTTGCAGATTTGCCGGCACTTTCCCGTATAAGTTGTAATTTGACAAATATTCAAAACCAAAAAAAACTGTATAGAAAACCCCTCCACACGGAGGCACCACTTGTTTCTACTGTATTTTCTAAAATACTTCTTCCTCACAAAATTTGAAAACGGCAATATTTAGAAAAAAAGACCACAAAACGACCTGCATTTGCAGATTTGCCGGCACTTTCCCGTATAAGTTGTAATTTGACAAATATTCAAAACCAAAAAAAAACTGTATAGAAAACCCCTCCACACGGAGGCACCACTTGTTTCTACTGTATTTTCTAAAATACTTCTTCCTCACAAAATTTGAAAACGGCAATATTTAGAAAAAAAGACCACAAAACGACCTGCGTTTGCAGATTTGCCGGCACTTTCCCGTATAAGTTGTAATTTGACAAATATTCAAAACCAAAAAAAACTGTATAGAAAACCCCTCCACACGGAGGCACCACTTGTTTCTACTGTATTTTCTAAAATACTTCTTCCTCACAAAATTTGAAAACGGCAATATTTAGAAAAAAAGACCACAAAACGACCTGCGTTTGCAGATTTGCCGGCACTTTCCCGTATAAGTTGTAATTTGACAAATATTCAAAACCAAAAAAAACTGTATAGAAAACCCCTCCACACGGAGGCACCACTTGTTTCTACTGTATTTTCTAAAATACTTCTTCCTCACAAAATTTGAAAACGGCAATATTTAGAAAAAAAGACCACAAAACGACCTGCATTTGCAGATTTGCCGGCACTTTCCCGTATAAGTTGTAATTTGACAAATATTCAAAACCAAAAAAAACTGTATAGAAAACCCCTCCACACGGAGGCACCACTTGTTTCTACTGTATTTTCTAAAATACTTCTTCCTCACAAAATTTGAAAACGGCAATATTTAGAAAAAAAGACCACAAAACGACCTGCGTTTGCAGATTTGAAGGCACTTTCCCGTATAAGTTGTAATTTGACAAATATTCAAAACCAAAAAAAACTGTATAGAAAACCCCTCCACATGGAGGCACCACTTGTTTCTACTGTATTTTCTAAAATACTTCTTCCTCACAAAATTTGAAAACGGCAATATTTAGAAAAAAAGACCACAAAACGACCTGCATTTGCAGATTTGCCGGCACTTTCCCGTATAAGTTGTAATTTGACAAATATTCAAAACCAAAAAAAACTGTATAGAAAACCCCTCCACACGGAGGCACCACTTGTTTCTACTGTATTTTCTAAAATACTTCTTCCTCACAAAATTTGAAAACGGCAATATTTAGAAAAAAAGACCACAAAACGACCTTCGTTTGCAGATTTGCCGGCACTTTCCCGTATAAGTTGTAATTTGACAAATATTCAAAACCAAAAAAACTGTATAGAAAACCCCTCCACACGGAGGCACCAATTGTTTCTACTGTATTTTCTAAAATACTTCTTCCTCACAAAATTTGAAAACGGCAATATTTAGAGAAGAAGACCACAAAACGACCTGCATTTGCAAACTTGCCGGCACTTTCCCGTATAAGTTGTAATTTGACAAATATTCAAAACAAAAACACTGTATAGAAAACCCCTCCACACGGAGGCACCACTTGTTTCTACTGTATTTTCTAAAATACTTCTCCCTCACAAAATTTGAAAACGGAAATATTTAGAGAAGAAGACCACAAAACGACCTGCATTTGCAGATTTGCCGGCACTTTCCCGTATAAGTTGTAATTTGACAAATATTCAAAACCAAAAAAAACTGTATAGAAAACCCCTCCACACGGAGGCACCACTTGTTTCTACTGTATTTTCTAAAATACTTCTTCCTCACAAAATTTGAAAACGGCAATATTTAGAAAAAAAGACCACAAAACGACCTGCATTTGCAGATTTGCCGGCACTTTCCCGTATAAGTTGTAATTTGACAAATATTCAAAACCAAAAAAAACTGTATAGAAAACCCCTCCACACGGAGGCACCACTTGTTTCTACTGTATTTTCTAAAATACTTCTCCCTCACAAAATTTGAAAACGGAAATATTTAGAGAAGAAGACCACAAAACGACCTGCATTTGCAGATTTGCCGGCACTTTCCCGTATAAGTTGTAATTTGACAAATATTCAAAACCAAAAAAAACTGTATAGAAAACCCCTCCACACGGAGGCACCACTTGTTTCTACTGTATTTTCTAAAATACTTCTTCCTCACAAAATTTGAAAACGGCAATATTTAGAAAAAAAGACCACAAAACGACCTGCATTTGCAGATTTGCCGGCACTTTCCCGTATAAGTTGTAATTTGACAAATATTCAAAACCAAAAAAAACTGTATAGAAAACCCCTCCACACGGAGGCACCACTTGTTTCTACTGTATTTTCTAAAATACTTCTTCCTCACAAAATTTGAAAACGGCAATATTTAGAAAAAAAGACCACAAAACGACCTGCATTTGCAGATTTGCCGGCACTTTCCCGTATAAGTTGTAATTTGACAAATATTCAAAACCAAAAAAAACTGTATAGAAAACCCCTCCACACGGAGGCACCACTTGTTTCTACTGTATTTTCTAAAATACTTCTTCCTCACAAAATTTGAAAACGGAAATATTTAGAGAAGAAGACCACAAAACGACCTGCGTTTGCAGATTTGCCGGCACTTTCCCGTATAAGTTGTAATTTGACAAATATTCAAAACCAAAAAAAACTGTATAGAAAACCCCTCCACACGGAGGCACCACTTGTTTCTACTGTATTTTCTAAAATACTTCTTCCTCACAAAATTTGAAAACGGAAATATTTAGAGAAGAAGACCACAAAACGACCTGCGTTTGCAGATTTGCCGGCACTTTCCCGTATAAGTTGTAATTTGACAAATATTCAAAACCAAAAAAACTGTATAGAAAACCCCTCCACACGGAGGCACCACTTGTTTCTACTGTATTTTCTAAAATACTTCTTGCTCACAAAATTTGAAAACGGAAATATTTAGAGAAGAAGACCACAAAACGACCTGCATTTGCAGATCTGCCGGCACTTTCCCGTATAAGTTGTAATTTGACAAATATTCAAAACCAAAAAACTATCTAGAAAACCCCTACCCAAGGAGGCACAACTTGTTTCTACTGTATTTTCTAAAATACTTCTTGCTCACAAAATTTGAAAACGGAAATATTTAGAGAAGAAGACCACAAAACGACCTGCATTTGCAGATCTGCCGGCACTTTCCCGTATAAGTTG
The DNA here is from genome assembly GCA_963662145.1 of Sturmia bella. NCBI lineage: Eukaryota > Metazoa > Arthropoda > Insecta > Diptera > Tachinidae > Sturmia > Sturmia bella. The sequence goes on from OY759169.1 coordinate 41,034,844, forward strand.
TAATTTGACAAATATTCAAAACCAAAAAACTGTCTAGAAAACCCCTACCCAAGGAGGCACAACGACAACGGCAGCTGATTATTATGTTGTTGCTGTCTTCAAAATAATTATGAAGCCGACTTCAGAGCAGCATTTGAAGTTGGCTGCACTTGAAGTTGGCAGCATTTGCAGTCTGCTGTCGTCTATGTGTTTAGAGCTTTAGTGGGAAGGCACTGCAGAAAAATAATACTCATACATTTTGTGATTTGTTATGTAAAAAAAGCTAATACAATTTTACTCGTACAACAATAAAAATGAAAACTTTTTATTATTTAGTGGTAAAACACATCATAATTTTGAAAAACTTATTAATAATAATGAATTCCTATTATTCAAACTTTTTCTTATATAATTATTTCTGTATTAAGTATATCAGGCTCAAGTTCATTCTATATTATCCTTGTTCTCAAGCTCAAGCCCCTGATAAACTTAATACAGAAATACTTATTGATAATAAAATGTTATTTTATCTCTTAAGCAAAAGGGTTAAAAATTTAAGTTGTTTCCTTGCTTTTTTTATTCTTTGGACTAGTGAAATGCATGTGCGAGTTAGTGTTCGTTTGAGTTATTGCGTGGAAAAATACGCGTGCGGAGGAATGAAACAACCCAACAAGGCTATTAATATTAAATACCATTTCATACTTAATATTCGTATTGGTCCACTACTCCATACCGCGATACAATTACTGAGGTAGCCCCACTACGTGGGGTTCATGTTCATGAAAACGTTGTGCTACTAAATAGCCATGTTTTTCTGTTTTTCTAAAAACCAAAATAAAGCATAAAAAATATGATAATGACATGAAGATTCTACTGCAAAAATTTGTCTAGAAATGCTAGTTTTAAAATTAGCTTCCGGATCTAACCGATAATTAATATTATAATTACCATATCCGTCATACCAAAATAAAAACAGAAAGTGGAACGTTTTCATTATTACCATTATAGTTATAATGATGAAAATGTTTCGATCTCCGTTTTCAGTTTGATATCGTTATAATGGTGCCAATTTGAAAAGATACATTATACATATGTCTAGAAGTAACATATACTGATGTATATATATGTACATATATATATGTATACATATATGTGTATTAACAAAAAAGCTAATTAAATGCTTAAGCCCTGTGGCAACTTTTTTCCCAACCTGTCATTATATGATGAAGTGTATTCCTTCCTTTGCTTACAACATTTATTTTAATATAACAAAAATTCAACAACATTGCAAATAAAATTGAAACATCTGAAGCATTATTAAATAAATACATATTTGATCAAGATTTTTTTCTGTACGTTATCAAATCTGCCTTTTATTTTAAAAACGAATTCAATATTTCAACAAAATTAAAGATATTTAAGTACCATTCTTATTTACGCAGGCAAACAAATTTGCATAATTTTTGCACAATAATAAAAATTTGCCCAACGGTATCAAATGGTATCAAATGAACCTCAAATAAAATTATTACTATAGAGAACAGTCACAAGGAAATTACGCTGAATTCAGTGGTGCTATCCGTTTTTTTAGGTTAGCTCGCGTTTTCGAGATTTACCGTTATTTTAAAAATGGAGGAGGTTGCACTACATGTATTGAACTAACTAAAAAAATTTTCGTTTATTGAACTTTAGTAAAAAATCGAAATTCGGCAATAAAACATCCTTTAATTTGATATATAATTCATTAAAAAAAATTTGGAATAATTTAAGGTGCTCTTCAAGCGAAGTACAAATTATGCAAAAAGGTTTCATAACACTTTTTTAACACATCTTAATGTTAGATAATTACAAAAAATTTTTTATATGAACATGCAGAAATGTACTTTAATTAACAAGAAAAAAATTTTTTTTTCAATTTTTGAGGCTTCGTCTCGTAACAGGTTGAAACTACAATTTTTCATCTTTTGTGAATAAAATCAAAAGTTGCCCACAGATTTTGGTCATTTAAAGCTCGTTTTGTTTCGAACATAATTTTTTATATACACGAGAAAATTTGTTGGCATAGCTTAATTTTTCAATTTTTTATGCAGTTTTAAAGATCACAAAATTTCAAGAATTTGCAAAAAATAAATTTTTTTTTTCTAAAAAATGAAATTTCTTTTTAATGAATTATATATTTGATTAACGGTTTTTCTATTGCGGAATTTCGGTTTTTTACTAAAGTTCAATAAACGAAAAATTTTTTTAGTTAGTTCAATACATGTAGTGCAACCTCCTCCATTTTTAAAATAACGGTAAATCTCGAAAATGCGAGCTAACCTAGAAAAACGGATAGCACCACTGAATTCAGCGTACCCGAATTAGGTTTAGTCACTGGGTGCCCCGTTTGTCGGCAAAAAAAAGTTTCAAATTCAAGCACAGTGTTACCAACATCGCTGGATCGAAAATAAATTCAATTAGTTTTTTAAGTTTTTGGTAATAACGGGTTATCTATTTCGTGGTTTTAAAAGTATAGGACTGGAATGCGCCATCTGCCAATCTAAGTTGTTAAACCAATTTTTTTCTTCTCAGTTGAAAGACTGACATTGACGAAATATCCAAAGATGACTCTTTAGCAATATGCGGAAAGATAAATTTTTTCAATTCGCAGCAAGTATGCCACACTTAGAGGGAATTGAAATTCGACAATTTTTTAAACTATTTTTGGATATATAGGCGTGTGAAAAATGTTGCAGGAAGTAAAATTAAAATCTGTGAACTAGATCTTGTTAGTAAGCTAATGGAACTTATTTCTGCGAAAAATCTAGACATTCTACAAAAAACAGTGTTGCCAGAGTGGTAATACTAAAAAAACTAATGTTTTTAAATTAACAAAACTGCTTACTCTAAGGTTTGTTCAAGTCTGACTTCGTGTACGCAGTATTCTAAATAACCGGCTGTCGATAACAGTGGAGATCGTTTCATATTGTCCATTAACCTTATATAAATTTAGGAATAAATGTGGATATCAGGCGGTTTTAACAACTGCTAACATTATTTATAATTAAGTTGATTTACAACTATTGTCCAAAATCGTTTTGGACACTCATAATTTCAAGGCCAATATCTTAAATCCTCTGTATATATTTTTTTGTGTTTCTTGAAAGCTGTCGGAATCAGCACATGAATTAATTCCTTTTAATACAAATTAACCTTTGCAATAAGTTGGCAATATTTGAATTTGTGCGCCAAAATGAAAGAGTAAATTAGATTGTAAGTAGTATAACAGTTGAATTTATTGGAAAGAAAAACCAGAATGAAAGAACATTTTTTGAAATCTTTTAGGTAGTCGCCTTTTAACAACTAAAGGAACACACTGTAATCCTTATACCATTTTTTTTAGTCAAATAAAATTATTATAACGTTGGTAGAATTACCTGTCCGTTTTCCTGAAGGAACATATACTATAAAAGGTGAGCTCAGCATCCATTCTACAACCAAAGAAATTAACCCCTTTTTTCTTTTGGTTCCCTTAACCCCTAAATAATTATTATCGCTTTCGAGTGACTATAATTATTCATCCACCTAAAGATTGGCAACATTTTCCTACCATAAAAGCTGCTACTCAAAAGGTGGAGTTAATAATAGTTCAAACTATTTCAACTATTATTGCATCATAAATTAATTAAAAAGAAGTATTTGATGGACAGGGCTGCACACATGGTTTTGAATGGAAATGAGTGCCAAATTTGTAAAAAAAAATTTTATTATATAATAGAATATCATTAGAAAAGCCCACCGTTGCACTTTGAAAATTTCCCCTAGTTTTTCAATAATCAAGTAACAAAAACTAGCATTAAAGGCAGGCCTTACTAAGAAAAGCAACCCGAATTTAGTTTTGAGAAAAATATTGCTTTTGATATTTTGCACATTGATACATTCTGCACAACTAAGCAAACAAACAAAACAAAAAAGCATATAGACATCACTTATAAGAGAATCTTCAGTTGTTTCCTTCCAATCGATGAATTCTTAAAAAGCTAGTCAAATATAAATTTTCCAGATGCTGAAATATGAAATTAAATGCAAATAAATATTTACCAATTGCCGGAATTGCAAGTTAAATGCATTAGAAACGATTCATCGCACACTTCTAATTTTGTTTGAAACATTGTAAAATGAGTATTTGTTGTTCGAAATATTTGCCAAGAGTAGAATAAGAAAAACTCAGGTTGGCTCAATATTAACTGCAATGTCATTTATTTACAAAGCTTCCACCCAATAAAAGATGAAAACAAGAAAATAAATTAAAAACAGCATTTACTGTTTTTTCAGGACTACCCAAAGGCATTTGCAACAACCTCAGAAAAAGAAATAAAACATGTTTAAACAAATAATTGCTCAACATTTGTATGAAAAACTCTTCAAAGTACTAAAGAACATTTAAGAATGGCCTTCAGCTCGAACATACATATGTGCTGTAAGTCTACAGCACACAACAACTGTGTGTACTTAATAGCGATGTTAAGAATAGCATTTTAAAAATTAACGAATACAAATGCGAATAATTAGTATTTAAATTCATGTAACTTAATTGCCAGCACGAATTTTTGCGCGGCAGTATCAACTTGTACGGGCTTAATCAAGTGCTCAGTAAAAACACCTTGCAAATATATCACCCATTTGAGAAACATAATATCTTAAAAGAAATATTTAAGCCAAACCGTGAACAAGATGCTAAAGATAAATTATAAAGAATTATTATAACAACACATATGGACATTAGAGCGTATTCAATTAGTTGGCTTAAAATCTAAAAAAAAGGATCTTAAAATGATTCTCAACTGCTTTGTTTCTACATCGAAAATGTAATGTATTGATACACTCAGAAAACTTTGTCTGTAAAATGAACTGAAAAGATGCTTTAAAAATCTGAAACTTGATTTAAAAACCGTCCAACTTATGTTTCATTTAAATTCACTAATTACTTCATTTGAGTTTAAATGTTAGAAATCTACGCAATCAAATCGGTAAAAATAATAATTTTTCCTTTATGGTAAGTACTCTGATTAAAATTCCACGCGGAAGGTTGTCAAAATGCATGTCAAAAAAAAACTCGCATGAACTTTTCGTTAAAAAAATAATGCAGAAGTAGTACTCTGCTCATTTTGAGAAAAACTTATGAAATGTATCTGGCAACATTTTCTTTTTGCAGCAAAATAATTGAAGTGGCAATTCTTCCACGTGAAATTTTTAGCAACAGCTGACTGCTTATATATTCATTGCAAAAATTTAAATAAAATTTTTTGGACAAAAAAAAAAAAGAAATGCAAAGTAATAAAGAAAACCAAAAAAATTATCAGCAGCGTAGAAAAAGAAAATTATTTGGGACTTCTTTGTTCATTTTGATGTATTTATATAAAAAATTTACTTTTTATTCAATAATTAAATTTTTGTCATCACAATCCAAATTGCAAAACATATGGGTTTTGTTTACAAACGTAAAACAATGTAGCATACTTTTAATGAAAAACTCGTTAAATTGTGTAAAACCACGGGATAGGTAACATTAGATACATGTCAAATTTTCCGTACGAAAAAATCAGTTTCGAACACAGTACTTACCTTTATTCTAAAGCTACGTATATACGATTGTAAGATCTTACAATATTGTCAGAAAATGTATAGGATATTTTTAACCAATCGTGAGAACTTACAATTTCTTCCCTTCCTGACAATATTGCAAGCAAAAGCATTGGCAGGCCACCTACCTAACAATTAATTGTCAGTTAACTGTCAAACGTCTGAACACTTTGGCATCACCATTGCTAGTACATTGCCAGGCATTGGCATATTGTAAGATGCATAAATACTCAACACATTACAATTGTTTATATCATTCATATAAACAATTTGTTATTTGTTGTAATTATTGTTGTTCATGTTAATTATTATTTCATGTATGTATGTTTGTTGATATGTGTAATTTTGTAAAGAGGATGTTTTGAAACCATTTGGATAATTTTATGTATGTATGTGTGTAAGAAAGAAAATTACTTTCCTTTTTTAAATTTTGTGAAATACAAAAAAGGAAAATTGTTTTTCATTCAAATATGTTTGTTTGTTGTTATGATTGTTTTTTGAAAAAACTAATCAAAACTTTTTTCATTATTATTGTCTTGAAGAAGCTATCCAAAGGAGAGCGAAATATCGACAAAAATAATTAAATAATTTTAATAAAAGACCTTTAGCACAAGAAAATAAATATATAAAATGTATAAATAAATAATAATAATGTATAATATGGCTTTTGCAGAGCTAAAAAAACCTAACAAATTTTTTAGTCGAATATAAATAAATAAATTAAGTCAAGTACGAGGCTGGCTCGCACTCTTAGGGTTCCGTACGTATGTATGTGTAATGTATGTATGGAATGGCGTATGTGAATACATACATATGTATATTTAATAAATTTCATCTCCCTGTTTTTAAAGCTACTTTATGTTGTATGGGGACACCTACAAATTTTCTACTTGTTGTTGTTGTTGTAAGGCATCTGGGAATACATACACTGTGCGAATTTCGACTCCTATCGCTTACGGTTCGAGAGTTATAGCTATTACTCTGCGTTGTAAAGGGACACCTGGTAGTTTTACAGTTGTTGTTGTTTTTAGCAAGTGTTGTTGTGGAGCATATGTGAATACATATATTATGCAAATTTCATCCCTCTGTCTCTCACGGGTCGAGAGTAACGGCTAGTTGTTACTTTACGTTGTATAGGGACACCTGGTAATTTTCGACTTGTTGTTGTTTTTAGCATTTGTTATTGTAGGCCATATGCGAGTTCATATATTGTTCACATTTCATCTCTCTGTCTCTTACAGTTTGGGAGTTACGGCTAATTTTTACTCTACGTTGTATAGGGATACCTGGTAGTTTTTGACAAGTTGTTGTTTTTAGCATTTGCTGTTGTAGGGCATATGTAAATACATATATTGTGCGAATTTCAGCTCTTTGTCTTTTACAGTTTAGCAGCTACGGCTAATTGTTACTGTAGGTTGTATTGGGACACCTGGTAGTTTTCATGTTGTTGTCTTTAGCATTTCTTGTTGTAAAGCATTTTAGCTTTCTATCTTTTACGGTTCGAGAGTTATAGCTAATTGTAACTTTTCGTTGTATGGGGACACCTGGTAGTTTTCGACTTGTTGTTGTTTTTACTATTTGCTATTGTAGCGGCAAGGTGCAACAACATCCTGTGAAAATTTCAGCTCTCTAGCTCTTACCGTTTCGGAGAATAGACGCTGTGACGGACGGACGGACGGACGTACTTGTCTCGGTAATAGGGTTCCGTTTCACTCTGATGAGTACGGAACCCTAAAAACAAACAAAATTTTTTTATAAAATCAAAAAATCAGTAATCGGTTGCAAACTTTGTGTACAAAATAAATCTGAAACCTAAAGCTTTTTGTCCCAAATTTACTTTTTTCATAGTCCAAAACATTACGGCCTTTGAGCTGAAACAACATCCACAATTCTTTTTAAGAGCGGCTTTTTGATTTTTGACCAGTAAAATGTAACCTACAATATGGTTTAGCTCATTTCTCAAAATTTTATAGTCGAATTTTTCATTTTTGTCACGGGTTTCAGTAAAATGAGTCACTGTGCAGCGTTGCCATTATTTTGTTTCCAATAATTTTTTTCATACTTTAATGTTCGTGTATTAATTTGGAGATTTCATATGAAGTTAAATTTAAGCGCTTTATTAAATTTAAGAGTTTATAGCTTAATTGGGCCTTTTTTTTTCTTAAAAACAAGGTACTGTTGAAGTCCTTTTCCATATGATTTCGTTTGCTATTGTCAAAACTGCTAATGACTACTGTTTTTCCGTTAATGTTATAGAACTTAATCTTTAAAATATTTCATGTGCATTCTAAAAATACATTTATTGCAAATATTTTTTCTTTATTTAATAATAAAGAAATTGATAGCACTGGTTTATAAAAACTAAGATTGAGTTAAAGATAAAACTCACACGTACACTATTGTTTACATAATATATTATTTTTGTTTGTTTTGCCCTTAAGAAAAATATAATATCTATCATGTACGAACCCATCAGCAATGTGCATCATATAATGCATCATATGGTCGTCACTGTTGTTGCTGGGTGTCTTAGAACAGATAAAGTAACTGCGTTGAATACCAATATTTCAAAGCTTCTTATAGCATACAAAAAGCATTTTAATAAAGGCATAAACAATATACGAAAACAAACTACGAACACCAAATCAATCATCCAACGCTTGATTTATACATAAATTTCTGAGGAAAAGTTTTTCTAAGTTGCTATATATTATAAAGTAAATATTTAATCTCTAAATCTTACTCATCTGGTTGCAATATTAGTTTCCACATTAGTAAAGAAACCGCTAAACATTTAAGGACTTCTACTCATATACACATACCAGTACAAATGTATAGAAATACCCTGCAGCTAAATTTGTTACCAGCGTTGTTTTTGGAAAATTTCAAAAAGGATTTTCAACACTAAGATGCACTAAAAAGGGTGTTTTAAAATAAGACGAGACAACTGTTTTTAACCTTAAAAACATAAATATTTCCTCCAGGTTTGATAAGAAAAAGAAAAAAATTCCAAAGAATACTCATAAAAGAAAAATAAAATAATAATAGTAATCAGTTATTGATATTGTTTGATTGTTTTTGTTTTAGTTGTTTAAAAATTATTAATTTTTGTGACAAATCGGCTGAAAAGGTCTTTGTAACAAATTGTAAAAAGGAAAAACTTTAAAAGAAATACAGGAAATCCAAATATTGAACCCTTATTAGCTGGGGACCAACTTGCTATTCCGTATTTAGTACGATACTCATGAAAACCATAATTTTGCCTCCCTAATCGCCTCAAGTAACTCTCGGTCTACATTTACTGCCTGTCCCTCGATGTCGCAAGAAAATGTAAGCGATTGAAATGTAGTCGCACGATTTGGAATCAATTTGCCTTCGCGTAGCACCACAAAAAAAGTCTAATGGTGTCAAATTGCATGATCTTGGTAGCCAGTTAATATCACCTCGATGAGAAATTACGCGGCCAGGAAATGTATCGTGCAATAGACCCATATTCGCTCGAGTTGGGTGGCATGTGGCACCGTTTAGTTGAAACCACATATTTTCCAAGTCGTAATATGACCATAAGGCTCCGAATTGACAGTGACAGTCGTTCCATCGTATTTTTCGAAGAAGTAAGGTCCAATCACACCTTCGGACTAAAAAGCTCACCAAACAGTGAGTTCTTCATTATCTAATGGCCTTTCTTCAATTTTGTTTATCAACACACCCACCGCGTGAGAAATGTGATGAAGCACAGAAGAAAATTTTGTTGTTCCATAAACCCATTCTACGTATCTACGACTTTATGAATGGTCAGCTGACTTTAGTTGTTGTGTGAGCTGGACTTTACATGGATGTAGGTATACATCCAAATGCAAAATACGCCATAATGTGCCATAAGACAGTCCTGATTCCTGAGAACGAAGAGGAATCGACACATTCGGGTCTTCGGCAACACTCACACTTACAGCAGCGATATTTTCAGTGGAACGAGCGAAACGATGATGCACAGGCCTTACAATATTAGTAACCTCTCCAGTCTCTTCAAATTTCTTTACAATTTTGCCAATTGCCTGCGTAGTTGGACGATTATGTAAATCATAATGTCCTCTTAAAGCACAACATGTGGCTGTGGCTGAATCCCAATTTTTGTAGTATGTTTTGATAATTTTTATGCGTTGTGTGATAGTTAAGCGATCCATTTTCGTCAATATCAGACTTTCAACTGAGAAGAAAAAAATTCGTTTAACAACTCAAGTTCGACAGATGTCGAACTCCAGTCCTATACTTTTGAAACCTTTTTAGTCTACTATGCAACTGCATATAAACTAGTGTGAAATATACTAAAATAAGTGTTAAAATAGATATTTTTTTATATGAAAAAAATAATAACAGATATGCACCCAGTCTTAAGTCAGCAGAAACCATAATGTTTCTGACCACATACGTACATAGGTACCTACTAATCATTTTGTCTGCAAGGTAATTCTGTTTATTTAAGTTGTTTACACGTACTTGCTGTTGTGATAGAAACAATTTTGATGGCTTTTTCACTGCTACAGCTTGTAAAGCCATATTAACACAAATTATACATATGTAAGTAAATTTTAATATGCAATGTACACATGCACCATGTATGTGTATGTATGTATATAAATGTGAAACACAAAATAAACACTTCCTAAACACAAATATACTAATAATTCATAAAATTTTATTCTTTTCTTGCTTAAAGCAATGCCAGAGGCAATAATAATTTTTTGCTTATTTTCATTTTACACACGATTTAATGTCCGTCCATACATAAATTTGTAGAACAAACAAAATTTTGCTTGGTATTTGTGTGTTGGCACTGAAGTATTAATACTTATTTTTGGAAAAATTACTTTAGAGATATAAGAAAATAATCAAACTTGTTATTTAGTTGTATTAAGGTCAAGACTTTTCAAGCTTTTCGAAAAAGAAGATTTTTTAGCTATGAGTACTATTTATTTACTTTTCTTCAATTAAATATGCTGTATGCAATTGGTGTACTTTTCAACCTGCAGACTTCAGGTTATTTAAAAGATTTTTGCTTTCAAGACAACAACAAACCAGCTATGTGATCAAGGACAACTTCTGTAACTAGCTTTATATTCACTCTGATAACTTGCAAAAACTATGCAACTTGGAAAGGTGTTTATGTAGGAGTATTCACTTTAACTTAAGAACTTGAAACTAAGCCATTGGATGGTGGTCAGTTCCGGCCGAAGGTCCATAATATATTCGTTACTTCTTCATAAATTTTTTAAAATTAGTATTTGTTTTAACAATGCCAATAAATAATAGCATAGACCAGTTCCTCAAACTAATACTATGACAGTTTTCTTCGGTTTTTTTTTTGGAATTTAATTCAGTCATCGACTGAACCTCGATGTGTATACACAAGAATTGAGCTTGTATTTTTTTGTTGTTGGTTCAAAGAAAATTATCATTGAAAATTCTTGTTAGCTTGTTGTAAACAATTAATAATTTCAAATGCAAATGAAAATAATACAATTTAATGAATTAACTATTTACAATAGCACTTTTAGTTCGTTTTGCAAATAAAATCTTTTCCGCTTCGAAATAATAAGAAACACTTTCTAAACTCATGTTTAACTTATTATATTATAATTTAACTTATTATTGCATTTGGCATATAAACACCAAACGGAAGAACAGTTTGTGCTAACTAGTGCAAATACGGAAAAAAACGGAAAAAATTTGAAACATCAAACAACCGAAACGCATCCTCTGCCTTCAATGGTTTCTTTATGACCACAGAGTATACAAAGGTGAAAAAAGTGACAGTTGAAAATCGCCCAAATCAGCTGCTAAACAGTTTGTGTGAAGAGCGAGCTATAGTAGACATTACATGCGAAAAACAAATGTAAACAAAACAAAAAGATTACACGTTTTTATGAACAACCACCACCGAAACAGCACAAATTTAATCATTTAAATTAAATTAAAATAATGATTGGTAAAAATTGGTAAACTAAAAATATTCTTTGACTTAGGATATGATAATATTTGAGTGTTTGGAAATTGATTACGAGCAGAAGGTGTTTTTTTCTCTCATAAAACCACCACTACAAAGTACAATTAAAACACTGTCCTTAAAATCACAAAATAAAGCATAAATAAATATTAGCGGTTTTCACACTTCGCATTATATTTAAAATACTTTTAAATGTTATACTATATTAAACTTCTAAGTGTGAGCGACTTTTTGTTTGGTATTGTAGTAGAAAACTTGAAACAGCTGTTTTTTGTTTAGGCATTTTACCGCCAAAAGTACACAAAAGAATTTTTCAATTGGTGTTTCGTAAAATATTAAAAGAAATAAAATCTAAAAAAATGCCCAAGGAAACTGTGAAAGTAAAAAATTACTAACTATTTGGTTGAAAACGCCATTGATCAAATCGAAGTTAATGAAATGATGAAGTGCAAAGGTACATACATACATTTATTTATTAACAAAAAGTAAATGTATGCATAACCAATCTCTCAGTAGATAATTACAGAAACGATGTTGTTAAGCATATCTTGGATGAGGTTATCGATGACGTTATTTTAGTCGCATCCATGATACAATTAAGAAGGTAGCCTCGTCAGATAAACCGTTAATCATCTGACTACTTTAGGTTGTCAAGAGATTGCAGAGATGAACGGCAGCCAAAACGAGGTAGCAAATCCGCGTAAGCTCAGTGCATCTCTCTGCTGTAAATGTAGAAGTGGCGTCTTTTTGACAGTTTGCATAAGTTGTACAAAAACAAAATGCATGTTATTTTTATTGAAGTTGTTCTTATTGTAGCGTTGTTAGTTGTATCATGGTCGCATCTTATCATCGCGGAATGTTTAGTTCAGTTCCAAAGTCAGTGAAGTGGTTCTTAGATATTTTAACTGGACTAGATGACAACAGATTTTTACAAAAACTACGAGTGAGCAGAACTCAATTACATTCTCTTGTTGTTTTAATTTCGGATTAATATTTTCTACTTTGTTGGTCTTTCCATTGCAAATTTAAGAATTGTAATTCACTTTATTATTTGCTTACATAGCAAAAAACAATGTGGCGCCAAATCTGTCAGCTGTTTCATACTTGTAAATAAATCCACTTACTACACTTAGTAAATCTACTACTGTTTTTGGCATTGCATTAAAACCTATTTAGTAAATTAAGAATTTATGAGATTTTTTGTTGCCAAGTTTATCAATATTTATTAAATTTAAGATATCTCCAAGATCTAAACCAGCATTGCCAGTTTAGGGGGTTTCCCCCTAGATTTAGGGTTTTTTTTCTTTTAGGGGGGAATTTTGGGTGTTAAACTTTTTCGGGGGATATTTAGGGGAAAACAATTTATTTTTCTGGTATTTTTAGGGTATTTCTGTGTTCGGTGTAACAGTAAAATGGTAGGCGCTTTTCAACTGATAAATTTTAAGACTTTAACAATTTTAAAAGTAAAATTAAATTAAATATTTTATGTTCATCTGGTAGCTTCAAGTACAGAATTTTGCAGCTGGTAATTTTAAGTACTTTTTTCGTTGAGTTGAATGAATTTTTTCCTTGTGGGTATTTTTTTTTTTTCTTTTCTTAAGAATGAGGAAAATTACAATATCTGAGAACCTTTTATAAAATTTAAACTATTTTTATGAAAATGACAAAAGAATGAAGAAGACTTAGAAACTTTTAATATTTTCGGAGATACTTAATTTTGTCTAGATACGCAGATAACAAACTTCCAGCTGCCTATAAATATGTACTAAGAAAATATGTGAATACAAGTAAATCGAAAATTTATAATAAATATACATATGCCTGTAATCATAACATATGCACTATATACATATAATCAGTTACATATAATCAGTTAATTTTTACTTCTTTTTAATTGGAGAAATTTTAACAATTTTATGCATTTTCCTCATTGTTAATTTATTAATATTGGTGATGCCCAAACTAAAGCAGAACTAAATGCACATTGAATTTTAGGGGGTTTTAAAATTTTTCTAGGGGGAAGAAATACAATGACCTAGGAACACTGATCTACAATAGTACTTTAATATGAAGCGTGAAAATCGCTATTGTTTAGTACATTATAAACAATGAATACTATAAAATTTTATATTCATGCTTATTATGAATTCTGTCGGAGGCTCCGCCGGAATTCCGTCGTAAAAATGCTATCATGAATTCCAACGTAGCTACAAAATTTTCGAAATTTTGGAGATTAGTATTATGAATTACAAATGAAACGTACATTTGGCGTTTTTTTACCAAAAATTTTTACGAACTCTTCTTATTGTCCGGAGAATACGAAAAGTAGTTGAAAATAAGAACAAATTGAAAATAAGTTTTTGAATTGAATAAAATTGAATTAAAACCATTTTCAAGTAATTATAAAATGATATTTCTTGAATAATTAATTGGTATATTTTAAAATAACTATTGGTTTTGCCATGATTTGAAACAAAAAAAGTAACACAAACTAACTGCTGATTAAACGTGTTGAAAAAATCGCTTCATATACACCATTTGCAACAGCTCACAGATTACTTGGAAAATAATTAACCATATAAATAAAGAAAAAGAACAAAAGCAGCTTTTATGTATAGAATTGAATGTGTGTACGGAAAAGTGGTACGAAAAGGCCATTGCAGCATCCACATCATTTCCGCCACAATATCCACCTTCTGCTAAATATCGAATTCTGCAGGTTTGTTCAGCCGAAAATTTTTAATAAACCTAAACGGAAAATTACATACATATGATGATATGTTTTAACAAATTACGCCCTGTTATCCAAATAAAGGGAATTCTAAGCATCCCACAGGACTTTGCGATCTACTCGTTAACAGCCTTTGATTTAAGACTCCTCTTCCGTCACTGGAACGGCTGCAGTATTCGAGTTCATTGTTTTTTGTGTTTTGAAAAATATTTTTAACGATACTTACCGTCTAATTCATAAAAACTATAACAGGTTTATAAAGCTCTTATTTGACAGATTTTCCATACAAATATGTCAAATAACAGTCTTATAAGCCTGTAATAATGTTTATGAATTAGGGGCTTAGAATGTAAACAAAAAACATCTGTTTTTCATTCAAATAGTTGGTTTTACTACTTCGAACTTCATCAAGGTCAAGAGGATGGCAACACCAACTTCGAATCCGTCGGAATTCATAATACCTTTTTGTACGAATTCGTGACGGAGAGTTCTCATTACGAGTGATGTTCACTCGGAGTTCATAAAAAGGTTGATTATAAGAAACAATTTAATATACTTCTTAAACATTTCATAAATTTATAATAAAAAAACACCACTTTTTCTTACCGCATACACAATTACGGTATTCAAAAGGTCGTCCTAAAGTCAGAAGTCTTAAAATAATAGCGCTATTTAAAATATGAGTCAGCTGTTAAAAAAAAGAAAGCCATTTAAATATTTTTGTTCATAATGCCAAAATAAGTGAAAAAACTAGCTATTAGATGTTTTGATAGCTGATTCAAGTAAATTTGAAATCAAATATGTCCATATTTACGAACATATACATATGTATATATTTTAATGCATTTATTTCTTAAATATGCAAATATTTCTTAAATGATTAAAGTGAATAGATAAATATATAAAATATAAGGAAAATAAGGGGTCAAAATAACGAAATATTAAAGTGAATAGATAAATTTATTCAAACAAAAACAGCTGGCGCCGATTGAACGGAGTCGATTCATGTTTTGGACGGCGGCCAGTACACAAGCGTTTGTGGGCTGCCAGTCTTCTAAGATTAGTATCTCATTTTTAGGTGAAATGCATGGACATGGATTTTGATATAAATATCTGCGAAACACACACATGCGTACATTCGTATCGCACACAAACATATTTAGTCCACACTATCACACTTTGTGAGCACGCATTTCATTTTTACCATATCGTACGACTGAGTAGGAAGTAAAACAAGGCCTTCAGCTATTAAACAAATGCATTCTTGTTTGGGTACATACATACATATAAGCGTTATGCGCATATAAGATGTTTTTCTATGTATATATAAAATATTTTTTTAGAATATAATTTGCCACAGGTAAAGAATATCACCGGCTCGACGAATGCGTTTTAGCCGTTCGCCTCAGATATATGCTGTTAACTTATGACGAATCACTAAACACAGTCGATGAAGTTTTATTAATTTATGACTATTTTTGTTTGCAGCACAACAACAATTTTTTTAAACTATCATAAAGTGTTAGCACTTTCTGACATTATGACACAATATGAGACCGTTTGAATACCGTAAATATGAACACAAAGCATAACAAAAAGGAACTGTAAAAAATGTTTTTTGTTTTGTTTTGGCTACAAGTTCTCGAGCGATTTTGAAAACGAGAGGTACAGAGTTTTGTGCTGACTTGCTATCTCGTTCTGGTCGCGTTTCAGCTCTGTGTACTTTGTGTTTATGGCTGAGAATAAAAATGTCTGTTTGTAAAGTCAGTGTTGCCGGTTTGAATTTCGCTTAATGCATTTGCTTATGTGTAGTTGCGTTTGATGTTTTTCGTGCAAAGTAAATTTTTGGGCCACTAAAGTTGTTTTTCGACAATTATTTAATTTATTTATTTTTATTAATTTTTTCTTCAAATATTAAGTATTTTATCTAACATACATATTTCGTCACAGTTTTTATTTATATGTGATTATAATAACGAATATTTGTAATAACTTTTGCTTTTCATTAAAAATAATACCTCTTATCTATTCTCTCTCTCATTTTCATTTGCAAAACTTCGACAACTCTTTTTGTTATATGTATAGGAAATCAAAAAGAACTTAAAGTAGAAAACTAAACGATAAGTATATTGTGTAAGAGTTATATATAAGAGTATTGTATAAGAGTGCTACTTTTTTATCTTAAAACTACTCGGCAATTTGAACCATATATTTCTTAAGTGTTTGGTTTTAGTGCGCTTTAAACTGAAATTAAATCTTAAATACTCTAGATTACACTCATCACTATTTTTAGTAAGTTTTAAAAATCAATTGTGAAAACTAACCTTTTTAGTTGCATGCCTGCATTGGATTTGTTCACAGGTTTGGTTTGCTTTATTTTTTTCTGCTCATGCTAATTTCATCAAAATCTCATCTAAATTATTTTGCAACCACAAGACTCAACATGAATATTTTAAATATTTTTAACCATGTGACGGACGCACACATGTGGTTTTTATGACATTATAAAGTTAACACTGTCAAACAGGAAGAGCAGAGGGCAATAAATGTTTATAGGTAAAAGGAAAGGTCCTGTGCACATATACATACATAGCTACATGCTGGACGAAAGCTTTTTCATAAAGTTATAAAAGTTTGTTTGGTAAAAGCCCTCTCCAACACTGGGTCACTTTAATTAAATTACAAAGTCAATGTGTTGTTCTTATGTTGCTCTTGTTATTAGCTTTTTAATTAGTAAATAAAAAAAACTAAAGTGAATGTTTAGTGAAATTTTTAAGGCAACCTTTTGTTTTTATTTATTTGATATTTTCTAAAGGAAGAAAGTTTTTTCTTTTTGTAAAACTGCTAAGCTCACAAAGTCGTAAATGATTTTCTGCATGAGTAACCTAAAAGCAAAAGTAGTTTTTAGAGTTTTTAAATACGTTTTTCTATGTTTTTTTTTTCATACATGTGAAGTACCATTAAGAACGCAATTAACATAATTTATATGAACTAAAGTTCTTGACCGTACACATGTAAAAAGAAAACAATGACACAAGTAAACAATGGGCTAGTGCCACATCATTTCAACAGAAAAAATAAATTAGTAGCAGAATACTGAGATAAGTTGTCTTAAAGATTAAAATAAGTTAAGTAGGCTTTTGGGAACTGTTGTGAATACAATACACAAACGCAAAATACTTACACCAGTTTCACTGATCATCATCTTTTAAAATGCTGCCACACGCATTCGTAGTGCAGCAAAAAAAAAAAAAAAAAAATTTTAAGCAAATAAAGAAACATAAAACAAACGAACGAAACGGGTCATTACATATATTTTTGCTTTAATGACAAAAAGGACAATGGTTGTATATAATACGTTAACGTACATGACCTCAATATAATTCTCAAACACGTTAGTGGTGTGTTCCAAAAAAATCAGTATAAAAAAATGCACACTTGAAAGCAAAAAAACAACACATACGGATGTATGTATGTATGTGTGCATACACATATGGGTGTAAAGACAAATGTATGAAAAACTCACACCGAATACTAATTCATTTCCAAATGCGGTTTGTGGAATGTTGAATCCACAAGCTCGCACTCATATTTTATCCCATACACAAATTCACATTCATTACATATTTACACTTGAATGTACATTTGTACAAAAAAGAATTGCATATGAATGTGAATTTGTACGTGAATGACATGAGTGTGTAAAGAAGTGGGAAAAATAAAAGCAGAAGGAAAACAAACGGCATAAAGGCAAATTTAAGCTGATAATATCGGACAATGAGCAACTAAGATTGTTTTTAACCCTCAAAAGTTTTCAATGAAGCTCTTAAATTATCACTAAATTGTTCACGTCGACCAAGCGAGCTCTGTTGCAAGTTTGTAAATATAATTGTTATATTGTATTAATTGTTATTTCTAGATATTTTAAGTATTTAGTAAAAAAATTCTTTTTAAAAAATATTTGCTGTTTTCTCAGCAGTCTATATGCCGACGACATTTTGTTGGTGCTAATCAACTCATCAGTAGACTTGAAAAATTCTTAAAAGTTTGTTTGAAACTAAACTACTTATTCCATAATTCCCATGAACAAAATGAGAATCAGAAATGTTCAAACAAACCTTTAACACAGCAAACATTTCTTAACCAATGGTAACTCGTTGTATAGAAGGTTGCAAAGAAAAGTAAAAGAGTTGCAAAACGAAAAGGAATGTTTGCTGTGTTAAAGGTTTGTTTGAACATTTCTGATTCTCATTTTCAAAAGCTTGATTTACTATTCAAAGCTGTTAAATAAAACACTTTACTTAAGTACCCAGAACATGTGCAATGAAGTCGTCACTCACGTTTGATTGTGTGCGTGTCGTTTTTTTTTAATAATTTTCTGCAGACATTCAGGTAAAGACGCAAACATCATAATTTTTGTGACTTTCTAGCATTCGTTTCTGTTATGCTGTCAGGTGGTGAGTTATTCTTGCCTTGCCTGGTTAAGTCTCGCTCAAAGATAGTTTTCAATAAACCGAAAAATTATCATCTTTTGTTTTTGTATTGCCTCTTTTTTTATGTATTTTGTAATAAAACTTCGTCTTCTTTCTTTGATCTACATATTTCGAACCTCTCAGTTCATCTACAGCATCTAAATACAATTGTTTTATTAGAAATATTACAATATTTAAATTATTATAAATATTACCTCGTTATTTTTGTTTATGCTAAAGCTGTTGTTTGTTGTTTTAAAGTTATCATTTTCTTTCGTTCATTTTTTCATCACTTCGACAATTGTGTTTTCATCCCCACATTTATGTAGCCATCCGCCACGAAATTTCAAATCAAATAAGGTTTTTTCTGCCGCGCAATAGCGCACACGTGAGGAAAAAATTGCTTCAACAAAAATGTCAAAAACTTTTGATTTTTGCTTCAAGCAGAGCCGATCACATTTACGTGTGCCCAATAAGCATGAACGCATGTACGAAACGAAACGAGTGACGAGTTTATTGCATATCTCCTGGGCACTTTAGACACTTTGGCTTGACCAAAAAATGGTGTAATTTAAAACAATAATTTTTCTTGAACTTAAGCTTGAAAAGGTAATTTAATATAAATGTATGTAAATAATTTTTCTGTTTTAAAGATTTTAAATTAGTTTATTTAAAACACAATTAGCATATAGAAGAAGAAATAATGTGAGCAAAATATTAGGCGTTAATACTGAAAAGCTATATATTACCTGGATAAATATGTAAGCTTAGCTACTATATTGGAAGAACAAAATACATATATGTGTTCTACAAGGAAATGAAAATGCCAGAGGCAATAATGAAATCAAACCTCACAAGCCATATGTACAAAAACATAAACATATGTATGTAGAGCTACGCACATTAGAGAAACAGTGAAACTATCACATACAAGAGGTGAAGGAATAAAATTTAACGTACTAGAAAACATGGATTCACAAATATTTGGGGGCTTAATAAGAAATGAGCAAATAAACGACCTTTGAAACACATATACACTAAATTATGAAAAAAAAATTATTTTACAAAAATTTTTAGTTAATTTAAGTTTGTAGCATTCGAAAAGAGCTTTATTCTAATAAAAATATTTAACAGCTTTTATATTGTTTAGTTTTCTACTTTAAACTCTCTTTTATGTTTTATAAATATAACAAAGAGATTTGACAACTTAGCAAAAAAAAAAGGTACAGAAAATAAGAAGTAGTACATTTATTTTATTTATTTATTTTTATTTATTTATTTATTTATTTATTTATTTATTTATTTATTTATTTATTTATTTATTTTTTTTTTTTATTTATTTATTTATTTATTTATTTATTTATTTATTTATTTATTTATTTATTTATTTATTTATTTATTTATTTATTTATTTATTTATTTATTTATTTATTTATTTATTTATTTATTTATTTATTTATTTATTTATTTATTTATTTATTTATTTATTTATTTACTTGTTTATTTATTTATTTATTTATTTATTTATTTATTTATTTATTTATTTTTTATTTATTTATTTATTTATTTATTTATTTATTTATTTATTTATTTATTTATTTATTTATTTATTTATTTATTTATTTATTTATTTATTTATTTATTTATTTATTTATTTATTTATTTATTTATTTATTTATTTATTTATTTATTTATTTATTTATTTATTTATTTATTTATTTATTTATTTATTTATTTATTTATTTATTTATTTATTTATTTATTTATTTATTTATTTATTTATTTATTTATTTATTTATTTATTTATTTATTTATTTATTTATTTATTTATTTATTTATTTATTTATTTATTTATTTATTTATTTATTTATTTATTTATTTATTTATTTATTTATTTATTTATTTATTTATTTATTTATTTATTTATTTATTTATTTATTTATTTATTTATTTATTTATTTATTTATTTATTTATTTATTTATTTATTTATTTATTTATTTATTTATTTATTTATTTATTTATTTATTTATTTATTTATTTATTTATTTATTTATTTATTTATTTATTTATTTATTTATTTATTTATTTATTTATTTATTTATGTATATCGCTCCAAACACAATACTTTATGTCTTATATTGCAGTGTGGAACTGAGTTTGTACAAATATTGAAAATGTAATAATATTGTTTTAAGAAGCATATAACACAAAAATAAAATGAAAAATATATATTAAAAAAAAATTTAAAGTCTCATCAAATATGAAACAATATTACTAGCAAACAATTACTCGGAGAAAAATTTCAAAATCTCATTTTTAAATTGGTGTGCGTTACTTAAGACTTGAAGACTATAAGGAGTCGAATTCCAGAGTGATACCGCAAATATATAAAAATGCCACTTTGATATTAAGCTGTTGTACCCGAATGATCTAATTCTCTTAGTAACAAGCAAAAATTATTAAAAATACTTATTATTTTAATCACATATAAGAAAACTGTGACGAAATATGTATGCAAGATAAAATACTTAATATTCGAAAAAATGAATAATAAAAATAATTTAAATAATTAATGAAATATAATTTTAATTTTAATGGCCCAAAAAGATAATTTACACAAGAAACATCAAACGCAACTACACATAAGAAAATACATGAAGCAAAACCCAAACTTGCAACACTGACTTTACAAACAGACATTTTGATTCTCAATCATATGGAAACCATTGAAGGCAGGGGATGAGTTGCGGTTGTTAAATTTTTCAAATTTTTTACGTTTATTTTTTAAAATTCAGCACAAACTGTTGTTTTGTTTGGTGTTTATATGCCAAATGCAATAATAACTTAAATTGCCCATTAAAACCTTAACATAATAGATTATATGAGTTTTGAATGTGTTTCTTCTTATTGCGAAGCACAAAAGCTTTAATTTGCAAAATGGACTAAAAGTGCTATAGTAAATAAAGAATTAAATCATTAGATTATATTATTTTCATTTGCATTTGAAATTATTAATTGTTTATAACAAGTTAACAAGAATTTTCCATGATAATTTTCCTTGAACCAACAACAGAAAAATACAAGCTCAGCTCTTGTGTATATATGTACATCGAGGTTCAGGAGATGACTGCATTAGTTTGGTAAGCATTTGCTACGTTGTGTTTCATATCGTTACAAGAAAAAAAAAAACGAAGAAATCTGTCATAGTATTAGTTTGAGGAATACTACATTAGCGTGTAATAGACAAACATATCTAACACACCCTTTACACATGCAAGTAACTTGCTGCAAGCAGTGTGCACATATTAAAAACCAATACATTGAGAGAGACAATAAAAGCTGTTGCTACTGGGTTGATTGTTTACACAGGCAAGTGCAGGCTCATTTTCAAAATGTAGTCAAAGAAAATGGTCTACTTTATAAAATATAAGAATTAAATCAAAACAATCGGGTGTGTTCTAGAATTCGAATTCAATTTAAAGTGTATTACTTTATCATTTTTCGTGTTCTGCAATCCGCATCCCCCTGTCTTTATTCGCTTTCAATTCGAGTAGAACCAGGCAGTTTTAGAAAAACTTTAGTTTTCACATAATCTTTTGTAATTAAAATAATTTGAAAATTTTTTCAACAGCGGATAAAAAGCTGTTGTTTATGTATTTGATATTTAGATTTTTTTTTCGAACAGAAACTTCTCACTTTTGTAAAAACATGCTGAATTGAAAACGCCAATTTACGAATTATGGGGACTCAAAAAATTTTGCTAAGCCAATCCGAGTCGGAACGTAGAACACACCCGAGTAACAACAAAACAATTACGAGAAAAAAAAACTATATAATCACTGTTACATTTTTTATATTTAAAAATCACTACTTTCTGCCTTTTTTGTGTATTGTTTATTCTGTTTTTGTCCGCCTATATGACATTTTAATGTCTGGGCAGCCAATGTATTGTCAAGTACCACTGTTATGGGCAAACAAATTATACGAATAGGTTTTTTTTAGCAAATAAATCGTAAATTTATATTACAAATCGATAAAAGCCATATTTTACCTCAACTTTTTTATATTTTGTCTTATTTTTCGGTATGTAAGATCAAATAACAGTGTACTAAAAATTGTTCCTTGTAATTTATCTATTAATATTAAAATACAAATACACTTTTTAGGGTAACACTATTTTTGATTCTTGTCATTTTACCGACATGCAAGTAAAAAAATTACTGTCTATCAAAATTTTTGCAAGTGAGCTCGCAACTTGCAGAAGTCTGATGGTATTAGTAAAACAAATGTCAATGTTTTGAGTTACTTTCACTTGCACTTGCTAGTGTAAATGGGGGGTAAAAGAAAGGAATATGTGTATTTATCTGTAGTGGATTTTATAACACAATATGTTTAAAAGCACAACTTTAAACATAAGTTTTTACTCAAAAATTAAGTTAGTTATTTATTTGCTATAAGAGCCACTTGAAATGTATTAATTTAGGCCAATAACGTTTTGTGTCTTCTTCATTTCGTTGAGATGAAAGACTTCAGATAGACGACTGAAAGACTCAGAAAACATTAATTTGGTCTATTTTTAGACCTAAAATAATAAACTATTTTCTTTTCTTAGAAGCTGAGAAATTTTCAATTTCTAAACACTTACAGAAAATAAAATGAACATGATACTTCCCATTTCTGCATCACATTGATAAAATTGCATAAAATGCAAATAAAATAAATCCGGATTTCAGAAAGTCTTAACTATAAATACATAATTAATCTATCTATATATATAAAATTCTTTGTGTGTATGTACGTATGTAATGTATAGACTCCAAAACGGCTGGGCCGATTTTGATAAAGTTTTCAGGGAGTCTTCAGAATATTCTGGCGGGTGACACTACAAAGTTTGAATTTCGATCTTCAGTCTGGGGGCGGAAAGGCGTGGCAAAATGCAAAGGAACCCCTGTACATTAAGAAGTAAAATATTGCTGTAACTTTTGAACGATAAGAGCTTGAGAGCTAAAACACTAAAAGCAACAAAAACCCGACGCTAAAGAAAACACCCTGTGCATTGAAAAGTAAAACCTAGCTGTAAGTTTTGAACAATAAGACCTAGAGAGCTTAAATTTGCACAGGATATGTTTTTACACATGCTCTACAATAACAAATACCTAAAGCAACAAAAAAAAATTTAAAATTAAAGGGTGGCCAGCAAAGCGGGCCGGGTCAGCTAGTTCCTAATAAAGCAAAAGTACCTATTTTTTCTATACTTGAAGCCACTACTCTTCAGATCAGTGTTCGTCTTTGAACCCATGTTTTTGTAGTAGCACTCAAGCGACCCAGCTATCTAGATCAGCAAAGGCCATCCAACGAGGTTTTGCGGATATTTTCATATTTCCTTCATGTTTATTTCACAACCCCGGCTACTTTTCAACTTGAAAAACTATATATGCATTAATTCTATTTAAAAATGCAGCCAAAAATGACAAAAGTGACACGCCCGCCTCGCACCAAATTTAATATAGCTTACAGGAAAACTAAAATGCTTTTTTTATTAGCATTGACAAGTTTTCGGCGCATTTTAATATAAAGAGTTGCTGGAATTTAGTTTTTGATTTAAAGATCTAAGAGAGGGGAGCAGGTATGGGAGGTGGACGTGTCCATGCACTGAATTTGAGAAAATGTATAGCAGAGCTGGAATTCCTGATTCCCGAAGAATAAACAAATTTCCAGCACACTCTTTTTATACCCTTCACATAAATGTGTAAGGGTATATATAAGTTTGTGATTCCGTTTGTAACGCATTGAAATATCCATCTAAGACCCCATAAAGTATATATATTCTGGATCAGCATCAATAGCGATTACGATTGAGCGATGTCCGTCTGTCCGTCTGTCCGTCTGTCCGTCGGTCCGTCTGTAGTCGTTGAAATACCGTTTCTGAGAAAACGGTTTGAGATAGAAACCTCATTCTTTCGCTAAAATGTGTGAAACCCCGGTGGTGGGTCTGCTATTGAAATTCAGTAAGATAGGTCCACGGATAGCCGAGATATATTCAAAAAACCGGGTTTTGAGGGGTATTTTGTGCAATTTTTGTATTCAGATTTTTGAAAAAAATTTTTTTCTTAAAAACTAAACCATATCATTTTTAGTGCTCATTTAATCCTAGAAATGAAGGAATTTTTGAAATCGGCCCATATACACTCGAGATATAGCGCCTCCCGTTTTCTCAAGAAGTCGGCTCTAAAAGCCAAATAAAACAACTTTTGGTATCAAAAATCGATTAGAATGGAACATATAAGGTGTTTAAAAGCAAAATTGGAAAATTTTTTAAATCGGTCCATATATATCTGAGATATAGCGACTCCTGATTTTTCAAGAAATCCGCTCTTTAAGCCAAACAAAGCAATTTTTGGCACTAAAAATCAATCAGAATGGTACATATAGACTATTTAGAAGCAAACGTGGAAAATTTTGGACATCGGCCCATATACACTCGAGATATAGCGCCTCAAGTTTTCTCAAGAAGTCGGCTCTAAAAGCCAAATAAAACAACTTTTGGTACCAAAAATCGATCAGAATGGTACATATAAGGTGTTTAAAAGTAAAATTTGAAAATGTCTGCAATCGGTCTATATATACCTGAGATATAGCGTCTCCCGATTTTTCAAGAAATCGGCTCTATAAGCTAAATAAAACAACTTTTGGCACCAAAAATCAATCAGAATGATACATATAGGTTAGTCAGAAGCAAAACTGGAAATCTTTTTTTCATCGGCCCATATATGTTCGAGATATAGCGCCTCCCGATATCTCAAGAAGTCGGGCCTGGAAGCTAACCGAAACAGTTTTTTGCACTAAAAATTTGTCGGAATGGTACATACAGGCTGTTTAGGGGCAAAATTAGAAAATTTTTGGACATCGGCCCATATGCACCCAACTTTTGGTACCAAAAATCGATCATAATGGTACATACATATGTATATAATATTATATACATATGTATATAATATTTGCGATCATGTATGAATGTGTGTATGTATGTATGTATGTATGTATGTATGTATGTATGTATGTATGTATGTATGTATGTATGTATGTATGTATGTATGTATGTATGTATGTATGTATGTATGTATGTATGTATGTATGTATGTATGTATGTATGTATGTATGTATGTATGTATGTATGTATGTATGTATGTATGTATGTATGTATGTATGTATGTATGTATGTATGTATGTATGTTTGTATGTATGTATGTATGTATGAATGTATGTATGTATGTATGTATGTATGTATGTATGTATGTATGTATGTATGTAGATACATTTGTATGTATGTATGTAGATACATTTGTATGTATGTAGGTATGTATGTATCTACATATGTATGTATGCATGCAAGTATGTTAGCATAAACAATTTTTTTGCTTTGGTGTAAAAATGTGTATGTATGTACATATGTATACACGAGCTTGAAAATGAAAGTGATATAAAGAATTGTTGAAAAAAGGGTACGCAATGAAATTCTTTTAAACAATTGCGTCTTCAAATTCATTCACACAAAAAATCATTTTGGGTTTCCCTACGTACTTACATATGTACATACACACATACATGTGTATGATGATACGCAATAGATCATCAGCAACGTGCACAAATATGTATGTATGTATATATGTATGTATATAATCATTGTTTTATGGAACACACTGAAAATATTCAATAATAAAGAATTTATTTTAGAGTTTTCTATTTCTGTTTTTCTGTGGGTACACATACGTACCTAAGTAAATTGAAAAGAAAATCACACTTAATGGCAATGTTTAGCATTATAATTCAAAAATAATGCAATTATATGCAATTTTTTGTTAAATAAATTTTACTATAAAGTTAACTGATAAATAATTAAGAAATACATTTTGCTTCTCTTTATTTCATTGATATTAAAAAGAATTGGTGTCACCCACTGGTTGAACTTGAGCATATTAAGAATTATTTAAATAAAAGTTTTGCAGCCTGTGTTAAATCCCGGTAGTGGATCTGATATTGAAATTCAAAAAAAATCGGCCCATATATACCCCAGATATAGGGTCTCCCGATATTTCAAGAAATCGGCTTTAAAAGCCAAATAAAACAACTTTTCGCACCAAAAATCAATCAGAATGTATGTACCCTTGTGAAGGGTATTTAAGATTCGGCCCAGCCGAATATAGCACTCTTACTTGTTTAAAACTAAATTTTGGAGAAAAATTTTATATACAAGTTTACCGATTATTTTCCAAACTTAAGTTTTTTCTTAGTCTACTCAATCAATACTAGTGTGCAAAATTTCACCTTTCTACAATAAAATTTCTAATTTTTCCAATTCTCTCCAGGCACTGCTTCTTATTTCTTAAGCAAGGCGCCGCCAAACCAACATATATGATATACTTATCTATTTACATTCTAAAGTTTAAGCTTTAGAAAGAACATGAAACATTTTGTACACATTTAACAAAAACTTGTTTCAATAGTACTTCCGTCAAAATGAATTAGAATTTTAATATTTGTTTTACGGTTGTGTTGAAGAACAAGTACTCAACAATAATGTAAATATACATAAACATTTATGTTTTTTTTTCTCTTTTATATTAAATTACTTTTTTCAGGCTTAAGTTCAACCCTTGGGTTTTCACTACTTTTTAATCAATATCAATTAAGTAAAGAAAAGTAAAATTTATTTGCTAGGTGGACAACCGGCTGTTTCTGGGTAGCAAACACCCTTCATCAGCACCCTATGAACTTTGGACGTGTCAAATTTCACAATTTTGGCACAGCCG
Organism: Sturmia bella; assembly: GCA_963662145.1. Classification (NCBI taxonomy): domain Eukaryota; kingdom Metazoa; phylum Arthropoda; class Insecta; order Diptera; family Tachinidae; genus Sturmia; species Sturmia bella. The sequence continues at coordinate 41,062,463 of OY759169.1, forward strand.
CTTTTAACCACTCGGCAACCAAAGCTCACGCAATTTTACTTTCTGTTTGTATACTTAATTAACATTAATCAAAGCAATGATATTTTTGCAGTCCTGGACGATATTTTATCATCTCAGAAGACTGTTATTTGTGCTTTCTGTTTATATGAAAGCTTTTTTTTCACATGTTCTGTTTTAAACTTCTCCAGAAAAATAAAATGTTATGCCAAAAATAAAAAGTATATCCAAAATAATAGCAAAATATATATTTAAACACTTACGTTCATATAAACAAAAATATTATGTGATTGTTTTAGCTGCACTGAAGAAATGTAAGGGGGCCCAATAAAGATTACACAAGAATATTTTCTATGCCTTAAATGGCAGTTATCTTTGTCCGTGTTTCCCAATTCTGTTAAAATTCTTCAACACAAAATTTGTTTAGCAGAAAGCCCCGGACTGCTTTGTTTTTGCAGTGAACTCTCTCGAAATGCACACAAGTGTAGTTTTTCTGAAAATATCGCTAAGTTTTCTACACTTTTAGTACTGTGATTATGCCACAGCGACTTCTTATCCGATTTCACAAATCTTTCAAGTAATAATATATTTATGTCAACGATGCAGCTGCTTAGACTAACTACTTTTTCCTGTTCCCATCGTTCTCATTTATTAATGCAATTGAAAAAGTACCAAAATGTAGTTTTTACCAATTATATTCCCTTAAAATTCAAAATTTTAAAAAAGTATTAGACGCCTGTTGCCGCCGTTCACAACTGGTTAAATATTAAAAGATTAATTTATATTTATGTACTATTGTATTCATTTCATTTAACATCTCAAAATTTCATTGAATGTTAACTATAAAAATCTCCTTTTGTCATTGTACAACGACACATACATTACTGAGGCCTACACACAGATATCTATGTATGTGTACGTACGCATGCGCTTGCATACATATACTATGTACATATGTTTATAATTAAATAGGCATGCTTTTTAATATTCCATTAACGGTCTTTAAAATTCTTTATTATGTACATTCTACCACGGAGTATAAAAAGCAATCATCGTAAAGAGAGGATTAACAGTTTAGAGTTGAACAATTGATCACGCGGCCAAAAATATTAATAAAATTTTAAAGCTAATTTTGAAATTTAGAAATACAACTGAATTAATAAATAATTTCTATAAAACTAAAAAAATCGCATTTGCCGCCTGTCCAATGATTTTTAGTAGACGTACATGTTTTTTTTTTTTTTTAATTTTTATGCTACTTGTATTAAGTCCGGAGATACAAAATTACCGACTTTGCTCTTCTTGTCCCTAAAATGTCCAAATTTAACAAAATTACGAAAATTACAACATGTTTTGAGGGGAGTAATATTTAGTTTTTACTTATTTCCTGTTTTCATTCCCCTTCTGAATAAATAAAAATCAAAGAGTACCAGAAGCATATACAATTATGTTTGTGGTGTTTTCACTTCCTTTTTTGTGCTACCTTTGCTAAGTAGAGAGAAATTTAGTTAGAAATTTTACACGGTTATACCACTTATGTGTTTAAATTTAAAACGAAGACGAAATTTATTTTAGCATATTTTCTTTTTTGGAGAGTAATACTATTTATTCAAAAAAAGTACCAAAACGTAGTTTTTACCCGTTATGTCCAGTTAAAATTTTTATAATTTAAAAAAAATACCGGACCCTGTCCAAATATTTTTTGTTAACTTTTAGGTCTTTTGTAATCTTTGTGCTACTTTGGCTAACTCCGGAGGTATTGATTTTTATTTTTATTTTTTTTTTTTTGATTTTTTATCGATTTTTCCCGTTTTCACCCCTTTAAGATTTTAATTATTAAAATTTATGAAACCTATAGAAAGTAACAGTATAGACATGCAGAGATATACTGTAGAAACTTCAAGCAAATCAGTTTAGCCGTTTAGTTGCCTATAAGCAACAAACAAACACACATTCACTTTTATATATAAGATGTCATTAGTGGTGCAGTTATTCAGTTAAGCATTAAGCGTAGGAGACTTCGAACTTGTCTTTTCGAAGACATTGACGAAGCAATGCTCAAATGGGTAACGGCCACTCGTTGTAAGAATCTGGAGTATTATTGATATTGGAAAATGTAAAAAATTTAGTTCAAACAAAAATACCTGATTATTTAAAATAAGTATTTCTGTATAATGAAGTTTCTATATAGTGAAGTAATTTTCTGTCCCGTGGAGATTCACTATAGAGAAGTTCGACTGTACGTGTGGTATTAAATTCTTACGAACTTATTCACAATAAATATTTTTGGTTTATGAAACTGGTGTATGATAAGTTTTTCATGCAAATTTGTCAACTAACAGCATTATAAAACTGTTGTAATTTTTATGAATAACACCGTTAATCTGTACTTGAAAACAAAGAACTTAATTAAAACATTGCAAATACTTAACGAACTAAAACTACGTTTACTCAAAGTTTATTTAACTCTTTAAAGCATTTGTTTTCATTACTTGAGCGTTTCTGGAAGCTATTCAGTATAATCTTTAACATAGAAACTCATTTAACTAAGAGCATAACTAGAATCGAATTATTTAATTAAATAACCGTCTAATTCATAAAAATTAGAACAGGTATATAAAGCTCTTATTTGACGGATTTTCCATACAAATTTGTCAACTAACAGCATTATAAGCCTGTAATAATTTTTATGAATTAGGGGGTAAACGTTTAGTGAACCAAACTATTTTAAAAGAATTGGCAAGGCAATTATCACTACTCGATTGTTATTTTTTAGAAAATCGCTGTCTGTGTACAATTAATAACGGATTGTAAACTTACATTCCTGGTTGATCGATCCTTTGAACCAGATCCCCAGCAGCCATCATTGGTAAACGTATGGATCATAAAAATTATTATTAATTCATATTAATTATTATTGAGTCTCTTGGTGATCGCGAAACTATACAGACGTCTTTTGATAAAAATTTTGCGAAGTAAAATATTAAATATTTTATTGCCGTTGCTAATAAAAATAACTCTTTGTTTTCTTTTACATACCGTGTAATAATAATAAAACAATAAAAAGCAACAACATAACATTGCACTTGTTCATATTGCTTTACGCAGTATGGGTAGTGAAGACGAAGGGGATACTGTCAGTGATAATGATAATTGGCAGGCAGTTAGCTCAAGAAAGCGTAGTAATGCAGAATCGCCAAAAATTCAACGTAAACGTGTAACAACAACAAATCAACCATGCACAAGCAATAATAGATTTCAATTACTTGAAAACAATAACAGTGATGATGATCAAACCAACAACTCTTCTGAACCAAAACCACCACCAATAATGATACCAGATGTTAAAGATATTAAAAGTATGATAAACAGCTTTTTGAGAGTAATCAAACCTGAAGATTTTACCTATAAATCTTTAAAAGATGGTCATGTTCGACTTATGATTAAGTCAGTAAATTCTTATAGAATAATGGCTAAACACCTTGATAGTAAAGGAATTATATACCATACGTATCAAATAAAGCAGGAAAGAGCTTACAGGATTGTAGTAAAAAACTTGCATTATTCCACTCCATTAGAATCTATAAAAACTGAAATAGAAAAATTAGGTCATAATGTACGAAACATTATTAATGTTACAAGCAGAGTAACTAAAAAACCATTATCCATATTTTTTGTTGATTTGGAGCCGAATAAAAATAATAAAGACATTTATGATGTTAAACATCTTTTAAATGCTGTTGTTAAAATAGAGCCACCACTGAAAAATAATGATATTGTGCAATGCCATAGATGCCAACAATTTGGACACACCAAATCTTACTGCAGAAAACTTTTTAAGTGCGTCAAATGCGGCTTAAATCATCCTACAAATCAGTGCACGAAGGACGATAAAACTCCGCCGCAATGTTGTAACTGCCTTAAAGATCATACCGCTAGTTACAAAGGCTGTGAAGTTTACAAAGAACTTATGAAGAGGAAAAATTTCGTGAGTAATCGTACTAATAACTATAGAAGTAAAAGCCACGGTCAAGGTATTGATATTAATGACCAAACTTTTCCCAATATTAATGGCAATTCTAAAATGAATAGTCATCATCATAACCCACACCAATATTCTTACTCTGAGGCAGTTAGAAATAATATCCACGATAATGACTTCTTATCTAGCTCATTCAAAAGAATAGAAGCACTAATGGAAAAACAGATTGAAACCACCACCACACTACTCAATATGATGTCCACACTTTTAACTAAATTATGCAACTAAATTTTCGTATAGCAATATGGAATGCCAACGGACTTTCCAATCATACACAAGAAATTGCAGCTTTTCTTAGCATCAACTTTATCGATATACTATTAGTTTCAGAAACTCATTTCACGAGTAGATCATATTTCTTCATAAAAGGATATAATTTAATCAATACCAACCACCCAGATAACCGTGCACATGCAGGGTCATGTATTTTAATAAAATCTTCAATAAAATATGAAATATTGAGCGAAATAAAGGATAATTTTTTGCAGGCAACTAATATTAAAATTAAATGTGACAACTCTGATGTTACTATAAGTTCAGTATACTTCCCTCCACGACATAGTGTAACATGCTCAGATTATCACCAATTTTTCAATTCATTGGGGCCTAGATTTATTGTAGGAGGTGACTATAATGCTAAACATCCATGGTGGGGTTCAAGACTTACAAACCCGAAGGGCCGAGAATTATATAAGTGCGTTAGAAACAATAATTATTCCATATTATCAACTGGGTCTCCAACATATTGGCCATCAGATCCTCATAAGATACCTGACCTACTTGACTTTGCGATATATTCGGGAATACCCGACAACCGACTAGATATAAAGGGCATTACTGACCTGAGCTCTGACCACACTCCTATACTTTTAAATTATGACACCACTGTACACCTTAAATCATATAATAGCAATATTATAACCCCTGAAACAAACATTCAATTATTTCAACAATTGCTTGATCAACATGTCAACTTAAACACGAGTTTGAAAACTGGCAGGGAGGTAGATGAAGCCGTAGAACAATTTACGAACATCATACATGAAGCCGCAAAATCAGCAACACCCATCAATCATAAAATTGAAACAAATAGAATCCATATATCTACAGAAATAAGGGAGTTTATAGCAGAAAAAAGAAGGCTACGAAGAAATTGGATGTTAAGTAGAAATCAGATTGATAAGACATTATTTAACAAAGCATGTAAGGATCTGAAAAAATTATTGTACGATCACAAAAACGATCGAACAGCAAAACTTATCGAAAACATTAACAACTCTAAGTATGACGAACATCTTCTGTGGAAATCTACAAGATTTTTAAAAAGGCCAACTAAACGTAACAAAATAGTAAAAGATGTAGATGGTACCTGGTGCAAAACAGATAAAAGCATCTCGGATGCATTCGCTCTTCACTTGTCACATATTTTTAGTCCTTATGAACTAAATAGCACAGAGGAAAAAACCGAAATCTTAGAATTTTTAAATACACCGTGTCAAATGGACTTACCAATAAAGCATTTTACTCCTAACGAGGTACTATCTGAAATTAAAGTATTAAATAATACGAAAGCACCTGGATACGACTGGATCACTGCAAATGTTGTAAGCAAATTAACCCGAAAGAGTATAATATTTTCAACTTTCATCTTTAATTCAATTCTGAGACTAGACTACTTTCCATCACAGTGGAAATGCGCTGAAATTATTATGATTCCGAAACCAAATAAACCAAATAATGTACTTTCTTCTTATAGACCCATAAAATTACTCACAACTTTCTCAAAAATATTTGAAAAAATATTTCTACGAAGGCTGCTACCATTATTAGAGAGAGAAAATATAGTCCCTAATCATCAGTTCGGATTTCGACATAACCATGGAACTCCAGAACAATGCCATCGAATTGTGAATTTTATAACCGACGCGTTTGAAAACAAGCGTTATTGCTCGGCTATATTTCTTGATATACAACAAGCATTTGATAGAGTTTGGCACCATGGCTTACTTTTTAAAATAAAGAAAGTTTTACCGGCTCCATACTATCTTTTTTTCAAAAATTATCTATCTGAAAGATATTTTTATGTTACAAATAATGATGAAAGATCGGGATTATTTGAGGTTAAAGCGGGCATACCACAAGGAAGTGTACTGGGTCCAGTGCTATACACAATATTTACTGCAGACATTCCAACCATAAATGATGTTGTGATAGCAACATATGCAGATGATACTGCTATTGTTGCGTCCAGCGAGTCTCCGGATGAAGCATCAACATATATTCAGGATCAGGTTAATCTACTGGAAAAATGGCTTAAGAAATGGAATATAAAAGTAAACTCTGAAAAATCAAAACACGTAACCTTCGCAATGCGAAGAGGAGACTGTAGAAGAGTAACTTTGTACGGGCAGCAAATACCGAAAGAAAATTCCGTTAAATACCTAGGAATGGTTTTAGATAGAAGATTGACTTGGAAGCCACATATAAAAAGCAAACAGACACAGTTAAAGCTCAAATTACGCAAGCTATACTGGTTGATAGGACCAAAGTCTGAGTTAAATCTTTGCAACAAACTAAGAATCTACAAAATAATTATTAAGCCAGTGTGGACATATGGCATTATGTTGTGGGGAACGGCAAGTAGATCGAATATCGATATTCTGGAAAGGTTCCAGTCAAAAACTTTATGGCTGATAACTGCGGCTCCATGGTTTATTTCAAACAAAAGCATAAGGAGGGACTTAAATATACCCCTGGTAACAGAAGAAATTAAACGGATGAGTGAGAAATATCTTCAAAGATTAGAACGCCACATCAACCCTCTAGCAAATGTACTACTAGACGACAGCACCACAACCCGAAGACTGAAACGCACACACGTATTAGACATACCTGCAAGGTTATTTTAGTTGTAAATTTGTAATTATTATTATTATTAAATACTAATTTTATTATTTTGGATATGTGGCTCATTGGACCTGCATATCTCCTGTTAGTTATTGCTTATGAGTAATAAGAACTGCTTATTGTCTTAAAGTAGACAGATTGCAGATAAATATAGGCTTAAATAAAAAAAAAAAAAAAAAAAAAAAATATTAATTATTATTAATTCATAAAAATTATTACAGGCTTATAAGACTGTTATTTGACATATTTGTATGAAAAATCTGTCAAATAAGAGCTTTATAAACCTGTTATAATTTTTATGAATTAGACGGTTAGTATTTATATATAAAATACCACGGAACTTTTATTTCGTCTGGTGGACAGTTTTTCAGGCGGAAATTCGTGCAGTTACGGAGTGTAGTAAAGAGTAAAGGCCAGGATCTGTGAATATATTTACGGATAGTCAAGTAGCCATTATATACGTCTCAGCTGAGTGGATTAAATCACGAATAGTATGGGATTGCAAAAACGCTATCAACAGTTATTCGACTCATGGTGAACTTCACCAGAACATGCAGGAATAAGTGGAAATGAGAGTACAAATTTATATGCAACAATATCAAGAGGGTTACACAACATAAGCTTGGTCACATAGAGCTGATTTAACTCTGTGAAATAATGAAACCATGGAAACTAATGCCACAATTTTGTGATGGGATCCAACGGAGGAGAAAAAACGGGGAATGCTAAGACTCAGCAAGCCCAAATCAAGTAAATTAATGGGAGCTATGACAAGTTACTCTCAACCTTTGGCATATCTTACCCACATAGGAATATCAGGAGGAGAATCATTTATGCACTACTTATACCAGCTCCCTGTTGGTCGCGATAGCTTGGGGCCCATACCTTACCAGACCCACGTAGTCCACGGGGCACATACTGAAGGAAGATAGAAAGCTTTGTGAATGACACGGAATTCCTATAGACCTACGAGTAAAATGGCTTATGGTTAAGTCTACAAAGAACACAACGAGTCTATGTTTTCTTAAGCAAATTTTGCAGGACATGGGCAAACAAACCCCTTCAATTAACCTAACCTAATGTGTTTAGTTTTTTTCTTTTCGTTAGTTATTTTTTATAACATACATGCTTATTAACAATAGTCTCCAAAATGTTTTTATTCAGGAAAATATTTTTGCGTAGATAGGACATAGAGTAAATGTTTTATGTCACTGTACTTTGTCTAGGCTCAATTAAATAATTATGGAACTAGTTTCGAAAAATATCCGAAGAGTGTGCCTAAATACTTCAGAACACAATACCAGAAACAAAATGTAAAATATGTTTGAATTTTTGACAGTTTCTGACGTGGTGTGTTGAACTACAAAATTGGATACTGGATACAACGGTATACAAAATAATCAAATGCAATACGCTTTTATATCTGAATATTTTTTGAAAAACAAATTTGTGTGTAAATCAACTTATGATAAAAATCTGCTTTTAAGTTTCAATGGAGATCCATTTAAATTGATTTTTTAATAATATTATTGGTTTGAGAAAAAAATTATTTTGTTTAAAGTGAACACCCTTGATTATAATCCACTTTGTAGCAAGCATACATGCACATACTGACTAAACTTAATATCAAGGAAAAACTTTCGTTATATTTCCTATTAATGTAACTTTACTTTTTAAAATTTATATTTTACTTAATTCCGGTGAACGTATATTTTATTCTGCCAGAAAAAATGCTTGTAAACAAGCATGTGTATGTATATACCTACATGTGTATTTAAAATGTATGTCACACATGTTTATGCAAGTACATTGTCAGCAACCTTCAAACAAAATTTGATCATACTTTTTTAGCTTCATAATATTATAATTTTGGCAGAACAAAATTTTTTAAAGAAAAAAGCACACATATAATATTATCCATGTTCCATTAAGTTAACGTAGTAGTTGACAAGTAGAAGGTGCCCGTCAAACATTTCATGACCTTGTGACAACAGGGCTCTATTTTAAAAATATTTTTGTTGCAAAGAGAATCTTCTGGTTCTAAGGGTGTCAATTTTACTGCTTCCAGACGACCAAATAAAATATTTTATGCAAAAAGCATTGATATTCTTATAGACTGATGATTAATTAATTAAATGAATAACATATTAATCATACGCATGTATGTCTGCACTCTCAATGCACACAATAGTTTACGTATCCACCTGACGTATACGTAATATTTTGCTTCATAAAATATTTTTATACGTTATTGTTGCGAAAACAGTGAGCATTTCATTTGGTAAAAAATATGAATTAGGATCGGACTTTGATGCAACAAAAAATCGATTTTTGTACTCCGGAAAGCGATAGCCTTTATAACCAGTTTATCCAGGTAAAAGCGACTTGAGTTCTCCTAATGCAAATAATCGCTGTAAATTCAGAAAAGAGTCTGTATATTCAGAAAAGAGTCTAATAACGAATATCTGAAAGAGCCAATTGAAACATTTCCAGTTTCTTCGAGTCTACTAAAAAGTTGAGTAGCATCAATAATAAGTGAAGTAAAAAATATTCCACAACGATAAATAACTAAGTCCCAACTGTGTTTGTAATTGAGTCAGTATTAAATGTTTTTAAGTTACGTAAGTGCAATATGGTACTACAAACTTTTGAAACTTTTAAGTTTTGAACCTTTGGCTCTCGAGGTGACTTATTATATCCAGATAAAATCGAAATTCCTAAGAACTTCTTCAGGTCATCAATATTCAGTTGAAACTCGTGCCTGTTATTTTGTTTTGCATAAGCAATAGAATTAGGAACAATTAATTCACAGAAATTCTCATCAAAATTTTTTTCAAATATTTGCACTGGATTGAGATTCCAAAATTCTTCACTAATACGATTTATTCTATCGGAAACTTCAGAACTCTGATGAGAGGTTAAGTTCTCTGAAGGGAAGCATTTGCTCCAGATGGGGTTTCCTTGGGTTGCATTATCTAGTCGACTCCTCTTTGATGCCAATGGTTCATCATCAATGTTGTCACTGTTTCCATTGTCATTATTTACAAAAACTTCAATTGCACCGGGTACGTCTTTTGGTACATTTGAATTCGTCTTATCATCCTCTATGCCCTATTCTTCATCAATCAGTACAGTTGGATCAGGTGGTATTACTGCCATGTCAAATCAACAGCCTCTTGAAGTCCCTTGAAGCACTGTTGGGCTGTAAAACGCTTTCTATACCCACTTTCTCATACCTACTTTCTCTCTACTACTACTTTCTCATACCTGCTTAAAATCTAAAAGAAAGATAGTTTTTACTAGTTTAAGCTGTCATTGTACTCAAACGAGTACAGTCAAGTTCATACCTTTGCACTTTCTTAATTTTTCCCCAAAAGTAAGTTTTTGTTTGTTTGTATGAGATGCTTATGAGTTTTTACAATAAAAATACAAAGTTATCAATAAAAAAAATTTGATTTGTTTTCAATATGTACCAAATAGTTTAATGACCAACACACTTCTCTTGCGACACAAATCGGACTGATAATTTTTTGTAACAAGCAAAACCAATTAGCGCGCCAAATCTAAAATTATACATTTAAATAAGACAGTATACAAATATTTCAAGTGCATAAAAGCTACTCATTTAGCCCAATAACTTTATGACAAACGCAGCCAGCTCAATAAAAGCATTTACAAAGCTAAAATCCTCAGTTCTAAATTTTTCTGTTTAATAAATACTTCCCCACTAATGAAAAGTAATATTTTTAGTATTAGTGATCAATATATTGATTTTTCTTGATTCCTTTAAAAAAAATATTGAATACTGAAATTTGAGCAACTCTGAGGAAGTAAAGCAGAACTAATGAATAATGTGTTGTTAATAATTTGAAAGCATAAATTATAAACTATTTACTTCTTTCGTACATGTAAGACATTCTTAAGCAAATGACATATTTCTTAAAACAAAAATTGTATGCAAAAAAAATATAAATTATGGTGTGGTATGCATCCTTCAGCATATCTTTACTACACAAATGTCAAAACAGAACTGAGATTAGGGGCCAATCGCAAAATTTATAGCATTTTCTGATAGGAGGATTACTTTTGCGCCACCTGTTATAATTCAATTGCCAGTATCAGAAAGCTCTAATGACCAACCAACACAAACTCTAATTTATGGAAGTTTTTTAGCTCCTTAATTTTCATAAAATGTTGCTTACTTAACAGCAAAAAGCAAAAATATAAAAGGCACTACAAATCATGTTGAGAGTTTGAATGGGTTCTTGCATCTAAATCCACAATAATTATAGAAGGGAACTGCTGTTTAAATGCACAATTAGAGCTAAACAGTGTGTATAACAAGTTTAATGAACAGTAATGTGAAAGAGAAAAGCTAAATTTGCCATAAGGAAATAGAATTATGGTGCCCATAAGGAGTATTTCGTATACTTTGACCGACATTTATAATCTATGGAGAAATGTGTAACTTAAAAAATCAAGGGTCTGCATGCATGCGTTTCAAAAGTTAATTTTTCTTTGAATATATTAAACTATATATAAACAATATATTTTTGAAATCTATTAATTCAGGTCCCAAAAATGAACCCTTTTAAAAAATATTTGCTGTCTTTTTCAGCTGTCTATATGCCGACGACATTTCGTTGATGCTAATCAACTCATCAATAGACTTGAAAAATTCTTAAAACTCTGTTTGAAACTTAACTACTTATTCCGTAATTCCCATGAACAAAATGAGAATTAGAACTGTTCAAACAAACCTTTTACACAGCAAACATTTCGTTTTCGTTTTGCAACTATTTTACTTTTCTTTGCAACCCTCTATACAAGGAGTCACCATTGGTTACTACGATTTGTATTTTTGAAAGTATCAAAAAGTAAAAGCTTTTTGAATATTCAAATATGAACTTAATTATTTATTTGCTATAAGAGCCAATAGAAATGTACTCATTTAGGTCCAAAACGTAAAGATATGTTTGCTGTGTTAAAGGTTTATTTGAACATTTCTGATTTTCATTTTGTTCATGGGAATTATGGAATAAGTAGTTATGTTACGCGGGACGCCGGTTATGAGACCGGCTCACTTGGATCCTAGAAAGGTCCAGTTGTGTTAAATAAGTGGTTAAGTTTCAAACAAACTTTTAAGAATTTTTCAAGTCTACTGATGAGTTGATTAGCACCAACGAAATGTCGTCGGCATATAGACAGCTGAAAAAGACAGCAAATATTTTTTAAAAAGGTTCATTTTTGAACCTAAATTAATGAAATATTTTTTTTGTTCAAATTATGAACCGAATTTCTTTCTTTCTTAATCCTGCAGTATGAAAACCGACCTTTTAAAAAAAAAATCCCAAATTAAATACTTAATATGCGCCAAACTAAACTGTTAGTGTCTCAAGAACCAAGAACAATTTCGTAAAGCAGGTTTTGAACTCAGGAAGGAAGTGAGTAGTTAATTTTTTTTTTTTTTTTTGTTCGGTGCCCAAGGTAATAGTGAAGTGACGATACGGATATGAATAAAGTTTCATACAGTATTTTTGAAATCAGCATTTTCTAAACATAAGCAAGCTCGTGTAGATTTATTGATCTATAGGAACCCCTTAACACACCGTGCCTTATCTGGAATGTACGCTCTTTAGCCAGCAAATTTTTGTGTAAAAAATAAATCAATCAAAAACGCCTTGACTGTATAATATTTAACACTTTAATGTTTGACCCTATTAAATTTCCTTTGGAAAAAAAAAAGTTATTTCAAATTTTGTGTTTAACCAACAAAACCAAAGAGAATTATGACTAAATGGCACTCTGCACACAACAGCTTTCCACATCTGACACATCCAACACCCCCAAATCCCTTCTAGGCCCATTCATATTTCATTATTTTAAACTTCGAAATTCACGTACAACTATTTTAGCAGCGGCTGGAAAACTTTTTTTTGCATTAAAACCTGTGTTGTTAAAATGTTACAAAACTTGATGTGGGAGTGAGATGCGTTATTAATTCGAAACACTGTATTTAAGTACAGTGTTCTGCATTACAAGTGAACCGCAATGTTTTGATTTTCTCTGCTATGAGTGTTTACAAGAACATGTGATTTCTGTTCATCTACTTTACATGAGAGAAAATTCTGTTTTTTTTTTTTTATTTTATATCCATTTTTACCAGTGTTTTGTTTTTCATTGCTCTCATTACATTAAACTACATTAAACAACTATAAGTACCACTGGGGCATAAAACAACAATGTTTATACGTTTGTGGATATCCCAACACATGTATACAGGAACACATATACACATACTCACTCAATGCTTTACACATTTTTTTTTAATTATGTATAAGAAAGAAGAACAGCCTTAGAAGTTATTTATGAAATGTTTGCTTGAGTCGATTGAATATAATTCAATGCCACTTCCAGCAAAGCCTTTACATTGATTAAAATAATTAACGCATGTGTGCTGAGTTTCTTTAAGTAGGGGAAATTAGTACTAGTACTACCAAAATTTATTAAATTATTAAATCATCAAAAAAATAAAAAGGCACCTCCTCCTCGAAGAAGCATAAACAACAATTTTTATAAATTCTTGCTTCAAACTTGTATATCTGCCGTAAGATTTCAAAGAATCCAAAACCATTCCAATAAGAAAGTCTGCTAAAGATCTAACAGCTCCACAATTATATCATTATATCAGTCTTCTGTGGTCGGTGAGCAAAATCCTCGAAAAGTTATAAAGATCTTATCAATAACAACGGTTTAATTCCCCCTCAACAATTTGGCTTCCATATAGAGAACATAACAGTGCACATCCCCTGAATCGAATTAGAAACTTAGTTAGTAGAAAATTGTAAGAGCAAAAATCAACTAGAATGGTCCTGCTTGACGTCAAATTAGCTTTTGACACACTGTGGCGCAAAGGGCTGATTTTTAAGTTGTTGAACTGTAACCTACTTTTACCTCTTGTTAGAATAATATACAGCTTGTTTTGTTTTCCATTACAGCAGGGTGCCCGCGAGGCTCTGGTTTTTAGCCTATTTTATATAACTTGTATACAGCTGATTTTTGCGGATGACACTGTGGTACTTTCATAGAGCTTTAACCTTCATAGAGCTTTACTCTATGTTACAAAAATATTTTTTGACAAATGGTCGATTATGCTAAATTATGATAAAACTCAGGCTAAATATTTTTCCACGAAACGAAAACCATCTTTTCTACCACAACATAATATTAACTTCAATTACAATTCAATTGTATGGAAAAAGAGAGTTTAATACTTAGAAGTAGCCCTCAATCCTAAATTTCAAAATAATATTTCATATATAACAAATAAAGTTAAAAAATTGATTGCAATATTATATACATTTATTAATCGTAATACTAGACTTATCATCTAAAACAAGAAATTAATATTAAAAACAATTTTGTATGCTGCCATATGTTATGCAGCTCCTGTTTAGTCCACAAGTGCCAAATGTCATATTCGAAAACTGCATGTTTCACAAAATATGTATGTCGTTAAAAATAACATATAATTTACCATGACATGTCTACATGCGCTGGCAGAGTTAGTAAGCGTCAAAATAAAAAGGCTAACACAAAATTTCAATTACAGAAGCTCAAGTTCTGGGTAAACTCTTATAATGAAATTGCTTCAAGCTGTCTTTATTAAAGCAACAAAATAAATCAAATAAGTTTTTGTAATTATTTGCCACCAAATTCAGTTCATCATGTATATATGCACATAGCAATAATAAACAAGTAAGAGTGCTATATTCGGCTGGGCCGAATCTTAAATACCCTTCACAATGATATCTGTACCATTCTGATTGATTTTTGGTGCCAAACGTTGGTTTATTTTGCTAAAAAAGCCGATTTCTTGAAAAATCGGGAGACGCTATATTTTGGATATACATGGACCGATTTCAAAAATTTTCAAATTTTGCTTGTGTACCATTCTGATAGATTTTTGATACCAAAAGTTGTTTTTTTGGCTTTTAGAGCCGACTTCTTGAGAAATCGGGAGGAGCGTTATCTGGGGTGCATATTGGCCGGTTTCCAAAAATGTTCTAATGTTGCCTCTAAACAATTTATATGTACCATTCTGACAAATTTTTAGTGCAAAAAATTGTTTCGTTTGGCTTCTAGGGCCGACTTCTTGAGGTAACAGGAGGCGCTATATCTCGAGTGTATGTGACCCGATGTCAAAACATGTTCCAGTTTTGCCTCTTAATAACCTATATGTAACATTCTGATTGATTTTTGGTGCCAAAAGTTATTTTATTTGGCTTATAAAGCCAATTTCTTGAAAAATCGGGAGACGTTATATCTCGGGTATATATGGACCGATTGGAAAAATTCTTAAATTTTTGGTATTTAATGGGCATTATAAATGATATGGTTAACTTTTTAGGAAAAAAAAAATTTTTCAAACATCTGACCAAAAAAATGGCCAAAAATACATCTCAAAACCCGTTTTTTTGGATATATCTCGGCTATCCATTGACCGATCTTACTGAATTTCAATAGCAGATCCACTACGGGCTATTTACACATTTAGGCAAAAGAATGAGGTTTCTTTCTCAAACCGTTTTCTCAGGAACGGTATTTCAACGACCACAGACGGACAGACGGAAATCGCTTAATCGTAATCTCTATTGATTCTGATCCAGAATATACATATATACTTTATGGGGTCTTAGATGGTTATTTCAATGTGTTACACACGGAATCACAAACTTATTATATATACCCTTATACATTTTTGTGAAGCGTATAAAAATGCCTAAGAAAAATCTGGAACTCTTATCCATGAAAATTATATGTAAAAAGAAATGTAAAACGATGTTAGAAATACAGAAATTTGATTGAATATTCTTTAATTTAGTCCAAATGCATTAAAATTTAATAAAGTTTGTACATTTTTGGTGTCACGAATTGTATTTTATATTATCTTAGTTGAAGTGGTCCTATTTGTATGAAAAGTAACATTCTTCTAGATGAAGAATCTCCTGGTGTTTTACACACAGTGGCGGAAAATCTAAAGGTCGAATTTTAATCAGGCTTGTTCTTAAACTCGCAAGCTTTACAAGTCGCTAAGGGACTTGAAAACGCCAATGTTTTTATTGGGTATTCTGTGACTCACGCTGTGTTGTGTTCGATCACCAGTTTCCTCAAGTCGCCAGTGCATAGGAAAATAAGGGACACGTAGAACATTTTTTAAAATTTAATATAATGCAAGTACAAAGAAAACATAATTAATTTATTTATAATTTTACTGTTTGCTTAGTGTTTCGTTGTTATTATAAATTTATTAGTTAATTTCAGTATACTATTGCACCAATATTTTCCGAAAAACCAACTGGGTGAGAATTATCACAACGGGGCCTTTCTAGAACCCAAATCGGCCGCTTTCACTACCGGCAGCCCACATAACATAACTGGGTGAGAATGGATATTTCTTCTCACATTTTCTACAGACGTAATTTGATGTGCTGATGAAGCATGTTTAACTTAACTTCTCTGAAAATTTAAAATATTATTTTTCCCTGATTAGTTCATATTAATGAGAAAGTGATCAGTCAAGGTTTGAACTTGAGTCAGTTAAGAATAATATAATATAAATAAATGTAGTTTGCGGAAACCAGCTCACAACTCTGCCAGCAGTGGATTCATTTGGCAGATGATTAATTTGAACTTTCATTTTCATAAAAAGCTGCAACAATCATAAGGTGCTGCTCAATTATGTACCTCTGTATGGCCAAAATGTTTTAACCATTGAAACAAAGAAATATCGAATTAATTTATTAACATCCTACACTATGTTTAGACCACCCTTTAAGATTAGTATGTTAGTTTATAGCCTAAGATCTATGACATGGCCCAGCATTGTCTTCTTTGATACAATAAGTCAAATATACAAAAGTCAATTGGAACTATAGTGGATGCTGGCGACAGAATATCAAATGCATTCCAATCAACAGAAAAACACAGTAATAAAATTCGATGTTGATGAATATACTGAATATAGACCAGTGATCCTCAAGCCTATACCCGCGGCTAATACACGTGTATCAGTGTCCTGTACAAGTGAGGGCTAAGTTGAAGAACGAAGACAAGAAATAATTTAAGTGTTGCCAATGATGAATTTGGCTTGACCAAAGAAATGTGTAATTTGACACAATGATTTATTTGTTGTAAACATTTACATGTTTTTACATGCCAAATGTAATAATAATTTAAATTGCCCATTAAAACTGAAACAAAATTGATTATATGAGTTTAGAATATGTTTTTAGGGTTCCGCACTCATCAGAGTGAAACGGAACCCTATTACCGAGACAACTACGTCCGTCCGTCCGTCACGGCGTCCATTCTCCGAAACGGTAAGAGCTAAGGAGCTGTAATTTTCACAGGATGTTGTTGTACCTTGCCGCTACAACAACAAATACTGAAAGCAACAATAAATCGAAAACTACCAGGTGTCCCCATACAACGAAAAGTTACAATTAGCTATAACTCTCGAACTGTAAGAGATAGAAAGCTGAAATTCGCACAGTGTATGTATTTATAGATGCTCTACAGCAATAAATTCTAAAGACAACAACAACTGTAAAACTACCAGGTGTCCCTATACAACCTAAAGTAACAATTAGCCGTAACTGCTAAACTGCAAAAGACAGAGAGCTGAAAATCGCTCAATATATGTATTTTTTTATGCCGTACAACAGCAAATACTAAAAACAACAACATGTCGAAAACTACCAGGTGTCCCTATACAACATAAAGTAAAAATTAGCCGTAACTCCCAAACTGTAAGAGACAGAGAGGTGAAATGTGCACAATATATGTACTCACATATGTAATCACAAATGCTAAAAACAACAACAAGTGGAAAACTACCAGGTGTCCCTATACCACGTAAAGTAACAATTAGCCGTTACTCTCGAACCGTGAGAGACAGAGGGATGATATATGTATTCACATATGCTCCCCAACAACAAATACTAAAAACAACAACAACTGTAATACTACCAGGTGTCCCTTTACAACGTAGAGTAACAGCTATAACTCTCGAACCGTAAGAGATAGAGTGTCGAAATTTGCACGGTGCATATAGTCCCAGATGCCTTATAACAGCAAATGATAACAACAACAACAAGTCGAAATCTACTAGGTGTCCCCATACAACATAAAGTAGCATTTAAACGTAACTCTCAAGCTGTAAGAGACAGAGAGATGAAATTTATACAGCATATGTATTCGCATATGCCATTCCATACGTACATTACACATACGTACGGAACTCTAAGTGTGCGAGCCAGCCTCGTACTTGACTGAATTTATTTTTTATTGAGCAGCGTAAAAGCTGTTATTTGCAAAACGGACTTAAAGTGTTATAGTAAATAATTAAATCATTAAATTCATTTGCATCTGAAATTATTAATTGTTTACAACAAGTTAACAAGGATTTTCAATGATAATTTCCATTGAAAGATCAATAAAATAAAATACAAGCTCAGCTTTTGTGTGTACACAACAAGGTTCAGTCGATGACTTAAAATGGTAAATAATTTGTTGGGTTGCATTTCACATCGTTACAAAAAAAAAACTGTCATAGAATTAGTTTGTGGAACACTGTTATAGATAGTGAGTAATGCAAGGCTCAAGCACAACGTACCTCGATACCAGGTAGCCTCATAGCTACAACAAACACAACACCAACAAACACTTTTTTGGTAGAAATCTTGAAGTTCTGTCACCCGTCTGTTCGCGTTTGTGTTGTGTATTTTGACAGCCCTTCAGGCTAAAGGCAGTAGTCAGCTGGGCTTGTAAGGCTACCTGGTATCGAGGTACCTCGCTCAAGTAGTAAAATCGCTGAGTTCTGCTGCTCTGAAAGAGTATGTAATTAGTTATGACCTAGGGTCGAAGTAATTTGGACGCTAATGATTGCCGTAGTGGACGTGAACCAGCCATATATGGTCCCCAGCTACTTTGAAAATGTGGACCACTACAATCTTGGCCCAAATAAATCATACTGATACGAGCTAAAAATCCTAATAAATAATTGAATAGTTGAGCTAATAATATCATTTTATATACATTTTTTTGTGATTACATGCAATTTGGTCTGTTTTTAAATGTTACTCAATTATTTATTTGAAAAATTTAACTCTGTGCGAATAATTTTGAGCCCACCTTCGCTGTATTTTAATATTTTTGCTGTTCTCCGGCTAAAACGTTGGTTGCTGCTTTTTAGCACAAACACTTAATAGTTCGTTCTTTCACAGAGATGTAAATTTTCGCCATAACATGCATGGGAGTAAATATTTGTAACTGAAATTTAACATAAAGTAAATATGTATGTGAGCATACAATATGCATGTGAGTATATGTATGTACTTTTGCGCAAAAGAATTATATATTCAATAACACAGAAGTTAATATACAAATGATTTTTCTGCTTGCATGTGCTTAACACATTTCAATTCTTTCATGAAATATTTGTTATTAAAACATCAATGAGACTTTACTATTATAAAAATAAATAATGAGATTTAATTTTCAATACTTTTTTTTAAACAACAACTGCTTGGATTAATTCGCATAATGTGCAATTCCCATCCATGACAGCATTCAATAATAAACTCTAGGGCGTACTGTATGGCGTGTTGTACATTTTAAGTTAACTTTCCAAAAACTTTACAATGAGGGCGATAAACCTGTTTCAACCTGTTTAAACCAGAAGAAACTACGATTACTTTAACTTTACACAGATTCGAGCTATCACAGATTAGTGACTCTAAAATGTTAGGGTTCATTAGGTGCAACAAAAATATTATTAATTAACGAAACAACGATAAAGTTAATAGCAACTACACACTTTTAAGGTTCGCCCTAATTTGTGCAAAAAAAAGCACTTTGGAGTTGTGATTTTGTTATTTTTAAACACTGTTTTTTCTCCAGTATTTATGTTTGTAGCAAAGAGTACATGAGGCTGCAATGAGTTATGTGGCTACAACAAACATCTACCATTCAAGTTCATTTGCATCGCTTCAGGTTGTTCGTCTGTAAAATTAAAAGAAATAAAAGGAAATTGCTCATGAGCGAAAATAATAAAAAACACAAAAAAAAAAAAATAATAAAAACAAAACTAAAAAAATTAAATGTACAGTTGAAGCAACATGAAAATAGAAAAAATAATGCCTTTTTTCTTCATTAAATGTATAAGGAATTCCACAAAAAAAACGAAGGTATTTTTCTGGCATTTGGCATTCAGCAAACAAAAAAAATTGAACACATCCTCGAGAAAGAAAAGCAGAATTCATAACACAATAAGTACTTTGATGAAATAGGGATTTATAAAAAATATATGAATACTGATGAAAAGCATGGCGGATTCGAAACAGCTAGTTGTTCCCTAGCCAAAGTCATCACTTTACTTTTTAATGCCCATTACTTATTAGTTTTTTTTTTTTTTTTAATTTTTAAGGTCAATAATCGTTTAAACTAGTATCCCGTCTTCAAATGCAATAAAATTCGTTGTATGATTAAGGTTGGAATGTTCGTAGCCCTGGTAACATGCAATTAATGTCCCTGTTAGATGCGGCCCTATTCTATAACTCGCTAAAATTAGAGATATAAATAAAATAAATTAGAGATAAAATTAAAAAAAACTGGCTTAAAATCGTGGAAAATGCGCATTTTTTAAAGCAAAAGCTTAGAATTTGTGTATTTCCATAGTTGATTGAAAGCTGCTTTTTAATAAATACAAAATAAAAACAAAATCATGGACGCTCACGAAAAATTTTCGCATGCATTGCAGGCAGGAACTGCTGATGACAATCTTGAAAATTTGGTTTTGCTCAAAGCAAAGGAAAGTATTTTATAAATTGAGTAGTTTTCCTATACTCTCATTTTACCTTTTTATAAAATGAAGAAGGAATTATAACGACATAAATTAAATTTTTTAAATATCTATTAATTTAGGTCGAAAAATAAACCTTATAAATGTTTTTGCCTTCTTCAACCGTCTACATGTCGCCGACATTTCGTCGATGCTAATCAACTCATCAGTACACCCGAAAAATTCTCAAAAGGATGTTTGAAACTTAATTACTTATTCCATTATTTCCGTGAACAAAATGGGAATCAGAAATGTTCAAACAAACTTTAACACAGTAAACATTTTTTTCGTTTTGTAACTCTTTTACTTTCCTTTGCAACCTTCTATACAATGAGTTGCCATCGATTTCTACGATTTGTATTGTTGAAAGTATCAAAAAGTAAAAGTTTTTTTAATATTCAAATATGAACTTGATTATTTATTTGCTTAAAGAGCAAAAATATACCTGTCTTTTTCAGCCGTCTATATGCCGCCGACATTTGTAATAAGGTATATTTTTGGACTAGAATTAATACATTTTAATTGGTACATAAAGCAAATAAATAATTATGTTCATTTCTCAATGTTCTAAAAATCTTAAAATGATTGAAAAAATTGTATGAACTATTTAATATAATGTCAACTCACCCACGTTAAAGAAAAGTGCTGCGCAAAATGTTTGCTATTAATTTTACCAAATTCCACATTTTTAGCAAATTTTTCCATTTTTTCAGCATAAGCAATTTTTTGCTACTGTTTAAATATTTTGAAAAGAATTTCAAGTTAAATTTTGGAAGTTTCAACTTTTTCGTTAATTTTTTTATTTATATGTAAGGAAACGCTCAAATCTAATTTTTAAAAATCGGGTTCTTGCGACTTTCTGGTATTTTGCGCCTGAGAACCGAATAACGTTTTCGCCAGTTTTCTAGATTATGCCACTGTTATCTTTTGTCCTTGCAAATATTTTAGATTTTGAAGGCATATTTTAAGCCAAAGTCTGCACTTTACACATTGTAAAAAGTAACGGGCTCAAGTTAATTTTTGAGAGTTGCAAATTTTTCACAAATTTCTACATTTTTCTGTAATTAATATTAATCATAGTTTGTTGAGCTTGAAGTCACTTTTACAATATACATACATATTTTTGGCAATGCCTTCAATATTTCAGAAACCCTTGGAAGGAAAATTGTTTTTATTTAACAAATTTGAAAAAACAAATCAAATTTGTAAGACAAAAACAATTTTCCTGAAGAAGGTACACAGAGGGGAACCGCAACATTGAAAACATCGCCAAAAGTAAATATTATAAAAGTGACCTCAAGCTAAACAAATTATTATTAATATTAATATAAAAAAAAACATAAAGTCGAAGATTACATTTAAAAAACAATTTTGCAGTAACATCCATTTTTGCAACTATTTAATTGTATTGTTCATTGCTGTACTATTTCCAAGTCTTTCATGCTTTTGAAAACATAATTTCAGTCTATGTTTGCATTTTAAAATTTTTTACGTGATTTTCGTGAGTTGACAATAGTAGCATTTTGTGCATCTACTCAACAGCTTTTATTTTCCTTTCATATTATTATGCACATATATCCACCAAGCTTTAAAGCTTCTACTATCTATAGGCCAAGCTATGCAGAACGAAAACATTGCCTGCTGTCATACCTCTAAGCAAAGGACTTTATATTCGCTGTATGAACCACCAACTTAAAAATCTTTCTCAGAGGTACAACCATTTATTAAATAAAAAGAAAGTTGCTGCTGCGCATATCTATATCTAATGGCCTACATCGGGACACAGTTGGCATATCTTTCTTCAGTTCTAATGCATCAGTGATGAATAAGGTCAAAGCATTCATTAGCTTTACGAAGAGGCAGTGAAAAAAGTTTCAATACCTGTGTGGCACAAAGCAATTGTGCACTATTTGAGAACTTTATGGGCAATATTGAAATATTAAGGGTCTTCACGATGGTAGCTGTGTAAATTTCCAGTGCATCCGTGTTTTTTTTTTTTTGTGCCAATCTGCACAATCTGTTTTGGTCTGGATATTTTTTTCCAATCTTTTGCTTGGTTTGAAAATTCATTACTTTAGTTGACTAATTCTCTATTTTATTTTTAAGAACACAATTGTTCCTTTTTTTGGTTCAATTCTTTTTAAATTCCAAGTAATGCTCCTGTAATACATACCTATGTACGTAAATAATATGCTACGAAATGTCGCAGAGGGTGAAGTCCATCGGCGTCAAGTTGGAACGCAGTCGTCGCCGATTTTCTTTTTGTGTTACAGACCGCTGCCGATCTTATTTTGTTTTTGGAAAGACAACCATTTAAAATAAAATTAAAACGAGATGGGTCCTTTTGTTATTATTAAATTAAACTTTATCTTTGCATTTGTTTTGTTTTTTATTGTATTAAAATTTTTCGTCGCCGCTGCTATTTTTTGTCAACTCCGGGCATATGCTGGCGGTGTCTATTGTTATTTACATTTACGGTATTCAAAGGGTAGTCATAAAGTCAGAAGTCTTAAAATAATAGCACGAAAATATATGACTGCTGTGACCAACCTGTCATAAAGTAGTGTGCTATATCAAATATGAATCAGCTGTTAAAGAAAAGGAAAGCAATTTAAGTATTTTTGTCAAAATGCCAAAAATAAGTGAAAAAACTAAAATAATAGCCAGTTTGTGCGATAATTATCTATTAGATGTTTTGATAGTTGATTCAAGTAAATGTTTAATGAAATATACTCATATTAACGAACAAATATACATTTTAATGTATTTATTTCTTAGGTGACGCTGTGGTGCTGTTAACTTATGACGAATCACTAAACACAGTCGATGAAGTCCTATTAATTTATGACTATTTTTGTTTGCAGCACAACAACAATTTTTTTAAACTATCATAAAATGTTAGCACTTTCTGACATTATGACACAATATGAGACCGTTTGAATACCGTAATTATTTATTTTTAATTTAACATTTTTGCACACTTCTATTTACTCAAGATTTTTTAGTGCAAACCAAGGCAGCTTGATACCAGGTAGCCTTACAAGCCCAGCTGACTACTGCTTTTAGCTTGTATAACTGTCAAAATACACAACACAAACACACACATACGCTAACAAACGGTTGACAGTAATACAGTTTTTCTACCAAAAAAATACATGACGTGTTTGTTGTTGTTGTATTTGTTGTAGTTATGCGATTACCTGGTATCGAACTGCCTTGGTGCAAACGAGGAAAAAAGAAGCCAAGAGCAAATAGATACATACATTTTGATGTTGTGTGAAAAAAAAGCAGAGCGTTTACATTTGCTTCGATTGCATTGTGAAAACTCTTATTTATAATCTTTAAATCCCTAAAGTCTGCGAGGTCGCACGCTCCATTCTTGCCGAAGATTCTGGCTGTTGCTGTAGACAAGTTAAAAAAAAATTAGCTGTTTTGTATTTTTTTTTTTTTTTTTTGTAAAAAAAAAAAGCTAAATTGCTAAATTTACTACTCAAAATCTTAAGTTGAATTAATTTTCCTCTTACCTTATACCTTTTCTTCAAAAAAATTACTATGGATGCACCCATACAGTTAATGTTTTTTATAAATATTTATGTTAAAGTATATAAATTAATATTAATTCATACATGTATGAACGTACACACACAGTTCATGTATATAATAAATACATTAACAAATTGTTTATGCGTATAAATACGTAAGCATGTAGGCTTCGTTCTGCAGCTTAATATTGAGTTTGTCACATACAATTTTTATATTGCACCAGTTTTTATTTGGCATTAAAATCTTTATGTTTTGTTATTTTCAGATTGTGCTTTTTATACAATGTATTTATTTGTTTTTATTTTTTTAATATTTTAAGTACAAGCGTTAAGTTAAGTGAAAGTTTAAGAGTGCGGAAACGCTCATTATGTAATTACTATATGTAAAATATGAGGACTACATTTGTCCTCGCAAAACAACAAAGCAAACAACAAAACATAAGTTAAGGTATGTATGTATATGTTTGCATGTAGACATTTGATGATACATATATGACGTTTTCTATTCTGAGCTGGAACACTGCCCTTTGTGGCATATTTTAGGGTTTAAAGTATACAAAATTAAAAAAGAGATTACCCATCGCTTTTGTTTTTGCTGTGCGTTGTAGTCGTTTAACTACAACAGGTATTAATATTAAAGATTATAACGAAAGGTTTCTTGAAATTATATTGGAGGCCAATTCATAGGTCCAAAACGTGAAATTAGGAGGTCACCAAACGTGTCTTTCAATAAATCGATTGTGGCACGACATTAAGGTTATTCAATTCAATAATAGAAAAAATTAGTAATCATGGCTCTATACCGATCACCATTGACTGTAACGTTCTGGCCATCATCATTTTTGAAGAAGTACGGACCAATAATTCCACCAGCCCATAAAGCGCACCAAACAGTCAGTTTTTCTATATATAATGGTGTTTCGACATACGCTTAAGGATTAACTTCACTCCAAATGCGGCAGTTTTGTTTGTTGACGTAGCCATTCAACCAGAAGTGCGCTTATGAAAATCAGGAACAACGGCAATCTCGTTTTGCACTGAAATTGCACTATTTGCAAGCGTTGTTCAGTCGTTAGTCTATTCATGATGAATTGCCAAACCAAACTGATAAATAAATCACTTGACAGCTGTTAAATCGGTCGCCATCTTGAACAGTAATGCTAACTTAAAGTTCTATATATCGAAAAAAATACCCTTTATAAGAAGTAGGAAAACGATTAATTTGCTTTCGGTATTAAAAGTTTTTTTGAACGTTTGTGATTCCCATTGTGTCCATGGGAATCATAAAATGAGTAGTAAAGTTAAAAGAACGTTTGATATGTTAAATTTTTTCGCGATTAATTTGCTTTATGTATTAAAAGTTTGTTTTAACAGTTGTGATTTCCATTGTGTTCATGGGAATCATTGAATGAGTGGTAGCATCAACGAAATGTTAGTGGCATATAAAAAAAAATTAATATTGTCATGTATTATTTTGGGCATCCAAATAGAGCTAAAATAATACATTTCAATTGACTCATATAGAAAAAGAAAAGAAATGCGGTCGGGGGACCCCCGTTAGGAACGAAGTTCCTTTCTTCATCTTCGAATGTAATACAAGGTGAAATCTGTGAAATTTTGTGTTGTTTTTGAAATTTTGAAATTTTATATGCTTCTTTAAATTTTTGGAACGTTTATTTTTTTACTTTTGACACATGCACATGACACAGTATTTTTTTGTCAATCTGCTGCAAAACGAAGAAAAGCAACTGTTGGTTAATTTTTAATTTTGCTGTTTTTCGTTGCGACCGTTTTCACAACTAATAAATATTTATTGGTAGGTGTCTGTCAGCGGAGACACCGCCCATCACACACAATTGTTTGTCGACAGCTACACCAACACATATAAACAGCTCACACGCTTTCGTGACGATTTCTACTAATTTGCACCACCAGCAAGCCGCGTTAAGGAACTTCGTTCCAAAAATTTAATTCATTCTTAAGTTTGAACAAAATTTCTTTTTATAATCATTATTTCTAAAGGTATTGAGAAAGAAAAGTTAAAGAATTTATTTTTTTTTTTTTTCAATATTTAAAATGTTTGCTTACTGAAAATTCATAAAAATACAAAACCCCGCATTTTCCCAATTTTATTATAAGTAAATTGTCTTATTCAAACCCATCAAAATGATCGGTCTATCTGAAAGCAGGTTTGGAACAGCGTTTTCCAATCTGCTTCGGCATTACATTATATTTATTCAATATGACCCGAATGGTAAATCCTTCTTCTTTGCTAGTGATTAGCTTATATCAAATCATCTCGGTAGCACAAATATCATATCTATATAAGTACATTCCCTCTCGATTGCGAGAGAGGATGTATTCAGCCAGTATATTTCAGAGAGTATATTTCTTTTGCGAGCAAAAATATTATGGAACAAAAAAACTCATTCGGGAATCGGCAAGCACTTATGGTGTGTTTCATTAGCAATCAATTGTGTACATTAAGGAACCACTTTTGTGCCTGACGTCTTCTTATTTACTACCAACGTGAAATGCACTTGGCTGGGAGATAAAAGAAAAGTACTTAGTATAAAATAGGCATAACTGAAAAAATAGAGCACACATGTGTGTGTCAAAAAACTTTTCAATTTCAATTTATTGTTCTTCATATAGCATATGTGTTTACAATTACAACTTAAACTTATATTACAATAGTTCAAGTCCCTTTTTTTCCTACTTTTTCTACTTAGTAAATTTTAGTAAATATGAAAATTATACATATACAATATTTGCAAAAAAAGTATATTGGAGGCAAAAATTTATAGGAAAAAAAAACCTATTTGAATGTATTTTTCGAAAATTTTAATAAAACCAACTTAACTAAAAGCCTACGAACTACTTAAGCTGATGTCAAATCATTAATATGAGTATGTACTGACCAAGAGCATTTGGTATAAAATTTTTCTGACAGTTTATTAAGTCTGGTAACTACACGATCTGAATTCGAAATTGTATGCAGTTTGCGGGTTGAATAGAACCAAGGAAGATTATATAAAAGTTTCAGTAACTTGTTCTGTGCAATCTGAAGTTTCTTGATGACATGAAGCAGCTGTTTGCCACATTGGAGCTGCATAGAAAATAACGGCCTGGAAGATCAGTTTAAATATAAGCATTTTGTTTTCAGTACTTAGAGAGGACTTTCTGTTAATAAAAGGATAGAGTATGCGAGTGAGAACGTTGAGTTTGTTTATTATATATTGAATGTGTTCTTTAAATTTAATTTTTGGGTCGATTATTATTCCTAGATATTTCACTTTTTGCTCCCATTCAAGTTCCTTATTTAGGAAACTGATATTTCGTTGAGGAGTATAACAATGTTTTCTTTTTCTAGTAAAATATATAGCCTGGGTTTTGTCGGCATTTAAAGTAATTTTCCATTTGTTGTAATATTTAGCTAGTTTTTCTAAATCTCTTTCTAATTTGGCGATTATTCTTTCAGAAAGTATGTCGGAGCATAATATTGCTGTATCGTCGGCGAATACTGACATGATGGAACCTTCAAGTTGGGGTAGATCTGAGGTATATAAGTTATATAAAATTGGAGAAAGGCAGGAGCCTTGGGGACAACCTGCCGGAATATTGAAATTTTCGGAACAGGATGATCCAATACAACAGTCAAAAAACTTTTGATTTTGCTAGAATTAAACGCTTTAGACTCATTTTTTATTGTAATTATTATCTCACTTGAAAAGCAAGTAGGTCAAGAAATGTCTATCCCAAGATATCGGGATCCTTGATAAGGCAGGCCACTGGCATAAATAGCGCTCACCTCCCCACATACTCTACATTCATCTCCTCCCGATACTCCTATGCAATTAAGGTGTGTCAGTAGTTAAAAGTCATCTGTCGTAACTCCCATCAATCTACTTAATTCAGGAGTTAAATGGGCCCTATGTACCCAGTTCTTTAGCTCAGATTTAACTGCATCGAAAGGTTTCGCGCATGCTAAGCTTATGTTGTTTAACTCTTTTGCTCTTGAAGTAAGTGGGTTCGGTCTCTCATTTCCAGATACTCCTGCATGCCATGGCACCCATATGACACGCAGTTCATCTCGAGTAGAGTAACTGTTGAATATCGGCGGAATATAGACGGCTGAAAAAGACGGAAACATTTAGGTACATATATGTTTAGACCTAAAATAATACATTTCAATTGGCTCCTATAGTGAATAAGTTCATTTTTGAATATGTCAAAAGGGTTTTTTTTTAACTGTTTGAGAGTTAATCAGCTCAGCTGTGATCGCACAAGTCCTGACTTTCTAATTTCATTAAGCTACTTAATACACCACATAATTAGCCGAACTTCTGCCTGCAAAACTGCGCAATAACCTGGCAGACGGAATAACAGTTCCGTGGTATTTTCAGCTTTTTTTTAACAAAGTTCCTTAATGCGGCTTGCTGGTAGTGACAATTAGTATAAATTGTCAATCTGTCGATAAACAATTATGTATGATTGGCGGTAAATAGCGAAACTATTTGACAGCAGCGGATACACCTACCAATAAATATTAATTAGTTGTGAAAACGGACACTATCAGTTGTTAGATGTCGCTAAAGTAAATTATGTCACAACACAAAACAGCAATATTGAAAAATTGACCAACAGTTGCTTTTCTTCGTTTTGTAGCAGATTGACAATAAAAAATACTGCATGTGTCAAAAGTAAAAAAATAAAACGTTCCAAAAATTTAAAGAAGCATATAAAATTTCGAAAACAACACGAAATAAAACATACAGAGTTCACCTTGTGTTACATTCAAAGATGAAGAAAAAACGTAAGGAACTTCGTTCCTAACGGGGGTCCACCCACCGCATTTCCTTTTTTTTTAATTTTATTTTAGTTCACAAAAAATAGAAAACCTTGAATACGTGCTAGTTTTAAGGCCATATTCATAATAATTATTGTAAGTTTATTAAGCTCTTATTTGACGTATTTCTACAGAATATTTGTCAAATAAACGTGTAATAAACCTTTTATTTATATTTTACGAATATGGGTGTTAGTATTTATTTATAAGAATGTGTACTATAAATGAAAACTGATGGATAAATACTTATTTTATTGTAGATATGTATAACAAAATTACCTGAATATATAATGGAAGATAATATCCCTGAGACAAACTATAGTTTGGGCTTTCAAAATCAGGTGTTCTTAGATGATTTCCTGCACCTTTTTCTTGGATAGAGATCTTGCAGTGCTCTGCCAAACCATTAAAATTATGAAATCTTTTCAATGAAGTGGATGTATGTTGCGCAAAAGTAAATCGACACATCATGCTCACAAACGCAATAAGAGCTCTGTTTCTTTACGTACTGGGCAAAATGTGAGTAAACTATTTATAACTTCTCTCCAAAAGAGCCAAAAATGCACAAAAGTGCGGGAACGAATAACAACAAATATTTTGCCCCAAAAGAAAACGTCAGGGTTTTGACAGCTAAATTTATTTAAAAAAATAAATGCGGTCGGGGGACCCCCGTTAGGAACGAAGTTCCTTACGTTTTTTCTTCATCTTCGAATGTAATACAGGGTGAAATCTGTATGTTTTATTTTGTGTTGTTTTTGAAATTTTATATATGTACCTCTTTAAATTTTTTTACTTTTGACACATGCAGTATTTTTTGTCAATATACTTACACAATATACATATACAAGATTTTGCTTCAAAGGTTACTCATTTGAAATATGAAAAGATAATTGAATAATGGTAATTTAATAACTAATTAAAGTATTATAATCAAAACACAAATGTCAATTTTACGTCAGAGGTACAAGTATATTTACAGGATGACAGATATAATATGATAACTACATAAAAAATAAATTTAAGCTTTTATAACAATCAGTCAATCAACATTGAAATCAATAGTTGACAATATTTATTAGAATATTTGCATTCTTTTTATATACTTTCTTCACCAAAGAAATGTTTAGGAAATTCAAAGAAGGAACAAAGTCATAAGTCAAACAGCAAAGCGAAAATGTAAGACAGCCAAGCCATATAGCATGTTTCCATTACGAGTTGAATCACCCGCTTCGCTCTCTCAATTATATTTATGAATTTTACCGTTTACACGACCCGTCTATATGCTTCGATTTGACTTTTGTTTTCAATAAGCAAACATATATCTTTCAATAAATCAGATGCAGCTGCTCCAAAAACTGGGAATGCTTCTTGTTTCATTTCATCCGCAAGTTGAATGCTTTTGAACATTCCATAAATTTTAATTTAGAATATATTCTTAATGTCATAATAAACTTTTTTACAAAATTTTTTTCCATTGTTTTTAACGTTTATTTAACGTTTTATTATTTTTTTATTTTAATTTCTAAAATTAACTTTTATTTTTATATATTATTATGTTTTCTTTGTTTACAATATATGATACTGACAGATAGTGCAGATAAACTTGCCATATAAATTAGAGAAAACAGGAATTTTTTATGCCTCGTATGTAGCTTCAATATGAAGCTACTTCATTCGCTCTCAAAATTTTGTATGGCAAAGCACGTTGCTTCGCTCCTGATTGAGGTGTTAAGCACAAATAGAGAGCGAAGCACTTGTCGTGGAAACATGCTATAATTAATAAAGATTGAACGGAAGTGAGAGTACTGTAAATAAAATATCTGAGTCTGTTTTATTTCGTTTGCAATCAAAGAATCCGCAAAAACCATTTTTATTAAAGGGTGAACACATAACAATATAGACTCCTTTAGTAAAGGATATAGAAACAACCATTTTATTTTCAATGCCGAATCACGGCACCTGTTATCGAACCATTGATAATAAATAAATAACAAACACACAGCATTCGATTACGAATTCATTCGATATCGAATTCCGTCTTGTGGTGGTCTTGTAAAAGTATCGATTCATGTATGTAAATGTTAGCGCATACGTCCTCTTTTAATGAGGTACCCGTCTTAAATTGCGAAGAAAATAAACATTAATTTTGTTTACTTAATGTTTATAAAATGAGAAAAAATTTATATTTTTGATCTGTTTATTACATCATTATCAGCTAGTCTTTCTCAAATATTTTCTTTCTCACAACTAACTAGTTTGAGAATAACTCCAAAACATTGGGACCATCTTTTCAAAAATTTTAATAATATTGCTTGTAATTTTGTGCTGCATATTTTGCGACACCATTTATCGAAATCGGAGAAGTGGCTATTGAGTTACGGCGAGTATTGTAACTTAGACCGCTAAATTATGAGGTAACACTTGCCGCTCCCATAAAAAATTCTCTACTTGATAGAGAAGACTGCAAACAGGTTTGAGCTCTGTGCTCCAAAT
The DNA here is from genome assembly GCA_963662145.1 of Sturmia bella. Lineage (NCBI taxonomy): Eukaryota > Metazoa > Arthropoda > Insecta > Diptera > Tachinidae > Sturmia > Sturmia bella. Next base: position 41,094,196 of record OY759169.1, read on the forward strand.
TTTTTTGTAGTTCACATAATTATTTATGTATTAAGTTTATCAAGCTCAAGTTCTTTCTATATTATCTTTGTGATTGATATTAATTAAATTAGACAATTAATTAATATCAATCACAAAGATAATATAGAAAGAACTTGAGCCTGATGAACTTAATACATAAATAATTATATAAGAAAGAGTTCGAATGATAGAAATTAATTAACTTTGTAGTTCACATATTTACATACAAAGCCACACTTCCACGCATAACCCAATTTCTCGAAAAATCCGTTTAATCCATTTGTATTCTAAGTGCCTGATAAGTATTTAAATAAAAAAAATAAATCCGAAGCATCACGTTCCATACTGTGTTATGAATATACAAACTCCAAAGCAATTGTGTGTGTTAATAATTATCATGTGTTTGCTAATAATTAAATGAAATGAATTTGTTGCAAACAACATACATATGAACTTATTAAAATACTAGTCAATATATTGTCCAGAGTTTATTAACCCCTAATTAATAAATTAATGTATTTTGAATAACTAACGTTAAATGTATATATTTACATGTGCACACGCCAACTGCTTATACACTGGATTATTTCCGTTAATAACAAAGCAATTATCTGAACTGCCAACACAACTTTCTTTGTGAATATCAAAATAAACAAAGTGCTAATATATCTACTATATATTATTCAATTAAGAAGAATGTGATAAAATATTTGAGAGACAAAATCAGTATCACTAATGGTTTTTATGTTTATCTATTATGCTGATGGTTTCTTTAGCAACCGCAAGCAAGTATGCTTACCTAGAGATTTAAGTTGCTTTAAATAGCAGCCTACACAACTAATTCAATATAAAGGAGTATGTGGGTGCTCATGTATCTGTATAAGGGGCACATGTTGATGCTAAGGATGCATATTTAGAATTTTAAGTGAATGAACTTAACTTAAACTTAAAGACTATTAAAAAAATCCTTTTGAAGCTTGTCTGCTGGTTTTTGAAGTAATATAACTTTAGTATATCAATTCCTTTACATAATATGATGATCCTTTTGAGTGTTTCGTACTTATTGAGTAAAAACACAACCATTTTACTGAGAATTCGCAGTCCACCCGTCCCACTGTGAGGCCAAATGAATAAAAGGGTAATAAATCTGTATCTTTGAAACGTGCTAGCTGATCATAAATCAATGTATGTAGGAATCATAAAGGAGGACCCAGTCCTTAAGAGTAATGAAATTTGGATCTACATTTTGTATCGCACGTTGAGCTGCAAGGTGTCAAAGTTAACCTCGGGTATGTTCGACTCATAACTTTTGTAAATATAATTAGATTAAAAAAAAACACAGATTTTCTTCCAATAACAAGGAATTGTATACATGCGGGGTAATATCGGACCACAGAAAACATGTAGACAGGTAGATAAAAAAACAAAGTGTGTACATTGTTGTAATGTGTAACCAAATCTTCTGCCTGCTATGCTTTAACACTTAAGACGCATAAACACAATAACTCCCCTGCAAGAAATAGCTGATGGAAACTAACACATTAACAAGTTGATTACTAACACATGCAAAGCAATTTTATAGCTTTCAGCGTTTCCATTACAATGATTGTTTTCATATTTAGATTTTCCCGTATTAATTTGGTAATTTCATTTGGAACTACGTTTATCCATTAATGTTTATATAGGTTCATTTGTCCTTTTTGCTTTGAAACAAATGGTGCTGCGGAAGTTTTTTTTGCCATATTATCCAGTTTTCTATTGTTAAAACTGCTACTGGCTACTGTTTTTCATTTAATTTAATCGAAATGTGTTTCAAAAACTGCTAATTCTGTTCTCTTTGAATTGTTTTTTTGAAATTTTTTAAAAAATTAAATTTTTTTTTATTTAAGAATAAGTAAACTAATAACGTTATATGTAATTTTATGGGCATTTTGAAAAAAGTATTTCGAATGATCACTTTGCTGAGGTGGTAACGCTGGTTACCCTTAAGAAAATGATAGAAACCCTGATGTATGAACCCATCAGCAGTTTCGGTCATATGATGCATCAAATGACCGACACTCTTTTTACTGGTTTAGTTTCTGCTGTTTAATTTTTGTTTGAGCTTCTACTCATTTAAAAAAAAAATATTGAGCATAAACTTCTGTGGATGTAACTGTGTTTTTAGGGTTCCGTACCCATCAGAGTGAAACGGAACCCTATTACCGAGACAACTACGTCCGTCCGTCCGTCATGGCGTCCATTCTCCGAAACGGTAAGAGCTAAAGCGCTGAAATTTTCACAGAATGTTGTTGTACCTTGCTGCTACAACAACAATTACTAAAAACAACAACAAATCGAAAACTACCAGGTGTCCCCATACAACCTAAAGTTACAATTAGCTATAACTGTCGAACCGTAAAAGATAGAAAGCTGAAATTCGCACAGTGTATGTATCTAAAGATGCTCTACAACAAAAAATAGAAAACGACCAGGTGCCCCTATACAACCTAAAGTAACAATCAGCCGTAGCTGCTAAACTGTAAACGACATAGAGCTGAAATTTGCACAATATATGTATTTACATATGCCCTACAACAATAAATGCTAAAAACAATAACAAGTCGAAAACTACCAAGTGTCCCTATACAACGTAAAGTAAAAATTAGTCGTAACTCCCAAACTGTAAGAGACAGAGAGATAAAATGTTCACAATACATGTACTCACATATGGCCTACAATAACAAAGCTAAAAACAACAATAAGGTGAAAACTACCAGGTGTCCCTATACAACGTAAAGTAACAATTAGCCGTTACTCTCGAACCGTGAGAGACAGAGGGATGAAATTTGCATAAAATATGTATTCACATATGCTTCACAACGACAAATGCTAAAAACAACAACAACTGTAACTACCAGGTGTCCCTTTGCAACGTAGAGTAACTGCTATAACTCTCGAACCGTAAGAGATAGACAGCCAAAATTCCCAGATGCCTTACAACAGCAAATGACAGCAACTAGTTGAAAACTACTAGGTGTGCCCATACAACATAAATTAGCAATTAAACGTAACTCTTAAGCTGTAAGAGACAGAGAGATGAAATTTATACAATATATGTATTCACATATGCCATTCCATACGTACATTACACATACGTACGGAACCCTAAGCATGCGAGCCAGCCTCGTACTTGACTGAATTTATTTCTATACTTTTCTTTCATGGGTAATCTCATAAAAACCTACCAGATTTTGATTGAAATCTCGAAATACTAGATTTTGCTTTGATGTAAATGAGCGTATATGATACAATTTCTGTTGGTTTGCTATTGGATTGACTAACATTTGGAAGGGAAACATTTAGACCGATAGTAGCTGTTACTGTTGAGGGGAGAGAGAATCGTTTCTCTGAGAATCGTGTTCGGTTACGTTTATTTTATTGACCATTTTGTTGTCCTTTGCTGTTTTGCAATATTGGAAAAACAAAAAAGAATTGCAAATTTTTTTCTCTCAATTGTTCACCAATCTAAACGCAGACTTATAGAAAATCCGCACTAGCACGTGAGCAAGTATTTCTTATGGTAGTAGGCAAAAAAATTGAGTAAATTTTGCACGTAATTCAAGTTTTCTGGATTTTGAAAGAAAGTATGTGGGATTCTTACAAAAGCAAAAATAGCTCAAGTCATCGAAACAAATTGCGTTTAATATTCTGGAGAAATTATTCATTTGATAAATTGGCAGCACAAATTAATGAGTTCCCCCAAATGCTTTTGAGCGCTCAACAGTATTGGAAAATGATAAATGATTCCATTGACCATTTCATATTGTTAACAAATAAGCGGTATTACTTATTGACATGACATACAAAAATTGTAATTGCAAAAGTTTCCGGAGGATATAATTAAAATGTAAATAAATCATAAACTAATAATATTGTTAAAACCTGACTGAACATTGTTGCTGAAATGAGGAACATACCCAAAACTTATTTATTAAGAAAATTGTGTAGTAACGTTTTTTCGGCTGTAATTACATTTCAATTTGTGCGAAAATTAACTTTCAATACGTTTGGCAAGGCAACACTTGTTACAGAAAAGTTTAATTAGTTTCATTACATCAAGCAGCCTTAACATGGAAAAAATCATAGATGCCAAGCTTTGACTTAACATCTACTATAAGAAGTAATGAGTAACATTATTTTTAATCAGCTACGTTTTTTTATATATATTTTTCTAAAATCTTAAAGCTTTGAAGAGGCTGATGCATACACTTTATTCGATTGGCGTATTCGATTTTACTACACAATATGTCGCGTTAGGTTATCCATTTTGCGGTTTAAAAAGTAAACGTAAATCAAATACATATAAAATATTTTTTTCATGATATTTATTTTTTTTTATAAAGTTTGAACGTTGACATTATGTGTGAGACACTACATCATTTAAATCATCACCACGCGAAGTGCTGCAAGCATTGATTCTCTTGAGGTAATTTTCGACCACTTCTTGACACATATTGGGCAGTATCTCAGCCATAACTTGACGAATGTTGGTTTTTAAGTGCTCAAGAGTTAAAGGTTTATTTGCATAAACCCGGTCTTTTGCGTAGTCCCACAAAAAACCTTTATTGATGTCAAATCGCATGATCTTGGTGGCCAGTTGATATCGCCAGAACGAGAAATTACGCATCCAGGGAATGTCTCTTGCAATAGGCTATATTCGCCCCAACTGTGTGGCATGTGGCACCGTCTTATTGAAACCACATATTCTCCAAGTCGTATTCTACAACAAAAGTCGGTTATCATAAGACCATAACGCTCCGAATTGACGGTGACAGTGGTTTCATCGTCGTTTCCGAAAAGTAAGGTCCAATCACACTTTCGTACCAAAGAGCGCACCAAACAGTGACTTCTTCTGTATGTAATGGTCTCTCTTCAATTACTTGAGGATTCTAAGAATCCCAAATACAAGTTGTCTGATGACTTTACAATCGATGCCCGCAAATAGGTATTTTATGACAAATCTATAAATGTATACCCTTTTGGCAAAGAGTATAAAAATGTTCAATAATACTGCCTTTAAACTTCTGCAACAAATTGTTGGCGAAATATTGAAAATAAATAAATAATTGTTTAAAATTATTTTTTATAAAAAAAACCTTCAATAATTAATTTGACAACCTTAAGATTAAATAATGTAAAAATAAACCAATAAAAACACTAAAGTCAACAAAAAAAGATTGAAAAGTGTGAAAGAAATGTTTACAAAGCAAACTATCGTATATGAGGAGATTTCTCTAACTCGTCAGTTCCTCATGATCAACCGTTTTTCCGGATAAATATCACACTGTAAAAGAAAATAGTTCGAAAAGTGTCGTATTGAAAATTAAATTGCATTATGTTAAGTTATATAACATAACTTCAAGCGGTGCCAGTCGTGGTAGGGTGGTGGTAGGGAAACCTCCCTACACATTACCTACTGGTTCTGCCCTGAACCAGCCAGATGAAGAGACGAAAGAATCCAGCCTGTACAGCTCGTATTCCGGTACATCTGCCAGCTTATGCAATGTCGGTCTGCCCAAGTAATTTGTTCTTTTGTTAGAAAGAGCTGGAGAAAAGAGTTCAACACTCTCCTCCTCCTCCTTCTCTTCATCTCTACAGCCTCATTAAATAGAAGATTTAGTATTCCCGTATGTACTCTCATGTGACAGTGTCCTGTCAGAACAGCCCCTAGGGTGCGTAGCCTTTGTCGCAGCTCTCTTGTAATTATAGCGGGCCACCTGAGCCTCAATATTCGACAGGTGATCTCATTTGACCTCTTGTCCTATGCAGTCCTTAACCGCTGCCGTTGTATTAGCCAATGAATTTGTTGCTGTCCTCCTGTTGCAAGCGAGCACCAGACCTTTCCATCTCATCTACCAATACATATCCGGAAACAGCGATGTGATCAGGTCCCCAAAGAAGCTCCAGGTCTGAATGTCTTGCTATCTCATTTAGAGATATCCGTTTATGGCAGCCTTGCTGTCAGTGCTGATAAGGATATGCTGCCCGTATATCTATAGTACCTCATCCAGCTTACCGTTCTCCTTATTGCCGCCACACTTATTACGTGGCCTAAAACTGATCCTCCATTGAAGTCGCGGGATACATATACGCCCACTAACCCCTGAGCTTAACTTGTAACCATCCGCAAAACCGTAATCGCGTCGTCCTCTCATTGATCTATTTAGACTCTATTTAGACACTATTTTCTATATAGTCTATAAGTCAATGCTTAGCAGCTAGACACCAATGGTAATTGAGACAACAAAAATGTCTAAGCAGGCCTTTAATAAAGTCTGAAGTAAAAAGCTATTATTAGCATTCCTGCTGGGCATCTAGGGATGCAAGTACGATTATATGTTTGCTTATATGCAAGAGTGCATATTTTATTCGTAATGTAACAAAACGCTTCACTCGCTTAAATTTACAAGATAATTGTACAAACTCATATACGTCTACTACAAACAATTTCAACTGCATTGCAGTGCCTTCTCTTGGCATGTTCTTTAGTGACGGTGTCAAAACTCGGCACGCCTTTATTACCAAAGTGACAATATGCATTTTTACACCCTCTACAAGTTTTAGCGACTGCAAAAAAGAATCAAAAAAATTACAAATATTACAAGGCTTTAGTTTAAGAGTAGTAAATTTTATTTAAGCTGTATTCAAATACTTTATTGGTTTTCAAATAATTTATTTATAGAAACCGTTGTGAGTTTCAATTTTTTTTTTCAATATCTCATTTCGTACAACATGAATGCCAAGTTTCTTACTTTTTCATCTAAGTTTACCTGATATCGAGGTATCTTGGTACCTTGGTTTGAGGTATGGACATGTTTCTCTTCTCTCTTTGTTTCTCTTGTCTCTTTCCACTAAGAACTAAGATCAAGAAAAGTGCCTAGGACATGTACAATAAACTCGTCACTCGTTTGATTTTCTGCATGCGGTCATGCTTGTTCGGCTGCACGTAAATGCGATCGCCTCAGCTTGAGTTTTTGATATTTTTATTTAAGCAGTTTTTTTCTCATGTGTCTACTATTGCGCTACAGAAAAAAACTCATTTGGTTTGAAATTTCGTAGTGGATGGATACCTAAAAGTGCGAATGAAAAAACGGAAGCAAAATGCGTAATTTTTGCTTCTCTTTGTTTCTTTATTCATTACAAAATATTCGATAAAAGAGGTGACTTCATTCTGCATAGCAGATGCCTTTTTTCAGTTTACTACAGGGGAACTTAATTTTTAAAAGTGTACATAAAACTGGAAAAATACATTCCAGGATACAAAATCAATCGAGAGCGAGAAAGACATTCCTACTTTTTTTATTTGAAGCTTTAATGGCGAAAAAATAATAATTTGGTAGGTATGCAATTGACGAAGTAACTAGTTTTACGGTTTATTGAAAACTTACTTATTGAAAACTTACTTTGTGCGAGACAAAACAGCACAAGACGAAAATAACTCACCACCCAATGGCATTTTAGAAACAAACGCTACAAAGTCACAAAAATTTTGATTTTTGCCGTCTCTTATTGTTTGTCTGCAGCAAATTATTAAAATAAACGACACTCACACAATCAAACGTGAGTGACCACTTTATTGAGCGTTTCTTGGGCACTTAAGGTAAAACAAAAATGTACATAAAAACCCAATGAATACCAAATAGCGTATTTGTTTATAAAAAAAATAGTGCATATATTTTTTACAAAATTTTCTTAGAGTGGTAACTATAACATTTTAATGCGACCAAAAGAAATTATAGGAATTACTATAAATAAGTAACAAATATTACGAAAATGTTGCTGTTTAATAAATAGACCCCGATTTCTTCTGAACAGTTTTATTCCTGCTGTGAAATCTTTATCAATGTAGCTACAATTTCGATTACTGCTTCTTTAATATGAGGAAATTGTCCCAGCAATGTCGTGAAGAGCGATTTTTTTTATCAAAGCGTTTGAACCATCCTGTGTACATTAACACGATTCGATTTAGCAATCGATCCTGTGCTATCGATTTTTCGGTAGCTTTTGGCATGCGAAACAAAAACTCCACTACAACATAAAACAATCATTTTCGAGGAGCCTGATTTTCTTTTATTTGTATTTTTTATAGGAGCACCCTAAGGAGCTTATGTTACGCGGTCGGTGTGTTCGAAATATTGGGAAGAAAAAATTATTTAACTCCTTGACGCCCCCATCACACTGACTTCACACAGGGTGCCCATAAATTAGACAAATGTAAGCGCAAGCCCCAATAAATTTTCTCCCCAATGCTCTTTTCGAACACACCGCCTCTGTACAGCTCCTCCTAAGGTGGTTTTTCATACAAAAATATTAAAAAAACTAAGAATGGGATGTTTCGGAAATAATTTTTTTGTTATGTTGTACTCGAACTTTTGGCTATCGAAAAATCTGTGGCAAAATATTAAAAAAAATTTGGTTCATACAAATCGATCACGGTTAACGTACTTACAATTTATATGCTTCTAGAGATAAAAAATATTTGTGCAAGGTGTACTATTTACCTAGAACCAATATTCTTTATTTTGTTCTCACTGATAAAAGCAATACGCAACAAATCAAAAACCTTTACTAACCATTGATAATCACCGTATTTTTATGTGCTTTAATTCTTATATGCATTTTCTCATAAAGGAGAAAATCTATAAACCTGGGAGATATTTGAGGTTTTCTTTTGTTTGCAAGTTTTTAAAAATTAAAATCTTCAAATTTTCAAAGAAGAAAACGTTTTTTCAATTATTTCTCAATAAGTTCAGAAATAATTGGTATTCTGAAAAGTTCTGTTTCAACAGCTTAACGATAGCAGCATGTCAAAACTTTTCACTAATTAGGTAAATAAAATCAAACACACGCGCACACTCATCTTTCGGATATGCCAATTACACACTATGTGATTTTGATTTATCTGGAATAAAAGAAGTGTTTGTCAAATCAATTTACTACGAGGATATATTTCTATTACATGTATACTATATTGGTACGTGAATAAATAATAAGACCGCGAAAAATGTTGGGCATATTATCTTTTGTGAATTTTTTCAAATCAAAAATTTCAACGTTTTTTTAATTTTAAAATTTCTTTAATAACTGCAGAATTAACCGTTATATTATAAATTATATAATATAATAAATTGTCATAGTGTACAGTTACTGAGCAATATGAATACGATAAATTGAGCCAAGTAAGAGACTGAATAACACAGGCACGGGTTCCTTACTAGAGATGTGCGATTGTCGTGAAAATGTCTTGTCACTCGTGATTATGCGTGAGCGTGATTTAAAATTAATATTTCCTGCGTGATTACCATTTTAAGGTAACTCACAAAGTTTCACGACATGTCATGAAAAGCTTTTGGTTTTCAAAACAACATTCACACATTTTTCCTTGAACTATTTTTCAATGTACATTAGGGTGGGTCGATTTTAAAATCGTTGATAATGCCATGAGTAATTTTAATCCAATATGCTATATGTAGTGCAAAACCAAAAATTAGATCATTACGAATATTGTTTGCTCCAGTCCGCCTATCTTAACCATATCTATTGAATTAGTCATGGCGCGCTTTCGGAGCAAATTTGGGTACTGATGAGTCACGTGGTTATTGTACCACAGCCAGCAAGTTTTCAACTTTAATTTTCTGTGGATCACTCCAATCTTATCACAAAAAATCTTCCCCCATTTTAGGGATTAAAAATTGAATTCAAGCCCGATAAAATTATTAAAACAATTATAAATCAAATAGTTCGACTCTAAACTTAATGCTTTAAAAACGCTGGGACTGGCTATAAAATTCGAAACCGTTGTTATCACTGATACAATAGCAACAAACACAAAAATCAATTAGAAATCCATTGGATATATATAAAATGTGTTCCAATCAACAGAAAAACACAGTAATAAAATGGAAAATGGATCAATAAGATTGAATATAGGCAATCAGTACTGAAGAGGTCGGGTGATAGTATGGCTATGTGCTGCTGCTTAAAAACAGTATACAATTAGTCATGGTCTGGACTCGAAGCACATTTTTAGTGCTGATGAGCTACGTGGTGGTGGTGAAACAGCCATGGTATGTGCTCCAGCAGCGTAATTCGACTATAAAATTAATATAAAGACGAAATAGTTTATAGTAGCTTTAAAATCACCAGGGCTTAGTTTTTACTAGATATGAAAAACATAGTTTGCAATATTCAACCAACAACAAAAATTTGGTTATAAAAAGGGTCCAGCACAACAAGACCTCCGCAGTCAATTTGTTTGTGTACGCATTTCCTATTAGAAAATAGTTTCATTTTATTGTCAACAAATTCTTTAAAAACATTATTATTCAAAATAACTATTTCATCTAATATATGTTCATTGTTGTGTTTAAATTATATTAAAAAAATTTTTTGAAAGCAAACAATAGTAATATCAAGAAGCAAACAAGCTGCAGAGCTTCAAATAAAATTTGAAATCCGCTCCAGGAAAGTGTTTTCTTCAACAGAACAGCGAGACTTCAACTCAAGTTTTTCATACCTGCAAAAAGAAATTTAAATTTGAATCATCTAAAAAATCAACTGTATCTAACTTGAATGCAAAAACCCATTGGATACTTAATTGCAGTAAAATCTGCAAACAAGAGATCCGCGTAAGATCATCAAAAAGCAAAAATTGTTCGGAGTGCTCTTACAGCAACATGAGTACGTTGCCCACTTGTAGTAGAAATAAGGCCACCTTTGTTCGGTCAAGCATAGTGATACCAAAAGCTAAAAATGTATTGTAGAATAACAAAATAACATGGCAGGATCGCCGTGTAGAATAAAAAAGGGGATAGGACAGGATAATTGTTGTTTTGGAAAAAGATGTTCCCTATTGTTTGAGTATTTGCTAAGCACTCCTGCCGCTTTACCTAAGCATTAAGATGCCTGCAAGAATTAAAAAGACGCTGTGGTTTTGTTTAGTTCAAGGTTAACTCTTAAATTTATTATGATTTATTAGTAGCTTATAAACTAAAATTGATTCATTCCGTCATACCTACCAGTCAGTCATACCAATCAGCATAATTTCGTTTTATTAAAATTAATATATAAAAATTGCTTATGTGTATGTGAAAATAAAAAAGGATATTCGCAACTGAATAAGTAAAAGAATATTACATTTCAGTTACAGTGGCTTACATAAGTATACGTGCACTACACCCTTACCCTTTTTGGTTTGCGTATTATTAAAAATGAAACAATAAAAAAATGTGTATTGCATTACATTAAGTTGTGAAATATATTAAACTAAAAAAATGTGTATATATTTTTCTTATCTATACTTATGTATGTATTTTTCTCCTGTAAGTTTTGTATTCTTGGTTTTAAATAATTTGTTTTTATTATTGTTTCTTAATTTGTATATTTTTTAACAAGTTCTTATGTAATAATTTTTTTTTTTTGTCTTATCAATTTCTACAAGTACATTTAAATCCTTTACATCTATTACTTTACTTTGTATCGACCTTTGTATGGGGACTTATACTTTTTTCTACTTACAACTTTAACTAAAACTAAATCTTCTATCTTGAGATCTATTCTATTCTGATTCTAATCTCTTTTTCTTTTTACTTCAAGAATTACTTCTCGTGCTCTTTGCAATGAGTAATCAAGTCTAATCTTTAATTCATTTAAATAGTCGTCAGTATTATAGATCTTTTTACTGTAATATAATGTGTCATTTGGCAGTCCAGGAAGTCTACAAAAATTACTTCAAATGGTGAATAATCTGTATCAACATTTGGTGTCATATTAAAGGCGAAAGTATAGTATGGTATCCACTCTTTAGATATTTTTACTGTAATATAATGTGTCATTTGGCAGTCCAGGAAGTCTACAAAAATTAGTTCAAATGGTGAATAATCTGTATCAACATTTGGTGTCGTATCAAAGGCGAAATATGGTATCCACTCATGCCAATTTTTGTCCCCCACAAAATTTAGAAAATATTCATTCAGAACACGATGGTTACGTTCTATTGTGCCTTAAATTTCATGGTGGTAGGGTGTTGAGAAATTTTCTTTTATTTTTAATAATACACAAAATTCAGTTCCTCTATCTGTTTTGATAATATTAAATAAATCGTATTTCAAGACAATGTGTTCTATTAAAGCTTTTGCGACTGTTTTGGCATCTTTTGCTTCAGTTGGACAAGCAACAACATATTTTGTTAGTTCGCACTGCATGGTCTAACTGTGTCCAATTACGACAATATCAAAACCATGGGATGGTGTGTCTGTTATAATCAGTGCTGGGCAAAATACATGCTATGATGTATTTAAAATACAAAATAAACATACTTTTTCTCCACGTATTTAAAATACAAAATACTGCATTGTAAAAGCAAGTATTTGAAATACAAAATACTTTTAATCAAAAAAGTTTTTGTTTCCATTCATAAACACCAGCTTTTCAAATGTGGTATCGACAAAAAACCTCTCGATGGCGAATGAATAAAATCAGCTACCGATAAAATCTCAATGATTTCTTATTAAAAACCGATATGTTATTGAAAGAGAAACAATGGAATTAAGAAATAAGTGACAATTAAAAAACGTTTGACCAAAGGCTATATATAAAGTATATCCAAGTCAACATCTGATTGATATTTTTCTCTTCTTGTTTTAGATCAAAATTTCAAAAGCTGTTTTTTCCTTATATATTATTTGTTCATTGTTTAACCTTTTGCTTTAGCTTTATCTTTATTTTATTTAGTCTTTATAATGTTAAATTAATTATTCAAGCTCTTGATCTTTGGTTTTTTATAAATAATAATTTTAAACAATTATTTATTTATTTTCAATATTTCGCCAACAATTTGTTGGCATTTTCAGGAAAATAATTATAAAATTCAAAAAACAAAAACAAATTATTGGAAAAATTTTTTATTCAAAAATATTCAAAAAATATTTTTCCCGCCTTAAAATGTATTAACAACATTCATGAACAACATAAATATATAAAAAAAAAAAACAAAAATAAAAATTAACATACAAGTTCTACGACCAACATTTTCTACGTTAACGTTTGCAACATGTTTAATATGAAAAAATAATAAGTTAACATTTCAAATGTTGCTCACAGACTTTTTGAAAGTTTGGCAACTCAATGTGTATGTATGCATTCAATTGCATTTACTTTACACAGGTACTTTGCGTTGGGTAATTAAAATGTAATATTGTCATTTTTTGGAAACAAAACAGTCACAAAGTTTTGCGCTTTTAGTTGATGTATGAATGGAATAATTTTTAGCGCATACTTTCTAGCATAATTTGAAAATGTATTTTGAAAAATTTATTTTGGGAGCACAAGTATTTGAAATATAAAATACAAAATACTCAAGCGCTTAGTATTTAAAATACAAAATACAAATAGGTACATTCGTGAGACGTATTTAAAATACAAATACAAAATATGTGTTTGTATTTTGAAAACGTATTTCAAATACTGCCCAGCCCTGGTTATAATAAAAGGTTCTTTTGTGTTTTCCAGTTATTTATGCCGTTGGCATGAATCACATGTTGTTACGTATTTTTTGCCCATTCTGTTCATGTTTTTCCATATACAGTCGAACTTACCTGTAGTGAATCTCCACGGGGACAGAAAATTATTTCACTTTATAGAAACTTAATTGTACAGAAATATTTATTTTTAATTTTTTATTTATTTAAAATAATCAGTTATTTTTGTTTTAACTACATACATTTTTCCATTTTTCTTTATCAATAATACTCCAGATACATGGAGGATTCTTAGAACAAGTGGCCGTAACCCATTTGATCATTGCTTCGTCAATGTCTTCGAAAAGACAAGTTCGAAGTATCTTACGCTTAGTGCTTAACTGAATAATTGACTTGTTTTTTAAAATGTTTGATAAAGTACTGGGAAGCATTCCAAGCTCTTTGATGTCCCTTCTTCAACTCTATTAATTACTAATAATATTACTACTCCGGTGCATTATTTTATTAAAAGTCAAATCACAAACTTTTTTAAGTGTTGTGTTCCAATTTCTGGTTTAGCTTATAAGGCCTAATATCTTTCATAAAATCAAAATTTTAGACAAAGAAAGTATAGAAAAGAAAAGGTATACCAAAGAAAGTCTACACATACAAAAAAAGAGAAACAACACTATGAACTTAAAAGAGGATACCGACAACATAAATGCTAGCTACATTGTTGCTATCAATTAAACTGTGATATTAGTTAAGAGACATCAAAATGTTTATTGTATTTTATAATTTTGTAACGTTTTAATTTTTCAATATTGTATTTTTCAATGTTTTAGTTAATCTCTTATGCCACAAAATGTAAGCAACTCAATTTTATATCAAAATTTAAAAATAACTAACAAAATGTTTCAATAAATAGATAAAAACCCTTGAAAAAGTCGACAAAAAATCGACGAAACGTCGGGTACAACAGTAATTAAAACTTTGTTTTAATTATGAAAGATATTAGGCCTTATAAGCTAAACCAGAAATTGGAACAAAACACGTAGAACAAGGAATTGGCCAATATATACAAAAACACAATTTTTATTAAACAAACTTTTTTGTTTTAATTTTCATTACTTTGGGAATCCCAAAAATATAACTTATTTTCTTTGTAAATAGTGTTGCTAACAAGTGTAAAATAAAGCAGATAAAAATAGTTCACTACATGGAGACAAGAACACACTTAAAATTTATTTTTGTTTCCAACATTTTGTTCATTGTACAGAAAAATTCAATGTATGGAAATTAATTATACGGAGATCAAAATGCATTGAAAGTAGAACGAAAAAGCTGTGCACTTGATTTTAGTTCATGATAAGCAGAACTTCATTGTATAAAAGTTCACTTCATAAGGAAGTTCGCGTTGGAAAGTAGAAAATCTGGCATCATATAAACTACTGTTTTAATAAAACTTATTATATTGAAATATATTTTGACTTAGGTGCCTAGCTTTTTCCCTTCACTTATATTGAAAAACTATATTATTAACTTTGAATAAACTGCTTGTTACACTATCAGAAGCCTTTTAATTCCACGATCACAACAGGTTATGGGCCCAGTTTGTGATAAATAAAAAGGTTGAAGATCCGTTTTGAGTGTAAATCAAGTCTGTTGCTGAAGATGTCGTTTTCATCAAATTTTAGCGTAGAAAAATTGATGGGTCGAGAAAACTACGCATCATGGTCGTTTGCGATGAAAAATCTGCTACAGCACGAGCAATTATGGGAGACTGTTATGGGACAATATCCAGCTTCTGGAATCAATGTGAAATCTGATACCAAAGCCAAAGCGAAAATTATCTTGATGGTAGATAAAATAAATTACGTCCATATCGAAGATGCAGCGACATTAAAAGAAGTTTGGGACAAATTGAAAACAGCATTCCAGGACTCTGGACTATCGCGTAGAGTTGGACTATTACGTCAACTCATTACCACAAATTTTTCTACATCGCAAAATATTGAAGAATATGTAAATCAGATAGTATCAACGGCGCATAAACTTAAGGAGGTTGACACGCCTGTAAGTGATGAGTGGGTTGGAACACTTCTATTGGCCGGTCTACCTGAAGAATACGCCCCAATGATTATGGGAATAGAAAGTTCTGGAGTCAAGATAACTTGTGATTCGATTAAAACCAAACTACTTCAAAGCGTTAAGAAACCAGTCAATGATAACACTGCCTTTTTTTCAAAAACAAAAAAGAAGTATGTTTCGAAACAAGGTTTTAGATGTTATAATTGTAATCGTTATGGACACAAATCAGCAGATTGCCGCGTAAATAAGCAAACCAAAGACAACAAAGAAGTTGGTTTTTGTACCGTATATGCAGCAGGTGTTATCAATAGTCAGGAGTGGTTTGTTGATTCGGGGGCGAGCATGCACATGTCAATGAGGTATGATTGGTTTACAAATATCAAACAATCTCATATAGAAGAGATTTTTGTGGCCAATAAAGAAAAATTAATTGTAAAAGGAGTGGGCGACATACAAATTCGTGTAAAAGGCAAGAATGGTCATGGTGTAGACGTTACCATCCACAATGTACTTTATGTACCCGATTTGACAGTAAAGCTGTTATCCGTGAGTCAAATAATAGACAGAGGTTACACGGTAAAGTTTGAGAGTGACAGATGTACAATTGCTGAACATGGTAACGTTGTTGCTACAGCTCATCTGGAGAATAATATGTTTAAACTGGATCGTGATATGAAACAAATGTGTATGGTGGCAACACAACTTGATGCCCGTGTATGGCATGCCCGTATGGGTCATTTAAATTTTGCTGATTTGACTAAAACAAAAAATGTAGTCACTGGTATGGAATTTCAATTGAAATCAAAGGAAAACTGTGTACCATGCATAAAGGGTAAAATGGCAAGAAAGTCATTTGAGACATCGCTATCCCGTTCGACAAAATCACTTCAGCTTATACATTCGGATCTTTGTGGCCCGATGGAAGAAATTTCAATTGGAAAAGCTAAGTATTTTTTGACATTTGTTGATGATTATTCTCGGAAAGTCTTTGTATATTTTTTGCGCAATAAAATGGAAGTAATATCAATTTTTGTTGTTGGTACCTTTTCTAGCATAAGCGTATTTCTAACTCTGTCGATAAGTTTCATCGCTAGTACAAATTTTATTAGATTTATTTTGCCTTGATCATTCAATTCCGCGGAAACCATTTCTACCATGGACAAAAATATGTCGAGGTGTTTTAGCTTACCATCAAATGTCGAAATTGTGTCCGCTGCCTGTTTACTGTTAAAGTTCGACATGTTTTTTTTGGAATTTCTGCTACTACCTCTAATCGTTCTCCCTTATGTAGTGTTAATATCTGTATTGCTGTTTCTTCTAAATTTCTAAACTGAATTATCTTTTCATCTCTTAATGGATTTGTCAGATGTTCTATCACATTTAAATTTGTATTTAAATGTTTCAAACTCTACATGATTCCCTATGTTACTATTAATTTAGAAAAACAAACCATTTTCTTTTGTTTTAATTTCTTTATTCTATTTGCTTCGACCTATTTCCTTTTTAATTATAAGATTTCTTAGATTTCGAGCTTGAGGTGTTTGTTTGTTATTTTTGTTTTCAATTTCGTTTTCAAGCTCGAAATCTAGAAAAAAAATTTTTTCATAAAATTTTTTTTTTATTGATTTTTTTAATTTTTTCCCAAAGTAAACGATTGATTTAGAACTAAACTTCAAAGAAAACAAGTATACTCTTCTCAAATAGCTTGCTATTCTGTTACTTAAAAATTCTGGCAATGGTTGAATTGGTGACTGACTTAAGAAACGTGAGGTTCTCAGGTTCGAATCTTTGGCAGAGGCAGCAAACAAAATAATTGAAGATGGAATTAATAATAAAAAGGAGGGGGGAGAAGAATTAAGAAGAAAACAAGTAAACTGAGTGGTAAAATAAGAAAAATAAGAAATAGTGTAAAGAAAGGCAAACAAAAGGAAGAAAAAAAGGAAAAAAATTTATTTGATTTGTGTGTTTTCTGTATCAGAAAACAATTTCAATATTAATGAAACATTCTGCATTAATGGCATGAAATGCTTCGTTAGCTCGTTATCAATGGAAAAAATTCATCCGCAGAATGATGAAAATCATTACAGGAAAGAAGCTTGTTCTCTTAGCTTAATATGTGTGGGAAAAATATTGGTGAACAAAAAATGAATTGGGGATCGGTCTTATTCCGCAAGAGGGCGCAGAGGGTTGTTTTTTTGCATTTTCGTTCAACTTGTGGACAAATGTGGCACCCCTTCCCTTATGAAATGCCTAGAATTTTCTACAGTGTAGTTGTTTTTTAGCAAGTAGAACATTTTTAAGCTAAACGGCGGCAATCCTAACTATGCAAAAAAGAATTTGTTAATGCAAATTACGTGCCCTCCACTGTATACTGCTCAGTGAAACTCTGTTAGTGAAACTCCTATCAAAATCAATTGAGCCGTCTCAGAAATTACACCGAACACACAGAAAGCCGGACAGACAAAAATTTTAAAATCTATAGTTTATATTTTAATATTGTCTATAAACACTGTAGAAATCAAAGACCGACACTTCAATTTAATTCATTGGGCCGAGTGAATAAAATGTTAGCTAAAGCTTATACTGCAATTTTTCTAGTTTTAACTAGCTTTGGGGTGAATAAAAAATTCAGTAGAAGCAAGTACTTTATACTTACTAGTAAAAGCTAGTTTTCCCAGCGTTGGCTTAAGAAAAGTGTGAATAAAAACAAGCAAATGCTTAATATTACTAGTTTATGCTTAGATATTTTTAAGCATCTGATTGCGGTGCTGGAAGTTTGTTTTTCTGCATTTTATTAAGAAAGAGTAGTGTTTTCGAATATTTCGATTTAAATTTAAAATTCCTGCTTTTATGAACGTTCGTCATAGGAAAGAGTACCGTATGATTATTTCAATTTATACAGATTTCAGAAAGAAAATGTGAAATGGTTATCGGAATACTTTCTGGAGGAAATTTATGAATAGAGCAGCCCTCCTCTATATGTTAATATAGAGGAGCGCTCACATATATATTAATATCTTTAAAAAGCATCACCACGAATGTATACTTTGTTTGCAATATTCAAATTTCATAAAACAATAACAAATGAAATGTTAAGATGTTGCCACTGTGTTTGTTTATTATTCACCCCGTAAATACCTAAAGTACTATTTGGGAGTAAAGTGCTTTTATTTATAAATTTGAAATTTTCAAGGAATACTAATAGAAAAACCTTTTCAAAAATATGTAGCAACACGATTAAACTGTTTTTTTTTTTTTTTTTTTTATTGAAAATTTGTATCAACATTTTTGAGTTCTAAAAATAGTCGAATGTGAAACAGATGTTGGAATAGCATTTCAAAAGTTGTTCGATTTTACTGATAAAACTTCGTCGACAATCGGCTATAAATATACACAGAACAAAATAAATTTTTATTAGCTCATTTTTGAATATTTATGGCAATTAAAACCAATGCGAAGAAGTGGTTCAGTTTATGTAGAGCAACCAAATATTGTAAAAGATCAGATTAATCGTGGTCAGGTGGATCTACAATTTATTAGTATCGCTGTACACTAGGGATATGACTGAGTTTTATTGCAAATATCAAATTTTAGATACTCTACCCATAAAAGTCATAATTAATATTAAAGTTTTTAACATGAAAGCATATAATTTTTCTTATTTAAAATGGCATGATTTAAATAATACCAATATAAATGTTTTTATCTATCTGTAAAAAACATTCAAACATGAAAAATCGCAACAAAAAAAATATATATACATATATAATTTATATTTTTCAATTTCGGATATACATATGTATATATACTGGCTTTATGGATAAAATATGGCAGCTCTTTAAAAGGTTTTGCCAGCTGTTGAGTTTTCCAGCTTTTGATTTAATTTTTTAGCTTTAACTACCTAGCACTAGCCAAGTGTTATTCACAATTTTTGTAGTTTTAGCTAGTAGCATAAGCTAGTACTGAAAAGATTAAGCTAGTGCTACTACTTTATGCTATGTAGCATTAAATTAATTTTTATTCACTCCGCCCATTGGTATAGATAATGATTACAAATTCAACTTAATTAATTTATGCAAGACTCATTTTTAATCGCTCAATTTCGGTATTTGCTTCATATGTGCATATAATATTCTGCAGCAAAAACGACTGTTAAAGTTTACTATTAGTCACCAAACACAACAAATTTTAAAACCAATGTGAATCCCAGAAACACACCACAATACATTTGGAATTTCAGTTTTGTTTCAATATGTACCCGCAAAATGATAAGAAACGTGTATTTCTGTTTAGTATATAAAACCTTGGGCTTGGTTAATTTTTTACATACCACAATTTAGTGGTTTTCATAAATAACAACGTCTGTTCTGTACATGGGTTCAGTACATAGGATGTACAAAACAATATTGAAATATATAAACACTTATATTTAGAACTGAAAAACAAGCAATTTTCTACAAAACAAGAGAAGAAAAAATAAAACCGCTTTCATTTATCAAATCGATAAGAACTTCAACGATAAGCATTTGCTGTGCCGTTAAAAAGTACAAAAATATAATTAGTACAGAAAAACCATTTACCAAAGTAGGACGAGTATTATTCAAAATAAGAAATAAATAAAAGCTAAGACAAGGTTAAGAATTGCAAGAAATAAGCTTCGGAATGTGGGACACCACGAATCAACAACCTTCCTACCAGGCATCCTCACAACCGCATCAGCCGCCGCCACATATACAAATACAAGTTGCATCACAGCCTTATGTGCCAGCCCAAGTATACAATATACCCGCAACATCTATTCCAACGTATCCAGCTGTTCAGCCAGTAGTACAAAATGAAGGCTGGTGGAGACGCAACCAAAGAAATAAGCCGCAGTCAAACTCAGCAGGAGCAGGTATGAATGAACTGTAAAAGTGCACGGTCTTCAAAAATACTTATAATCGGCGTGCATAGAGGAGTATGTATTTTTATATATACATACATATGTACAAATGTATGCACATACTTACGTTTATTAAAGTGACACACTGAAAATGTAGAAAATTGTTATCCATTTCATCGTGTTCAAATTGATCAACTCATAAGTTTGTTGGCGAGGGGTAAAAGGCGAAAGCTATTCGCCACAAAGCAACTGCTTCCAACTCGTTTGAATTTGCATGTATGTGTAAAGAATTGAAATTGATGAATTTTCAACCATAAGAATAAGAAATAACTTGGAACTGGTTGCTCTGTGTGCACATACAACCAACTTAAAAAGCGAAATGACAAACGTTTCGTCAAGAAAAGATGATCAATATGGACCAAGAGTTACGATTTTAAATAATTTGTTGTTTAATCATTTAACCTGCTTCATATCTTTACTACCTTTACAACAAGTATTAGGAGTGTATATACCGTTTGTAATTTCCATAATTTTCATTTCCGGTCCCATATAATACATATATTGTATATCAGTATTATTAGAAAAGTTAATTGAGCGATGTTCACCCATCTGTAGGCTGTTGAAGTACAGTTTCTGAGAAAAGTAATTAATATTTGTTTTTATTCGACCTCTTTTTATACCCTTTGCCAAGAGGGCATATATAGATTTGTCATAAAATACCTATTTTTGAGCACCGATGGTGAAGCCACCAGACAACTTATTGACCTAAATCTTTCTTTAATCGTTTTATAAATGTCCCCTCTGCTTGCGGTTTGAAAATAAGCAAAATTGAATATTTTTAGGTTAGCTCTTGTTTTTAAATATACCGTTATTTTCAAAATGGAGAGGTAGGACAACGCATATTCCCTTAACTAAAAAAAAATTTTTTAATATTGAAAAAATTACAATAACCGAAATTCGGAAACAAAATTGCCTATTAACATCTGTAAAAATCTTTTTAATCGGCTTAGTAGTTAAAAAAAAACAATTTTGAAAAACACGAAAAAAGCTCTTCTTATATAAAATAACTCAACAAAGAAGAGCTTTTTTCGTGTGGCTGTAAAGTCATTTTTAATAAGCATACCTTAATCCCTGATGATGCTACCCATAGGTTAGCGAAATATTGGAAAGGAAATTTTTTTTAAATAAATTATAAAATTGGACCTCAAGCTTGAAGAAACATTTAGCATTTTCTTTATTAACAAGCCATAAAATTGTATGTGCATATTCTTTTGACTAATTCTGCGTGTTTTATATAGAAACACCAAGCTATAGAAAAGTCAATATTGAATAATTTGTTAGTTACGGAATTTTGCCTTTTTGATATCGATATGTAAGTTGTTTTAACTTCCGTCAGCTGAAATTGCTTTATTTTGATAAGCAAACAAAATGTTTCTTCCATACTACTTTTATTTGATAAATTTTTTTTTTAATTTTTGAGGTTCGTCTGGTGACCGGTTGAAACTGCAATTTTAAATTTTAATAAATTAAAACATTGTGCACCGATTTTAGTGATTTAGGGCTTCTTTTGTTTAAAGCTTTATTTGTTATGAATGTGTGAAAATTCATGAGCATAACTTTATTTTTAAATTTTTTATGCTGTTCTAAAGAACAAAAACCTTCGATTTTTTGTCAAAAATTTAATTTTTGTTTGTGTTTTTTCTAAATTACTGAGCGGATTAAAACGATTTTAACAGTTGTTAAAAGGTCATTTTGTTGCCAAATTTTGGTTATTTTAGTTTTTTTACTGAAAAATTTAGTTTAATTGAACTAAGGTATTGTAATACATTTATATTAAATTACTTTTTCAGGCTCACGTTCAATCCTTGGTTAGTCACTCCTTAATTAATATCAATTAAGTAAAGAGAAGAAAAATTTTAATTTTTAGGTGGACAACCTTTTGTAACTCTTTTACTTTTCTTTGCAACCTTCTATACAACGAGTCACCATTGGTTACTACTATTTGCATTTTTGAACGGTGACTCGTTGTATAGAAAGTTGCAAAGAAAAGTAAGAGTTGCAACAAAAGGAAAAGCAATGTTTGCTGTGTTAAAGGTTTGTTTGAACATTTCTGATTCTCATTTTGTTCATGGGAATTATGGAATAAGTGGTTGAGTTTCAAACAAACTTTTAAGAATTTTTCAAGTCTACTGATGAGTTGATTAGCACCAACGAAATGTCGTCGGCATATAGACAGTTGAAAAAAACAGCAAATATTTTTTTAAAAAGGTTCATTTTTCGACCTTAATTAATACATTTCAATTGGCTCTTAAGGCAAATAAATAATTAAGTTCATATTGAGAAGGTTTGATACATCAACATTTGGCTCAGTGTCGTTATTTAGGGGGATGCATACACTACCAGAACCATTGATGTTAGCTTTAAAATTTTCTTTATCTCTTTATTTGAGAACTTTACATCTCTTGCAATTTCAATTTTTTGTCTGGTATGTATACTAGTACTCCAGTAGAATCTTCAGCATAACCAACAAAAATACCCTTTTGAGACTTTTTATCCCACTTCAATCGATTTTTCTTTGGTACCAAACTCTTGTAACTTTTAACACAGCTCTTCTTACCAGTTCATAGCTCAAAAGGTGTTTTGTCTTTTATTGTACTGGTTCCACTTCGATTAATTAAGTACATACACAACCGAGTTTACTGCCTCAGCACAAAGCTTTTTTCCTAAATTTTTTGTATACAGTGCTGCTCTTGATGCTTCTATAATGGTACGATTTTGCTCTGGGTTGTGTGGAACTATTTTCTGATGCAACATACTGTTTCTTCATAGTAATAGCTCTACATTTTTATTTAAGAATTCCTTCCCATTGTCGGACCTAATTATTCTTACACTGTTACCCGTTTCCTTTTTGACATCATAAAGATGTTTTTCATGAAGATGTTTTTCATCTTTTTTTTTTAAGAAGAAAACCTTCCTATAATGCGAAAAATTATCTCTTAGCAACAAGAAATAACGTGCACCAGCAATTGATTTCACTTCCATGGGACCGCGTAAATCAATGCTTTTGTGGTTTTTTTTTTCTTCTCTACTCGCAAAAGATGAACGACACTGCTTTCCGTCTTCAAATGGAATGTTGCTATTTTTTAAAAATCGTCTGCAATGCATAATATTTTGATGTGCTAATTTGCTATGCCACTCAGTTAACGACAGTTTTCTCGACTCTATAACATAAGAAAATTTAATATTTGGTTTTGAGGGCAAATTAACTTTTATAAGTAATTTAAAAAATTTTCGAGTGCGAACTGCCACCACAACAGATTTATAGTTTTTCAAAAATTCACAACGTTGATAATCAGACGACATTTTTAAACCCCTTTCTAATTCACTCGTTGTAGAAAAGAAGTTTAAGCGTAATTCGGGTACTTTATGTACATTCGCTAAATCGTTTTCACTCCATCTGCAGTTATTATACGAGAAAATGTTGATAGCACTGCTCCCATAGGCGTTAATAGTATTACCATCACCAAGTCGAATTTCCATTGATTTTCAAATTTTGTGTAGTTACAAAAAATTCTTTTTTATTTGTCATGTGGTCACTAGCGCCTGAATCCACAAACCACTCATTTACCTTGTCAATGCTGTCTACCGCTTCCCCCTCACATACAAAAGCATTTTCCCTAACACCATCTTCTTTGTGTTTATTTGTTGTATTTAAGTAGCAATCACGTTTCCAGTGCCCAGGCTCCTTACATATGAAACACTTTCCGGGTTTCTTATTCATTTTATTGCTCTTGGATTTCTGTTTAGTTAAAAAAGCTTCACCAGTATTAGGACTTATACTAGAAGAATCTAATCTTGCTTCTTCCATTATAAGTCTAGCTGTCAGATTTTCAATTGTTTGCTGGTCAGCCGCTATAGTAAAAATTAGCAAACTTGGGTGGAAGTGTCATTAAAATTTTAGTTATCACCTTAGTCGTACAAATGTTTTCGCCGACATCCTTTAATGTTTCTAATTTTGATATATGAACCGTGATGTTATCTTGAGGGTCTTTTTTAAAACTGTAAAATTTTAGCTCTAATCTATGCACATTCGCTGTAGATTTAAATTCATACATACATATATGCTCTCCAATTTGCACCACATTTCTCTTGCAATCTTGCAATTCATCACATGCATTAATGGTTGTTCCCCTAACGTCATAACAATTATATTTTGAGCCTTACCGTCACCTCTCAACCCCAATCCTTTTCGATTTGTTTCTTACGAACTTCACCACCTTGAGCTCCAGCATCACCCTTTGCATCTGTACTGCTAACGATGCCAACCTCACTAGCTGAAACTGATCTTAGCGCGCCTGCATCTGCATCATCAGTGATGTAATGCAGCAAATCGCTGGCATTCAATATTATTTTCCTTTGAAAACGACACATGCTCCATTGATCTGCTTTCTCCAGCTTTTCAATTTTTGCATATTCAGAGTACAATTTATATATGTATGTATTCAGAGTCTAATTTAAAGAAACCCCAATGACAATCAAATAAATTAAGTCAAGTACGAGGCTGGCTCGCACTCTTAGGGTTCCGTACGTATGTATGTGTAATGTATGTATGGAATGGCGTATGTGAATACATATGTATATTTTATAAATTTCATCTCTCTGTTTTTAAAGCTACTTTATGTTGTATGGGGACACCTAGTAATTTTCCACTTGTTGTTGTTGTTGTAATTTGTTGTTGTAAGGCATCTGGGAATACATACACTGTGCGAATTTCGACTATCTATCGCTTACGGTTAGAGAGTTATAGCTATTACTCTACGTTGTAAAGGGACACCTGGTAGTTTTACAGTTGTTGTTGTTTTTAGCAAGTGTTGTTGTGGAGCAGATGTGAATACACATATTGTGCAAATTTCATCCCTCTGTCTCTCACGGGTCAAGAGTAACGGCTAGTTGTTACTTTACGTTGTATAGGGACACCTGGTAATTTTCTACTTGTTGTTGTTTTTAGCATTTGTTATTGTAGGCCACATGCGAGTACATATATTGTTCACATTTCATCTCTCTGTCTCTTACAGTTTGAAAGTTACGACTAATGTTTTTTTACGTTGTATAGGGGCACCTGGTAGTTTTTGACATGTTGCTGTTTTTAGCATTTGTTGTTGTAGGGCATATGTAAACACATATATTTTGCGAATTTCAGCTCTTTGTCTTTTACAGTTTAGCAGCTACGGTTAATTGTTACTTTAGGTTGTATTGGGACACCTGGTAGTTTTTAGTTTGTTGTTGTCTTTAGTATTTGTTGTTGTAAAGCATCTATAAATACATACACTAAGCAAACTTCAGCTTTCTATCTTTTACGGTTCGAGAGTTATAGCTAATTGTAACTTTTCGTTGCATGGGGACACCTGGTAGTTTTCGACTTGTTGTTGTTTTTAGTATTTGTTGTTGTAGCGGCAAGGTACAACAACATCCTGTGAAAATTTCAGCTCTCTAGCTCTTACCGTTTCGGAGAATGGACGCTGTGACGTACGGACGTACTTGTCTCCGTAATAGGGTTCCGTTTCACTCTGATGAGTACGGAACCCTAAAAATGTATTAAGGAAAATGATACTTATGCATTCATAAAAATTGTCTGGACCCATAACCTGTTGAAATAAAAACTCAGGCACATCAATTGCTGATCAGTGAAGAACTAACTAAAAGTAAAACGTAAGATGCTGTATACATATTTTACATTGGAATTCAATACAATGCATTTTACAAAGAAACGTGTGTATGTACTAGACTGATGCAAATGTTGTCTTGAATGCTATTTAAGACATTCTATTTTTTAGCAAATACTTCAGTGCACTTACTTCTTGTTTTGCATGACACACACAATATGTGCCATCAACAATAATAAACAATGAGAGAACATAGCTGATGAGTAACAAGCTGAACAAGCTACTGTCTCACATAACATCTTTGCAAGACTTCATTGCTTGACGAATCAATGGCAGTTGGTGTAGTCTGCAATAGTCAGATTTTATACAGTATTGTCATATACACTGCAGCATAGTCTTCAGTGTTGACAAACAACCAAGTGGTCTTGCGCAGACTTTTAGTATGTACATAGTATGTGTGTATGTACACAATAAGCATAAAGTTTTAACAAATATTTTCAACATTTCTTACAGCTGCACTGATATTCATTTCTGGCGGCATGAATATGGCATGGCAACTTGGCTTTCCTGTTATTCGCGCAAAAGGGTATATTTTAACGGATCATATTCTTTGCAGTTGGTTTATTGGCGGCATAATTGGTGTTATTGTAGGAGCTTTTGCCTGCAATAAAGTACTAAAGAAAACTTTAGTGGTATGTAGTTTATTTTTATATTTTTTTAAGTCTTTTAATATTGTTAACCAAAATTCACTTCCAGAACTTCACTTCAATTTTAATTACAATTTGTGGCATACTACAAGTAAGCGATCCAGATTCATATGAAGCGATTTTAGCTTCACGTTATCTAAATGGCATAGCGGTGGGTCTAGTGTTTCCCATGACATTTGTTTTGGTAGGCGAAGAGGTGATTAAGCCCCTGCGTGGCATGAATGCAGCTTCTATTGATACAATGTGTTTTAGTTGCGGCATTTTCATACAAATCGTATACGCTTCCTCCTGGACCTATGAACTTGAGGATAAATATCGAGTAATTCAAATGAGTGGAGCCCTCAACATAATCTATGGCATCGTATCTTTTATAATCGGATCATTGTTGATTATTGAATCACCGTTATTTCATTTGGTCCGTGGCGATGAACAAATGGCCATTGATTCGTTGAGACGTTTACAAAGACCTTTTACCATAACTCGTGAAACCTACGAGCAATTAGAAGAGCACAAACTTTACCTGGCCGAAAGTAAAGAAAGAAATTTGCTGCAAAATGCTATCTACGGCTTACCTGCATTACTAAAGCTTTGCTTTTATCGTTCTTTTATGGCTCTTGGCTTTTCGTACATCGTTAACTTGGCTTTTACATATTCATTGCTCACAACAGCAACACAATGGCAGACACTCTTTTTCGTGCTCTATGCGCTGGCCAGGTGGTTGGGACCAATGTTTACAGCATTTACTCTAGACTTTAAAGGTCGTAAGCCATCGATGATATTTAGTTTCTTCGTTTGCACTGTTTTAGCATTTTCAGTTGGAGGAATTTTCGATGATCGAAAACAACTTATTTTCCTTAACAGTTCTCTCAATGCCGTCAAATATATTTTGATATTCTTTCAACTGTTTGCCTCCATGGCAATGTCTTCATCATCGGCATATTTGAGCGAGGCTTTCCCTTTGCCAGTCAAACCGTATTATGTGGCCATTGTTTTCATTACAGAAATGTTAGTTCAAATAATAATAATTTGCTATAAAACGGATTCTTATCTATCCGACTATTTTCTTACTTTTGGCTCTCTTTCGTTGGTGTTTTTAGCCGTTGCAATATTTATAATGCCAGAAACAAAGTCTTTCACACTACGACAATGTCTGCCAAAATTCAGACGAACTAACAATTTTCGCAATTAAATGTGTTCAAAATAAAACGAGATATAGAAATTTTACTTTTATATATACGTATATATCATAGCTGTGAAGTAATGATTAATAATCATAATCATTACTAATTAGATTATTATTTTTTTAAGGTTAAACAAATTTTTATAACATGATTACTTTCGATTTTCCAAATAATTCATTAACTACAACTACAAAAACTTTATAAATAGTCGGAATTACTTCAGATTATGTAAAAAAAAAAATCAAAGAGTCAATAATTATTCTTGACTCTCTTTGACATTTTTCGCATATCTTCATTTCATTTCAGTACAAATTCAGTTCGATTATTTGCCATAAATGTCATGAAAAGTTAAACTTAAAAGGCAATTTTATGCGAAATCAGCTTTTTCAGTAACGATGTAAAGCAGAAGTAAATTAACTTTTTATAGAGAAAATAATTGAATGGCATCTGCTACCTCCATTTATAGCGGTCATTACATGGCGAAATGTTGCTTTAGAGGTATTGAGTAAAGTTTTTCCTCAGCTCTTACTCAAGTATGTATGTATGCATATACATACATACATATTAAAACATCATTTTTAATATACATACATTCTGTGTACCGAGCTTTACTCATTCAAAGCCCGATAGATGTTGAAATTATAAAAATCATTTGAACAGCCACAAAGAGTGCAACTGAAGCAAAAAATCGAAAATATATTCTACAAATGTATTATCAAATATTTAAAAACGTAAAATAACACAACTGGACCGAAAACCCGAAAGCGGCTCTAGTTTAGAGGAGGAAATTTTAGAAAAAATTTTAGTAAAGTATAAGTTACTTTTAGAAATTAAAAAAACTAATATTATTAAGCATCTAGAGAATAAGTTTAAAAAGTATAGCGGTTCTCACTCTTGCTAGTAAACTCGGTTGCACATTTGGTTAAAGTAGCAGATTTGATTAAAGTACTAGTGTTTACATCACTGCAGCAACAAAATGTCTTCTGAGACGACAAATATCGTCCAAGACTGCAAAAATATCATTGCTTTGGTTAATGTTAATTAAGTATACAAACAGAAAGTAGAATTGCGTGAGCTTTGGTTGCCGAGTGGTTAAAGCGGCTGTGCCAAAATTGTGAAATTTGACACGTCCAAAGTTCATAGGGTGCTGATGAAGGGTGTTTGCTACCCAGAAACAGCCGGTTGTCCACCTAGCAAATAAATTTTTACTTATCTTTACTTAATTGATATTGATTAAAAAGTAGTGAAAACCCAAGGGTTGAACTTGAGCCTAAAAAGTAATTTAATATAAATGTATTACAACACAGAAGTTCAATAACAAAATTAAAAATTTACAGCAAAATGTACTGAACTTTTATTTACTACGCTGTGATTAAAAAATCAAACAAAAAGCTTTAGTAAACATTGTAAAAAAATTACTGGGAATCACAGATATTCTGTGCTGTGAATCGTTTTGCCGGCAAAACTTAATTTTGTGTTGAGAAAATAAAACATATGGTAATAACAAATAAAAATATACTGGTGAAGAGAAAACGTGACAAAATTCACAACAAAAGGTGGACAGATAAAGAAATTCAGCATGTTTTAGAATACAGTATTTTTCGGTTAATTGCACATCAAAATTTGCACAATTTTTTGTTCAATTAACCGGGGAACCAATTAACTGATACCCGTTTAATTGAACAATTCGTTCAATTACAAGGACCCTATTTAATTGAACAGTTTGTTCAATTACAGAAATCACGCATAATATGAACTATGTACTAATGAATTAAAAGAAATCGCATATGTGCACTTTAAGTTTTTCAAAATAATTTTTTTTTACCTTAAACGAAAAAAAAAAATGCAAGTAACAGCAAAAAATGTACATATATGTGTATAGTAGAGATGCCACCTAGTGTTTTTCACAAATGATGTCAAATATGTATGTGCAAAAATGCCAGATTATTTTGCAATGCAATTAACCGGGTAAAAGTAAGAGGAAATTTATTTTTGATGACATGAATTTTGAACGAATTAAGCGGGAAAATCAATTAACCGGGTTCAATTATCCGAGGAAATTCACATGGTGTTCGTATGCAATATTTTTTTGCCCGATCATGTGGTTCAATTAAGGGTGGAAACCAATTGACCCTACGGTTAACCGAAAAATACTGTATTTGCAAGAACATGCAGACTTTGAGGCAAGAAAGTCACTCGAGCTTTCTGGTAAAAATCGTAGTGAATATAGCAGAGTGATAAAATTAATATCAAGTGTGAGAACCGCTTATGAGACTAAGGTAGAAAAAATTAATATTAAAACTAAGAACCTTACTAACAGTAGAAATTATATAAAAAAATTGTTAAGAATGATGTGAATTGTATAAATCAAAACAATTCACTTCAAAGATTATACATAGAAAGAAGCGAATGCATTTGCTTTGAATTCAAAGCGGGGAAACATTTGTTGTTTCGTTTAGTCAATACAAAAATACATTTTGTGGATATGGAGAAGCTTTAGCGCTAACATATATTCGTCGTAAAATGTTTGACACCTGCAAATATTCCAAGGTGATACATAAATATTTTTACAGTGATATTTATGCATAATATTATTAACCTATATAAAAGGATTATTTTTATACATCCTTATTTCGTCAATGAGTTAGGAAACAACTCTAAATGTTGTTTATCGATTTGGTTACTATATTTTACTTGTAACTCTTCCAACTCGGCTGATGCCATCATTTTCTAAGACCAATAAATCAATAGTAACTGATGTTACAGTATGATGTAGTCAGTATACAGAGTAGCGAATAACTAAATTATATTATCATCTTAAAAATTATTTATAGATTGTTATCTCTGTTTAAAGATAACTTAATAAAATTTCTGAATAAGATAACATTTTATTCAGCATATATTTGATTACAATTATAATGAGTTTATTTTTTCAATATTATAATTATTTTCCTGAAGATGCCAAAAAATTGTTGGCGAAATATTGAAAATAAATAAATAATTGTTTAAAATTATTTTTGTACAAAAATTATAATGATTTTTACATATATTTACATATTTCTGGATTATTTTGGTATGTTTTTATGTTTGGACAGTTCAAATGACCTAAATTAACTATAAATATTTGTACATCTCCTTTAAGAGTTTAATTTAACCATCTCACTTTCTCATGTCTTTTTACATATACAAGAAGGTATTCTTCTTCCCCTGCTTTTATAATTGTTATTAAGTATTTTATCAGGGTTTGCAATGTAGAGTCACCTTCATCCCAATGTAGTCCATACAAGTGATTGTATAACCACTTAATTGTAATTTTATCCTTTTTAGCAAGTTCTGCATATTTTACTTTTACTTTAGTTCTGTATTTTGGAGGGGATGTCTATTTTTTTTTTTCAAATAAATACGCAGGCGTTCTTTTTGCGGTTTTAGTATACTTTAAAAGTAACTTTACAATTACGCATGTTAGAAATATTTAACCTTGAACCAACAAAAACAAAATGTAGGTGTTCTTTTTGTAGTTTTAATACAGTTGCTTTTTCAAATAAAGATGCAGGTGTTATTTTTGCGGCTTAATACAGTTACCCCCTAATTCATAAAAATTATTTCAGGGTTATAAGGCTCTTATTTGATATATTTGAGTTTAATAAACCTAAAATATTTATTATGAATAAGACCCTTTAAAAATAACTTTATAGTTACGTCACATTTACGTTTTAAGAATGTTTTCTATTTTGTTCGTAGACTTGAGTAAAATTGGGGGATGGGGGCCAAGGACGTAGCGATTTTTTCATTCCTATCCCTTACGTCAACAGTTGCATACCTGGGTATGTATAGCGAAATATTTGAAAATATGTTGATATTGTATGTTTATTCAAAAAAATACTCAAGTTGTTAATATTAAAATAAAATTCCAATTCAATAAAATGTGTATAAGAAATTGTTCTTAAATATATTTTTTGTCACATTGGGGCATATTACTTGAATGTGCAGCACACACAGGCTTTCTGCATAACGTACAGGATTTTCTGGCTGGTCGACGTTTTGTACATATGTAGCAATTTGTATATACATATGTAGATTTTATTCTACCTGTGCTATGACTTTCTTCAAAGATTCCCCATATATTGCTTCAATAGTATTGCGTGTGGAAAATATTTTTGTAATGTGCTTATTTTTGACGCTGTTTTCTATTTCTATGAAAAGGTCATTCTTGCGTTGTATAACTACAATACTATTTGTTCTGGATCAACTGAAATAGGAAAAGAGGAAAACATTATGAACTTTTTTTGTGAAATTTGTGCAAAAGCATATAAGCTGAATACATCGTTAGGAGGACATTATCGAACCATCGTCTTTGATTAAATGTATACCATTTAGTAGATATATCTCAGATCAGTCGATTTATAAGCATCATCTTTTACAACATTCTAAGATTAGAGAAGGAGAAAGCAATGTTGTTGTATCGATTGCAAGCAATATGTTGCTAAACCAAATTGGTACTATCATGTCAGAACAAAAAAACACAAAATTAATTGTGCTGAGAAATCTAATGATGTTGATGAGATAATATATAACAAATCAGTATTTAACAATCGCATTATTACATATTTAATTAAGAACAATAACAAATCTGATCTAATATCTGAGAATATTTTATCGGGAATAAAACACGTTGAGATCTATGTAACATTAACACTAAACGGTTACTCATTACTTCTAGATGCCGACTATTTCCTGCCCATTGAGCTTGATCAAAACTATATTTGTGGACTAATGATACATATCACATCCATTGATCTTGAAAACAATTTATTTCACATTGGTAAACATGTTATAGAAATTCCTGTGGGATCATATGAATTTTCAGATTTAACAGAATTTCTAATTGAAAAATATAAAAAGTTGAATTCGAAAGGATAACCTAATATTCAATCAAATTATAATACACTACAAACTTATAGATCAATCGATGCAATACTATTCGACAAAGAACCATCAATTGGATCTTCTTGGCTTTAGCAAGAGAATTCTAAAGCTAGGTGCAGAACATAAATCTGACAAAACAATAGATATAACAAAATTAAACACCATATTAGTTGACTGTAATATTGTCAGCGGATCCTATATCAATAACGTTCCTGCTCACACACTACATCAATTTAAACAATGAAAAATATTGGCTTTGTTCTAATTTTTACGAAAAAAGTAGAAAACATGAATGAAAAGCTTTGAAAACTAAGGTTTAAGGATATTCCATGTATTGCTAGTGATGTACTCAACGCAAATAAGAGTTTAAAATCAAATAATTATTATCTGTTTCGTTGCAAAGCTGTTTTG
Organism: Sturmia bella; assembly: GCA_963662145.1. NCBI lineage: Eukaryota > Metazoa > Arthropoda > Insecta > Diptera > Tachinidae > Sturmia > Sturmia bella. The sequence continues at coordinate 41,127,556 of OY759169.1, forward strand.
TTTGCATTACATTTGCACTGAATTTTCCTAACCTATCAACAGAGATAGTCTATCTAAGTCTATCAACAGAGATAGCTATATGTATATGTAATAGCGGATTTACATTTATTCACATATTTGAGATGTGTGTTGAAGATGTTGAAAATTGAAAAAAGCTGTTTACATTACATTTTCAACATCTTTCATCTGTCAAATATTATTTCACGTGTTTGAGCAAATTAAAAACATTATTTTAGTCTTTTTTACTAAAAATAAAAGTATTGAATTACTAATTTTATATTATGTTTAATTTAATTAAAATTTAATTACATTATTTGTTCACGCTCATTGTAATAATTTTTGACATTTGTATATTTTCTAGTGATGATATGAATTTTTATCATTTTTTTAAACTTCTTTTTAGTGATGACATTAAAATAATCGAAAGATGTTGAATACGGCGAAATGAGAAATGAACATCTTGTAAAGATGTTGAGAGATGTTGAGTTTTTTTCATATAGAATTTGTATAGGAAGATGTTAACATCTTGCCAAAATGATGAAAGATGTAAGATGTGAGTAAGTGTAAAAAGCCTATAAATATTTTCATATTTTTGCACCAGCCCCGCAAGGCTGCCACTTTCATGAAATTTGTAATTTTTTTAGTCCGGCAGAGCTGGTAGTATTCTGTGGTAAAAACCATGATACAACTAACAAGGTAACCTTTTCGCTACAATAAGAACAACTTAAATAAAAATGACATGCAGTTTTTGTACAACTTATGCAAACTGTCAAAAAGACGCAACTTCTACATTTACAGAAGAGAGATGCACTGAGCTTACGCGGATTAGCTACCTCGTTTTGGCTGCCTTTCATCTCTGCAATCTCTTGACAACCTAAAGTAGTCAGATGATTAACGGTTTAGCGGACGAGGCTACCTTGTTAAGTGTATCATGGTAAAAACTATTCAAACAACAATTTAACACTATCCCCAACATCAACACCGATAGCAACAACAACAACAGCGTTGCATACAAACGGACACACTGCTAATCATTAAAAATAAAACGAACAGTTATATAAAAGAACAAAAACATACACGGATTCTTATTAAAAACAATACTGAGTTTCTCAAACAACTTGGTTTCAAATTAAAACAAAAAAATTAGCAGAATATGACAAAAAGCACACTTTGATAATTCAATTATAAAAAGCAAATGTCATAGTTATACATCATACTTGCCATTATTTAAGAATAATGATGAAATTTACTATTCGCATTATTCGCATATCTTTTAGGATATGCAACAAAAGAAGATTCAACAGTTTCTCTATCTTTGCGACTGCTAAACCGCTGTATGGCTTTTATATTCGATGAAATTCGTTATGAGTTAAATGGAGTAGAAACTGATCTTACTCAACATTTAGGTATAACTACAGATATCAAAAACTATACCTCATTAAATCAATTGGAAAGTGATGCATTAGTTAATGCGAGCTGGTCACCAACTTCTACTGACAGTGATCTTTTTCTTGTTAGTGGATATTTAAATTTATGTGCATCGTTAAAAATGTTGCTTGGATTTGCCGAAGATTTTAATATAATAATAGTTAATTCCAAATATGAATTAATTCTATTACAATCGAAAGATGATTCACAAGTCATAAAATCTCTTATAGCTGCTGATAAATGTAAACTATTTTAAATATCACATGCTGATGCCTATAAGATGGAAATGTATAAAACTATCAACAGTCGTCAATCATTAAATATATCATTTCGAAGTTGGGTTATGTATTATTATCCCTCTGTTCCGGAGAGCACTACAGTAATATGGAACGTTAAACTTGCTAGCGAAAATGAAAGACCGTAATTTCTGCTAATATCATTTCGCAATAATGCCAACAAATTTATAAATTGCGACTTAACCGATGTTAAAGCTTACCTCAACTCAGAGACCTATCGTTATGAAGACTTAAATCTTAAATTTGATTGAAATCGTATTTCCTTACTATATGATATGTACTCAAGATTTGAACAAAGCTATTATTCACGCGTCTCACAATCACTATTAAAATGAGAAAATTTCAAGTCAACAGTACCGATAATTGTGCTTGATAAATCACATCAAAATGAGACGACGGTAAAAACTGGGCCAATTGATATACGCATCGAATTGAAAGCACAACAAAACATACCAGTTAATACATCTCCATATTGTTTAATTATACGCGATAGAATGTTTGAATATATACATACCTCTTACAAATGAAATAAAGAAGATATTGTAAATATATACCGTCTAATTCATAAAAATTATAACAGGTTTATAAAGCTCCTATTTGACAGATTTTCCATACAAATATGTCAAATAGCAGTCTTATAAGCCTGTAATAATTTTTATGAATTAGGGGGTTATTGTATATATAATGTAGAGTAAAAAAATAAATAAATAAAAAAAAAATGTGCACAAAATATTTTATATTAATAATATTATTATAAAAATTTAAATCATTGAAAGTATGTATAAAAAATGAAATATTGTTTCTTCTCTATCAATTTTACACTTTTGTGTGTATACAGCTGTGTATACTTTTTGGTACTCTGTTCTCTAGTTCTCTATCTGTTATTAAAAGTCCGTCGGAAAATGATTCGAATTCAAAGAGTATTGAATTCAATCTCACAAAGATGAAGAATTGAAATTAACAGCAATTATGCCATCCGAAGTTGAAGATATAACAGTTGATAACAATAGAAGTCAAACTTTTTTCAAAAATTTTGAATATAACTTTACAAAGCTGGAACCAACAACAACAACAACTGTTTTACCGCTTACAACAGATAAACCACCACCACCAATAACCGAAGAAAAAGTAATTATTAGATATAAATTAGATGATGCAATAGAAGCATTTCCCAAAGGACTCATTCCAAAGGAATCGGATATAGGTGGAATTATAGATTCTAAACAATCTTTTTATCGACATTTCAATTTTCAATATAAAAATATTGAAATGCCTATACGTAGTACCTATGACAGTACATTTCAAAAACAATATTTAAAAATAAGTTGTTTTGAATATCGTGAAATTGAACAAGAAAGAATACTAACTAATGGTGAAATTGAGAAAGTTCTAGTCGACGACTTATCACGAAAATTACAACACATTAAAATCGCCAATCTTCACAAATATACAAAAACTTATAAAATGACTATTTAATAATACTTTAACCAATAGTATACAATTAGATATTAACGAAAAATGATTATGAATTCAACTGCACTAAAAGTATTACCCTTAATAACTGTTCATTTTTTTGAAATTACAAGATGTACAGGACACTAATACACATGTATTACCCGCTGGTATAGTCTTGTGGATCACTGTCTTAATGTCAAACTAGTGAAAAAAGTCATCCGTGATAGCAGCCTGAGGATATACATTCTCATCTCTGTTATACTGGTCCGCGTTGACAATAATTTGCTGTATTTCAGATTTAATTTTCAGAATAACGTTTAGATTGGTCTCGCTAACAGTACCCCAGTACGCCGTACTACCAAATTGGCGCTGGAATTTTGTTTCATATAAGCAGTTTGTTTTGAGTTTAATGTTACAAATCTCTAATGAGCAGCCAAAATAGTTGTCTGAAACTGTGCTTTAACTTTTTTTTCTTTTGCGTAATATAATCTTTCCCAATAAGCTTTTAGTCAGTTATCATGCCAAGGTATTTCGCATTTGTATCCACAAGAATGGATGAGGTATTCGTATTTATTTGAATGTTTTAAATATTTGATATCTTTCTGTTTGTGTAAATTACTTGAGCTGTTTTATCACAGTTTACTGGTATTCCCCAAATACGGAACCAACCCAAAGTATTATTGAGCATAGTCCATTTTATGTTTTCGTGAGATAATAGTAAAATAGTGGCATCAGCAAATATAGCAGGAGTTGGAATATCAGATGTAAACATTACACCATGGACACTACCTTGAGGTATCCCAGCTCTCATGGAATATATTTCTGAACACTCATCTTTATATTTGACATAGAAAAATCTATTTTGTAAGTAGTTATGGAATATTACACAGAAATCTTTTCGAAATTGAGTTTTTTTAGGGGTATATCTTACATCATACAGCATAGAGGTTTTTTTCCCAATATTTTACTTTATTCTTTGCTACTTTATTCGTTGCTCGATGCATTTACTGAATAGTATAACGCTTTCGTCTACATCCAATTGATGATTTGACTTTCTAAAGAGTATTCAGAAATCTCTTTTTGGGCTTAGTATATTTGCGAGCTAACCCAACGATATAATCTATACAATTTTAAAAACTCAGGCCAACTAGAAAAACTGGATAAATTGAAATTCCGATACGATACCTCGATATGCATACATGCATGTATGTATGTACAGTTCATAAATATGTATGTGTAGGAAACGTCCCCGTCGGGCATTGAGTGGTCGACTACTAAAATAGTTGACTTTAAGTTAACTGTTATGGACTAGCTTCAAGTTAGCTACAATACAATCGATTTATAATTCACTTGTTGTGGACTGACTACAAGCTAACTGAAAAGTAGTGAAGAGTTTACCCAAAATTCAAATAATAACATACACACACACACACACACACGGTTAACTCTCTACTTAAATTGCTTGTTGTCGCGTTCGTTCTAACTGTTGTGATAGCTGAGTGGATCTATTGGTTGCTCAACAATCATGAAGTTTAGGGACGCGATCCCAGCCAGAGGTTAGCAAAAGAGCCTGGCAGTACAAAAAGTAATTAAGTGGAATATAAAAAGAAAATAAAATAGAATTTAATAAAAGAAAACATTATTTTTGAGAAATGTAAAACCAGCCTTGGTTTCTGCATTTTTTCTGTGGGCAGTAACTTTTAAGTAGCTAACTTTAAGTTAGTTGAAATGTAATGCAGCGTGGGACAATTGACTACTTCCTAGGACGTCACCATATTAAAATAGTCAGTTGTTTGTATTGAAAAGTAACCCAGGCGTCAACGAGTATCTATTGTGAAATAATTATATTTAAGTTAGTTTAAAGTTAACCTCTTTTCCGACGGGGGTAAAACAAAATATTAATGATAGCTTCAAAATACTGATTGCTACTCACACACATACCTTAATGGAAATAATCTTATCGATATGCGCAGATAATTAGTTTGGCAATTTAGTTGCGTTCAATCAATATAAAAGAAGAGAGATACACATATACATACATATGTATGTATATGCATAGTTGTATATAAGAATGTGTCTACAATAAATTGATAAAATGAGAAAAACAAACATATGTATGTTGCATGTGTTAACGAGGTAAATTTCAAAAATAAATCGAAATTTTTATGTTTAAACATGTAATGTATCCCGATGGTAATATGTATCTACCTAGGTTTTACATTGACTTTAGAATGTATGATAAGACACTGAAACCCTCTTCTTTCAACATGTGGTGTCACATTTTTTTTTTAATACAAAACCATGATGTTATTTTTCGAATGCGCCTCGTTTTGTTTGCAAACAAATAATTGTTGGCAATAAAACAGATAAGTTGTTGAAGTACAAATAGTAGCAAATCCAACGTTAAACGCAAAACATATTAAAATCATCATTTATCACGTGTACGTGCATTACAGAGTGATAAAAGTATTAAGTATAAATAAATCGATTGCTCGTTAATATACATACATACAAATTAATGAATATTATTTTATTTTGGCAAAAAACAAAAAGTTTTTAAGATGCCGCTGTTTAGCACTATCAAAGAGGAAGACCATATTTCATTGGGGCAACAGTTACTGCAAACCCGCTTCCAATTTGAACTAATGATGCCAGGTAGGACTAAAATTTAATAAGCATTATTAATTACTTAAATATGAATTTAATTATTTATTTGCTTTAAGAGCCAATTGAAAGGTATTAATTTAGGTCCAAAAATTAACCTTTTTAAAAAATATTTGCTGTCTTATTCAGCTGTCTATATGCCGACGACATTTCGTTCATGGGAATTATGGAACAAGTAGTTAAGTTTCAAACAAACTATTAAGAATTTTTCAAGTCTACTGATGAGTTGATTAGCACCAACGAAATGTACTCGGCATATAGACAGCTGAAAAAGACATACAATTTTTTTTAAAAAGGTTAATTTTTGGACCTAAATTAATACATTACTACTTAAAAAAACACAAACAATTTCATGTTTTTAATCTTAAATTCATATTTTTAAACTTAAGCTGCGATCAGTTTCATTGCCGGTGGAATGAAAATGGGTTGGTCGATATATGAATTACCATCGCCTCAGTACGACCATAACATAAATCCATATTTGTTAACCATAAGTTGGTTTACTGGTGTAATTTTTGGAGTTTTCGTGGCATCATTTTATGTGGGAAACGTAACAAAAAATATTTCACATGTAAGTTCATAATGTTCTGGATACTCGTTCTTCGACCTTTTGTATTTAACTTTGTTAGGTTTTATAAATGAGCGTAAGGTCACTTAATTCTCAATAAATATATTTTCTATTTATTGATGGTTTTTCGATATTTCAATATGCCTTTGTGTATCTTCTTCAGGAAAATGTGTTTTCTAATATATTATAAATTTTCAAATTTCAAAACAAATCGTAATGACAAACTAATTGAAAAATAAAAACGGTTTTACATTCATAAATAGGCTTTACATACATCTTATTATCTATACAATTATATATATCTATACTAATGTAATTCATTTTTGCACTTTGCAAACACCCCCCCCCCCCCCCCCCCAACACCACCTGGATGCACAACTTGTTTCTACTGTATTTTCTAAAATACTTCTTCCTCACAAAATTTGAAAACGGAAATATTTAGAGAAGAAGACCACAAAACGACCTGCATTTGCAGATTTGTCGGCACTTTCCCGTGTAAGTTGTAATTTGACAAATATTCCATATAAAAAAACTGCATAGAAACCCCCCCAGTGGATCACAACAAACAACGATGCTCCCATATAAGAAGCTGTGAAAATTAGCTGTAACTTTTGAACCATTAGAGCTAGAGAGCTAAAAACTGAACCGTAAGAGATAGAAACTTAAAATTTGCACAGTATATGCAGTTGTTAGGGGCACACAACAACAAATACCAAAATATAAAAATTTCAATGTCACTCTTTGTATGGGGGCAGCCTTTAATTTGAAAATTGACTTTCGTTTTTGAACCGTAAAAGATAGACTTAAGATTTTCACAGTATATGTAGTTCGCAGGCCTCTACAACAACAAATATTAAAAGTTAAAATTTAATCGGCGTTCATACACGGGGACACTGCTTAATTGGAAAATCAGCTATAACGTTTAAGACGTATGAGATAGAGGCTTAAAATTTGCACGGATGTCTGGCCTCTACAACAACAACTATTAAGAACTATAAAAAGTTTAAAGCTAAAGGATACACCAGGGTTACCCTTTGTCTAGAACTTGCACGGTAGTACGAAACCCTTACAGTGCGAGTCAGTCTCGTACTTGGCCCAATGTATTTTTTCATTTATAGCTAGTACTGTAAACTTTTTTGAAAGGCTTACAAATGTTTTTTTTTTAATGAAATTTTACGATTTTTCCTAAAACGTTCCTAAAACCACTTTACGCACGCTTGCCATTTTAGCTACCCCGTCATTTAGACGGGAAATTAAATGCCTGAAAGTTGCAATACACTTACACTTTTTTACCAACACACTCACAATTTTCTAACTTTCAACTCAGCTTGAGCAAAATTTCCCTGAAAGTAATTTTTTGACATTTACTGAAAGTACAGTGACAAGGTAGTAAACACGGTTGCCTACTCCACGGCACATACAAATTTTCAGGATTGCAGTAGAATAATAATTGTGAATTTCAAATTATTTTGTACATTAGAAAATTTGTAAAACATTTTTACAGCAAGTAGGAATAAAAAAGACAAATGAAGTATATTTATAGTGATAATAATTAAATTAATTAATAAAAGTTTTGCAATAAAAATTATTTTCGAATGTTGCTTTATAAATTTATGTTTATAGTAATCTTGGCAACTCTATTTCAGTAATAAACAAAACTATAATACTTGCAACTCTTCGCTTTGACGACATTTTTAAAATGAACTTTCACATTCCTTTGAAATTGAGCAAGAAATTTTCATGAAAGTCACAGATTTCATTAAAATTTTTATTCATAATACGTATGCAATAATTTAATGAAAGTACTTTCCCGTCTGAATGCCGGGTAAAGTAAACATTATTTAGTAAACGTTCTTTAAATTTACCTCAATATTGGTTTTATTTCATCTTTTGCAGATGGCAACTGGATTTCTTCTGTTTTTCGGTGGCACAGTTTTCATCATTGCTCCTACAAGATTCATACCGATTGCATTCAGCTGCTTATTGGAGGGTGTGGCGTTTGGCTTGCTTCAGCTACAAGCGTTTGTAACTGGTGCAGAGGTCGCCAGCAAAGAAATGCGTGGCTTAGTAATGTCAACCGAGCGTTGTTTTATATGGTTTGGCATACTGCTGCAACTGACACTTACTTCCATTTGGTACACATTAGAACCTGAAACTGGTCATGCAATGCACGTAGATCAGATACATGGCAGTGTGGTTGCATGCTTAGGTATCATAATTATACTGTGGACAGTGAAACTGCGAGCCGAATCTCCTGTGTTTTTGCTTAAACAACAACGTGTTGAGGCTGCTAATGCGGTGTTAAAACAATTGCAGGGCACATATGCAACTTGCACTGATTTGACACGCCTGCGCGAAGACCACTTACAATTGTTGGCAGTGGATGCAGAGGACAGCTGCTGGTTCACATTTCGAAAGCATAACGTGATACCGTTATTTAAACTTTTAATTCTGCGTTGCTTTGTTGCTCTCTCAATGTCCTTGCCCTTTAATCACATTTTTTTATCTACCAGCTGGTTGGGTTTCAATTGCGATATGAATTGTTTGTACACACTCACAATTGCTGGCTTGTTAGGTAGTCTACTGGGTGGTCTGCTTATCGATCGATACGGACGTCGCCATTTGTGTGTCATAACCCTATTACCTGCAACCGTCTTTATGTTTATTGCGGGTGGCATAATGAACTACTTGTCGCAGGCTGAAGTTGCTATTATCCCAAGCGATTTGCAAATTGTTTCTTTGCTAATACTTCTCTACCAGTTCATTATTTGCACAGGTGTTTCCACAACTGCAACCGTCTATCTCTCGGAGGCTTTCACCGCAACACAGAAAACGCACTGCATTTCCATCGTATTGATTGCAGAAAATTTACTGCAAATTTTAATGACTGTAATTTCGTTTGAGATTAGCGTAAGTGCAACTGCGTTTTACTTCGTTTTAGGCGTACTTTGTCTACAATTGGGATTGTATGTGTTTTTTTGTATGCCGGAAACAAAAGGTTTTACACTCTACGAGTGCTTGATGAAATTTAAAGGAGTTGCCTTAAGCAAATAAATTGAAACGAATGAATCTTCATACGTGTAATTTAACATATGTACTTACATGCATACATACACATGTTGTGTAACCTTATAAAGTGTTTTTCTTGTGCCAAGAACCTCTTCTATTCCAATCAATGCACTTATTTATTTTAAAGAGAAAAAGTAATGTATGAACGAACCTACATATCGCGCCTAATCAAGAAAAGGAAGACAATGGTATTCTAAAATTTTCAGTAAAGCGTAAAAACTGTTTACCGTTAAGTGAATATCAAAATCTAAATACAAACAAACAAACAAAATCAATTAATAAGCTTTAACTAGATTTTCTTTATCAACCAGAGCTACTTATTGGTAACAAGAGTTAAATTAATGCCTAAAAACTGTTCCAGCTCGCTTACAGGTCAAACTTCTTAACCCTTCAACAAGGTTCAGCCAGGAGCTGAGATTTCTCCGTTGTTAAATCTAGGTCTCTGATGAGATCACTTAGCTCTAGTTGAGTGAAAATCTTCGGTTTTAAAACATCGATCGTACCACACATGCTGGGAGATGAAGGTTGAGGGGGTGATGAAACTACATCACTATATACATACATACATATACTTATATCGCTGGGAGTTTCAAGTTGTGGCATTAAATCTGTATGTAAAACGGGAAGTGTAAATCCATCGGATGAAATGGGGGAGGGGGGGTAGGACCATCGCATATATTTTCCCAATCAGCTTTTGGTACTTAAGCAAAAGTAGCAATCAGATGCATGGTTCAATGTTTCTCTCCACATCATAAGTTGCAGAATTATCCTGTGTGTCCTGTAAGTCGTCAAAATGTTTAAATAAACACTTATAGTTTTATTCATAGATACTTACTGAGTAGGAGAAGAAGACCACCTTCTGAAAACCGATCTGCACTTATTGCAAATGGAACTAGGGGTCCAATATTTGTCAATATTTTTAACTTTTGTCTTAAAGTACTCTTCATATGTATGTATACATACATGTATTTTGTAGTAAAACTGAGAAATAGTTGTTTTTTTTCTTCTGAGGGTATATTTCCCGCACATGTAACAGAATAAATTCGGATCATTCTTGCACAAAGTTTTTCTGATTTTGTAACTCATTTTTGTTACTCCGAACAAAATCGTTTAATTAATAGATGAAGATTAATATGCCAAGTAAAGTTATATATACACAGAAATTTTAAGGGAGAGACAAAGAAGAACATATTTATTGGGATATACCTAATTTTGCTTGTTATTCTAGTTTATAACAAACATAATGATTTGATTATTCAATGAGATATACACAGGTATTTATTGCATGCCACTAAGGCAAGTTATTGTTAAAATTTTTGGCAATAACGGCAAGAAGAGGGTTTTTTTTTTTTTTTGGTGAAAGTGTGTAATTACGCAGGAGTATGCAGGTAGCAAAAGGGTGTGAAAATACAAAATCTACTTGCTATTGTAGTTTATAACAAACATAACCATTTGATTATTGTTTGTTATGTATCTATTGCATGCTACTGAGATATATAGTACAGCTGCGCAGGCCTGTACCAACCCAACTTCGTGTGGGGGGGGGGGGGGGGCAAATAAATTTTTGTAATTTTTAACCTATTAAACCTTTTTATTCAATTTTATTTTTTAGAAAAACGCGTAGGAGATACGTGGGGAGGCAAAGCCCCACCTAGCCCCTGGGTTGCTACGGCCTGCAGCTGCGTGTACACCACGAGCCGAAACAGGGTATAAAAAGAAATGCCAAATAAAAGCCAACGAAAAAAATAGCGAATGGTAAATCAAAACATAATCGTCGAGTACGGGCAATTATTATTCCCTTCTTCCCTCCCCTGACCGAATGCTCATCAAGCTTAAGAAGTGCTCAACTAAAATGGACTTTTGTGATCTTGCTCTTAGTAAATTCGGCAACATCGAATTATTCACAAACTAAGATCCTCCGGCAGACTTTCACCCATTAAACTCATTTGTTTCCAAGCCTGGCTTCTTAGTCTAAAGCTTCCGCTTTGCTTTTATTTCTTGCCGGTTGTAGGCAATTAAAACGCCGAAAATTTGACTGAATCAAGCTCATCTTATTTTTGGGTCGTTTCAAAATCACAACAGCAAAAAAAAATATTTATAATAATCAAGGTAATTCTAAAATACGCGCATCACTTCCTTACCGTCGAATGTTCACTTTCGACTGTTCTACGTCGAAAGATTCTAAAATACGGCAACATAAAGTTGTGAACAAAACAAAATAATGGATTCAATGGCTTATTTTTTAAGTGAAATTTACGAAAATAATCTTCTGCATGTATTAAAATAAAAACAGAAGTGGATTTATTTGAAATGGATGATAGAATGTGAGTGTGAATGTGAATGTGAGAATAGTAAACTGAAAATATTTCAAGTCTGGGGCTTCAGAAAGTATGAAGAGGTTGAAAAACTTTTAAGATTTTTCATAAAAAAGATACTATTTCTACCTAGCGCAACTCCAAATTGTATGCTTTATTTAGAAACAAACCTTGATTCACTATTTACTTCCACCTTAAAGCTTCATCTTTGTTATATTAACAAAGTTTCAAGCATGCAACCACATAGATTACCCCGGGTTTTAGCTTTAAAAGTGATAGAACGACACATACATATGTATATTGGTCTCATGAATGGGAAAACCTCTGTCAAGACATACAATTTCCTACAGATAACACTGTGCTTTGTAAACAATGGAAGTCGTTATTAAACCATCTTAAAGTGAAAGAGCGTAATGATTATATGGGCAACTCCACCAAAAGGTCTACCAAGACCAAAAAGCTAAAACTTCTTGAATCCAATTTGTTTAAACATATTTTTATAAGAAAACAGTCAAATTTAACTAACGTTAATACATTTTACATTTATGCATAACACATTGCGAGATATTCGAATATAAAGTCGAACATACCAATTTTTGCTCATCATGGGACTTTGCACTTGCACTTTTTGTTTTGATAAAAGTTCTTGAAGAGAAGCATTTAATATTGACTTTTGCTTTTAAAAAATCTTTCTGAAGATACAATGAGCTAAAAAAAAAATGCATAACAAACAAGGCGATTAAAAATAACGGTAAGCTTTTACTATGTTTTCATCACATATTTCGATGTCCCGTGCGACTTTAAAAAACAACATTTTTAATTAGTGCGTCAAGTGTACATGACGAAAGGTCATCAAATTTTAAAAACAAACACAGATTTTTATACCAATTAAAATAATAATAAAAATATTGAAAAATAATAAAATCTGTGGTCTTGGTTTTTTTATAAAGTTGGTCTGTGCGACATGGTAAGTGTGGATTTTAAAATTTTGAAAACTATTTTTTTCTTACATTAATGATTTACTTTTTAAAATACATACTTTTAAATTATTTAAATATAGATGAGTATAAACGGCGAAAAAAAAAAGAAATATGCAAACGGTGGAGAGAAAAATTGCGGGACGATGAAAAAAAATTACAAGAGTATAAATTAAAAAACCGTCGATGGAGTCGGAGCAGTTATCAAAAGGAAAGTCTGGCAGATAACGAAATCCAAAAACCTAGTAATACCAGATGCATTTTCGTTTAATCAATGTGCTGAAAATAACACAAATGGAGTTAAAATGTATTTTATGTCATCTGAACAGATTGAAGAGCATTCCTTGCTATATGATTTAGACGAAAAATGGAAACAAGTTAATAGCATTAAAGGCATATCACAGTTGCACTTCTTTTGTTGCGATGGCCAAGAAGTAAAAGCAGCCAGGACTGCCTATTCCGAAAAAAACTGTGTTTGATATTACTGATTTTCATTAAAATTTATTTTTGTTTATTTTAATTAATACTACACAATCGTCTGTTAAATTACATATTTTTTTAAGTTTGTTGTTACTTGAAAATATCTACGATATATGATATATTTTCTTGATTAAAAAATATGTTTTCTAAGCTTATTTATTTATAATTTGTAAAAAAAAACTGAAAACAACATAAATATAATGATGGAAAAAAGGGTCCTGTGCGACATGTCCCGTGCGACAGTGGTTAAAGTTAAATTTAAAAAAAAGTTAAAGTAATTTTAAAGTAAAATTTTACAACTTTTAAGAGACATTATTAACCAATAGTCTAAAATTAGTCGCATTGTAATATTGGCTCAGATTTCGCTGAAAACAGAGTTTTACTTGAAAGTCGCCAAAATCATTTCTGTTTTTTGTCCCGTGCGAATGGTTAGTTTTTTGCGATTATCTCGAAAGCTTGAAGAAATTTCCAAAATCCATCTGGGCAAAAATTTTGGAACTAGTTCAGAGCTTTAAGTTTTTCCTATTACCAAGAAAAAATTTCTTTTTATTTTGACTTTTTTTTCAACTTTAATGTGTTCGACGGTCACGTTCGACATGATGGAATTGCCCATATACAAAGGGCTTTAAATTCGCAATTTCACGATTTTTATGCCAAATTAGACTACAATGTTACATCACAATATACTTCAAACTTTTCACCTCGTGCGAGCTAGAGGTGAATTATTAAACATTAACGCAAGATATTTCCAAATTAATACGGCTGGTATTTGTACATTGTGCAATTTAGATGCCTCAGAAAATACTGAACATTTTGTAGGTGTATACCCTATTTATAATGAATTTAGAGTGCAATATTTTGGTAAAACCATACTTAATGAAAATGAGATTGTACGTATACTGAATGGCAGTAATTACTCATATTATTCTCTTTATAACTACATATATAGATGTTTGTTTAAAGTATAGAAATTTAGGAATTAATTTGCTTTTTGATTTTCTATGAACAAAAAACAATCGTATTTATACAAAAATATTCTGTGAATTTAAATTTAAATTTAAAATTACTTTCAAAAAAAAATCTACATATGTATGTAAAAAAATTAAATTACATCTATAGAAAAATTTTTGAATTGTGCCAATCTGGCGAACAACGTAAAGTTATGCCACTTGTAGGTTTCGTTGCTAAACATATTGTAAATGAATTGATACATTTATATTAAATTACTTTTTCAGGCTTAAGTTCAACCCTTGGTTTTGTCACTACTTTTAATTAATATCAATTCACTAAAGAAAAGCAAAATTTAATAGCTAGGTGGACAACCGGCTGTTTCTGAGTAGCAAACACCCTTCATCAGCACCCTATGAACAGGGCACGGCGTAAACGTGCAAATTGTATCAATAAAAGAGCATCTAGATCTCAATGATGCAAAAACAGAACATGTAGAAAAAAGCTTTCATATAAACAGAGAGCAAAAAATAACAGTCTTCTGAGATGATAAAATATCGTCCAAGACTGCAAAAATATCATTGCTTTGGTTAATGTTAATTAAGTATACAAACAGAAAGTAAAATTGCGTGAGCTTTGGTTGCCGAGTGGTGAAAGCGGCTGTGCCAAAATTGTGAAATTTGACACGTCATAGGGTGCTGATGAAGGGTGTTTGCTACCCAGAAACAGCCGGTTGTCCACCTAGCAAATAAATTTTACTTTTGTTATAGCCGCAGTGACCAGGGAGGTTTCCGACTAACGTAATTGAGCATGATCTCTCTCGGGTGGATTCCAACCCTCTCCCTGGGTACGCTATACATAAAAAAAAACTAACAAACATCAACAATAAAACTCATGACTCACTTTTCCTACAGAACCAAAAAAAAAAACACTATTGACACTAAAACAAAAAACTACACCTTGTGTTGCATCCATTTGATTGTCCATCATCCAGCCCTGTTTCCATTGTTACGAGGGGCTGATGGTTTTGCCCTCGTACTGCCCTCCCGACCATGTTGCAAGGAATATCCGTCGGTGATTTTATTTGCAACCCCAAATCCTACTCGACTAAGCCAACCTTACCTTGTCATCGCCAAACCATTTACCAAATTATTCAAACTTCATTATTGTTATTTTTTCAATCAAATAAATTTACAAAATTTTTATTGCCTAACATATTTTTTTTTTCTTCTTTCCGCTTAATTCTAATTCTCTTTTTTTCCAGATTCTTGTTTTTCCTGCAACACAATATAAAATTTTGAACAAATACACTTTCACAAAAAAAATAGAAATAAAACTTAATAAAAATTTATAAGAACTTATAATTAAAAACCTGACATAAACGAACATTAAATTTTTGTACAATATTTGTGCTGACGGTAGTTTTTTTTTTTTTTTTACCCTGAAAGGTCAGTATGCCACTGAATTCTTATTTCGCGTTTCAAACTATTTATTTTTACCTCTTACAACCCTCGTATCGATCGTATATATATAATTTCAAAACAATTATTTTTCCTACTTTATGTTATCCTAACCTAAAGGAGCTCCCTGAGGCTAGCAGAAAAGAAAAGGTAATTTTTTCCTTTTTTGTATGAACTTTATCTTTTGGGTTTAGCAATTTTCAACACGAAAGTCGTTGTTAGGTAATACGCGTTTTTACTTCCGGTCTGTTTGCTTTTATTTTGGTAAATTAGATTCGGCAAACAAAAATTGACCGGCACAAAAATTTGCATACTTTAGGGCACTTATTTTCTTGCGTTGCAAGGTGACAGACACTTTGAATTTAATTTTTCTGCGCTACGCAATTTAGGATTCTCCCTACCTTCGCTTCACTTTCTTTCCAAAAATCCTTTCTACCTTTCCATTTCTAGAAATTTCCTTTCGCGCCCAAACGGTTACTTTCTGCTTTCTCTTTCTACATATGTACGTATATACTTTTTATATACCTACGGACGCGCCATAAAAACTTTTTTCCACTGCAAGTTAATTCCGCTAATTTATTTTATTTTATCTTTCTTTTTTTCCCCCGACCACCCCGCTCTAATTGTGGTCCGTTTTACATTTCCCTTCACCCGGCGCGCACGCGAAATCATAGTTATGCCTTTTCCCTTATTTTCGTTTTCAAACATAACTTCTTTTGCAGCGCACCTTTTGTCTAGCTTTGCATGACATCTCTGTTTTCAATTAAACATCGCAGAGCCATCATTTGTTTTGTTTTGACGTTAACCTGCATTGCTAAATAACTTCACACACAAAAACAGAACAGACGAAGATCGAGATAATAAAAATAATATTAAAATTTTGTTTTCTCTTCAAAAACTAAAAACTAAAAAAAAAAAAAGGAATAAAATACAATCATAAATTTCGGCAGTCCCGCAACACTTTTCTTTACTGAATTGATATTAATTAAAAGTAGTGACAAAACCAAGGGTTGAACTTAAGCCTGAAAAAGTAATTTAATATACATAAATGGATTACAATACAGAAGTTCAATGAAATTAAAATTTACAGTAAAATGTAAATGAATTAATATATGTCCGTACTAACTAAATCTATTAATAAATTTGAAAAAACTATTTATTACAGCTTCAGATCGTTTTTTATATAAACAAATTTTTATTTACAATATTATTCAATATTTCGGTAACAATTTGTCATCATCTTCAGGATAATAATTGTTACAATTTTTCAAATAATTAAGAAGATCAAATAAATATAATATATCTATTAATAAATAATAATAATAATAATAATGTGAGTACTAAAATATACTTTTTTATATATTTCATCACACAGATTATTCTGTTCTTCGGCTCGTAAATCTGCAACACCCCTTCCTTCCTATATCAGGGTGTTGCAGTATAAATTTCACCAGTGCTTTAAATTGCTCGGGTGTAGTTTGCCTTTTCGACATGCAAATATTATTATTTATTGTATTTAATTCTTTATCTCTTGCACAAAAATGTTGTTCTAAAAGCGCTGAAAATGGTGTCGAATAGAAATTAAGCAATTGTTTGTTCGCCGCGTTTTATAGAACATGTCGAAAGATGTCATTCATATCGATAAAATAACAAAAAAAAGAAATGCGGTCGGGGGACCCCCGTTAGGAACGAAGTTCCGTACGTTTTTTTTTCATCTTTGAATGTAATACAAGGTGAAATCTGTATGTTTTATTTTGTGTTGTTTTTGAAATTTTGAAATTTTATGATTCTTAAAATTTTTGGAACGTTTTCCAACTAATTAATATTTATTGGTAGGTGTCTCCGCTGCTGTCAGTGGAGACACCGCCAATCATGCACAATTGCTTTTCGACAGTACACCAATACATATAAACAGCTCACACGCTTTCGTGACGATTTCTACTAATTTCCACTACCAGCAAGCCGCGTTAAGGAACTTCGTTCCAAAAATATCGTTGTTCACCAGGAACGTTCAATGAAATACCGAGTTCTCATTTTAGGACGTTTTCGGAGTGAACGCGTATTTTAGAATAACCCTGAATTGTGCCCTGAATATAAATGTAAATAAATTCTTCTAATCATGATATAACCATGGTTGTATCATGCTAGTTTTCTTGAAGTTGTTCTTATTGTAGCGAAAAGGCTACTTATTGGTTGTATCCATGATACAACTAACAAGGTAGCCTTTTCGCTACAATAAGAACAACTTCAATAAAAATAACATGCATTTTGTTTTTGTACAACTTATGCAAACTGTCAAAACGACGCCACTTCTACATTTACAGAAGAGAGATGAACAAAGCTTACGCGGATTTGCTACCTCGTTTTGGCTGCCTTTCCTCTCTGCAATCTCTTGACAACCTAAAGTAGTCAGTTGATTAACGGTTTAGCTGACGAGGCTACTGTTTGCGTGGGAAAAAGAAATAAAACACAGTGGGTAATTTTAAAGATTTAAGAGAAATTCTTAACTTTATTATTTTACCTTTATTAATCTATCGGGTAAGCGAAAGTTGCTTTGGCGTAAATGGCGTTCAAACAACAAGTGGTATATATAAAAAACCGAACGAACGTAGCGAGCAATATTGAGAAAAAGGACACCGTTACCGGTTAACTCGTTAGAATCTGTGTAGAAACTCCAACACAACGGTGTATAAAAGTGGAGTTACACAAATCCTAAAGAGGACAGGCGCGAAATAATTTAATACATAAAAATTCGGAAAAACTTATATCTTAACTAAACATTGCCGGCCGCCTTGCAACATTATAGTATGTTGTAATAATAAGAAATTTAGTCTAAAGGTAGTAATAAAGTTAAATTATAATATGGAATTCATTAATTTTTTTTTTTTTTTTTTTTTTTTTTTTTTTTTTTTTTTCGAAAAAGTTTTATTTTGTCAGACCAGCTGACATACAATATATGTATAGTACAGATATATAGATATCCAAAGGACTTGGAATATCAATTAGAACGGCGATTGGCCAGAAATGACCCACCCAAATAGGGTATATTGTGCCAGCGGGAAACCCGGGTTCGAATAAATTCGGCCTTTTAAAATTTGAGGCGCGACTTCCGGACCGATAACCAGCCCTACTCCCAAAGATCGATTAAAACTTGGGTCTGCCAACTGCATTCCCGCAAAATTTTCTTTAATTACATCCGAAACCGATTCAACTGGAGTTTTAATTCCTTGCATACGTCGAACCTTCACCGTTAACATGACATGTTGAGATGAGTCATGTATGGAGCTGACCTGCACTCGACATATTTTTTCACTACCCATAAGGGAAGTAGGCAACTTAAGCGCCTTCACCAGGTCCTCACATACGTAACTCATGCTACAACAGAGGTCTATTACCGCCCGAAGTGGAATAGTCCGATTAAATACCTCCAGATTGATTCGGACGGTTGGTGAGAAGGTGACGAGATGGCGAACAGGTAACGAGTTTGTGACCTTAACGTTAGAGCGAACGGACTTACTTTTCGCGGCAGATTTTTCAGATGTATGAAGCATCGAATTATGCTTCTCATCACATTTTCCGCATTTACCTTTACTCTTACAGTCACGAGCGATATGATGTGGTGATAAGCACCTGGAGCAATAACGGTATAATATAACCATCCGAAGCCGTTTCTCGTTAGTCATAAATCGGAATTTACGACACGAAGCGAGGGGATGGCTCGAACCACAAATTCGGCATTTCGGAGCAATGCTAAGGGGAGGCCTGGTAATGGCTTTCGAACTCGAGTCTCCCGTGGGATTAGGCGATGAAACAGAAGCCTGATCCGTAGGCAAAATAGCTTGAGTAGCTATGGCAGAAACTGGATCAGGTTCTGAATCAAGTAGACTGGCTTTAGGGGCCGCTACAGGTTTTGGGGTTGCTTCGAAGGCAACCGAGGTCCCAGGAGACGATAGAACCTCAGGGGCAGCAGTAGGTTCCTCCACGCTCACCGAAAAATTGGACACGGCAGGAAAACTTTCCACCTCCATTGTTTCGTCGGCTTCCTCCAACAAGAATTCTTCATCATAAAAAGGCAAGGAATCCATGGTACTAGGAAACAATGTAGGTTAACAATTGTGGATAAATTATATATAGATTTAACTGGGCAAAATGACCAGTTTTGTGATTGGTCGCTTAATTATTCCGTTTTCTGTACGAATATCCGCGACGCGTACGTGAGAATCACTTCCAGGATAGGTTGTAACCACTCTACCCAATTTCCAAGCAGTCGGTGCAAGTTGTTCATTTCGAACAACAACCAAATCATTTACCGCAATTTCACGTTCGGGATATTTCCACTTGTAACGCTTGTGGAGTCCCATTAAATACTCTTCCTTCCACCGAAGACAAAAGTGTTGAGCAAGTGCTTTAACTTTTCGATATCTGTTTACTATGCTAATTGGAGATTCTAAAATCGAAGGTTCGGGAGGAGCTAAGATAGGAGACCCTATTAAAAAATGTCCCGGCGTCAGAGCAACAAGTTCATTCGAATTTTCGCTCATTGGGGAAAGTGGTCGGGAATTGAGGCACGCTTCTATTCTTGCGAGGACCGTAGACAATTCCTCGAACGTATATCTCATATTATGAGCTTCTCTGCGAAAGTGAAGCTTAAAACTCTTAACTCCTGCTTCCCATAAGCCGCCCATATGGGGGGCACCCGCTGGGATAAATTGCCATGAAAGACCACGAATCCCATAGGTCGAACACATCCTAGCCCGACATTCCGCTAAAAATGTTTTGAGTTCTCTTTCTATTTCGCGAGACGCGCCAACAAAATTTGTACCATTATCCGAAAAGACGGTACTTGGACACCCACGTCTGGAGATAAAACGATTAAATGCGGATAAAAATCTATCTGTTGACAAGTCAGATGTTGCTTCCAAATGTATTGCCTTTGTAGAGAAACATACAAAAATACAAACGTACGATTTCAACGTTTGAGTTGATCGACCACCCAAACTCTTCATATCAAAGGGTCCAGCAAAATCTACACCACAGGTAGTGAAAGGTCTAGTTAACATAGTTCGTTCTGGTGGCAAAGCAGCCATTATCTGATTACATGAGCGTTTACGATCTAAGACACAACGCTTACACCTATTGATGGTTGTACGAACCAGTATTTTTAACCTAGGGACCCAATATTCAATACGAATAATTCGAAGCATCAACTGATTTCCTCCATGAATGGAAATCTTGTGAATGAACTCAATCAAAAGTTGAGTAAAACGGCATGCATATGGTAACAAAATAGGATATCGCTCTGTATAGGCTAAAGAAGGAGATTTCGCTAAACGACCATTCAATCTCATAACTCCTTCAGTATCCAAAAATGGGTTTAAGTTCAAAAGCGAACTCTTAGAATTGAGGAGCTGTTTTCTAGCGAGACACTCGTATTCATCAGAAAAATGAACTTTCTGTGCTACTATAGCCAATTGCAATTTAATTTGTCTAATTTCTGTATCAGAAGTGACCAACGATGTGTATGAAAACCGACCTTTGTGCGCACGATGAGTGTTCCGATAAAATCTAAACACATATGCCAATATACGAAGAGCGCGGTCAAGAGTCGAAAATCTCTCCAACACGTCCTCATATTTCGAAAAGAATGAGGCATGAGACTTGACGGCTCGAGCTTCCAGATCCGTATCCAGGGCAGAAAGATTATGAATTTCCCATGAAGATTTATTTTTACTAAGCCAACCAGGTCCATACCACCAGAGTTCATTATTTGTCAATTCCAATGGTGAAACTCCACGACTTCCCAAATCAGCAGGATTGTCTTCTGATTTTACATGGTGCCAATTATGACTGCCAACAATTTCCTGGATTTTGCAAACGCGGTTAGCGACAAATGTAGTCCAAGAATTTGCGTCTTTTCTCAGCCAGGAAAGGACGATAGTAGAATCGGTCCAACAATAAATTTGGTCAAGGGATAAATCAATTTCGCTTTTCACTGTTTTTAAAAGCTCTGAAGCCAAAACTGCAGCACAAAGTTCTAAACGTGGTATGGAAACCGACTTAATAGGCGCAACCTTAGTTTTGCCAGTCAACAAATTTGTGAATATTTTTCCACATGTCTCTATACGAATATATATCACCCCCGCGTATGCCTTTTCAGAGGCATCAGAAAAAACATGAAGCTCAACTTTTGCTTCCAGCTCATAATGAACCCATCTAGGAATTTGAATATTATTTACTTCGTGATATGAAGCGACAAATTTCTCCCATTCAGCCTTCGTAGACGGTTTGAGAAACTCATCCCACTGTATATTGTCTTGCCAAATTTTTTGCATTATCATTTTTGCAGTTATTATAACCGGTCCAAGCCATCCGACCGGGTCAAATAGTTTTGCAATTGCAGACAAAACTTCCCTTTTTGTGTAATTAGATCTCACCGTTAGCGGATCTACACGAAAATAAAAAACGTCCAAGTGAGCATTCCACTGAAGACCTAGTGTCTTTGAACTACTTGACTCAACAAATGTCAATAATTTTGCATCAATCAAATGTTCAGGATCAAGACCGACCAAAATTTCTTTCATGTTCGAAGTCCATTTTCGAAGTTGAAAGCCTGCAGACAATAATGCAGTAATAAGTTGATCACGAGCGATCAACGCTGTTTTAACATCATGAGCCCCAGCTAGTACGTCGTCAACGTACATACACTTTCGTAGAATGTGTGATGCTAATGGATACTCATTTTCGCAATCGTCAGCCAATTGTAACAATGTGCGAATGGCCAGGTAGGGCGCACAATTGACCCCAAAGGTTACAGTCTGCAATTCAAAGGCTTTTATTTTCTCCGAAGGAGAATCCCTAAATAAAATGCGCTGAAACGGCGTGTGACTTTCATTAAGTCTTATTTGTCGATACATTTGAGTGATATCACAATTCATCACGTATCTAAAAAGACGCCAACGAAGAACTAGAAGAACTAAATCTGCCTGTAAAGTAGGTCCTATATAAAGACAATCATTAAGACTAGTTCCATTCGATGTTTTATTCGAGGCGTTGAAAACAACTCTCAGTTTAGTGGTTTTCCGATCCATTTTGATGATGGGATGATGTGGCAAATAGCAGGACATACCAAGCGAATCATCAGCTACGGGCCTCATATGATCCAGAGTTAAATATTCCTTAACAACGTCATCATACATCTGTTTTATCAGCGGTTTTCGTAAAAGAGAAGCTTCGTTTCGCAAATACTGTGACAGAACGTTCCTTTCCGACAAACCTAACGAAATTTTCTCAGGAAATTCCGACTTAAATGGAAGTTTCACTTCATAACGTCCCTCGGCATTGCGACGGGTAGTATGTCTGTATAAGTTCTCGCAGACCAAATCATCTGGCGAAAGATGTTTCCGTTTAGGCATTTCTTCTAGCTCCCAAAACCGCAATAAATTTCGATTTAAATTGTCCTCCTCAGAAAAGTCCACTCGTGTAGAATACACCTGCATTTCGGAGTGATGTACGGGACCCGTAATCATCCAACCAAATACCGTCTTCTGAGCCAACAACGAGCCTAAAATATTACGCTCAATCTCCGCCAGAATTATCTGGGGATACAAATCAGCACCTAATAACATGTCAACCGGCCTACAATCGAAAAATTGAGGATCTGCCCAACGTAGATTAGGCAAATTCTCCCGCTGTTCCTTTTCCAAAACAAATGATGGCAAATTACCCGATATTTTTGGTAAAACCAATGCCGAAACTTTCAGATAAAATGAAGAATCAGTGCGAGAGCCGATTTCTAAACAACAAATTTTCTTCGAAGAAGCAGAGAACATCTGATTCACCCCTGTAATTCTGGCATTCGTGGAATGCGCAGGAATTTTCAAACGATTTTGCAAACGTTCAGAAATAAACGAAGTTTCTGAAGCGGGGTCTATAAGAGCTCGAGCTGGGTACGTCGTACCCTGGTGACGAATATTCACCATTGCCGTTCCCAACAGCACAGTTCGATTTTGAGCTACATGATAAACCTGACGATTAAAGGGGGCCGAAGAATGAGTACCGCGCGAAGTTGATGGTACCGCAGGTTCCAATGGAACAGGGGTCACTGGTTGGGCACTAGTATCCGAATTCGTGACCGTAATTGCTGATTGTGAATTCCTGGAAGTATTATCCGATGGAGTCAAATTACGATGCAGCAACGTATGATGTCTTTTATTACAATGTGAACAACTATGAAGGCTATTACAATTTTTGACTTCGTGTGTGCGCGACAGACAATTAACGCAACAATGAAACCTTTTCACAGTTGTGAATCTTTCCGAAACTGAAAGATTTTTAAACCTTTTGCAATCTTTCAAATAATGAGTTATACCTTTACACAATATACAGGAATTAGAAGAAGAATTTGTGTGGCAAACTTTAACTTTATGAACTGATTTTTTGTTCTCATGCGGTGATTCCTTAATCTCACACAGACATTCCAATGTCTGAATTCTTTCTGTAAGAAAGGCATCCAAATCTTTCCACTTTGACAAAGCAAATTTATTCTTTATGCTCTGTTCCCATAAAGTAACAGTATTGTGTGGAAGTCGCTGAATACACATGAATACAATAATCGGATCCCAATTTTCAGTTTGAACTTTATAAATGGAAAAGGCAGAAAGGCAACTATTTATCCCTCTTTGTAGTGCTTTAAGACCTGTTGAGGACTCTTTGTCTATACTAGGGAGACTAAAAAGAGATTTGAGCTGATTATTAACTAACATGCGAGGATTTTCATAAGCCGCTTTTAGATTTTCCCACGCTATATCAAAACCTTCGTGAGAAAGAGGGCATTTTGAAACGATTTCCTTTGCCTCACCGCTAGTTTTTCTCAATAAGTGACATAGTCTCTCTATATTACTGAGACGCGCGCTATTAATGTATAGCGCTGTAAACAAATCGCGAAAGGATGGCCATGAAATATAATCTCCATCAAACGTGTCAACATCGCAAGCAGGCAGTGTTAAATTATGGCCTAAACCATCTGAAACCTCGCGACTTGACGATGGTATGCTAACAGGCTTTTGCTCTACTTTAATTTTATCTTTTTTCTCATTTATTTCTCCTAAACAAGTAACAAATGCGTGATAAGTGGCACGATATTTTTTCATCACTACTTCTATTTCGTCAGCTGTATCTTCCGAAGATCTAGTGACACGCGAAACCTTTAAGCACTGCTCATAAGTTCGTTTAACTTTGTCCCATAAAGTTTTTAGTTCATCGCCGTGAAGTTCCAAAGTATAAATCGTATGAGCTTCATCTTTTATTGTTTTATAAAAAGCCTGAAATTGAACTAAGTCATCAGAGACTCTTGTGAATTCTTCACGTGCAGCAGCAGACATTGTTTATATATTTATTTTGAGTGAATGTTGAAATTTCAATAAAATAATTGACTTTTTTTTGTCGCCCAAAATTTGATAAATCACTCTTTGATTTCAAATAAAATTGTATATTTATCTCTAATCAAGTTTAAATAAAATTAAATTTGAAAAAAAGAATAATTTATTTGTATATTGCAAATCGACAGTCAAGCCAATTAGTCCGACGTAATTAGTGTAGGGTGTACTTTCCAACCAGAAATAAAACAATAGCAACTTAAATCTGTATATATGTACGTATGTATGCACAACGAATTTCAACCAACAAATACAGAAACAACACCATTAATTTGCACTTTGAAGAATTCCTTAATTTTAAGTGATTTAAATATATAAAGGCTTTAAAACACTAAACCACGGTAAACTTTTATGTTTATGATTCTCACGTTTTTTTATTATTTTTAACTTTGCGAAGAGAAGGGCGAACAAAATTTAAGTATATTGTGTAAATTTCCAGCGATCAATCACAATTGTAGATTTAAATTTGTGTGTAGGTATGTATGTATGTATGTTTTATTTAATAAGTAAATAAAACAATAGACAAATTTGCAAAGGCAATAAAAAACCCGCGATTTTATTCTTTTTCACGCACTTTTAAATAAAATGGAAAACAAATCACGTACCTTTTGTTAATAATAAATTTTTCTTCCAAATTGGTATTAAGCTGTGTTGATTTTTGATGGCGCAAAATGGCGATCTTTAAAGAAACAGACCATAGATTTATTAAAACAGGTACTTTGATAATTTGCTCCAAAATCCAAAGATCCGGTTCGATGGTCCAAATGTTTGCGTGGGAAAAAGAAATAAAACACAGTGGGTAATTTTAAAGATTTAAGAGAAATTCTTAACTTTATTATTTTACCTTTATTAATCTATCGGGTAAGCGAAAGTTGCTTTGGCGTAAATGGCGTTCAAACAACAAGTGGTATATATAAAAAACCGAACGAACGTAGCGAGCAATATTGAGAAAAAGGACACCGTTACCGGTTAACTCGTTAGAATCTGTGTAGAAACTCCAACACAACGGTGTATAAAAGTGGAGTTACACAAATCCTAAAGAGGACAGGCGCGAAATAATTTAATACATAAAAATTCGGAAAAACTTATATCTTAACTAAACAGCTACCTTGTTAATTGTATCATGGTTGTATCATACTAATAATATCGTTGAAAAAGTCTTAGACGTTTTTTACATGGAGCTTGGCGATAAAGTTGAAAATAAGTCTGACAACCCTTATGTCAATGCGTCAAGAGGTTTGGAAGCCACTAGAAACATTGTTTTCAATAAATGTGTTATTTAATATATATGGCATTTTAAACATCGGAACAGTTTCACTAAAAACAGTAATAAAACAAGTTTATAAAGTACATAAAATGTTAGCTTTACGGACAACAATAAGATGCAGTTCAGCATGCAAGAAACCTTTTATAACATCCACACAAATTCCCCACATTAAGAGCAAATGTACTCTTACAAATGGACTAATGCCCAGAACTATGTCATTACATATGGGGAAACCAGCATTAGCACGCTGTTGTGTAGCACAAAGACGTTCTTATGCTTCACTGCCTGATGAAGATGTATCTAATTTGGAGCGTATATACTACGGAACTCTTACACCAAGAATGAGAGCCGTGAAAGTATTTTCATTAACTACCAGCCTGGCAGGTTTGACTGCTCAACCAATTCTAATGGAACAAGGCATGAAAATTGGCGGTACCGGTATGGCAGTTTTCTTGTGTAGTATTGCTGGTTTCTTTACTTTTGTAACACCCATTTTGCTTCATTTTATCACAAAAAAGTATGTAACAGAAATTCATTATAATGCAGCCACCAAAGAGTATGTAGCAACAACTATCAACATTATTTTACAAAAAGTTCGGGTAAGTTCAATAAAATGGAGAAAGAAAAAAAATAAACTGATCAGAGCTATATTTTTAGACAAAATTTCGTCCCAGCGATGTAACAGTTCCTGAAGTGCCTGGCATGTTTACATCCTTCGAAATAGGAAAAAGGAGCCTATTTGTAGATCCAGCCTTGTTTGAAGATCCTGAACATTATGTACGGATAATGGGTTATGATAAGCCAATAGATTTTAAATTGGACTTGAAAGAAACTACCAGCCCAACAAATCACAAAATGAATGAAACCAAAAAATAGTTTCTGCATATACATATCTACGAGTTGCTTTGTTAGTCAGTCAGCGTTGTCATTAAGTATTTTATAGGCAAGTGTTATTAGTTTTTGGTTGTGTCTGGTGAAACCCACTAAAGTATGCTGGTGCCACTTTCGGCACTTTGGTATTAAATTCAAATAAATAAGAAAATATCGGTTAAGATAAAACCTCCCATAAACTTTCAGTTTTTACTTGTAACTCTTAAACAAAGACAAATTTTGAATAGCAATTTTCAAACAAATTTAACTGATTGTTATTCAAGGTCGAAGTCGTGCGATTGTTCGCTTTCTAAGCGAAAGAAAATTGTTTTGGGTTTCTCTATGACGTATTTTTATTCGAACGGTGACTCGATCGAAAAGACGTTAGTGTTTTCATACAAAATCCTATTCCTCTATATCGATCATGTCGTCATCACTGCGAACGCAAACGTCAAAATCAATCGCTTGCTGTTTTGCTATCGAATGGATGTTTTTATAGCAAAAATTTTATATTTGTTAAAAAACTGGGATATAAAACAACAAAACCCACATATTTTTATTTTATTTATTAAATAGATTAAACAATTATCATGTGTATACATGTAATTTTCCTAAACAGTTTACCTGTTCGCTATATGGAAGAAAGTCCTGGGTTTGCCAGAGGAATACCAGTGTTCAGTGCGTCAAAGTACTTATTAAATGTCTGCAAAAAAATTTTAAAACACGGCAAAAACTCTTTCCACACTTTCAAAATGTTTGCATTTTTATTTTGTACTTATTTATTTATGTATTTGCTTTGGCTTGTCAGATACAGCTGACCAGTTTAAAGAAAGGTTGTATTTACACAAGAACAATTTAATAATTTTTCCAATACTGCAATAAAAAAAATCAATCAAAACTTTAGTTTACCGACCTGGTATGTCAGTGAAATAAAAAGCAAATATTTCATAACGTAAGCCCATGCAAATGTAAGCTGTCGACATAGAGCAATCCAAATTGATTCGAAATCGAGCGACTACATTGCAATCGTTTACATTTTCCTGCGACAGTAAAGAACAGGCAGTAAGAAAGTGTAATTTTAAAGTGTGTTAGAAGAGAGATGTTCTTGGAAAAATTATTTTAAAACTCAAATATGGGTTTTTCAATGAGATGCCAATAGAGGGATGAAGGTTTTTGTTTTCAAGTGGTCGGTACAAGTATACCGACTATAGATTTGTTACATTTCCCTAAGTCGGCAGCAGATTATCGTTCCATTTTCTATAGAATATTTTGCGTCGGTGGCACAAAAAGCTGCCAATTTCAAACTGTAAAATTGTCTACACATATTTTATCATAATAAAAATAAGGTATATGTACGTGGTTTTTGAATGTTAAAATTCATAAAAGACAAATGACTTATTTAACAACACAAAAATGCATAATTGATATTCATTCATTTTATTTTTCTATTACCAGAACGTAACATCAAATCAGCGTAATTCTGTACATGAAATTCTGTAAAGTTTATCTCAGTGGTGTATTTTTGACTTGTATTTTTCTGAAGTTGTACGAAAACAAAATTCGTGTTATTTTTCTTGAATTATTATACTTATTAAAGTGAAGAGGTTACCTTATTAATTGTATCATGGATTGAACTTAACGATTGTCTATTATAAGAAATCACGTCTTTTAAACAAATGGTTTGT
The DNA here is from genome assembly GCA_963662145.1 of Sturmia bella. Lineage (NCBI taxonomy): Eukaryota > Metazoa > Arthropoda > Insecta > Diptera > Tachinidae > Sturmia > Sturmia bella. The sequence continues at coordinate 41,156,472 of OY759169.1, forward strand.
TTAGTTTACTTGGGCCAACTATTTAATATATGTTGAATAGTGCTATTCGACAATATTTTTACTTTAAGCTAATGCACCAGAGTGTGCTTAGATGTGTTTAGTTTGTAATACAGCTTTTTTTACAGTAGCTCTCAAACTAGTTATGTTTATGTTTTCTACCATGTGTTTATCATTTTTTTTTAACATCAGTTTAATTTAGTTAAGAGATGGATTTGGAAAATTTAAGAATCATATTAGAATTTAGGTAATATTAGCTTATCAAAATATAAATATTGGTGTTGAACTGAGAGTTTTTTGCAGTGCTGGCGCGGAATTACTTTTTGGAAATATAAAGAAACGTGAAATAAATCTACCTTTAACGGAAAAATGTAAATATTACCATGGTACAAAAATACAGAAATTTAGTACATATGTATGTACGATACTATGGTGCAAACATTAAAACTCCTCATGTAATTCACAAAATACTCTCTGATGTAATGGATGGCTTTTATTCTTACAGGGACAATTAAAAAACTTATAAAATGGATGCACGCAAATATTCTTACTGAGAGACCAGAATTGTTTATACAGGACGACACAGTGTAAGCGTAAACATCGGTGTTCTAAGTGGTTTCTTTAATGCTTTGATTTCACATATGATTTTTACAGACGACCTGGTATTTTGGTGCTAGTAAATGACACGGACTGGGAATTATTGGTAAATTAACTTAATTTAATTTAGCAAATGTATCTAACTATTAGGCTGTATGCCAGTGCCCAGTTGCAAGGAATGAACAGTAATATGCATGCCTTCGTTTGTATGCTACTTATATGTGTATTTTTGGTCCGCAAGGTCCAAACCCATTGATTTGGGCCTAAAAATTAAAGATTTTTGATATCGAAACTGTTCATATAAATAAAATTTATTTTTCTTTCAAATTCTGGATGACATTTAACAAATTACAAAGTGCAGACATCTTAGACCTTGTCTAAGATGTCTGCACATACAATAGGTTTATGCTTATCCACGTAGCCTTGTTAAAAATAGCACTCAATTATTTACTTTCCGAGTTTAAAATCTCACATTTTGTTGTTACCTACTTTGTGACTATTTTGATTTGATTGAAAACTTTGATTAAAAGATTTTTGCTCGACAATATCGTAGCAATAGTTGCTGAATATGTATTCAAACACATATTCATGCTGGTCACTTGTCCACCATGATTGCGTTGGTAATCAAAATTGAGAGTTCTTACGACAATAATTTTTACACTTCATTCTATGAGTATGGGCCGCTTAAATATAAAGTAATGTAAATAATACACATTGGCTGCGAGCTATATTTAGTATTTCTAAGTTGTTATCTGAACTTATAATGACAGTAAAAAAAACCTAGTTGGCATCTGTTTAAAGTATGTAGAATATTCTCCAATTTCGACTGAGCTCAGACAAAGAAACTCAAAATCTGGTATCATATTTGAATCGAATAAATTCGGAAATCGACACTAATTTTGTGACATTTTTGTTTTATTGCCACACTTCCTCCCTGTCTCGTAATCCTATTCCACTTTAAGCAGCGCATTTTATATGCGCTTTTGCAACATTGAAAAAAAAATGCACACATGTGAAGATGTATATAATTTGGAGCGCTTTCAAAGTGGATGCCATTAATTTACTATATATCGTTGGTCTCATATAGAAAACCTCCAACTCGCTTTTTTCTTTTCAGTCTTGGATAGTTTGCATATTTTGATTAATTGATCTTAAATTGAAGCATCTTGCATTGAAATGTATAAAAAACCGTGATTGAAAAAAATTGTAGTTGGGGGCTTTCTGCATGAGACCAATGTTATGTGAGTAAATATCAAAGACATAATTCCATGCAATGAGTTTATGCTAAAATAGAAAAATTACATTTCTAAAAAGTAGCTTAAACGCAGCAAAACAATTATGCAGTAATTCAAAAAGTTTTATCATTTCGATGAGTTATAAATCATAATATCAAAGGATTTCGATTAAAATGACTTTTATTGACAAAGTTAGGAGTTGACCAATAAAATTAAATATTAACAGTCAGTAATGAAGACCTAAGTTAGTAGGATGACTGTATGCGTCTGCTTAAAAACAGTAGACAATTAGTCATGAACTGGATTCGAAGCAATCTTGAAGCTGATGAGCATCGTGGTGGACGCGAAACATCCATGGTCTTCAATAAGTCTTCAACTTTACCTTTCTTGTCTTCTTTAAAACTGCTAATCACTCCAGTTTTATCACAAAAAGTTTTTCTCTATTTTGAGGAACTAAAAACCGAAGTCAAATCTAATAAAATTATTAACAATTGTAAATCATATAGTTCGAGTAATATGTTAAAATTAATGCCTAAATTTTTTCTGATATTTCAATTTTGTCCACATTATCTTTCACTTAACTAAATAATAAATTATAAGCCTTTTGACCTTTAGCTCAAGAAGGCACTAATATTAAATAAAAAGGGGTCAAATAAAACCAAACTTTTTATGCTATTTTCTAATAATTCCGTTTTATTTTTTTTTAGGGTGAACTGGATTATGAGCTGAAGCAGAACGACAATATTTTATTTATTTCAACTCTGCATGGAGGATAAAAGAGAAAACTGAGACAACAATCGAATTTTTCCTACAAACTTAATATATTCTACTTTTCGTATATTATTTTAATATCTTTTAAGTATTTATAAACGCCGTCTTGTGTAAAACTGGTCATGGTCAAAACTTTATTGATTTAGAAATAATGCAGCCAATTCTGCGTATATAATTTCAGGATTGGGAACCATGCGATATAAAATGACGAGAACAGAGGTTGTTTTATTTTTTATTTTAACACCCTTATTCATAAAAATTATCATAGTTTTATAATGCTGTTATTTGAAAAATCTGTATGGAGTTTCATAAACCTAAACTATTTATTATGAATAAGGTCCTAAATATTTACCATTACAGAATTATTTATTCAAACGAATATTTTAAAAATTGAGCAAGCCCTGAAAAAATAAATAAGTAGACAATAGTAGTGTGGACATTTGAAGAAGAAAAAATTCGAATATTGAATTTTTTTGGCAAATGTTGAAATAAAAGTTTTAAACTAAGTTCTGTAAAGAACTTGTTCTGACATGCTTATTTATGAAATCCCACTATAACATTCAAATATTTTTAAACCTTTGTATTTATCAATGTGAAAGTTTTCACTTAGAACGGTCTTTATTTTTAAATCAGCTGTTTTGCAAGTGCAGTACTTGTAGCATATAAAAGTCATGATCCCGTACTCAACATTTTGAGCCCGCGGGATCCTAATTTGCACGAAAACCTCTCGTACTCAAACTTCATGCAAGTGAGAGAGAAATATTCTTCTTGCACAAAATACTCTGCAATTTTTCTTCGTGATAGCTTGGACAAGTAGTTTAACAATCAGCTGTTGCAAAAAGCAAGCAATAACAAACAAAAAAGTTCGCCTGAATCAGCCAACTTAACACAACGGGACCTTTGTAGGACCCAAGTGAGCCAGGACCGGCGGCCCGCGTAACATAACAACCAACTTAACAGTTTTGATATTTTTCAATAAGTATTTTATATAAAAGTATCTGCAAGGCGCTTTAGAATCTAAATGCGTTTGAAAAAACATTTTATGTTCCCAAAATGCATGTTTCAATTTTCTGCCCCGATGATGGCTTACATAAAGACGTGTTTAACGTTCTTTTAATCGATATCTAAAAAATTTACGGGAAAGCAACTTTTGCACAGTTTAATACTAATTCCAGCGTTGTCAAATCGGTGCTTTTCGCATTGCTTCTAGCGCTTTTTAAAATTTTCCAACAGGAAGTAATCTTGAGTGGGTGCATAGTATCCTTTTTGGGGTTCCGTATTCATAGAGTAAAAACGGAAGTCCGTAAGTCCGTCCGTTACAGGCCCCATTCTCCCAAATGGTAAGAGCTAGAGAGCTGAAATTTTGCTCAGTATATGTGGCCACCCGGCCGCTACAACAACAATAAGTTAGAAGCTAAAGGGGGTCCCTGTACAAGAAACACTCAAACTTAGATCAAATTAGCTGTAACTTTTTAACCATTAGAGCTACACAACTGCAATTTTCACAGGATATGTGGTTACATAGGCCTTACAAAAAAAAAAAAAAAACAACAGAAACAAATGACAAAAACGATACAAAGTTAAGAACTAAAGAGTGCTTCCATACAAGAAACTGAAATTAGCTGTAACTTTTGAACCGTAAGAGATAGAGACTTGGAGTTTTCACAGTTTGTATATGTAGTTGACAGATCTCTCCAACACCAATACTAAAAATAATAAAAGATTAATGCTTGTATGCTAAAAATATTAATAACAGCATATTAAAAATTTTGTATGGAAATTTCCATACAAAATTTTTAATATGCTGTTATTAAATTTTTTAGCATACAAGCTTAAAAACATAAGTAGTCATACAATAACCTGCGACCTTGGTAGCGTTCCGTACTCGAAAGAAAGAAAATGGAACCCTTTTATGAGGCTCTCCTGTCCGTCCATTCTTCCAAACTATAAGAACTAGAGAGGTGAAACTTACACAGGACATATGGTTACCCGGCTTCTACAAAAATAAACAAGAAAAGCTAAAAACTAAAGGGAGTCCCGATACAAGAAACTTTGAAAATGGGCAAATATAGCTGTTGCTTTTCAATCATAAGAGATAAAGACTTGAAATTTGAATAGGATATGTGGTTACATAGGTTCTACAATAAGAAAAAGTTGGGAAGTAAAGGGTGCTCCTATACAAGAAACTGAAATTAGATGTAACTTTTGAACCGTAGGAGATAGACTTGAAATTTGCACAGTATTAGCAGTCTGCAGGCCTACACAACAATAACGTATACATACCAAAGATAGCAAAACGTGAAAATTAAATGTCGGCTTTTGTAGAGGGGCACCCTTTAATTTAATTTATTGAAAATTACCTTCGGTTTTGAGCTGTAAAAGGGTTACCTTTTGTCTAGAGTTTGCTCGGTAGCAGGGAACATTTGCTGTGCGATTCAGTCTCCTACTTGGCTCAATTTATTTTAATTTGTTTTATACCCTGCTGACAACTATAACAAGAAAATATTAGTTAGTTATTAAGTTTATTCGACCCATTTTTATATTAAATTTTTTCGAGCCTAAAAAATAAAATAATATTAGTTGTATTAATTTTAAACACGTGCTACTAGTATTTGATGTTTGCAACAAAATTTATTGCATATTAAAATAAAATAGCGCAGTTCATTATTTGGTGCAAATGTCTTGCGTAAGTGCGAATGCAAGAAATCGTTGCTTTTTCTTTGCAACCCAACAACAAAATATACAAGGTTGCACTCGCAATATTTTTGCATTTACGCACCGCTAATTACGTGTTGCTTTCTTCGCATGAGTATTACGTTTGCAACACTGACACTCGAACAGCTGACATTTTAAAACAAAGCAAACAAAAAATTGTAGAGATGGAGCCAACAGCAATTACAAAAAAATAAAACGTGAAAAATTAAAAATTGTGCATTAATTTATCAGCTGTTATTTGGAGTGCAATAAAATTTGCAAAGTTGTTAAAAAGGGTGCTCAATATTAGTTGCAATATAATCGCAAATGCAAATAGTCGCAACCAAAAACGCACCAAACGCTGAGTACCGCTAATGTGTTTTCTTATTAAAATGCGAACATATTTAATGTTTGCATGCTAAATTTTTAATAAATATACTACGTGCATACATACATATGTATGTATGTTGAGTTTTTGTTGAAAAGGTATTTTATCTACTTTTTTTTACAATTAAAAAAATTCGCAGTGAATAGCACTAATATATCATCATAGATACGAAATTTCTTAGATTTTCTATGTAGTTTTGTGTGCTTACAATTGTGAGCTGTTTTCGCTGTTGTTCAATTATAAAACCGTTTATCTATATGAAAGGAATTTCGCCAAAAAAATTTAAATACACAAATGTAGTGTTTCTGTCCAAAAAATTTTTTTTTTTTTTTTGACTTTAATATAGTTGGCGGCTTCTCAGCTCAAATTGCCAGGGTAATCTCCGAAATATATATTTTCTATATATCTATATTGTTATCTTTTATGAATTTGGTGAGTTCTTTAAAAACAGCAAAATCTTTTGATCTCAAGATATCCTTGATATTCGAAAACCTTCTGAAAAAGGAAAATTTATTGTAGTCTCTTTGATATTTTTGGCATTGAAATACGACATGGTCATCGCTCTCGGGCTCTAGACATGTCGTGCAAAGGTTGGAATCGATAGCTTTTATTTTGTGTAGATATATTTTTCCAAAGGAATGGCCAGTCACGAGTCGGTTTATCAGCTTGACTTCGTGTGGCAGGAGGGAACTGGCCTGTTGAAACCAGGGTTTTTTCGTAATATGTGGTGAGATTTCAGCAAAAAATTTTCCTTTTGTCTGGCTCTTGACGGTAAACTCTTGGTTCCATTCGGAATGTATTTTTTTCTTAATCGAGAGCAGGGCTTGCTCAGCTGATAGCTGTACCTGCATTAAACTTCCCTCATTGAGGGCTTCTTTGGCTGCGCAATCAGCTTTTTCATTTACGAACACACCCACATGACTAGGTGTCCAGATAATATCGAATTCATCATGATTTTCTGTGATGTTTCTGTGAATGTCAGCAATAAAGCAGTTATTGGATTTGCCAGCTAACAAACTAACACATGCGCTACAGCTATCAGTAAAGATAGCAACTGTCCAAAAATAAGAGTTTTTTATGTTTTGGTGCTCTGAAATTTCAAAGTTGACAACGCTGGCTAATTCCTAATCTACTTATTGCTGTTATTTTTAGAAAGTAATTTGTTCGTATCTGGTAGCTTGACATATTACAGTTTTAAATGCACTGATTTTGTTAGATTGATAGTAAAGTGAATAATTCTCATATTCTTTTTTCGTTTAGCTTTGTATAAATACAATTATTAATCCCAAATTTTGTTGCGGCGTATAGTTGATGTAAAAACTTCTACCGAAATTAACCCTGTTGGCCTGTGTTTTTGCAGGGGACTTAATGCTGATATTCGCCTGTGAAAAAATACACTTTTTGTAAATTATTGAAAACACAAGTTGAGTCAACGGAGGAAGGTGTTATTTTATACCTTGTGTTTACAGTACATATGAGTATATGTCGTTAGTTATTAGTCTCGGGTAAAAGGAATTTCGGGAAGAGGCGATTGGGCGATGACTTAGAAACTTTTACTAAAATTAAATTGATTTTAAGCGTTTGTTTCTTTTCAATAAAATTAATAAAGAAATATCGTAAACATGTCAGCTAACTCATACAACGACATTTTATTAAGTCACAGTTTTTAAATTCTCTAAAGAAAGCAAACAAGGTTTTGTGTCTACATTAAAAATGTAAGATCACTAGAACTTATGCTTTGTTCTAAAAGATTGGAAAGCTTTTTGAATACATACTATAATCACAGGCAGTGAAATACAGTAATCTCTTGATTTATGTCACGATTGATTCCCAAAAATTGGTAAGTTAAGCCAAGCTACGTAAATCAAATATAGCTTATTGCATGAATTAATTTGGTTTTTTTTTTCATAAAAACTTCAGAATAAAATAATTTATTCTTCCGACTGCAACTTAAAAATGCTCAAAGCGCACTGTTATCATAAGCGGGCGCTTTTATTCTGGGCACCGCTTCTGGAATAGCTCGCATCGGTCCTTCCTGCAGTTGAAGACCATTTGTTTCAATTTAGTTTCTGATCAATATAATTTTCTAGGGCAACAAAGACCTCTCTCTAGGCCGGTAAATTTTTCTTCAATGGCATTTACTTTCAGATTCACAGGGTCAGAAATTTCCGTCAACTTCTCGCTGTTGGCTTTCAGCATTTGATGCCTTCTTAATAGATCGCATCACGACGTTCACGTCCTTATTGTTTCTTGATGCAAGTAACAAATAAACATTTTTGTAACGAATCCTGGCAGCCCTGAACTATCCCAGCATATGGTCGAAAACACGTCGTTACAGTAGTCATCAACATTTTTACGGCAGGCAAGAAGATTCCTCAATTCTAGAGAAGTAAAATCGAACTTAAACCTGATAAAGTAACTAGCAATTAATTGTAATTGTTAAATTATAGTTAGTAATTGTAAGTCATTAAGTTCAACTAAATATAAATAAAAAATTAATAAAGCAAAACACAGTTAGTCCCGATTGAGAGAAAAACTTTCGTTAATATAACTATGTCTTACATTTATACTACGATTTTGTCATTATTTCTGAGACAGTGTAATACCTTGTTCATACATGCATTTCTAATTGAGATAATATTCAGTTTATTGACATAATATTTTTTGCGTTCATACATACAAATATTGCGCTAACTCAATTAGTATTTGACAGCTGGAAAAAAGTTGTTGTTTTTGTTTTGGTAGTGAGAAAGAAAAAGTGAAAAATATTTTCAAATAATTTGTTTTGTTTGCTTTTGTTGACATTTATCTCGTCATTCATTTCGCATTGTATACTTTTGCTTATTAAACACATCTTTTACAGTGTTGTGTTTCATCTTTTTCTCAATATTCAAAGCAATTTTGAGTTTATTAAGCAATAACTTTATTGACTTTTTGTATGGAATATTGAGCTCAATAATGGACTTTATTGCGATTATCTCAATAAAGGCGCATGTATGAACATGGTATAAGGCTTTGTTACGCAAATTGTTTCCTATATTGTTCTTTGCTGCTACAAAATTGCAAAATCGAAACAGTTTGTAATTAATTTGTTTATTTTTTATTTATGATTATATTTCTTACCATTTCCTTTTTATATTTAGTTTATATAAGGAAGACTTTGTTTTACAGTCTTCGTTTGCTTCTGGCGGGACTATTTTGTACGTAGAAGTGTGAAACAGCTGATTGAAAAATTCTTGCAAGTAATCATTTTACTAGCAGGTTTTTTGCTTGCAGTTAGCGAATAAGCTATAGAAACGTGCTTAATTGCGAAAATTTGTTTGTTTTACGGAATGTCTGAAAAAAAAAACATTTTCTCTAAAAATTATATTAAATGACCACAAAGCGAAGTGTTGCGAGCATTGATTCTTTCGACGTAATTTTCGACCACTTTTTGACACATATTGGGCAGTATCTCAGCCATAACTTGACGAATGTTAGTTTTTAAGTGCTTAAGAGTTAAAGGTTTATCTGCATAAACAAGGTCTTTCGCGTAAGCCCACAAAAAAAGTCTAATGGTGTCAAACCGCATGATCTTGGTGGCCAGTTGATATCGCCACGATGAAAAATTACGCGGCCAGGAAATGTCTCTTGCAATAAAGCCATATTCGCTCGAGTTGTGTGGCATGTGGCAACGTCTTGTTGAAACCACATATTCCCCAAGTCGTATTCTTCAAATCAGGCAAAAAAAAGTCGGTTATCATATGACCATAACGCTCCGGATTGATGGTGTCGTTCCATCGTCCTTTTCGAAGAAGTAAGGTCCAATCACACCTTCGGACCACAGAGCGCACCAAACAGTGACTTTCTCTGGATGTAATGGCCTCTCTTCAATTTCTTGAGGATTCTCAGAATACCAATTACGACAATTTGGTTTATTAACATACCCACCGAGAGAGAAATGTGTTTCATCGCTGAAGAAAATTTTGTTCGAAAAATCGCCGTCCACCGATTTCTAAGTCGACACTGATTAATTGAAACTATTTTAGTTGTTTATCTTTTAATTAATTTATTCATTTTGTGACTTAATGAGAAAATATATTTATTATCTGTGTATACGTACACAATTACATTTTTTATAGACCACATAAGAAAATTCAAAAAATTATATAAGTAAAAAATGCTTTAAAAAATAATAAAAGTAAAACTTTTAGCACAAGTATCGAAAAAATGAGACAGACTTTTCAAAATAATAAGCTAGACAATAACAAAACGTTGAAACATATATGCAAAATTTTTCAATATCTATATATGTATGTATATATTTTGATGTTCGAATGCTGACAAAAACATATTTAAGGTTACTGAAGTAAGAGGATGATTCAATAGTATTTTTTGTTTTTCTTAATTAACGTATAAAAACTCTCTTAATATGTATTCGATTTTAGTAACAATATAAAAAATGTGAGTTTTACATAATATGTTTTCATTTAAAGTAATTTAAATAATTTTTTTTTAAACAAAATGAAAGCAAAAAAATTTTTAGCTCGAATGTTCTACTACTTCTTCCGGTCTCATCAATTCCTTGTATTGTTGATGGTGCAAATGATGATTGTAGGTTTTTTGTGATTCCCCCTTCTTGCCCAGGGTATTTGATGAATGGCATTTGAATGTATGTTTCTGACCACCGCTTGTGTGAGACGTTATGACATCTGTTGAATGGGGGGGCCATGTTGTTAATACATCGTTATGATCCTGATCAGGTGTCATGCATATATCAGATATTATACCACTTTCTGTTGCATATAATACATACAATAAGTAAGAATGAGTGTTAGTAAAGTTATCAAAAGCAATAAATATTTCTTAATTATATTTTCATATAAAACATACAAGTGTACAAGCACATAGAGGACTTATATTTAACAAATCCTATTTGCAAAATCACAATTTTACTGCTAATTATATTTGATTTAAAAGCCCAAACAAACACTATTTGAATACAACTTAACATATGCTGTAATTAAAATTTTGGGTCTGGGAATTTCGGGACGGGAAGTTGCGGGGATTCCCGCGAAAACGGAAATTTATTTCACAAATAAATCCTACGCATTTTTATATTAAATTAATTTTCAAATATGAACTTAATTATTTATTTGCTTTAAGAGCCAATTGAAATGTATTAACTCAGGTCCAAAAATGAACCTTTTCAAAAAATATTTGCTGTATTTTATGCATATAGACAGCTGAAAAATACAGCAAATATTTTTTGAAAAGGGGTTCATTTTTGGACCTGAATTATTAAATGAATTTTGTTAGAACATAAATAATGTCTTATCTTCTCTGCTAACAGCTATAATAATAAGCAAAATCAGTTAACAAATAGAGGCGGAAAAGGTGGGCAAAGTTTTGCGCTGGCCTATTTATACAATATAATGGCAAATGTTACAGAATTTCTTCTTCTCAAGATGCAGCTTTAAGGGCAAGAAATTATGTAAAGGCAATTTTAAATTTCTACAGTGATCAATAACCTAGAGACGTTAGTGGGACCCCGTAAGACGTCGATGAAAAAACTTTAGCATCAATTAAAATAAGTAATTAATATTTCTTGCATTTAACTAAAAAATTGATTGATTTGGTAATATTTTCAAGTATTTCAATTAAAGTATTAATTACATTTTTAAAATTCTTTTCGATTACTTTTTCAATTAAAACAATAAGAAATGCTAAAAGCAATACATTTTGTAATCAAACTAATCAAAGAGTTAGTTAAACATTTCAATAGAACCTACACTTTCTTTCTGTGTGAGCCTCTTAGTAGGCGGTGGAACAAACAAATATACTTTTTGATCAAATTTAGTTAACAGCAACACTATTAGTGATAAAACGTTTTTTTATTGCAATTTCAGCTTAAACCACTATTAGTTAACACTTTTACTTCAAGGTCCTTAAATCTTATTTTGCAAAATGCACTTAAAACTTTTCAAATATACTGGCTTTATAAAATGACTAGAAAAAACAATTTTTGATATAATTTCGGGTTGACTTGAGATAGAAAGCTTAAATTGCCTACAGACTTGAATTAAATTTGTGGCAATAAGGGAAAAGTGCTTAAGTCAGGCGAATTATCATGTGATTCGATTTGAAATGAAAATCTATCGGACTGCTGTGTTAAAATAATACAAACTCGAACAGTTTTGCTTTTGTATCGAAATACATAATAGCCCCTTTGATCTTTTGATTGCTCTGGAAAGCAGTTTTCAATTTTTTAACGTTATTAAAATTTCACAGCATATATAGTTACCTAGCCTCAACAATAAAAATATATTAAAAACAACAAAAGGGCTTAAAACTATGCTACCATACAAGAAACTGACAAAGTTGGCTGTAACGTTCGAACCATAAAAGGTAGATATTGAAATTTGAGCAGGATATGCGGTTACATGGCCTCTACAATAACAAATAACAAAGAAAAAATAAGAACTAAAGAGTACCATGCAAAAAAAAAAAAATTATCTGTAACTTATGTAAGAGACAGAGACTTGAAATTTACACGGGGTTCTAAAATCAACAAATATTTGAAATTTAAAAAGTTTCTTAACACAAGGAGGTGCCCTTTAGTTTGGAAACTAGCTGTAACTTTTGATCCGTGACAGATAGAGGCTTAATATTTTTACAGAATATGGGCAGGTATAAGCAATATGATAAAAAACAATAATATATACTATGATGTAAAATAAAGTTAAGCTAAAGGGTATCCCCGTGAAAGATATCGTATGGCACATATATTAAAAACATATATTCAAGTGAGTTGTTTGAAACTGTAGACACAAATATATTTTCTCTGCTAAGTGAAATGGGTTAAGCCACTTGCACAGTAGTACGAAACCCTTGCTATGCGAGTCAGCCTTGTACTTTACTAAATATATTGAAAATATTCTTCTGAGTTTAAGCACTTATTCCAAATGAGATTGCGTATTAGAATTCAATAAGCAAAAAATAATTTTGCAATAACTTCCTGTAAAATAATTGAAACTTTGCATACGGAGATTACAAACATGTGATTATCTGAAATTTCGCGTAAGCCGACTTAGGCACTTATTCTTTACCGCCACTGATCTATGTATAAGGGAACACTTTTTATCAAGTAACTCAGAACTTTTGGTTTTTCGACACATGAATACGTCATAGCACAAGAACTCTATATCATTGGCATAATATAAAATGATCGAATCTAGATATTTTCGAAATCGCGCTTTTTTTGGTTGTGCAATTCCTTAGAGTCTAAAAGAGCATAAAATATGTTTCCTAATCTATAACGATTTTGCTTCTTCTGTAGAGTGTAGCAAAAAATCGAAATGTGGTCCTTTAATATTTAGCCATCGATATGGAGAGACAAGACAAATATGTATATTAGGGCGGTCGATTTGTAGGGAGTGAAAAAATTCACCAATTTCCCTATGATTTCGGTATTCTATGGGTTATTCCATGAAAATTTGCCGAAGGAACCATACCTCTATCGTTAAAATCGAGTCCCCTACTTTTTGTTGGTAAAGTTCAAAAGTTACGGGCATTTTTGTCCAAATTTTGGACCATTTTTCCATTTTTTTCATGATTTTGTCCAAGAATATTACTTTCATGGCCATTTTTTTTTGGCTCAATCCATTATTTAATTCAATTTAAAATTCAAAACGAAGAGTTTAAGCCCAAATTTATCGAATTCGGTTGATTAATTTATGCGATATTGCTAAAAAAAAAATAACACATAAAACCAACTTTTTGATTTTTTTCCCTTTTTATTTATTTATTTTTTCTACAAAAATTCAAATTAAGTATCTATCAACCTATTATCAAAAAAAAAAAAAAAAAATTTTCAATTTCAGTGTAGTAAAAGACAAAATGTGAAAAAAAAACATTATTTTTTCTGAAAGTCTTGTTTGCTTTCAAGTCTGGGTGTTTTCGTACGGCTCTCTAATGTCGTCGCCATAGCGCCTCCAAATGTTCATACGAATAACTTTGCGTAAAATGCTCCAAAATTTGGACAAAAATGTCCGTAACTTTTGAACCGTTGGACCAATGTTGGAGATTTTTTTTTGTAAATCGATCAAAATGAGCTCACCTCTCCAGTTATGGATGTGAACGTGTAGGTAATATTTCATACGAACGTCAATTTGGGAAAAAATCTACCAACAAAAAGTAGGGGACTCGATTTTAACGATAGATGTGTGGTTCCTTTGGCAAGTTTTCATGGAATAACCCATAGAATACGGAAATCATAGGGAAATTGTCGAAAAATAAATCGACCCGCCTTAATGTACATATAAAAATAATAGTTTTAATAACCTTTGCATGTCTAAAAAAAATAACAATGATCTGTTGTTAGTCACAATATTCAACTGAAAATGGAGTCCATACTTTTTACTGCACCAAAAAATGAATAAATGTTAGTGGGCTTATGAAAGATTAAGAGCATAGATGCAAGCGCTAAAAATATAACCAAGCAATTTGTGTTTTTGCTATGAGTGTAATGGGATTTGCGATTATTTACTCACGATCGTACAAAATCGTTTGATTACTTTTACTAATACTAAATAAAGTTCGTGCAAGTGAGAGTGCTTTTGAGAGAGAAATATGGTTGTTCTTCTTGCACGAAACAGCGCTCACTTTTTCTTCATGCTAGTAGTTAAACAATCAGTTGTTACAGAAATAAGCCATAATAAACAAAAAAGTTCAATTGACTCAATCAAAATAACGACAATTTTGATGTTTTTCAATTAGTATTTTACATAAAAGTACCTGCAAAGCACTTTAAAATCTAATTGCGTGCAGAAAAACATTTAATTTTCCCAAAATGTACTTTTAAATTTTCATTACACCATTAAAATATAACACATGATATTTTTGGGGAGAGAAATGTGATTTTTAGAGTTCTTGTTTTTGTGCTCTTTTGTCTATGATTGAGAGAAATGCATGATTGCTCTCATTTTACCCGACTTAACCCAAAAGGTACGGGATCAGATTTATTATTTCATTATGTTCAGTTCTTGACAAAATTAAGAAATTTGCTGTTTGTTTTTGTAATTGGGATTAATCGGTTATCGTGATTATTCGCATTTCTTTTAATCGCAATCACGGTTAAGACAAACCACGATTAAACAAAAACCCTGCAGGCAATGCAAAGCCATAACATACATACAGATGTGTACATGAAAAGATTATTGACAACGAAACACACATTTTTACATATGAAGAGTAGTTTTTGAGCGTTACATATACATACATCACAATATTGACAATAAAGACAATAGATTTTCAAAAATAATAGCATAAATCAAGTTCAGTACCCATTGAAAGCTGACTAACGATTGTTGTTGAACGTTTATGATGATGACGATGCTTGGAACTTACAGTTCCACCACTTTGACTGCTAAAGCCACTGCTCATAGTGTTTGTCATTAGCTGTGGGGCCCTGGTGCAACCATCAGTGCTGCCATCTAATGCGGGTGTTTGACATTCATTGATCAGCTCAAGAGTTGGATTGGGATGATGCGGCAGTTGTTGATGCGAAAGATGACTGTTTTGATGGTGGACTGATGACGATGATGATGAATTGGAGGATTTACTAAGTGAAGAGCTGCTGGTACCACTAGACAAGGAACACTCTGATATCAGTGAATTGGGACGACGTGAACTTTTTATTTGATCTGTGTGCAAGCCCACAAATGAATGACGTAACTTGGGTGCTATTTTAAGGGGGAAACATTAAACTGCTTTTGTAACCATTAATGAACAACAAACCTTTTCCTAATTGACTGAAAGTTATAGAACGATCATTGATTTGATTATTGCTGGGCCTTATATCCAAGCAAGGTTTACTTCCTATACCCATTGAAGACATTTCAGCCAGGCGAATTTCTTAATAATAGTCATAAAATTTCAAAAACATACATATATCTTTGTTCCAGTTAGCAAATAATAGCCACCTTTACCTCGATTTCTTTTCGCCTGCTGCCACAATAACTTTGAAATTTCCTCAGTCCAAGCATTTTTTATATCTTCCGACATACACTGCAGGGTAAAGGTGTCTTCCGGCTTACGTTTTCTAAACCAAATTTCAAATTTTGTAGGCGAATCACCTATATGAGCTGTCAAACCAATATCCGAAGTCTTAATACTATTCTTGTAAATATAAATATCAAGATTCTTAAAAGTGAAGAGAAAAGGGTTAATTAAATTATATTCACATGAAATAAATATACATATACCAAAAGGACAATCTCTGCAATCTGGCAGAATAGATAATAGTTACAATATAATACATAATAGTTACAATAAAAAAAAAACCGGTGAACTATTAAGATTAAGAACACCAGATTGCAGAAATTATTCCATATGCCATTTATTCTCACCTTATGGTCCGGAAATCTTCGGGCTTTACTGAACAATACCAATTCTTCGAATAAAAATATTTGCCGTAGCGTTTTCTTACCTCCCCTGCCTTGCCACACCAGAAACTCATTTTGCCTCAGTAGTCGCCCCTGTTCTTTGACATTCACATCACAGTCTCGTAAAGAATCCATGGCCAATAAATCATTGCCATGTCGTAATTGAAATTTAACCATTTCTTCGGCTTTTTGTAGTTCTTCAACATCGGCAGCAATTTCTTGTAAAGCTGATCCCTTTAATATGCAGATTGAAAGTTATTATTTGTTATTGTTTTTATATGAGAAAAGAACTGTTTACCTGGACTGTACTACAGGCTTTTACCAATTGCTGCAAGAGTAAAGCATATTTTCCCATGCGTTGCACCGGTTTAAGCAAATAAGAAGCCAAATCCATTTTATCATTAAGTTCGGCTTGTTTCCTCTAGAAATATTGAGCAAACAGAAAAATTTGAATCCTTAAACAAGAACAGAAGTAATATTAAAGTCGAACCCTGGCATCAGATGCTCTAATAGCATTCAGAGACATTGTTTTGACTTTCATTAAAAATTATACAGAATTTCATCGAAATCAACTGGGTGGCTGAACTAAAAATTGAGTTTAATTTGAATAGTTTACTTTCTGCTATATTTTTACTACCAACTGCAGTCTCTATGAAATACGTTAAAGATATAACAAATATTTTCACCAAATAGTCTCTTGTAGTAGAAAATCACATACATATATTCTGATGCATTAACGATGAAACAGAGCTGCGTCTGCTGCGACCTTAGGAAAAAAAGGTCGTCGTAGCCCTATAATTAAATCGTCGGCAGTAACTTCAAGTTCTCTCTCAGTTGTTTCTTTATGGCTTATTTTTATTTTTTACAATTGCTAATTACAATTATTTTGTATTAAGCTTATCGGGCTAAAGTTTTCTATATTAGTTTTTTGATTGATATTATTTAAATAAGACAAAGAAAGTAATATAGAAAGAACTTGAGCCCGATAAACTTAATATAAAGTAATTATATAGGAGAAAGTTCGAAAAATACAAATTAATTAATTTATTGTTAATTAATTTATCAGGCTTTACTTCAATTTTATTTCCTCGGAATTGAGGAAGATTGTTTTGTGATGAACATTTCTAAAAGGAATACAAGAAAAGTAAAATTGAAGACCTATTGGCTGGGGTACATACTAGAGATGTGTGGAAATTAAAATTCCCTGCATGATAACCATTTTAAGGCAGTGCACGAAATTTCACGAAGAATTAAGATGTACATTTTTTTGGTTTGAAAAAAAAAACTTCACATTTTCCTTAAATTATTTTACAATGCAATTTAATTTATCTCAATGTCTGCTAATGTACATTTACCTGGATCAATTTGTATGGGAGGGAAAAAATTTGTGGGGGGAAGTAATAGATTGAGTAATTTTAAGCCAACAAGCTAAATGTAGTGCAAAACCGAAAATCAGTTATATCTACGAATACAGTTTTTCTTAAGAACTGAAATATCTTTTTTGTTTATGAATAAAAACTAACACCATGAAAGTAGAAATTTCAAGACATTAAGATCATCAAATTGCATCATTCTAAAATTAGGCAAAAATTAGTGCCATCTGTAACATATTGAAATGTCAGCAGCCCGTTGCTGATAATCTACTTTTGGAGCAATTAGAAAAATAAATTATAATCATTGCAGCAGATTCTGCAGCACTGTAATCAGTGAACATGTTTTCCAATGTCTCGAAACTATGTTTTGAGACTTAAGAGTGTTACCGGTTCCAACTTCTTTTTACACTTAAGGTTGGATCATACGATTGCCGCAATGCACCAATTTTTGTTACATTTTGTATGCCAATCGTGTGATAGCACAATTTATTGGCTCATGCGGCAACCAAAACGAATGTTGTTCCCATTTGTCCCAATGAAATACAACCCTGATGCGACAACCGTGTGAACACTTGACATACAACAAATCACCAATAAAAATTCTAAAAATGCACCAATATTTATTGTGTTCTCATGCGGCAACCAAAGAAGACAATGCCCGCCAATAGTCTACATACATACATATGTATACATTTATTTAGCTTCAAAATTGTTTAAACGTGTCTTCCAAACATGATTTCTGCTTTTCAATCAGTAAAATTCAATCGCTGTTACTATTCATTTTTTGCTTTTTCAGGCCGCACAACATTATAATAATAGCCGAAGCAATTTTCTTTCTTTTTAATGAACAAACCATATTTTTAACATTCAATTCATTTTTTTTTTTTTTTTTGGGAAAACAAAGTGTCATCAGCTACAACAGCTGTTTCTCAGAGTTGCCGTATAATATAACAATCGTGTGACTATAATGCGCCAATTATTGGTACTAAATTGTTTTGCGGCAATTTGCGACAATAAAATTTCAGTAAAATGTGACAATCATGTGATTGCAGAGAATTTGATTGGGATAAATTTTTTATTATGCTCCAATTCAGCCCAATAAAAATTGTGTAAAATTGGTTCATTGCGGCAATCGTGTGATCCCACCTTTATATTTGGTTTTAAAACAAACGTGATTGGCCATAAAAATTCCTTTTGTTTTTTGTGCGTAAAATTGTGCGTGATTGAAAAAATTTTGCTCATAAGCGTGCGGAGACGTGAGGTCCAAAAAAATAATTGTCGTGCGTAAAAGTGCGCGAAGAAAATTATTGTGATTGTGCGTGAAGTGAGACAAAAAACACTCACACGCACATCTCTAGTACATACCACAAAAAATATGTTCCAATCAACAGAAAATCACAGTGATATTAAATGATTATCAATAGGATTAAATATAGACATTTTGTTATGAAGAGCTCAGGTAGTAGGATACCTACACATATGCTGCTGCTTAAAAACAGTATGCAATTTGTCATGACCTAAGTCCGAAGCAATTTGGGTGCTGATGTCGGGTGATGTGCCGTGGTGGACGTAAAACAGCCCTGGTATATACCCAAGCCAATAAGTTCTTTAGAAATGTTGACCACTCCAGATCCATCACAGAAAAAGTCTTTCTCAATTCTGAGACCGTAAAATCAAACAAAAACCCTATAAAGCAATTAGCAACTGTAAATCATATAGTTCAACTATAAAGTTAAAGTAGTTCTCACTCATAATATGTATGAAATTAGGCGGAAGTATCGCTGCATTATTGAGAGAATGAGTATTTATTTGTGAGGACACAGACAATTTCGGGCCATAAGTTGAAGGAAAATGTGAAAAGATACGGAAAATGTAATCTTGTGGAATAAAGTGTGAGACCGCTCCTCATTAGTTTCTTTGTCCCCATGACTTCATCGCACCTCTTTTCCTTAGTAGCCTCCCTAATTTGACAAATAAAGAGCAAATAAAAACGCTTCATGAAGAGAATAACCAATGTTTACTCCAGAAAAATGCAGCCGCAAACGCTGGTTATTTTAAGCTTGAAGTAATTTGATTTTAACTTTTCTCGCCAAGTTAAATAGAATGTTGGTTTTTCGAAGAAATATAGAAGAGAAAAAAGTAATTGGAGCCAGTAAAATATTTGACTCCTCCAAAGGCATCATGGCTCTAGCTATGAACGTGGAAGGGCTCACTTTATTTCTCCTAAATAAGGGAAATAAAGGGTGCTTGTGGAAAACTCTTTGAAAGAATAAATAAGCGAATCAGTCATACATTTGAGCTAGTTAAGGCAATGGGGACACATTAGTAAAACTATTTTTGGACGGGACTCTTTTAAGGACGTTTGTTTCGTGAAAATGTCGAGAAAGGTAAAACAAGGGAGTTGGTCATACATTTAACACCTGTAGAGCCAGAGCAGGTGTAGTTAGGAAGATGGAAAAAATGTATGACAATTTAGTTTTTATATGGGAGCCCCCTTAAGAGATGGTTGGTTTGTTCCAAAAAATGTCGAAAAAGGAAAACTAAGGGGATTTGATCACGCATGTTATTCCTGGTGAATTGGCGCTAGTTTGGACGATGGGAGAAAATTCCTAAGACTGTTTGTTATGGGAGCCATCCTAAGGAAAGGAGGTTGAAGATTGGATTGTTCCGACGAAATATCGAGAAGAAAAAATTAGTGGGGGTGGGGATACATTTGACTCCTCCAGAGACATAGTGTGGCTAGTGTGGCGCAATGGGAAGAAAATTTATAAATATATTTCTCATGTGGGAGCCCCATAATGAATAAAGCTACGAGGAGATGTATTTATAAAATGTTAGGCACAAAAAGTTAATGGTGGTTGGTCTCATACTTCATTCTACCAGCGTTGTCTTCGTGAGAGTTTTCATATTTTCCGCCAATTTGTGAACGGTTGTGGCAAGTCTTCTACTACAAACTGCCTAGTATTTTTCAGGATGTGGTTTGCTTAGGAAAACATTTCCAAGGGAAGCATTATATCTTTGCTCTGCGAAGATATAAACTCTAAGAGTTTCACGCAAAACTTGAGCGTTGTAGGGAGTTAAGTTTTGAGTATTAAAAACAAACTTTCAACAATAATTAATTTACATCTTGCTCGTGTGCTACAGGTGCATGACTGCTGCTAATTTTCTTCTTTCCTTTTTTAAAATTCAAAGCAAGTTAAAAAATCAAATGTATTCAAACGATTTACCTTAAAAAAAGCAGTTCCATATTCGCTCATCAATGTATCACTTTTTGGTTTATTTTTATTATATAAAGCATATAAATAAAACTTTGATTCCATTTGCAGGAAAGCGGCACCAACTTTTAAGGGATTATGTTCGTAGCGTTCCAGTTCCGTTAGAAAATTATTGTTATGAAATTCGAAAATTTTTTCAATATTACCAAAAATTACATTGCGTTGGCCCCGCAGTGATTGAGGTATATCATCGCGCAATAACTCATCGATATAGTTCTCAATAACATAATATAATGAACGTACATAGTCACGTTCCGTGCCAATCATTTCTCGCATGATTAAAAGGAGCGTTCTGCATTAAAATAAAAATACATATATACCATACACACAGTTTTTAATTTCATAAAGACTTTTGTACATACTTTTGTATTTTGGGATCTAGGCAGCTTAGTTCTTCTAACTTGGGCAATTCGAAGGTGGAAGCAAAACATTGTAAGTGTTTGTTGGCTTCCCATGGTGAATGAACACTACTAATACAGTGTTTAGATGGTTGCTCGAAGCTTTCATCATCGAGTTCATCACTGTATGAAATCAAGCTTCTTTACAAAATGTTTTATACAGTTTATTTAAATATGGGTCTTACTGTTTTTCATATAAATGCTCTGATTCCTCATTGAGACTTTGGCATGAACACGCTCTCGTGAATTTCGGATTCCCCTCACATCGTTGGCATACTCCTACGCCCGAATCAGCCATTTTAGAACGTCCTTCTTCCTCATCAATATCTAACATTTCATCCATTTCATCGAGATTTCGACTATCACGCCAACACTGACAAACGGGACTTTCGAACGAGCCCGTGCCGTAGCTTGATCTATGACTAATTGGTCGCATTCTATTTGTATCTGGCGTGCTCGCTACCAGCTGAACTGAATTGTGATTACCCTGCAAATTTAAACTATCTGGGTTTGATTGTAATCTTTCTGTTTCTCTTTCAAAATATTTATCTAGAAGCCCTTTAGTGCCATAAAGACCGGCCAGACGTTTCATTTCAAGCTGCATATTTTCATCCAACATGTGCAGGTGTATTAAGTGGTATAAACGTGTAGCACCTTCGATACGCTCACGAGCATTTTCAAGTTTTTCTGCAAAGTTATCGAGAGCGTCTTTTAAACTCACTGAACTTTCCTTAAGAGATTCCATACAGGCAGCAGCTAAATGTAAATCTCGACCTTTGGCTAAGTGTTTCTAAAGAGAGAATATTCGTTAATTTATAGCCGGAATTCCTTGATATCTACTCGGCTCATTCACTTACCATTGATATAAAGTAGTATTTTTCAAACTCATGCTCCAGCTCCTTCATGGATGTATCGAAATCTAGTTCTAAGGCGATAAAACGTTGAAGAGACTCGCTGCCGTCATTTGTGATCCAAGAAGTCACCTGCAAAATACAAAACAATAAAATTTCGATTGTTAGTTACTTTATCGGGTTTTAGTTCGATTTTAATTTTCTTAGGATTGAGAACAAATTTTTTTTGTGATGAAATTGTAGTGATCAACATTTCTAAAGAAGACAAAAAAAGCAAATTTGAAGACTTATTGGTTAAGGTATATATCGTGGCTTTCACCACGACGCTCATCAGCACCCAAATTATTTCGCACCCAGGTTATGACTAATTGCGCATTGTTTTTAAGTAGCAGGGCTTAGCCGTACTACTACCTGATTGACCTAAGCATCCTTATAGCGCGTAGTAGCATAACTACAACATGCAACAAACTCTTCATACATTTTGTGTCCCACTTGTTCTCGGTTGTGTTGTGTATTTATGCTGTTTGTAAACAAACATTTGACAGTTCAACGGTTGAAAGCCGTAGACAGCTGATGTTGTAAAACTATATGGTATAAATATGCCTTGTAACTGTCTATATTTAAACCTATTAACCAAACTTCAATTTTATCACTGCATTTTCTGTTGATTAGAATATATTTTGGGTTCCCTCATCAATATACAATTGATTTTCAATTATAATGGGTTATCCATTTTGCGGTTTCGGAAGTAAACGTAAGTAACACACATAAAAATATTTTTTTTCATGATATTTCTTTTTTATTATAAAGTTTGAACGTTGGCATTATGTGTAAAGCACTACATCATTTTAATGACCACCACGCGAAGTGTTGCAGGCATTGATTCTTTTGAGGTAATTTTCGATCACTTTTTGACACATATTGGGCGGTATCTCAGCCATAACTTGACGAATGTTGGTTTTTAAGTGCTCAAGAGTTAAAGGTTTATCTGCATTAACAGGTCTTTCACGTTTCCCTACAAAAAAAAGTCTAATGGTGTCAAATCGCATGGTCTTGGTGGCTAGTTGATATCGACACGACGAGAAATAAATATTCGCTCAAACTGTGTGGTATGTGGAACCCATATATTCTCCAAGTCATATTCTTCAATATCAGGCAAGAAAAAGTCGGTTAGCATATGACCATAACGCTCCGAATTGATGGCGACAGTCGTTCCATCGTCGTTTTCGAAGAAGTAAGGTCCAATCACACTTTCGCACCAAAGAGCGTACCAAACAGTGACTTTATGGATGTAATGGCCTCTCTTTAATTGCTTGAGAACCCCAAATACGACAATTTTGTTGATTAATAAACCCACCGAGTGAGAAATGTGCTTCACCGCTGAAAAAAATTTTGTTCGAAAAATCGCCGTCCACCGCTTGTTGTTCAAGCACCCATTCCACGTATCTACAACGTTGTGAATGGTCAGCTGGCTTCAGCTGTTGTGTGAGCTGGACTTTATATAAACGTAGGTCTAAATGCAAAATACGCCATAATGTGCCTTGAGACAGTCCTAATTCCTGAGAACTACGAGGAATCGACACATTCGGGTCCACGGCAACACTTTCACTTACAGCAGCGATATTTTCAATGGAACGAACAAAACGATGATGCACAGACCTTACAATACTTGTAACAGCTCCAGTCTCTCGAAATTTCTTCACAATTTTGCCAATTGTTAGACAATTATGTAAACCATAATATCCTCTCAAAGTACGATATGTGGCTGTGGCAGAATCACCGTTTTTCTAGTATGTTTTGATAATTTTTATGCGTTTTGTGATAGTTAAGCGATCCATTTTCGCCAATGTCAGACTTTCAACAGAGAAGAAAAAAATTGGTTTAACAACTCAAGTTCGACAGATGTCGCATCACAGTCCTATACTTTTGAAACCACGAAATGGATAACCCTTTATCAAATATGTGTGTTATGTTAATTGAAAAATTATTTTAATTTCAGTTTGGCATAGGTGTGAATTTTCCCAAGCTTTAAATATAAACTCAATAATATCTACTCAAATGATAATATGAAGTTTTATTCAAATCCAACAGTTCACTAAAGGTATTCCAGCTTTATTTCTTCCATCCATCTCCCACTGTGTACTGTAATATTTTTAGGCTCATAGGCTTTTGCCTCGAGTTGATGCAGATTAGTGTGGTTTCCAAGTAAAAAGCAAGGGACTTGTCTGACTAATTTGTGTAGAAATTACTTAGAAAATTGAGTGATTTTCATAAAACATTTGCAGCCAAGCCACTTGCTTGTCATATGGAAACTGCACATAAATTTTCACAAGCGATAACTTGCCGGAAAGTATGCAAAGTTATCGTGTTAACCATTTCTGCAGTTGTTTCAAAACGCCAACGCAAAAAGTCCCATACCAACAATATGTATTGGAAAATTGTCATTTTAGGTCGAAAAATATACCTTAATGTTTTCTGTCTTTTGCAGCCGTCTATATTTCGTTGATGCTAATCAACTCATCAGTAGACTCGAAAAATCTTAAAAGAATAATACACTTCAACTGGGTCTTAAAGCAAATAAATAAGTTAATTTTTGAAAATTATCGAAGCTTTCCACTCTTTTTTGGTTTATTGGGACTTGTGGGATATGAATTAGGAACCTCTTGGTATAGTATAATAAAAATTTGTGAAATCTAATTGGCGCTTTTCTTCAGCAACAAAACAATTACCGTCTAATTCATAAAAATTATAACAGGTTTATAAAGCTCTTATTTGACAGATTTTCCATACAAATATGTCAAATAGCAGTCTTATAAGCCTGTTATAATTTTTATGAATGTAGTTAATGTAGACTTTTGAACTGGCACCAAAAGAACAATGTATGGTATATACATATGTGTTACACATCTTCTATTTTTTTTATACCCTTCACATAAATATATATATACATAAAGGGTATATATAAGTTTGTGATTCCGTTTGTAACGCATTGAAATATCCATCTAAGACCCCATAAAGTATATATATTCTGGATCAGCATCAATAGCGATTACGATTGAGCGATGTCCGTCTGTCCGTCGGTCCGTCTGTCCGTCTGTCCGTCTGTAGTCGTTGAAATACCGTTTCTGAGAAAACGGTTTGAGATAGAAACCTCATTCTTTCGCTAAAACGTGTGAAACCCCGGTAGTGGGTCTGCTATTGAAATTCAGTAAGATAGGTCCGCGGATAGCCGAGATATATTCAAAAAACCGGGTTTTGAGGGATATTTTGTGTAATTTTTGTATTCAGATTTTTGAAAAAAAATTTTTTCTTAAAAACTAAATCATATCATTTTTAGTGCTCATTAAATCCTAGAAATGAAGGAATTTTTGAAATCGGCCCATATATATCCGAGATATAGCGTCTCCCGATTTTTAAAGAAATCGGCTTTATTAGCCAAATAAGACAACTTTTGGCACCGAAGATCAATCAAGATGGTATATATAGGCTATTTAGAGGCAAAAGTGGAAAATTTTTCCACATCGGCCCATATACACTCGAGATATAGCGCCTCCCGTTTTCTCAAGAAGTCGGCTCTAAAAGCCAAATAAAACAACTTTTGGTATCAAAAATCGATTAGAATGGAACATATAAGGCGTTTAAAAGCAAAATTGGAAAATTTTTGAAATCGGTCCATATATATCTGAGATATAGCGACTCCTGATTTTTCAAGAAATCCGCTCTTTAAGCCAAATAAAGCAATTTTTGGCACTAAAAATCAATCAGAATGGTACATATAGACTATTTAGAGGCAAACGTGGAAAATTTTGGACATCGGCCCATATACACTCGAGATATAGCGCCTCAAGTTTTCTCAAGAAGTCGGCTCTAAAAGCCAAATAAAACAACTTTTGGTACCAAAAATCGATCAGAATGGTACATATAAGGTGTTTAAAAGCAAAATTTGAAAATGTCTGCAATCGGTCTATATATACGTGAGATATAGCGTCTCCCGATTTTTCAAGAAATCGGCTCTATAAGCTAAATAAAACAACTTTTGGCACCAAAAATCAATCAGAATGATACATATAGGTTAGTCAGAAGCAAAACTGGAAATCTTTTTGTCATCGGCCCATATATGTTCGAGATATAGCGCCTCCCGATATCTCAAGAAGTCGGGCCTGGAAGCTAAACGAAACAGTTTTTTTGCACTAAATATTTGTCGGAATGGTACATACAGGCTGTTTAGGGGCAAAATTAGAAAATTTTTGGACATCGGCCCATATGCACCCAACTTTTGGTACCAAAAATCAATCATAATGGTACATACATACATATGTATATAATATTATATACATATGTATATAATATTTGCGATCATGTATGAATGTATGTATGTATGCATGTAGGTATGTATGTATCTACATATGTATGTATGTATGCGTGCAAGTACATATGTTAGCATAAACAATTTTTTTGCTTTGTTGTAAAAATGTGTATGTATGTACATATGTATACACGAGCTTGAAAATGAAAGTGATATAAAGAATTGTTGAAAAAAGGGTACGCAATGAAATTCTTTTAAACAATTGCGTCTTCAAATTCATTCACACAAAAAATCATTTTGGGTTTCCCTACGTACTTACATATGTACATACACACATACATGTGTATGATGATACGCAATAGATCATCAACAACGTGCACAAGAAAAAAATAATTTTGTAAAAGCAAGCAATGTAAATATGTATGTATGTATATATGTATGTATGTATATAATCATTGTTTTATGGAACACACTGAAAATATTCAATAATAAAGAATTTATTTTAGAGTTTTCTATTATAGATACATACATACGTATGCATGTACCCACATACGTAAGTAAATTGAGAAGCAAATCACACTTAATGGCAATGTTTAGCATTATAATTCAAAAATAATGCAATTATATGCAATTTTTTGTTAAATAAATTTTACTATAAAGTTAACTGATAAATAATTAAGAAATACATTTGGCTTTTCTTTATTTCATTGATATTAAAAAGAATTGGTGTCACCCAGTGGTTGAACTTGAGCATATTAAGAATTATTTAAATAAAAGTTTTGCAGCCTGTGTTAAATCCCGGTAGTGGATCTGATATTGAAATTCAGAAAAAATCGGCCCATTTAAAAGCCAAATAAAACAACTTTTCGCACCAAAAATCAATCGGAATGTATGTACCATTGTGAAGGGTATTTAAGATTCGGCCCAGCCGAATATAGCACTCTTACTTGTTTTTAGTTATTTTTGCTCTCAAATATGTGAGTTTTATTTCTTGATACCTGCAAAATAAATTCGCTTCTTTCAAATTATTTTTTTCTCAATATTATTTTTGCGTTATCAATTAAAATAAAATAGCACATATGTAAGTACACACACGATGCATGGTGTATCTGTATATTCTTCCACCGATTTATTTGCAAAATTATATATACACACATATACATATATGTATACGCAATTATATGTATATGTATAGTATAAAGAGTCAACAAAAATAATAAACAGTTGTTTATGGCCAAACAATAAAACAAAGAGAACAAGAGGAAGAGTTTGTTATAGCAACCAAATTAAAGTGATAAGCGTCAAACATACGGACGTACTGCTCCAAAATTCATTTTTCACTTGAACGTCAAGCAAATGAAACGAAAATTAGTATGCTTACACACATAAATAAAATAATAGTAAATGGATAAAACTTAAAATGCAGCGGAAAAATATAAAAGAGCTGGTAATACTATATATTCATAAGAACAAACAAAATGTGTATGTTAAATAAATAAAATACATTTATTAAGTAAAGAGAATATGTACATACATATGTATGTATATTTGTCTAAAATAAATAAAAAGAACAAAATATCTGCCGGGTTAGATATGATATATGATTTTATAATGAGGTTGAATTGTACTAATTATGAACTGTCTGTGCCTGTAAATGCGAAGGAAGTTTTCTTTCTATAAAAAAAAAAACACCAAAAAGTTTTTTATTGTTTTTGCTGTTTTCAATACAAATGTGCGAAAGAAAATTTCGATCGCATTTGGAGGAACAAAACGCAGTTGTTTGCCTTTAAAGAAAACTATTTGTGTATACGAATATGACCTTCAATTTCTTATCTACCCCATGATACAACTAATAAGCTAACCTTTTCCCTACAATAACAACAACTTCAATCAAAATAACATGCATTTTGTTTTTGTACAATTTCTGAAAATTGTCAATTGTCGCCACTTCTACATTTACAGAAGAGAGATGAGCAGAGCATACGATGATTCGCTATCTGGTTTTGGCTGCCTTTCAGCTCTGTATTATCTTGACTGTTTTAAGTACTTACATAGATGATTCACGGTTCAGCTGATGAGACCACCTTATTAGTTGTATCATGACTGACCCTAAGTTGTTGAAATCAAGCAGTTTGAAAAATCGGGTAGCAAAAATTGTAAGAAAAACAATTTTGTATAGGAAGATGTATCACAGCCTTTTATGGAAAAGCATTCCACCTTAATTATTTGTGAAAGCAGTAAGGTAAACTTCAAGAGTACAGCAATAAAATCAATACCAAGGGAATGGAAAGGTAAATGGTGTTTTTTTCGATGTATGGAACTTTAAATTGCAATAAAACAACGATGGATTATTCGATTGACATGAATTTTATTTATCCGAAAGATAATCTTGTGGCATTAAATTTTAAATATGATTTCTGGCATATTACCGCGGATGTAGTCCAATCTGGACTTCCAATTTTCGATGACTTTTTCCAACATTTGTGGCCATATATCGGCAATAATACGGCGAATGTTGTCTTCCAAATGATCCAACGTTTGTGGCTTATCCGCATAGACCAATGACTTTACATAGCCCCACAGAAAGTAGTTTAGCGGTGTAAAGTCACAAGATCTTGGAGGCCTATTCACAGGTCTTAAATGTGAAATTAGGCGGTCACCAAACGTGTCTTTCAATAAATCGATTATGACACGAGCTGTGTGACATGTTGCTCCGTCTTGTTGAAACCACATCTCCTGGACATCATGGTTATTGAATTCAGGAATGAAAAAGTTAGTAATCATGGCTCTA
Source organism: Sturmia bella (assembly GCA_963662145.1). NCBI lineage: Eukaryota > Metazoa > Arthropoda > Insecta > Diptera > Tachinidae > Sturmia > Sturmia bella. The sequence goes on from OY759169.1 coordinate 41,185,572, forward strand.
TACCGATCATCATTGACTGTAACGTTTTGGCCATCATCGTTTTTGAAGAAGTACGGACCAATGATTCCACCAGCCCATAAAGCGCACCAAACAGTCAGTTTTTCTGGATGTAACGGTGTTTCGACATACACTTGAGGATTAGCTTCACTCCAAATGCGGCAGTTTTGTTTGTTGACGTAGCCATTCAACCAGAAGTCCGCTTCATCGGTAAACAAAATTCACTTCTGAAAATCGGGAACAACGGCAATCTCGTTTTGCACTAAAATTGCACTATTTGCAAGCGTTGTTCAGGCGTGAGTCTATTCATGATGAATTGCCAAACCAAACTGAGAATAAATCACTTGACAGCTGTGGAATCAGTTGCCATCTTGAACAGTAATGCCGACTTAAAGTTCTATACATCGAAAAAAACACCCTTTACATATTTTTTTGTTGGAATAGGCAGACATAATAACATAGTTTCCGCGCTAGCTTAAAGAGGATGACTGAGGTTTTTGCAATGATGTGAAGAAATTAGTAGGACAGTTTTAACAATACTTCCTGTCGTGCTTAACAGGGCTCTTAGTTTTTTTAGATCTTATCTCCAATTAGCAGTTTTTCATCCCCAAAATTTCCAAAATAGATTTTTTCTTGTCTTCAAAAACCCCCTCAGCTCCTATGGCATAAAGTGATTCAAGGAAATTTCTGTGTTTGATATATCTATAATGCCTCTTTAGACCATTTTTCTGTGACTTTAGCGAAGTTTTGACTTAACTTAAACATGTTTTTAAGTCACTGGCATCTGGATAGAACTTTGGTACAGGTTTTCAGATTTCTTCTATCTTAAAGAAACCATCTGCCATGTGACCTCACTTTGCGGTGATCTAGTCCTAAGCACTGGGTGAATACAATGTGTCCACCGACGGCCCCACAGTTGACAAATCAACCATGAGTACCCATGGGGCATGTTATCTCTTTCAGTTTGTGGTTGGAACTTACGTTCACTCTTTGCCACTATTGGTTACTGCAACAACTCCACACCGAGCTCAAATCAAACTCTTGCAGTGATTTGGGTATCAACGACTACAATATTCCCCTAAGGGCCTTTGGAGTGGGGGATCGGTATGTTGGAAAAAATATCGAGGGAAACAAATTATGTACATTTGACTCTTCCACGTGCACTCGTACATCCTACCACGCGTCCTTAGGGAGGGTCCCATGCAAGAAAAAAGAAATGAGAATCGAACGCTTTGAAAATGATTTTGTTGATGTGCTGTAGTAAAACTCTCTTGCCTCAGGCCAAAAGCTATCGAAAAATTCAAGACACAATAGCGACTGCTACGTCGACCTACCTAATATTGGTATTGTGAAAATTGATTAACCTTTTTGGGGCTTGGGCTTGTACCTCTAGCATTATCTTTCTCGTCATGAAATGTTCCTCATTAGCTCATTCAACTTTTTATGTTTGTGGAAGCAAGACTCATCACAGTATTTGTCAACTCATTCAAAAAAAAAACTTTTAGATGATTCCATTAGAAACTACATATATTTATTTAAATTTATTGTCTGCAACAAGTGGCGTTTTGTTCGAAATAATAGCAAATTTATCATCCCTGCATACCAAACGAACTTAAATGAATTCTATGTATTTTGATTTCCTTAAATCTTAACTGCTATTATTACATTTTATTTGCAGGAAAAATGTTTACAAAAATGTCTAAGCCCAAAGGAAGAGCCATTCAAACGAGAACTTGGCGATACAATTGTTCTAAAAACATACGAACTAAAAAGCTGTGAGCGCATATGGATATTTGCATTACAGCAAAAACTAACATTAAATCGTGACATAAATTGGAAATTTTGCTGTTTAATGCACAAAATCCTACACGAGGGGCATTCGAATGTTTTAAGAGATTCGCTGAAGTACAAAGAAAGGCTGGTGCACTGTGCTCAGGTTTGGAGTAGACAAAATGATCATGCATCCACATGTTTGGCCATGTATTGTAAGCTGTTGCACACAAAAATATTATTCCACCAAACTTATACGAGTTTCAAAGGAAATTTCCAACTGGATTATGATTTACCCCTAAGGGATATAAATATTTGGTATTTAGCCATTGAATACATTTGTAAATGTACACAAACTTTAATAAGCTTCAATTTCTATACTTGTTTTTAATTTTTTAGCTTTCAGTTTTGCTTAGATTTATTCGACTACTTGCAGGATTTATTGCATTTGCAACGTGTCATATTTGTCAACATGCAACGAGATCAAATCTCAGCTGCATCCAAAAAAGGCATGTGCCGTTTGGCTTCGCTTGTCACCATAATTGCTGAATGTAATTTACTATATCAGCATTCTATTACTGTTTTGCGATTATTGCATTTACAACTATCTCCAAATGATATTTCCGGCTTAAGCGATCGTTTCACAGAAATCTTTGAAGAGCTAAAATCTGTCCATGAGTATGTGCGGTTGCATCAAATGCCGTTGCATTATTTGGTAATACCAGAATTGCCAGCCTTACAACCAAGTTTGTGTACATTTGACGAACATCAACAAGAGCCCACTGCACCGTTCATAAGCGATTTAAATTAATAAACGAATTTTAGGCAGCATTTTTTTTTAGTAATGATGGTAATTGTAGTTTTTTAAACGTCTTTTAGCATAAACAAATCCAAAACTGATGGAATTAAATTAAGATTTTATTATAAGTAAAGCGGAAAAGAGATTGATTAGTAAAAAGCGGCAAACAAATATTTAAATCAATTATGAAATCCTTATTTCAATTAAGATGTTTTTCGATTAATACTAGCTGAAATAAGAAAACTGAAGCCACGACTGCATTTTGCTGTGGTTTGACCCCACATTGTTATCAGGGAAAGATGAAATTGTGCACATTGGCGCTTTATATAAAAACGAACACAAAATTATAAAATTATAAATTATATTTTTCTTAAAAACCGAGTTTAAGCTGAATTTCTGATTATAATGCACTGAATGTTCACCATGTTTTATTTCAGTGAATCGTTTGTTCTCTTTCAGAAAGCTAAGCTGACCTAATTTTTTCTTAATTAATCTTTTGGGATGTTGGGCACTTTTTGGAGCAAACGAACGGAGCACTGTTTCTCAAAACTTACTGGTGCTGTTTTACAAGTGAAATACGCATTAATAAAAATTTACAATTGTTTTACAACTTTACAAAATTTACAATTTACAACTGTAAAACTACCAGGTGTCCCTTTACAACGTAGAATAATAGCTATAACTCTCGAACCGTAAGAGAGAGAGCCGAAATTCGCACAGTGTATGTGTTCCCAGATGCCTTGCAACAGCAAATTACAACAACAACAAGAACACCATACATACATTACACATACATACGTACGGAACCCTAAGTGTGCGAGCCAGCCTCGTACTTGACTTAATTGATTTATTTTTTATTTTTTTTTACTAAAATTCAGACAGAAAATATTCAACTATTTAGGTGAAATGAGTGCCGCTGCAGAAAAATTACCCTCTGTCTTCAAGGATGGGTACCGACGAGAAGTGTGGCAGTTTCGAAACAACTAGATGTCCTCCAACTAAAGGTTTTTGTTTTGTCTAATTAATATCAATCACAACGATAATACAATATAAACTTAAGCCTGATAAACGTAATAGAAAATAATTATAGAAGAAAAAGTTCGGACGACAAAATAAATAATAAATTTAAAATCATGATATAATTGTTTTGAGAAACAAGTGGGTACAAGCATTAATTATTTGTACAAATAGCGCAACGTAAAAGTTAAAACAAAGTACAAATATTGTGAGCATATTGTTACGAGGGAGAAGTGAAAGGTGAAAATGGAATCCTACTACTGAGATTTTGTTGTCCATCAGTCCACTATAGCGCACAATTTCCGAAATGGTAACAGCTAGGGAACTAAAATTTTCACACAATGTGTAAATAGGCTGCAGCTACAACAAAAATTAGTAAAAACGCCAAAAAGTTGAAGTTTGATAAAAGAAACTGTGAAAATCGACAATAACCTACGAACCATAGTAGAGAGGGACTTGAAATTCTCAGCAATATGTGGATGCCCAGGCTGTAAAACCATAAATAGCCTTTATACACTAAAGCCCCGACTTGCGTCGTTCCGATTTGCGTCGTTTCGATTTGCGTCGCTTTTTAAAACTGGAAAAATTCGATTTGCGTTGTTGCGATTTCATTTTTAGCATTTGTAGTGTAGTATATATTTAGCATCTTGAATTCATTAGTTTTTACAACTTCTGGCAACAACAATCGTCACCTGTACGTTAAGAAATTTTCAGATTCCGTGAAAAAAGGGGAATCCCCTTTTCTTTTTTATATAAGTGGTGCTAAGAGCAGCTGTGTGGTTATGGTAACAATTTAGTGTGTGATTCACCAGAATATGCCTTAAGGACGTACAACAAATTTTCATGTTTTTTTTTCTTAATTTATGGTTTTGTTATTTCTTTATAATATATGTATATAAACATTTTTTGAAGTAAATTAAATAAATAAAAACGTACTCATACTAGTATTTTTTATCAAAAATACAACAGTTTTTGCTTTGTTTTAAATATTTTCCCCAACAAATTAAACTTCAGTGCATTTATATAGAAAAAAGTGATTCGATTTGCGTCGTTTCGATTTGCGTCGCGTTTCTCCGGTCCCCATTAACGACGCAAGTCGGGGCTCTAGTGTATAAGAAAGTGAGCGTAAATTTCTTATTACCCTCTTTTGAGCAATATATTAGGCATTTTATTTATCGATTACTTTTACATACTGAGTATCACGGCAGTGATGATACACTAATGTTTTCAATTCATTGAAACATATGTTATAGTATATTTCCATTACGGGTTGAATCACCCGTTTCGCTCTCTTAATTGAATTTATGAATCACGCTGTTTACACGACTCGTCTATGTGCATCGATTTGACTTTTGATTTTAATAAGGCAATTTTTGAAGCAAATTTTTTTTAAGTGGACAGAAAAGTAAGTGAATGTCTCCGGAGTTGGCATTAAATACAACCCAGAACATAACTTTTATTTTTATGGGAATATTACGTTTTCGTTGTGTGTTCTTTTTTTTTTTTGTTAACAATATATGATTTTGACAGATAGAGCAGATAAACTTGCGATATAAATTAGAGAAGGCAGGAATTTTCCGTGCTTCGCATGTAGCTTCAATTTTGTATTTCAAAATTTTGTATTGCGAAGCACATGGTTGGTTAGGGTGTTAAGCATAAATAGAGAGAGAAGCGCATATCGTGGAAACATGCTATTAGTTGCGATCCCGTAGTCAGCGTTGGCAAGCCACGGGATCCCAATTCGCACGAAAACTCTCCCAGTGCTCAAAGTTCGTGCAAGTGAGAGAGCTTTTGAGAGCGAAATATTCATGTTTTTCTTGCACGAAACAGTCCTCACTTTTTTTCGTGCTAGTTTGGGTATCAAGTTTTGATAACAATCAGCTGTTACAAAAAGTAGGCAATAACAAACAAAAAAGTGCAACTGAATCCACCAACGTATCAACAATTTTGACGTTTAATATTTTATATTAAGGTATCTGCAAAGCACTTTAAAATATAATTGCATCCAGTAAAACATTCCATTTTCCCAAAATTTCATTATATCAACAATATGTCATTTCTCAGGATGGAAATGTGATTGTTAGTGTTCCCGTGCATTTTCCTCTATTATTGGGAGAAATCCATGATTGCTCTCATTTTACCAGATTTTGCCCAAAAACCACGGGATCAAATTTATCATTGTAAAAAAGAGAAGTCAAATGTATGACCAACCCCCAACAATTTTTTTTCTCCCATACCAAATTAAGTTTTTAATTTTTTTGATATGTAGTGGTGGAACTTTTTTTACCTCATGTTAAAAGCTATCGAATAATCAATTGCTAAGTAAGCAAAACCCTAGTGTACATATGTATTTGCTTTTATATTCCCAAAACGATTTCTCCATGCATCACATTTCAAATGTTTTTAATTTTGCCACACATTTTTTTTTCTTATTAAAAGGTAGACATGTGTCACACTTATTTTATTATTCATGTACAACTAAACGCAAAATTACTTCAATGAAAGTGTTGGTTGCACACAAATTTTGTAGCAGAAGAAAAAAAAAACATTTTTTATTGCTCAAAATTCTTTAACTTGTTCACTAAACAATAGCCAGACAAAAACTGTAAAACAATAAACAATTTTAATTATAAATAGAAAATTTATTACTCTTAATCATCTGCAGGTAAAACATAAGACAAAACCAGCTAACAACTTCGAATATTTACCAATTATCTTCGTACGACAACATATCGGCATTGTTTTCCACTTTTCATACAGATTTCAAAGAAGAAGAAGGTTGCATAAATGTGGAAAACCAAGTGAGTCGATTGATAAGCACGTGACTTTATGGTCTTAGCAAGCTGCAAGACACAAATAACGTCAGCACTGCATTTAAAAAGCTTGGCTTAAAATATAAGCATGTCGTTGTGAGAATAATTGAGAAAAACTTTTCGTTCACTAAAATACTAACGACTTGCTTGAGGTTGTATTCATCGCATGTGCGGAAGATTGTTGTTAAACAAACAAAATTGTACGATACAAAACAGCCTTCAACCAGCCCATTTGCAGTAGCAGTCATCTAGATACATGTATGTATACATATCGTAACCGCGATATACTGCCACAGTCATATTGCTCAAAACAAATACTTCTTTGGTGCGAAGCGTTTATACAGTCAGTCTGGTGAAATAATAAACGTTAAGCTATAATTTAATGAGCCTTTATTACAAGGCATGCCTTTTATATTTCCAGATTAAAGAACAAAAACAAATATGAATCAGGGAAAATCACTTTATCGTTTTTCAAAATATTCCCCATGCATTCTGAATGCAGCAACCGCATCTTCAGGTGCTGAAAAAAGTCGATCTCTCAGTTAATTTTTTTGCGTATTGAATTAGGAAGAAGTCATTTAGTGCCAAGTCAAGACTATACGGCGGATGACGAGTGATCCGCCTTCGGCGGTTGGTTTTCCTAATTGCTTGGAAGAAAACTGCCAAACAAATCGTTGTGTACCACTCAGAATTGATTGTTCTGCATTGTTCTAGTAGTACGGTTGCGACATGTACGAGGTGTGATAAAATATAACCGTCATTTTCAACTTTTTTAAAAAGTATTCATTTATTTATCAATAACTATCTTGTCCCCTTCAAAGTAATCCCACGTAATGCCAGCGTTTTTTCCAATCCTCGAAACACTTCTGAAACGCGCTTTTTGGTATCGTCAACAGCTCCTGTTTCGATTTTTCTCTTATCTCCTTAATCGTAGCAAAATGCTTTCCGTTCATTGGGAAGAGGAAAAAGTCAGCGGGGGCCAAGTTCGGTGAATACGGTGGTTGAGGCATGATAACGGTTTTGTTTTTGGCCAAAAACTCACGCACAGGCATCGATGTGTGAGCTGGTGCGTTATCATGGTGCAAAATCCATGACTGTTTTTTGTACAACTCTGTGCGTTTTCGACAAATTGCTTCGCGCAAACGGCGCATAGCTTCAAGATAGTATTCCTTATTGACCGTATGGCATTGTGGCAAGAATTCATGATACACCACGTCATTGCAGTCGAAGAAAACAGTAAGCAAAACCTTCACATTTGACCGATCTTGACGTGCTTTTTTCGCTCTTCGCTCTTCTGGACGCTTCCATTGGGATGGTTAGGCTTTGGTTTCAATGGCATAGCCATACACTCATGATTAGTCACCAGTTATGACTTATTTGTCTTATATTGCCAACATATATAACAGATATGTGTACCAACATACCAGAAAAAAATAATGCGAAAATCGAACATACGTAACTCACGAAATTGGAAAATAATGGTTGTTTTTTGATCAGTCCTCGTACAATTTATCCGAAAAAACAGGCGACCATTTACTTGCAAGTGCTTCGTGCGCGAACAACCTTTGTTAAATTTTGCTCATCTTGAAAATCACATACAATAGACTGCTGTTTACTTTCGGCATCATATGTGTAAGTCGACAATTCGTCAGCTGTCGCGAGAGTCATAGAGGTGTGTGGATTTGCATTTGTTTCGACCAATCGACACCAGCCTTTTTTTGAGCGTTTGACAAATTGTGTGGGATTCAACTCGAACAAAGTTTTTTGACAGTCAAATGTTTACGAAACATTGAATAAATATATGCCACTCGTCGCACGAAAATGTTCACGATCTAATTCCCTTTTTTGGGCCGAGATATTTTAAGTTACTGTAAACAACACAAATAGGACTCGTATGTCAAAACGCTGTGAGCACGTAAACGCTCATGTCCAACTTTACGATAGAGCTGTCAGTTGTCAGACTGCAACACCAGGGCTGAGAAAGTCCGAAACATTAAAGGCGATCATTGTACGGGTTAGAAAAAAGTGCTTACACATAGAAAAACAAACAAGGTTAAAGTGTAGAAAACAAGGTAAATTAAAAATTTTCGGTGGTTATTTTGCAGCCTGGGACATTTATTTTAATTTAACATTTATTTTAATTTATTATTGTTTGAATTGTCTATTTTTTTATTTTCTTGTTTAATTCTGTGGTGGGAACCATATCATATATTGATTGTTATATTTATTATTTTTGTGCTGCAAAGTCTTTCGTTGCCTCCCACTGGATTCGAACAGCAAACCCTCGAACTGCTGAGCAGCCACCACACCCACTCAGCCATCACAACGGTTGAAACGAATAGTACAACATGAAAGTGGAGATCTGATCTTAACTTAAATAGAACTCGCTTGTATTTTTGTACAAATTATGGTCTGTAGTCAAGTTTTGGTCATGACAATTTTGCATTACGCGTTTTTTGCCGCCTAGAATTTTAATATTTATTTGAACCTTCAAAAATGAACTTAATTATTTATTCGCTATGAGAGCCAATTGAAACTTATTACTTTAGGTCTAGAAAATAGACCTTAATGCTTTCTGTCTTTTTTCAGCCGTCTATATGTCGCCGACATTTTGTTGCTGCTAAACAACTCATCAGTAGACTTGAAAAATCTAAAAAGAATGTTTAAAGCCCAACTGCTTATTCCAAAATTCTCCTGAACCAAATGAGAATCAACAAAAATGCTCAAACAAACTTTTTATACAGAAAACATTTTACGTCTTGCAACACCTTTACTTTTTATAGCACTTCCTTACAACGGGTAACCCTTGGCTACCAACAACTTCTATTCTTGAAAGTATCAAAAAGTAAAAGTTTTTGAATATTCAAAAATGAACTTAATTATTTATTCGCTATGAGAGCCAATTGAAATTTATTACTTTAGGCTGGAAAAAGACAGAAAGCATTAAGGTATATTTTTTTTAGACCTAAAGTAATAATTTATTTGAACCGTTGAAATTTTATTCGGTTATTCAGTATTTCTATCATTATTAAAAAGCTGACAACACTCTTAACATACAAAGTAGCTGAAAATTTATTACATTCTTCAATTAAGTTTAACTGAGCAATCGTTTTTGTTTTCAAATAAATTGGTTTTTAGACACTTAATTTGTTATCCATGAGGAGGGAAATTATTTGTGATAAGAACTCTTTAAAGAAATACATACAAATGTATATAGACGGGCTAATGTGTTGTAATTCTTGCTTGGTGCATTCAAGGCCACTGTGGAGCCAGCAACAGGTGGCAAGCGAAATGTGTGTTGCAATATTTGTCAATAAATAATACTTGGATGACCTGTTCTGTCTACTCTAAATTAAAAAGTTTTACGTGGTTTAATTCTAGAAGTGATAAAAAAGATTTATTAAAAAAGTGTTTGTTAGAATGCAGCAGGCTGTAAAAATGTTAAAGGATAATAAATAAGTTCATAAGATTTTATCGCAGCATACATACGAGGTACATATGGGCTATTCCCAATTTACAGACGTGACAATCACACGGCTTTTGTTGACCCAAAGACAAAATGGGAAGGGAATGGTATTTATACCATGTTTTTATTCAGAAAGTATGGAATTAAAAAGAAAAGTGTTGCACGTAATAATAAAGTAGAGACATACTACGTTTATACGTACTGCTTATTCGCGAATAAAATTATTGTGAATAGAAAAATTTGGCGTATAAACAGTAAATAAAATTTTTATTTGTGAATAGCTAAGTCACGAAAACAAGTACTGATTAAAAAGCTATTCGCAAATAAAACACAAAAAGTTGCCACTTTTTTTTTTTATCGGTTTTAAAGTTTTCTTCGATGTGGCACACGTACAATCATATGACAGAAAGAAAATAATTTACTAAAAATTGCACGAAAGCAAAAAAATTTGTAAAATTTGAATAAAAGTGCTGAAAATGTTAAAAATAAAATATGAAAGCGGTCGTTGCAGCTGGAGCAAGGCTCTCTAATCAATGTCCAGTAGTGATCACTTCTAGGGCGAGCTTTGAATCGTCCGTTTCTACGTTTCTGGAAAACTGCTTCTGCAACAGATATCAAGTAGTCACTTTTGAATGTTCCAAGAATTAACTGGTGTCTGCGCCTTCTTCTTTCACTAGCGATTACAAAAGTTGCATGCCGTTTGTTGAACCGTTCTTGCAATATTTCGTGGCTTTTTGAATTGTGAGAAACATCATAATTTTGTGTTTCTCCATTATTATTTTAGTAATCACGTCTTTTTCTGAACATATGTTGTGCTTAACAGTTTACAAATTAGTTACGTTTTTACCATCTGGCTTCACTAAAAAATTCAAATTTTCTGCATTCGCATTGACGCATAAACAGTGAGTTAGTTATTTATTTGCGAATAGTTTTTATTTGTGAATAGGCTACGTATAAACGTAGTAACATACGAGTAAATAAGTAACATTAATACGAAGACCCTGCAAATAATACTGCTTATCAGGAACACAGAAAGAAAAATCGCGTTCTAAATTTAAGTTTTTCCTTCTTGATTTTAGTACGAAGTAGTCTTGAAAATTTAAGTACGCATAACACAAAAGTGTTCTTAAAACAAGATCAATCGGGATTATTAAAAGGAATCAATCCTGGTAAGGTTTAAAATGAGTACGAAATTCTTGAGAGGATTTGAACTCAGCACTTGTGTGTGTTTGTATAAGTACTGAATTTTGTTTAAATTTTTTAATTGCTACGATGGCTGAATTGGTAGGTAGAGTGGCTGAACTGGCATAAGATAGGTTCCGGGTTCAAATCGGCAAACAGACAAAATTATTTATAAATTATTATTATATATAAGGAAGTAGAGCGGAATATTTCAGGTACGAATTTGCTATTAAATTAGACTTCAGAAACATCGCATCCATCCCCTCACACTCAAAATAAATACACTCCCTCCGTACTTAAATCAATCCCAAATGGTGTCAGAAGAGTACGGTAGGTACTACCAATGTTCTTAAATCAAGAACAGCGTTCTTCTTTTTAATCACGGATTTGAGCTATGTATATTCAATCCGAAACTAAGATTGAATATGTCTAAAATTAAGTGTTTAGCGCTTGGAAAATCCATACTTAAAACAAGCTCAACGTACTTGATTTAATGAAATCCGTACTTAACGAACTTCTGACACCGCTTGGGATTGATTTAAGTACAAATGGATTGAATTGCTTTTTCAGTGAAATAATTTTGTAAAGGAATCTCCAATTGAAAGCGCTCTGTAACATTTGCTTTTATTTTTTTTTCAACTTTTTGTACACTATTTATAATATTTCTAATTGGTTTTTAAGTTCGTTTTTATAAAATGCTGCTATTTTGGTTAATATTGAACTGAAGATAAAATAAACTTGGTACGGTGGACGTCCAGACGTTTCTGAGCCGACACGCTCATTTTATTTTATTTATCACTCAATTCTAGTTTTTCCTACCTTATCGGTATTAACCAAAAAGCAACTGTTTTATTGTCTCTTTTGGATGATATTTCTCATCTCGCAAGACTATTGAACATTTTCTTTATTTAGCAATGTCCAACTTAGTTTTTTGTGTTTTTGTTGTTTACTTATTTTCTTTTAATTTTTTCGAAATCGTTAAGATATTAACGATTTCGTGTGACGTCAGTGCAGTCCGTTCTTTAAAAAGAACTGTGAAAATTTATTTATCATAATTTTCTTTACGTTAAAATTGCAATTTCATACATTCACCGAAAAAATACCTCCACTGACGAGAAAATTTCGTGTTACTACAGTTTCAGTTTTCTAATTTATGGATTTTTTACTTACAACAATTTTCCTTGCATTGTTTTAATAATTTGTAAGAAAAAATGAGTGAATAAAATGATAAGGAAAAGTACCTACATATTCTGTTAATTGTGTTGCAATTGTTTCCACAACATGGTTCTCATGATTATCATCATCTTGGTGAGATATTTCGTTTTGACTAGATTCCATAATTAGGTACTTGGAAATATTTCTTCGTATCGTTTCGTTTTTATTATTGTTAATATTTTATTTTTTGTTTTCTAAACAAGCTTAACATCACAAAAGTTCATTTTATTTACTACTTTATTCAATTTAGCAGGAAATTTACTAAAGTTCTGTTAAATTTCATTTGAAGCCGTGTGAAATGGTTTATAACGAATTGAGCTTATAACTGAATTTCAGTGGAAATGAGAATTTAATCAAGACTGAACATTGACAGACATTTTGCGATTATTTACTAATTTTGTTCTTCTTTATGTACAACGTAATATATAAATGTAGTAGCATTTATCATTTTTTAAGAATACAAAAAAGATGATGATATTTTTTTTACAACTCTATGATTGTTCTCAAATTCAATGAAATTGAAAACAATTAAGTGAAGAGTAAAAAAATATTCAATGGTCAACACTTTATACGTTTCTACATACATACATACATATATGCACATGCACGATAGCTGATTGAGCATTTGCTGATATGGAAATGGGCTCTTATATATAAAAACTCGTTTCTTATCCTCTTCCAGAGAAAAACGGATTAAATGTGCCAATCATAGTTTATGATGACTTTGAATAATTTTGATGCAGCTATAGATGTGTTTGCATTGAATTAATTAAACTATCTACTTATTTCAACAAATGTTTTCATTTTGATAAAGCAAATACGCCATAATTTGCTGAGACTGCTGAAACTATGCAAAAAATAATTTTTATTTTGTATTCGGAAACCTAAATTATAACAAGGCATTAGAGATGGTTGTAAAATGTAACAATAAAGTCCAAATGCCCACAGGTATCGTAAAGAAAATTATTAAAGAATGGAAAAAAACATATTTGTTACGGCACATAATCTTATTGCTGTTACAGTTTAGCTTTCAATAACAAATATGCCTCCTGTGATCCAATATGGAAACATTAGTTTTAATGAGTAAATTCGTTGAGTATGTGACGAGAAATTGTAGTACTCGGTCACGTTCGGAGATTCAGGCATATTAAAAATTAGTGTCTTCCGCAAATCATAGTTGTCCTAGAAGTTTTAGTTTTTATAAACTCTAGAAATAACAAAAACATTATTCATTCACATTTATAAAGGTTGTTTTTTTTTATCGATGTATAGAATTTTAAATTGCAATAAAACAACGATGGATTATTCGATTGACATGCATTTTATTTGTCCGAAAGATAATGTAATCATTTTACATACGATTTCTGGCATATGACCGCCACGGCTGGCGTGGATGTAGTCCAATCTGGACGTCCAATTTTCGATGACTTTTTCCAACATTTGTGGCCGTATATCGGCAATAACACGGCAACTGTTGTCTTCCAAGTGTTGGTCAAGCGTTTGTGGCTTATCCGCATATACCAATGACTTTACATAGCCCCACAGAAAGTAGTCTAGCGGGGTTAAATCACAAAATCTTGGAGGCCTATTTACAGGTCCCAAACGTGAAATTAGGCGGTCACCAAACGTATCTTTCAATAAATCGATTGTGGCACGAGCTGTGTGACATGTTGTGCCGTCTTGTTGAAACCACATCTCCTGGACATCATGGTTATTCAATTCAGGAATGAAAAAGTTAGTAATCATGGCTCTATACCGATCACTATTGACTGCCATCATCGTTTTTGAAGAAGTACGGACCAATGATTCCACCAGCCCCTAAAGCGCACTGAACAGTCAGTTCTTCTGGATGTAACGGTGTTTCGACATACACTTGAGGATTAGCTTCACTCCAAATGCGGCAGTTTTGTTTGTTGACGTAGCGATTCAAACAGAAGTGCACTTCATCGCTAAATAAAATTCGCTCATGCAAATCGGGAACAACGGCAATCTCGTTTTGCACTAAAATTGCACTATTTGCAAGCGTTGTTCAGGCGTGAGTCTATTCATGATGAATTGCCAAACCAAACTGATAAATAAATCACTTGACAGCTGTTACATCGGTCGCCATCTTGAACAGTAATGCCAACTTAAAGTTCTATAGATCGAAAAAAACAAGCTTTACAATAGCCCCATGCAGAAAAAGACAAGCATTATAATGTCAAGATTATGGTCTTGCCCAGAGATGTGTGCGTGAGTATTTTCTGGCTTACGTCACGCATGCTCATAAGCCAAAGTTTTGCAATCACGCATTTTGTTCATGTTGCAAAGAAAAGTAAGAGTTGCAAAAACGAAAAGAAATGTTTGCTGTGTTAAAGTTTTGTTTGAACATTTCTGATTCTCATTTTGTTCATGGGAATTGTGGAATAAGTAGTTACGTTTCAAACAAACTTTTTTTAAGAATTTTTCAAGTCTACTGATGAGTTGATTAGCACCAACGAAATGTCGTCGGCATATAGACAGTTGGAAAAGACAGAAAACATTTTGTAAAAAAGGTTCATTTTTGGACCTGAATTAATACATTTCAATTCTCTCTTAAAGCAAATAAATAATTAAGTTCATATTTGGATGTTTTGTTACACTATGATATTGAATCAGGTTATTATTTCTGTACGAATTTAGCATGATTACTTATGCCAATTTTAGTTATTGAACATCAGTTAAACGCAAAAGAAAAAAAAAAACAAAATAATTTTTCATGTTCGGCCCATCTGGGATGCGAACTCGGACCTCTGGGCTTAATAGTTGGCGCTGTAGAATAATGAGTTATATAACACACAAAAAAAGAATGCGGTATAATGTAATGCAAAAAGTGTCAGACATATAAATATAGTTACAATGTAGTGCAGGCAGTAAGCACTTGCGATATAAATTGTAAGTGAAGTTTTAAGTAATTTATAAACATATTATTATTTGTTTTATCTAAAAAATGCATTTATTTTAATACACATGAGTGCCTGTTTTTTAAATAAACTTTGGGATATCAAAGTTCATATACGACCTGATATTACACATTTATGTAGAAAAGCTTCTAATTACACTTTGGTAAAAGGGTATATAAGATTCGGCACAGTTGAATATAGAGCTCTCTCTTACTTGTCTTTTATGTCGGGTATTCTAATTTTTCAACTCTGTTACAAATATGTATTTCGACTAAAAACAGCAAAAAATTTTCATCATGGATTAGATAAGATTTTATGTTCTTCAGAAAAATAGGGCAAATATGCAAAAAAAACAAACTGATTGTTTATTTGAAAAATTCTTCTGTTGATTCTCGTTTAACTTACAAAGGAAAAAAAGACACATAAGCAAACTTTTACGAGTTACAATGCAAAATTTATTGCGCGCAGAAATTGCCTTTACTCTTGGGTGTCCATGATTTGTTATTGTATACCATGAAAAGGCATTAAAAAAACATAAAATATAAATGTAAATATTTGCTAAATGATAATTACTTGTGTATGTGTCTGTAAACAAATATAAAAAATCCTGTGTATTGGGAGGAGATAGCACGAAAAGATCACATTCTTAACAGATAACACTGCTCAACAAATAAAACAAATTGTCATACCATTGACAACCCTAACGGGTTTTTGTTGCGTTGTGGCTCCATTACTACAAAAATAATAAAATACCAGGTTTAAAATACCAGGTTTTTGAAAAGGCAACTCCATATATGAGTTGATGTCTGCTATTACATTACGCAGTATGTCCAAGAATTTTAAGCTATCCTAGCTTGAAAATATTTCAATAGTTATGGAGAAAAAAAGTAAAATATTTTTTTTTTATTTTACTTTAGAGTTGAATATTTATTATTTACAATTTATACTGATATTTATAAGTCTGTTATGATCGGGTGTACTTCCTCCAAACTGAGCTAGAATTTTTCTCGTGAAGTTGTAGTGATCAACATTATTAAATAATAACAGGAAATATAAAATACATTCCAATCATCAGCAAAACACAGTGATAAAGTTAAAATTTGATGCATATGTTAAATGTAGACAGTCGCTAACGAAAGTTTCAGACAATACTAGCATGGCTATACACTGATGCTTAAAAACAGCATGAAATTTAGCTACGACCAGAGCTCGAAGCAATTTAGGTGCTGATGATCGCTGTGGCCTGGGAACGTCAAACTGCCATGGCTTGTTCCCCAGCTAATAAAACTTCAACTTTACTTTCATTCTCATCCTTAATAATGTTGATCACTGTAATTTTATCCCAAAAATATCCTTCTCAATTTTGGGAGTAGTAAAACCAAACTTAACAGTAAAATCAAACTTAACAACAAATTTATCAATCAAACAATCTGTTTTTTTTTAACAGAACTTGAAATATTTGTTTTCAGTTTAACTGCTCGTTTATGAAGCTGCATATGGAAGAAATAAAATGAGCTCTGATTCATTGGATAACTACTTATTTTATTCCAGATAAACTAAAAGTACCAGGCATATATTTCAAAACAATATTATGCAATATTATCCGTAGAGCCAATCGAAGTTCGTACAAAATATGAAGCGGCTCTCACAGCAAAACGATTAAAGATGATGGGTGGGTGAGTGTATCAATCAGGAACACGAAGCGCATCACCAACAAATCTTTACAGTATGTACCGGAAAATATGATTTCATATCGCATATTGAAGATTAGAGTAGAGGCCAATTGCGGGACATTGAGGAGGGGAAAATCAGTACCTGGTATTTATATAGAAAATACCACGGAACTCTTATTCCGTCTACCAGACTATTCCACAGTTCTGCAGGCTAAAGTATGGGCAATTACGGAGTGTGTTAGCAAACTCATTGAAATGGGAATATATTCACAGATAGTCAAATGGCCGTTAGATCGATTTCAGTCGAGCAAATTAAATCACAATACTTAGCAATCCTGACTTAAGCCGCATTGGAATAGCGGGAGGAGATGAATGCAGAGCATGTGGGGAGGAGAGCGAGACACTAGAGCACTATTTATGCCAGTGCCCCGCCTTCTCACAAATACGGTTCCGATATCACTATACCAGACATAATCCTATTACAGATCATATGCTAGAGGAAATTACCGAGCTTTGTGAATTTAGAACTATGCGCCCAACTTTCGGTGGCTTAATACACGAAGCGCGCAACAAGCGTACAGTGGCTTCAGTGTATGTCGCACGCCGTGTGCTAATATACCCCTTAAATCAACTTAACCTAATAGACATATTTGAAAGAAACGAGTACGTGCTATTGAACAATATTTCAAAGAGTTTTAATTAAAGCGTGTCTTATATTGGTTTTACGTCCTTTTTCAAAATTATTATTACTTCTGACAAGCCAAAGCAAATACATATGTATATAAATAAGTACAAAATAAAAACGCAAACATTTTGAAAGTGCGGAAATAGTTTTGGTGGTGTTTTAAAATTTTTAAGTATTTTTTTTAACGATACACAGAGTTGAAATTTTAAACGTCTATAATATGTTATGTTATGTTACACTGGCTGCCGGTCATGAGACCGTCCCACTTGGGTCCTAGAAAGGTCCCGTTGTGCTACCCGAATAGGCTGTAGGGAGATAGCCCTACATACCTTTCACCGGTGCTGACCTGAACGAGCCGGATAAACGGAGTCCACCCTATCCAACCTTCCAGTAGACCATTACTAAATGTGGTGGTTTGCCCAAGTAATTTACTCTCTTGTCGGAGAGAGACGGTCGTCGACAGAGAAAGTGTTCGATACTCTGCTCCTCTTCTTCATCTCTGCAGCCTCTGCATGAAAGATTTAGTCTTTTCGCATGTACTCCCATGTGACAGTGTCCCGTTAGAACAGCCACTAGGGTGTGTAGTCTTTGTCTCGGAAAGTCCAGCAAAGCCATAGTTCTCTTATACTCATAGCTGGGCCATGTGAGCCCTAATATTCGACAGGTGATCTCGTTCGACCACCTTTCCTGCGCAGTTCTTAACAACTGTCGTTGCATTAGGTGTTTACAAGTATTAAGAGGAACATCAACGAATTTGTCTATATTCTCCTGCTGTAGGCGGGTACCAGATCGGACACACCATTGTGTCCAGGTACCCAGAGAAGCTCCAGGTCAAAGTCTATAATAATAAAACACCCACTCGATAGCAAAACAACAAGTGCTTGATTTCGATATTTGAGTTAGCAGTGCTCACGACATGATCGAAATAGAGGAATCGGATTTTGTATGAAAACACTTACGTCTGTCTTTTCGATTGTTGATCGAGTCATCGTTCGAATAAAAGAGCGTCCTAAAGGAACCCAAAACAATTTTCTTTCGCTTAGAATGCGAACAATCGCGCCACTTCGACATTGAGGAACAGGCAGATAGTTTCGACAAAATCCTGTTTCCAATGTAGAACAATTTCTTTGAAAAAACCAAAATGGCCAATTTAGAAGAGTTTTTTGTTTAATAAAAGACTATAGTCTTCAAGAATTCACAAAGGCTTTAATAAAAATATGTTTATTAGAAATTTATTTTTCGCTTATTGTAAATTATGTCGGGCTTTTATTAAAAATTACTTCATTCTTGTCTGGTCTATATCTTTCTAACAAAGTTCTTTCATCGAAAATTTTTTAAACAAAAATTCTTTTAATATTTAATTTTTTTTAGTAGAATATTGTATCATATATAATTCGGTGTCACTTAAAGTCGATTTAGGTTGTTGTCGGCTGTGACCACAGACTTGCAATGTTCAGTGTTTATTTGGTAATTTTATATGAATTAAAATATTATTACATATATAAAATTGGCAGCCAAAAAAGTTACAAGCTTAACGTTGGCGCGGCTGAGATCAATTGAATTTAATGCGCTTAAAATATCAAGTGATTTTGTTTGCAGAGTTCAAATTATTTATTGATTAAAATTTCCAAAAAATAAAATTGGTTATTGGAAAGAGTACAGAGACGAATTGAGGCAATCAAAATACTTTACCCAAAATGGTTGGATTGTAAAAAAAAACTTGTTCAACAGTCTTCTGTGTGTTTAGATATTGTGTGAAGTTAAACTTGAACCTGCAAGAAAAACGAGGTTATCAGCGGCCGCAATTCCCCTACACTAAGTAATAACTAGTTTTTCATAGCAGTTGGATTATAATTTGATTATTTGAATATATTGTTAAATAAGTTGCGTTGTTGTTTAATCATTAAAAGTAAATTTTAGGAAAAAAAAGTCATATTAGAAAAGGTTGAGGTAAATTTGTAACCTAATCGAAGAAATTTGTATCTCAAATATATACATATACATATATATATATTTCATAAATGCAAGTGTTAAAATGCGTGTGTTACTTGCAGGAAATGTGTACAAGTCAGAGATTTCCTTTGGCTTCTGTTTGGCTCAAAGTTTTGTCCATATATAAATGTTTTGCAAACTGATGACAAGTTTTTCCAAGGCTTTTGAAAAGTTGTTTTACAAGCCAAAACTGGTGGCTTTTCAATATTCAATATGAAATCAAAGTTTGTTTTGCTTACAATTTTATGATAATATTTCATATTTTAAAATGTGGGAAAAGGAAAAAATTATTAACTGAATTTCAAAATTTCCATATTCCAGAGTTTAGTGTATTGATACACATTTAATTTGGGAATGCGATAAATTTTTACGCTTGTATGCACATGTTCAATATTAACTTAATAGCTACACCCAACAAAATTTTGTTCAGATAAACCTCAGATTCTATATGAAAAAATAAGAAACCAATGACGAAAATAGTTTCATGTAGAGCCTGACGTGTGTCAGCTAATCAGCTGTTTCGTATAGTTATGCAAACAAAAACAAGTTTAAAATATAGTAGCCATGACAATATTATGTTAACCACAATGATGTGTGAAGTTGTAGTATACAATATCTTTTTGTATAAACATACTTTTGATTATTATAAAGACATTTTTTATTAAAACTCATAAATTTGACTTTTATACCTCCTATAGCAATAGCATAATTAAATTAATTTTTGAATATTCAAAAAACTTTCGCTTTTGAATAGTACAAATCGTAATAACCAATTGTAACTCTTGTAAGCTTTTTCGAGTCCGCTGACAAGTTGAGTGGCATCAACGAAATTACGACAATATATATACGGCTGAAAAATACAAAAAATTATTAATAAGGTCTATTTTTCGACCTGAAATAATACACCTAAACGTTAATAAAAGAAAAAAATTAGTACTCTAAATATATCGTGTAAGCGCTTAGCATATGATATATGCTCACAGAAATTTCATGCTTTAATGTACATCAGCACATATCTACTGATTCAACTTATTCTCTAAACTAAGCTTTAGGTTGATGGTGTTAATTCTTACACCAATACAATGTAGGTTCAAATCAAATGTACACAAGAACTATTCTCTCTTTCCCCTGCCAGCAAATTGGTAGTCGACTACAAATAAAATCGACTCATAGTTCACCCATGTCGGACATTGAGTAGTCGACTACTAAAATAATTAACTTTACGTTAACTTTTATGGACTAGCTACAAATTAGCTACAATACAATCGATTTGTAATTCACTTTTTGTGTACTGGCTATAAGCTAGCTGAAACGTAGTGCAGAGTTAACCCAAAATTCAAATAATAACATACACACATACACGGTAAATAACTCTTTAATTAAATTGCTAAAAAAAAAAAAATAGGATGAAATTTAATTTAATAAAATATGATAAATATTACCACCGAAAAATGTAAAATCAGCCTTGATTTGTAAATTTTTTTCTGTATGTACTGACTTTTAAGTAGCTAACTTTAAGTTAGTTGAAAAGTAATGCACAGTCGGACAATTGACTACCTCCTAGGACATCGTAATGTTAAAATAGTCAGTCATCTCCATTAAAAATAATCTAAGTGTCAACCACCACCAGTTGTAAAAAAGTTAGCTTATAATTCATTACTAGTTAACTGAGTTGCCGGCAGGGTCGTTTTTCTTGCAACCCTTCTCGCTAGTTTGTGTAATATATGGTATATATGTATGGGATGTCCACTGAGTACCGTTTCAATATAAAAAACATGCTTCAGATAATAAAAAATAGATACATCTATTATAGATGGAAAGCAAAACAAGAATATATGAATTTATAAAACTAGTTTATGAACATTTTACTGAAATTTTTAATTCTATTGAACTATGATATTTTACATACATTTATATTAAATTACTTTTTCAGGCTCAAGTTCAACCCTTGGTTTGTCACTTGGTTTGTAAATCCATATTAATTAAGTAAAGAGTTTGCTATCCAGAAACAGACGGTTGTCCACCTAGCTATAAAAATTTTACTTTTCTTTACTTAATTAATATTGATCTAAAAGTGACAAACCAAGGGTTGAACTCGAGCCTGAAAAAGTAATTTAATATAAATGTATTAAAACTAGTTTGTATTTACATATATGAAATGGAATTTCAAACTGTATTTTAAAGCCAAAAGATTTACATCTTAAAATAAAGTCGTGATTTATGGGAAGGCCTCTTTAAGGTGAAGTGAATTTCCCATAAGGCATAGTGGTAGTTTAGCACTAAGTAATTTGAGTATTTACATTAATTACTCGTAGTTACAACTCAACATGAAGATTTAGCTCTTTTCCTTTCACCTTTGTTTTACATAATTGCGAGCAACTAAAATTCGCAGACTATTCGACAAACAATACTTTACAAAAAACAACAAGTTATATACATAATTTACAACTTAATACGGATCACAAAATTTGATTTATTTATTTAATTTTTGAATGCAATATTCATTGTTGGTTCGATCAATAGCGGTGGAACTGTCTTGAAAAAAGAAAAACACTAATCGCCCTTGGCTGACAAATTCAATTAATATTTTTTTTAGGTTGAAATGTGTTTAAAAGAGGCTTAGTGTTGAAAATTACATTTTTAAGGTATATAGTTTTTTTTTTGTCAGATTTGAGTGTTTAAAATTCGTTTCTGCGTTCCCGTAAATAAACAACTTAATTTAAAGAGTAAGAAAAGAATAATTATTTTCTGAGTTTGTTAAATTGAAAATACCCTACCCATATTAGGGCAGGGTTGGCATGACTCTGTGCAAATAGAAACAAACTATTTTGAAGGGAAAAAAATTAATCAGCAGACAATCACAAAAAAATTAAAAAAAAAAACTAGAAAATAAAGAATTCTGTTATTTTGATACAGCTGCAAAATTCTTAGGCATGTATTTTCGTGTGGGATTTTAACAAAAATAAATGCAAACGAATTTGCAATTCCTAACGGGAAGTACAGGCCTAATAAAATTTCATATATTATTTAAGGTCTAATTGAGTTTGAACTTGAAGCTTCTAGCTTTAAAGGAGGCGCACCCACAATATCAATATGGGAGTCATTTGAGGTACATGTAACCATATTGAAACATATACACTGAAAAATTTATTTCTGAAACATTTTCAATCGTTTATTTAAAACAAATTTAGTGTTTGACAAATGCTTTTATTGGCTTCCTTAAGAGTTTTGTATGAATTTACATGAAAAAGAAATAAATTTTGTATCCCCAAAATTATTTCTAACAAGATGTACACACGTATGTAAAAAACTATATGCATTAGGCCGGGTCGATTTGTATGCCGGTACTGAGACATTGATTTTTTGACAGTATTTGTACGTGGAAAAAAGAGTTACACCCCATATTCGGACGCCTACAAAATGAAATTTTCCCCCTCTCTTACTAACTTGCCCCAGGATGCCCGTAGAGTAGTCAAACATATGACCAACCCCCAATAATTTTTTTCTTCCTATTTTTTTATAACACCAGCCACATTGACCTAGCACGTCTCGAAAATGATTCTTTTTATTTATTTTTTGATAAGTCGTTGTGGAACTTTATTTGCTTTTATCCCAAAAATTATCAAAAAATCTATGGCACAATAACATTCTAATCGAAATAAAATTGTTTTGGGTTGCTCTACGATGTGCTTTTATTCGAACGATGACTCCATCGACAAGTCGCAAAGACGTGGGTGTTTTCATACAAAATCCGGTTCCTTTATTTCGATCATGTCGAAATACTTGTTGTCTTGCTATCAAGTGGAAGTTTTTATAGAAAAAATATTATATATGTTAAAAAACTGGGAAATTAAAATGGAAAATATGTGTCAAGTAAATTATATTAAACCATCATCGTATATACATATGTAGTTTTCTTTAACAGTCTTCGCACTAGTTTAAAAAAATCAATAATGGAATATTCGATGGTTAAGTCCATAACTTCTTTATTAAACTTGTATAAAACAGCACTCTTAAATTTTAAAACACCACTAAAACTATTTCCACACTTTTAAAACGTTTACTTTCTAATTTTGTACATGTTTCGTTTTGTCAGATACAGCTGACCAGTTTCAAAAGGGGTTGTATTTACACAAGAACAATTTTGTAGTTTTTTTTTTTCCAAACTTCAATAAAAAATCAACCAAAACCTTAATTTATCGATCTGGTATGTCTATGAAGTAAATAGCAAAAATTTAATAGTGTAAGTCTATGCGAACGCAAGCTGGCGGAATAGAGGAATCCAAATTGATTCGAAATCAAGCGACTGCATTTCGATCGTTTATATATTCTTGCAACATTGAGTAATAGCCAGTAAACATTATAATTTGAATAAGTCATATTAAAAAAGAAGTAGTATGGGTATTTGCTACCCAGAAAATGCCGGTTGTCCACCTAGCTATAAAATTTTTACTTTTCTTTACTCAATTGATATTGTTTAAAAAGTGAAAAACCATGGGTTGAACTTGAGCCTGAAAAAGGAGTTTAATATAAATTTTTAGTTTTTTTTAAACAAATTTCTACATTTTTTTTTTAATTTGTATTTAGAAATTCCTTTGCAGGACCTAAACGCATTGAAATTACTAGTTGTTCAAATAATTTCGTGTTTGAATTCAAAAATGTATTTTTCCGTATACTGAGCCGATAGTTTTGAAGAGATTTTTGGCTTAGAACTTATCAAGTTTATTGACTATTTTGGCCCGCTATTTCCCTCATTCCAAAGCCAAATCCAATCCACTTTACAAAAAAGCTTTCTTTTTCTTGATTTAGATAGAAGAAAAGCCAAATTGAAAGTGACTAGCAGTCAAATATTAAAATTAGCAAAATAACAGCAACATATACAGTTTATTCAGGCAAATGTCGCTGACATTTCGCCACCAATAACTTTGTCCAGCACCAAATTATTCAAAAATTGTTAAATAAATCTATTTATTGTTTTTATATTTTTCAGAATATGTTCAAGAAACCGATGCAACACATAGAGCATTCATAATATTACTGCGAACCTACGTGACTGAAAACTTTAAAATTATAAGTTGGCATGAATAGGAAATAAGCAAAATTATCCCGTTATTCAGAACTCGTTATTGCCAAGATATTTATTACTCGTACAGACGGCAGATTAAAAAGGGATACAGGCATAGAGCTGGCGTTAATGAATTTTACTCTTAAGCCAAACAGGCATATACATATATGTATGATAATTGATCTACAAAAAATTAAACAAAAAATCTTTCTATATAGAAATCGTGCTGTTTTATTCTTTCTTTCTTTAATCCACAGTGAATACTGAGTACAGAAGTAAAAAAGCTAAAGTGACAACGCTGATTTTTTTCAAATATTTTTTACTATCTTTCTAATGTCAAAAGAGTACAATGTAAATGAAGTATATTTTGAGTGAGATTTCCAGCCTTATTATGAATTCCGAGTGAACATCACTCGTAATAGGAACTCTTCATTACAAATTCGTACAAAAAGGTATTATGAATTCCAACGGATTCGAAGTTAGTGTTGCCATCCTCTTGACCTATCTTGACCTAAGTTCGATTTAGTATACATAACTAGCTTTTTAAATAAAAAACAGATGTTTTTGCTTCATATGCTAAGGATTGGTAAAAATATTTTTCAAAAAATAAAAACGAAAAACAATGAATGCGATTGCTGCAGCCGTTTCAGTGACGGAAGAGGAATCTTAAAACAAAGGCTGTTACCGAATAGAGCGCAGTCTTGAGGGATGGTTAAAATTCTCTTGATTTGGATAACAAGGCGTTGATTGTTAAAACAAATCACCAATTATAAAAATATATACACATGCAATTTTCCGTTTAATTTTATTAAAAACTTTCGGCTGAGCAAACCTACACAATTCGTTTTTTTGCAGAAGGTGGCTGGCTATCAGCAAGGTGTTGGAAAAGATGTGGATGCTGCTGTGGCTTTTTCCAACCCCTTTTTCGTAAACACATTTAATTCTATACATTAAAGGCGGTTTCTTCTCTTTTGTTATTTTATAGGGTTAATTATTTTCCAAGCAATCAGATATTGCAATGGTGTAATTGAATCGATTTTTTCACCACGTAAAAGCAGCAGTTAGTTTGTGTTACTTTTTTGTTTCAAATCATGGCATGATCAAAAGTTATTTTAAAATATACTAATTA
This sequence comes from Sturmia bella, assembly GCA_963662145.1. NCBI lineage: Eukaryota > Metazoa > Arthropoda > Insecta > Diptera > Tachinidae > Sturmia > Sturmia bella. The sequence goes on from OY759169.1 coordinate 41,211,296, forward strand.
ATTACTAAAGAAATATAATTTTATAACTGCTTAAAAATAGTTTTTATTCAGTGTAAAAACTTATTTTTACTATCCTTCTTATCTTCAACTACTTTTCGTATTCTCCGGACGGTAAGAAGAGTTCGTGTACATTTCTGATACAAAAAAAAAAAAAACGCCAAAAGTACGTTTCATTCGGAATTCATAGTACCAATCTCCAGAATTTCGAAAATTTTTGGAGAATTTCTCAGGAAATTTGCTATAATGAACGTAGGAGTTCATTATAGCATTTTTACGACGGAATTCATAATAAGCAAGTTCATTTCGTGCCAAGGTAAATGGACTATTAGGGTTTTTATTTTTTCATCTAGAGTCTGACGTTTGTCTCTACAAAATTTTGTCAGATGTAGACGTTATGTTGAACATATTTCAACATAATTAATGAGGAGTTCACATATAAAGTTTGAGTGTTACAGTTGTGCGCAAGCCAGCAACGATTTGCTAAAAATAGAACAATGAACAAAATAGAAGACAAGGATAATACAAACAAAGCTCAAGTACTTGATTGCAATAAATTGATTAGTTACAGCTCTGTGATAATAGTTTAAAGTTGACCAAAGACTTTGTTGTGATGTCCAGCTTTCCTGATCTTTATTTAATCCTGTATGGTGAAGTCCAGTTTTAAATTAAATTTATAATAATAAGGAACTGAGAACACAAAAGAATCGTAAGTTCAACATTATACACATATTTATAACACGATAGATGGAGATGTTTAAATAAAACAAACGAAACGTCGGGAAAAAAATTATAATTTTATTTCATGTGACCATAGAAGCCCGAAGGTAACGTCTTATTCAAATGATTTTCTCTAATATTTAACATTTTTATACCTTTCACAAAAATGTGTAAGGGTATATATAAGTTTGTGAATCCATGTGTAACGCAGTATATATATTCTGGATCAGAAGTAATAGAGATTACGATTAAGCGATGCTCGTCTGTCCGTCTGTAGTAGTTGAAATACCGTGTCTGAAAAAACGGTTTGAGATAGAAACCTCATTCTTTCACTAAAATGTGTCAAATTTCGGTAGTGGGTCTGGTATTAAAATTCAGTAAGATCGGTCCACGGATAGCCGAGATATATAAAAAAAACCGGGTTTTGAGGGGTATTTTTGGCCATTTTTTGTCAGATTTTTGAAAAAAAAAATTTTTTCTTGAAAAGTTAGCCATATCATTTTTAATGCCCATTAGATCCCAAAAATCGAAGAATTTTTGAAATCGGCCCAAACATACCCGATATATAGCGTCTCCCGATTTTTCAAGAAATCGGCTTTATAAGCCAAATAAAACAACTTTTGGCACCAAAAATCAATCAGAATGGTACATTTATCATTGTGAAGGGTTTTTAAGATTCGGCCCAGCCGAATATAGCACTCTTACTTGTATCCATTGATTTTCAGTGAAATTCTAGCGATGCATTGTGAATTACAAAATCAGAGCCCAAATATTTTTTATGAGCAACAAAATTTAGTATTTGCTATAAAATTCAATTGAAATTGATTTTTTTAATTCTAAAGACTGTAAGTATTTTTGTCAATACTCGTTGTTGTTACAAGTCGGACTTATAAAAACTTCTGCTAGCTGTAAGTTTCCTAATGTGAATGTGAAAACTTTCTTGTTCTCTTATCTCGACATGAAATATTTTGTCAAAAAATCTCAGATATTCACAAAATAAATTGCCTTCGAAAAATTTCTTGACCTTTATTAAAAATAAGGTTAAATTTTTTTCCAAGCACGCTAAATGAAGTACACAAATTAATAACACGCTTAAGTTGACATTAACAGATGTTTTTCAATTTACATGTTTGCTTTATTCTTTTTCTCTTCACATTATGCCCAGCATGAATTCCATATTTGAGCCAGAAATGAATGGATGGCATCAACTAATAATCTGCTGTCATTTATATTGTCTGCGAGCAAAAGTGAAGAGAAAAGTCACGATGGCATTTTGGCCGTAAAACGAGAAATAAAGACATGTGACAATGGCATCTTGCTTAATACTCATAAGATCATTAATAACCTTATATCTTTGTTTTTCTTAGCGTACTTATGTGCATGAACAATGTTTGCCGTCAAACTCATATTCACACATAGATTTGTGTTTATTTGTTTCTTCTCCAAATGAACCAGTCTTCTTCCATTTTGAGTTGCAGTAATTATATTCACACGCAACTTTCTTGAAGTACGAAATCTGCATTCACACACGTGAAACTGCTGTGAATACTAACTTATTGTATATTTGCCGTTTCAATAGATATAGAAAAAAAATATATATAAAACAACTATTAACCTTTGGCGGAATTCGAAAAGCAAACAACAATTTTTTAATGGTTTTTGTTAATCAGTGTATGAGTATGCGACAGTTACAATCACGCCCACCAAATCAATTTTCAAGCATTATTAATGGCTATGAGATTTGGGTTTGGTGCGTACCAGGATTGAACATTCACTATAAAATGCATTTAAATGTATAGATTAATTTACAATTTTTAGGTCAGCAAATAGACCACAAATTAACAACTGTTGCCCTGTCTGAAATTAAAAAAAAAAAAAATCACATACATCCTTAAGCCAGCTTTCCGAAGTTTTATTGAAAGTTTTTAACTCTATGAGCTTCTTCCTTCGTGTGCTAATTTTTTAAATAACAAATTTTTTTCTGAATTAGAAAAGAAAACTGTAGAACTTAGTTTTTAGAAAATTTCGAAAATTAGATCACTTTATTAAAATTAAAATACTGAAAGTATTTTCGTTCATAATTTTAATGAATTTATTTAATGTATATACTAAGCTATATACTAAGCTAGCAACTGAAAACAAACTTAAAAATTATTCAACGAATCTAGTCGAAAATATTGCGCACTATTGCCAACGCAGAATGGTACATCAGAGATGAGGACATAAGTCGAGATTTAAACGACAAAACAAAAAAAGTAGTCATCCGTGACAGCAGTCTTAAACACACAACTCGTTCAATACAACATTCCAACAGGGAACTCAGACAGTTGCCGGCGAACGAAATACTGTCATCTAGAAGACTTAAGCAATATGAACCATCAAATTTAGTTAACCGTTACTAGAAGGGTCAAGTTGCCGTGTAAAAAATTAATTTATATATTTATATTAAATTTTACGATACAACTTATCTTATAATAATCTTATAGCTGTAAAACTGGTTTTACAGCTCAGGAACAGGAAACTGATTTTATGTAGCAGTTTTGAGTTTTGGTTTGAGTTTGTAACTAGAGATGTGCGCGTGAGTCTTTTTTGGCCCACGTCACGCGCAAAAAATTTTGGGCCTCACGTCACGCAGTGTCACGCGCAAAATTTTTTCAATCACGCATTTTCACGCACGAAAAAAGTTCTCACGAACAATCACGATTGTATTGCAACCAAATATAAACTGTGGTCGGAGGCGATAACAGCCCATATCATAAAACATAGCTGCGAGAAAGCTGTGTTTTCAATATAGAACATTTTCTTTGAAAAAAAAAAAATGAAAATTGACAATTTAGAAGAGTTTTTGATAAATTAAAAGTTATAACATTATCTTTTTAGCAAACTACGTCAGAGACATCAATTTGAAATTCTCATCAATATGAAATTCTGTTAGTAGAATAATGTAGCGCATATAACTCGCCCTAAGGCGACATATGTTCTTATCAACATATGTCAGTTGCGCGAAACACAGACAATTACGCAGCTTTGCTTCCCTTTTAATACCCGTTCATTACTTCAAAAGTGGATAATTACCCGCAAATTGCCAGCATTTCAAAATGTTATATGTAGCTGGTACTAATTTTTACTTTTATCTGTGATGCAATTTAATTTTCCATATGGCTGGTTTTCGAACCATGTTTTTTTTTTTGCAAAAATCTTTTCCAAAAAATTTTCAGCGTTTAACGTATAGCTTATTGGGCTAAAATCATGGAATTGTTTCCCCCAACGATTTTTTTCTTGAAATCGACTTTTATGTGTAGTAAAAATTGTGCTAAAATCTGCATCGAGAAATAATTCATGAAAAAATGTGTGAAAGTTTTTTTCTGAATCAGAATAGTTAGTGTTTTAATTTTTTCGTGAAACTTCGTGAGCAACCGCAAAATGGTAATCACGCACGAAATTTTATTTTTGAATTATGCTCACGCATTCACGCGTGATTTTTCTAAAATGATCACGATCACGATCCCGCGTGACATGACATTTTCACGACAACCGCACATGTCTATTTATAACTATAATTCTTTTCAGAATATTTTCTTAGAACCACAAGTAGATTTCGTTTTTAATTTTTGGATATCCAAACAAATCGACACAGTAGTTGATTTAAATACCGCTAAAATTGAATGCCATTGTCTCTACCGGAAACCGTGTCCGTTATAGATTACCGTTCACCTTTACACTGGTATACAGCCATTTTAAAGAGAAAAAAGAAATGCAAACAAACGGTTGGAAAATACAAGGAAACATCTATAGTCAGGGCTGGGCAGTATTTGAAATACATGTATTTGAAATACGTATTTAAAATGCAAATACAAATACGTATTTTGTATTTGTATTTTGTATTTGTAAAATAACTCCTTGAGTACTTTGTATTTCAAATACTTGTGCTCCCAAAATACATTTTTCAAAATACATTTTAAATTTATGTTAAAAAATATGCACTGAAAATTATTCCATTCATACATCAACTAAAATCGAAAATTTTGCTACTGTCTTATTTCCAAAAACTAGTAATGCCACAATATAATTACCAAAGTACCTGGGTAAAGAAAACGCAACTGAATGCACATACATTGAGAAACCCGCCAAGCTGTCAGAAAGTTAAATAATGAAAGAACAAAATACAAGGAAAAACAGCGTTCGACATTTTAATCTAAAACAAGAGAAAAACATATGAATCAAATGTTGACTTGGATAGACTATATATCTATAGTTATATAGCATTTGGTAAAACGTTTCTTAATTGTCACTTATTTCTTAATTCCGTTATATGTCTTGCAATAAAATGTCATTTTCTAATAAGAAAGCATTGATTTTGTCGTTAGCTGGGTTTCTTAATTCGCCATCAAGAGATTGTTTGTCTGATATCACTTTTGAAAAACTGGTGTTTATGAAAGAAAACAAAAACTTTTTTGACTAAAAGTATTTTGTATTTTAAATACATATTTTTGTTACACTGTATTTTGTATTTTGTATTTCAAATACTTGCTTTTGGAATGCAGTATTTTGTACTTTGTATTTTAAATATGATTAAAAGTATTTTGTATTTTGTATTTTAAATACATATTTTTGTTACACTGTATTTTATATTTTGTATTTCAAATACTTGCTTTTGGAATGCAGTATTTTGTACTTTGTATTTTAAATACATGGGAAAAAAGTATTTGTATTTTGTATTTTAAATGCACAACTTTCATCTTTTTTTGTATTTTGTATTTTAAATACATTAGAGCATGTATTTTGCCCAACACTGTCTATAGTTTTTGATGTGGAGCAGAAAATTTTCTTGAATAGCAAAAAGTACATGAACTTGTTAAGATACTTGAGGTTTTAGTTTTTGAAAGTTCCCAAACTACGAGCCGTAGTAATCAGTATTTTGGCATTGCTCTTGATATTTTTGTTTTGACAATTTTATATTTGGCTTATTACTTACTCAGTGTGTAAATTCTCAATATTTTTCTAAAGATAATCAAGTAGGTATATAGTAAAATGTGTGATTCTTTTTTTAAATTTTCACGCCAGTGAAGGGTTTGTTGTAAGAATATTTTGTTTTGTAATTTGAAATAATTTGTCAATAAAAAAGACATTTGGTTGAATGCAAACTATTCGAATGAACATGCTTAACAATAATGCCACTATGTCGCGGTTATACCACTTCCGAAGTGATAAAAATACCGTTAAAGAGATCGGTATCCATGCGAATACCGTTCTTCGTTTCGTTTTCAAAATTTGGTATTATAGAAAATTTGTAAAATAATAGCTGGAAATGTTATATGTCACATCATATATGTATGTACTTAAAAAGAAATATAAAATGGCAACAAAGTTATTGGACTTACCTCATTAATTTCATCTTCAAGAGCACGTTGGCGTGTTAATTCGCGCAAATGTTCGCGACGTTGTTCTGTTAAATGTTCCAGACGTTTGGCGGCACGATCAATTTCATTGAACAGTAATGTTACTTTCTGTAGTCTAATTGCAACATCAATGTTACCATTGGTCGCTGTTGTTACATTATTATTATGATTATTATTGTAGTTGTAGCTTGGATTGTGAACAAAGTTGCTGTTGCTGTAGCTGTAGCTGCTGTTATAATTGGTGCTTACACGACTAGTTGTGTTGGTTTTTGAGGATTGCGAGTTGGATGAATAAATGGATGATTTAATGATGGGAGTTGTTGGTTGGATTTGTGATAATGTTGCTGTTGCTGCTGTTGATACTAATGACGACGATGATTTGGTTGCTGTTGTTGAAATAATGTGACTAATCTGACTTTGATTTTGGTTGCTTTGGTAATTAAAGCTATAACTGCTACTGCTGCCACTACCCATGATCTTGTTACGATTATATACACTGCTGGCACTGCCGCATAAAGTTGATGTAGTCTTAAAACTGCCACTGTAACCATTACCATCATTGCAAGTATTGTTGTTCGTACTAAAGGTGTTGCTGTTGATCCCTTTTGCCAATTCCTGCAGACGTAACATTGTGGCTGTGCTACATTTTCGCAAATTATGCAATTCAGAATCCATAAGTGCACGACTAAGTGCTCTATGCTGGGCATATAGTTGACGCCTGGTTGGTAAGCCTTGTAGGTCAGCACAGCGTATTTCATTTAAAGCCGCTATTAAACGATGTGCTGCACCCGTACACTGATTATAAAATGGTTCATACTGCACAAAGAAATCGCGCCACTTCCGTGCGTCATGATGATGTAAACCACCAAGACGTCCACTGGGTGTCTGAGATGGTGCAACACTTGTCGTGACTTCATCAGCACTAATGAATTTGATCGTGTGTGTTTCTGATTTCTGCAAAAACCAAATATAAACAAAAATTATTTATAAAGAAAAATAAATTGATTTAAAACAACGAATAAGGCAAATGATTTATTTTTCTCTTCTTATTTCCTTTTTATTAACTTGTCTATGAAGTCGTTTTTATTTGGTTTTCTTGATTCTGTTCTTTTTTTTTTTACACTGAATTGCAGGGTAATTGAGGTTTTGTGATTTGAAAGGCGTGTGGCGTTAAATAAAATATTTAACTTTAATGAGATAAAAATACACCCTGAAACCTTAAATGGTGGCTAAAAATGTGCAAATTAACTGCGTTTTAAAGAGAACCAGTCTTTTATTGACAACTTACTTAATGCATTTTTCTAATTTGGACGAAAACCACGATTTACCTAATAAGATAATTAATAAACATTATCAAATATTTTGCTACGTACATAAAGAAGTAAATTTTTTTGAATTTTAGCCACCCGAAACGCAAAAGGCCCAAAGTTCCTGTTAAATGAGAATTTTCTCAAAATATTGAAAAAGAAGTCAGTCAAGTATGACGTTGATCCCCACGTTCATCACAGTACCGGGTAGTGCCTGCATAGAAAACTCATAGTACATAATAAAGGATAAAATAGTAGCATTTCTGTCAAGAACAATTTTAATTTTCCACGCAAATAATATGTAGAAATTTCCTTTGCATTGGCTCAGAGCTGTTAAGTAACTATAATATTAGCAAATATAAACACAGTTTCGGTGTGGATCCACCTTTCCGTTTCTACGTTTTTGCTTTTACTGCATGATTTCGAGACAACTATTGAACTGAGCGAGCCTCTTATGAAAAATCGAAAGAGTTTCGCAATAACATTACAAATGTATTTAAAGATATGTAAAACTGCCTGTTTTGCAAATATATTGTAAAAAAACTGAATTTTGAAACTTGTTTTTCTATTTACCTGCCGGTTTTTCCTAACCGTGTAAAAATTGTACGGTGTATCATTGAATTTGTGCGAAAATAAGGATTTACACTTTTTTCAGTTAGTACCATTTTTATTTGCTTCTTCAGCTTTCGAACGTTTTCATAAGACCGAAATTAGTCTATATGGTTTTTTGTTCTTAAATATGGTACACCAGTTGAAAGAAATTCTTTTAAACAAAGTACATTGATCCAAATACGAGACTGATTCGCACAGCAAGGATTTCGTACTACCCTGCAAGTGGTAGACATACAAGGATATGGAATACCCTTTCGCATTTAACTATTTATTATATTTAATATCTGCTGCTGCAGAGAACAGGCCACTACATATAACGTGTAAATTTCAAGTATCTAGCCCTGACGGTTCAATAGTTATAGCTAATTTTCAAACTAAATCGTTTCCCTCTTCAAAGAACATCAAATAAAATTTAAAGTTTAGCTTTTTTTAGTATTTGTTGATTTCTATCTTGTACGGCTCAAAAATTCTAGTCACCCAATTCTGATCACACATGCAACAATTTCATATTGAATTTTTGCTACCGGTACTGCAATTGTTCAATGTTTGGGGTCAAATTTGAAGGATTGTTTTATAATGCATATATCACATTTTTATACAGTAATTTTCGTTCATATTTATTTAAGTTTTATTTATATTGAAGTTTTATTAAAAAATATTGATTATAATTTCATAAATTATAATTATTGAGTATTTATTGTCAAAAATATATAATGGGCTTTGGAAATTTTGGGGGTTTTTTAGTAAAAAAAAAAAAAACGTGTTGAACAAAAAGTTTTCCCTAATAGCAGATGAGGTAAATATTGCATTAGCTGTTTCACTCTAACATGTATGTATATGCACAAAAACTTTTTCTTGATTTTGTGAGCAAACATTTTACAAACAAAAAATTTGAGCCCGTCAACATCTCGGATTAAATATTAGTTGAAGGCATCTCCAAATTGTATTTTCATGGTTTCGATACGACTTTTAATTTCACCATTTTACTTTTTTAATCTTTATCTCACCATTTGCTGTCAGATCTTTAAATTTCTTATAGAGTTAATTAGTAGATTTTAATACATATACATATTGGTGTCTGTAATAATTTTTGTCTCTGGCACCAAACTGAAGTTGTCACTTTCATCTTCCTGGTTTTTACCCACCAAAATGGCAAGTATTTGCAAAATTTAATATCATAAAAAGTTATAAAAATCTTTCCAAAAATCAAAATTCTTTCCTTACAAAGGAAAAAAGTCTTTTTTTTTGCCCCGTCAATTGCTATGTTTGTTCCCGGAAAGCAAATTTTGAAATGAATCCAAAGGTAGATTTCGAAATTATTGTCAATTGGGGTTTTTTGAGTTTTTGGTAACGATATGTTCAGTCGCTTAAAATATTATGGTTTTTTCGAAAATTAAAATTCAGTTTTTGAGCAAAGCAAAGTTTTGTTGCTTACTTAATATACAAGACTCACTTGGAGTACAAAGCTTTTAAGGTTGTGTTCAGACAGAGATTTGTTTTGACTAAAACTCATTTCAATCGCTATACTATTTTCAATAAGATCGTGTAATTATTTTGTATCAAGGTTAGCGGGCTTAAGTTCTAGCTATATTAAATAAGACACAAAAAAATGTCAAAGATAATTAAGAGGCTGGACAACGTGTTTCGAAGCCGCCACACTTCTCGTCAGCATGCGGCCTTGAACTCAGGGGGCTCATGTTCCTAAGCCACACTCATGCTAATCAGCCACCCAAGTTGTTGTTTATTTTCTGTCTAAGTTTTTAATTATATCAAAAACACCCAAACATCAAAGACATTAAGCAGGGCTTCGAAACAGCTAGTTGTTCGCCCTGATAAATGCCTTTGAAGTTTTCTTGTCTTATTTAATTAATATCAATCAAAAAAATAATATAGAAAGAACTATTTAAGCAAAGTTGACTTTTAATTGCTACCATAATCAAGCAATTTGTTTTTTTACTCTTTTATCATGACTAATTGAAATGGGTTATCCATTTCGTGGGTTCAAAAGTATAGGACTGCAATTCGACATCTGTCAAACAAAGTTGTTAAACCAATTTTTTCTTCTCAGTTGACAGTCTGACATTTTCTATTCATGTAATTTTTATATTTCCTGCAAAATCTTTTGTTCGTATCTGATGGGATTCGAACCAGAAGACGCTTGGTCATCGGAACGATTAAAATTAATGATGCAGGAAGCATTCAAAGTAGAGAATTAATTTTATATGATAATTTATATTAGTAAAAGTAAAAGAGTATCATAAAAACCTTAGCATATATGTAACTTTGATTTGCTGATATAAGCTACGATAATGACGTCAACTGCTAGTTAGTTCTAAGAACTGACAAGTCTTCCTGATAACTGGTATGTTGAAAGATACGTTTTTAGCTGCTAGTACCAGAAGTTTTTGCTAAAGTCCATTTCATAATATTTTATTTATTATTCAATAATATTTTATTGATTAATTTAGGTCCAAAAATGAACCTTTTTAAAAAATATTTGCTGCCTTTTCAGCTGTCTATATGCCGACGACACTTCGTTGGTACTAATCAAGACATCAGTAGACTTGAAAAATTCTTAAAAGATTGTTTGAAACTTAACTACTTATTCCATAATTCCCATGAACAAAATGATAATCAGAAATGTTTAAGCAAACATTTCTAAAAAGGTTCATTTTTGGACCTAAATTAACAAATTAAACATCGACATTTACATAAATGTTTACGGTTTTGTTTGTATTTTTCTAAGAAAAACGTTTTTCATTCTTTACATTTTTACCAATGCATTTCTACGCGGTAGTTGCTGTGTTATATGAAATACAACACCAAAAAAAAAAAAAAAAAAAATCTCCATGTCTTTTGGTTGTAAAACTTGACAATGAAATGTCAAAATTTATTGTCTTTCGCTTGTGTTTGTGTAATGAAAGCAACATACGTGTGCATCTTTCTGGAAGGGTGGCCTTACTTGGTAGTTTTTTGTATGCAGGCATGTATTTTTGCGGAAAGATGCTCTACAAATGAAAAACAACTCTGTGACATACACAACACCTAGATATTGTGAACCATGATCACAAAAAGAGTTGTAAGTTGTGTTGTAAATCTTACAACACATTATTTAGATGTTGTGAACCATAATCGGGGGGATAATTGAAGTGTTTAAACGCTTAAATTTCTTCTTCATTTAAAGGTACTTTAAATGTTCACTACTTTGCAGAACTGTTCGTTTAAAGATTTTTTAAACTAAAAAGACAGATTTTTTGGGAATTAGTAAGACAAATTCCTGTTTTATAGAAGTTTGCCTGAAAAGTATGGGACCGCAACAATTTTTAAGATATCAAATGTGAGTCATATGAGTATTAGTGATTTTTTTTTTTAGATTTCTTACTGCATGAATATAAAAGGCCTTTAGAAAGAATCTTACCCGCCCATTTTTATGACAAATTTGATTATTTCTTAAAAGATTGTTCATAAGATGTTATTTGATACCACATTATGAAAATTTCAAAATTGTGACATAAATTTTAAGCCTCAAATAACTGATTTTGAAGTTTGTGTTCGCAACACAGAAAAAAAAACAGTTTACAGTCTCCTAATAGCAGTTAACCTTTTGTGGCAATTCTACAGCAATAAGGTCGTAAAACCATTTAAAATATAAAAAGTAAAACGAAAAAAAAAATGCCCGGCTATTTCAACTCAACGGTGTTAAATTGTTTGTCATGATCACTATAAACCCAATCTAGTGATCATGCGATCAACTTTTTTATAGTTTTGTTTTATTTTTTCTCTTGAAATGAGCTAAAAAGCTGTCATTTATCATATCGAGTGAAAAATCAAAATCGTGTCCTAATATATACACACATACATACATACAAACATACGTACATACATACATACATATAAAATGAAACTGAAATAAAGTTATGAAAAGAACTAGTTCAATGACGTTTATAGTTTTTTTTGTTTTAGGTTTTGGAATTCTGATGGGAACGTACCTTGTTACTGCATTCGTTGCCATTTGAATCAGTAGTTTTTAAAATTTCTGCAGCTGTAAAATCTCTGCTGTTGACGTCTGAATTTTCTTTAATGTTAACATTCTTATTTGATGTTGGCACTAAATTCGCATCTAGACAAATGGCAAGTAATTCACAATACGCAATATGTCGTGTAAGGAGTTTTAAACTTTGGCTAATTAAATCGATTACGCACAGGTGTTGCGATTTTTCGATGGCAATTAAGATTGTAAATGTGATTTGCTGCAGCTGCAATTGTGTTGGTAAATGCTGTGATTGTGTTGGTGGCTGTTGTTCCAAGCAGCTGATGTTATTGTTGTCAGTTAAGGGGGTACATGTTGCTTTTGTAGATGTTGTCATCGTTGTTTTCGTTGACAATTGTGTATTTGATGTGGCAAATGCTGTTGTTGTTGCCGTTGCAGCATATTGTGATGTTGTTAATTGATTTAATGATTGTGGCGGTGCTGGTGCTGGTGCCGGTGGTTGTAATGATGTTGTTGCTATTGGTTTTGATCTTTGTGCTGCATTTGATATCGTCTTACCATTTGAATGTTGATTGCTTTGTTGCAAAAACACATGAAAATAAAAACAATTAAATAGATATTTTTCTGCAAATGGAAAAATTTCTTGAGACAAATGCATAATACAAGTTGAATCTTGATTTAAAAATATTTAATTTTAGTGTTTTCTTTCGAAGTAACTCATTGTAATTTATAGGTCATAAAAATATTTCCCACAAATCTTTGGGCAAAATGGAGAGAGATTTCACATAAAAAATTTTAGCTCAACATATCTTTAACGTCAGTTACATTTCATTTTTTGACAAAGAGGAGTAATCGAACATCAAGTGTGAAGTACAAACTCGCAAAATAATATATATAAAAAAGTTTTATGGCTGCAACAAATCCAGAGTGATTTGAAGCACATCGTTTGTATGAATGCACAGCCATGGTTTGCTTAGGGCTTTTTTAAGGCTGCCAAACAACCTGTATTCTCGAGCTGACGTTAATGTCAATCATAGAACTAAAGCTGGTTTTAAATAAGAATGCACAGTGGCTGCTTACGATCAAAGAATAAAAATCAAAGCAAACTGCTTTTAATATTCAAATCATTTTTCAGCCGAAAGAACCACAAACAAAATTATTTTTTTTTTAAAGAAATGCATTATTTTCACGCACGTTTTGTGCGGAGTAAAACAATGTTCGCATATAATTAGGTTTAAGCTTTCCTGAAATATTTCAATTTAGATATACATAATACATATTATGTACATAAGCCAGATTGGTATGGACATATTTTTTTATTCTAAACATATGAGGTTTGGTGTCAAAAAGGTTTTGTTAGCGACGACGGGCCCTGGGGACCTGTTGCTGCCCAGTAGAGCCCGATGAACTCGTTACTACGAAAAAATACATCTAGCACTACTTTTATTTTCTTCTAGTAACTTTCCAGTAGAGATATATAATTCACTTTTTATTCAATTTAGCGATAAGAACTGAATTTCTAGTCTGTATTGGAATGGCCTGTTAGTAATTCATCGGATGAGATTTATTGTGAGATGGGTATAATTTACGACTTTGGAATTGGAACTGCTGTCTTCCTCATATCGTACGTGGCAGAGTGATTGAAGTCCATTATAAGTTCAATGGCTGTGTCTCGCTCTCTCTCCCTCCTTTGCCAGCACAGTTGTTGTCTCTTCTGCTGTCATTCTGAATACCCTAGTTGTATAAATAATACATCTATAGACAATCCACTAAATATCTTTTTGGACGTGAGCAAACAATATTTTTTGAGCTGTAAAAGTGAGCGCACCCATTGTTTTCGCACAAAATGTTTGACCGAACAAACAATTTTTGCTACGAGTTTTCTTCAGTACGTTTCACGCATTTCGAAAAATTTGTGTGCAAAATCAAAGCTGCCATATTTGGAAAAAGACATTCGTTTTGCATAGCAGTAGTATCATTCCTTTTGAATTAGATTTTTATTTTCTTACTTACGGATAAGTTCCACTGGCATTAGATATTTCAATCCGAAGAATGTGATTAGTTTTCTACATGCTATTACACATGTCATATACAGTTATTTCCGCTTAATTGAGTTTCTAAAAATGCACGACGCAATTAAACGGGAACTCAATTAAGCAATACTCGGTTAATTGAATAGCCCACACAATCAAACGAAAATCGCTTAATTGAGCAATATGTGCAATAAAGCGAAACACCCATGCGTAGATGGAAAATAAAACTAATTTCCTTAGTTACATATTAAGTTGAAAAATTGTTTAGGTTTATTAAAACAAATTAGAAATCAGGTACGTTCATCGCACAATGTTTATAAAGGAACAGAACCAAGACCTTTTTGCCGCAAAATATTTTTTTTTACGTTTGTGGAGCAAAAAAAATTAAGTAGACGGAATCAATTAAGCGAAACACTTGCTATTGTTGTTCGCGAAAGAATTAAGCGGGTGACGCAATTAAACGGAACTCAATTAAACGGGTATTTTAACGTAGACAGGTATACTGAATGATTTCGTTTCATGACTTTTAGTGCAATAAAGCGGGAAACTCAATTAAGCGGGGCTCAATTAAGCGGAAATAACTGTACAACCTTTTTTTGGGACTTTTTTAATGCACTTATTTGAGCAATCAATTCATCTTGCTCCATTTTAATTTTTTACTTGTTTAATCTCAACAATTTTGTTTAAAGAAAAGTTGCAGCTTTCACAATTATAAATAACAATGAACATTTTAGTTATTTAGCGATTTAGCTAAATTTTGTGAGGATAAATTTATCCTATTTGGATTTTTGATATTTGTCTGGGCAAACTATAAATTGAACAACATCTTCTTCATTTCCCTCTCTCACAAACAAAAACATTATACTACATACAACAAAAATTAGCTGTCCACACAAAATTTTTGTTCGAATACAATGGGCAAATCCACATTGAAAAACTATTTCTTCTTGCTAGCTCCGATGGTGCCCATCGCTTAAGTCTTGTGAGTGTCAGGGTTTCGTTTGCCGACAACTGTCTGAGTTCCCTGTTGGAATGTTTTATTAAACGAGCTATGCACTTGAAGCTGTTGTTACTGATGACTTCTTTCACTGTTTTGACTTCGATGAATCCTCTCATATGTAATATATCATTCTGCATTGATAGAGTGATAGATTGGATTTGTTGAATAATTTTAAAATTATTTGAGATTGTAGTGCTCCAGATTGGTGCTGTAATTGTGTTGTATATGAGAAGTTTGTTTTGTATGGATAGCTTGGACTCTCTCCCTAGCAGCCAAAATAGTTGTCTGAACCTTATGTTTAATTCTTTTTTCTTCTGCGTGTTGTGATCTCTCCATATGAGTTTGGAGCCAATTATTAATTGAATGGGCGGAATATTGGATATCTTCCTGTTTGTGTAGACCACTTGAACTGTTTTGTCACTGTTTACTTATATACCCTAAATACGAAACCAATCCAACGTGCAGTTGTTCTAGGTTTCGCACAGCCAATGTGACGTATTCATGGAATGATATTAAAACAGTGTAATCTGGAGTTAGAAAGTCTGATGTAAGCAGCAGATAAAGCATTGGACCGAGTACACTACCTTGAGGTACCCCTGATCTCATATTGAAAATTCCAGAACACTTGTCCTTATATTTCACGTAGAAAAAACCATTTTGAACATAGCTTTGATATAAATCTTCTGTTAGTTTAGATTTTAACTAGTGCAGAATACCTTTGAGTCAATACGCTATCAAGCGCCTTTGCAACATCACAGTTTTTTGAAACACAGATCCTTGTTTTGTCAATATCAGTAGTTATTTTATATGTTACTAGATGTATTTGCTAGATAGCAGAATACTTTCGTATAAACCTAAGGTGGTGGTCAGGGATGAGGTGCCGCTTCAAAAGGATAGGCTCAATACTGTCAAATAGAAGAGATTAGAGAGCGGTGGAAATTGGCTTCGATGTGTCTTTCTTTCGCTCAGGGATAGCTATTTTTTCGACAACTTTCCAAACTTTTGGAAAGTACTTAATGCGGATACCGTGCAGAAATGGAGACTACATTTTACACGCATGTAAAAAGTACCTCACAATGGACCAGGACTAAACCAAAAGTAGTCTAAATATATGGGCACAACATGTTCCATCTTACATTACAATATCCTAAGAGAGGACCATGTAATTCAACAAAAAATAATACGTAAGAGGAATCCAAAAACTAGTTCAAGTAACTACTCCGCACATTAGTCTTAAAATTCCTTCATATTACTACTCCATAGATTACCACATCCTAATCATGTGTTGGGAGTATTGGCAATTAAATTTTTTTTATTCATCAAGATCCATGTTTGCATTATAGCGCACCATGCTGTAACTACTCCTTTTTACTTAAAATGGATCATGTAGTCCAAAAATTTCTACAGCTTAATTGAATTAAATATTGTTTTTTTTTTACTAGAGAAGAGCTTTAATGTACAATTCTTTAAGGTAGAGAGCTAATCTTAGGTTAGGTCATTACTTTTGTACAAATTAAAGGTATGCTTTTCAGTTTTTTTTAGTGTACATTTCTCTTTTTACTACCTACCTGGAGAATATATGGAATAATGAATCTGACACAATTATGTCAGATGAAGTTACGCTCTCGAGTCTACTAAATTCATTATTCTTCTTTCAAAATGATAATGAATTCCTTATTTTCCAGCTGGGCTATTGGATGCCACCAGGCATTTATTTAAAAAAATAATGCATTTATTTTAAAAGTAAATTTTTGTAGTAAATTAAAAAAAGTCTTTTTCTAGAGAAATAAAAAACAAACGAACTTGAACCTGATTACAATACTAATAATAAAATGATATTACATATAGTACATATGCATATGTATATGTAACTTTACTATCCCTGCCAGCAAATTGGTAGTCGACTACTAAAATAATTAACTTCACGTTAACTTTTATGGACTAGCTTCAAATTAGCTACAATACAATCGAAACGTAGTGCAGAGTTCACTCAAAATTCAAATACTAACATACACACATACACGGTAAATAACTCTTGAATTAAATTGCCTATTGTCGCATTCGTTTTAAATGTAGCGATGGCTGAATGGGTTAAGGTGGCTGCTCACCAGTCTTGAGGCTTAGTGGTTCGAATCCCACCAGAGGCTAACAAAAAAAAAAAAAAAGTGTAATGAAATTTAATTTAATAAAATATAATAACTATTACCACCGAAAAATGTAAAATCAGCCTTGATTTGTACATTTTTTTCTGTATGTACTGACTTTGAAGTAGTTAACTTGAAGTTAGTTGAAAAGTAATGCAGCGTCGGACAATTGACTACCTCCTAGGACATCGTAATGTTAAAATAGTCAGTCATCTCCATTGAAAATAATCTAAGTGTCAACCACCACCAGTTGTAAAAAAGTTAGCTTATAATTCATTACTAGTTAACTGAGTTGCCGGCAGGGATTGGCAGTTTTCTTCACTGTTACAAATATTTTCACAAGCCACTCATTCACTTTACAAACCACAGTCTGGCGGTTAAATGTCTGTTGTGGAGCTTAAGATGTTGTTTGACTTTGGCACGAAATTGAATTTAAATAAAATGCATGCAGCTAAAATAAAAGCTTAAGACACTAATATTGCCGAACTACAAAACTAGAGGACTGTGTGCTCTTTATATTCATTTACTTATGTTTCGGGTTTTTCGTTCATAAAAGATAGACGTACATATAATTTTTCTGACATTTTTATAACACACTCTGTTGTTCATTATGATCTGAATTTTTAAATGGCATGTCTTTCCTCTTAAGTGCAAAGTATCTCACATAAAGTATCTCTCATAAAAATAAACAGTTAAAATGATTCTGCGAAATTCATTTGGTTGTTCGCAACGAAATTCATAGATTCCATTTAAACAGAAAGAAACATTACTGTTGAACGAGGGACATGACAAGGTTCTGTAGCTTTACATTTTTCTTGCATTGTTTAAGTTTTGGAGAAAAGTGCAAATATAATGTAATAGTAGAATTTAGTAAGTGCAAAGAGTTCGGCTATATTAAGATAAATGCAAAACTGTCAACATTTTTGTTGAAGTTATCGATAAAAAATTAATACATTTATATTAAATTACTTTTTCAGGCTCGAGCTCAACCCTTGGTTTGTCACTTTTTTAATTAATATCAATTAAGTAAACAAAAGTAAAATATTAATCAGGGACCAGAAATAAGAGTTATTTTTCAATTTTTGAAGAAATAAATCATACATAAATGAACCTGGTAGAAAACTTTTAATTACACCATCATGACTTTTAGGCGAAATGCATCCAACATATTGCATGATTTTTAAATTTTTGATTTTTATTTTAACAATCAAAAATAAGAGTTATTTTTGATTTTTATTTTTTTAAATGAAAAATAAAAGTTATTTTTGATTTTTATATCAATAATAAAAATCAATTCAAAATTCGTGACATAGGTAATATGTCCGCAAAGCTTATTTTGAAATCGACAATTACAAAGAAAAGCGCTTCGACACTTCTGCTAATTTATGGGAATATTGGGAGGGCGAAAATTTGTGTTTCCATGGCTTCGAAAATTAGCTTTAATTGTTCATTCTGTACCTGCCACTCAAGTCAGTGTAAAACAAGAGAAAAAAATATCAATCAAATGTTGACTTGGTTATATAGCATTTGGTAAAACGTTTCTTAATTGTCACTTATTTCTTAATTCCGTTATATGCCTTTCAATAAAATATCGTTTTCTAGTACGAAATTATTGCGATTTTGTCGTTAGCTGGTTTTGCTTATTTGCCATCAAGAGATTGTTTGTCTGATACCACTTTTGAAAAACTGGTGTTTATGAAAGAAAACAAAAACTTTTTTGACTAAAAGTATTTTGTATTTTAAATACATATTTTTGTTACACTGTATTTTGTATTTCAAATACTTGCTTTTGGAATGCAGTATTTTGTATTTTAAATACATGGGAAAAAAGTATTTGTATTTTGTATTTTAAATACATCAGAGCATGTATTCTGCCCAACACTGATCATGATGAATAAAACAAAAATATTTGTCAATACTCCGAACACATGATTACGATGTGGACTAGAAATATGAAGTAATTTCAAGACTAATGTGCGGAATAGTTATATAAACTAGTTTTTGGATTACTCTGACGTAATGTTTTTTTGTACATTGCAATGTAAAATGGAGGATGTTTTTCCATATATTTAGATTGCATTTGGTTTATTCCTGGTCTTGTGGACTACTCTTTACACGCAGGGAATAGTCCAGATTTACTACACAAGTACATTTATTTATTAAGAATGTAAATTAAAAACTTGTGACAAATTCCCGTGAAATTTTCATAAGTTTTCAGAAATTAGAGCATTTTGAAAGGTTTAACCACCCGAGAAACAGAGTAATAATAAAATAATAAATAAATTTTTGATTATCTTTTGTTTTTGTATTGCCTCTTTTTGATGTATGTATATTGTAATAAAAATTCGTCTTCTTTCTTTGATCTATATATTTCGAACCTCTCGGTTCATCTTCAGTTATTTTTGTTTACGCTATATAAAAATATTTTGATTATATAGCATAAACAAAAATAACGAGATCCTGAAGATGAACCGAGAGGTTCGAAATATATAGATCAAAGAAAGAAGACGAATTTTTATTGCAATATACATCAAAAAGAGGCAATACAAAAACAAAAGATAATAAACTACAATTGATGGCAATACAAAAGAAGAATTATTAATAATTTTTGAGTTGCTACTGCATGTTGTTGTTTAGACTGGGACCAGTACTCAGGGGATGACCCCTATATATGCATTGCATTGTAATGGAACTTGGAAGATATGAAAGAGGGATTGCTGGATGAAAGAATGAAAATGGGGAATGTTTGTGTACGTTTGATTAAGCAAAAAAATTATAACATAAAAACAGAACATTTATTTTTGCAAAGCTGGGCAAGTCAGGATTAACTGTTGTATATTTGTCTGTTTAGTGTCCAGTGTATATACATACATACTTTCGCGACTATCCAGTTGAACATGCAGAACAAAAAGGCGACACAATGATCACGATAAGACCTATTACGAATGTACATTTTGACGGATTTATTTTTAAAACTAATTATCAGGTGACTGCTAAGACTTAGCAAGCCCGAATTAAGTAGTTTGATGGGAGCTACGACACGTCATTCTCAACTACTACATCTTAACCGCATAAGAATGGCGTCAGGAGATGAATGTAGAGAATGTGGGGAGGAAAGCGAGTCGCTAGAGCACTATTTATGCCAGTGCACCGCTTTCTCACAAGCATGATCCCGATATCTTGGGAGAGACACCATATCAGACATATCAAAATAACGGAGCATAGGTTGGAGGAAATTAAGGAACGTTATGAATAAGACGGAGTTTCTATAGACCAATAAACTATTGATGGTTAAATCCACGGAGCATACAACAAGCCTATACTGGCTTAGATATATGTCCCAAGACATGGGCAAATAAACACCTCCAATCAACCTAACCTAACCCCATATATCATGTTTATTAAGATCTCATTTGGCAAATATATGTATATACATAATTTGCCAAGTAAACGTCTAATAACCATAGGATATTTTTTACACAAGCCAATAAAAATAGACACGCGTTCACCTATTACGATTACGCATCACAAAAAACACATCCGCTCTGGTCAAAAGTTCACAAACAACTTCAAATTTATAAAAGCTTAAATCAAATATTTTCCCAGTACTATAGCCAAACTGCTTTGTAACACGCAATGGAGAACACATTATCGCTATAGTGAATCTCCTTTCTCTCTGTTCAATAACACTCACAATAGCTAAATCTTTAGTGCAGAAAGTGCATCAATTCACTTTTCGCTTTTAACAAATTTTCTTACCATTCCGGTATCGTACTGTAGTACAACAACAACGTTGCAATTTCATAACAATTGAGGCCAGCAGACACAACACCTTCAGCATCGACTGTCACTAACGGATTTCCTTTTAAATCACATGTTCCTGTAATTAAATCATATAAATTTTATAAATTTTTAATTAATAGTCGCTTGATAATAGAACAGCTTAATATGTGCCCGAAAACGTGTTTGAAAATAACTACAGACATCGGTGTTCTTTTTAATTGAGAGCTTTTATCTTTTAAATGCTCAAATTGAGAATTATGCTTTAAAGTATTTTTATGCAGACAGAAGAGAAATTCTTTGTGATAAAGACTGCACTGGCAAAGATACAAGTAGATTTTCATTTAAGCTTAATTTGCATACTGACAATTAATATTTATATTTAGTACACACTCTTTTGCTTCGATTTGAGTAAAATCATAGAAACCACATTTACACAAACTTCCAAAAGACAAGGCGTGGCTAGCGAAGCAATCATCCTTGATGCAGATGACAATCAGCGGCCAGCATGAACCAACTACGAAAAGCTACATTATAATTGAGTAGAGAAGTTGATGGGTGAATGAAAAGAGATTATAAATTTATATTGTGCGTAAAATGGGGTTTCCGATGGCAAATCAATTAACGCAAATGTTAAAAACTTTGTGCAAATTTGTTTTTGCCATGTACATATATAAAACTAATAGATCAATTATCAAAGTGATAAATTGAAACTAGTGAAAGTTACTAGAACTATACCGCAACAGCTAGTAAGAGCAAAACAGTATTTTATTAAATCAAAGGTGTGTCCGAGAATTAAAAGCAACTGAAGAAAGTATTATTTTTTTTTTAACCATAAACTGATGAAAGAAACATAAAATAAATTAAACTTACCAGGTAAATAAATGCCAGATAAAAGTAGTTTTTCGGGTAAATCAGTGATTAAATTTGGCGGTATAATTTCACTCTCCAATTGATCTGCAAGTAATAAAAAAGAGTAAAAAAAATTTAATTAAATCAATTGATTAAACTAGCTGTGTTCAGTACAAAATATGATTTTTCATGATGGTTTCAATAAACGATGACATATTTATTTATATAGTCTGATATCTTACGATTAACTGGATTCCAACACGAATTTTAAATACTCTGCTGCCACACCACTTTCTCTTGGAGGAAGTGGAATTATAGCCATGAAATTCTTTTAAAATCGAACTGAGAATTAATATAGTTTGGCACGATTTAAGTTACACTGACCATCTCCCACATTCTGCTGTGTAAAGCATCAACATGCTGCAGGCAAATACTGTCATTATATGCAGAGCAATAATTTATGGCGTTCACAGAGAGACAAGTCTCCAACGCACCTATTATACTAATACAATATCTGGCTTATGCTGATTGCACAGAGAAAACAGTGCTTAATAAACACAAACAGAATTTAGAACAAAATTAATGAGACATCTCTATTGTTTTTTTTTTCAAACATTAAGATTCATAATATGTATATTCAAAAGGAAAACATTGTAGAATACAAAAATAAGGGAACTTATAATTACTGCAGATGCTCTTATCAATGTTTAAATAAATTAAACCAAGTAAGAGACTGACTGGCACAGCAAAAATTCCGCTCAGCAAAATGCATTGACTCTTGGGGCATCACTCTTGAATGACAAGACAACGGTAAAAAAAAAACTTATCGCTGCGGAATCTAGTTTGAACTTGGATATGGTATGGCTGACTTTAGAGGAAAAATGTATCAAATTTTGAATTAAATCAAAAGTTATGCATGTACCACATCCACCCAAAAAAAGTAAATTTCATCAAAATTTGTTACACTACTTACTGATAAAGGAAAAATGTAATATTAGCGGCTTTTATATTCTGTTGAAAAAATATATTGCAAAGTTCCATGCTACACAATAAAATCTTAATTTTTCTCTCTTCCACTCTAATCCTATAAACACATTCGCCACAACAGGCTACCGACTACAAAATGTCAAAATTAGAATACACATATTTACATGGGAATAATTATTTTGAGGATAGCAGGCATCGTGGCTGCAGGTTGTTGTCTCTGCTACTTTTGTTGTTGTAGTCAAATTAAACGAACTTCTATTTTTGTTGGCTACAAAATCAAGAGTAACTCAATACAACAGAGAATGTTAATGACATGAATGCTCAAAAATATGCAATTATATACAATACGACTCGAAAGGAAGAAGATGTGACAATTGAAAGAAATATATTACAATAATATAGAAATTTATTATTTGATTTTTTCCGACCCGGTTTTTTAATTTATATATATATTTTCTTGAGCAAATAAATATATAAAATCATATAGAAATAATATTACAATTGCACAAGCAAAGAAAAGCAAATTTTAAAGACTTACACCGGTATTTATAAAAAATAAAACATTGTTGAAACACATTTTACGACCAATTTTTCATATAAATTTTTTTCTAAAATGTATTTGAGCAACGCTTTATTTTTTATGAATACCGGTGTAAATATTGAACTTTAAATACATGAAACACTTGCGAATGGCATGATGGGGTACAAAAACGCAATTTTTTTTGCATATTTTAAACAGTTTTTGATTTAAGAGAATATATGTTGTCCTGCCTCCTCCTTTTTCAAATAACGGTATATCTCAAAATAAAAAAATGAAAAAAAAACAAAAACGTTTAGCACCACTGAATGTAGCGCACCCACTGGGTGCCCCGTCTGTCGGAAAAAAAATGTTTCAAATTCAAGCACAGTGTTATTACTTACCTTCAGTTAATGAATTACGTTTATCTTCGGTATTCTCTTCATCACTATCGATGTGAGGAAACGAGTTCCCCAAACAAAATCTTGGCAAGGCAGGTGAATTCAGTTCATTAGTTTTGGTTTCTGTTTCAGATGTTGTTGTGGCAGTTGTTGCAGTTTCTACTTTATGGCTGGTATTATTATTGTTGCAACTATTATTGTTAATATTTTTTGCATTGTTGCTATTTAAATGACTCTTAGCATATGAATCGCTATCGCTTGAGGCTGTGCTCAAGCCACTGGCACTGCTATTACCCGAAGACGTTGAATTCATGCTATCTTGACGGTTGGTCAAACGTCGTAGCAAGTATTTGTTGTTGTGCAATTTATTTTTGGTGATTAACTCACTGCGTCGTAAAGCGCATTTCGGTGAATTTGGTATTTGCTGTCTGCCGTTAGCAGCACCAAGAAGATTTCTTCCATCTTTGTGTGATGAAACAGTGGCAGATAATTTAGTACAACCAGTAGCACCATCATTTAATGGTATTTGCGGCAATTGATTGAGCGATAAACGCTCAAGACTATTCTCCACGCCCAACAAGAGATTTTGTAAGAGTTGGGGCAAATCGTCACTTAACATCTCGAGTGCTAATGTGCTCAGGTACAGTGTGTGATCTTGGTAATCAAGTTGACAACATTTCAAAGTTGACCCTGATTCAATAGTTGCTGCTGCTGCAGCAGGTATTCTTGATGTCGTTGATTTTGTTGCTGTTGCAGCCAATGTATCGGTTAAAGGTTGCACTGTTGGCGTACGCCAAACTGCATACAATTGAGGTTCTTTGTTGCTTTTAACTAGAAATATACATAATTAAATAATATGAGAATAATTTTTCTAATTCTTTTTTTCAATCTTTAAAAACAAATCACTGTGGGCAGATACAAAAACTGGTCAATAAACTGCTTTCAAGGCTGACATTCGTGTAAAAAATTTTCCCAGAATATGTGTCGTTCTGCAAACAGACTACAATTGTAAGCAAGAAATAAATTGTCTTTTTACATATCTATAATCTCAATGAAAATTTCAATGATTATTCACATCTTTATCTTCTTGCTTGCAATTTGCCCACAATACTTGTGCATACAAACTCACCAGTTTTAACGCACAAATATATATCAGCTGGTCTAACTTGATCGTCATCAAGGCCTCCCAAATGAAGTATAACTTCGCCAATCGGTGTTACTAGAGGCCATCCTTGACACCAAATTAAGGCCTACAAGTAAACAAAATTTAAAGTATTCAGTTTAAAACATTTGTTTTTATTCAAAAGTATGTAATGACAATTTTGAGTGAAAAATTTCTGAAATATAATTTATCAATTCGAGTTAAGTTTACATATACATACATACATGCATACATACATACATACATAATGTTCAAAGCATAGATTTTATTTATTGAAATAAACACAAGCCCAAAAACATTTGTATGACATCAATATGAATCTGCAGGTGGCATTCAGATGATGATTTAATAATTACAATTTAAACGTTCACATTTTAAAATGATCCGGGTTTTTTGTTATCAACACAGAGGCCACCCATACGTAAATTTTTCTTCATTTTCACAATGTGTTTAATCAAATGGAAAATAGCTTAGTTGCATTTTGCACAATTTGTTTTCTGTTTTGGTTAAAAAAGACCCAACCTTATTCCCAATTTCAATGGTTGATTGGCCATTGATTGCTTTGCTTTTAATGTTCTGACTTAATGAATTTTTTTCATTGCCACTGTGAAATTTGATTGTCAGAATTTAATGGCTTTTTTTTAGATTTTATTCTCTGTCACTACCATAAATTGACACCGTTAATTTTTCAGTGCCTCTTGAGTGATAGTGACATCATTTACAAATACATACATACATACTATGGGCTCCTCACCCCTCATTAAGACTCTAAGATAATTGTCCACAAAATTAATGAAAATTATGTTTGATAAAGCAGAACTTTAGTTACACAGAAAGAAGAAGCTCGTTCTAAATTTAAGTTTTTCTGCTACTTGATTTCAGTAGAAATGTCCTTGAAAATTGAAGTACGCCTTACATACAAGTGTACACAGAGAAAAAAGCACCTAATAAAGTAGAACAAAATCAATAAGATATCTCTATGGTTTTTTTTCAAGAAGGATTCCTTATTATTTTAAATGGGAAAACCTTATTGAAAAAACAACAATTAATGAAATTAAAAAGATGATTTACGTGTGTTTATATATAAGAATCTAATAAAACCAATAGAGAAAAATTAATGGGATAACCTAATAAAATCAATATGAAATCCTTATTGTATACAATTTACAAGAAAACCTAATAAAATCAATAAGTTCTTCTCTATAGAATTTTTTTTTGGTACCATGCAAATCGGAAACTGAGTAAAAACAAACGTGAGTAACAAGTTTTCTTCTTGGTTTTATGTGTTTTTCTTGTTGCGACAATTAATAAGATTTGCAACATGGAAATAATAAGAAATACCCATAGAAAAATCTTCTTTTCTCCCTGCTGGGATACCCCTCAGCCTAAAAACGTTTCAAAGAGAAAATCTTATTGAATCTATTAGGAAGTTTTCGCTCTGTGTACGTAAAACAAGCCGAATATGGAGTAATGAAGAGAATCAATCCTGTTATGGCTTAAAATGAGTACGAAATTCTTGGATGTATTTACAACCAGCACCGGTGTGTGCTCAGTTTTGTTTTATTTTTTTCATTGCTGCGATAGCTGAATTGGTAGAGTGGCTGGACTGGCAGTGATTACATTCCAGGTTCAAATCCACAACATGACAAAGTAATTTACAGATTATTGTTGAATTGAGAAGGTAGGGAGGATAGTTTCATTTCAGAATTTGGGATTAAATAGACTTCAGAAACATCGAATCAAGTGCGTGTAAGCATCGCAACTCAAGAATACTTCAATCCTTCCGCATTTAAATAAATGCCCATCAGTGTCAAAAGTATGGTAAGTACGAATGTTCTTAAATCAGATACAGTGCTTGTTTTTAAACACACATCTTTGCTGTATTCAATCCGAAATTAGGATTGAATTTGGCTAAAATCAAGTATTTAGTGCTTGAATAATCCGTACTCACTCGGCGTCTTCACCAGGTATCAACTTGAGCATGACATGAACATGATGTCGCCAAAGCAACGGTCTTAATTCGCTCATGTTTTTCTACATGGAGAACACGTGTGTCTTAACTATTCTTAATTCTTGATTTGTCCAAGTGTTTACTTCGTTCATATTTTCAGTTTATTTTAGTATTTTATGAATATATCCACTAAATTTTTATATATTTAAATCTGTAAAATATTTTTTTTTATTTTTCAACCATTTTTTTTATCACTTTTCTGTGGTTTTTTTCATGAGAGCTAAACTGTCAAACAGAAAATGACATTTCAGGCCTAATTTCATGGCGAACATCGATGCTCTGGCATATGGTCGAGCATGGATGAAACATGAGCTGTCTTCACCAGCCATGAGCGATGTTCGAGATCATGTTCATACCAAGTTCATGGCTAGTGGAGACCACAGTTTACCTATCTTCTGACACCATTTGCTATTGATTTAGGCACGAATGGATGGAATTGCTTTTTTCAGTGTATTGATAAAATAAGACATATATTAGAATTCTGCTTTTAAAATAGCTTTTTTCATCTCCTTTGATTTGCTATTCAAGACTCTGTTTCAATTGTAATAAAAAAATTTTTGAATCGAAATTGTTATAAACTCTACAACACATTTGACTTTTAGTAATTAATTATGATTCTGTCGAAACAGTCAAGAACAACAACATGAAAAATTACTTTGAATAAAAAATCTTTGAAGTCGAATACCTTCTCTCAGAGTGTGTGAAAAATTAATTGCTATTCAAAAAACTTTCAACACTGTAAGAGAGCGAATATTAAGAAATTACATAGGCAAGAATAAATAAATATGCATATTTATCTTTCAAATTCATAAACATAAATATTGTGCAATAGAGCGCCTTATGTGTAAAAATGCAAAATTACACAGTCGCTCTCCCACAGAATGTTCTTCGTAGCATTCATATTCTGGAAAATTTTAGGCAGATTGCGCCAGAACAAAGCATGCCACATTTGTTCACAAGTTGCAAGAAAGTTATTGTGAAAGTTATTCACAAAATGCACCATAACTGTCGTGGGCACTAGTGGCATAATATGTGAAACCCACTCCGTTAATTTTATTCCTAACTTTTTTTTCCCAGATATTAAACTTCCTTCAATTAATAACTAGTTAGCGGAATCCCATACAAAATATTTTTGGAACGAAGTTCCTTAACGCGGTTTGCTGGTAGTGCAAATTGGTAGAAATCGTCACGAAAGTGTGTGAGCTGTTCATATGTATTGGTGTATCTGTCAACAAACAATTGTGTATGATGGGCGGTATGTAGCGAAACTCTTTGGCATCAGCGGAGACACCAACCAATAAATATCAATTAGTTGTGAAAACGGACACTATCAGTTGTTAGATGTCGCTAAAGTAAAGTATGTCACAACACAAAACAGCGATATTAAAAAATTGACCAACAGTTGCTTTTCTTCGTTTTGTAGCAGATTGACAAAAAAAAAAAAATAAAAAAAATACTGCAGGTGTCAAAAGTAATAAAAGAAAATGTTCCAAAAATTTAAAGTAGCATATAAAATTAAAAAATGAGTAAATTCACAACCGCAAATAAAATACGGCAAACCAATGTTCAACACTTACAACAATTCCAGAAGAAACAGAAAATGATACAAGAAATGGTAGCATTGGATTCGAAAGTAACCAGTTATTAGAATCCGTAACGACTATATTTGTTTTTGTATATTTTCTTTTTTATGAATAAATATTACTCTTGAAATATTTGACTTTTTCTGATGTAATTCGTTCTTCTATATTATTTGCTTTCAAAAACAACACAAAATAAAACATACAGATTTCACCTTGTATTACATTCGAAGATGAAACGTAAGGAACTTCGTTCCTAACGGGGGTCCCCCGTCCGCACAGTCCTTTTTTTTTTATAAATTCTTTCTCTTTTGTATAACTGTATAACCAACTTCCATTCGTTTGTTTTATCGACATTTAATTAGGCTGCTGCACAAACTTTCGCCATCGTTTTTACTATCCGCTCGAAGAATTAAATGTATACGTCCGTCATAATTTAATCTTCCCCTAATAATAAAACTCCCATACGAAAACGTTCCTAAATTAGAAGAAACTTTTTTCATTTAAATTTTTATTGTAGCGCTTATAACGTGGGTGGCTGTGCTCGAAAAACGGTTTCGGAGAATAAATTTGACTGCCTAGTTTCAAGCAAATGCTGGTAAAGAAAATTAAAGAGAGTTGGTCATACGCTACTTTCCTGCTAAGGTACAGTAGGGCTAATTAGGGGAATGGGAAGAAAGCTTTTGAAAATCTCTAGGAATGATAGATGGTTAGTTTGTTGTAAAGAAAATTGCAAGAGATACACCATGTATCTGGCGTTGGCTGTACCTTTCGTTCCTCTAGTGTGACCCATGGTTAGTTAAGACTATGGAGCAAATTTCTAAAACTATTTTTGTATCTGAGCGCCCCAGACAGAGGAGATGGAAGGTTGGTTAGTTTCATAGATATGCCGAGAACGGAAAACTAAGGTGGAATGTTTGTACATATGACTACTCTAGTATAGTATAGTGGGAGTCGATGGGATGACAGAAAGAAAATTCAAGCAAAATTATTTTGTATGGGAAGTGTTTGGAAAAACTGCTCCACAATATAGTTTTCTGCTACGGAGAACATTTTTAGGACGAATGCCGATTTACACTCTGCCAAAATATTGCATAATACAAATGAGGCATACTCTAATGTATACATTGTACGAATAAATACATTTAGATTAAACTTTTAAAATACTAATCATACTCGTAGTAACCGAAAAATACTATTGTAGAAAAGTTGATACGAAAAGTAAAACTGGAAAATATGACTACGCCAACTTTTGTGCTTTATAAATATTTATTAGCATAAAAGTTCTTTTCATTACTCCTCACGTCCATTTTAAAACAGTTCCATATGAAGTTAAATAATTGAAAATATTGAAAAAGGTTTTCAGGCGTACTGACCAGTAGGCACAGAGACAAAATTACCAAATAGAATCAATAAGGTTTTCTCTTTGAAATGATTTTAGTATGAGTTGTATTGCAGCAAAAAAAAAATGGAGATTTTTCTATAGGGGTTGCTTATTAGTCTTATAAGTTAAGTCTTATTAATTTTTATCAATAATTAAAGCATATCAAATCAGGAAAAAAGCTTGTTATTTACATTTACTTTGCTCAGTTTCCATTACCTTCAATACCCAAAGAAAGAAAGAAATCCACAGAGGAGAAATTAATGCTTTTATTAGGTTTTCTTATAAGTTGTATACAATAAGGATTTCGTACCGATTTCATTAGGTTACCTTATTAATTTTTAAAAAAAGGTGTTTCTTATGATTATGTTAGTTTCCTTATACACTCATAGAAAAATGTATTTTCATACTGATGACAGCGTATCATAAAAATTTTAACATCAATATTATGCCAAACGACATCAAAGATGTAAAACCTGATATTAACCTGATGACAAAAGTCAATAGAGAATTTCGGCATAAATTGAGTATCATCAATGTGAAGACTGCTGTGACATCGATTATATGGTGCAAAATGTTAATAACTTTTATAAGTTTTACCAAAAGGAAAGAAATAAAACTGTGTTAAGTTTTATTAGTTACAGGTATATTTAAAAAAACTTATGGTTTAATTTATTATTTTTGTGTTTAAATGTATTCCTAAACGGTTGCAATAAATGGCATCATATTGACGTATATTTGCCATCACTGCAGTAATTTTTCATAAACATCATATTGATGTCACTGGTAATTCTACGTAACTTTCTTTGACATCAAAGAACGGAATAAAACAAACATTAGTTTGGCGGTGTATTGATAATACTTTGTCATTGCGTTTATTTCAATTGGTCATATCTCTCAAGCTAAAGTTTCACCATATTGACGTACGAGTAATCATGGCTTCGGTGTCAGAATGACATGGCATTGATGTAACAATTGTTATATTTATCGCTAATAACAATTAGAACACCTTATGTAAAAGTTGACATCACCGTGATGAAAAGTGTCATGGGGTCAAAAACGATGTTTTTTGTCATCGTATTCATGTTAAAATACATCATAGCTATAATGGTTTTTCTATGAGTGTAATAATCACATGTAAATCATGAACTTTTTATTTAAACTTTTTTCTTTGTTTTCACGAGTGCTTTCATATTTATTAGTGCTGCCATCTAAGATGATGAAAAAAGTAAGGTATAGGACGATTCTTTGATCAAAAAGGCCGCTTCTTTCTGACTTAAACCGCTTATGGAATATAGTAAGTGTGTGTATGTATATGTTGAAATTATGAAATCTTTCAATGTATTGGTGTATCGGTTAGGTGGGTTTTACTGGGATATGTTATGTTCAAGTGGGCTATAAAGCCTTATAGCTTTAATGCTACTGGGCATTCTTCAAAGGTGATTGACTTTAAGGGAATGAGTGCTTGTGTGTATAAATTTTGTACCCAACGAAGATAATTTCGAAATGCTATTTCTATTCATGTGTTTATTAAGAAATGTTGCATCTGCTTTAAAACTTCTCTATTTCATACATGTTCTTAATGAGGACATGTGTTTTTCCGCAGATAAATACACAAAACAGATTTATTAATTACTGCTATGGTTTGGTTTCAGCAATGACGTACTTAACAAAACATGTACGGAGAAGAATGCAGAATGTGTTTAATTTTAGCACTTAATTTTTTTCAGATAATAAAACTATTTGAATGCTTGTGTTATTGAAGAAAATGAAAAACCATATATTTCCTCAATAAATGCAAGTGCTGATTTCACTATACCATACACAAAGTTATCTTTTATATTCCAAATTGGGCTCAAGTTAAAATTTAAAATTATTAGCTGTTTATAAGAGAGAAGGTAACATTCTCACTTGGGCACAGCCTATTGATGTGAGGCCATAGTAATTCCTATCATCAATCGCTTGAACTTTGGTTTAATTTTTTAGCATAACGCTTAAAACGCTTGTGCGAAGTTCCTGCGGCTTCCAAAAACATGGTTTAACTATTTAAGGGCTTTCAACAAAAAAAAAAAAAAAAAAATATTTACATGCGAATTTCGGAATATGTCGTCCATTTTGAACTGGTTTTGGTTCTTAAAAGTTTTTTCTCGGAGGAAAAAATTGCTGAGCTATTTTCTTAATAACTCTGTCACTTAAAACACGAATTCTGGATTTCTTTTGTAGGTTAGAATTAGGGTTTGTCAAACCAAATACTTCCAGCCAAATTTGTGAGTACTAGTGACAGAGTCCAGAAGTCAGTTTTTTGAGAGGTTTACATTTATTATGTTAATCAAAAAGTAAACATGTTTTGTGTGTTTTTTATGTCTGCATAAATATCAATTAATAGAAAATATAATTTTACAAGTTTTGTGCAACCTGTGGCATTTGAGTGGATAGTGCGTTTTCTATGAGAAAGCTAATGTGAATTAATTCTTGCTTTTAATTCATCTTTCTGTTGCTACACACATACAGGGTGGTCCAAAATTAACCTTTACTGTATTTACTGTGTTAAAGATTTGCTTGAACATTTCTGATTCTCATCTTCTTCATGGGAATTATGCAATAAGCAGTTAAGTTTCAAACATTCTTTTAAGAATTTTTCGAGTCTACTGATGAGTTGATTAGCACCAACGAAATGTCGGCGGCATATAAACAGCTGAAAAAGACAGAAAACATTTGAAAAAGGGTAAATTTTTGGACCTGAATTAATACATTTCAATTGGCTCTTAAAGCAAAAAAAAAAAAAAAATAATTAAGTTCATATTTGAATAATTTCTTTTTCTTCTTTGCTTTTCAGTATTTTGTAAAGAAGACTTGGGGAATTTAAAATAGAGCAGTACTTGCACAACGTGCCCAAATTGTTGAGCTTAGATTTTCAATCAACGATTGTTTCAACTCAGCGTTGTCGTTATTGTCGTTATTTGAATGTGCGGTTTGGACCATGCACATTAAGTAAAACTGCTGGATATGGGTTATGGAAAATCAGAGAGCAGTTCAACAGCGAGAATTACATCCACCTAAGTGTACGGTCCTTATTTTTTTGAAAATGAACACGAAGTCATCGTTTCCATTAATGGTGTCAGATATTGGACAATGTTGGAAAATTGTTAAGGCCAGCAGTGGAAAACCAACCACAAGTATGGTTCCGACAAGATGAAGCCACAGCGCACACTGCAAGAGCCACAATAGCTCTTTTACAGGAACGAATTTTTTCGCGTACAGTTTTCAGAAAAGAGTAGAAACAATTGTAAAAGATAGAACAAATGCAGAATATTACTCGGAAAGAAAAATGCCATAAGTTTTAAAAGATTTTATTTTAGTTTTGATAATTTTATACTAATTTTTTCAATGGCTGTTTGGTATCGTAAGTACGAATTTAATGCTTCGAAACGAAAAATAGCTCACGTAAAATTCACGATGCCATGTCGTTATTCGACTGAAAAAAACCTCATTTTTTTTTAATTGCTTTCGGTGTTCTTCCGAGAAATAAACGAGATGTTACGAAAAACCTCTAAAATTGTGTTTCATTCTGGATATATGTATAATATGAATCTAGCCATTTAGAACATTACACGAGAGTTCCCTAATTCATGATAGCGCATCCGGGACCTCCGATGTATATGCCTGCCATATTTGGTTATTTGTGTGGCTTTTTTTCTTTGTGTTGTAATAAAATTTGTTTGTGTCATTCGAATTGAATAAAAATATTCAAATTGGCAAAAAAAAAGCTTATATTTCCTTTTTTGCATACCAGCAATCATGCAAAAAAAATTATGCACACATGCGTGTATGTAAGTAAATATGTTTGCTAATTATATATTTATGTGACTTCAGCTGTACATATTTATTTTTTGCGTCCACTAACAACTTTACAATAATAGTAATAGTTTGTACGCAAATACAATACAATTGAATTGTTTAATTGTTTAAACGTCTGCACACTGTAACGACTCTTAAATGTTTTTGAAGAGGCCGGAAATCAAACATTAAACGCAGAAATGTTTATTTATTAAGGCAGCGACAAAAACGTAGAAAAAACATTCCTTTGAAAGGGGGAACAAATCAAACAAATGCAAATTTGTTTTTTATTATCGTTCTTTTGGTTTATTATTGTTAAAAGTATTCCAGTTTTTTTTTTTCCTTTTTATCTTGTATTTTAAATCTTTTTTGTCAGATGCAAGAGTATTTTATATGGTAACACATGAATATGTGGATTTACTCTAGCAAAGATTTTAATGGCTCTGCAATTGTATTGTTTTTGCAGTTTGTTGGGTTTTTAAGAAAATTCTCATAAATCATGGCCATTATCATGACACCATCTATTCAAAGTCATGTTGAGTATTTTGGAGTCGATGCATGAATACTGGGAATGTGAGTGCTAAACATACATACATACCATAATGCCCATAAGTATACCCAGCAAAACTTGTTTTAAGCTAAAAATATCTGCTTAAGGGACTGAACAAGATTTCGATATGGGCGATAGAAATTAGTTTTATAGGACAAATGTGGCAAACAAAATGAAACTTAGAAAAATGCTCATATACAAACCCAGCAAACGTTATTGATTGGAGAGAAGCCTAAAAGTTGTGTGTTAAACGAACTTGGATAAGAAATACGTATTAACTTTGTGGCAAGTCCATGTTTAAACTAAGTTCACATTTTCTGTTGGGTACACCAGAAAAGCATACATTTTAACTAAACTGGGCATAATGTTTAAAAGGGAATCCCTTAATATCAAGTACTAAGTATTATTGGTAAAATATCCTGAATTGTCTCAAAAATTATTTGAAGAGCTTGATGAAAAGTAAGAAGTATGTAGAAATTGTCTAAAACTATTTTATGGAGGAGACTAATATCTCTAGAAACTAATTCGCAAGACTCTGTTCCTTTAGTGTCTTATTGGAACGAAGTTCTTTAACGCGGCTTGCTGGTAGTGGAAATTAGTAGAAATCGTCACGAAAGCGTGTGA
Organism: Sturmia bella; assembly: GCA_963662145.1. Taxonomy (NCBI): domain Eukaryota; kingdom Metazoa; phylum Arthropoda; class Insecta; order Diptera; family Tachinidae; genus Sturmia; species Sturmia bella. Next base: position 41,246,181 of record OY759169.1, read on the forward strand.
GCTGTTTATATGTATTGGTGTACTGTCGAAAAGCAATTGTGTATGATTGGCAGTGTCTCCACTGACAGCAGCGGAGACACATACAAGTAAATATTAATTAGTTTGAAAACGTTCCAAAAATTTAAGGAATCATAAAATTTCAAAATTTTAAGAATAACACAAAATAAAACATACAGTTTTCACCTTGTATTACATTCAAAGATGAAAAAAAAACGTAAGGAACTTTGTTCCTAACGGGGGTCCCCCGACCGCATTTCTTTTTTTTTCGAAAGAATATTTTCGAAAGAATATTTTCGAAAGAATATTTTACAAAACCTGTTTTAATAGACTAACATTGCTGCTGGTTTTGCTTCTAATTATATATATTTATTTACAGCCCAATAAAAATTTTGGCGTTTTCAAAAAAAAAAAAAGAAGAAGAAAACCATTGAAGCTTTGAATGTATTTTAGTTCAAAATTTTCTTAATAAACATTCTAAACACATATTATTTTTTTGAATACAAACATTTTTATTTCATATTCGTCAAATAGTAGACTATTATTTGCTATTAGAGTCAGTGAAAATTTTCAGAGAAACAGAGAGTCTGGCTTTATGTTTTCAGCATGTCTATATGTCGCCGATATTTCAGTGGCGCGAACCAACTCATTTGTGGACTTGAGAACACTTAAGAAAATATGCCGAAACATTCTACTTCATATTAAATTATTTACAAACAGTAAATGAGAATTCCAAAAATTTTACTTTTTCGTAGCATCATTCATACAACGACTTTCCATTGGATACTACAATTTGCATATTTAAAAGTAACACAAAATAATATTAATTTATTATTCAACAATAGTTTATAATTATTATTACAGCCCGAATAAATTTTCAAAAAATCAATAAGCTTAGATGTGTTTATTGCCATATTTATAAATTGTAGTAATTTAAATTTTTAAAGAACGAAAGTAAACATTTGCTGGAAAATATGTCATGACTGCTTCATGTCTGCCACAACGATCAACAGCACCCAAATTGCTTCAAGCTCAGCTCATAACTAAATTGAACTGCTGAGCACGGCACAAAGTTTGAGAAGTTGATCGAGTATAAAACTACTAGCGAGGTCTCGTCAACAAATTATTTTTCCGAAACAGTTGAGTTGATGACTCAAAACATCTAACCATTCAAGGGACTTTTTGGCCAGCCTACGTGCACATATTTTAACATGCTGGCGTAAGTATACAAAGAATTATACTGTGGTGTTGTTTTAAGACTCAAATGTTTATAAAATAACAAGAAAATTGTGTTGATTCATCAGTATGCTTAAGGCATTCTGGGTTCTTGCGACAAAGGTCTTAAATATTGTTGACGACTAATGTTGCTGTTGCCGCAGCTGATACTGCTGGTTGCGTTTTTTGTTCCATTGAAGTTTATTTGCAATGTTTTTAATGTTAGTAATACGTGGTTAGCAGGATAAATTCTATTATATTATTTATTTTCTGTTATATTTTGTATTAGGTAAATCAAACGAAGAAACAATTTCTAATGGGAATAGTTTAGCAACTTCTGTACAGTAAGCGAGTTCAAGAAATGGAAGGAAACGTCTTTCAAAACATAATGCATATATAAAGGGTGTTTTTTCGATATATAGAACTTTAAGTTGGCATTACTGTTCAAGATGGAGACCGATTTAACAGCTGTCAAGTGATTTCTTCTCAGTTTGGTTTGGCAATTCATCATGAATAGATTCACTCCTAAACAACGTTTGCAAATAGTGCAATTTTAGTGCATAAGCGAATTTTGTTTAGCGATGAAGCGCACTTCTGGTTGAATGGCTACATCAACAAACAAAACTGCCGCTTTTCGAGTGAAGCTAGTCCTCAAGTGTATGTCGAAACACAGTTACATCCAGCAAAACTGACTCTACCGTATGCGGGTGTGCACCATGTGAAAAAATATGCCAATAATGCAAAGCGGAAATCAGTCCAGTCGTAACGTAAGGTTCGTAAGTCAAAAAAAATTGAGCCAAAAAAAAGGACCATGAAAGTAATATTCTTGGACAATATCATGAAAAAATGGAAAAAGGCTCCAAAATTTGGACAAAAATTCCGTTGAATCGTTGGACCAATGTTGGAGATGTTTTTTTGTAAATATATCAAAATGAGCTCACCTTTCCAACGCGCCTACTAACGATTAAACCCAATCGATAGTTTTTGAGTTATGGATTTGAACGTGTAGGTAATATTTCATACGAACGTCAATTTGGGAAAAAATTTACCAACAAAAAGTAGGGGACTCGATTTTAACGATAGATGTGTGGTTCCTTTGGCAAATTTTCATGAAATAACCCATAGAATACGGAAATCATAGGGAAATTGGTGAATTTTTTCACTCCCTACAAACTGACCAGCCCTAATATATATATATATATATATATATATATATATATATATATATATATATATATATATATATATATATATATATATATATATATATATATATATATATATATATATATATATTTTTTTTTTTTTTTTTTTTTTTCAATATGAAAGGGGTTTATATCATAAAATTTGATATGATGGATGCATCTTATGCCAATGATAAGTAAAAAAACTGCTACCATATTCAGATTCATGTGGTAGTGGTGAAATAAATAAGCCTCGGATTTCCACAAACGTAAAATGATTTAAAAATAATATTTTTTTACCCATTCTCAAATATTATACGAAGGTGGAGAGGAAGAAGAGATGCCAAAGAAAAAAGCAATGAGTATGGCCCAAAAACTGGTTTTTAAAAATATATTGGTTTTCAAATGTGTTTTGTACTCATTTCGTTGCTTTTCGAACGATTACTATCAGATTTGATATCACATAATTCTTATTAGTTTTTATAAGCATGTATAGGATTTAAAAAATTTTCACTATTTTCAATTTCTACCATTTTGTATACCTGTTTTTTTTCTGTTACGAAATTTATATGTTCTATTCGTTCGTTTCATGGTATACCCATTTTATTGAGTACATACCACATACATATTGATTATGGCGCCAAGCTGTCAGGAAATTGTAGAATAAAAACACAAAATACATACAAGGAAAAAACAGCGTTTGATGATATTTTGATCAAAAACTAGACGAGAAAAAAAAATTAATCAGCTGTTGAGTTGGATACACTTTATACTAGAAGACTTTGGTTCCTTTCATGTTCATTTGATTTTTCCATGGCTTATCACTTAACAGCTTAACTACTCGCAACGCAATGAGAAAGCAAAAAGGGAAATACTCTGTAGGTAGTACAGACGGGGAAATATCGCAATTGAAGAGTACAAAATTTCAAAAAGTTTTGTATTGGAAACCAAAGAGAAAAAAAAACATGATTTTCAAGAAATAACATTGCCACTCATGAAGCAACATTGGAAGAAACTTTGGCAGGTTCGTTCGTGTATGATACATTATGATCCGTGTCATGTAGCATGTGTGCTCAGAAAATTTGATAATGTACACCAAAAGTGCATAAGTGTGACAGATTTTGCGACAAGTTTATCCCATTTGATAAACTTTTAAAAAACTCAGGCCGTGGATTCTTTCTACGCAATTGCAGTTGCCATTTCAAGTCTCATAAGCGCAGTTCATTATTTGGTGCAAATGCCTTGCGTAAGTGCGAATGCAAGAAATCGCTGCTTTTTCTTTGCAACCCAACAACAAAATATACAGGGTTGCACTCGCAATATTTTTGCATTTACGCACCGCTAATTACGTGTTGCTTTTTTTCGCATGAGTATTGCGTTTGTTACACTGACACTCGAACAGTTGACATTTTAAAACAAAGCAAACAAAAAATTGTAGAAATACAGCCAACAGCAATTACCAAAAAAAAAAAAAATAAAACGTGAAAAATTAAAAATTGTGTATTAATTTATCAGCTGTTATTTGGAGTGCAATAAAATTTGCAAAGTTGTTAAAAAGGGTGCTCAATATTAGTTGCAATATAATCGCAAATGCAAGTAGTCGCAACCAAAAACGCACCAAACGCTGAGTACCGCTATAATAAAATTATAATAATGAAGCGACTTCTTTTTTTACGTATGACAGAATTCTATCAGTGATTTTACTAATTTCTGGTTAATGAGTTGAACGATTTTGTTCGATAGTGTATCATAAGCTTAACATGCAAGAAACACATATTGAAAAATCTAGTGTTTTTGGCTTAGCTATTGGAATTTTGGATACATATATATGAGCTTTTGTACTAAAGTCGTGTGAGCAGTTTCTATATGAGCTGTTAAAGTCTCATAAATACAAACTATGCGGAAATTACAAATATGTTAAATGGATTTTCAGATCTCTGAAAAAGTAAGATATTTTGCATACTGTGCTCTGTGAAAGATATTCAAATAACAATTTCTAATTTATTTGTGTGAATCAGAGTTCCAAAAACTCAATGCATTTCGCCAGAGAATATTGAATTTATTTGCTTTTGTTAATTTCACTGTTGGTTTCTACTTTATTTCTTATTCCAAAATTTCTTCTCTTATTTCTGAGTCCAATAGAAAGGTCGATGTTCTTGTGTCTTTTCCGTTTAAAGTACAGAATCGCAAGCTTTTTCCCTTTAATCGAAACACCATAGAATTTGTAAATAGGCTGCTAGTCCAAATGATTACCATAATGGATATTAATAATAAATATTAAAAAAAAATCAAATAGTTAAATAAAATTATGGTAACAACCAGCTGTTTTGATGACACTACGCATCCCATCAACACCCATTTGGGTCACAAATTTATTGTATTTTGTTCTTGTTTATGTGAAATATGTACAACCACAATTTTTATTTCTCAGCTTTCGATACGCAAAGTTATATTTTTTGAATTTTCATTCTTGGTCGATAAGTTGGCGCATCCAAGACAACGCCATGCCCGAGCAATCTATTGATTCATCTAAAGCTGCAGCTCAAGTCATATTGAGCTGTGCAGAAAAAAATATTATTTTCTATTGCTTTCTTTTCTTTCCTTTCAGCAAATACTGTACTTATGAGCATTTTTTGAGTTGACACTCAAGTGACATTTAGATTTTAGTTGCATTTAAGCACTAATTGATTGATTGCAACTTAAATTAACAACATTGGCCATTTAAAGTTCATTTATGTTCAATCATGATCACATGGTTGTTAGTGTTTGTTGTTGCTGCTGCTAGTTTTAGAAAGTAAACAAAGCACATATACATACATACGTCCCATCTCTGAGATTCTGCCTCAAGCAGCCTCTCTGAAATGAGCTGTTAATATCAAGCCGTGCGAACCAATTTGTAAAACAAGAAAAACTAATAATACGAGTATAGGGCAATAACTGTAGACATCGAAAAAGCATGTTTTAAACAATTTCAAGTCACTGCTAAATAAAAGTGAGCTTTTAGTCTACTATAGATTTAAAAAACCCGAATTAATCCCCAAAAGCCTGTTCTAAATTTAAAACCATCAGATGTTGTTTTAACCAATTTAGCAACAGCTTTGATCAAATCACTTCTTAAAGTGGCAACTTTCTAAATGTAAGAAATTTTACATTAAATAAACTAAAGTTTTTTAAAATTTCTTAAGCAGAATTTCAGATCACTGCTAAACTCTTAAAAGAGCTGACAAATAATGCGCTTGGGTGTTTAAGAAATATATTTAACTCAGTTATCTGCATTAGGTATTTACCAAGAGTGTGGAAAGTTGCTGCAATAATAGCTATCCCGAAGCCAAACAAAGGCTCATCAAAGCCTACTTCTACTTTTGTCAAAGATCTTCGAAAAGCTCTTTTTTGAACATACTGTGGCCATCCTCTTAGAAAGGAAACCAATTTGGATTTGGAAGAAAGCACCCTACCATTAAACAAATGTATCAAGTAGCAAATAAAATAGCGTCTGATATTGACAGAAAAGGTTCTCTATTGCAACCTACTTCGATGTTGCAAAGGCGTTTGAACTGCATTGAAAAATAATTCAAGGAAAAATGTGTGGAAGTCTTTTTGCAATCCAAAAAAAGTTAGTGTCTTAACTTTTTCGTGAAACTTCGTGAGCTGCCGTAAAATGGTGCTCACGCGCTTTTTTTTCACGTGCACGCGTGATTTTTCTAAAATATAATCACGAATAACACGAAATATTCACGACAACCGCACATCTCTAGTGCATAATCATTAAACGGCTTTATTTAAGTAACTTTTTCATTGCCGTTAATTAATTAATTATTTTCAATAACAATTATTTTTTTCTTCCAATGAAAGCAGCTACTGTGTGGAAAGATTTTCATCAAATTTGTATATGTATGGAAATACAGTAAAATCCCGGTTTAACGAATGATATAATGTTCAGACCTTTCGTTATACCGAGATATTCGTTATATCGAACAATAATTTTTTATCTTAAAATTTAATAAAAGACGGTGGTCCGCAGTTTTAAAAACATCAAAATTTAATTGTATTAATAACTTAAAACTTTAATTGATATTTTGATGTGTATTTAAGATTTGTTTAATTTCTAATATGAAAATTCATTAAAAATCATAAATGTCATAGGTGCATCTACATATTTACTTATATTTGGATGCTATTAACATGTGTAGGTTTATTATTACATTTCATTCATATTATTAATTTCTTAAGAAATCGACATCTCGTTTTCACAATGAACCTACCAAAACTACTGAAATTTTAAGGAAAAAAGCAACGCATCACACGCGTTCTTTCAATACAAAGCAAAGAAGCCAAAAACACCCACAATCTTACGATTCTGTAATGAGTTTTAAATGTATTTTTCTTTCTCATTCGTTAAATCGAGATTCGTTTTTTTTGCCATTCGCTATATAAGGCAGTTAATGTAAAAATTTCGCCATTCGTTATATCGGATATTCGTTAAACTGAGTATTCGCTATACCGGGCTTTGACTGTATGCTGCCATACTTCTGCTATAAGGCAAATATTTATTTACGTCTGAGCAACTAAAACTGCACTACAACTTTAATATAAATGAAAATTGAAAAATTTCACTTATAAATATCAAGTTCAAAATTAATCGCTTGATACGAAATGTTTACTGTATGACAATTTCTCATACCAGCATTCTGGTACCATTAAAAAATATTAAACCTGTTTGACATCGCCAGAGCCAGGCACACAATCACACAAAATCTATATACAACATAAAAATGCTGGCACCCTCACTTGATAGCGCGTGCACGCTGCTGTCGCGGATGGCCTTCTAAGACGAATGCTGAATTAATTGATAGATATGTAGTTCCTTGAAACATTTTTTTTTTTACTTTTTCAGTATTTAAGAAGGAACAATTGTTTAAATACTGTTGTAATTAATTTAATTGTGAATGATGTCATAGTAATTTTTTGTAATTTGGTGGGGGAGTTCGATTGCTACCAGCATCCAGTTGGCCAAGAACTCTCATGATTATGTGTGAGATGACTCATCCGCAAAATAAAAATAAAAAAAATAAAAAAAACATTTCTGTCACCATGTGTGATAGTTTGTTATAACAGCTTGCCAGTCATATGACCAGCCTACTTGGGTCCTTATTAATCTTGTTGTGCTGTGATTGTTGAAATAACAGCAATTGTCATGCATGTGAAAATCACACACGCTCACATCTCCTCCTTGTCTTAAAACTTTCAATAAAATAGACAACTCACAAATGTTTTCAATATGTATACGCATATAAAAAAACAAAACGCACGCAAAAGTGTTGAAATATGCGTCCATTATCTTGCTGCTTAAAATATTACATGAATATGTATTACTCATATGCATACCTAATGCTTTTCGTACACAAATGAGGAAACCGACAGTAGTTTCCAATAAAATTTACAATATGAAAATATGTATGTATTTATGTTAAACTAAAACTAATAATTGAAATGTTTGCCTTTATCAGAAAAACATTTGTCACATGAATTTACAGTTTGCTACTGAAATCCAGTTAATGGAATTGTTTTCTTTATGCAGACACTTAAGCGGTAAATTTTCTTTAGAAATGCCGTAATGTATGACTAAATCATGTGGAAAAGTTCCTGGAACCTTTTTTTCATTTTTCACTTTTTTACTTCGTATTTTTGTCATATTACGAAATACATTAGCAATCGCAAATAGAAAGCCACAAATTGTTTGCACTATCGGTTTATACGATTGAACAAATCACAAAGCCAGCAAAGCATACGAAAGCAACAATGGTAATAATGTACTGATATTTATTGGTGATATCGAATCGAACAGAATGCGTTTTGCTTGCTCGACAAAATACATATGTATGTATGTGTGCACAGTGAACTAAACTAATACCTGACAAGCAAAAATTTCGCCACTGAAACTAAAAAGCAGCCTTTGAAAATTTCAGGTCAGAACTAAAGTTGAGTTTTTTTTATCTTCGCTCAGTATTCTGGAAAGGAAAAATAGGTTATGAGGAGGGTGAAAGGGGCAATAGAGCTTGCGCAAGTTTATCTTGAATCTTTCTACATTGTAAGTGATACGAAAGACATTTCCAAGCATGATACAATTAATAAGGTAGCCTCGTCAGCTGAACCGTTAATCATCTGGCTACTTCAAACTGTCAAGAGAATACAGAGATGAAAGGCAACCAAAACGAGATAGCTAATCATCGTAAGCTCTGTTCATCTCTCTTCTGCAAATGTGGAAGTGGCGTCTTTTTGACAGTTTTCAGAAGTTGTACAAAAACAAAATGCATGTTATTTTTATTGAAGTTGTTCTTATTGTAGTGAAAAGGTTATTAGTTATATCATGTTTCCAAGCAGTTTACTGCACAGGCGTACTGTGCGGCTGAAAAGCTGTGTTTTTTTTTTTGTAATGCAGTAATGTGAGAGTCACCAACCAGCGGACTAGGAATAATTAAGCCGTGAACGATCAGCGTATTGCATAAAAATATGTGGGGTTCGGAAACAAAATCATATATCTACATGGGAGTAGCATTCATATAGTAGCGATGAAAAAGTGTATTACATTTAAGTAAGGTCAACTTTATCAGGAAGTAACGAAAATGACCTTAAAGCATATTTCTTCCAGTAAAAACAGTAGTTCTTCAAAATTGGAAACATTTATAAAGGTACGTTTTTTCTCCCCAATATTGCTTTCGAACACTTCAACCCCGCACCACGACTCCTTAGCCCCACTCGTCTGCACAAAATTACCAAAGAAAAAAAATTAAATTCAGACGCCTCAAAACTTATTTTTTTATGTGTCGTTGTGGCACTTATTTTCATGCCAAAATCTCTTCAAAAGTCGATTCATTATTATAGAAAATGTTTGTGCTAATATGCATTTTTGGCTGCATGTATTCCCGTGATTGGCTAAAACAAAAAGTGTAGTGGTCCTGTTACTTGAGCGATAATATTTGATATCTGACCGTAACTCAATATTCAATAGGGAAAAACGAGCACCTGCATTCGTGCGTATATTTGTGTTGAACCTCTTAACACTAAGGTTACAGTCAAATTAATGAGCTGTCTATAATAAATTATGTTTGTTATAGAAAAACCGCTTTCAATATTAAAAATGCAAGGAAAAAAAAGACGGACCGCAGCTTTCATGAAAAGCAAAATCTAACCTATGCCGGCTTTACCGATTTCATTAGTTTCCTTGAGAAGGTTCTATCAAACACACACAGTTAAGTGGGAACCAAATAAATCATAACGAAACTTGTGGCAATGCGAAATGTTTAATATTGCAATCAAATTATAATTTGCAATTAAAAAGTTAAACATGTTCACCAGTGGCGGTCGATTTGTAAGGACAAACAGTTGACGATGTTGTGTCATCGATTTTTCGATAACTCTTAGCATGAGGAAAAAAGTTGCACCACGAAATATAAATCATATATAGACGTCCAAACTTCAGCTTTTGAAAAGTATGCAAGTATGCTCTTCTTAAGTAACTTGCTATTCTGTCACTTTAAATTCTGAACAAACGTGAGATTCACAGGTTCGAGTCATAGCAGAGGCGGTAAGCAAAATAGTTAGAGATGGAAATATAGAAAAGGACAAACACGCTAACATTTTACTCATTACAGTCAAGAATAGTTTGGGAATGTTACAAACTTCGTTAGGCCCTATATTTGAGGAACAGAGAAGTTTTCATATGATTACCGGGCCACGAAGGACATGAAGGCAACGAAAGGGTAGACTGATTGGCCAAAAGGGTCTATATGCCGACGACATTTCATTGGTGCTAATCAACTCATCAGTAGACTTGAAAAATTCTTAAAAGTTTGTTGGAAACTTAACTACTTGTTCCATAATTCCCATGAACAAAATGAGAATCAGAAATGTTCAAACAAACCTTTAACACAGTAAACAGGTTGCAAAGAAAAGTAAAAGAGTTGCAAAACGAAAAGAAATGTTTACTGTGTTTCTGATTCTCATTTTGTTCATGGGAATTATGGAATAAGTAGTTAAGTTTCAAACAATTTGTTAAGAATTTTTCAAGTCTACTGATGAGTTGATTAGTACCAAAGAAATGTCGTCGGCATATAAACAGCTGAAAAAGACAGTAAATTTTTTGAAAAGGTTCATTTTTGGACCTAAATTAATACGTTATTTAAAATTTAATATTTTTTATTACTTTTAGTAAAAATACTTCCAGCTTAATACAAACACTGTCATATTTGTGTGCGTATTTTCTCATCGTAGGAAATCAAACGATCAAAATATATTTTCTTGTGAAACTTTTAGACCAAATATTGAGAAACTTGAAATGAAACAATACTTTTCAATGTTTTATTGCCGATATTTTGCTCTCTTTCGGCAAATACAACAAATAAATAAATATCTATTTGCTTTATCTGCCAAAAGAGAGCGAAATATCAGCAAATAAAACAAATAAACAAAAGGGACCTAAAGCTGGAAAAAATAAAATAATATTAAACTAAAAAACGGGTCAAATTAACTCGATAATTAGTGCAAATTTTTAAAAATTCTAAAAAGGCAAGAAAATGTTGCAAAATCATAACATACTTTTCAAAATGGCAGTTACAACAATTTTAACTTCGTAATAAGAGTCACCACTGTTCATCGAAATGTATGTGTAAATAATTATTTTAATTAAGATAGTATATAAAATAAAAATAAAATTCATGTTTTTTCTGTTTGGCAACAAACGTGTTCAGCTGTGTTTATTTGATAATGCCTCCAATTAACAGCTGACCTTGACAATATATATCTCGTTCGACTATCTGCCAGATCCACGACTCGACATCGCTCGCTCGCTTAGCTACATGCAACACAATAACAGAATTCACAACTTTGGGTGTTGCTTTCAGTGTTTTTGAGCAAGTGAACGATGTCAAGTGACATAGTGGGCCTGGCACTACGTCGAATTTTGCCAAATCGAGCTATTTGTAGAACAACCAGTAACCATTGGCTCAAAAATATTTGCAAGCACTTTGCCCTGGCCCATCTTCTATAACAGTAGTTCTCCGAAATCTTAACTCTAAACGATTAACGTAGTAAGCCTCATTCTTAAAGTCTCACGAGCAAAGAATTATTTTCGTCGACACAACATTGAAAGAAATTGGAATTTTTAAAAATGAGACACAACATCAACAACAAGGGTTGCCAACAAATTTCTTCCCGTGAGCTTAAGTACAAGCAACAGCGGGTAAGTAAGTACTAGCCTAAATAGGCACCTCAGCTAAAATATTCCAGAATGGACTCATTTGTCCCCGTAATATCAATATAGTTTTAAAGAAAACTTCAGCGACTTCTTCTAAATTTTCGCTAAAAACTAGTATTTGTAAAATGATTTTAGGCAATAAGTATTTTAAGAACTTTTCAAATCAAAGTGTGGTAGCTATTACATTTTGGCTTGTCGAATATGCCAAATAAACATAAGTTTCTATTGAAATGGTTCTTGACTATGATTTTGCACTCTTAAGTGCCCTAGAGACGCTCAACTAATTCTTCATACACTTTGACTGTGTGCGTATGGTATGCATTCCGTAACTTTTTACAAGCCATGAAGCCTGTATTGAAAGAGGCTTACGGTGATGAAATTAGCTTTTGCGGAATAAAGTACTTTTTTAAATTAAGTGATAGTGTTATAAAATTTTTCGACAAGTCGCTGCTTGTTGTGTGCAAATTTCACCAGAAAGTCTTCTGCAAAATAAAATATGTACAAAATAAACTTCTGGAGATTAGTTACTCATTCCCATACAAAATGGCTGGTTCAGACAGCAAAAAAATAAATAAAAAATAGAATGTTTTGTCTCTATATGTTTATTTTTTGCCTTTAATTCTGTATCAAATGGTTTCAGGGTGAGTGAAAACAAAGTTCCATATAAGTGTTTGCTGTACCTGGCCTCTCTCCTTGCAAATTTCTGATTCATCCGTTTACAGTGATCCCACTCCACCTCATACTCTTCATTTTTGACTTGTTCACATACACACACACATACATACATACATACATGCTCTGAAATGGAGGAAACGATTTGAAAAAATATTCTCAAACTTAAAAACACGATTGCACGGAAATTCCTAAAATTTGTTCATTCTGTTGAGTCGCTTAACCACGCAGGCAGCGTAGTATTTAACACAAAAATAGCATTTTAGTTTTATTTTGTTGGTGTTGTAGAAGCCAATGTTGATGTTTTGTATCTACTTCCTGGCAACATCGGTCACTAGTTTATTAAACAGATGTGCTGATCCCATAAAAAGATAATTTTAGTAGCATTCTTGCTGGAAGTCCCACTGTTCGATAGATGTTTGTTTATTTGCAACATTTAATGTTGAAAAGGTTGAACATTTGTATTTTTCTGTTACAAGCTCATCGTGAATATTCTTCTTTTTGTTGGTGTCAATTCTGGCCTTCCGTTAAAAAGCACTTTTAAAATGTTTTTTGGCTTGTTGTTGAGCAAATGTTGTTTAAAATTGCAATGAGGCGACGAAAGTGCTCACGTTCATCGAAACTCATGCTGTTTTCGAATTTGTTAACATTAATGCTAGATTTGTGTTTTGAATTCGCTTAATTTCAACATGAAAACACCACAACAGCCGAAAAACTTATGACGACAAGAAAAGAAAAAATTAAAATCAAATACCAAAAAAAAAAAAAAACATAAAAGAAACAAAAACAACCAACAAGAAGCAAGCAGTCTGCCTATTTATCCGGTAAAATGTCTGGCCTACGTTTTGTTTTTATTTGTATTTTAAAATAAAATTGTAGATACATAATTAACCAGTACGAACATATTTTTATTCTTGACTTTTGTTGTACAGTGTTGCTGGCAGTTGGGAGTATTTGTTTTTGTTTCTTTTTTTTTTTTTTGCATTGACCGGAAAGATGTAAAACCAATATTTGTTTTTCTTTCGTGTTGATTATTAGTCAAATTGTAGGCAATTGGATTTTGTATTAATTAAAATATTCCTTGAATTTACTTTTGCACTTCTTTCTTTTTCCAATGTAAAATTGTAAATAAAATAAACAATATAAAATGCAGACGAACGCAACATGCGGGCTTTCAATACAATTCACTCAAGCACATTGCTGCCTGACAAATTTTACTTTAGTGTAGAAGTGATGAAGGCAGTTCCAAAACGGCGCGCCGTGGGCAAAAAACAAAGCAATTCAAATCAAGTCGGTAGAATATGCTTTAGAGCATATGAAATTCTTGAAAACTCAATCCGAAAGGGCAACAAGCCCCCAGATGATTAAAGCCTGGCGAAAGATCAATCGAGGCTTTCATGTAACGGAAATCATATTTAAGTACACATGGAAAACAAACTGAAATGACGAATTGAAGTCCGGTAAAAATTGTATTAAAAGACAAACCAAGTCCTCTATAGCAATGATTTAGTTAGAGGGCCGGTGCTCCTCACGGATGCCATGTTTGCAATTTTTGGCCAGCCGAATCGAATTAGTAATGTCATTTCTTGAAGGGCGTCTCAGAAGAATTACCTTTTTGAACAAACTTCTCATTTTATGAGATATAGCTTTCATCAAGGACAGTGGAAAACTTAAGTACCAATTTAAAAATGTCGGCACCCAGCAAAAATCTTAAGGTCTTTGGAAGTAGCAAGAGAATTTTGTGGCTTTTAACAGCACTGACTTAAAGCCCTTCTGTGGATGCGAAAAAAGGTAGAGACTTATGCCGTTTTCGTTTCTATTTTGTATGGCAACCGAAATTCTGAAGGGTATTGTTCCATTACATTTTTTGAATTATTTATAGTTATGATGACATTTCATTTTGATCTTAGAGTCACTAAAATTTTAAGAAAAAATTGTAAGATAGTGCCTGTCGATGAGCGAAAGAAGGAAAGAGATATAATGTCTGCCTCCGCTTAGAGCGAACCAGTATTTTTTTGTGCATGACAGCTCAAGTTTTGAAATATTTCCCTGTTGGAAGGCGAATTTCAAGTAGAAGTCATAACATGTTAGATGTACTTCTTTTGTGTTTCATTCATCTGCCATTATCGCCTGGGCGAATCGTGGAACCACATACGGGTAAGTTTTTCAAAGGTTCACCATAGTTTAGCACGTTCTTATGCAGAAACGTTGGCAAACGCTTTACTCTAGCCCATCTTTTATTGCAGTAGTTTTTAGCAGTCCGCAACCCTCAGCGATTAGCCTAGTAAGCCTGATTTTTAATGTCTCACCAACAAAGAATTATTTTCTAAGCCAACACAACATTCAAAGAAAATTAAATTTTGAAAAGTGAGACACAGCATCAACAACAAGGGTTGCCAACACATTTCTTCGCACGAGCACATAAAAATTAATAATATAACAAGTAAGAGTGGTATATTCGTCTGGGCCGAATCTTAAATAACCTTCACAGTGATATACATATGCACCATTCTGATTGATTTATGGTGCCAAAAGTTGTTTCATTTGCCTTATAGAGATTTCTTGCAAAATCGGGAAACGCTATATCTCGGGTATATATGGACCGATTTCAAAAATTTTCGAATTTTGCCTTTTAACATCCTATATGTACCATTCTGATAGATTTTTGGTACCAAAAGATTTTTTTATTTGGCTTTTAGATCCGACTTCTTGAGAAAACGGGAAGAGCGTTATCTGGGGTGCATATAAGCCGATGTCCAAAAATGTTTTAATTTTGCCTCTGAACAGCCTTTACGTACCATTCTGACAAATTTTTAGTGCAAAAAATATTTTCGTTTGGCCTCCAGGACCGGGAGGCGCTATATCTCGAGTGTATATGGGCCGATGTCAAAAATTTTTCCAGTTTTGCCTCTAAATTGCCGATATGTACCATTCTGATTAATTTTTGGTGCCAAAAGTTGTTTTATTTGACTTATAGAGCCTATTTCTTAAAAAATCGGGAGACGCTGTATCTCAGGTATGTATGGGCCGATTTACAAAATTCTTCGATTTCTGGGCTTGAATAGGTCCTAAAATTGATATGACTAATTTTTGAGGAAAATTTTTTTTCAAAAATCCCACCATAAAAATGGCCAAAAATACCCCTCAAAACCCGGTTTTTTGGATATATCTCTATCGGCAAACCGATCTTACTGAATTTCAATAGCAGACCCACTACCGGGATTTAACACATGAGGTTTCTATCGAAAACCGTTTTCTCAGAAACGGTATTTCAACGATTACAGACGGAAAGACGGACATCGCTTAATCGTAATCGCTATTGATTCTGATGTGGAATATATATACTTTATTGGGTCTTAGATGGTTATTTCAATGCGTTACATACGGAATTACAAACTTATATATACCCTTACACATGTTTGTGTAGGGTATAAAAATAATAATCCTTATTAATATGATTCCTCCATATGGCGTGTGGCGTTTTTGAAAAATGGTGTCGCTATTAGTAATAAATAATTGAAAGTAATATGACATTTAAAAAATTAACTTAATTATTAATTTTTTTAAGGGCCAATTGAAATTTATTATCTTATGTCTAAAAATATACCTTATTAATATTTTCTGTCTTCTTCAGCCGTCTTTATGCCGCCGACATTTCGTTTATGCTAATCAACTTATCAGTAGACTCGAAAAATCTTACAAGATATTTATTTCAAAATTTCCTTGAACAGAATGAGAATCAGAAATACTCTGTATTAAACGGTTGTGTAAACATCTTTGATTCAAATTTTGTTCATGGGAATTTCGCAATAAGTAACTGGGTTTTTTACAAAACTTTTTGTTTATATTTTTCGAGTCTACTGATGAGTTGATTAGCATCAAAAAAAAATCTCGGAGGCAAATAGACTGCTGAAAAAAAACAGAGAACATGGATAAGTCTATTCTTAGACCCAAAATAGTAATAAGATTTTTTTTATAATCGATTAAAAGAACGCCGCGGTTGGCGTATTTGACTCTCAAAAATACAATTTTAAACTCAACAGCAACATCAAGCTCTCGTTTCTAAACTGCGCCAAGTCAATTAGAGCAATCTGTTTGATAGTTTATTTTTCTTCAACAATTTTGTAGGTATTTCTATTATTGTGCTAAATGGACTGAAATTCATATCTAAAAAGATCATTTTATCAAATTTAAGAGATTAATAACTTTTGAAGAGGGCATGAAAAGTAAATTTTGAAGCCTTATTAGTTGGGGAACAGCTAGATGTTTCATATCTGCCACAATACGAGGCTACACACTTTGGGTGTAAAGCTTAACCTCTAAACTCAAGCTCAGTGGTAGCTTTTTATGTAGTATATACTATTTTATGACAATCGATTCGCTCGTTTAGAAGCTGCAGAGTTAATTAAATTTTTTTAAGTCCTCCACTTTGCGTCAGTTTGGAGAAAAAGGCAAAAGTTTAACGAATTTGTTAAAAATAAGCTAAAGGGTATATAAAAAAGGTGTCGTAAAGAAAGTTCTAGGGAGCAAAAAAATATTAAAATTAACGCCTTAAGGCCAATGCAGCCGGTAACAAAGTGAGACCGCTTCGGTATCAAAATAAGAACATTGCATTATCAAAACAAGAACGGTTGATAGTAAAATGATACAGAATGACACCAACTGTTATCAAAGTGAGCACAAATGGGCTTCACTCAGGGTATCAATTTTGGTGATATACTACCGCTTTTTCCCTGTATGGGCTTCAATTTGAATTACCTTACCAACCAAGGTAACTGATCACTGTCCCACCCAGCAAGTAGAATGCCGAGTTAAGAATACGCCAGGGGCAAACTAGTGGGTTGGCTTAGTCATTGATGGATGTCAAAATTTCAATAGAGTAGACACTTCACATTTAATAACAGTCAGTTATTTACATTGTTTGCTTTTGCGCTGTGGAGTGTTTTTGCTGTGCTGAGGTTGTTAACTGTTTTAACTGAATGACAAATTCAATCATCACAAACCTCTTACATAAACTAGCTGTTATTCGGACTAAGATTTAGCGGCTTATTTAAAAGCTAACATCATTATTGTATAAGACTAAGTAAGAACTTGGCAAACTAAAATGTCTTTCATCTTAAATAATTATACAATTGCTTTGCGTTCATTCTTGCTTTTCAGATTATTCTTTGTTTAGAAAGTTTAATTACTACAAGCAAATTCCAACCGAATTTACTTGCTTTATGCATGACACTACCCGTATAACATGTGCTTAAATTAAACAAAAAAAAAAAAATAAAATTCAAGTAATTACATGCAAATTATAAACTTAATATTTTTCAACATGTACAAACAAACACATACACACTTAAATATTAGTAAACATACATACAACTTCGAGAAGCAAGTTAATTATTCTGGTTTTATACTATTTCGACCCAATAACAAGAAGATGTTGCACAAGCCCAACATCTCTTGGATATTGTTTTTCTATGCATGTATCTAGGGCTGGAAGCACTAAAGAAAAAAGGAAAACAAAGTAATAAAGATAATGTGATATTAAAGATTCATCTAAAAATACATTTTCAAGCCATACGAATATACTGATATAATTGAAATGAAATGTGGGTCAAAAGACTAATTAAATTAGATCTGTTTTTAGTGCCTTCAGCTGAGTGGTACAGCCAGCCGTACTTCATTAAATAAAGATTTCAATCTTAACTCTGGCATTAGTTGTGTGAATAAGAACTTTAAGTCGAAGTGGGGTGAGAAAAATTTTGAATTAAAAAAATTTTTTAATTGTGAAAAGGGGAACTGATGTTTATTGTCTAAACCAAAACATATGGAGGAAGTTTGAAAAATGCTGTTTATCAGTTTCTCATAGAAAAATTAATAAGAAAAATATTTCACTTAAAACAACCACACAATATACATGTGCATGTGTATGTGTGTGTGCGTGTGTATGCATATAACTACATTTTAAGAAATAATCGTTGTAACATAACAAAGAATAAAAAACAAAATCTCATGAAAATCGTTTAACACACAAGTTACTTTTTTTTTATAAAAATACGTTGTTCAACTGACTTCAAAACAGAAAGTCAAACAACTGAAACTTTGATGCAATGCCATAAAAATGGTATAAAAACCAACAAACAAGCGGAATATATTTAAAAAAAACTTGTGCAAGAGTTATTCTTTAATCAGCATTTCAGATAAACACTATGGCCACCATTAAAAAAAAATTAAGAAAAACAAATCAATGCAGGTCTAATCTGCTCTATATAATGGAGTCATGACATATAATTTTTCAGATGATAAACCGCCATTATGTAATGGCGGTTGACCAAGTTATGAGGCAATACAAATTTTTGACATTTTGTCGGATTTTCAAAAAAAAAAAAAAAAAAAACAACCCTTGTCACAAATGCCAAAATTAAGTTGGGTCAAGCACAAACCCAAATAAACAAACGAAAGTATAACTTGCCGTTTGATCATGTAACCACAAATAAAAAAAAAAACATTTTATTTTTCATATAAATTTTATTTACAATCTGTTTTTACAATAGCGGTTTTCACACTTCGTATTATATTTAAAATATTTTTAAATATAATACTTGCGGTGTTCACGCTTCGTATTACAGTACCATTGTAGATCTTGGAGATATTTTAAATTTAATAAATCTTGATAAATTTAAAACTCGGCTACAACAAATCTCATACGTGTATGTACAAACCTTATAAACATTTCTTAAATTTGCAATGGAAAAGACTTTTGGCTGTAAAATATCTAAACAAAAGACAGCTGTTTCAACTGTTTTACAATACCAATCAAAAAGTCGCTCACACTTAGAAGTATTATGTTAATAAGTATTTTAAATATAATACGAAGTTTATACTTATATTATTTGATCTTTAGGTTATTAAATTAATTATTAAAGCTTCTGATCTTTGGGTTTTTTTAGAAAAAAATTAGTTTAAACCATTCTTTATTTATTTTCAATATTTCGTCAACAATTTGTTGGCATCTTCAGGAAAATAATTATTTTCGTCGTTTGTTTTTTTTTTGCATTATTGCAAGGCGAAGTTAGTGAACTTTCAATGTCAATGCACACATAATTAACTTGCAAACTATTTTTTCCTTTTTCTTTTCCGTTGAACCTTAACCTTTCCCAATTGTTAATTTAAAATTTCATGATGGTAAATTGCAGCCTTTAAACTCATTTTAACTTTAATTCGCACTTTTTAAGACGTTTCATTAATCGCGTTGAAGTATAAAGAAAACCACTGTTGCGCGTATGGTATTTATTTTTTAATTTGAAAATCGTGCTTTTTTTTCCTTCAACTCCCGCAACCTAAAATTGCAATATTTATGTACATATGTATGTATGTATGTATGCATAGATATATAAACGATAAAATTGCGAATATGGCAAAACGCCAGCCTAACACAGCTACACTGGAAAAAAGTTTCTCATATTTAATTTGTATGGCGCCAACAACATGTTCAACAAGCATAAGCGTAGATAGACTATGAATGGTGTTTGAAAATTTTGGAATCGTTTTCCCAATAAATAACTATGTTTTTATTCTACACTTAGTTTAGATGCTTTTTCCAAGCTAACAGAACTAGCTTTATGATATAATATAATAGGTATTTATGTAAAATTCATATTCAAACATATCTAAGATTAACTGCCTGTTCCTCAACGTCGAAGTGTGCGATTGTTCGCTTTCTAAGCAATTTGTTAGGGTTCCTTTATTCAAACGTTCTTTTATTCAAACGATGACTTGCTCGACAAGTCGAAAAGACGTCAGAGTTTTCATACAAAATTCGGTTCCCCTTTAAATGTCTATAAAAAAAATATTTTTAAATTTTAAACACCACAAAAACTATTTCCGCAATTTCTAAATGTTTGCTTTTTTATTTTGTACTTATTTATGTATGTATGTATTTGCTTTGGCTTGTTAGATACGGTTGACCAGTTTTAAGAAGGGTTGTATTTGCACAAGAACAATTCAATAGCTTTTGTGAATACTGCAATAAAAAATCAACCAAAACTTTAATTTACCGATCTGGCATCTCTGTAAAGTAGATGCCAAAAATTTCATGACTAAGCCCATGCGAGCGCAAACTGTCGATATAGAGGAACCCAAATTGATTCGAAATCGAGCGTCTACATTTCGATCGCTTACGTTTTCTTGTGACATCGAGGAAAAGGCAGTAATACTTTTCGCTACATATGATTTTAAATATACTAGTGTAGCTAGTGATCGACGCAATTGACGTCGATTATCAACACACGCATATGTATGTATATAAGCACACAACATTTACCTCAAGGTATGACTGAAAAAATAATTTTCGCACAAATTTACATTTTTAGGGTTCCGTACTCATCAGAGTGAAACGGGAGACAAGTACGTCCGTCCGTCCGTCCGTCACAGCGTCCAGTCTCCGAAACGGTAAGAGCTAGAGAGCTCTTAGAGAGCAATATCATAGGATATTGTTGTACCTTGCCGCTACAACAACAAATACTAAAACCAACAACAAGTCGAAAACTACCAGGTGTCCCCATACAACGAAAAGTTGCAATTAGCTAAAACTCTCGACCCGTAAAAGATAGAAAGCTGAAATTTGCATAGTGTATGTATTTATAGATGCTTTACAACAACAAATGCTAGACAACAACAATTTGAAAACTACCAGGTGTCCCTATACAACCTAAAGTAACAATTAGCCGTTGCGGCTAAACTGTAAAATACAGAGAGCTGAAATTCGCACAATATATGTATTTACATATGTGCTACAACAACAAATGCTAAAAACAACAACATGTCAAAAACTACCAGGTGTCCCTATACAACGTAAAGTAACAACTAGCCGTTACTCTCGAACCGTGAGAGACAGAAGGATGAAATTTGCACAATATGTGTATGCACATATGCTCCACAACAACACTTGCTAAAAACAGCAACAACTGTAAAACTACCAGGTGTCCCTTTACAGCGTAGAGTAATGGCTATAACTCTCGAACCGTAAGGGATAGAGAGACGAAATTCGCACAGTGTATGTATTCCCAGATGCCTTACAACAGCAAATTACAACAACAACAACAAGTCGAAAATTACTAGGCGTCCACATACAGCATAAAGTAGCTGTAAAAACAGAGAGATGACATTTATAAAATATACATACATTACACATACATACGTACGGAACCCTAAGTGTGCGAGCCAGCCTCGTACTTGACTTAATTTATTTATATTTTTGTTTGGTAGTCCCTGTAAGGAGACATGGTACGGGATCGTAAGGTTCGAAAAAAATATTGTACATTCTGCGGACAACGTGGGACTGACTGATTATAGAAAAATTGTTATCCTTACAAATTGACAAACCCTAGTTAACTTACACACATTTCAATGTCTGTAAATTAATTCCTATATTCCACAAAGAGAATAAGTTTTTTGATTCACTGTCACGAAATCAACAGAGAAAAGAATTCTTCCTAGTTTGGTTTGTCACTCACCTCTGTTGCTTTTAATTTTGATCATTTTTTTTACAATAATCCTGAAGAAATTATTGGAGTATATGATCCGTTTTAAGTAAAAAGGAGTAGTTACAACATGGTCTGATGTAATGCAATATATAATAAATGAATGGTACTCCATGAAGTAGAGATATGAAGTAATTTCAAAGCTAACCCTGTGCTAATAATGTGCGGAGTACTTACTTGGACTAGTTTTTGGATTATTCTGACATAATGTTTTTTTGGATTGCATGGTCCTCTCCTGGGACATTGTGATGTAAAATGGTACATGCTTTTCCCATGCATTCGGATTACTTTTGGACTAGTCCTGGTCCCTTGTGGAGTACTCTTTGCACGCGTCTAAGGAGTAGTTTCAATTTCTGTAGGTAACAAGTCATAACTATATGTGTCATAACTATATTGCTAAAAATGCTGACTGGATATATACTTTTAACAAGCGTAGATATACAACTATGTACGTTTGTTAAAAGTATATACCCAGTCAGCATTTTTAGCAATTTTAAATTGAATTCGAGTCACCTTCGATTGCTCAGTACGATTAGATTATGCTCTCGCTTTTGAGTCGAAAATGAGGCTTTGGTTAGAGAAAAAGGTCCTCTACAGGGATCTCTTCTGGAGTAGTCATGTATGACTCGGCCCTCCGAACTATTACAACTCTATTTCAATGAGTCCCGTAAGCACCTGGGAGTCATCTACGAATATTTTTGCAGTCATGTATGATGTTGTTGGTATTATCCCGTCACAAGATATACATCTTATAAACATCTGCGTGGCTATATTCTTAATCTTAATCTTAGTCTGAATATTCTTAATCTTAATCTTAGTCTTAAAATACTAGCTGGGTACCCAGCTATCAATTTCAACATTGTTGATGATAACACCAGCAAAATGAATCTTACAATGCCATTATATGGCCAAAAACTGTTTAATCAGTTGGATGGTTCAAAAAATATTACAAATACAATCATGCAGTTACTTAGAAATCGAGTAATTAAAACAAATTACATGAACTATGCGGATTCGAAATGTAATCACTTAGATGTTTATAAAATGAAAAATGTGTATGTTGTTTTTATAAGACACTATCTAGCTAGACAGTGTCAAATAAAACATAAAATCCTAAGTGAAGAAATAATTCTAAGCTGGTTTAACTGTAGGTAATGTCGGCAAAAAAAAAAAAATAATAAAAAGAGTGGCTAAAACAGAATCACAAAAATGTCTAAATGAGTGCTTTGGAACGCTGTTATCAAATTCCCTAGACATATTATTGAGTTGATCGAAATTTTTGAATTGATCAAGACTTACTTATCTTTGCTTTCAGGAGTGTAAAAGTGAGAAAAATTGGCCACAAATTCGCTACTGTTTTTCACATAAATTCTGCTGTTGTGTTGTGAAATGCAAAATACGACTCTAACCTCCTAATTCATAAAAATTATAACAGGCTTATAAGACTGTTATTTGACATATTTTTATGGAAAATCTGTCATATAAGAGCTTTATAAACCTGCTATAATTTTTATGAATTAGAGGGTAAGTGTTTTGATGGTGTTAGTAACACCTTGATAGGAGTATTACTCTTAATCTACTGGACCAATTTCTATAAAATTAAGGCTTTCTACATCTGTGCAATTTTAACGCCATCGATGCAGCAATACTGGCTTAAAAGGGTTGAGGAAAATATGTTGACTTATTAATTTTATAGGAAATATACATATATAGGTAGATTCTTAAGTGTGTTCTTAGATATTTACACCGGTATTCATAAAAAATAAAACATTCTTAAAACACATTTTACGACAAATTTTTCATATAAAATTTTTTCTAAAATGTATTTGAGCAACGTTTTATTTTTTATGAATACCGGTGTTAATATTTTTACAAAATCACAATTCGTAACTAAAAGTGAAAAGGTTGCAAAAAGCTAATCTGGGGTGATTTTGTTCACCCCAGTCCTGCCCCGCCAATGTTTACAAGGGACTAATTGTTGTAATTGTTAAAACTGTGACACAATTTTTGTTAAGTGTACGAATAAATAAATCAACATTTTTCATTTTCCTTTCGAAGTCACAAAAAAAAAACTAAAAATTGTTTAATAAAAAAACATAAATATGTACATGCCGACATATTTCTGTGGCCACAAGGAATAACAGCTAAAGTCGAGTTAGGACAAAGTAGAGTTATTACTACTGTTTTATTCACTGTATCAAAATGCACTTCCACACAAAATTTTATCATCGTAGCTCAAAAAATGAGTACTTTATGCCTAAAAAACTAAACAGCTAAAGTCGAAATTTTGCTCGTATGATTTCGGAATAACAGCCTATTGCAATTTGCTTCAATATTTTTTTAAAAAAAAGTTTCTTAAGTAGAATAAGGATTTTATTCCACACAGTGCCGTGCGTTATTCAGACGTAAAATGTCTGCTTAACTCGAGTTTAGTCATTATTCCGTAGGTTAAATTGACAATTCTTCAAATTAGGAATAACAACCAAACTCGAGTTTAGTTATTATTGAGCTTTTTTTCGAGTTTCCAGTAAAAGACAAAGTCGAATTTGGTCGTTATTCCAAATGTGAAGAATAATATGTTCAAGACCTAACTCCACTTAAGTTATTATTTACAATTTGAATTGAAAAAATCGTTCACGCTAAGTTAAATTTAGTCGCTTTTCCGTAACAGGAAGAAGCTTAACAATTTGTTTTGCTTATTTCTCTTAAGTTAGCTACTTTTTCATTATGAATTGAATTGCAAATTAAAATATAATACGATTGCTAACATCGAGCTTACAAATATTAGCTTGATCTTAATTCCCTGATTTCAGGCACCAATTTCAAACTTAAAAAGGCTCTGCTGAAAACTTCTCAAAATAGAGTTTAGTTGTTATTCCTTGTGGCCACAGATTTGTGTACATACATATATCCATATTGCTTTAAAATGTTTACAATTCTATTGAAATATTATGGCCAACAATAAGTGTGTGAGTAAAATGAGTCAACCAGCGACTGAAAGCATTTGTTTGGGTTCACACACAATCTTGCCAATATACTTGTTACGTCAGTCTAAGCGTTCTTTGTATCAATGCTTATCCAAACAACAATTTTCACATGGTCTTTTTGAACAAGTATGAACTGAGCGGTCTTAAAAATGTTCCCCTATATCTTCAATAATGTTAGAAGGGCTTTGATACCCCTTGCTCAAGGTCTTGTAGTTCTCGCTATACACTTTTTGGAGGAAAAAGTACATCAAGACTCTTTATGACATACATCGCTGGTTAGACGACTACAGCCAAAGCGAGAAAACATCATCACAATTAAATCGAAGCGTTCTAAGATTTCACTTCGTCCAATAACTAAGAAATTCTATTGCAGTATTTCTAAGGAGCATAGATAATATTATTTTTTCTAATAAGATATTATTTTCCTGCACCAGCCATTTTTTGCAGACCGACTTATATCTTGTTTTTACTGTAGGGTAAACAACAAGCCCATACGTGCATACATGTATGGCCTTATCATGTATGTATGTGTGCGTTCTAATATTTTCAGCAAATATTTATAGAAACTAGAATTTGGGGTAGGTCATTAAACGTTTAATTGCTTTGTTTCAGAGGCTTGCATAGTTTATTTTTTGCAATATTGTCAATTATAATTTGATAAATTGTTTATTTTTGGGCCATAAAAATGAATAAAAAGTTTAAAAACAAATGAGCGCTATTATTAAGTAGATGAACAATATGGTGTTTAGTATTTTAATTGCTCGAACCTTTAGGTGACTTGTTTTTTTATAAATGTTTATTAAATTCTATATTTCGATATCACAATTGATATCTTCTTCAGGAATGTTTTGAAGAAGATATCCATTGTGATATCAAAATATCGAATTTAATAAACATTTATAAAAAAAAACAACTGACCTAAAGTCTCGAACAATTAAAATACTAAACAACAAAGGTCGAAAAATTAGCATCAAGAAAATATTTTGTTTATACATTACAGTTATATGTGCAGACGGAAGTTACACGTTTTTTTCTACACATTTTTAGTTTCCAAGAAATCGGGATTGGACTCAAAATTCCCCATGATGTCAGCAATTCTCTCTTAAACTTTAAAGCTGTATTTCTACATTGGCTTCCATTAAACCGCAAGTTTCGACTTTCTAAAGTCAGATGTTTCGTAATGAATTCTAGATATAAAATATTTCAGTAGAATGTATGAAGCCGAGCTCGTGGCTTCCAATTCTTTAAGAAAATTTGGTAGAGTATGTGAAGTCAGTCGGTATTTGAAGACAAATTTTACAATTTGAGATTCAAAATGAAATCTCCAGTTGAATTGACCGTTGTACCATTCGTTCTAATTATTGTGATGGCTAGGTCGGCGTGGTGATTGTTCAACAGTGGTCAGGCTTACTGTTCGAATCCTGTCAGAGGTAATGACAGGCTTCAAGAAACAAAATGAGTGATAAGCTCGGGCTTGGCCGCTTAATATTTGTTATGAACGGCACACCCTAGAAAATAGTCCAACGGTGTCGAATCGCAGCTTCTTGCAGGCTAATTGCCATCACCAATTTGGCTGATTAAACGGTAATTAAATATTTGACGCAACAGATTGATTGAAACATGAGATGTTTGCAAGTTGCATCTGCCTGTTGAAACCAAATATCTTACATATCAATATCACAACTACCAGACATACATATAAAATTGTTTATCATGTTGCGAAAGGTGTCTCCATTGACCGTTATGTTTGAGCTCGGCTCTCTTTAAAGAAATGTGTGCCAATGACGTCTCCGCTCTACAAGTCGCCCGAAGCACTCGACATGAGTGCGTTGGCTTCTGTAAGACCTTGTGTATGTTTTCTGAGCCCCTAATTTGGCAATTTTGCTTATTGACGCAAGGTCTTCCTTCAATGGCAAATATTTTCAATAAGACCAAACCTTGCTCAAGCGTAAATTGGATTTATTTCGTTCAGTGAAGATAATTTTGTGACAGAATGGAATCACAAAAATGTTGGCAGATTTAAAATAACCGGTTATTCAAATTAAAAGCGATTGATAACTCGCCGTCTACATATCTTTACGAAGTCTTGTCAACCACTTCATATGAATTCGATTCCTAAGTCGGAAGATTTTAGTAATTGCTCGTAATGAGTTCGATTTGATTTTATTGTTTGTCAAATCGAACTTAGGTGGCTTACGTACGTAAGATCACAGAGAAAATGTTATAAAATTGTATCTGTATTTTAGAACATGAGAGTAAAAACAATACGAGAGATTTTCCTGAGTTTACATGAATCGTAAGAAGAGAAAGTGAAATAAATACATAAAAATGCATATCTCATTTAGTGGTGTGTGATGGTTTTTTGAACATTTTATAAAGTAGAAAGAGAGTCGCACGTCCACCAAATTTTTATTCATATTTGCTCTCAATTTCTCTCCCTTTCTTTACATGATGAGTTAAGACACTTCCAACCGTTCTCTTCTACAGAAAAATTCACTATGTAGAACGTAAATTCTTACCATCAGAACCTTCTTCTACTGAATTCAAGAGACGGAAAGTAGTAATAAAAGCGAATTTTAAAACAAAAGAATAATCGAACTCGTTTCTTTTAATGTATACACTACTTGTACTTACATACATATATAATATTGCATACACTGCTTTGGTATTTATCAGAAAGGAAAATAAATTCTAATTAGAACTTGAAATAAAATATGTATATAAATTCTACAAAAAATTTTACACTCAAACTATAATTTTTAATGTAAAAATATTATACTAATGTTGAGCTTCAATACGAATAGTACACATAGTAAACACAGGTAAACAAGGATTTCCTGTGAAGCAAGTATTACAAAAATGTACGTTGTAAAAGGTCCAATAGGAGAAAAACAAAGAAACGGTTAAATAATGTCATAGAAAATATATTGACTTTTATATTTTGAAACAAGTTCGCGATACCCTCGAATCAGGTGTAAATTATTTAAAACGCGAAGTTTTGCCAGTAGAAATATTATCATTGAAATACGATTCCATAACCTTGACCGATATTCAATGAAGTTCTTCGATGTATCATGGATGCCTGTGTTCAGCGAGATTCAGTATTACTTTTGAAATAAAAAAATATATGTACCTTCTTACGCAAATATCAGCCTTTATGGAAATTTAAAAATTTTTTTATATAACTATAAACTGCATGCATAGTGTTTCTTTTAAGTTATTTGCCTTTTATATAGAAAAATTATTGATGGTTTATTGTATGCTATTAAAGCCAGAGTAAATTTCTAGCTAAAAAGCAAAAAAGTTTAGAGCTGTGTTCTGTCCTTAAGTTATCAGCGTATCTACATACCGCCAACATTTTCATTAGTAGACTTAAAAGCAGTTATTAAAATATACTCAAACATTCCACTCAATATTATATTGTTTTTTTTAGCAGTTTATTGAATTGCAAAAGTGTTACAATTTCACAATAAAGAATTAGCCAGATCGTAGCATTCGTTATCTATCGAATTCCTTCCCATATCCTGTGGGTTTGTTTTTTATTTTTTGTTTATTAATTTCATCCGATAGTTCATTCAGTGTCAAATTCGACGACTTGGTCCCAGGACGCAGCTCAATTATATTATTACAAACCTATATTTTACTTTTCTTAGCAACTTTCATGCAATAAGTTTCCATCGGATGTGTTCAAATCAACTCACTTTATTATATATGCTATAATTATGCCCATAAGTGTATCTTTATTCCATTAATCCTCACTTCAATATTTTATTGATCTTTGCTCTCTTGTCAATCTCTACATGAAATTATGGAATTATACTTTGGTCTACTGCAAATCATGCACATTTCTTAGTTTAAGTTGATGTGTGAATCTCCCCAAAGTCAGGTCATTTTCTTTGTATCACAATAAAAAGAATTGGTGAATTGTTTTTTCATATTAATCGTGAACGGTGTTTCATTTCAATTTACGTAGATTTACTAATAGCAATTTTCTTCAAACTCCCCCAAACAGGATGCTTGGAGTGTATATTTAAAAGTAATGTTAATGTTTTATAATTCCTTTATTTGCTATTGAAACGAAAGTAAATTTTTAAAAAACCAAAAAGTTTGGAGCTGTTTTCTTTTGAATTTTCATCATGTCTACATAGCGCTGGTGCCAACCAACTCGTCAGTAGACTTGAAAACACTTATGAAAATACGTTCAAACATTCTACAGATTTAAACTTTTTGGTTTTTCAAAAAATGAACTTAATTATTTATTTGTTTTTTGGATCGTTTTTAGAATTAAGTCTAAGTACTTTTTTCGTAGAAATATGAAAGGTATGCATGGCCATATTTTTAATTTTAGTAAAACTTTTAAGCGCTTAAAATTCATTTTTAGCTGCATGAAAACTCGACCCCTGCTAATTAGCAAAGAACAGTGAACTGTATTGTTTACACATATACCATTATTGTTTACATGTTTGCAACAGCTGTTTATTGTATTTTTTGCAGATCTAGTTTAAAGGTAGGATCACACGATCACCACAATGCACAAATTCTTATGACTCATACACCTTTTAGTTTAAGACCAGACCATGACAGGCCGCTTAAGCTGACACATAAAACAGGGATAATGCCAACTCAGAAACGAAATACAAAGCCTAAATTTAGTTTTATTCGTATGGCTGAATGAGGCCATAACCCACACATTGCACTACATTACATTAAAATTTTATTCGTAATTGCTAGTCAAAAACGTAGCCCCTAAAGTTATGATCAGTGAAATATAATTATAAATACAATTTACATTTCATAGAGGAATTTAAATCATTTTGCATTTATTTTATTTAAAGTAAAAATTCTAATGGATTTCGAAACAATCTACTTTGAGCTTCGATTAATCGATTAATTAATCGGAACGAAAAATAATTGATCGAAAAATTGAAATCGACTTTTGCTTTCTGATGCCACTCACTATTTCATTGTAATCTGAATGTTTCTTTAATAATTATAGTATTAATTGTATGACATTGTTTTAGTTTCGGAGCACTAAAATTACTGAAATCGTCGAATTAACGAAGTCCAATCGCCTTTCAATAAAAAATAAATTTATAAATTAGTTTTACATTAACAGAGTAGTTTACTTAATTTGTCCATTAAGTATGCAAACATTTCAAAAACGTATATAAAATTGTTTGAGGTAGGTGTTCTGCTCATGAAAAACTAGGTTCCAACCAACTAACATGCTTGACCCGTAATAAATGCATAATGGCTAATAAATTATTTTATGTGTGTTAACAAAATTAGTATGTGTTAGAAATGGGTTTTAAAAAATATTGTGTGAAGTTTTTGAATTCATATCATTCAAAATTGGTTTTAATTTTGTTGATTAGGCAGCTTAATCTTAAGCTTTTTAATAACTTATTTTTACCACAATATTTCAACATCAACATGCATATACATGAATTGTAATATATATAAGGATCATGAGTTAAAGCCGTGTAGCATCGAAGTACATATAATACAGTGGGCGCTGTAAGTTGTTGTATCATACCTTTTTTAATAATAAAATTATACTGGTTAACATAAATTTTATTTTACCTCATTTTAATGGCAAGAATAGGCTAGAAAATTTAACTTTTAAGAATAACACTTATGCTAAGAAAGTTTGAATGTAATAATATTGATAGTGACAAATTCCGCTGGGCATCACATTTCGCTTAAAATAAACGAGGAACAAAACAAAAATAGTTGTCACTTAAAACAAAAAACAAATGGATACTTTAAACATTTTTTTGTGTTAATAAAAATCACTTAAAAGAAAACCAAAAATCATGAAAAGAGAAAACACTTGGTTGAATGTGTTTAATAATTGTTAGCTTTTTCCAAAACTGGACAGGAAGTTTTTGTTTGATTTCTGACAAAAGTTGTTTGCTTCTGTCTCCTTCAACACTCCAAATTTTTTAAGGTAGGCGGTATGTTATATGAGGACAATATTCAAATAATTTGATCCAACAACATTTATGCAGTTTTCATTGAAGGCTACACGAAGTTGATCACAAAACGAACCTAAAACGATTCAGCAACTTGATATATGGTATGAAATTTCAGCGTAGTATCTAACTCTTTGAAAACAATATGTAATTTTGTTTAGACCTGAGTTCAAGTAATTGACTGTTAATGATCGTCGTGGCTGACGTGGAGCAGGCATGGTAAGTTTTCTTGCCAAGAAGTCTTTGTTTTTCTTGTCCTCTTCAAAAATGTTTATCGTTACACTTTTATCGCAAAAATCATTCTCAATTCTGAGGAAGTTAAAAACCTGAACTAAAGTCCACTAAGTAGTTAACAATAGCCAAATTATTGCAATTATTCGGAGAATTTTTTTCTAAGTCATATTAGTATACACTACGTCTCAAAGTTTTTAAGCGAACAAGTCTGCCTTACCATGTTGTTTTTATAATAGCGGTACTCAGCGTTTAGTGCGTTTTTGGTTGCGATTATATTGCAACTGATATTGAGCACGCTTCTTAGCAACTTTGCAAATTTTATTGCACTCCAAATTGATAAATTAATATATAATTTTTAAAAGAAATTAAGTGTTTGCTTTGAAAGCTTTAACAAAAAAAAATGCCGCGAAATAGTGCTCGAGGCGATATTATTGAAGCATTAATAGAAGAAGTCTCCCAGGAAAGAATTTTAGATGAGGGTACTATGTGCAAGCATACATACATACTAACATACAATGTACAAACATACAAAATACGAATTTTATTTCTTCAGATGACCACTTTTTATTAGATTATTCACGTTTTATTTTTTTGGTAATTGCTGTTGGCTGCATTTCTACAATTTTTTGTTTGCTTTGTTTTAAAATGTCAACTGTTCGAGTGTCAGTGTTACAAACGCAATACTCATACGAAAAAAAGCAACACGTAATTATCGGTGCGTAAATGCAAAAATATTGCGAGTGCAACCCTGTATATTTTGTTGTTGGGTTGCAAAGAAAAAGCAACGATTTCTTGCATTCGCACTTACGCAAGACATTTGAACCAAATAATGAACTGCGCTAATTTAATTTTAATTTTTGTCAATAATACTTAATCATATATAAATTAGGGCAAGTACGCTCAACAAGGGTTCCGTATTGGCTTAACCCATTTCACTTAACAGACGAAGAGCTCCTCGTGGTTCCAATTTCAAAAACCTCATTAAATGATTTCTAGTATAGCAACGCCTTTTAATTTTTAACTTTGCTTACTTCTTCTTATTATTTGATATGATAATACTTATGTCTAACTATATTTTGTGAATATCTCTTTGTCTCTCACGGCTAAAAAGCTGCACTTCTTGTGTGGGAAAACATTCTTTAGTGTTTAAATTTCTTGTAACTGTTGTAATGTCGAGGCAAATACGCATCATGTAATAATTTCAGGTCTATCTTTCAGGGTGCGAAGGCAACAAATAATTTTTATTTTGTTGTAATGGAATACCCCAATACTAAAACTACATATTCTGGGAGAAATGCAAGCCTCAAGCACCTACGGTTCAAAATTTACAACTAACCTCACAGTTTCTTGCATGGAGGCACTTTTTAGCTTTCAGCTTTTTCTTGGTACTAGTATTTGTATCAGTCATGTAACTTAATATCCTGTGAGAGTTTCAGTCCTTTAGCTGTAAATGTTTCGTAGTATGGGCGCTGTGACGGACAGCCTGGCAGACAGCGAAGTCTGAGTTCCGTACTCACAGAGCATTTGTTGACAGTTATCGAAATAGGGAAAATCAGAATCAAAGCCAACGAACTTTAGTTTAATTAAAACTTTAGTTTAATTAAAAAAACAAACAAATTCTCTAAAAAAATAGCTCAAATTTGTGAAAGATTGAATTTAAAAATATTAATACTATTATTTTATTTTTTAAGGTTTTTCTATTGGAACTTTTCGTTTTGCATTACTTCAAGAGCTCTCTGTGCTATGTTTAGAAGCAGTTCAAAAAACAACAATATTTTGTACTTTTCTTATATTCCATTTTATTATTTCCCAAAATATAAAAAATATATATATTTGTATCGTGTGCTACCAATTTTTTTTTTTGATTTATGTCCAGTTTGATTACATATTCAAGCCTGTGACAAAATGCATTAAATTACATTTATAATGCTTTATAAAAATAAATCTGAAAGCAATACACTCATACTGCAGTGTAATAAACCAACAATAATAGTAGTTTAGCTCACTCGGTAAACACAGATATATGTATGTATGTGTTGCGGACAAATGAGTCATAAATATATATCGAGAACTTACATTCAAAAAATGTTATCGCTAGAAACAAAATTTTACTGAATGGCAAAAAAATTTTGGGTTTTATTTACCCAAGAAGTCACAACAAAAATGTATTTACATTAGTAGAAATTATGTCTTTCATTAAAATTAAATACATACATTTTATCGTTGCGTTAGCGAAAAACTCCATTTTCTACGTTATGTAGTAAAATTTTCCACACATATTGCACTGTTTGAATATGATACCTAAATACGTTTAATATACATTTTTTAGTATTGTGTCGCATCCAAATTATACTTTGAAATACATCTGTGTGAAGATAAATATGCCGAGTTAAATATGTTTGACGTAACGAAATAACGTAACGACATATTTAAGTGTTAAGTTAAATATGTTTTTCATAAGCGAACATTGTACCAACATGTTTTTCTGTGAAAGTAGAAATGTCCATAAATATATGTATATAAGTAACTTGTTATAAAAAAAAGAATATTTAAAATTATTAATAAAAATCTTCAGAATTTTAAAATTGAGAAAACTAAAAAAAATTTTAACAGCGGCACCGTAAAAAATCAATTGTCTCTGAAAGAATTTTATGAGTGTAATTCAACTGGACCACATGGAAAAGAAAGCCAAGAATGAGGTCTATTAAGAGGTATAAATGCCATTTCGCAATTGTATTAGTGAATTTTTTAAAAAATTTTGAAATTTTGACTAAGTGAAAATTCAATGATCTTAGAAAGAATTTGGACATATATGAGCACATTTCTTGAGTGTAACTCAACTGGACCACATGGAAAAGGAAGCCAAGGATGTGGTCTATTTAGTGGTATAAGTGACGATTCTCAATTGTATTTGAGAATTTTTGAAAAAAAATTTTGAAATTTTGACTAAGTGAAAAATCAATGATCTTGCAAAGAATTTATGCATATATGGGCACATTTTGGGAGTGTAACTCAACTAGATCACATGGAAAAGGGAGCCAAGGATGTGGTCTATTTAGTCGTATAAGTGACTGTTCTCAATTGTATTTGAGAATTTTTTTAAAAAAATTTTGAAATTTTGACTAAGTGAAAAATCAATGATCATAGAAAGAATTTGGACATACATACATATGTATATAGGCACATATCTTATTACTACAGTACTTTTTGAATTTCTCTTATGTCAAACAAATCACAGAGAGCCAAAACTCTGTGTTAAAAATATACCCTTATTTTATTTAAATTCAGTTTAAACTCTGCAACAGTAATTCAATTTAAAATTTATTATTCATGCTTTCAAAATAATGGTTGGCAACAGTACCCCAAAAGTTAAGTTATATAGCACTGCAATTATGATTGGAGTTTACACATGCAATCTTTTTTGCTTAAATGTAGCTCACTGCTCAACAGAATTGATAGTTTAGATAAATGTTAAAATAAAAAGATTGATTATTATTTGAACACAAAAGTAATTGTAAATTTGTAAATCTAGTCATGGTAGAATTAGTTCAATCGTATCTTCTAACGTTACACTTTTCAAAATCATTCAATTTAATGTGTTGCGTTGGACTTTAAGCAAATCTTCCTGTTGCTTTTGTAAAATAATGTCAAAGATTGATGTTCTCTACATAAAAATCTATTTTTTGTATACTACTTTTCCACTGTTAATGCAAAATCGTTAAGCTGAACTAAAAAAACGCATTTTCTATGGTCAAAACGCGCTAAATTGGCAGGGTTAGTGGCCAACGTTGAAAATCTGTTTGTGACAATTTCGTGATAACTATTGGCATTTTTCCCAAATGTTTTCCCAAATGTTTTACCGAACTGTAGTGTCTTTTTACCACCAGCCACAAAGATGCCATGATGCAGAAAAGGATGTTAAAATTTTTTATATAATTTTCTCACTCAGATACTAAGATTTTTGACACTTTTTATATGAGAGGGTCAATTAATACAGACAAATATATCACTTGTTGCTTTCAACATCACATATTTGAAGGGAAAATTTTTTTTAATCTCTATCCCCGCAGCGTTTGTTCTAGTGAATACTGTTCAATCGTTAGGAATTCAATGTTTAAAATTTCAATGTATTTAATCTCAATTTCAATTTACCTTAAAACAATTTATGTAGATTAAAATCTAAAGGTAATCCAAGAAACATAAACACAATTTTTAGCACAATAGCACAATTTAGTTTTATAGTTGAAACTGTGTATATATGTATAAAATATTTGTGTAATTTAATTTATCAATATTTCGCTCAATATTGTTGATTTGATGCTTTATTTTTTCTAGTGTATTTTTTGTTAAGTTAAAATTTGTTTAATTGGCTACTTTGATTTCAGTTGAAACATTTGAGGCAAACATTAATTTTGACAATTTTTTGATGACCACACGTACACATTCACATTGTGGCAGGCATTCGTTTTATTTTAGTTGATTTGTATTTTTTTAACACTACGTTTTGTTTCAAAGTAATTTTGTTTTTCTAAGACACTTCATTTTTAAACGATTAAGGCACTTCAATTAAGCTATGGTCGTTGAATAAATTTTTTTTTATTTTTTAATATTCGTTACACTCCTTCCACTGTTCGAGAAAATACAACCGACTACTGCAAACGCAGCTGACAAACTGCATCAACTGTGGCAACATTAAAACCCAATGACTTCATTGAAATTATGGGCACGTTTTTTTGTTGCTTTGTTTATGTTGAAGTGTTGTTTGCTTGTACTCTTTGCATGCTATTTCATGCTGGAATCTACTAGATAAAGAGTGGAATAATGTACTCCGTATTCTGTTAACAGCGAAAGAGTTTAATGTTAAAAGAAATTAAGAGATTATTGTTAAACAACCAAATTCGACGACTTTAAGTGCAATGGGGTGAATACAATTGTTTTAATTACATTAGAATATTAAGACTAGATTATCATTACGTTGTCTCATAAAAAAGGTAAGAAAATAATGTTCGGTTGGGACGAATCTTAAATACCCTTCACAAAAGTCATGTTCATCCTTGTCTAACTGATGTTCTATCGGCTTATGATATATGTACATATATGGCCGATGTTACTAAAATTATTTTCCTGCATGACCAGTACCTTATTTCTATATTACTCGCTTCAAGAAAGTTTTCACTTGAAGTGTGAAACAAAAAATACTGCTGTTTCTCATTTTGTGAGAAAAAAAAAGTGTGTCTGCATCTCAACGCGAGAATAACCAAAACAAATTCTATATTTACTGCAATATTTCCATTGATCAAACGTTAAATAAAAAGTGTACGTCAAAAAGGAAAAACAGGCTTGCAAAAAAAATTCAAAATTGAAAAATTAAAAAAAAAGTTGTGAATAAAATAAAACAATATACATACATAATACATATAAATTAAAAATGTGCTTGATACTCCTTCTTCGACCTTTTTTTATTTAACTTTATTATGTTTTATAAATGAGCGTAAGGTCACTTAATTCTCAATAAATATATTTTCTATTTATTGATAATATTTCGATATTTCGATACGCCTTTGTGTAACTGTGTGTATATTTGTGTGTGTAGAAAACACATTTTCCTGAAGAAGATACACAAAGGCGTATCGAAATGTCGAAAAATTATCAATAAATAGAAAATATATTTATTGAGAATTAAGTGACCTTACGCTCATTTATAAAACATAATAAAGTATAAATTAAAAACATAAAAAAGTGAGAAATAGTGTGAAACGTATTCCATTGCTGTAATTGTGGCAGAAAATGATGATAGAAGAAATATGTTGCGATTGTATCGTCGGGAATTGATTGACACAATAGATCCGCGCAGTATTCCGGAACAGCGATTTTGCTACTTGTATCGCAGCGACGCAGCTCTGGGGAGTTAAGCGCCCACATGTCGAAATTGGTGAAAATAACATTTATGCAGCAGCCCCTCAGAATATGCTCTACTTTGCATTTTTGCATACTTTTTGTGAATATTTTTTTAAAAAGAAGGCTTTTTGTTAATATTTTTTTAGATAATAAATTACATGTACATAAACTATAAAAACAAATTTTTTTCGCACCGTTTAAAATGTCAGGTTAATTTGACATTTCTTGCAGACAACTTTAGAGGTGGTTTGCATACGGAAACGCTTTTACTCGAATTTTTCCAATATTTGTTGGAAAACAGTTGTTATGAGAGATATTTCCCACTTGTCAAAGGTATAAAAGCAGTTGTGTGAGAAACTCTATTTTTTGTTTCAATTTACAAATTGAAACAATTCCGCTGTTTCATGTGACAAATATCTGAAAGCAATTAACTTTCTTTGCACAAAAAATTTGTTTAGTTTGCTGACAGGGTCAACTTCTTGAAAAATCGGTATGAGCTGTATGTCCAACATACATATACATATATCGATATTAAAATTCTATTGACGAAGTAATCTGCCAGTGTGACTTTCTGGTATTTCATTCATTGTTTGAGCTCGCTTAAATCTTAAATGCGCTGCACAGACTCATAGCGGAAACATTTTTTATATATTATTTTATCTATAATTGTTGACCTTTATTGTTAAAATTAATAAAACTATTTTGTAAAGCTTTAGGTCTTTTATTTTTGTTTATTAATTTTTCGATATTTCGCTAACAATTTGTTAGCATCGTCAGGAATCTTTAATAAAAGCAAATAAGGATTCCTCACATATATTTTATGACAGACTACAGCTTACAAATATGTAAGGCAATAATTAAGATGCCACAGAAGAGTGACATAGATCCCCAGTAACATTTCTAATTACACTCAGAGATTTTAAAATCCCTAACAATTTGTTAGCGAAATATCGAAAAATTAATAAAGAAAATAAAAGACCTAAAGCTTTACAAAATAGTTTTATTAATGGAAACATTTTTTCATCTACTATATATCGGTCTGTAAATGGAGTTTGAATTATGTTCCTTGGTCACTAGACACACTTTTTGGCATTCAAAATTGTATCATTAATTAGACTGATATTGAAAAAAGTGTGCACTTTTAATAACCTTCTTTTACAATCTTCTGTTTTTGATATAAAATAAATTTTTCGAAATTTCTAGAAAACTGGTGTTTGCTGTATCTGGGCTGATGACGAAAAATTTTAATTAGATCATAACAGCCATCGCAAAAATTATTATTATTTTTAGATCTTTTGACAAAATTTCCATTTTTTGACTTAGAAATCAAGTTTTCGGATATTTCTCGAATTGACTGAATTTTGGCAGCAAACAAATAATGCAAAATAAGTATCTAGGTCGAGTAGATTTCCCAGAAATAGTAGTGCAACAGCCTACAGACGGACGGAAAAATGGACAAGTGATTATCTTTAATTGACTATATGGGTGTTTCCATGGTTACGCACGTGACATTTGTACATGTTTAATTGTTTTGAATATTATTAAAATATAAATGGGTTGGAATTTTTGAATGGAATTTTGCCATTGTTACATTTAATGTGATGAGTTCCTTCCAAAAAGTATATATATTGGAAAATTGAGCACTGGGTACCAAAGTTCCATGCGATCAAAGTTGACTTACGCACGTGACAAAAAACGTAAGTGAAAAGGCACTTACGTTTTTTGTCACGTGCGTAAAGCAGCATGAAATATTGCAAAAGTAGGCGAATTGTAGAAGATTTTTATTTCGGAAAAAATGTTTTTATAAAGGTTATTAATGTACCTTTATAATCATGGTTTGTTCAAAAACAAGTGTGCATGGGTTGGCTAAGAAAAAAAAAATTTTTTTGATTACGCACGTGACACTTTTTACCTTCATACATATTTTTGTAATTTAACATATATTTTCAGAAGTTTTTACCATCATTTAAAATTATTATAAGTTAAAAATTTTTTTTACATAATAAAATGTCAATAGTTTTTTTTTCAATTTTCTGTGCTTAAAAATATTGTGCGAGCGTTTTGATTTTTTAACTAACGGTGGACCATTTCATGGAAATACCCATATGCTGTGCGTGGTCAGAAACCAAAGCTCTGGGTATTACAAACCGGATCCCAAACTTACAAATCTATACCTTTAGCACTTTATGTGAAGGATACAATAAGAGTATTACACCCATATTCATAAGAACTATTGAAGATTAATTACACGTTTATTTGACAAATATTCCGTAGAAATACGTCAAATAAGAGCTTAATAAGCTTACAATAATTACTATGAATATGACCTTAAATGTTCTGCTAAAATTACATGACACAATTAATTTCTTAGACCTTGTTAATGAAACTTTTGATGTGCTATTAACTCAATTAACTAATTGGCTTATCGCATTAATACACTGGCTACAAATGCTGCATTAACTCAAACAAGTGGCACAATTACAACAAGAACTAGCATTCGACCTTAGATGCATTGTTCTATTAACTTTCAAAATATGGAATGTTTCTATAAAACTTCTTAATCACTATCCTTTTGCAGGGCATAACCTATAGCACAAAAAAAAAATAGGTGGCCGCATTACCTTAGTTAGGACAAAAATATGTATATTTGGTAGTGTAAGGATCAAAAGTACTTGGCACACAGAACATCAAGGTAATAAGTAACATTTTCATTCATCGGCTAAAAAATGCATATCATAAAAAATTATGTCTTATACCACCTGGTATTGTTATAAGACTCAGATGTAATATAAACTTTTTGCCCGGCTGAGTGTGAAAAATCTCAACACTCACCTTCTTCTAAGAATGAAATTATGATATGAAATCGACAATATACATATAATTGCATTGATTTTTTTCAATATAATTGTAAAAGCAAGATTAAAGAAAAAAATGCATGGCATTAAAAAAAATTTTTTTATACTTTTGAGCCAGATTGATAGTTAATTATATAACATGCAAACAAAATAATATATAGAAATACATAATTTTATTTTGATTTTAATCTATGTTTTGGGGAAAATTGTGCTCCTCGACCTAAAAGATCTTTTGTGCAGTTGAACTAGAATCATAATTCAGTTTTTTCCAATCTTGGTTTATGTTTGCCAAAATGTAAGGCTTTGCAAATAATTTCAATATATTTAATAAAATAAACATAATTCTTAAAATATACCTTATTAATGTTTTTTGTCTTCTTTATAGCGGACTTACGTTTACTCACATCTTTGAGATGTGTGTTGAAGATGTTGAAAATTGAAAAAAGCTGTTTACATTACATTTTCAACATCTTTCATCTGTCAAATATTATTTCACGTGTTTGAGCAAACTAAAAAACATTACACACACAAACTAAAAAACATTATTTTATTCTTTTTAGCGTTCGGTACTCATCAGAGTGAAACGGAACCCTATTACGGAGACAAGTACGTCCGTCCGTCACAGCGTCCATTCTCCGAAACGGTAAGAGCTAGAGAGCTGAAATTTTGACAGGATGTTGTTGTACCCTGCCGCTACAACAACAAGTACTAAAAACAACAACAAGTCGAAAACTACCAGGTGTCCCCATACAACGAAAAGTTGCAATTAGCTATAACTCTCGAACCGTAAAAGATAGAAAGCAGAAATTTGCATAGTGTATGTATTTATAGATGCTTTACAACAACAAATGCTAAAAACAACAACAAGTGGTAAACTACCAGGTGTCCCAATACAACCTAAAGAAATAAATTAGCCGTAGCTGCTAAGCTGTAGAATACAGAGAGCTGAAATTCGTGCAATATATATGTATTTACATATGCGCTACAACAACAAATGCTTAAAACAACAAAATGTCGAAAACTACCAGGTGTCCCTATACAACGTAAAAAACATTAGCCGTAACTTTCAAACTGTAAGAGACAGAGAGATGAAATGTGCACAATATATTTACTCGCATATGGCCTACAATAACAAATGCTTAAAACAACAACAAGTCGAAAACTACCAGGTGTCCCTATACAACGTAAAGTAATAACTAGCCGTTACTCTCGAACCGTGAGAGACAGAGGGATGAAATTTGCACAATATGTGTATTCACATATGCTCCACAACAACAAATGCTAAAAACAACAACAACAACTCTAAAACTACCAGGTGTCCCTTTACAACGTAGAGTAATAGCTATAACTCTCGAACCGTAAGAGATTAAGAGCCGAAATTCGAACAGTATATGTATTCCCAGATGCCTCACAACAGCAAATTACAACAACAACAAGTGGAAAATTACTCGGTGTCCACATACAACATAAAGTAGCTGTAAAAATAGAGATACATTACACATACATACGTACGGAACTCTAAGAGTGCGAGCCAGCCTCGTACTTGACTTAATTTATTTACTAAAAATAAAAGTATTGCATTACTAATTTTATATTATGTTTAATTTAATTAAAATTTTATTACGCTATTTGTTCACGCTCATTGTAAACATTTTTGACACTTGTATATTTTCTAGTGATGATATGAATTTTTATCATTTTTTTAACTTCTTTTAGTGATGACATTAAAATAATCGAAAGATGTTGAATACGGCGAAATGAGAAATGAACATCTTCCCATAACTATAGACATCGAAAAAGTATGTTTTAAGCAATTTTGAGTCAATTAGCAACACTTTTTAAAATTTAAGTTGTATCTAAAAAGACCCGGCTTTAGCGTTTGGCTATAGTTAAGGCCCTTTGTGTTTAGCATTCCTTTTTTCATATATGCATGGAATTGTACGCACTAGCCCAACAATCCGCTCATTCAAATTCTAAATGAAAAACACTTGCAATTATTTTACAAAAATTCAATTATTTTAGTTTTTCGACAATAAAACTAATTTACCTCCATTTCCAAAATGTTTCACTGCATCAATAATAATGTATGTATTTTTGAACTTTTTTTGCAGCCAACTTCACTTTTTAAAGCTCTGTCAGAATCAAATTTTCCAATTACAAAACGTTGACGCCGCGTTATTTCGGTTTGATACATACATTTTGTATGGACGTGAAGATTTTTGACAGATAAAAAGCGTCTTACGCTCTAAATTAGGGTGCACTGTAATGTTTTCTGTCGCTGCCATTTCGTTGCTGCTAATCGACTCATCGGTGGACTTGAATATTCTTAAAAGAATGTTTGAAATCAAACTACTTATTCCAAAATTCCCATGATCAAAATTATAATCAGAAATGTTCTAACAAGCATTTAGTACACAAAAACATTTTTTGTCTTGCAACACTTTTACTTTTCTTCTCGTTGTATAGAAGTTGTTAACAAAAAAAAAAGTAAGAGCGTTGCAAGACGACAAAATGTTTTCTGTATTAAAGTTTTGTTTTAACATTTCTGATTCCGATATTTTTCATGGGAATTTTGGAATAAGTAGTAGGGTTTCAAGCATTCTTTTAAGACTTTACGAGTCTACTGACAAGTTGATTAGCATCAATGAAATATCGGCGGCATATACACAGCTGAAAAAGACAGAAAACATTACTAAGGCCTATTTTTAAACCTGAAATGATCTTTTTACGCTTTATTTCTATCACAAGAATGTGTGGAATTATCTTAGTTTAGTGTAATTACACATTTTGAAATTTTTAAAAATCCCATAGAACAACTATAAGAGCATATAAACCGCTTTATCTTCAATTTGGCATACATTATTTTTGACCCCAGCGACCTGTTGGACAACGTTATCATATGCAAGAAAACACTCATATTGTTTTCAAAATCCAATCCAACTTTATATATAAATTCTAAATTGACAAAAACGTTAGAATGTTTTCTTCAACTTTTGTTTTGGGAGATAATGAAAAATACATTTCTGTTATTTCATGACATGAAATTATCATTATGCATTTCTAAAAGAACTATTCTTTTTTATTAGAAGATGTATGTAAATGTTTTTTTTACTAAGAATCCCATAAAGCTAAGAATTATTTGAAGTTTAAAACAAAGTCAACTTAAATTATTACAATTGTTGCTAAGAAAAGAAATTTTGTGACAAGAAAAAAATAAATAATTTATTAAAGTTGATAATTAATTATGATTCAGAATATCAGCCTATCTGAATCGTAACATGTCTTGTATATAGAAAAAACAAAATAAATATGTACTACATTGTGTTGGAATAACAGTCTAAATCATATTAAGCTTTATAAATCAAAATAAAAGTCAAAATATTATAAAGTTGTTCCAAAAAAATCTTCCAATTTAATTCTTAATGGTAATTTCTTGAACAGAAAAATTGTACTAATGAGTATTTCCATGATCTGAAACATTTTGATGCATTCACATAATTTCGTTAAAAACAAAAACAAAATTGTAAACTATGTTTTAAATGCTAGTATGACAACGCAGGACAACTTTTGATATCGCAGAAATGGACCATTA
Source organism: Sturmia bella (assembly GCA_963662145.1). Taxonomy (NCBI): domain Eukaryota; kingdom Metazoa; phylum Arthropoda; class Insecta; order Diptera; family Tachinidae; genus Sturmia; species Sturmia bella. The sequence goes on from OY759169.1 coordinate 41,289,579, forward strand.
AAATTGCTCACTTATTTAAATCGAATTTAGTTTTTATGTAATTCACTACCATTTTACTGTAAATTTTAATTTTGTTATTGAACTTCTGTGTTGTAATACATTTATATTAAATTACTTTTTCAGGCTAAAGTTCAACCCTTGGGTTTTCACTACTTTTAATCAATATCAATTAAGTAAAGAAAAGTAAAATTTATTTGCTAGGTGGACAACCGGCTGTTTCTGGGTAGCAAACACCCTTCATCAGCACCCTATGAACTTTGGACGTGTCAAATTTCACAATTTTGGCACAGCCGCTTTAACCACTCGGCAACCAAAGCTCACGCAATTCTACTTTCTGTTTGTATACTTAACTAACATTAACCAAAGCAATGATATTTTTGCAGTCTTGGACGATATTTGTCGTCTCAGAAGACTGTTGCTCTCTGTTTATATGAAAGCTTTTTAATACATGTTCTGTTATGCATCATTGAGATCTAGATGCTCTTTTATTGATACATTTTTGAACATTTACGCCATGCCCTGCGTTATTAACATTTTACTGTAAATTTTAATTTTGTTATTGAACTTCTGTGTTGTAATACATTTATATTAAATTACTTTTTCAGGCTCAAGTTCAACCCTTGGGTTTTCACTACTTTTAATCAATATCAATTAAGTATCACTACCGAATAAATGCACCACGAGTGTTAATTTCTATACACATGCCTTAAAAGGTTCGCTTAAACAGAGTTGTTCTTGAATCAGCTTTAATATGTCTATCTGAAATTATATATTTGCCGGTAATATAATGGAAAAATATGGCAAATTACATAATTTATTTTATTTAAAACAAATTTTAGCCTTATTTACTCGGGTTCAGTACAGATTTTATTTCCATTTTTATTTTGTGAATCATTTTATGGATAGTCTAGTCAACGCGTTACCTTTTTGTTAGTATTATACGCGGCCTCGTTTAGCATTAAAAAATTTTTTCTTCAGTGGCCACACTGGTTGCACATGTAGTAGTAATTAAGCTAATATAACCAACATAAGTTAAAAAATTTGCTTTTAACAAAAAAAAATTTTTTGGTGAAATTTTGTGAAAATGAATGAATTATCTTAGAAGAGTAATCATGGATTATCGCTCACGAAATGTAAATTTAGTCACTATCACGTTTGACACGACATTTTTATGGCAACTGCACATCTCTAGTTGTGTAAACTGATAACACTCAAACAAATTTTCAAATGTTTTAGTTGTTTGTCTATAAGATCAAATAATTCTCTTTTTAGAGTTCCATACTCATGGAGTAAAAACAGAACCCTATTACTGAGACTTCTCCATCTGTCCCTCCGTCCGTCCGCCCATCCGTCACAGGCGCCATTATCCCAAACGGTAAGAGCTAGTGAGCTGAAATTTTCACATTTTAACATGTGGTTACCCAATCACTACAATAACAAATACTAAAAACAACACAAAGTTAGAAACTAAAGGGGGTCCCCACACAAGAAATTGTGAAAATTAGATAAAATTAGCCATAATATCCAGAAAGTTAAAATATTTACAGGATATGTAATCACATTGGCTCTACAACAACAAATATTCAAAACAACAAAAAATTAAAAACTAAAGGGAGCTCCCGTACAAGAAACTTTGAAAATTTATTAAAATTACCTATAACTTTTGAACCATTAGAGTAGAAAGCTGAAGTTGTTGCATATGTTTTACAACACTAAATACCAAAACCAGCAAAAGGTTGGGAAATTAAGGGTGCTTGCATACAAGAAATTGAAGTTAGCTGTTACTTTTGAAGCGTAAGAGATAGAGACTTGAAATTTGTACAGGATATGCAGTTACAAAGCCTGCACAACTACACAAATACCAAAGATAGCAAAACGTGAAAATTAAATGTTAAAAACAATGAAAAGTTTAAAACTAAAGGATACGCTAGGCTTATCCTTTGTCTAGAACTTGCACGGTAGTACGGAACCCTTGCTGTGCGAGTCAGTCTTTTACTTGGCTCAATTTATTTAAATTTCTTTTGTTCTACTGATAACCATATCGATTTAGAGCAAACAAGTACAAGTAATAGTGTAATAGCATGTTTCCATTACGAGTTGAATCACCCGCTTCGCTCTCTCAATTACATTTATGACTCGCGTATGTGCTTCGATTTGACGTTTGCTTTTAATAAGCCAACATAAACTTTCCGCTAATATCGTGAAGCAAATTTTTCCAAATGGACAAAGTAGAAGTAAGCGAAAGTGTTGTTGCAAAAAACCCACATTCATATCGAAATATTTTCGGAGCTGGCATTGCAGAGCATTAAATACAACCCAGAACTTAACTTTTATTTTTATACGACAATTACGTTTGCTTTGTTTGTTTTTTTTTTGCAACATATGATTTTGACAGACAGTGTAGGTAAATTTGCGATATAAATTAGAGAAGACAGGAATTTTTCCTGCATAACACCCTGATTAGGGCGTTAAGCACAAATAGAGAGAGAAGCGCATGTCGTGGAAACATGCTATAAGCGAGCAGCAACAACAAATAACAATTTGCTGAAAAATGCCATTAATCACATAGAACTTCGATGCTACAGTAGTGTATACTTTTATTGCTGCTTGCGCTCAAAATAAAAACCAGCAAGAGGGTAGTGGTTACTCGTTTTGTACAAGTGTTTGTTTAATGTGACCATCATTATAGTTCTAATACTTTCCAAAAACCTTTTTATAAAATTATTCATTACTGTAATGTGCTAACTTGTCATGTTCCATACAGTACGATTTCGATTTGTGCAACCGAAAGGAAATCGAGATTGTTACTTTTATTGACAAGTTCCACTAATCGACTATTTAAGATTTCATAAGCTCCAAACAAATTAAATAGATATGATTTTTTTCCAAGCTCTAAAATCTAAAAAAAAAATCATATCTATTTAATTTATTAATAAAAAGGCTGAATAGAAAAATTACAAGAAGTTATAAGCTCCTAACTATAAATTGTGGTTAATTCAGATTCTTAATTTTTTGTTATATCGCCGCCTCTTTAGTTTCTTGAATGGCAACTTAATAAGGAATATTATTTTCAGTTTCCCACTTCACAGAAATGTTGAGAGCATTAATGGCATTATTTATATTAGGTGTTTCTTTGTTTGAAAAATCTATAGACTTGCTTTTATCTGAATAGTCTGTCCTAGTCCGTCCATTAATTTCACTGTCTGCAAAGCTAATTATATGTAATTTATCTTGTAAGTACTTTAAAGCAGACGGTAAAATTGAAGTCGGTTGTTGTTCCACTTTATCTGGTAACAGACCCAATGGTCTTCATCACACCATTGCGTTCTTTTTTTTTTTGACACTCAAATATTTCTTAATTTACTATTCATGAAAACGTCTACTTTTTGTTTACATATGTATATATTGTTGAAACTCATACATTATTATCAATGAAGTTTGCTTGACAACGATATTCAATTATATCACATAGAACATTAATATAGAAAAGAAGAAGAAAGGTGGGACAAAAGCATGTAATTGTAAATAAAGATTTTTTTCTACCCAAATAATTTTTTCACTCCAGTGTGAAGAGTAAAGAGAGGAAAATATATAACATTGTTATTGTGAAACTCAAAGCACTTGTTAAAATTAGGTTTTAGATTCAGAAAGTTCCGAGAAAAATATACTTGAAGTGAAAAGTTATCGGGCTAATTTTCGAAAAAGAGTGGCGAATATTCAGACTGTAATTTGAAAATTAGTTAGTGGTTGCGAAAATCGAGCACGTACTGTATTGTGATTTACACACTGCACGTACCATCATTGCAGCTAGAAAATATCAACTGCTTTCTCGAAGCATCGAATGTAACAAGAAATAGAACCATCAATTTTAATATTAACAAGTAAGAATGATATATTCGGCTATTGCTGAATCTTATAAACCCTTTACCAAACTGTAATTAGAAGCTTTTCTATATAAATGTGTAATATCAGGTCATATAGGGACTTTGATAGCTCCAACCCTAAATTCATTTTTTTATGAATTTATATATGGCGAACCACATTCTTTAAATGGCCAACTATAAATAAATTTTTTAGATCAAATAGCATACTTTTTTATAAATTTCTTAAAAGAACAATATATTTTTAGTAACTACCCTGCAGGAAACCTAGAGTCAAGCGACTCCAAGTCGTATAATTAGTACTGGTGACCATGTCAATAGTAAATCATTAGAGTTTTTCTACTGATATTTCCTTCAGGAAAATTTTTGTTGCATACTAGCGAAAACTTCACTTACAACTTATATAGAAAGTCCTTATTGCCAGCATTACATTGTAACTATATTTATATGTATATCTGCCATTTTTGGCATTACATTATATGTATTTTATAACGGATTCTTTTCTTGTATCTCATTATTATACAGCGCCAACTATTAGGCCAAGAGGTTCGAGTTCGAATCCCAGATATGTGACAACACATACACACATGAGACTCATTATTTGTATCTTGTCAAAGTCAAGTTCTATGTTTTATGAAACATCAAAACTATAGAAAAAAGGGTATAATTCTGACATGAAACTACATGTATATACGCCTAAAATGCCACTCTCACCAACTCAATGCGGCGATGGCTCAATGGTAGCGTTAGTTGCTTACCATTTTACATGTCGCTGGTTCGAGCCCGTCTGGTTGCTTTTGCAGTTTTGTATAAAACAATATTTGTGGTAAAAAACTGTGTTATGTTTTTTGTCTATATCTCACTAACTATAATCACGATTTTGCTTATTTTCAATCCCCAAACACAAAGGACATTTATAAAACGATTAAAGAAAAATTTAGATTAATAACACCACGCTAGTTGAAAAAACCGACAGAAGGGGCACCCAGCGACTAAACCTAATTGATGTGCGCTAAATCAGTGGTGCCAACCATTTTTTTTTTTAGGTTAGCTCTTGTTTTTGAGATATAAAGTTATTTTAAAAATGGAGAAGGTAGGACTACATATATTCCCTTAACTCAAAAACGATTTAAAGTCTTGGAGAGAGTGCAATAAAAATAAAATTTGGCAATAAAATTATCTTTCAATGTCTGTAAAACTATTTTTAATGATTTCAGTAGCTTAGAAAATACAAATTTTTTTCGATGGAAAAAATTATTTTTTTTTGCAAAAGTTCGAAATTTTTTGTGTTTTAAAACAGCATAAAAAATCTAAAAATAAAGTTATGCTAATGAATTTTAACGCGCTTATAACAAATAAAGTTTCAAACAAAAGAAGCCTTAAATGGCTAAAATCGGTGTATATCTTTGGAAGTTATTTACAAAAAATCAAAACTTGCAGTTTCAAACAGTCACCAGACGAAACCTCAAAAATTAAAAAAAAAAAAAATTTTATTAAATGAAAGTAGTATGGAAGAAACATTTTGTTTGCTTATCAAAATAAAGCAATTTTAACTGACGGAAGTAAAAAACAACTTACATATCGATACCCAAAAGGCGAAATTCCGTAACTAACAAATCGGTGCCCGAAAATAGTTGTATTATGACAAATATACATATATACACCCTTTTAGCAAAGGGTATAAAAAAGAAAACAAATATTAAAAGTTTCCCATTGAAAATTAAGTACAGGTATAAAAAATATGTACATAAATTTCGTATCATGTCGAAAACAAAAATAAGTTTTCGTATTTTATTGTTGTCTTGAATACAAATTCAAGAAAGACGTTGTACAAGAACCTGAATTATATGACAGATTTTAGCATACAGACAAGAAACCTCAAGCTCAATAATTGTCAGAAGGAAGAATTCCGAGAATATTTCGAATACTAATAACTATAAGTAGTTGGCGGTAAGTGGGGTGGAGTTGATGCCGAAATCATGTTTGACACAGTATACTTCAGTTTAAATATAAATTTTTATCGCTTCATTTTCTGTTCTTAAAATTATGGGATTTGAAAAAATATCAAAAAATTCTAAACCAGTGTTTTACTTACCTCACCGACACGATGACGCTCTTTTAGGGTTACAACAATTTCAATGAATTTTTTAAGGAATTGTTCTTCAAAGGTTTTTAAGCAACCATGGTAAACGTGGTGGAGTACAGCACATGCTTCGCGTATTAAAACTTCACGTGTTGTTCGAGTAAATACAGGATAAACGCCAGCAACGTGCGACTCAATCAAATCAGTAATATTGTACTGCTAACAAAAAAAAAAAAAAAATGCATTTATCAATGTCAAGTGAAGAATAAATACGAAATTTTAAATGTTTTATAACACAAAGCGTAAATGCGACTACTAACCATTGGCTCCAACTGGCTTACGTGTTCCTCATGGTTTTGGAAATCTCTCTCATGCTGGAAGCCAGGCTTTTCATGGTCCCCTTTTGTTATGCTCTCAGCTTGACTAGAGCATGAGACCGCAAAATCCAGATTGCCACCACAATCTATATTTGAAGTTCTTTCAAGTGGAGTTTCTTCTGTTTTCGACACTAGCTGACCAATACCAAAATCTATATCTTCGTATGATGCATCGTCAGCATCATTATCATCTTCATTATTTTCATCTTTTATTTCTTTTACATTCCCAAGGGCGGCACAGTTAATTGTAGAACCTTTGTTGACGAACGCGCTAGTACCAATCAAGTACGGCGATTGATTGTTCTCCAAATCCGTTACTTTAGTTGATGTTGCTTGCTGCCTCAAGTCTTGACTGACGTCTATTGTTGATTTTGGATCATGACCTGTATTATTATATTCTTGTATTTGATTAGGCAAACCAACTGCCAGCCAGCGATCTTTACATTTTTTCAAATAGTTACGAACACGCGATGACTTTTTACCAACCCCCAACGCCGTCGTTTCGTCTATCAAGTGGTTCTGTTGTGTTTTATAAGCTTCTCTTACTTCATGGGTTTTAACTTCATTATCATCATTATTTATACATTGCTCTTCAAGCGTTTCTTCAATTTCCTCCACGTCATCTTCTTCTTCACGTGCAATGGGTGCTGTTTGATTTGTTGGTATTGTGAACATGACTTCATTGTTGTTAAGAATTTTTGCTAAGCTCTTAGAGTGGTGAGTGGTTGCGGGGTTAGCGGTTGTGGGAGTATTATTAACCACTAATATTTCATTCAAATCTCGTATATTTTCTATTTTTTCGTTGCCACTTTTCAGTATTTTGGCAGGAGTGTGTTCTGCATTTGTTGAGGTATGCGTAGTGTTCTGCAAAGAATACATTTGTATTAATAACAAACATGTGTCAAAGCAGCGTTGATAAATTATAATAGAGATTTTAAATAACTGGCTGTAGCCGTAATTAATACACTGCACCTTTACGCTCATGCACATACACAGAAAGACGGTTTTTACAAGATGGTAACGGTAAACTTTAATGTTATAACAAGCTTCATAATATTTATCAATGGAAATATTTTACTAAATTGTATTTGTTCCCCAGCTATAGGCATGAATTTTGAAATGAGAATTGTGTCTTACACACCAACTAGCACCTCATCTGGTTAAGACAACAAAATTTTTTCAAACTTAAAATTATTATAAAGTGTATGAAAAAAATAAATAAAACCAAAAACCAAAATCTTTATTTTGCTAATTTATTCGGGTTCAATTCAATCTCGAAACGAAGGAAAAATACTCAATCTCTATAATACTGAAAATATTTTCGTTCATAAATTTAATAAGCTATTTGTTTAGTATTTTTGCTTTACATAATGAAAGCTTTAGTTCTGGCAACAAAATATCTTGGAAGTGATGAAACTAAACCTTACAGATCTTATCATATGTATACGAAGCGGCTATCACAGCTAAACGATTGATAGTTGAGTGGAACCATCAGGGCCACGAAGCGCATCATCAAGTAATCTTTATAGCCATAGGCGAGTCTATACCGGAAAATGTGACTTCAGATCTCATACCGGAGACCAGACTAGAGGCCAATTGCGAAACATTGATTCCTGACTTGTATTTCTGGTTGAACGACCCTTTGAAACAGATTCAAATGGGTAATTTAATTGTTACACTGTTGGATCAAGAGCGAGGGGAAAACTGGGGCTTGGTATTTATATAGATAATACCACGGCATTATTATTCCGTCTGCCCAACTATTGTACAGTTTTTCAGGCAGAAGTTCTGGCAATTACGGAGGATATTAGGAAGCTTAATTAAATAGAAAGGCCAGGACTTGCGAATATATTCACGAATAGTAAAATGGCCATTAGAGCGATTTCAGCTGAGCGGCTTAAAAGTTTGGGACCACAAAATCGCTATTAACAGTTTTTTCGACTTAGGGTGAACTGGCCATCATATAAGTAGGTGCCAGGGCTTGCGAGAATAACTGGAAATGAAATGACAAAATAACTTGCTGCAAGAGCAAGAGAGTTAAAAAACGTAAGCTTAGTATGCGTGAAACCTTTCGATATAGTTAAATAGTTATAGTGACACCTAATCTCTCTTTAACCCCAGCCAATATAATTTAGCGTTGCCCTATTGGAATCAACATAAATAAGTGCCTCCCTATTTTTCCGTATATGCGCCATTTTTTTTTTTTTTTTTTTTTTTTTTTTTTTGGTTAACACTAATGAAGTTGCACTTTATATATAGTATAATTTTTATTAATTAAAATTTTTCAATTCCAAAGAATTATTTACCAAAATAATTGGTTCCCAAACAAAGTGAAATTTGCTAAAATTGGCCTTCCTATAAGACCATGAATAAGACGATGAATTAAGAATATGGTAAGAAGAGTTAAATATGGGCAGTTAAAATAAGCAGTTCTTATTAACGAATCGGTTAAGTTAAGATAGTGAAAGTGTTAAGAATGAATAATAAATAAATAAATATAAATAAACCTTTTTTTTAAAATAACAAATATTCAAAACCAAAAAACTGTCTAGAAAACCCCTACCCAAGGAGGCACAACTTGTTTCTACTGTATTTTCTAAAATACTTCTTGCTCACAAAATTTGAAAACGGAAATATTTAGAGAAGAAGACCACAAAACGACCTGCATTTGCAGATCTGCCGGCACTTTCCCGTATAAGTTGTAATTTGACAAATATTCAAAACCAAAAAACTGTCTAGAAAACCCCTACCCAAGGAGGCACAACTTGTTTCTACTGTATTTTCTAAAATACTTCTTGCTCACAAAATTTGAAAACGGAAATATTTAGAGAAGAAGACCACAAAACGACCTGCATTTGCAGATCTGCCGGCACTTTCCCGTATAAGTTGTAATTTGACAAATATTCAAAACCAAAAAACTGTCTAGAAAACCCCTACCCAAGGAGGCACAACTTGTTTCTACTGTATTTTCTAAAATACTTCTTGCTCACAAAATTTGAAAACGGAAATATTTAGAGAAGAAGACCACAAAACGACCTGCATTTGCAGATCTGCCGGCACTTTCCCGTATAAGTTGTAATTTGACAAATATTCAAAACCAAAAAACTGTCTAGAAAACCCCTACCCAAGGAGGCACAACTTGTTTCTACTGTATTTTCTAAAATACTTCTTGCTCACAAAATTTGAAAACGGAAATATTTAGAGAAGAAGACCACAAAACGACCTGCATTTGCAGATCTGCCGGCACTTTCCCGTATAAGTTGTAATTTGACAAATATTCAAAACCAAAAAACTGTCTAGAAAACCCCTACCCAAGGAGGCACAACTTGTTTCTACTGTATTTTCTAAAATACTTCTTGCTCACAAAATTTGAAAACGGAAATATTTAGAGAAGAAGACCACAAAACGACCTGCATTTGCAGATCTGCCGGCACTTTCCCGTATAAGTTGTAATTTGACAAATATTCAAAACCAAAAAACTGTCTAGAAAACCCCTACCCAAGGAGGCACAACTTGTTTCTACTGTATTTTCTAAAATACTTCTTGCTCACAAAATTTGAAAACGGAAATATTTAGAGAAGAAGACCACAAAACGACCTGCATTTGCAGATCTGCCGGCACTTTCCCGTATAAGTTGTAATTTGACAAATATTCAAAACCAAAAAACTGTCTAGAAAACCCCTACCCAAGGAGGCACAACTTGTTTCTACTGTATTTTCTAAAATACTTCTTGCTCACAAAATTTGAAAACGGAAATATTTAGAGAAGAAGACCACAAAACGACCTGCATTTGCAGATCTTCCGGCACTTTCCCGTATAAGTTGTAATTTGACAAATATTCAAAACCAAAAAACTGTCTAGAAAACCCCTACCCAAGGAGGCACAACTTGTTTCTACTGTATTTTCTAAAATACTTCTTGCTCACAAAATTTGAAAACGGAAATATTTAGAGAAGAAGACCACAAAACGACCTGCATTTGCAGATCTGCCGGCACTTTCCCGTATAAGTTGTAATTTGACAAATATTCAAAACCAAAAAACTGTCTAGAAAACCCTTACCCAGGGAGGCACAACTTGTTTCTACTGTATTTTCTAAAATACTTCTTGCTCACAAAATTTGAAAACGGAAATATTTAGAGAAGAAGACCACAAAACGACCTGCATTTGCAGATCTGCCGGCACTTTCCCGTATAAGTTGTAATTTGACAAATATTCAAAACCAAAAAACTGTCTAGAAAACCCCTACCCAAGGAGGCACAACTTGTTTCTACTGTATTTTCTAAAATACTTCTTGCTCACAAAATTTGAAAACGGAAATATTTAGAGAAGAAGACCACAAAACGACCTGCATTTGCAGATCTGCCGGCACTTTCCCGTATAAGTTGTAATTTGACAAATATTCAAAACCAAAAAACTGTCTAGAAAACCCCTACCCAAGGAGGCACAACTTGTTTCTACTGTATTTTCTAAAATACTTCTTGCTCACAAAATTTGAAAACGGAAATATTTAGAGAAGAAGACCACAAAACGACCTGCATTTGCAGATCTGCCGGCACTTTCCCGTATAAGTTGTAATTTGACAAATATTCAAAACCAAAAAACTGTCTAGAAAACCCCTACCCAAGGAGGCACAACTTGTTTCTACTGTATTTTCTAAAATACTTCTTGCTCACAAAATTTGAAAACGGAAATATTTAGAGAAGAAGACCACAAAACGACCTGCATTTGCAGATCTGCCGGCACTTTCCCGTATAAGTTGTAATTTGACAAATATTCAAAACCAAAAAACTATCTAGAAAACCCCTACCCAAGGAGGCACAACTTGTTTCTACTGTATTTTCTAAAATACTTCTTGCTCACAAAATTTGAAAACGGAAATATTTAGAGAAGAAGACCACAAAACGACCTGCATTTGCAGATCTGCCGGCACTTTCCCGTATAAGTTGTAATTTGACAAATATTCAAAACCAAAAAACTATCTAGAAAACCCCTACCCAAGGAGGCACAACTTGTTTCTACTGTATTTTCTAAGATACTTCTTGCTCACAAAATTTGAAAACGGAAATATTTAGAGAAGAAGACCACAAAACGACCTGCATTTGCAGATCTGCCGGCACTTTCCCGTATAAGTTGTAATTTGACAAATATTCAAAACCAAAAAACTGTCTAGAAAACCCCTACCCAAGGAGGCACAACTTGTTTCTACTGTATTTTCTAAAATACTTCTTGCTCACAAAATTTGAAAACGGAAATATTTAGAGAAGAAGACCACAAAACGACCTGCATTTGCAGATCTGCCGGCACTTTCCCGTATAAGTTGTAATTTGACAAATATTCAAAACCAAAAAACTGTCTAGAAAACCCCTACCCAAGGAGGCACAACTTGTTTCTACTGTATTTTCTAAAATACTTCTTACTCACAAAATTTGAAAACGGAAATATTTAGAGAAGAAGACCACAAAACGACCTGCATTTGCAGATCTGCCGGCACTTTCCCGTATAAGTTGTAATTTGACAAATATTCAAAACCAAAAAACTGTCTAGAAAACCCCTACCCAAGGAGGCACAACTTGTTTCTACTGTATTTTCTAAAATACTTCTTGCTCACAAAATTTGAAAACGGAAATATTTAGAGAAGAAGACCACAAAACGACCTGCATTTGCAGATCTGCCGGCACTTTCCCGTATAAGTTGTAATTTGACAAATATTCAAAACCAAAAAACTGTCTAGAAAACCCCTACCCAAGGAGGCACAACTTGTTTCTACTGTATTTTCTAAAATACTTCTTGCTCACAAAATTTGAAAACGGAAATATTTAGAGAAGAAGACCACAAAACGACCTGCATTTGCAGATCTGCCGGCACTTTCCCGTATAAGTTGTAATTTGACAAATATTCAAAACCAAAAAACTATCTAGAAAACCCCTACCCAAGGAGGCACAACTTGTTTCTACTGTATTTTCTAAAATACTTCTTGCTCACAAAATTTGAAAACGGAAATATTTAGAGAAGAAGACCACAAAACGACCTGCATTTGCAGATCTGCCGGCACTTTCCCGTATAAGTTGTAATTTGACAAATATTCAAAACCAAAAAACTATCTAGAAAACCCCTACCCAAGGAGGCACAACTTGTTTCTACTGTATTTTCTAAAATACTTCTTGCTCACAAAATTTGAAAACGGAAATATTTAGAGAAGAAGACCACAAAACGACCTGCATTTGCAGATCTGCCGGCACTTTCCCGTATAAGTTGTAATTTGACAAATATTCAAAACCAAAAAACTGTCTAGAAAACCCCTACCCAAGGAGGCACAACTTGTTTCTACTGTATTTTCTAAAATACTTCTTGCTCACAAAATTTGAAAACGGAAATATTTAGAGAAGAAGACCACAAAACGACCTGCGTTTGCAGATCTGCCGGCACTTTCCCGTATAAGTTGTAATTTGACAAATATTCAAAACCAAAAAACTATCTAGAAAACCCCTACCCAAGGAGGCACAACTTGTTTCTACTGTATTTTCTAAAATACTTCTTGCTCACAAAATTTGAAAACGGAAATATTTAGAGAAGAAGACCACAAAACGACCTGCATTTGCAGATCTGCCGGCACTTTCCCGTATAAGTTGTAATTTGACAAATATTCAAAACCAAAAAACTGTCTAGAAAACCCCTACCCAAGGAGGCACAACTTGTTTCTACTGTATTTTCTAAAATACTTCTTGCTCACAAAATTTGAAAACGGAAATATTTAGAGAAGAAGACCACAAAACGACCTGCATTTGCAGATCTGCCGGCACTTTCCCGTATAAGTTGTAATTTGACAAATATTCAAAACCAAAAAACTGTCTAGAAAACCCCTACCCAAGGAGGCACAACTTGTTTCTACTGTATTTTCTAAAATACTTCTTGCTCACAAAATTTGAAAACGGAAATATTTAGAGAAGAAGACCACAAAACGACCTGCGTTTGCAGATCTGCCGGCACTTTCCCGTATAAGTTGTAATTTGACAAATATTCAAAACCAAAAAACTATCTAGAAAACCCCTACCCAAGGAGGCACAACTTGTTTCTACTGTATTTTCTAAAATACTTCTTGCTCACAAAATTTGAAAACGGAAATATTTAGAGAAGAAGACCACAAAACGACCTGCATTTGCAGATCTGCCGGCACTTTCCCGTATAAGTTGTAATTTGACAAATATTCAAAACCAAAAAACTGTCTAGAAAACCCCTACCCAAGGAGGCACAACTTGTTTCTACTGTATTTTCTAAAATACTTCTTACTCACAAAATTTGAAAACGGAAATATTTAGAGAAGAAGACCACAAAAAACGACCTGCATTTGCAGATCTGCCGGCACTTTCCCGTATAAGTTGTAATTTGACAAATATTCAAAACCAAAAAACTGTCTAGAAAACCCCTACCCAAGGAGGCACAACTTGTTTCTACTGTATTTTCTAAAATACTTCTTGCTCACAAAATTTGAAAACGGAAATATTTAGAGAAGAAGACCACAAAACGACCTGCATTTGCAGATCTGCCGGCACTTTCCCGTATAAGTTGTAATTTGACAAATATTCAAAACCAAAAAACTATCTAGAAAACCCCTACCCAAGGAGGCACAACTTGTTTCTACTGTATTTTCTAAAATACTTCTTGCTCACAAAATTTGAAAACGGAAATATTTAGAGAAGAAGACCACAAAACGACCTGCATTTGCAGATCTGCCGGCACTTTCCCGTATAAGTTGTAATTTGACAAATATTCAAAACCAAAAAACTATCTAGAAAACCCCTACCCAAGGAGGCACAACTTGTTTCTACTGTATTTTCTAAAATACTTCTTGCTCACAAAATTTGAAAACGGAAATATTTAGAGAAGAAGACCACAAAACGACCTGCATTTGCAGATCTGCCGGCACTTTCCCGTATAAGTTGTAATTTGACAAATATTCAAAACCAAAAAACTATCTAGAAAACCCCTACCCAAGGAGGCACAACTTGTTTCTACTGTATTTTCTAAAATACTTCTTGCTCACAAAATTTGAAAACGGAAATATTTAGAGAAGAAGACCACAAAACGACCTGCATTTGCAGATCTGCCGGCACTTTCCCGTATAAGTTGTAATTTGACAAATATTCAAAACCAAAAAACTGTCTAGAAAACCCCTACCCAAGGAGGCACAACTTGTTTCTACTGTATTTTCTAAAATACTTCTTGCTCACAAAATTTGAAAACGGAAATATTTAGAGAAGAAGACCACAAAACGACCTGCATTTGCAGATCTGCCGGCACTTTCCCGTATAAGTTGTAATTTGACAAATATTCAAAACCAAAAAACTATCTAGAAAACCCCTACCCAAGGAGGCACAACTTGTTTCTACTGTATTTTCTAAAATACTTCTTGCTCACAAAATTTGAAAACGGAAATATTTAGAGAAGAAGACCACAAAACGACCTGCATTTGCAGATCTGCCGGCACTTTCCCGTATAAGTTGTAATTTGACAAATATTCAAAACCAAAAAACTATCTAGAAAACCCCTACCCAAGGAGGCACAACTTGTTTCTACTGTATTTTCTAAAATACTTCTTGCTCACAAAATTTGAAAACGGAAATATTTAGAGAAGAAGACCACAAAACGACCTGCATTTGCAGATCTGCCGGCACTTTCCCGTATAAGTTGTAATTTGACAAATATTCAAAACCAAAAAACTATCTAGAAAACCCCTACCCAAGGAGGCACAACTTGTTTTTACTGTATTTTCTAAAATACTTCTTGCTCACAAAATTTGAAAACGGAAATATTTAGAGAAGAAGACCACAAAACGACCTGCATTTGCAGATCTGCCGGCACTTTCCCGTATAAGTTGTAATTTGACAAATATTCAAAACCAAAAAACTGTCTAGAAAACCCCTACCCAAGGAGGCACAACTTGTTTCTACTGTATTTTCTAAAATACTTCTTGCTCACAAAATTTGAAAACGGAAATATTTAGAGAAGAAGACCACAAAACGACCTGCGTTTGCAGATCTGCCGGCACTTTCCCGTATAAGTTGTAATTTGACAAATATTCAAAACCAAAAAACTATCTAGAAAACCCCTACCCAAGGAGGCACAACTTGTTTCTACTGTATTTTCTAAAATACTTCTTACTCACAAAATTTGAAAACGGAAATATTTAGAGAAGAAGACCACAAAACGACCTGCATTTGCAGATCTGCCGGCACTTTCCCGTATAAGTTGTAATTTGACAAATATTCAAAACCAAAAAACTGTCTAGAAAACCCCTACCCAAGGAGGCACAACTTGTTTCTACTGTATTTTCTAAAATACTTCTTGCTCACAAAATTTGAAAACGGAAATATTTAGAGAAGAAGACCACAAAACGACCTGCGTTTGCAGATCTGCCGGCACTTTCCCGTATAAGTTGTAATTTGACAAATATTCAAAACCAAAAAACTATCTAGAAAACCCCTACCCAAGGAGGCACAACTTGTTTCTACTGTATTTTCTAAAATACTTCTTGCTCACAAAATTTGAAAACGGAAATATTTAGAGAAGAAGACCACAAAACGACCTGCGTTTGCAGATCTGCCGGCACTTTCCCGTATAAGTTGTAATTTGACAAATATTCAAAACCAAAAAACTATCTAGAAAACCCCTACCCAAGGAGGCACAACTTGTTTCTACTGTATTTTCTAAAATACTTCTTGCTCACAAAATTTGAAAACGGAAATATTTAGAGAAGAAGACCACAAAACGACCTGCATTTGCAGATCTGCCGGCACTTTCCCGTATAAGTTGTAATTTGACAAATATTCAAAACCAAAAAACTGTCTAGAAAACCCCTACCCAAGGAGGCACAACTTGTTTCTACTGTATTTTCTAAAATACTTCTTACTCACAAAATTTGAAAACGGAAATATTTAGAGAAGAAGACCACAAAACGACCTGCATTTGCAGATCTGCCGGCACTTTCCCGTATAAGTTGTAATTTGACAAATATTCAAAACCAAAAAACTGTCTAGAAAACCCCTACCCAAGGAGGCACAACTTGTTTCTACTGTATTTTCTAAAATACTTCTTGCTCACAAAATTTGAAAACGGAAATATTTAGAGAAGAAGACCACAAAACGACCTGCATTTGCAGATCTGCCGGCACTTTCCCGTATAAGTTGTAATTTGACAAATATTCAAAACCAAAAAACTGTCTAGAAAACCCCTACCCAAGGAGGCACAACTTGTTTCTACTGTATTTTCTAAAATACTTCTTGCTCACAAAATTTGAAAACGGAAATATTTAGAGAAGAAGACCACAAAACGACCTGCATTTGCAGATCTGCCGGCACTTTCCCGTATAAGTTGTAATTTGACAAATATTCAAAACCAAAAAACTATCTAGAAAACCCCTACCCAAGGAGGCACAACTTGTTTCTACTGTATTTTCTAAAATACTTCTTGCTCACAAAATTTGAAAACGGAAATATTTAGAGAAGAAGACCACAAAACGACCTGCATTTGCAGATCTGCCGGCACTTTCCCGTATAAGTTGTAATTTGACAAATATTCAAAACCAAAAAACTATCTAGAAAACCCCTACCCAAGGAGGCACAACTTGTTTCTACTGTATTTTCTAAAATACTTCTTGCTCACAAAATTTGAAAACGGAAATATTTAGAGAAGAAGACCACAAAACGACCTGCATTTGCAGATCTGCCGGCACTTTCCCGTATAAGTTGTAATTTGACAAATATTCAAAACCAAAAAACTGTCTAGAAAACCCCTACCCAAGGAGGCACAACTTGTTTCTACTGTATTTTCTAAAATACTTCTTACTCACAAAATTTGAAAACGGAAATATTTAGAGAAAAAGACCACAAAACGACCTGCATTTGCAGATCTGCCGGCACTTTCCCGTATAAGTTGTAATTTGACAAATATTCAAAACCAAAAAACTGTCTAGAAAACCCCTACCCAAGGAGGCACAACTTGTTTCTACTGTATTTTCTAAAATACTTCTTGCTCACAAAATTTGAAAACGGAAATATTTAGAGAAGAAGACCACAAAACGACCTGCGTTTGCAGATCTGCCGGCACTTTCCCGTATAAGTTGTAATTTGACAAATATTCAAAACCAAAAAACTATCTAGAAAACCCCTACCCAAGGAGGCACAACTTGTTTCTACTGTATTTTCTAAAATACTTCTTGCTCACAAAATTTGAAAACGGAAATATTTAGAGAAGAAGACCACAAAACGACCTGCATTTGCAGATCTGCCGGCACTTTCCCGTATAAGTTGTAATTTGACAAATATTCAAAACCAAAAAACTGTCTAGAAAACCCCTACCCAAGGAGGCACAACTTGTTTCTACTGTATTTTCTAAAATACTTCTTACTCACAAAATTTGAAAACGGAAATATTTAGAGAAGAAGACCACAAAACGACCTGCATTTGCAGATCTGCCGGCACTTTCCCGTATAAGTTGTAATTTGACAAATATTCAAAACCAAAAAACTGTCTAGAAAACCCCTACCCAAGGAGGCACAACTTGTTTCTACTGTATTTTCTAAAATACTTCTTGCTCACAAAATTTGAAAACGGAAATATTTAGAGAAGAAGACCACAAAACGACCTGCATTTGCAGATCTGCCGGCACTTTCCCGTATAAGTTGTAATTTGACAAATATTCAAAACCAAAAAACTGTCTAGAAAACCCCTACCCAAGGAGGCACAACTTGTTTCTACTGTATTTTCTAAAATACTTCTTGCTCACAAAATTTGAAAACGGAAATATTTAGAGAAGAAGACCACAAAACGACCTGCATTTGCAGATCTGCCGGCACTTTCCCGTATAAGTTGTAATTTGACAAATATTCAAAACCAAAAAACTATCTAGAAAACCCCTACCCAAGGAGGCACAACTTGTTTCTACTGTATTTTCTAAAATACTTCTTGCTCACAAAATTTGAAAACGGAAATATTTAGAGAAGAAGACCACAAAACGACCTGCATTTGCAGATCTGCCGGCACTTTCCCGTATAAGTTGTAATTTGACAAATATTCAAAACCAAAAAACTATCTAGAAAACCCCTACCCAAGGAGGCACAACTTGTTTCTACTGTATTTTCTAAAATACTTCTTGCTCACAAAATTTGAAAACGGAAATATTTAGAGAAGAAGACCACAAAACGACCTGCATTTGCAGATCTGCCGGCACTTTCCCGTATAAGTTGTAATTTGACAAATATTCAAAACCAAAAAACTGTCTAGAAAACCCCTACCCAAGGAGGCACAACTTGTTTCTACTGTATTTTCTAAAATACTTCTTGCTCACAAAATTTGAAAACGGAAATATTTAGAGAAGAAGACCACAAAACGACCTGCGTTTGCAGATCTGCCGGCACTTTCCCGTATAAGTTGTAATTTGACAAATATTCAAAACCAAAAAACTATCTAGAAAACCCCTACCCAAGGAGGCACAACTTGTTTCTACTGTATTTTCTAAAATACTTCTTGCTCACAAAATTTGAAAACGGAAATATTTAGAGAAGAAGACCACAAAACGACCTGCATTTGCAGATCTGCCGGCACTTTCCCGTATAAGTTGTAATTTGACAAATATTCAAAACCAAAAAACTGTCTAGAAAACCCCTACCCAAGGAGGCACAACTTGTTTCTACTGTATTTTCTAAAATACTTCTTACTCACAAAATTTGAAAACGGAAATATTTAGAGAAGAAGACCACAAAACGACCTGCATTTGCAGATCTGCCGGCACTTTCCCGTATAAGTTGTAATTTGACAAATATTCAAAACCAAAAAACTGTCTAGAAAACCCCTACCCAAGGAGGCACAACTTGTTTCTACTGTATTTTCTAAAATACTTCTTGCTCACAAAATTTGAAAACGGAAATATTTAGAGAAGAAGACCACAAAACGACCTGCATTTGCAGATCTGCCGGCACTTTCCCGTATAAGTTGTAATTTGACAAATATTCAAAACCAAAAAACTGTCTAGAAAACCCCTACCCAAGGAGGCACAACTTGTTTCTACTGTATTTTCTAAAATACTTCTTGCTCACAAAATTTGAAAACGGAAATATTTAGAGAAGAAGACCACAAAACGACCTGCATTTGCAGATCTGCCGGCACTTTCCCGTATAAGTTGTAATTTGACAAATATTCAAAACCAAAAAACTATCTAGAAAACCCCTACCCAAGGAGGCACAACTTGTTTCTACTGTATTTTCTAAAATACTTCTTGCTCACAAAATTTGAAAACGGAAATATTTAGAGAAGAAGACCACAAAACGACCTGCATTTGCAGATCTGCCGGCACTTTCCCGTATAAGTTGTAATTTGACAAATATTCAAAACCAAAAAACTATCTAGAAAACCCCTACCCAAGGAGGCACAACTTGTTTCTACTGTATTTTCTAAAATACTTCTTGCTCACAAAATTTGAAAACGGAAATATTTAGAGAAGAAGACCACAAAACGACCTGCATTTGCAGATCTGCCGGCACTTTCCCGTATAAGTTGTAATTTGACAAATATTCAAAACCAAAAAACTGTCTAGAAAACCCCTACCCAAGGAGGCACAACTTGTTTCTACTGTATTTTCTAAAATACTTCTTGCTCACAAAATTTGAAAACGGAAATATTTAGAGAAGAAGACCACAAAACGACCTGCGTTTGCAGATCTGCCGGCACTTTCCCGTATAAGTTGTAATTTGACAAATATTCAAAACCAAAAAACTATCTAGAAAACCCCTACCCAAGGAGGCACAACTTGTTTCTACTGTATTTTCTAAAATACTTCTTGCTCACAAAATTTGAAAACGGAAATATTTAGAGAAGAAGACCACAAAACGACCTGCATTTGCAGATCTGCCGGCACTTTCCCGTATAAGTTGTAATTTGACAAATATTCAAAACCAAAAAACTGTCTAGAAAACCCCTACCCAAGGAGGCACAACTTGTTTCTACTGTATTTTCTAAAATACTTCTTACTCACAAAATTTGAAAACGGAAATATTTAGAGAAGAAGACCACAAAACGACCTGCATTTGCAGATCTGCCGGCACTTTCCCGTATAAGTTGTAATTTGACAAATATTCAAAACCAAAAAACTGTCTAGAAAACCCCTACCCAAGGAGGCACAACTTGTTTCTACTGTATTTTCTAAAATACTTCTTGCTCACAAAATTTGAAAACGGAAATATTTAGAGAAGAAGACCACAAAACGACCTGCATTTGCAGATCTGCCGGCACTTTCCCGTATAAGTTGTAATTTGACAAATATTCAAAACCAAAAAACTGTCTAGAAAACCCCTACCCAAGGAGGCACAACTTGTTTCTACTGTATTTTCTAAAATACTTCTTGCTCACAAAATTTGAAAACGGAAATATTTAGAGAAGAAGACCACAAAACGACCTGCATTTGCAGATCTGCCGGCACTTTCCCGTATAAGTTGTAATTTGACAAATATTCAAAACCAAAAAACTATCTAGAAAACCCCTACCCAAGGAGGCACAACTTGTTTCTACTGTATTTTCTAAAATACTTCTTGCTCACAAAATTTGAAAACGGAAATATTTAGAGAAGAAGACCACAAAACGACCTGCATTTGCAGATCTGCCGGCACTTTCCCGTATAAGTTGTAATTTGACAAATATTCAAAACCAAAAAACTGTCTAGAAAACCCCTACCCAAGGAGGCACAACTTGTTTCTACTGTATTTTCTAAAATACTTCTTGCTCACAAAATTTGAAAACGGAAATATTTAGAGAAGAAGACCACAAAACGACCTGCATTTGCAGATCTGCCGGCACTTTCCCGTATAAGTTGTAATTTGACAAATATTCAAAACCAAAAAACTATCTAGAAAACCCCTACCCAAGGAGGCACAACTTGTTTCTACTGTATTTTCTAAAATACTTCTTGCTCACAAAATTTGAAAACGGAAATATTTAGAGAAGAAGACCACAAAACGACCTGCATTTGCAGATCTGCCGGCACTTTCCCGTATAAGTTGTAATTTGACAAATATTCAAAACCAAAAAACTGTCTAGAAAACCCCTACCCAAGGAGGCACAACTTGTTTCTACTGTATTTTCTAAAATACTTCTTGCTCACAAAATTTGAAAACGGAAATATTTAGAGAAGAAGACCACAAAACGACCTGCATTTGCAGATCTGCCGGCACTTTCCCGTATAAGTTGTAATTTGACAAATATTCAAAACCAAAAAACTATCTAGAAAACCCCTACCCAAGGAGGCACAACTTGTTTCTACTGTATTTTCTAAAATACTTCTTGCTCACAAAATTTGAAAACGGAAATATTTAGAGAAGAAGACCACAAAACGACCTGCATTTGCAGATCTGCCGGCACTTTCCCGTATAAGTTGTAATTTGACAAATATTCAAAACCAAAAAACTGTCTAGAAAACCCCTACCCAAGGAGGCACAACTTGTTTCTACTGTATTTTCTAAAATACTTCTTGCTCACAAAATTTGAAAACGGAAATATTTAGAGAAGAAGACCACAAAACGACCTGCATTTGCAGATCTGCCGGCACTTTCCCGTATAAGTTGTAATTTGACAAATATTCAAAACCAAAAAACTATCTAGAAAACCCCTACCCAAGGAGGCACAACTTGTTTCTACTGTATTTTCTAAAATACTTCTTGCTCACAAAATTTGAAAACGGAAATATTTAGAGAAGAAGACCACAAAACGACCTGCATTTGCAGATCTGCCGGCACTTTCCCGTATAAGTTGTAATTTGACAAATATTCAAAACCAAAAAACTGTCTAGAAAACCCCTACCCAAGGAGGCACAACTTGTTTCTACTGTATTTTCTAAAATACTTCTTGCTCACAAAATTTGAAAACGGAAATATTTAGAGAAGAAGACCACAAAACGACCTGCATTTGCAGATCTGCCGGCACTTTCCCGTATAAGTTGTAATTTGACAAATATTCAAAACCAAAAAACTATCTAGAAAACCCCTACCCAAGGAGGCACAACTTGTTTCTACTGTATTTTCTAAAATACTTCTTGCTCACAAAATTTGAAAACGGAAATATTTAGAGAAGAAGACCACAAAACGACCTGCATTTGCAGATCTGCCGGCACTTTCCCGTATAAGTTGTAATTTGACAAATATTCAAAACCAAAAAACTGTCTAGAAAACCCCTACCCAAGGAGGCACAACTTGTTTCTACTGTATTTTCTAAAATACTTCTTGCTCACAAAATTTGAAAACGGAAATATTTAGAGAAGAAGACCACAAAACGACCTGCATTTGCAGATCTGCCGGCACTTTCCCGTATAAGTTGTAATTTGACAAATATTCAAAACCAAAAAACTATCTAGAAAACCCCTACCCAAGGAGGCACAACTTGTTTCTACTGTATTTTCTAAAATACTTCTTGCTCACAAAATTTGAAAACGGAAATATTTAGAGAAGAAGACCACAAAACGACCTGCATTTGCAGATCTGCCGGCACTTTCCCGTATAAGTTGTAATTTGACAAATATTCAAAACCAAAAAACTGTCTAGAAAACCCCTACCCAAGGAGGCACAACTTGTTTCTACTGTATTTTCTAAAATACTTCTTGCTCACAAAATTTGAAAACGGAAATATTTAGAGAAGAAGACCACAAAACGACCTGCATTTGCAGATCTGCCGGCACTTTCCCGTATAAGTTGTAATTTGACAAATATTCAAAACCAAAAAACTATCTAGAAAACCCCTACCCAAGGAGGCACAACTTGTTTCTACTGTATTTTCTAAAATACTTCTTGCTCACAAAATTTGAAAACGGAAATATTTAGAGAAGAAGACCACAAAACGACCTGCATTTGCAGATCTGCCGGCACTTTCCCGTATAAGTTGTAATTTGACAAATATTCAAAACCAAAAAACTGTCTAGAAAACCCCTACCCAAGGAGGCACAACTTGTTTCTACTGTATTTTCTAAAATACTTCTTGCTCACAAAATTTGAAAACGGAAATATTTAGAGAAGAAGACCACAAAACGACCTGCATTTGCAGATCTGCCGGCACTTTCCCGTATAAGTTGTAATTTGACAAATATTCAAAACCAAAAAACTATCTAGAAAACCCCTACCCAAGGAGGCACAACTTGTTTCTACTGTATTTTCTAAAATACTTCTTGCTCACAAAATTTGAAAACGGAAATATTTAGAGAAGAAGACCACAAAACGACCTGCATTTGCAGATCTGCCGGCACTTTCCCGTATAAGTTGTAATTTGACAAATATTCAAAACCAAAAAACTGTCTAGAAAACCCCTACCCAAGGAGGCACAACTTGTTTCTACTGTATTTTCTAAAATACTTCTTGCTCACAAAATTTGAAAACGGAAATATTTAGAGAAGAAGACCACAAAACGACCTGCATTTGCAGATCTGCCGGCACTTTCCCGTATAAGTTGTAATTTGACAAATATTCAAAACCAAAAAACTATCTAGAAAACCCCTACCCAAGGAGGCACAACTTGTTTCTACTGTATTTTCTAAAATACTTCTTGCTCACAAAATTTGAAAACGGAAATATTTAGAGAAGAAGACCACAAAACGACCTGCATTTGCAGATCTGCCGGCACTTTCCCGTATAAGTTGTAATTTGACAAATATTCAAAACCAAAAAACTGTCTAGAAAACCCCTACCCAAGGAGGCACAACTTGTTTCTACTGTATTTTCTAAAATACTTCTTGCTCACAAAATTTGAAAACGGAAATATTTAGAGAAGAAGACCACAAAACGACCTGCATTTGCAGATCTGCCGGCACTTTCCCGTATAAGTTGTAATTTGACAAATATTCAAAACCAAAAAACTATCTAGAAAACCCCTACCCAAGGAGGCACAACTTGTTTCTACTGTATTTTCTAAAATACTTCTTGCTCACAAAATTTGAAAACGGAAATATTTAGAGAAGAAGACCACAAAACGACCTGCATTTGCAGATCTGCCGGCACTTTCCCGTATAAGTTGTAATTTGACAAATATTCAAAACCAAAAAACTGTCTAGAAAACCCCTACCCAAGGAGGCACAACTTGTTTCTACTGTATTTTCTAAAATACTTCTTGCTCACAAAATTTGAAAACGGAAATATTTAGAGAAGAAGACCACAAAACGACCTGCATTTGCAGATCTGCCGGCACTTTCCCGTATAAGTTGTAATTTGACAAATATTCAAAACCAAAAAACTATCTAGAAAACCCCTACCCAAGGAGGCACAACTTGTTTCTACTGTATTTTCTAAAATACTTCTCGCTCACAAAATTTGAAAACGGAAATATTTAGAGAAGAAGACCACAAAACGACCTGCATTTGCAGATCTGCCGGCACTTTCCCGTATAAGTTGTAATTTGACAAATATTCAAAACCAAAAAACTGTCTAGAAAACCCCTACCCAAGGAGGCACAACTTGTTTCTACTGTATTTTCTAAAATACTTCTTGCTCACAAAATTTGAAAACGGAAATATTTAGAGAAGAAGACCACAAAACGACCTGCATTTGCAGATCTGCCGGCACTTTCCCGTATAAGTTGTAATTTGACAAATATTCAAAACCAAAAAACTATCTAGAAAACCCCTACCCAAGGAGGCACAACTTGTTTCTACTGTATTTTCTAAAATACTTCTTGCTCACAAAATTTGAAAACGGAAATATTTAGAGAAGAAGACCACAAAACGACCTGCATTTGCAGATCTGCCGGCACTTTCCCGTATAAGTTGTAATTTGACAAATATTCAAAACCAAAAAACTGTCTAGAAAACCCCTAGCCAAGGAGGCACAACTTGTTTCTACTGTATTTTCTAAAATACTTCTTGCTCACAAAATTTGAAAACGGAAATATTTAGAGAAGAAGACCACAAAACGACCTGCATTTGCAGATCTGCCGGCACTTTCCCGTATAAGTTGTAATTTGACAAATATTCAAAACCAAAAAACTATCTAGAAAACCCCTACCCAAGGAGGCACAACTTGTTTCTACTGTATTTTCTAAAATACTTCTTGCTCACAAAATTTGAAAACGGAAATATTTAGAGAAGAAGACCACAAAACGACCTGCATTTGCAGATCTGCCGGCACTTTCCCGTATAAGTTGTAATTTGACAAATATTCAAAACCAAAAAACTATCTAGAAAACCCCTACCCAAGGAGGCACAACTTGTTTCTACTGTATTTTCTAAAATACTTCTTGCTCACAAAATTTGAAAACGGAAATATTTAGAGAAGAAGACCACAAAACGACCTGCATTTGCAGATCTGCCGGCACTTTCCCGTATAAGTTGTAATTTGACAAATATTCAAAACCAAAAAACTGTCTAGAAAACCCCTACCCAAGGAGGCACAACTTGTTTCTACTGTATTTTCTAAAATACTTCTTGCTCACAAAATTTGAAAACGGAAATATTTAGAGAAGAAGACCACAAAACGACCTGCATTTGCAGATCTGCCGGCACTTTCCCGTATAAGTTGTAATTTGACAAATATTCAAAACCAAAAAACTATCTAGAAAACCCCTACCCAAGGAGGCACAACTTGTTTCTACTGTATTTTCTAAAATACTTCTTGCTCACAAAATTTGAAAACGGAAATATTTAGAGAAGAAGACCACAAAACGACCTGCATTTGCAGATCTGCCGGCACTTTCCCGTATAAGTTGTAATTTGACAAATATTCAAAACCAAAAAACTATCTAGAAAACCCCTACCCAAGGAGGCACAACTTGTTTCTACTGTATTTTCTAAAATACTTCTTGCTCACAAAATTTGAAAACGGAAATATTTAGAGAAGAAGACCACAAAACGACCTGCATTTGCAGATCTGCCGGCACTTTCCCGTATAAGTTGTAATTTGACAAATATTCAAAACCAAAAAACTGTCTAGAAAACCCCTACCCAAGGAGGCACAACTTGTTTCTACTGTATTTTCTAAAATACTTCTTGCTCACAAAATTTGAAAACGGAAATATTTAGAGAAGAAGACCACAAAACGACCTGCATTTGCAGATCTGCCGGCACTTTCCCGTATAAGTTGTAATTTGACAAATATTCAAAACCAAAAAACTATCTAGAAAACCCCTACCCAAGGAGGCACAACTTGTTTCTACTGTATTTTCTAAAATACTTCTTGCTCACAAAATTTGAAAACGGAAATATTTAGAGAAGAAGACCACAAAACGACCTGCATTTGCAGATCTGCCGGCACTTTCCCGTATAAGTTGTAATTTGACAAATATTCAAAACCAAAAAACTGTCTAGAAAACCCCTACCCAAGGAGGCACAACTTGTTTCTACTGTATTTTCTAAAATACTTCTTGCTCACAAAATTTGAAAACGGAAATATTTAGAGAAGAAGACCACAAAACGACCTGCATTTGCAGATCTGCCGGCACTTTCCCGTATAAGTTGTAATTTGACAAATATTCAAAACCAAAAAACTGTCTAGAAAACCCCTACCCAAGGAGGCACAACTTGTTTCTACTGTATTTTCTAAAATACTTCTTGCTCACAAAATTTGAAAACGGAAATATTTAGAGAAGAAGACCACAAAACGACCTGCATTTGCAGATCTGCCGGCACTTTCCCGTATAAGTTGTAATTTGACAAATATTCAAAACCAAAAAACTATCTAGAAAACCCCTACCCAAGGAGGCACAATTTGTTTCTACTGTATTTTCTAAAATACTTCTTGCTCACAAAATTTGAAAACGGAAATATTTAGAGAAGAAGACCACAAAACGACCTGCATTTGCAGATCTGCCGGCACTTTCCCGTATAAGTTGTAATTTGACAAATATTCAAAACCAAAAAACTATCTAGAAAACCCCTACCCAAGGAGGCACAACTTGTTTCTACTGTATTTTCTAAAATACTTCTTGCTCACAAAATTTGAAAACGGAAATATTTAGAGAAGAAGACCACAAAACGACCTGCATTTGCAGATCTGCCGGCACTTTCCCGTATAAGTTGTAATTTGACAAATATTCAAAACCAAAAAACTGTCTAGAAAACCCCTACCCAAGGAGGCACAACTTGTTTCTACTGTATTTTCTAAAATACTTCTTGCTCACAAAATTTGAAAACGGAAATATTTAGAGAAGAAGACCACAAAACGACCTGCATTTGCAGATCTGCCGGCACTTTCCCGTATAAGTTGTAATTTGACAAATATTCAAAACCAAAAAACTATCTAGAAAACCCCTACCCAAGGAGGCACAACTTGTTTCTACTGTATTTTCTAAAATACTTCTTGCTCACAAAATTTGAAAACGGAAATATTTAGAGAAGAAGACCACAAAACGACCTGCATTTGCAGATCTGCCGGCACTTTCCCGTATAAGTTGTAATTTGACAAATATTCAAAACCAAAAAACTATCTAGAAAACCCCTACCCAAGGAGGCACAACTTGTTTCTACTGTATTTTCTAAAATACTTCTTGCTCACAAAATTTGAAAACGGAAATATTTAGAGAAGAAGACCACAAAACGACCTGCATTTGCAGATCTGCCGGCACTTTCCCGTATAAGTTGTAATTTGACAAATATTCAAAACCAAAAAACTGTCTAGAAAACCCCTACCCAAGGAGGCACAACTTGTTTCTACTGTATTTTCTAAAATACTTCTTGCTCACAAAATTTGAAAACGGAAATATTTAGAGAAGAAGACCACAAAACGACCTGCATTTGCAGATCTGCCGGCACTTTCCCGTATAAGTTGTAATTTGACAAATATTCAAAACCAAAAAACTATCTAGAAAACCCCTACCCAAGGAGGCACAACTTGTTTCTACTGTATTTTCTAAAATACTTCTTGCTCACAAAATTTGAAAACGGAAATATTTAGAGAAGAAGACCACAAAACGACCTGCATTTGCAGATCTGCCGGCACTTTCCCGTATAAGTTGTAATTTGACAAATATTCAAAACCAAAAAACTGTCTAGAAAACCCCTACCCAAGGAGGCACAACTTGTTTCTACTGTATTTTCTAAAATACTTCTTGCTCACAAAATTTGAAAACGGAAATATTTAGAGAAGAAGACCACAAAACGACCTGCATTTGCAGATCTGCCGGCACTTTCCCGTATAAGTTGTAATTTGACAAATATTCAAAACCAAAAAACTATCTAGAAAACCCCTACCCAAGGAGGCACAACTTGTTTCTACTGTATTTTCTAAAATACTTCTTGCTCACAAAATTTGAAAACGGAAATATTTAGAGAAGAAGACCACAAAACGACCTGCATTTGCAGATCTGCCGGCACTTTCCCGTATAAGTTGTAATTTGACAAATATTCAAAACCAAAAAACTGTCTAGAAAACCCCTACCCAAGGAGGCACAACTTGTTTCTACTGTATTTTCTAAAATACTTCTTGCTCACAAAATTTGAAAACGGAAATATTTAGAGAAGAAGACCACAAAACGACCTGCGTTTGCAGATCTGCCGGCACTTTCCCGTATAAGTTGTAATTTGACAAATATTCAAAACCAAAAAACTATCTAGAAAACCCCTACCCAAGGAGGCACAACTTGTTTCTACTGTATTTTCTAAAATACTTCTTGCTCACAAAATTTGAAAACGGAAATATTTAGAGAAGAAGACCACAAAACGACCTGCATTTGCAGATCTGCCGGCACTTTCCCGTATAAGTTGTAATTTGACAAATATTCAAAACCAAAAAACTATCTAGAAAACCCCTACCCAAGGAGGCACAACTTGTTTCTACTGTATTTTCTAAAATACTTCTTGCTCACAAAATTTGAAAACGGAAATATTTAGAGAAGAAGACCACAAAACGACCTGCATTTGCAGATCTGCCGGCACTTTCCCGTATAAGTTGTAATTTGACAAATATTCAAAACCAAAAAACTGTCTAGAAAACCCCTACCCAAGGAGGCACAACTTGTTTCTACTGTATTTTCTAAAATACTTCTTGCTCACAAAATTTGAAAACGGAAATATTTAGAGAAGAAGACCACAAAACGACCTGCATTTGCAGATCTGCCGGCACTTTCCCGTATAAGTTGTAATTTGACAAATATTCAAAACCAAAAAACTGTCTAGAAAACCCCTACCCAAGGAGGCACAACTTGTTTCTACTGTATTTTCTAAAATACTTCTTGCTCACAAAATTTGAAAACGGAAATATTTAGAGAAGAAGACCACAAAACGACCTGCATTTGCAGATCTGCCGGCACTTTCCCGTATAAGTTGTAATTTGACAAATATTCAAAACCAAAAAACTGTCTAGAAAACCCCTACCCAAGGAGGCACAACTTGTTTCTACTGTATTTTCTAAAATACTTCTTGCTCACAAAATTTGAAAACGGAAATATTTAGAGAAGAAGACCACAAAACGACCTGCGTTTGCAGATCTGCCGGCACTTTCCCGTATAAGTTGTAATTTGACAAATATTCAAAACCAAAAAACTATCTAGAAAACCCCTACCCAAGGAGGCACAACTTGTTTCTACTGTATTTTCTAAAATACTTCTTGCTCACAAAATTTGAAAACGGAAATATTTAGAGAAGAAGACCACAAAACGACCTGCATTTGCAGATCTGCCGGCACTTTCCCGTATAAGTTGTAATTTGACAAATATTCAAAACCAAAAAACTATCTAGAAAACCCCTACCCAAGGAGGCACAACTTGTTTCTACTGTATTTTCTAAAATACTTCTTGCTCACAAAATTTGAAAACGGAAATATTTAGAGAAGAAGACCACAAAACGACCTGCATTTGCAGATCTGCCGGCACTTTCCCGTATAAGTTGTAATTTGACAAATATTCAAAACCAAAAAACTATCTAGAAAACCCCTACCCAAGGAGGCACAACTTGTTTCTACTGTATTTTCTAAAATACTTCTTGCTCACAAAATTTGAAAACGGAAATATTTAGAGAAGAAGACCACAAAACGACCTGCATTTGCAGATCTGCCGGCACTTTCCCGTATAAGTTGTAATTTGACAAATATTCAAAACCAAAAAACTATCTAGAAAACCCCTACCCAAGGAGGCACAACTTGTTTCTACTGTATTTTCTAAAATACTTCTTGCTCACAAAATTTGAAAACGGAAATATTTAGAGAAGAAGACCACAAAACGACCTGCATTTGCAGATCTGCCGGCACTTTCCCGTATAAGTTGTAATTTGACAAATATTCAAAACCAAAAAACTGTCTAGAAAACCCCTACCCAAGGAGGCACAACTTGTTTCTACTGTATTTTCTAAAATACTTCTTGCTCACAAAATTTGAAAACGGAAATATTTAGAGAAGAAGACCACAAAACGACCTGCATTTGCAGATCTTCCGGCACTTTCCCGTATAAGTTGTAATTTGACAAATATTCAAAACCAAAAAACTGTCTAGAAAACCCCTACCCAAGGAGGCACAACTTGTTTCTACTGTATTTTCTAAAATACTTCTTGCTCACAAAATTTGAAAACGGAAATATTTAGAGAAGAAGACCACAAAACGACCTGCATTTGCAGATCTTCCGGCACTTTCCCGTATAAGTTGTAATTTGACAAATATTCAAAACCAAAAAACTATCTAGAAAACCCCTACCCAAGGAGGCACAACTTGTTTCTACTGTATTTTCTAAAATACTTCTTGCTCACAAAATTTGAAAACGGAAATATTTAGAGAAGAAGACCACAAAACGACCTGCATTTGCAGATCTGCCGGCACTTTCCCGTATAAGTTGTAATTTGACAAATATTCAAAACCAAAAAACTATCTAGAAAACCCCTACCCAAGGAGGCACAACTTGTTTCTACTGTATTTTCTAAAATACTTCTTGCTCACAAAATTTGAAAACGGAAATATTTAGAGAAGAAGACCACAAAACGACCTGCATTTGCAGATCTGCCGGCACTTTCCCGTATAAGTTGTAATTTGACAAATATTCAAAACCAAAAAACTATCTAGAAAACCCCTACCCAAGGAGGCACAACTTGTTTCTACTGTATTTTCTAAAATACTTCTTGCTCACAAAATTTGAAAACGGAAATATTTAGAGAAGAAGACCACAAAACGACCTGCATTTGCAGATCTGCCGGCACTTTCCCGTATAAGTTGTAATTTGACAAATATTCAAAACCAAAAAACTATCTAGAAAACCCCTACCCAAGGAGGCACAACTTGTTTCTACTGTATTTTCTAAAATACTTCTTGCTCACAAAATTTGAAAACGGAAATATTTAGAGAAGAAGACCACAAAACGACCTGCATTTGCAGATCTGCCGGCACTTTCCCGTATAAGTTGTAATTTGACAAATATTCAAAACCAAAAAACTGTCTAGAAAACCCCTACCCAAGGAGGCACAACTTGTTTCTACTGTATTTTCTAAAATACTTCTTGCTCACAAAATTTGAAAACGGAAATATTTAGAGAAGAAGACCACAAAACGACCTGCATTTGCAGATCTTCCGGCACTTTCCCGTATAAGTTGTAATTTGACAAATATTCAAAACCAAAAAACTGTCTAGAAAACCCCTACCCAAGGAGGCACAACTTGTTTCTACTGTATTTTCTAAAATACTTCTTGCTCACAAAATTTGAAAACGGAAATATTTAGAGAAGAAGACCACAAAACGACCTGCGTTTGCAGATCTGCCGGCACTTTCCCGTATAAGTTGTAATTTGACAAATATTCAAAACCAAAAAACTATCTAGAAAACCCCTACCCAAGGAGGCACAACTTGTTTCTACTGTATTTTCTAAAATACTTCTTGCTCACAAAATTTGAAAACGGAAATATTTAGAGAAGAAGACCACAAAACGACCTGCATTTGCAGATCTGCCGGCACTTTCCCGTATAAGTTGTAATTTGACAAATATTCAAAACCAAAAAACTGTCTAGAAAACCCCTACCCAAGGAGGCACAACTTGTTTCTACTGTATTTTCTAAAATACTTCTTGCTCACAAAATTTGAAAACGGAAATATTTAGAGAAGAAGACCACAAAACGACCTGCATTTGCAGATCTGCCGGCACTTTCCCGTATAAGTTGTAATTTGACAAATATTCAAAACCAAAAAACTGTCTAGAAAACCCCTACCCAAGGAGGCACAACTTGTTTCTACTGTATTTTCTAAAATACTTCTTGCTCACAAAATTTGAAAACGGAAATATTTAGAGAAGAAGACCACAAAACGACCTGCATTTGCAGATCTGCCGGCACTTTCCCGTATAAGTTGTAATTTGACAAATATTCAAAACCAAAAAACTGTCTAGAAAACCCCTACCCAAGGAGGCACAACTTGTTTCTACTGTATTTTCTAAAATACTTCTTGCTCACAAAATTTGAAAACGGAAATATTTAGAGAAGAAGACCACAAAACGACCTGCATTTGCAGATCTGCCGGCACTTTCCCGTATAAGTTGTAATTTGACAAATATTCAAAACCAAAAAACTGTCTAGAAAACCCCTACCCAAGGAGGCACAACTTGTTTCTACTGTATTTTCTAAAATACTTCTTGCTCACAAAATTTGAAAACGGAAATATTTAGAGAAGAAGACCACAAAACGACCTGCGTTTGCAGATCTGCCGGCACTTTCCCGTATAAGTTGTAATTTGACAAATATTCAAAACCAAAAAACTGTCTAGAAAACCCCTACCCAAGGAGGCACAACTTGTTTCTACTGTATTTTCTAAAATACTTCTTGCTCACAAAATTTGAAAACGGAAATATTTAGAGAAGAAGACCACAAAACGACCTGCATTTGCAGATCTGCCGGCACTTTCCCGTATAAGTTGTAATTTGACAAATATTCAAAACCAAAAAACTATCTAGAAAACCCCTACCCAAGGAGGCACAACTTGTTTCTACTGTATTTTCTAAAATACTTCTTGCTCACAAAATTTGAAAACGGAAATATTTAGAGAAGAAGACCACAAAACGACCTGCATTTGCAGATCTGCCGGCACTTTCCCGTATAAGTTGTAATTTGACAAATATTCAAAACCAAAAAACTATCTAGAAAACCCCTACCCAAGGAGGCACAACTTGTTTCTACTGTATTTTCTAAAATACTTCTTGCTCACAAAATTTGAAAACGGAAATATTTAGAGAAGAAGACCACAAAACGACCTGCATTTGCAGATCTGCCGGCACTTTCCCGTATAAGTTGTAATTTGACAAATATTCAAAACCAAAAAACTGTCTAGAAAACCCCTACCCAAGGAGGCACAACTTGTTTCTACTGTATTTTCTAAAATACTTCTTACTCACAAAATTTGAAAACGGAAATATTTAGAGAAGAAGACCACAAAACGACCTGCGTTTGCAGATCTGCCGGCACTTTCCCGTATAAGTTGTAATTTGACAAATATTCAAAACCAAAAAACTATCTAGAAAACCCCTACCCAAGGAGGCACAACTTGTTTCTACTGTATTTTCTAAAATACTTCTTGCTCACAAAATTTGAAAACGGAAATATTTAGAGAAGAAGACCACAAAACGACCTGCATTTGCAGATCTGCCGGCACTTTCCCGTATAAGTTGTAATTTGACAAATATTCAAAACCAAAAAACTATCTAGAAAACCCCTACCCAAGGAGGCACAACTTGTTTCTACTGTATTTTCTAAAATACTTCTTGCTCACAAAATTTGAAAACGGAAATATTTAGAGAAGAAGACCACAAAACGACCTGCATTTGCAGATCTGCCGGCACTTTCCCGTATAAGTTGTAATTTGACAAATATTCAAAACCAAAAAACTATCTAGAAAACCCCTACCCAAGGAGGCACAACTTGTTTCTACTGTATTTTCTAAAATACTTCTTGCTCACAAAATTTGAAAACGGAAATATTTAGAGAAGAAGACCACAAAACGACCTGCATTTGCAGATCTGCCGGCACTTTCCCGTATAAGTTGTAATTTGACAAATATTCAAAACCAAAAAACTGTCTAGAAAACCCCTACCCAAGGAGGCACAACTTGTTTCTACTGTATTTTCTAAAATACTTCTTGCTCACAAAATTTGAAAACGGAAATATTTAGAGAAGAAGACCACAAAACGACCTGCATTTGCAGATCTGCCGGCACTTTCCCGTATAAGTTGTAATTTGACAAATATTCAAAACCAAAAAACTATCTAGAAAACCCCTACCCAAGGAGGCACAACTTGTTTCTACTGTATTTTCTAAAATACTTCTTGCTCACAAAATTTGAAAACGGAAATATTTAGAGAAGAAGACCACAAAACGACCTGCATTTGCAGATCTGCCGGCACTTTCCCGTATAAGTTGTAATTTGACAAATATTCAAAACCAAAAAACTGTCTAGAAAACCCCTACCCAAGGAGGCACAACTTGTTTCTACTGTATTTTCTAAAATACTTCTTGCTCACAAAATTTGAAAACGGAAATATTTAGAGAAGAAGACCACAAAACGACCTGCATTTGCAGATCTGCCGGCACTTTCCCGTATAAGTTGTAATTTGACAAATATTCAAAACCAAAAAACTATCTAGAAAACCCCTACCCAAGGAGGCACAACTTGTTTCTACTGTATTTTCTAAAATACTTCTTGCTCACAAAATTTGAAAACGGAAATATTTAGAGAAGAAGACCACAAAACGACCTGCATTTGCAGATCTGCCGGCACTTTCCCGTATAAGTTGTAATTTGACAAATATTCAAAACCAAAAAACTGTCTAGAAAACCCCTACCCAAGGAGGCACAACTTGTTTCTACTGTATTTTCTAAAATACTTCTTGCTCACAAAATTTGAAAACGGAAATATTTAGAGAAGAAGACCACAAAACGACCTGCATTTGCAGATCTGCCGGCACTTTCCCGTATAAGTTGTAATTTGACAAATATTCAAAACCAAAAAACTATCTAGAAAACCCCTACCCAAGGAGGCACAACTTGTTTCTACTGTATTTTCTAAAATACTTCTTGCTCACAAAATTTGAAAACGGAAATATTTAGAGAAGAAGACCACAAAACGACCTGCATTTGCAGATCTGCCGGCACTTTCCCGTATAAGTTGTAATTTGACAAATATTCAAAACCAAAAAACTGTCTAGAAAACCCCTACCCAAGGAGGCACAACTTGTTTCTACTGTATTTTCTAAAATACTTCTTGCTCACAAAATTTGAAAACGGAAATATTTAGAGAAGAAGACCACAAAACGACCTGCATTTGCAGATCTGCCGGCACTTTCCCGTATAAGTTGTAATTTGACAAATATTCAAAACCAAAAAACTATCTAGAAAACCCCTACCCAAGGAGGCACAACTTGTTTCTACTGTATTTTCTAAAATACTTCTTGCTCACAAAATTTGAAAACGGAAATATTTAGAGAAGAAGACC
Organism: Sturmia bella; assembly: GCA_963662145.1. Taxonomy (NCBI): domain Eukaryota; kingdom Metazoa; phylum Arthropoda; class Insecta; order Diptera; family Tachinidae; genus Sturmia; species Sturmia bella. The sequence goes on from OY759169.1 coordinate 41,325,315, forward strand.
ACAAAACGACCTGCATTTGCAGATCTGCCGGCACTTTCCCGTATAAGTTGTAATTTGACAAATATTCAAAACCAAAAAACTGTCTAGAAAACCCCTACCCAAGGAGGCACAACTTGTTTCTACTGTATTTTCTAAAATACTTCTTGCTCACAAAATTTGAAAACGGAAATATTTAGAGAAGAAGACCACAAAACGACCTGCATTTGCAGATCTGCCGGCACTTTCCCGTATAAGTTGTAATTTGACAAATATTCAAAACCAAAAAACTGTCTAGAAAACCCCTACCCAAGGAGGCACAACTTGTTTCTACTGTATTTTCTAAAATACTTCTTGCTCACAAAATTTGAAAACGGAAATATTTAGAGAAGAAGACCACAAAACGACCTGCATTTGCAGATCTGCCGGCACTTTCCCGTATAAGTTGTAATTTGACAAATATTCAAAACCAAAAAACTATCTAGAAAACCCCTACCCAAGGAGGCACAACTTGTTTCTACTGTATTTTCTAAAATACTTCTTGCTCACAAAATTTGAAAACGGAAATATTTAGAGAAGAAGACCACAAAACGACCTGCATTTGCAGATCTTCCGGCACTTTCCCGTATAAGTTGTAATTTGTCAAATATTCAAAACCAAAAAACTGTCTAGAAAACCCTTACCCAGGGAGGCACAACTTGTTTCTACTGTATTTTCTAAAATACTTCTTGCTCACAAAATTTGAAAACGGAAATATTTAGAGAAGAAGACCACAAAACGACCTGCATTTGCAGATCTTCCGGCACTTTCCCGTATAAGTTGTAATTTGTCAAATATTCAAAACCAAAAAACTGTCTAGAAAACCCTTACCCAGGGAGGCACAACTTGTTTCTACTGTATTTTCTAAAATACTTCTTGCTCACAAAATTTGAAAACGGAAATATTTAGAGAAGAAGACCACAAAACGACCTGCATTTGCAGATCTGCCGGCACTTTCCCGTATAAGTTGTAATTTGACAAATATTCAAAACCAAAAAACTGTCTAGAAAACCCCTACCCAAGGAGGCACAACTTGTTTCTACTGTATTTTCTAAAATACTTCTTGCTCACAAAATTTGAAAACGGAAATATTTAGAAAAGAAGACCACAAAACGACCTGCATTTGCAGATCTGCCGGCACTTTCCCGTATAAGTTGTAATTTGACAAATATTCAAAACCAAAAAACTGTCTAGAAAACCCCTACCCAAGGAGGCACAACTTGTTTCTACTGTATTTTCTAAAATACTTCTTGCTCACAAAATTTGAAAACGGAAATATTTAGAGAAGAAGACCACAAACCGACCTGCATTTGCAGATCTGCCGGCACTTTCCCGTATAAGTTGTAATTTGACAAATATTCAAAACCAAAAAACTGTCTAGAAAACCCCTACCCAAGGAGGCACAACTTGTTTCTACTGTATTTTCTAAAATACTTCTTGCTCACAAAATTGGAAAACGGAAATATTTAGAGAAGAAGACCACAAAACGACCTGCATTTGCAGATCTGCCGGCACTTTCCCGTATAAGTTGTAATTTGACAAATATTCAAAACCAAAAAACTATCTAGAAAACCCCTACCCAAGGAGGCACAACTTGTTTCTACTGTATTTTCTAAAATACTTCTTGCTCACAAAATTTGAAAACGGAAATATTTAGAGAAGAAGACCACAAACCGACCTGCATTTGCAGATCTGCCGGCACTTTCCCGTATAAGTTGTAATTTGACAAATATTCAAAACCAAAAAACTGTCTAGAAAACCCCTACCCAAGGAGGCACAACTTGTTTCTACTGTATTTTCTAAAATACTTCTTGCTCACAAAATTTGAAAACGGAAATATTTAGAGAAGAAGACCACAAAACGACCTGCATTTGCAGATCTGCCGGCACTTTCCCGTATAAGTTGTAATTTGACAAATATTCAAAACCAAAAAACTATCTAGAAAACCCCTACCCAAGGAGGCACAACTTGTTTCTACTGTATTTTCTAAAATACTTCTTGCTCACAAAATTTGAAAACGGAAATATTTAGAGAAGAAGACCACAAAACGACCTGCATTTGCAGATCTGCCGGCACTTTCCCGTATAAGTTGTAATTTGACAAATATTCAAAACCAAAATACTATCTAGAAAACCCCTACCCAAGGAGGCACAACTTGTTTCTACTGTATTTTCTAAAATACTTCTTGCTCACAAAATTTGAAAACGGAAATATTTAGAGAAGAAGACCACAAAACGACCTGCATTTGCAGATCTGCCGGCACTTTCCCGTATAAGTTGTAATTTGACAAATATTCAAAACCAAAAAACTGTCTAGAAAACCCCTACCCAAGGAGGCACAACTTGTTTCTACTGTATTTTCTAAAATACTTCTTGCTCACAAAATTTGAAAACGGAAATATTTAGAGAAGAAGACCACAAAACGACCTGCATTTGCAGATCTTCCGGCACTTTCCCGTATAAGTTGTAATTTGACAAATATTCAAAACCAAAAAACTGTCTAGAAAACCCCTACCCAAGGAGGCACAACTTGTTTCTACTGTATTTTCTAAAATACTTCTTGCTCACAAAACTTGAAAACGGAAATATTTAGAGAAAAAGACCACAAAACGACCTGCATTTGCAGATCTGCCGGCACTTTCCCGTATAAGTTGTAATTTGACAAATATTCAAAACCAAAAAACTGTCTAGAAAACCCCTACCCAAGGAGGCACAACTTGTTTCTACTGTATTTTCTAAAATACTTCTTGCTCACAAAATTTGAAAACGGAAATATTTAGAGAAGAAGACCACAAAACGACCTGCATTTGCAGATCTTCCGGCACTTTCCCGTATAAGTCGTAATTTGTCAAATATTCAAAACCAAAAAACTGTCTAGAAAACCCTTACCCAGGGAGGCACAACTTGTTTCTACTGTATTTTCTAAAATACTTCTTGCTCACAAAATTTGAAAACGGAAATATTTAGAGAAGAAGACCACAAAACGACCTGCATTTGCAGATCTTCCGGCACTTTCCCGTATAAGTTGTAATTTGTCAAATATTCAAAACCAAAAAACTGTCTAGAAAACCCCTACCCAAGGAGGCACAACTTGTTTCTACTGTATTTTCTAAAATACTTCTTGCTCACAAAATTTGAAAACGGAAATATTTAGAGAAGAAGACTACAAAACGACCTGCATTTGCAGATCTTCCGGCACTTTCCCGTATAAGTTGTAATTTGTCAAATATTCAAAACCAAAAAACTGTCTAGAAAAACCTTACCCAGGGAGGCACAACTTGTTTCTACTGTATTTTCTAAAATACTTCTTGCTCACAAAATTTGAAAACGGAAATATTTAGAGAAGAAGACCACAAAACGACCTGCATTTGCAGATCTTCCGGCACTTTCCCGTATAAGTTGTAATTTGTCAAATATTCAAAACCAAAAAACTGTCTAGAAAACCCTTACCCAGGGAGGCACAACTTGTTTCTACTGTATTTTCTAAAATACTTCTTGCTCACAAAATTTGAAAACGGAAATATTTAGAGAAGAAGACCACAAAACGACCTGCATTTGCAGATCTTCCGGCACTTTCCCGTATAAGTTGTAATTTGACAAATATTCAAAACCAAAAAACTGTCTAGAAAACCCCTACCCAAGGAGGCACAACTTGTTTCTACTGTATTTTCTAAAATACTTCTTGCTCACAAAACTTGAAAACGGAAATATTTAGAGAAAAAGACCACAAAACGACCTGCATTTGCAGATCTGCCGGCACTTTCCCGTATAAGTTGTAATTTGACAAATATTCAAAACCAAAAAACTGTCTAGAAAACCCCTACCCAAGGAGGCACAACTTGTTTCTACTGTATTTTCTAAAATACTTCTTGCTCACAAAATTTGAAAACGGAAATATTTAGAGAAGAAGACCACAAAACGACCTGCATTTGCAGATCTTCCGGCACTTTCCCGTATAAGTCGTAATTTGTCAAATATTCAAAACCAAAAAACTGTCTAGAAAACCCTTACCCAGGGAGGCACAACTTGTTTCTACTGTATTTTCTAAAATACTTCTTGCTCACAAAATTTGAAAACGGAAATATTTAGAGAAGAAGACCACAAAACGACCTGCATTTGCAGATCTTCCGGCACTTTCCCGTATAAGTTGTAATTTGTCAAATATTCAAAACCAAAAAACTGTCTAGAAAACCCCTACCCAAGGAGGCACAACTTGTTTCTACTGTATTTTCTAAAATACTTCTTGCTCACAAAATTTGAAAACGGAAATATTTAGAGAAGAAGACCACAAAACGACATGCATTTGCAGATCTGCCGGCACTTTCCCGTATAAGTTGTAATTTGACAAATATTCAAAACCAAAAAACTGTCTAGAAAACCCCTACCCAAGGAGGCACAACTTGTTTCTACTGTATTTTCTAAAATACTTCTTGCTCACAAAATTTGAAAACGGAAATATTTAGAGAAGAAGACCACAAAACGACCTGCATTTGCAGATCTTCCGGCACTTTCCCGTATAAGTTGTAATTTGACAAATATTCAAAACCAAAAAACTGTCTAGAAAACCCCTACCCAAGGAGGCACAACTTGTTTCTACTGTATTGTCTAAAATACTTCTTGCTCACAAAATTTGAAAACGGAAATATTTAGAGAAGAAGACCACAAAACGACCTGCATTTGCAGATCTGCCGGCACTTTCCCGTATAAGTTGTAATTTGACAAATATTCAAAACCAAAAAACTGTCTAGAAAACCCCTACCCAAGGAGGCACAACTTGTTTCTACTGTATTTTCTAAAATACTTCTTACTCACAAAATTTGAAAACGGAAATATTTAGAGAAGAAGACCACAAAACGACCTGCATTTGCAGATCTGCCGGCACTTTCCCGTATAAGTTGTAATTTGACAAATATTCAAAACCAAAAAACTGTCTAGAAAACCCCTACCCAAGGAGGCACAACTTGTTTCTACTGTATTTTCTAAAATACTTCTTGCTCACAAAATTTGAAAACGGAAATATTTAGAGAAGAAGACCACAAAACGACCTGCATTTGCAGATCTTCCGGCACTTTCCCGTATAAGTTGTAATTTGACAAATATTCAAAACCAAAAAACTGTCTAGAAAACCCCTACCCAAGGAGGCACAACTTGTTTCTACTGTATTTTCTAAAATACTTCTTGCTCACAAAATTTGAAAACGGAAATATTTAGAGAAGAAGACCACAAAACGACCTGCATTTGCAGATCTTCCGGCACTTTCCCGTATAAGTCGTAATTTGTCAAATATTCAAAACCAAAAAACTGTCTAGAAAACCCTTACCCAGGGAGGCACAACTTGTTTCTACTGTATTTTCTAAAATACTTCTTGCTCACAAAATTTGAAAACGGAAATATTTAGAGAAGAAGACCACAAAACGACATGCATTTGCAGATCTGCCGGCACTTTCCCGTATAAGTTGTAATTTGACAAATATTCAAAACCAAAAAACTGTCTAGAAAACCCCTACCCAAGGAGGCACAACTTGTTTCTACTGTATTTTCTAAAATACTTCTTGCTCACAAAATTTGAAAACGGAAATATTTAGAGAAGAAGACCACAAAACGACCTGCATTTGCAGATCTTCCGGCACTTTCCCGTATAAGTCGTAATTTGTCAAATATTCAAAACCAAAAAACTGTCTAGAAAACCCTTACCCAGGGAGGCACAACTTGTTTCTACTGTATTTTCTAAAATACTTCTTGCTCACAAAATTTGAAAACGGAAATATTTAGAGAAGAAGACCACAAAACGACCTGCATTTGCAGATCTGCCGGCACTTTCCCGTATAAGTTGTAATTTGACAAATATTCAAAACCAAAAAACTGTCTAGAAAACCCCTACCCAAGGAGGCACAACTTGTTTCTACTGTATTTTCTAAAATACTTCTTACTCACAAAATTTGAAAACGGAAATATTTAGAGAAGAAGACCACAAAACGACCTGCATTTGCAGATCTGCCGGCACTTTCCCGTATAAGTTGTAATTTGACAAATATTCAAAACCAAAAAACTGTCTAGAAAACCCCTACCCAAGGAGGCACAACTTGTTTCTACTGTATTTTCTAAAATACTTCTTGCTCACAAAATTTGAAAACGGAAATATTTAGAGAAGAAGACCACAAAACGACCTGCATTTGCAGATCTTCCGGCACTTTCCCGTATAAGTTGTAATTTGACAAATATTCAAAACCAAAAAACTGTCTAGAAAACCCCTACCCAAGGAGGCACAACTTGTTTCTACTGTATTGTCTAAAATACTTCTTGCTCACAAAATTTGAAAACGGAAATATTTAGAGAAGAAGACCACAAAACGACCTGCATTTGCAGATCTGCCGGCACTTTCCCGTATAAGTTGTAATTTGACAAATATTCAAAACCAAAAAACTGTCTAGAAAACCCCTACCCAAGGAGGCACAACTTGTTTCTACTGTATTTTCTAAAATACTTCTTGCTCACAAAATTTGAAAACGGAAATATTTAGAGAAGAAGACCACAAAACGACCTGCATTTGCAGATCTTCCGGCACTTTCCCGTATAAGTTGTAATTTGACAAATATTCAAAACCAAAAAACTGTCTAGAAAACCCCTACCCAAGGAGGCACAACTTGTTTCTACTGTATTTTCTAAAATACTTCTTGCTCACAAAATTTGAAAACGGAAATATTTAGAGAAGAAGACCACAAAACGACCTGCATTTGCAGATCTTCCGGCACTTTCCCGTATAAGTTGTAATTTGACAAATATTCAAAACCAAAAAACTGTCTAGAAAACCCCTACCCAAGGAGGCACAACTTGTTTCTACTGTATTTTCTAAAATACTTCTTACTCACAAAATTTGAAAACGGAAATATTTAGAGAAGAAGACCACAAAACGACCTGCATTTGCAGATCTGCCGGCACTTTCCCGTATAAGTTGTAATTTGACAAATATTCAAAACCAAAAAACTGTCTAGAAAACCCCTACCCAAGGAGGCACAACTTGTTTCTACTGTATTTTCTAAAATACTTCTTGCTCACAAAATTTGAAAACGGAAATATTTAGAGAAGAAGACCACAAAACGACCTGCATTTGCAGATCTGCCGGCACTTTCCCGTATAAGTTGTAATTTGACAAATATTCAAAACCAAAAAACTGTCTAGAAAACCCCTACCCAAGGAGGCACAACTTGTTTCTACTGTATTTTCTAAAATACTTCTTGCTCACAAAATTTGAAAACGGAAATATTTAGAGAAGAAGACCACAAAACGACCTGCATTTGCACATCTGCCGGCACTTTCCCGTATAAGTTGTAATTTGACAAATATTCAAAACCAAAAAACTGTCTAGAAAACCCCTACCCAAGGAGGCACAACTTGTTTCTACTGTATTGTCTAAAATACTTCTTGCTCACAAAATTTGAAAACGGAAATATTTAGAGAAGAAGACCACAAAACGACCTGCATTTGCAGATCTGCCGGCACTTTCCCGTATAAGTTGTAATTTGACAAATATTCAAAACCAAAAAACTGTCTAGAAAACCCCTACCCAAGGAGGCACAACTTGTTTCTACTGTATTTTCTAAAATACTTCTTGCTCACAAAATTTGAAAACGGAAATATTTAGAGAAGAAGACCACAAAACGACCTGCATTTGCAGATCTGCCGGCACTTTCCCGTATAAGTTGTAATTTGACAAATATTCAAAACCAAAAAACTGTCTAGAAAACCCCTACCCAAGGAGGCACAACTTGTTTCTACTGTATTTTCTAAAATACTTCTTGCTCACAAAATTTGAAAACGGAAATATTTAGAGAAGAAGACCACAAAACGACCTGCATTTGCAGATCTGCCGGCACTTTCCCGTATAAGTTGTAATTTGACAAATATTCAAAACCAAAAAACTGTCTAGAAAACCCCTACCCAAGGAGGCACAACTTGTTTCTACTGTATTTTCTAAAATACTTCTTGCTCACAAAATTTGAAAACGGAAATATTTAGAGAAGAAGACCACAAAACGACCTGCATTTGCAGATCTTCCGGCACTTTCCCGTATAAGTTGTAATTTGACAAATATTCAAAACCAAAAAACTGTCTAGAAAACCCCTACCCAAGGAGGCACAACTTGTTTCTACTGTATTTTCTAAAATACTTCTTGCTCACAAAACTTGAAAACGGAAATATTTAGAGAAGAAGACCACAAAACGACCTGCATTTGCAGATCTGCCGGCACTTTCCCGTATAAGTTGTAATTTGACAAATATTCAAAACCAAAAAACTATCTAGAAAACCCCTACCCAAGGAGGCACAACTTGTTTCTACTGTATTTTCTAAAATACTTCTTGCTCACAAAATTTGAAAACGGAAATATTTAGAGAAGAAGACCACAAAACGACCTGCATTTGCACATCTGCCGGCACTTTCCCGTATAAGTTGTAATTTGACAAATATTCAAAACCAAAAAACTGTCTAGAAAACCCCTACCCAAGGAGGCACAACTTGTTTCTACTGTATTGTCTAAAATACTTCTTGCTCACAAAATTTGAAAACGGAAATATTTAGAGAAGAAGACCACAAAACGACCTGCATTTGCAGATCTGCCGGCACTTTCCCGTATAAGTTGTAATTTGACAAATATTCAAAACCAAAAAACTGTCTAGAAAACCCCTACCCAAGGAGGCACAACTTGTTTCTACTGTATTTTCTAAAATACTTCTTGCTCACAAAATTTGAAAACGGAAATATTTAGAGAAGAAGACCACAAAACGACCTGCATTTGCAGATCTGCCGGCACTTTCCCGTATAAGTTGTAATTTGACAAATATTCAAAACCAAAAAACTGTCTAGAAAACCCCTACCCAAGGAGGCACAACTTGTTTCTACTGTATTTTCTAAAATACTTCTTGCTCACAAAATTTGAAAACGGAAATATTTAGAGAAGAAGACCACAAAACGACCTGCATTTGCAGATCTGCCGGCACTTTCCCGTATAAGTTGTAATTTGACAAATATTCAAAACCAAAAAACTGTCTAGAAAACCCCTACCCAAGGAGGCACAACTTGTTTCTACTGTATTTTCTAAAATACTTCTTGCTCACAAAATTTGAAAACGGAAATATTTAGAGAAGAAGACCACAAAACGACCTGCATTTGCAGATCTGCCGGCACTTTCCCGTATAAGTTGTAATTTGACAAATATTCAAAACCAAAAAACTGTCTAGAAAACCCCTACCCAAGGAGGCACAACTTGTTTCTACTGTATTTTCTAAAATACTTCTTGCTCACAAAATTTGAAAACGGAAATATTTAGAGAAGAAGACCACAAAACGACATGCATTTGCAGATCTGCCGGCACTTTCCCGTATAAGTTGTAATTTGACAAATATTCAAAACCAAAAAACTGTCTAGAAAACCCCTACCCAAGGAGGCACAACTTGTTTCTACTGTATTTTCTAAAATACTTCTTGCTCACAAAATTTGAAAACGGAAATATTTAGAGAAGAAGACCACAAAACGACCTGCATTTGCAGATCTTCCGGCACTTTCCCGTATAAGTTGTAATTTGACAAATATTCAAAACCAAAAAACTGTCTAGAAAACCCCTACCCAAGGAGGCACAACTTGTTTCTACTGTATTTTCTAAAATACTTCTTGCTCACAAAATTTGAAAACGGAAATATTTAGAGAAGAAGACCACAAAACGACCTGCATTTGCAGATCTGCCGGCACTTTCCCGTATAAGTTGTAATTTGACAAATATTCAAAACCAAAAAACTGTCTAGAAAACCCCTACCCAAGGAGGCACAACTTGTTTCTACTGTATTTTCTAAAATACTTCTTGCTCACAAAATTTGAAAACGGAAATATTTAGAGAAGAAGACCACAAAACGACCTGCATTTGCAGATCTTCCGGCACTTTCCCGTATAAGTTGTAATTTGACAAATATTCAAAACCAAAAAACTGTCTAGAAAACCCCTACCCAAGGAGGCACAACTTGTTTCTACTGTATTTTCTAAAATACTTCTTGCTCACAAAATTTGAAAACGGAAATATTTAGAGAAGAAGACCACAAAACGACCTGCATTTGCAGATTTGCCGGCACTTTCCCGTATAAGTTGTAATTTGACAAATATTCAAAACCAAAAAACTGTCTAGAAAACCCCTACCCAAGGAGGCACAACTTGTTTCTACTGTATTTTCTAAAATACTTCTTGCTCACAAAATTTGAAAACGGAAATATTTAGAGAAGAAGACCACAAAACGACCTGCATTTGCAGATCTTCCGGCACTTTCCCGTATAAGTTGTAATTTGACAAATATTCAAAACCAAAAAACTGTCTAGAAAACCCCTACCCAAGGAGGCACAACTTGTTTCTACTGTATTTTCTAAAATACTTCTTGCTCACAAAATTTGAAAACGGAAATATTTAGAGAAGAAGACCACAAAACGACCTGCATTTGCAGATCTTCCGGCACTTTCCCGTATAAGTTGTAATTTGACAAATATTCAAAACCAAAAAACTGTCTAGAAAACCCCTACCCAAGGAGGCACAACTTGTTTCTACTGTATTTTCTAAAATACTTCTTGCTCACAAAATTTGAAAACGGAAATATTTAGAGAAGAAGACCACAAAACGACCTGCATTTGCAGATCTGCCGGCACTTTCCCGTATAAGTTGTAATTTGACAAATATTCAAAACCAAAAAACTGTCTAGAAAACCCCTACCCAAGGAGGCACAACTTGTTTCTACTGTATTTTCTAAAATACTTCTTGCTCACAAAATTTGAAAACGGAAATATTTAGAGAAGAAGACCACAAAACGACCTGCATTTGCAGATCTGCCGGCACTTTCCCGTAAAAGTTGTAATTTGACAAATATTCAAAACCAAAAAACTGTCTAGAAAACCCCTACCCAAGGAGGCACAACTTGTTTCTACTGTATTTTCTAAAATACTTCTTGCTCACAAAATTTGAAAACGGAAATATTTAGAGAAGAAGACCACAAAACGACCTGCATTTGCAGATCTGCCGGCACTTTCCCGTATAAGTTGTAATTTGACAAATATTCAAAACCAAAAAACTGTCTAGAAAACCCCTACCCAAGGAGGCACAACTTGTTTCTACTGTATTTTCTAAAATACTTCTTGCTCACAAAATTTGAAAACGGAAATATTTAGAGAAGAAGACCACAAAACGACCTGCATTTGCAGATCTTCCGGCAATTTCCCGTATAAGTTGTAATTTGACAAATATTCAAAACCAAAAAACTGTCTAGAAAACCCCTACCCAAGGAGGCACAACTTGTTTCTACTGTATTTTCTAAAATACTTCTTGCTCACAAAATTTGAAAACGGAAATATTTAGAGAAGAAGACCACAAAACGACCTGCATTTGCAGATCTTCCGGCACTTTCCCGTATAAGTTGTAATTTGACAAATATTCAAAACCAAAAAACTGTCTAGAAAACCCCTACCCAAGGAGGCACAACTTGTTTCTACTGTATTTTCTAAAATACTTCTTGCTCACAAAATTTGAAAACGGAAATATTTAGAGAAGAAGACCACAAAACGACCTGCATTTGCAGATCTGCCGGCACTTTCCCGTATAAGTTGTAATTACTCAAAATCTGAACAAAAGAGTCCATATAACTCTTTGGAACAACGAAACCGTGGGAACCAATGCAAGACTTCTATGGCAGGATTTTGATGAAGAAAATACGGGGGGCTGCTAAAAAATTAGCAAGCCCAAATTAAGTAGAATAATGGGAGTTATGGCAAGTCACTTTTAACTACTTGCACATCTGGACCGCATTGTACGGAGATGAATGTCGAGGTGAGCGAGACTTTGGTGTAGTGTTCCTGCTAGTGCCCTCCGCATCTTCTCACGAAGACTACTACCAGAAGGGTCACCAGCTCTACCAGACTACAAAAATGACCAATTTGCGGTACGCGTGGGTCTAGTGAAGGACAGAAAACATGAAAATCTTTATATAGCTATCTCTGTTTGTGGACTCCTCATTTGTTTACATTTGATTTTTGGTTAGGAAAATTCAGCGCAAATCGAATGCAAACTTGTGTGCTTTACAAGCACACAAGTAATAATTATTTGTATTTAATATTTTATTTCCATTGAGTACATCACTAGCTGTGCATGGAATATGTTTAAATTGTAGTTTTCAAAGCTTTTCATTTATGTTTTCCTATTTTTTCGTAAAAATTACAACAAAACCAGTATTTTTCCAAACACTTTACAACAACATTTTTTCATTGTTTATGTTTGTTTTTGTATACACTAGTTGTTCTCACACACTCATGTTGCCACGATTTTCTGCACTGCTCACCACTGGCCCGTCCCCAAACAAATGATATGGCCATTTTACAAAAGTCATTTTTGGGATATCTGGTTATGTCTGTGACGAATACGGTCTCGATATCTCTGGAGCAACACTTAACCAGGTATAACCCAATTACGGGGCATATGCTGGAGGAAATTATGGAGCTTTGTGAACGACACGATGTTACTGCAGACCTATGGATCAAACTATTTATGGTTAAAGCCACGGATCGCATCATAAACCTATATTGTCTTAAGTGTATGTCGCAAGACATGGGCAAACAAACCCCCACCCTTGTGACATTTTATCTCCATTCAAAACTGTAAATTAGGATCAATATTATTCTACTGCACAGATGAATTAAATAGTATTAAAACAAGTGTATTTGATGACACATAAGTAATTTTTCTTACAATGAAATGAATTTGTAGTAAAAAATGATTAGGTGCCACTGAAAATTAAAAAAAAACTGCACTATAAATTACAAATAATCGCATGGCGCTCCAACTCAACATTTTTTTTTGCAACATGAATTTTAAAAAGCACAAAAAACAGTGCAGAAAGCACCAAGTGGACAACACTGCAGGGAATAGTTAATCTTAAACTCTTTAGTAGCTGCCTCTCCATTCTCCTTATCAGAAGTCTTTAAAAGAAACTGGTTTTGTGTTTGAGACGGTTAGTGCAATTATGACCACAAATTAAGTTTGGTTAATTAAACCAATTAATAGATATTATATTTCGATTCATTTGATTCAAATTAAAAACAATGAAGAGAAAAATATTTACTTTTGCTTAGCAGTAATTACAGTTGCAGTAGCACATATAATTATTTTATTTTGCACATTAATTTTGTAATTAAAATAACTTTGTTATTATTTTTACTTTGCAAATAATGTCTTATTTAAACCAGCTTTTAGTTTTTATTTCATTTATTCCCCAACTTCATATCGAGGCACTTTAAAGTGTTTGTTGATGAAAATGCAAATAGCTTCTCATATAATTACGATAATGCCTATGAAACATGCATAGTAAACACACTACTATTTGTTTTTTTTCGTTTTTTAGCCCCATGAATTGGCTTAACTTAGAATTGAGGACATATATTGATCGATTTGTAGTTTACTAGATAAATACAATAAAGCAACAATAGTTTCTTACGAAGAGAAAAATGCTCAAAACACAAGGGTGTCTCGTTTGAGCCAACAAGAATATGGAGCGAATAAGTAAAAAAAAACCCCCAACAACAGACAAGAGCAAATAAAACTTTAAAGGTAAATAGTAATAGCAACACCTTAAATGATGTCATGCCTGAGAAGAGGGTGGCACTGAATTTAATAGAATATGCAACTAACATATTTGTTGCATGTCTAACAAAAGGTAGCAGAGTGAAACTTTATATGCTTTTTGCAAAGCACCGAAAATATTCATAAAAGTCCGAGCATGTTAGTAAAACGTCATATTGATTTTCATGCCGGATTACAGTAATTGACGTAGGTCAAGTGTGTTTGTTTTTAAATTAATCCAATATGACTTCACTTTCAAATTACCACAGCTAGAAGAGCAAAATGCCAGGTATTCATAATAAAAGCTGCACTGTGTAAATTAATTGGATACCTGTTATTTGATTTTCAATTCAAAAGTTCCTTAACAACTTCCTTAAGAACTATTTTTTCACGTATTTATTGCTTGTTCCGCAATAATTTTTAAATAGCACTGCGGTAAAAGGAAAAACTTTTGCAACTATTTTAAAAACTCATTATTCAACTTGTTAGATATTTGTTCCTTTTCTCATACTACTCACTGCTGGCTCTTTCTTTAATGGGACAAGTATTAATTTCGTTTTATTGACTGGTTATTTGTTCTTACTAACAGTTAGAACTTTACTAGGAAGCTCTTTAAATTAGTTTTATCCTCTCGTTTGAAGTATGCCACGAAGCTTTCCAGAGTTTGCTGTTGAAAATGCAAGAGATGGCGTCTCACACCTTTTATACTTTGACCTGCGCGTTTTGTATCTTTAAATTTTTTTTTTTATTTTCGTAAGGAAGAAATGAGTGGTGAAATATTATATCAATAAGAATTTCTTAATCGTTCAAAGTGAAACAATTTTCGGATAATTCTTGCTGTCGCAAACGGGCCTTAAGTTCAAATTGAGAAAATCTTATATACACAGCATTTGATATTTAAACAACATGAAAAAGACAATTTTGAAAAATTGTTAGCTGCCTTCTAGCCACCACTATTCTCGTAAGTTCTATAATTAGTTTCGAATTCTGCTCGTGGTAAGCCAGCACTGTGTTTAACAGCATTGCTTGGACCAGGCAGACAATTGAGTCTTTTATTATAATCATTTGGGGCTAAATTTTCACCTCGAACAAAATGATTTTTTTGGGCAGCCCTTGTTCCCTATTGATCGAGACCTGAACTAGTAGGTGTGAAGTTAACGAGATCCATGGGACTCAAAAACCCAGCTTCCAGGTATGTAGATCTGCGTCTAGTTATACAAAGGATTTGTGCGGCCGTTTTCTCTTCCTTATTACAGAGTCTGCAAGAATCACTTACCAAGAATCACTTACCAGTTTCAGTTTTTTGAGATGGTAATTTAATTTCGTTAGCATGGTCGGACTTATTGTGCCAAGTTTTTGTTTTTTTATTTTATGTTTATATTTGTTTTTCAACCATATTGTCACTGTCTCCTTTCTTAGCGTCCTTGTTGCTTGCATGAAGTTGCAACTAGTTATCTACATCAACTGTAAAGCTAGACGATTGTAAGATCTTACAATATTGTCAGAAAAGGTATAGAATATTTTTAGCCAATCATGAGAACTTACAATTTCTTCCTGACAATATTGCAAGCAAAATCATTGGCAGCCCACCTACCTAACAATTAATTGTCAGTTAACTGTCAATCGTCTGACCACTTTGGCGTCATCATTGCTAGTACATTGTCAGGCATTGGCATATTTTAAAATGCATAAATTCTCAACACCTTACAATGGCGACATTGTCAGAGTAAGGACAAAGAATATGTACGAAAGGGAGAAAAAAACAAGAGAATAGTAAAAATGTGAGTACGAGAGGTAAAAGGTTGCAGAAAAGAGAATAAAAAATTAAAAACATGGTTATTGAGCGACAAAAATAAAGAATAAGGAATGGCATGTATGTGTGGGTGTGTGTATGTTGATAATGGCAATTGTCTGGCAATTTTTGATACATAGAAAATCTTACATCCGTGTAAGCTGACAATTTTCGTTGGTAGCTAAATTTATTGTCAGGCAATTGTCTGGCAATGAAATTGTAAGATTTTCTTGCAATTGTCTGAACTGATAATTTTCTTACTACTGACAATTTTGTTTTTCCAGTAGATTGCCAGCACGTTGTTGGGTCTTACTATATTGTAAGATATGACAACCGTTTATATGAAGCATAAGGGTTGTTGTTGATTTGTTACTAATATGTTGTAACGTCTTTTTTAGTTACATCCAATTGACACGACCCTTTCGGCCTATCAACCGGTTATCAAACGTTTGACGCAATAGAACGATTGTGACGTGAGGTGTGTAGGAAACATCGTTCACATTAATACCATGAAGAGCTGCACAAAAAAAAAGGAAACGTTGCTAATGATGCGACAGATGTCTACGTTGACCGTTATAGTTGAGCTGTTCTCATTTTCAAAGCCTCCGCTTCAGCAGATAGTCACTCGAAATGGGTAGATATGCTTTATCCGAAACACACATGCTTTGGCCCACCCAACTCAAGCGTTCATTGAATATTGGGTCGCGGTCACTTTTGTCCGACTAAACACTGCTTCTAATGTCGGTCGATTTTGAAGCCACTTTTAAGTGATAAATGAATAGAGGCAAGTTTTTTACTCATATGTGTACCAATTTATTTATCTATAAGCCGGACGAAGGCTTCAAAATTAAAAAAGCAAAAAACAGTCCCAAAATAGAAGATAAGGGGTCAGCTAGTTCCCCAAAAACTTTCGAAAGAAAATAATACTGGGGGTTGGTCGTACTTAGATTCGCAACCGAGGACAACCGGACCCAGGACGAGGGAACAGGGTTAGGTTATGTTGATTGGAGATTTGTTTTAACATATCTTGCGACATAGAACTAAGCCAGTATAGGCCAGTATAGTGGATTTAACCGTGAATAGTTCGACTCATAGGTCTATAGAAACTCTGTCGCATCTACAAAGTTCCTTAATTTCCTCCAGCATGTGCCCCGCAATTGGGTTATGTCCGGTATGGTGTCACTCCCAAGATGTCGGGATCGTATTTGTGAGAAGACGGGGCACTGGCATAAATAGTGCTCTAGAGTCTCGCTCTCCTCCCCACATGCTCTACATTAATCTCATCCCGCTATCCCTATGCGGTTAAGATGTGCCAGGACGAGGGATTAATATTTATAGATCCGTTTTATATGGGGGTACTCTTAATAAAAAAAAAGGTACGGAGGATATGATTGGCTTAAATTAACTGTACAGGTACATTTAATATGGCCAACCTAGAGGTATTTAGGAGCAGAAATTAAATACTTTACTAAAACATGTTTATATGGGAGCCCCTTAAGGAGCGGAGGTGCGGGGTGGGTGTGCTCAGAAAAAATGTAAAAAAAAAAATAATGGGACCGGTAGTATATCTAGCTCTCGGGCTAGTTAAGACAATGGAAAAAAAGCTTAAAAGGGGTTCCTCGTAAATGTTCTGGCGGAAAATAATGGGAAGCCGATATACATTTGATTTATCTAGCGGCATGGTGGGACAACGTATGTGGAGAAATTTGGCAAAATATAATAATTGTATGCGAGCCCCCCAGGGAAAGGAAATAAAGAATTGATATGTTTTGAGCAAATGTTGGCAGCGAAAACCAAGTTTGTATCGGTTCTGAGGTGTACCCCTCTAAAAGCGATCGAAGGACAGGCATTTCGTGTATTTTATTTTTTACAATATTTGACCTTGATGCCAGTCTATTTACCCTCTGACCCCATTCTAATATATTAGTTCGTGCATTTCCTTTTTGCTAAGCTCCACGACATTAGAGGTATCCAAATCCAAAAATCGTGCAATATAACCCCTTAATGTATATGTTTAGGTACGTGTGAAACATGAAAAAAAAAAATTGTTTTTGATTTATACATAGTTCATCTCACAATCACTCATGTGAAAAAAAACGAAAAGAATCATGCTGTTACACGCAAACCAGGTGAGTATTGGCCATCTCTATGTGATATCCCTTCGTTACAATCTGTCTTATTTTAAAACTCTTGTGTTTATTTCATGAAGTCTACAACTTTTATAATAATAAAACACTTTCGAAAAGAAAATATTTTTTTAGTTAAATTTATAATTTGTTTCCCTGTTGAGTGCAGTTTTTCTCAAAGATTTCAATGTGTTTTATCAGCAAACATGAGACTCGCAGACAATGCGATCAAAATAACTTTAGGCTGTAGAGATTGTTTTAATTTTCAAACTGAATAATTTTTATATTAGATGTGTAATAAGGAATGCGAATACAATAAATGCATGAGAAACAATAAGTGAACTGTTTAAAATGTTAATTTTTTACGGCGTTCAAATACTGTCTACCAGTATAAACTCACAATAAAGAGGAACAAAGTTAAAATATAGCAGTTTATATATAAACTTAGTTAATTGTCTTACATTTATTAAGATTTTATATGAAACTTTTTAACAGAGCACGGATATCAAACTATAGAAACGTAGAGAGTAGTAAGTAGTCAAAATACATGATAGAAACTTGTTACATATTATTTTACGGTAGCAGTGCCCTTTTAGACAGTTTTGTGTTAGTCATACAATAAAAATATTTATACATTTTGATCGCAAAAGCTACTTGTCGTTTAGTTCCGATTTCAGTTTTTTTCCTCGTGGTAATGCAGATCAGATTCTGAGAGCCACCCCGGTTGTCATCGTGATTAAGATTTTGGTCAAAAATGTCTAAAGTATACAACGTCTCTATAGCCTGACCGTACAGAATCGTAGTTAGTTTAAAGCACAAGAACGGAATGGATAAACACCTGAGAAGAAAATGAGATTGCTTGGAATAAGAAGTCGTTTGTGTATTCAGCCCTTTCGACCCAATAACACTTTGAAATAGGTAATGAAGGAAAGCTCTGTAAATATATATTCCTCAAAAAACAGACAATGGAAATACATTTGGATACTTATGCATTCGAATACGATAGCTATGGTTTGTTTTTTATTTCACTGTGGTTTCTGTTGAGCAAAATTTTAAGCATTTTGCTTGAGCGGATGTGTTTCTTGTGATCCTTTGTATAAGGAGTGGCGTCGGAGAAGATGCATGCATGTCTGTTTACTCTTTTAATTAACAAATATTGTATAGATATTTGTAAAATGGAAACTTAATAAACATATTTTTTTAAAATAATACCGTTTAAAATTACTGTCGTAATAAGCGACTTTGTAGTAGGTATTGCCGTGGTTATTGTGCTGTCTCTGTTTTCCGTTTGTACTGTCTAAGTCTAAAATATAGAAGAGATAGCGTTAACTCCCTATTTTCCTACCCCTCCTTCTTGACACTATTTTCTGGCTCAGATAGAATGTAATGCATATATTAGGGTGGTCTCCTGTGTGTTAGCTCAAAATAAAAAAACCCCAATAGCAATATACCATTTTAGGTACGAATAAAAGCCTTGCGCACTGCTGCATGCCCACTACCCAGCTCTTGTTATGCAGAAAATCGTCTATGCCTGAGGACGTGGCCCAACACGACGAATACGCCGGTTAAGATTCGCTGTGTAAATTTGTCGTATGAAGCACAATAACGACGAAAAACAAAAACATCTGTTATAATTGATAAAGTTGTTTACTGTTTGTTCAAAGATAACAAAAAAAAATTAAATGAATCCAAGAATTTAAAATTTTGTAAAAATAATTAAAATAATGAACATGATCTCAGATTATATAAACATTCATGAAGCTTAACATTTTCAATTATAATTTCACTTGTACCCATTTTCTCAGTTTTTTAATTTTATCTTATTATAGTTGAACAGCTGATGGGGTGACCATATTAAAACAAATTGCTTGCTAAAAAAATTAAACACTACAAAATTATTTTATAATCTAAACTAGGGATGCCCACGACCTATACGCTTGGTACGCTTTTGTTTTTGTAAAAGCGCGAAGCATTGGCTGAGCATTTTAATATGTATACACAACTCTTTGTATGAAATACAAACATACACACATATCCCAAGTTCAAAGCAACAACACTTTCATATACACAGCAATAAGAACGCAGGCTTTGTTGGTACACATTGGTGCCAAGCGTAAATTTTGTTGTTTTTTTGTTTTCATGATTTTGTTGTTTTTTTTAATGATTTCGTGAGTATGAAACACTTGAAGAAATCATTTTTTTTTATGAGTTTATTTCTGTTTTTCTTTGTGTGCGTCAATAAAGTGTGTACGTATTGGTGTTTACGCTTCCATAAGAAGATTTTGGGCACCCCTGATCTAAACTAAAATAAGATAGTTGAACAGCTGATAGGGTGACCATAATAAAAAAAATTGCTTGCTAAAAATTAACAGTACCAAAAACACAAAAAATTAACACTAGAAACATGTTTTATAGTCTAATATGTTGGCTTTTTATTTTAAATGCAAAAAGTCAAAGCTTAGCACTTCAAATAAAAACTATTAAAGTAAAAATTAACTGTTTTTACTAAAACACTTGAAAACTAAAACCAAAATGGCCGCATGGTACTGATTTGTTCGTCGTACGCCGGCGTAAGAAATAGAAATAAATCTATGTCAAGTTCGCCGCGTACAACGAATTTCGACCGACGCACAGTGGGGGATTTTGCAAAAAAATTGGAAATAATTCTGCCGTTTCTAAACGGATGGCTCGATTGCAATGAAATTTCAGACAGGCATAAAAGAGGTGTATTCAAGCTTAAGTTTTGAGATTGGACTATATAGCGTTTAAGTGGGCGTGTCCACGCGCCCCCAAAGTGGGCCACCTGGGGTATGTGAAAAATTAAAAACGATCTAATTTTTTCATTTCAAATTCTTTTGCAAATATTTTTTATTTTTAAATTCTTCTAGTCAAGGCCTACAAAAAATGTCGCGACAGGTATATATTATCTCTTAAAGTTTTCGAGATATTAAAGTTTTAAAAATTAAATTTTCGTGTTTTTATCAACCCTGGTCCAGTATTTTCACATTTTTGAGCTCAAATCCTAACCGATTTTTCAAAAATAAGTTTTATTAGCTTGCCAGTATTTTTTTCAATACTATAAAAAAAATTTGAGCAAAAAATCTTTTATAAAGAAAAAGTTATATTCAACACAATTTAAAAATTCAAAAAAAGTCAGTTTTTAGCATATTTTTAGGGCAAAAAGTAACTTTATTGTTTTTTATTTCTGGAAGAACTTTCCAAAGTAAAGTATATGTTGCTTATATTTTTTTAAAAGCTTATTGTTAAGAAAATATTTTAAAGAAAAAAAAATTTGAAAATTATGTCCTGTTGCGTAAGGGTAGCATCCTAAAATTAACCCATTTGTTTAGACAAAACCGACTTTAGCCCAAAATTTCTAAAATCGCACGCCTCTAACCTAAATATTTTTACTTGTTTTTTATAGTTATAAGTATTTTTTAGTTTTATGCAAATGGAATTTGTCGCCCCAGGATATTTGCTGGAATGACAGCAAAAAAACTAAAAAATCCCATTTTTGGGAATTTTTGAAAGTTTTTTGGGAATTTCGGGATTGGTATTATTTTTTCCCTACATTTTGCAAATAATTTTTATTTCTTTTATAAATTCCTATATTTTTGCAAAATTTTGTAAAAAAATATAAATAAATGAAAATTTTATAGGCATTTCAAAAAATTTTATTTCTCAAAAACTTTTATTGAAGGACGTTTTTTTCTGTATTTTTGCAAAAATTGTTTTAAAAAGTTTTAAATTTCTAAAAAATTTAATAATATATAAACTAGAGGTAATTACCTAACTAATGATATATAATATGAAACCCCCTTTCATTTTAAGGGTATGAAATTAATGGGCTACAACTAACCTATTTGCAATGAAAATTTCCAAAAATTAGTACTGATTCAGCGTTTGGGAATACAAGGGGTGAGGCACTGTTTATTTTACGCAGTATTTTCTATTACGCAGTAGCCTTATTACGTTAGTATAATCTTTGAATATTTGTTTTATTGCTTTACCTGGTTTGCTTTAATAGGTAGTATTACCTGCAACTAATACGAAGGGTACATTTCTTTTTATCCCTATTTATTTATTATTAAAGGCTAGACATTTCAGCTAAACATACCTGAATTTATGGTAATTAAGGGCTGATGTATTCAATTGTTATTGTTTTTCAAAAACGTTTAAGTAATAATAATATCATGTTTGCATTTTCGAAAATTGAAGTACAACTGACACAATAGTCTGAACAGCCACTAAGTAATTAGAGTGTTAATACCACCTTCGCGTGTTTCCTTTATTGATCTACCTGTTTCGCTTTAATACGCAGTACTACCTGAACTTATGCTTATATTTAGTGATCATATGTAAATATTTTGTATACCTGAATACAATTTCGATGGTTATTATACATGTATGTGTAGGCGGGGAAACTAAAAACAAAGTCAACCTTTAGAGATAAATTAATCTTTAAAAATAGTTAGCGAGACAGTTGGCGCATGGTATAAAATATCTCGCAATTAATAGTTGGCATCATTAAAAAGTTGACGATCATGGCCATCACACTAAAACACATCGATTTATATTCAGTTTTATACAAAAGTGCAAACTTACAGCAACAGAAAAAAGTCAAATTTCTACTTGATTATATTGAAGAAACATATACAACTAAAGTAGACAAAAAGGATATTTGCAAAATTGAGAATTTTGTTAAGGCATTCGAAAAAAAATGGAAAGCTGTCAATAGCTCTAATGCAAAATTTAGAACAAAATTTTCTGATTGGTTGGAGGTATCTATACAATTCCCAATTTCCTTATCTACTCCTGGCGCTAAATGTAAGGAATATGAAGACTTAGGCCCGAAGTCAAAGCAAGCACGCTTAACAACAAATCTTACAACCATGTCTACCGAAGAAGTTACAGACACATTTAATGCGATGCTAAAAAAGAAAGATCAACCCATGGATGCTGTGAAAATTGCAAATGTTCTTCCGAATGCATCACCTAAAAGGCTTAATCGTATTGTTAAGAGCATTCCAACACCATCGTTTAATTCAGCTTTCACAGAAGAAGAAGCCATTGCTCTTATGTTGCAGCTTCAACTTAGTCGTGATAAATATATAATATTGAGAAAAGCATTGAAAGAAAAAGGAGTTGAGGTTTTGCCATCATATGATGCTCTGCAAGAAAGGAAGAAGAGCATTATACCCACTGGTATTACAGTTTCTGACCGAAAAGTTACTGTTGGAATCTCATCTCTTCTAGAAAACACAGCATCAAGGATAGTTTCAACACTTACTGCAGAGCAGCTAAATAAAATTAACCACAGCGAAGTGAAACTAATATGTAAATGGGGATGTGATGGATCGTCGTTACTTTCAGAATACAAGCAGCCCACTGAAGGTCACTTATTATCTGATTACAAAGGCGTACTTATGGCATCAATGGTTCCATTACGGCTTCGAAAATATGCTGACAAGGACTCTCCATCAACTAGTTTCGAAGAAGACATTTGGATAAATTCAACTCCTGGATCTAAATCATTTTGTAGACCAATTACTTTCGAGTATACTAAGGAGACAAAGATTGCAACTCAAGAACTTGTACATCATATTGAATCGGAAATTAAATTAATGCAGCCCATTTTGATCGAAATAGAGGACTACTCTTTCAATGTATCGTTTGATATGAGATTAACGATGATTGATGGTAAAGTTAGCAATGCTTTAACAAAAACGTCATCTACTTGGAGTTGTTCTTTATGTGGAAAAACGAAAAGTCAATTCTCAAATATGTCATCAACTACAAAGGTTAATGAAGACGTTCTTAAATATGGAATATCTCCTCTACATGCTCGCATACGTTTTCTGGAACATTTTCTACATATAGCTTATGATTTGAAATACAGAAGTAGCCTTGAAAATGTAAATAAATCAGTAATTAAAAACGACGAGCTAAAGATAATGAGAGCTAACGAAAAGCAAAGAATTCAGGAGGAGTTTAAGCAACATACCGGATTAAATATTGATAAGCCACTAGTGGGATATGGGAGTACAAATGATGGAAACACGGCTAGACGATTTTTTAGCAATTTTGAAATAACCTCACAGATTACCGGAATTAATATGGAATTATTGCAAAAAGTTAATATAATTTTAACAGCAATAAACAGTAAACATAAAATAAATGCAGATAAGTTCGGCGAGTACTGTGCAGGCGTTTCGAGACTGCTTCTTAACTTATACCCCTGGAAAGATTTCTCACCAACAGTACACAAGGTTTTGTGTCATGGAAAAATAATAATGGAACATCATATACTACCACTCGGAGAGCTCACAGAAGAACCTCAAGAGTCTAGAAACCGTGATTTTAAACATATCCATCAATTTAGCTCCAGAAAGTGCTCCAGACAATCTCAAAATCAGGACATATTTCAGAACCTTATTTTGTCCTCAGATCCCGTCTTATCACTTATGAGAAGGAGATGGATCTGCTACAGAAATTTGACATTTGATTGCAGTAATGAATTCAAAGATTTGATGTATCTGCTAGATCTAGAAGAATTTGATACGGATTATTTTGTAAAGTTAACGTAATTGTATATTTGATTGATTGATTGACTTTCGTATTCCCAAACGCTGAATCAGTACTAATTTTTGGAAATTTTCATTGCAAATAGGTTAGTTGTAGCCCATTAATTTCATACCCTTAAAATGAAAGGGGGTTTCATATTATATATCATTAGTTAGGTAATTACCTCTAGTTTATATATTATTAAATTTTTTAGAAATTTAAAACTTTTTAAAACAATTTTTGCAAAAATACAGAAAAAAACGTCCTTCAATAAAAGTTTTTGAGAAATAAAATTTTTTGAAATGCCTATAAAATTTTCATTTATTTATATTTTTTTACAAAATTTTGCAAAAATATAGGAATTTATAAAAGAAATAAAAATTATTTGCAAAATGTAGGGAAAAAATAATACCAATCCCGAAATTCCCAAAAAACTTTCAAAAATTCCCAAAAATGGGATTTTTTAGTTTTTTTGCTGTCATTCCAGCAAATATCCTGGGGCGACAAATTCCATTTGCATAAAACTAAAAAATACTTATAACTATAAAAAACAAGTAAAAATATTTAGGTTAGAGGCGTGCGATTTTAGAAATTTTGGGCTAAAGTCGGTTTTGTCTAAACAAATGGGTTAATTTTAGGATGCTACCCTTACGCAACAGGACATAATTTTCAAATTTTTTTTTCTTTAAAATATTTTCTTAACAATAAGCTTTTAAAAAAATATAAGCAACATATACTTTACTTTGGAAAGTTCTTCCAGAAATAAAAAACAATAAAGTTACTTTTTGCCCTAAAAATATGCTAAAAACTGACTTTTTTTGAATTTTTAAATTGTGTTGAATATAACTTTTTCTTTATAAAAGATTTTTTGCTCAAATTTTTTTTATAGTATTGAAAAAAATACTGGCAAGCTAATAAAACTTATTTTTGAAAAATCGGTTAGGATTTGAGCTCAAAAATGTGAAAATACTGGACCAGGGTTGATAAAAACACGAAAATTTAATTTTTAAAACTTTAATATCTCGAAAACTTTAAGAGATAATATATACCTGTCGCGACATTTTTTGTAGGCCTTGACTAGAAGAATTTAAAAATAAAAAATATTTGCAAAAGAATTTGAAATGAAAAAATTAGATCGTTTTTAATTTTTCACATACCCCAGGTGGCCCACTTTGGGGGCGCGTGGACACGCCCACTTAAACGCTATATAGTCCAATCTCAAAACTTAAGCTTGAATACACCTCTTTTATGCCTGTCTGAAATTTCATTGCAATCGAGCCATCCGTTTAGAAACGGCAGAATTATTTCCAATTTTTTTGCAAAATCCCCCACTGTGCGACGCTGTGACTGTGTGCATTTGCATATACACCAATGTGTTTTATTTTTGACGGCGAATATTCGCGGCGAAAAATTCGTCGTTCGTCCCAGTTGTGTTCCTGGCATTAGTTGGTGTATATTACACACTGAAAAAACAATTCAAATTATTTATACTCAAATCAATCACAAGCGGTGTCAAAAGTTCGCTAAATACGAATTTTCTTAAATCAAGTTCGTTGTGCTTAATTGAGGTACAGATTATTCAATCCTTGATTAGTTTTAGCCATATTTATAGCATGATAAGATTATTCACATCGTAGGTTTGAGCATAAGAACTTTTATTGACGATTTCATGAAGTTTCATGAAATAATGGAAAAATTTACATATATAATACAAAACCGACATTTTAACAAAACTACGTAAAACAATAGCAGCCAATAAACATATATCAAGTATTAGTTTCTATTAAAGATGTATGTAAATCCAATACTCATCCTTAATCTTGTATTTGTCACTGAATTCCCAAAGCTCTACGGATAATCTAAAGAATTTTTGTTCCATTTAAGCGACTTAAACAAAACTTCCTGGCAATGTACTAAATGTTGTTGTACTTAAATCTAACTAACGTATTTGACTTTGAAACATTTGTTTTTTCTATGCTTCTTCTCATTCTCACTACTATTATTGAAAAGTTGCGTAATGAAAATTCTATTGCATTTGATGTGATAACTTGAAGTATTGCTTATGAAATTCTTTTGCAGCACAAACTCAAATCACTGACCACTAAAATTTAAATCATATCTGCCTCATTGTTATATAACAAATTTTTGATTAAAATCGCGGTTAATATGTCATGATGCAAAAAAAAAAAAATCAGCAGGAAACAAGATGTTTATGCGTAACACTTGTAGAGAAACAAAAACTGAACAAAAAACGAAATCTCAGTCTTCAACCGCAAAACCAGTAAGAAAATAATGCCTCCAGCAAATTGATTTAAGATCAGAAACTGCAAAATTGCATATGGTTTTGGATAATTATTTTACCCAAAATAATGTTGAATGAATGAAAGTGCAACAAGTGTAAGTAGTGTTGGTCATGCATTCAGTTCTGCGTTTAAACTGCACAAAAAAAAGTTGCAAATGGCAGCAAATTAAAATAAAAACCTAAAAGCTATTACATAATTAAAGAGTTTTAATGAAAAAAGAAAAAACACAGTTTATTGTTGGAATATGTAGATTTTATCGATTTTGTGCGCGAACGTTTATTTAAACAGTCTTTGATGTTTGAGCATAATTTTACACAATTTAAATACCCCTTAAGAAATTATAAAAAGAAACGCATTTTGCATAAGAAATTTTGTCGTTTTTATATTATCAAAATGTAAATTGGCCAATATTACAACTTTGATAGAGGTTGTTTTTAGTTTCTTTTTTTTTTAAGAAACGGAATTATATGGGAAATCATTATCACTTCCTATATGCTGAGAGAAACTGTTTTCTAAGCGTAAGGCACTTAAGTTTGGATGGTTTTAGCATGAGGTAAAAATTAGAAAAATTATACTTGATTAAAAGTAAGTAGATTTAAATATGATCTTAATTATTTATTTGCTTTAAGAGACAATTGAAATGTATTAATTCAGGTCCAAAAATTAATCTTTTCAAAAAGTTTACTGTCTTCTTCAGCTGTCTGTATATGCCGACGACATTTCGTTGGTGTTAATCAATTCATCCGTGTGTACTTAATTTCCTACTGACTAAATATCTATAATTCTGTGCTACATTCTCTGTATCTATTTTAAAATTTATTCTACGTGTTAGGGGAGTACTAATAATCTCTAACATTTCTAATATAAAACGTTTCTTATAATTATTTTCTGTTTTCAATATTGAAACATTTTCAAAATGAGGATAATGATTGGATCTAGCACAATGAGAAGATAATGCTGTCTTCTGAATATTAATATCCCTGTATCTGTAGTCCGTAATTTATTCTTAGTTGTTCCTATATACACTCTAAAACACTTTTGTTGAAAATTACGTCAATTATAGTCGGCAACACTTTACCGAATATAATTGACGTAAGATTACACAACGTCTATTTTCACACACTATGTGGAATTTTGAACAATATTTGTGTAATATTGAACAAAAGAAGTCTAATACTTTTAAACAAATTGTGTCCAGTTTCTCCCCCGTTTTTACGTACATTATATGTTTAATTTTAAACATGATTAATTATATAAAAAAACATGTAAATTCTTTTTATTTAAAATTATATTTATTTTAAAGAGATATTAACTAAAAACTAAGATTTTAATACTACAAAAATGAACTAAACTGTGTTTTAGCGATATTAAAATAATTACTGCCTGTTCAAGATTAAAATTCATATCACAATTTTGTTAACATATTTTTGAAACTATTAATGCTCACGTTATTATTGCCCAAGATTCCACTCGATCTGCTATCAAGTTAACTTCTACTGCTTGTGCAGGAGATATAACATATGTAGATCATTTTTTTCTGAATTAAAGCATTTTTGCGAAAAGAAGATGGATTACCGAAAAGTTTGAAGCAAATTAACATCGGGCAAGGAATTTTCTCACTTGTAGGGAAATGTTTTAATACGTGGGAGTACATTTCACTTACACCCTCTCCAGTAATGCAGCAAAATTTCACTAAGCAATTTATCTTAACATGAGACTCCAAATTTTTCTTGACATTGCTTTTAGAGGTATGATACCGTGTAAAGTGCACTGCATTGCTTTTTTCAGCTTAATGGACGTACAAATGCAACTGATACGTTTTATGATTTGAAACTTTTTTTAAAATTTGTAAATTTGGCATACTGACATTTTGTATAAATATTTAAAATGTATGTAAGTTATTTATATCAAGTTGGTTATAAGAATGACCAATTATTATTTTTAATACGTTAAGAAACACAAAATTAATTTTTTTTTTGAAAAATAGTTGCTTTGAAAAATAGTTGATAATTTTAAATTAATTGTTTTTGACATGTGTTTAATTTTAAACATGTTTCATGTTGATTAGGCATATTGGAAACATTTTTAAACACATTTGTATAAAAATACACAGCTTTTACATAAAGTTAGTATTTTGTTTAAAAATAGCACAAATTATGTTTACTTCTCGTACCTTTTTCTGTCGTAGTATCAAAATTGACGTAATTTCAAACAACAAGATTTTTTCATCACGAATTTAGACAAAATATGACCGTAAATTTCAGCAAAAGCTTTAGAGTGTATACTTTATCACAACTCTCCTGATCATTGCTTTGACAAGGTATTTTATATACCACATTCGAAATATCCCATTTACTTTATCTAGCCTTAATTTTACTAAACAATTTACCTAATGTATTATAACTTCTATGCGCTATTTTATCTCTTAATCTATCAAAAATCTCTGATCCTGCTAATCTTTTTGATAATCCGGGTATGTATGTTAATGTTTTATAAGTCCTAATGTTTTATAAGTTCTAATTACTAGTGTTTATGGAATTTTTATGTTTAAATTTATTTATAAGGCTGTTAGCTAATTTTAATGGAAAATTATTATCTCGCAATATTTCCCTGATTTCATTAATGTTTTTTTCTTAAAAACTCCTCATCACTAGTTGTAAGAACTCTTGCAACAAGATTCCTAGCTGTGTTCATTATAATATTCCTGCTATGTTTTGAAAAATAATTAATTATCCTTTTTTTATAACTAAAACTTTTTCATTGTTATGGGTTTTTAAAATAATATTGAAAAAAAAATGTTCCTGAAGAAGCCAACAAATTGTGGGCGAAATATTGAAATAAATAAATATTTGTGTTTTGTTGCAAACATTTTTTATAAAAAGGTTCTTAAGCCTTAAAATTTAATTTATTACACTGTACAACACACGATTTCGGGACTCAATTCTGATAATTGTTTATGAAAGTAGCCCCAAAAAGAAGAACTTCTGCATCATTCGTTTGGTCTTGGTACCTCAAATAATAAATTAAAAATTAATTTGAAGTTATTAGGGGGAGTGCAGGGGAGTTTGTCACGTTTTAGGCTCTTTTATTTGTCATAACTCTAGAACCACTAGTCCGAATAAGCTGAAATAAATTTTAAAAAATTAAGAACTAGAATTTCTTTAACCTGTTCAAAAATTTGATTTTTTTAATTTTTAATTCATAAAAAATCCAAAACGGTAAAAAAGTAACCATTCCTATTACTTTCACGTAAAGTTGCATAACCTATGAACAAAATGAGATATAAATCATAAAAATCGATGAACGCGTTTCACTTTTATTCACAATTAAGTAAAGATATGAATTTGAAAAAAATATTGAAGACTTTTTATCGATGCTTTATTTTGCATGAAAATAAACATTCCGATTCATATTAAAGTTATTCTAACACAGAAAATATGAGATTTTTATATGTTATATATGCATGGAAACAAAACTTAGAACATTTTCAATTATTGTCACTTTTTTGTGAATTTTTATAAATTAAAAAAATCAATTTTTTTAGCCAAAAAATATTTTTTTTCTTTATACATTTATTTATAATTGCGAAACTTTTGCTTATGTAGCGAAACGTTTAATAAACAGGTTAAAGAAATTGTAGTTCTTAATTTTTTAAAATTTATTTAAGCTTATTTGGACTAGTGGTTCTAGAGTTATGACTAACAAAAGAGCCTAAAACGTGACAAACTCCCCTACACGATACTTACTAACTTCAAATTAATTTTTAATTTACTATTTGAGGTACCAAGCCCAAACGAATGATGCAGAAGTTCTTCTTTTTGGGGCTACTTTCATAAACAATTATCGGAATTGAGTCCCGAATCAATCACCTGAAAAATGTTGTACTGTGTTATTAATAAGGTATATTTTTAGACCCAAAATAATCGAAAAAAAATTTTTTTAAAATTTGAATCGAATGAATATTTTTGTAAACAAAGAACACAAATGACAAGTGTGAGTTCAAGGAAGTAGTCACATGTTCTGCTAATTTCAGCTTGTATGGCAACCCCTATGTCACAGTCTTAAATTTTTTATGACGATATTTGTTTGCTTCAGCAAAATTATGTATGAAAATCACAATTTTGATTTATACTTTTGGTTTGGAAAAGTAGGTTGTTGTTAAAGTACAAATAACCAGATTAAAATTATTCTCAAAGTACACACTCGCTCCCATATACGTATGAACCAGCGTTGCCAGTTTAGTGGGCTTCCCCCTACACTTAGGGTTTTTTTTCTTTTAGGGGTGAATTTGGGGTGTTAAATTCTTTCGGAGAAAATATAGGGAGTAACAAGTTATTTTTGGGGTATTTTTATTGGATTTCTGTGTTTGGTTAAACGGTAAGTCATCTGGTAGTTTCAAGTACAGAATTTTGCAGCTGGTAATTTCAAGTCCTTTTTTGTTGAGTTGAATGCATTTTTTCCTTATAGGTTTCTTAAGAATTGGTAAAATTAAAATATCTAAGAACCTTTGATAAAATTGAAATTCTTTTTATGAAAATGTCAAAAGAGCGTAAAGAGCGAAGAAGACTTAGAAACTCTTAATATTTTTGGTGACACTTAATTTTTTCTAAATACGCAGATAACAATTTCCAGCTGCCTATGAATATGTACTTAGATCTCAAAATATATGAATATAAATAAATCGAAAATTAAAATTTTTCTGGGGGGAAGAAATACATTGACCTGGGAACACTGATATGGACATTGATCACCATGTTAGACTTAAGGTCTGTATTTAAAAGAAATAGTAAAGCACAATTATCAATATTACAAAATAAAACTGCTATACGTGTTTTACGTTGACTGGTCTCATTTGAGTCACCCTGTACCTCTACATAACTAAACTGAAGTGATTTTCCTTCTATCGAAGCCATCTCATAATCAATGGATTACATTTGTTCGGTCATCATTGACATATACATGAAAATGCTAGTAAAATTTTCGCCATTAAACATACAACTCTTCTCATGACTTTACACAATAAACATCTTAACGGAGACTAAAATTAAATCATTCTTTGGCCCAATTCTAAAATTGAATCAAGTCGTCTCGAAAAAATCAATTCCGTTAATATAATAACAGGCTTGTGTTAGTTTTGCGTTAGCAATTTGGTAAAACTTTATACTCACATTATATTCCCATCACTCGTTCCTTATTGCAACAGCTAAGCAAATATACTTAATAATACATAATTTCAGATTTTTATGACTTTAGTCAATAAGGCTGTATAAACGATTTTGCAAAACACAAATTACTTTATAACACTTTTGAATATATGTATGTAATACTCCTCCGTTTCTCAATGCAAACAAAAATTATAATAATTCGTGCTTATAATAATTTTCTGGCTGTTTTAATAAGTTCTGCAATTTTTAAAGAACTAAGTAAATTTGCTATTTTATTAATGCACCAGCCATCACCACCAAACACGGAGTTTTTCACATAATCATCATAAAATTGCAGAACACTTTAATTAACTTACAGTGCGCGTCAGTGCTTCAAACAATTTACACCCACAAACAACTGTACAAAACCATTCCGTTGACTAAAA
This sequence comes from Sturmia bella, assembly GCA_963662145.1. Taxonomy (NCBI): domain Eukaryota; kingdom Metazoa; phylum Arthropoda; class Insecta; order Diptera; family Tachinidae; genus Sturmia; species Sturmia bella. Next base: position 41,357,339 of record OY759169.1, read on the forward strand.
CCAACTAAACATAATGAAGTGTGATAAACTTTTAAAAGGCCCTCTTTCTTGGAACAGCGTTTTTTCCTAGTTTTCTTTGCCATAAAATATACAATATTTTGCTTTCTTTTGAATTTTTTCATGAGAATAAGTAAGGAAAGGCAATAAACTTATGAATGAATTAATATAGAAGTATGTACTTGTAGTAAAAACAAAAGCCGACAAACTCGCAGAAAAAAATTTAAAAAAGATGAGCAACTATTCTTATATGTACACTACTATCGAGCACAATACCCCCTCTGCAATAGTTATAAGCGTGAGCGGTGTTGTTACTGTCAATAGATTAATTAAAGATTATAGAACGCTTTTCGTTGTCTAATTTACTCTTTTGCGAAAACCCTTACAGAGTTTAAAGTGTTGGTCTCCAAGTAGGACACAAGAACTAAAAGTACGAGAGCAGTTTGACAATTCACTTACTTCCTTCGTGAGTTATGTAAATGTTCGCCACAAGTAACGGTATTTCGGTGCGTTTCTGGTGCTTTTTTAACAGCAAAAGTAAAGTGTGCTGCAACACAAATAATGGCGTTTTAGACATATCTGATGGGCACTGATTTACCTGCCAATAATAGAAAATATTTAAAACTTCATACTTTATCAGTTTATTTAAACATTTCCACACACAGGAAAAGGCGGGTTTTAAATTTAGGTTTTTGCTGCTTCATTTTAATACGAGTTGTACCTAATAGTTTAAGTACGAATAATGCATATAGTTTCTTTTATATATGTATGGGAGTGCCCCTACAGAGCCGTGGTAAGGGGTCAGTGAGCTCAAAATAAATAATGGGGAGAAAAAATTGATAGGTGTGGGTCATACATTTGACTCCTCTACGGACACTCTGTGACAAGTTAGTGTGTTTTCTTTCGTACTAGCGGACCCCGTAGGTATTTAGAGCCTGAAAAATAAATTGAATGACGGACGCTTAGAAAATACATTTTTTGATATACTGTAGTAGAAATTTGTTCCTCAGCCAAAACCTATCGAAAACTTGCTACAATATGCCACAATGTCGACTGCAAAATAACGCAAACGCTGCATTTTCATACTCGTTTGCAAATGATGTAAACGTATTATAAAAGAAAAGTTGTCCGAAAAGCTCCAATTGCATGCAATTTACTTTTCTGGCTACACCTGTTAATGAGAGTTCACTTTAAAAATATGGCCCAAGCATAAACTTCTAATGGCTTCTTTCTTTTAAAGGCAGAAAGCATTTCCTTTGGTTCAAAAATAGAGTTTACCAGTTACAGTTTTAGAGAAAGAAATGGCACTTTATGTTGATTTGAAAAGAAATCATTAATTGTTTCATGAAGTATTTGAAGTTTAATGACAAATCATAAATTACATGAAACAATACATTAAATATATGAATTTTCGCATTTAACTTATGAAAACTGTTATTCTGAATAATAGATAAACTTCATTCCAAAAAAAGAAAAAAAAAAAAGAAGAAAATGGGTCTTTATGTGCGACCAAATATTTTAGTTTAAATATTTTACCATATACATATCTATTAGATTTTCTAATTTATAAAAAATATTAACAACAATTTTTACAATTTAAATTTGAATGAAAACTTGATTGAAACCAAATATAATAACAAAGGCAGCTAATAAATAACTAATAATAAATAACTAATAATAAAAAATAACTAATAATAAAAAAAATAATAATAAATAACTAATAAATAACTAATAATAAAAGGCAGCTAATAAATAGCTAATAAATAACTAATAAAAAAGCTAATAAATAACAAAGTTAAATTCGAGTGTTCTTCCACAATATCGATTTTTCTCAAGTGACAATTGAATAAGTAACTGATCTAATAAATCTTTCATTCGTTTGATAATTTTCTTTTATATTTCCAATGACAGGTTTTAACGAAATTATAAAACCTAGTGAGCCAGTTTTAATGAAATTAGCTTTTTGTAGCTATGAAAATACTTTGCCGCAACGAAAATTTCCATTGGACTAATGAAAAGTATCAATAAAATAAGTTCATTAGAACTATTAACGCAAATTCTTTTCGTGAACATTTGTGGGCCGAAACAATGCTATTTATAAAAATTTACATAAAAGCGAGAAACGTGGTCATATATACATATGGGTGTTTCCATGGTTACGCACGTGACATTTGTACACGTTTAATTGTTTTGAATATTATAAAAATATAAATGGGTTGGAATTTTTGAATGGAATTTTGCCATTGTTACATTTAATGTGATGAGTTCCTTCCAAAAAGTATATATATTGGAAAATTGAGCACTGGGTACCCAAGTTCCATGTGATCAAAGTTAACTTACGCACGTGACAAAAAACGTAAGTGCCTTTTAAAGCAGCATGAAATATTGCAAAAGTAGGCGAATTGTAGAAGATTTTTATTTCGGAAAAAATGTTTTTATAAAGGTTATTAATGGACCTTTATAATCATGGTTTGTTCAAAAACAAGTGTGCATTTTTTGATTACGCACGTTACATTACGCACGTGACACTTTTTACCTTCATACATATTTTTGTAATTTAACATATATTTTCAGAAGTTTTTACCATCATTTAAAATTATTATAAGTTAAAATTTTTTTTTACATAATAAAATGTCAATAGTTTTTTTTTTTCAATTTTCTGTGCTTAAAAAAATTGTGCGAGCGTTTTGATTTTTTAACTAACGGTGGACCATTTCATGGAAATACCCATATATATTATTTTGGTTTTGTTGAAAAAGGTTATCACAAACCGTTTAGTGTTTTAAAACCGAAACAAAACAGATTTTAAAACTTTTCCGGAGGTCTTTGAAGTGCAGCAAATCATTTATTCACTAACCTCGTACTCGTATAAGTAAACTGTAAAATAGACAGCATTCTTTTTATTTTGTATACTGCAAGCTGATAGTGTCTGTTTGATAAGTTGAATGTTTAAACCACCACTTTTTATTATGGCATTGATCCACCCTCCACTTTTCCATACCAATAACAGCACACCTTCAACTGCAATTCATTCACAAGAATGTCAGGAAAAAGTAAAATGAAAAACAACAGTTTCGTGTATAAAACTAATTCATATCTGCATTCGAAACTAAATCCATATTATGAATACATTAAAGTTTTCCTAATACTATGATGATTTTAGAGGTGGCTTTTTACGTGTATAATGACGGATGAATACTCAATGGTAATTCTGCCATCGAAATGAAATTATCACCGTCATAAGAGTCTGGTATCACAGGAAAGTTTGCGTGTTTCAGAAATAAAATAAAACTATGTACTACTACATGCATTTCTTCAGACATGTTTATTTTCTCACAATCAAAAGTAAATTTTTTTTTTTTTTTTTTTGTTGAACAAACATTTGCTTATAAATTGAAATTATCAAAACTGCGAAATGAATAATCGACACCGATATAATAAATTTTTATATTCGTATTAATGCATACAAACATATGAATTTTGTGTTTGTTACTTTTTAAAAGGAATGATATTTGGAAAAATATCCTTAGCGTATAATCGAAGCGATTATTCAACATTATTCAACATATAAACCGGTTTTCAAATAAAAAACCTATAAGAAACAGTGTTTTTATTTTTAAATTTATAAAACCAAGTTATTCGAAACTAGCGAACCCCCTCCCCTGCACACTTCGTAGGGCAAAAAAGAAAATAACAAAATTAATTCGAATTCATTTAAATCAGTGATAAATTGCTTTTATCGTAATGCTCTGTGGTAAACAACATGTGTTGTTTTTCCATTTTCGTTGTAAATATACAAAACCGATGGTTTGCCAAGGAGCGAATAGGCTACGTAAGCTATCAGCGTTTTAATAGCAAGTCTTGTACCATTACACAAACGGGGTTGATTGATATTGCGAAGCAATATCCTACTTTTAATGGCAGATTATGCAGAGGCAGTCCTGGTTAGTTTAACGAATTCAAAAATTCTGTTTCATAATTCACAGCATCTTGTGTATTGGTGACAGTATCCACAGGCTTATACGACGCCAATTCACCAGGAAGCTTTGATTGTCTAGCCATGTTTAATTCAGTAACATCTTTGTTCTTTGCCGCTAAAATGTCTCTGTCACTCCATCAAGCATGCTATGTATATTGCTGTGCTATGTTAGGGAAAACAAATTCAATCAATTCTTTTTTTTTACTGTACGAAACGGCAAAACTTATTTGGCAATGTTATCAATCCAGTGTCATCAACGGGCATTACACCGTTCCCAATTTTCAGAAATCGGTTAGAGAACTTATCAGCATATTGATCATTCTGAAACTGAAGAAGAACGTTGGTAGTGAGTTTCAATGTTTTAATAAATTCCCATAAATATGGAGACTTTCAGCAAGCGTTAATTTCATCGGCAGCTGTCCATCTAGGAATCATTGTTCTTTACAAAGCTTCAAAAAGATTTCTTACTCGCCTTAGTGCATTCATCCCAAATAATGATGCTGCAACGTTTCAATAATTTTGCCGTTCCAGATGTTTTTTTTTTTTGAAACTTTACATGTGGGAGTTTCATTAACTTGGTAATTCCATGGCAGTTCCAAACCAGAATGTGCTGTCCGACCACCATCTAACGTAGTGGCAGTAATGCCAATGCCAAGCAATTTTATTCTGGGAACATATCGTTGCTAACAACAATGCCATTAAAAAACTTTTTTTCAGTGCCTCCTGGTGCATCTAGTAAATAAAGTCCACCGTAACTTCCTTCCCAAAAAAAAAAACTAAGCTTGTTAAAAATCTAGAAACCAAACAGAATTGAAATAATCCTTAATATAAGTCCTACGTTTAAAGACCTGGATGTTATCGCTTCCGATCGCAGTTTATATTTTGTTTCAATACAAAGGTGATCGATCGTGAGAACTTGTTTTGCGTGATTAAAAAGGTTCGTGCGTGAAAATGGTTGATTGAAAAAATTTATCTCGTAAGCGTGCGTGACACGAGACGCAAAAAAAAATTGTCATGAGTGAAAATAATGCTGCGAGAGGAAAATAATTCTGATTGTGAGCGTGCGTGACGTGAGCCAAAAAAAAAACACTCACGCGCACATCTCTAATTTAGAGTTTAAAAATCCAACTAATTTTGCGTGACAATAAACAATACAACACAAACAACCCCCCGAAATAGTACTTCCCTTGTACTTAATTTTCTATTTACCCCAATAAAACAAACTTAAAATAAATACATTAATTATGTGCTCTACTTCCGTTTCTGTTTTACTAGCTTGGCGCTTTTAAGCTGTCGAGGTACAGAGGAGTTCTAAGGGTGCGGTACGAAGTCGGCGGAAATTCAAAAATATTTTTCCTTTTCTAATATTAAAATAGCAGATTGTATGCATAAGTATATATGTATGTCTGCGTGTATGTGCATATGTGCACCTCAAAAAAGTTAAAAACTCCTTCTTCATATAAAAAGTAGAACTTTTTAACTTAATTATGCTAAGTTGATTTCACAGGGAGTGTTATTTAAAGTTTTTACTAATGGATAATTACTTCAACTACAAAATACATAATTTAATTGCTTGAGTCAAACCATTTTAAGTGAAATCTATTTAAATTGAAAAAAAAGAAAAAACGGCAGTAAAAGTCTTGGCACTCGTTGGAAATATTTATGATAAAATGTTTAAGTACGATCACGTGGTATACAAACTTTACCATTTACTATGCTGTGAATGTGTATTTATGTTAGTTTCACTGCTCAAATATTTTTGATATATTTTTTTGTATTGCGCGTACTCAATTAAGAAGTATTTTTCGTGTTTTTTTTTTTCAGTAAATAAATCAACAAACTGTGTTAAAATTTCGAATACAACATTTGTAATGTTTTATACTTTGAATAGCATTTACTAGTTAGTGATAACATCAGCGGAATATTAATTTTTTGTTAACTATCTCAAAATTTTAGCTTGAACAGTAAATTTGTAATAAGTGAGCTGGGCCTTTTTGGACTGTTACCGTAAATGATGTAACAGAAGTGGTGTTTAATGTTTTCTATACAAAGTTAAGGCAATCTTAGAGTAGTTTTTACATGTAAAAATATGTTTAAGGTAACCATATTTGAATAGTTACATATTATTGTTGAAATATATGAGTAAATTATTCGGTAAGGCAAGAACGGGAACCAATTATTGCTAAACACTTTTAAGCTCTTTAGCCAATATCAAACATATTATTATTGAGAATTGAAGTTTCTGGTATCACATTATGACTGCCACCAATCATGTTATTGTTATACTCAATCATATAAGCTCTTCATGGCCAACCATCCTATTGTTATTGTGTGATATTCAACAATATTTTTAAGAAAGGACTTGAAACAGCCATGGTATGTACCCCAGCGAATAAGTCTTCAACTTTGATTCTCCTGTCTTCTTTAAAAATCTTGATCATTCCAGATTAATCACACAACAATCTTTCTCGATTTTGAGGAAGTAAGAATCGGACTCAAGCCTGATAAAATTATTAACAATTGTAGATCATATAGTTTAGCAATAAATTTAAAATTAGTGCTCAAAAATCGCTGTTGCCGGCGAAAAGTTGGAAATCGTTTTTATCATGAAACAATAGCAACAAACACAAAAATCAATTGGAAATGAATTGGATGTTGGTGAGAGAATATAAAATATATTCCAATCAACAAATTATATAAAATTGCCTTTTGAACCCTAAGCGCTAGAGAGCTGGAATTCTGCAACAAATACCCAAAACACAAAAAAATTATAACTAAAGGGTACTCCCGTACAAGGAACTGTGAAAATTAGCTGTAAATTTTGAACCATAAGAGCTAGAGAGTAGGATATGTTGATACATAGGCCTTACAACAACAAATACCCAAAACAACAAAAACTTAAGAACTAAGGGTGTCTCCATTCAAAGAACTGAAATTATCTGTAACTTTCGAATCGTAAATTTTGCCCAGTGTGTCGTTACCAGGCCTACACATCAGCAAATACCAAATACAGCAAAAAGGAAACAATTTAAATGTTGTCCTATGCATGGAGATAACCTTTCATTTAAAAATTAATTTCAACTTCTGAACCGTAAGAGACAGAGACTTGGAATTTTCACAGTATACATATGTATGTAGGTGGCAGGCCTCTCCAACAACATATACTAAAAACAACGTAAAGTCAAATACGTAAGGTGATCCCCATACAAGAAACTACATCCCTGGTATGGTTCCCTACTCATAGAGTGAAAATTTAACCTTTCTATAAGACTTTCCTGTGCATCCGTCAGTCGGTCACAGGCCCCAATCTCTCAAACGGTAAGAGTAAAGGTGGGATCATACGATTGCCACCAATTTTTGTTACATTTTGTGTGCCAATCGTGTGATAGCACAATTTATTGGCTCATGCGGCAACCAAAACGAATGTTGTTCCTATTTGTCCCAATAAAATACAACCCTGATGCGACAACCGTGTGAACACTTGACATACAACTAATCACCAATAAAAATTCTAAAAGTGCACCAATATTTATTGTGTTCTCATGCAACCAAAGGCAACCAAAGAAGACAATGCCCGCCAATAATATACATACATACATATGTATACATTTATTTAGTTTCAAAATTGTTTAAACGCTTAAACAATTCTTTAAACAGGGAAAATATTAAAAATTTCAATAGAATTCGTCGCATATCTCCTAACCTGCAAATGAAAATCCATCAATGTTGCACATCTTTTTAAAGTTCTTTAGTAGGAATATCTACCTACAAAATTTCGTTTTATTTCGATCAAAACCATAAGTTTGACAAGCTTTCGAATTTTTTACTTACCCGTGGAGGCCCACTTTAGAGGTGTAGAGCTACGCCCCCTTTGGGCTTATTAAGTTTAAGCTCCAAACTTAAGCTCAACAAGCTCATCCTGAAGATGTATGTGAATTTTTCTTACAATCAGCTTATCCGTTTAGAAATTGCAGAATTATTTCCTCTTTTTATTCAAAATACCCCACTGTGCAACTGCAAATATTAGCTCTGTTTCTTTACTTTTTGGGCAAAGTTCGGTAAAATGAGAGTAAACTATAATTTCTCTGAATAAGAGACTAAAATGCACAAAAGTACGGGAACGAATAAAAACAAATATTTTACCACAAAAGAAAACGTTAGGGTTCTGACAGCTAAACTTATAAAAAAAATATAAATAAAATAAAATATTTATAATAAATTTGTGTAAAAAAAGTTTTCTCCAAAAAATGAAATGCGTAAAACTTTTTACGACCACAATTCACAAATTCATACAACTACATAAATGAATTTGTAAATATAAATACATAACAAAATCAAAAATTTTTACAGAATGCTTCAAAATATTTTTTCACACCAATTTCCAATTTTTCTTTTAGTTTCCACAAAACATTTATTTTTTCCATGTTATTATTTATTCTTTGAAACAGATGACAGCTGAACTACTTGCCCAAACTAGCCCGAAGAAAAAGTACGGGCAGTTTCGTGCAAGAAGAAGAAGAAGCATAATGTCCTCTCACAAATACTCTCATTTGCCCAAATTTAAAGTACGGGAACGCTTTTCGTGCAAATTGGGATACCACGGGATCCCAAAGTAGAGTAAAGAAACAGAGTTATTAAAAAGAATTGTAGTGCGGCTCAATTTGTTAAATAAAGATATGTCATGTCGTGCTTTTTCCACACGCCAGTTCCTTTAATGTGTGTTTTTACGGAATACGTAAGCACTATCAGTTCAGAATCAGGAAGGTCATTTACAAAACAATATAATGATTTCTTGATTCTAACAACAATATTTAATGAGTCGGGGTTCAGGTAGGCATTTCCGATTTACCCTTACCAACATCAATAAATTCGGGGTTTTTGCATATAACCATAATTATCTGATCGCTGAATAGTGCAGAGTTATTGCAGTTTGAAAATTAACAAGTTCTAAGCTGTTGCTCAGTGATGGCAGTAAGTATTGGTAAGATCTCGATCTATGGCGTCATGGTATGATAGTTTTAATCGAACCTTGACTAGAAGTATAAGAAAATCACCTGGGACAACTTTTGTTTTTATCGATATTTTGCAATCACAACTTTTTTCATAATTGTGCTATATATTCATTTCCATCGAAATGAATATGGAATATAGGGCCATGAATTTTGATAAGCTTGTGTGAAAAAAAACTTCATTCCTTAGAAAGCAAAAGAAAGGCTCAAATAATTAACAGTTTGAACCAAAATGTGCTGTTGTTCGATTTCATGGTTTCGAGTATTTACATTTTTTGCATAAGTACATTAAAAATAAAAACAACATTACAAATTTAATGATTGTTTTATGTCAAAGCATAAGAGATAGCATCGATTCCGATTTTCATATGTAAATATGCATGCAAAAATCATAAAGGTTATTTTAAATTTGAGTACTTGGTCAATAAATCGCAGCAATTATCACGATCACTAACAGTGTAGCAATACTCGTGTTTGAAGAAACTTACCCTTTTTGAAAATTTTCTACGTATCCATTTAATTGATTCACTGCGTCCCAAAAACATGATGGAGCTTTGATAAATGACAATCAGCAACACGCAGAATTGCTGCCATAAAACTGCACAATCACTGAGCGAAATACGAGACATTGAGTAGATAATGCAAATGAGAGGAAAATGCCGTTAATGATGATAAAGTTGAAGATGAAGATGATGAAATGCAGTAAACAACGCACCGAACTAGCGAACCAAGCATAATACGGTACTTAATGCAAGCGACAAAAATTAACTTAATTGAAAATTTAATTAAAATTAATTTTTTATGAATATCTAATGCAGTCTTATTCTTAGTTTTAACTAATACACTTGTTTCATGATTTATTGATGCAAAAAATGACACATCGATTAATTAACACAAGAAGAATGCATGGAAAATCTGTGGTCATTAAATTTGTATTTCACAGTGACTCAATAATTCAGTAATGATTTTTAAACGATTTTTTATTTCAGGTATTCTTTTTACTATTATAATATTACAATTTTAACGCGTTATTGGTTGCAGCACTTTCGGAAGAAAACTTTCGTTTGTTTCTTTTTTTAGTTTATTTTTTTCGAATATTTGCTCGTTATTTTTCGATGCACTTCTAACGATTGTAAGCCCGTTAATGAGAAATTTAACCAGAGTATTAACAAAAAGCCGTGAGTGAATGTTGTTGTAAACACGAGTCAGCTTTGTTGTCTACATTTGTAAATATTAATACAAACGTATGTATGCCTGTATGTATGTATGTATGTATGTATGTATGTATACACCTATATATTTCTTTTAATTTCTTTTTTGTCAATGTTGGTGGATGTTTTGAATTTTTGTGTTGTTTGGTGGCGAGTTAATCGGTAGTCGATTACTTTGAACCGTTGTAAATCGAAATTGAAAAACTTTAAATGTATGTATGCCTGTATGTATGTATGTATACACCTATATATTTCTTTTAATTTCTTTTTTGTCAATGTTGGTGGATGTTTTGAATTTTTGTGTTGTTTAGTGGCGAGTTAATCGGTAATCGATTACTTTGAGCCGTTGTAAATCGAAATTGAAAAACTTTAAATAACCTTTAAAAGAAAATGGTTGAACTTACACGGTCACAAGTTAAATTTATACATTGGCTGAGTAATTTTTGGCGATTCGTGTTGTATTCGTTCGATTCGTATTTTTTTCGTTTTTTTGTCTGGCCAATGATGCAGTAAAAAAATTATATGTTTCTTTGTAACGATACAATAATAAAAAATAATCTGCATTTCAAAAAGCCTATTCAATTCAAAAGTTTTCAAAGGAAGAAGACACATGTAAATTTAAATGATTCCAGTGATTATAAAGATAAAGCTTATACAATTTAAATGTGGCTATCTAAAATTTATATGCTTCTCGGGAAGTTGGATGTTGGTTAATTGGTACCAAGTTCCGTGTAGCATTCGCCTGCTATTGAGCTTGCATTGTCTATACAAAAAGAGAAAAATTCCCGTTTTAGCTGTAAGAGTAGAAATCTTTATAGAATAAGCGTCAGAGCCACCATGTCACTCCTGGTCGTTCAGTAGTTTAGTAAAACAGTCAGAAATTTAAAGTTTTTGTTGCTTTTTTCATTGCCAGTGCCAGCGCATGATGTGGAGTAACATCGTGGTCTTGGTCCTAAGTGTGCTGGTCAGTTTAATAAATCGTAAGAGCAAAGCAATTTTAAAATCTATGAGCTGAAGTTTTCTGACAGATTCTGTCACATTTTAACAGCAATAATAGCACAGTTTAGAGACTAGCAGCAATGTTCATAAAAACCTACTAATAAAAGTTCCTAAAAATTCTCAAACAGTTCCTTAGCTGTAGATAATATATTGGAATTGAATATGATATAAAAAGGACACTTACATTACTATCTGATAAGTCTTAGTAAGTTTTTTCATAAACAGTGTACTCTTATTAACTGCAACCAAAGAATTTTTTGGGGGTGCATGAAAGAAGAAGCTTATTTAAATATTAAAATGCGTATAATCGAAATTTTATGTTTTTCTGTAAAACTGTTGTTGTGATGATATGTAGTAAGTTTTCAAATATTTCTTAAAATTTTTTCGAGTCTACTGACGAGTAGAATAGCATTAATAAATTGGCGGCATATATGAATATAACTGGAAAATTTTTTTCTGGCTTTTAATAAGGATGAATACATATATCGAAATCGAAAATACTTTGTTAATGTACTCTTTTTAATTTGATTATATTTTTAAACAGCACTAAAAATATTTGAGTTTTTCTGTTTTATTAATAATCTGTGTATTTTATGTAAGACTAAAATAATAAAATTATTTTGTACAGATTTTATATTTTGAACGATTTTGTATTGAAGGTTTTCACACAAGCCCATTCTATATTGGCTTTAATTGAAATAATGTTGGCGACTGTCCTTAATTAAACGATACAAATAAAAGATTCGAGATGGTACAATTAAATATTTCCAGTCCGAAATGCTTCTCTACAGTACCGATTTCAATCATCAACTCACTTTCATTTTCAATCAGGGCTCCCAGATCTGTTTTGACATTTATAGCTATTTTAAAGATATTTTTAAAGCCACAGACCACTTAATTCGAATGGCTAAAGTTCACTAATATATTAATTCAGTTCCAAAAATTAACCTTTTCAAAAAATGTTTGTTGTATTTTTCAGTTGGCTCTCAAAGCAAATAAATAATTAAGTTCATATTTGCATGTTCACTAATATAAATATTTATTTTAAAAAGGCATGAGGCTTATCAAAAACTAGTTTATAGATTATTTAAAGAAATATTATATTCTATTATGTTGAAGCGCTTCGAATAACTTAAAAAGACATAAAATTTTTCAATAACGGCTTGTCAAACAAATTTTATTTAAACAGCACTTGATGTAGAAATCGGAACTACTCCTTACACGCGTTTAATGGGTACTCCACAAGCGACCAGGCCAAATCCAACAGTAATCCAAATATATGGGAAAAGATGCTCAATTTTGCATTACAATATCTTACGAGACGAATATGTAATCCAAAAAAAAAAAACATTACGTTAGAGTAATCAAAAAACTAGTAATCAAATAACTACTCCGCACATTATTAACAGAGGGTTAGTCTTGAAATTACTTCATGCCACTATTCCATGGATTACCACATGGTGCTACGAGTATTGCCAAATAATGTTCTTTTTTATTCATCATGGTCCATGTTTGCATTACATTGGACCACGTTGTATCTACGCCTTTTTACTTAGAACTGATCAAGTGCTTCAATAATTTCTGCAGGGAATGGGTGGTTTTTACTCCACTCATTATGAAAAATATTATTTCCATGTAAGATTAATGGCTTGAAAATTGATAAGGAAAATGATAGATAATTAGAGCTACGCTGCCTGCGACCATATTATACGATGGAAGTCAAAAATTTAAATTCTTAAATTTTATACAACAGGGCTTTCAGCGGCAAAACGTTTCGTCCTTAATAAAAATTTCAAAACTCACTTTATAACTACATGGCTTAATACACTGACTGAAGATAAGAAAATAATACTATGTTCTGAACGCATATTATTTCATATAGGACAAAACTACCGTGTTCCCTGAAATTCACTGGTCATCAAATATAGTCGACTAAATAGACATTAGCTTAGGACACCAGGCAAACTTTAACAACCCTATAGCTGACAACCGCTTTTCTTTATGCCTCTTTCCAAACCGTTTGTCCTATTAATGGTATTTCTTCCACTGGGGTTGTATTGACAATAAAAGAAAGTTAGGTTAGGTTGATTATTGGGGTTTGTTTGCCCATGTCTTGCGACATACTCCTAAGTCTGTATAGGGTTTTTGTGCGCTCCGTGGACTTAATTCAACCATGAACAGTTTGGCGCATAGGTCTATAGAAATTCCGTTTCATTAACAAAGTTTCTTAACATAAACAAAGTAATTGGGTTATGTCTGGTAAAGCGTCTCTTCCAAGATGTTGGGACCATATTTGTGAGAAAGCGGGGCGCTGGCATAAATAGTGTTCTGGTGTCTTGCATTCCTTCCCACATGGTCTACATTCATTTACTCACGCTATTCCTATGCGGTTAAGATGTGCCAGTAGTTGAGAATGACCTGCCATAACTCCCTTAATTCGGGCTTGCTAAGACTTATAGGTCCCCCGTTTTACCCTCTTCTCGATCTCCCGATAGAATTCTTGCAAGAAAGTTAAACAGTTCACAAATAGCGGGTCACAATTTAGTTGCTGTGTTGTTACATTTACAACTGCCAGTTGTTTTGTTAAGGAATTTATAAGCACAGAAAATCAAAGAGCTAAAAACATACAAGTAACAGTGCTGTTTTCGGTTGGACAGAAACTGTAATAGCTTTCACAAACTCTACTTGTATTCATGCTGCTTGCCCGTTCTTGGAGGCGTACATATTCAATTCAATTACCTTAGAACATTTTTTTTACATTAGACACGGTCTTTTTAGTCACCAGATGTACTTTTTGGGACTAAAATTTGAATAAGCTCTCTTGCAGGTGAAATGTGGTAAAAAAAAAAAATAAGCCGTTACGCTTTGCATCGTGCGTTACGCTTTAGATCAATATCGGAAATATAAATTTCTGACTCTTAATAACCTTCCGATTCCATCAAAAAATGGAAATATTATAGGCCTTATACTTCCGTTTGGCTTTCTTCTTTTAAAAAAATAATAAAATTATTAATAAATCAAAAGCGTGGCACTTCCAAAAAAAAATTATAATAAGCAATACCAAAATTTTTTACTTGTGCAAGTGCATCCTTTTCGCTAATGTCAAAAATTGAGGCGGACGGCAGACAGCAAAAACATTAAGTTTTCTTTCCACTCACAATATTTCTTCTACCTTCACACTCTCATTTATGACATCAACAGTACTTTATATTAAATCCAATTACTTGCTTTACTTAGTAATCGACTAATCGCTAACATTACAAGCACTACTTGTAATGCAAGGTAATGTCTCTGTTGTTTGTTGGTGGTACAAGGGATTTTTTGATTGTTTCAATGTGTTGTTTTTGTATATTCGACACAACATACTTTTATTTCTCTTTTTAAATAATTATTGGTTGTGTTATTATTGTTAGTGTAGCATATCATGTAAATAAATAATTAATGGTAAAACGTCACAAATATAAACAACAACACTAATCAACGTTGCCACTGCTGTATATTTTTTACGAAAACATTTTCCAGACTCTAATTATTGCAGCCTTAAAAAATTCGATATATGCTTGATGCAAATGTGGCTAAAACTCATGCTAAGCTAGTACAAAACTAATGGCCTAATTGATTATTATTATTAATTGGGCTTGTGAGTTCTGTTTTATTTCCTCCGAATTGAGAAAGATATTTGTGGTGAAATCGCAGTGGCCTCCATTGTAGATTTATTAGATGGAAAACAGGGCTATTTTCCATCAGCCAGGATCATCAGCACCCGAATTTCTTCGAAGTCAGTTCGTTATTCAAGTGCATACTGTGCTTGAGCAATTCATATAGCCATTCTAATATTTAAGATTTTCATTACTGACTGTCTATATTAATATTTAACTTTCCATTTTCATCAATGTATAATGACCAAATTTAAAATGAACTCCCTACTTAAAACTCTTTTTTTTTTTTTGGTGGCTTTCGGTTCGAATCCCATCAAAGGTGGGTAACTGATAATAATAATATATAAACAAAATAAGCGAAATATAAGATTTAAAAACATTTATAACTTTTAGCTAAATAAGAAAAACCAGCATCAACTCTAATGCTGATTTTTGAATGCAAAATTAGGTTGAAATAAAATTAAAGTCCTATGAAACATAAGCACCACTGAAAATTATTGAAACAAATCTTGTTTCCCTGTGTGTAAAATATTTGCATATTCTTTCTTCGCAAAAGAACTGCTGTTGTGGTTTATTTTTATACACCAAGAAATTTATGCTATTATTTTATTTTGTAGTGATTGTGTTATCACAACAAGGTTGTTATTTTCACTCACTAAGTTCTCATAAGTTTCTTCAGTCTGGTAGTATTTTGAGCTGCAATTGTTTAATTTAGTGAGATCTTAGACTCATAAGGAGCTTCTTGTCTTAATTTGATGTTTGCCTACTTTGATGAAGTAATTCCTTTTCTTTTTTTGCCGCATGCTTCATTTTGATTCTCACAATAAAAATTGCTGGATTTTTTAATATAACAAAATTTTTGTTAAAGGAAACTTTACTCAGCATTAAAAACATGTTTTTCTCTCTGTCGAAAACTTAAAAGTGTTTGAATTAATACAGTTTTGTTGAACGAGTGTGATATTATCCACATTGTTTTGTTTGTAAATTTTTAAGTACAAAGTAAATGCACACAGAAATAAAAGCAGTGTAAAATGAACTGTCATGACTAAAGATCATGCTAAATTTGTCTAAGAAGAATCACCTAATTCAAGGTCAACTATTTACTTAAATTGCGTAATGTACCATTCGTTTTCATTATTGTGATGTCTGTGTGTGCCTGTTGGCTGCTGCGTAGACGAAAGAATCGCTGTTTCAATCCAAGTAGAGATAGCCAAAGTCGTTCCAGTATAAAAACTAAGGTGCAAACGTAATACAAAAGGTATTTCGTAAGATATTATAAGGAACAAGGTTGATATATAATATATTTATAAGAAACCAGGTTGAATTAAACTAAAAGCTCTATTGTGCAAAATAAAAACAAAAAACGGTAATTTTATTTAATAGTGAACGATATGTTAAGAATTTTATTGAGATTTCTAGTTAAATTTTTACTTCCTCAGAATTAAGAAAGATTTTTTTTGTGATAAAATTTTAATGATCAACATTTGTCCAAAATCGTTTTGGACACTTATAATTTCAAGGCCAATAGCTTAAATCCTCTGTATATATTTTTTTGTTTTTCTTGAAAGCTGTCTGAATCAGCACATGAACAAATTCCTTTTAATACAAATTAACCTTAGCAATAAGTTGGCAATGTTAGAATTTGTGCGCCAAAATGAACGAGAAAACTAGATTGTAAGTAGTATAACAGTTGAATTGGAAAGAAAAACCAGAATGAAAAAACATTTTTTGAAATCTTTTGGGCAGTCGCCTTTTAACAACTAAAGGAACGCATTATAATCCTTATCCCATTTTTTTAATCAAATAAAATTATTATAACGTTGGGTAGAAATACCTGTCCGTTTTCCTGAAGAAATATATAATATAAAAGGTGAGCTCATAATCCATTCTAAAACCAAAGAAATTAACCCCTTTTTGGTTGTAAGCGACACCACTCTGAGGACGAAAAAGGTGGTCAATTATCTTGGTATCCGTATGGATCCTAGACTGACATTCTGGGCGCAAATACAACATGCAGCAAAGAAAGCCGCTAAAGTTACAGGATTACTAAGCAGACTTATGGCAAACGTTGGAGGACTCAATTCTGCTATACGGCAGCGAAATCTGGGCAGACGCATTGAAAGGCAATTGTAGAAGGAGGGTTTTATCCTCGGTTCAAAGAACCGCTGCTCTTAGAGTCGCATCAGCTTACAAGACTGTTTCCGAGGCAGCAGTTCTAGTAATAAGTGGGGTAATACCAATTGATTTGCAGGCAAATGAGCGAAAAAGGAGATGGGAGGCTGGCAGAGTCTACAACCAAAGAATAAGAACAAACGAGGAAAAGAGGCGAACTCTCCAGCAGTGGCAGCAAAGATGGAACGAGGAACAAAGGGGAAGGTGGACGGCGAAACTCATCCCAGATATTACTCAATGGGCAGAAAGAACATTCGGCGAAGTTAACTACTATCTAATGCAGCTCCTGTCAGGACATGGGTATTTCCGAAAGTACCTGCATCGGATGGGTAAATGTGGTAGCCCACATTGCATATACGGAGACGCGGATCTTGATGACGCAGAGCACACCTTCTTCGAGTGCTGCAAGTGGAACCAGGAGAGAGCCCACATTGAGATGAGCCACCTAAAGATTGGCATCATTTTCCTACCATATAAAAGCTGCTACTCAAAAGGTGGAGTTAATAATAGTTCAAAATATTTCAACATTTTTAAAGAAGATAAGAAAAGTAAAGTTGAAGACTGACTGGCTGGAGTACATACCATGGCTGTTTCACGACCATGTAAATGCAAAATATAAGTAGGCGTATATATTTATAAGCCTACCTACTTATATGCACATGTATGTATATGAAGTATATGTGCTACAACTACTTTTGAGTCGGGGATGATTTCAACATCTAATGGACACCATGAAACTAGATATTATGACAGATCACAGTTCAATTCAAGCGACCTTTCTTCTAATACATTACTAGCTTCAGCTGAGCTCACTGCTGTTTTTTCAACAGCTCACAAACTTCAGCGCACTATGTGTATATACCACGTAACCCTTCCATCCGACAGAGTGTTCATGGATACATAGCAATCGAATAACCATTTGACTTTTAAATTTCACTAATTTTACTCTAGTTTCAAAAAGCTTTAAAGCAGTTTATTTCGATTGTATGCAATAATAATGAGAGAAAAATATTGATACGATTCAATGAAAGCGGCAACACTAGAAGTAATAGTAAAAACTGCAAATAATAAACATTTAGAAATTCTTCATATGGACTGGCACAGAAACCTGAGAAAATAACAGCCAACTAAACAAATTTCAAGTGAAAATGCGATTACTAACTGACAGGCAGGTATAACTTATCGCTCACCTACTCACTCTTCTACACACCACTCATTCTGTGCAACAAGACAATGCGCGCGCGTAATTTTAATTCAATGCAATACAATTTATGTTCCTTACATTTTTTCTTTCTTTGTGGAAAAATATTCTTATTTACAAACAGTTTTTTTTTTTTAATTTGTGGTTGTTTTTATCCGGAGTACGTTGGGCTCATTTTTTACGTTTTTTATTGCAATGGCCTAGTCTTGTATTGTCAACATAATTATTGAATACCATAGCGTATTATTCTCTCTACATATTTCCAGTGAAGGCGTGAACAGTGAATTCTGCTGATTTTGCTTTATTTGTTATTATTGCTTTTGTTTTCTAGCAAGACATTTCACTCAACACCTTCTACTTTCAAGTATGTACGTGCTTATGCCCAACGACTTGTCTTACATTAACGAAACAATAACGAGAGTCACACAATGCAATGACTTAAACTTGAAATATCTCGTACGTACATATGTACATACATATTATGGATTTACGTACATACATATGTATGTATGTATATTAAATATGGTAAAGCTGAAAAAATAATATTGCTCGAACTACACAATACTACTGTTTCACGCAGGTATTCCATTATTATTTAACGAATGACAAAAAAAAAAAAATAAAGCAAATTTCGATTTAAAGTAATTGATTTAATGCGGTAACAGTAAAATAGCTTTTAGCAGTGATGGCATTTTGTGAATGAAAAAAAAATCGTTAATTATAATAAAAAACTGTATGTACATATGTATGTATATTGAGCAGAAACTTTTGTGGAAAAGGGTAAAAAGCTCTACCAAAAAAAAAAAAAAAAAGAAATGCGGTCGGGGGACCCCCGTTAGGAACGAAGTTCCTTACGTTCCTTTTGACACATGCAGTATTTTTTTGTCAATCTGCTGCAACACGAAGAAAAGCAACTGTTGGTTAATTTTTCAATATTGCTGTTTTTTGTTGTGACTTACTTTACTTTAGCGACATCTAGCAGCAGATAGTGTCCGTTTTCACAACTAATTAATATTTATTGGTATGTGTTACAACTGGTGGTGGTTGACACTTAGATTATTTTCAATGGAGAAGATGACTGACTATTTTAACATTACGATGTCCTAGGAGGTAGTCAATTGTCCGACGCTACATTACTTTTCAACTATCTTAAAGTTAGTTACTTAAAAGTCAGTACCCACAGAAAAAAATGTACAAATCAAGGCTGATTTGACATTTTTCGGTGGTAATATTTATTATATTTTATTAAATTAAATTTCATCCTATTTTTTTTTTTTTTTTTTTTTTTTGTTAGCCTCTGGTGGGATTCGAACCACTAGTCCTCAAGACTGGTGAGCAGCCAACTTAACCCATTCAGCCACCGCAACATTTAAAACGAATGCGACAATAGGCAATTTAATTCAAGAGCTATTTACCGTGTATGTGTGTATGTTAGTATTTGAATTTTGGGTGAACTCTGCACTACGTTTCGATTGTATTGTAGCTAATTTGAAGCTAGTCCATAAAAGTTAACGTAAAGTTAATTATTTTAGTAGTCGACTACCAATTTGCTGCCAGGGTTTCTACTAATTTGCACTACCAGCAAGCCGCGTTAAGGTTAAATTATTCCTGACTTTGCCATAAGGCCATACCATAACCATAGCCATAACCATGATTTTTTTGTCTGGCAACAATTAGTGCCGGCATAGCCGTAAACAGCTGTTTATGTTTTATTTTTATAATTTCAATAGTGCAGTAGTAGTAACACAACAAATGTATGTATATATTTTGCAATCAGCTGTTTATGGTTATGGCAGAAAACCAAAATTCAATTGGTATCTATGGCTATGGCTATGGCATTATGTTAAGTCAGCACTGTTCATTTACAGTGCTGCCCATAAAGTTGGTTCGACCAGCTGTTTTATATGGTTATTGTTAAGTCGGGACTAATTTAACCTTTAGGAACTTCGTTCCAAAAAAAGAAATAAAATTTAAACAAACGTGTTAGCGTTTTTTACTTCGCAAGAACCAATTTAAAAGTTCAGAAAACTCTAACTCAAAAGTTCCAACCTTTCTGAAGCTGGATTTTTCGTAGAGAGCTCTACATGATATTTCAAATCATGTTTAAACTCTTATAGTGGTTATGTTTAAACTCTTATAGTGGTATTTACAATATTTGTGGTATTGAATAACCATAAAACTAAACCTTATATAAAAACCTTAAAAATAAAACAGGCGAAAGGAAACAAAACATGATAAAGAAGGCAATTAAATAAAAAAAAAATTAATTATAACAATTATATGCTTGCATTTGTAAGGTCTAAAAATAGACCTTGTTAATATTTTCTATCTTTTTCAGCTGTCTATATGGTGCTAATCAACTGTAATTGAGAAATCTTAATAGAATGTTTGAAACCCAACAACTTATACCAAAATTCCCAGGAACAAAGTTATAATCAGAAATGTTCAAACAAACCTTTCCAAACATTTCCTCTTTGTCTTGCAAAACTTTTACTTTTTATCTCTTATAGCAAATAAACTATTAAGTTCACTTTTGAATATTGAAAAAAACTTTTACTTTTTGATACTTTCAAAAATATAAGTCGTAGTAACCAAGGATAACTCGTTGTATAGAAGTTGTTAAGAAAGAAGAATGGGACGGACGAAGGATGGACGGTAACTAATGGTAATTCGTTGTATAGAAATAGGAGTTGTAAAGAAAACTAAAATAGAGGCAGGACGAAAAAATTATTTCTGTATTAAAAGTTTGGTTGAACATTCTTATTTCTCATAAGAATTAGGAATGAAGTAGTTGAGTTTCATACATTATTTTAAGAATGTTTAGAGTCTATTCATGAGTTGATTAGCATCAACGAAATGTTGGCGCCAAATAGACGGCTAGAGAAGACAGAAAATATTAATAAAGTCTATTTTTAGATCTAAAATAATACGTTTCAATGAGGTCAAATAAATCATACACCCGCACGCAAAAGATGGTAAATTTCCTGATTATGATCAGATCACTGGTAAACTCTTCAAAGAACTGACAAATAATTCGAATTATAATTAGTTCAGTTATTCGCATTAAGTATTTTCCAAAAATCTGGAAAGTTGCTGCAATAATAGCCTTACCCAAACTAAACAAAGGCTCATCAAAACCAACGTCTTACAGGCTAATCAGTCTACTATCACTTTTGTTAAAGCTCTCTGAAAAACTCTTTTTTGAACGTATTGAGCCTACTCTCTTAGAAAGACAGCTTATCCCCAATCATCAATTTGAAAGCACCCAATACGAAAACACTCTACTATTCAACAAACACATCGAGTAACAAATAAGATATCGGCTGATATTGACAAAAAAAAAGGTTCTGTATTGCAACATACCTCGATTTCGCAGGGGCGTTTGATAGTGTGTGATGCAAAGGTCTCCTCCACAAACTAAAAACTCAGCTACCAAAAGATATCTTTCTAATACTAAATACAAAGCTATTTGCAAAATCGGTTTTTCTATGTCAAATGCAATGACAAGTGTTAAGAAAATGTCTCTATGAGAGCTGGGGTACCCCAAGGTCTTGATCCTTGGTCCAATGCTTTACCTCATGTTTACATATGATATTCCAAATTCTACATTAAATAATAATATGACAGCTACAGTTGCTGATGACAAGGGCTAACTATCATCTCACGAAAACATTAAGTGATCTATGCATAATTTACAACAACTGCTCAATAACACATGGGAGTGATTTCGTAGTTGGGCAATACAAGTAAACAGTGATAAAACAGTACAAATAATCTACACTAATGGAAATATACCGCTTCAAATAAGTAGCTCACCAATTCTTTTGGATACTAATGCAAAATACCTTGGAATGATAATTGACTACAAGCTTATATCGAAAGCTCACATCACGCAAAAGAAATTGAGCAACAGATTCGGAAAACTATTGTGGCTACTAGGTAGAGATTCTAAGCTGTCAACTCAAAACAAACTGCTCATATACAAAACGATCACAGCCCATATTTGGAAGTACGGCGTGGAAATTTGAGGCACTGCTAGTACAACAAACATAGAAATTATCCAACCAATCCAGTCCAAAATATAGCGAGTTATTGTCAACGCGGAATGGTATATTAGAGATGAGGACATACATACATCGAGATCCAAATATCAAAACAGTGAAAGAAGTCATCCGTATCAACAG
Source organism: Sturmia bella (assembly GCA_963662145.1). Taxonomy (NCBI): domain Eukaryota; kingdom Metazoa; phylum Arthropoda; class Insecta; order Diptera; family Tachinidae; genus Sturmia; species Sturmia bella. The sequence goes on from OY759169.1 coordinate 41,379,750, forward strand.
CCTTAAACATACAACTCGTTTAACACAACATTCCAACACGAAACTCAGACAGCTGCCGCCGAACGAAACCCTAGCCCTCAGAATACTTAAGCGATATGAACCATCGGAACTAGTTAACCATTACTAGAGGGGTGAAGATGCTGTTAAAAAAAAAATAAATAATTTTTATATGTATGTATATCATATTGTTATTAACATACGATAAAAGTTATCTTAAATATTGATTTAAACTAATTATTACCCCAAATAAGTACATCCAATTACTCGATGTCACTTCGCTGACAGGTGTAATAAAAATTGGTTACAATAAAATAAAATGCGCTCTTTTGGAAAATAAATATTTAAATTCAGTGCTAGAATTTTTAAATAACAATTTTTGATGCATTTGATTCGTTGCCCAATTTTTTGCCAAAAAGCAGATTGAGTACTACGCTAGTGACGAAAATTTAACATTGGGCGTAAAATTGCCCACAGTTGCTGCAGTCTTCTAATTCGTATGTATTTATATGAATAAAAGTTTTTTTTTTTTTTTTTGGAATTTCTAGGCATAAAACATTTACTGCTCGGTACGTTTTTAAGCCCAGTCGCTTAAAAAATATTTATAATTTGAGCATAAATAGGTGGTAGGCGTGTCAGTTGTCTGACTTTTGCAAAAAATGTTTATTGGACTTGAATTATTTAGGAATGTATTTGATTTCGTTGTACAGAGAACTCGAAAAATATATTATTAGCGAGCATGTCCGCTGATCGATTTTTTCGAAAACCTGAATTTTTCCTAATCAAAGTATTTTATAGCTTAATGGAAAATCTTTGACATATTACATAGCTCTGTTTCTTTACTCTACTTTGGGAACCCGTGGTATCCCAATTTGCACGAAAAGCGTTCCCGTACTTTAAATTTGGGCAAATGAGAGTATTTGTGAGAGGACATTATGCTTCTTGCACGAAACTGCCCGTACTTTTTCTTCGGGCTGATTTGGGCAAGTAGTTCAGCTGTCATCTGTTTCGAAGAATAAATAATAACATGGAAAAAATAAATGTTTTGTGGAAACTAAAAGAAAAATTGGAAATTGGTGTGAAAAAATATTTTAAAGCATTCTGTAAAAATTGTTGATTTTGTTATGTATTTATATTTACAAATTCATTTATGTACACAGAGCGAAAACTTCCTAATAGATTCACTAAGATTTTCTCTTTGAAACGTTTTTAGGCTGAGGGGTATCCCAGCAGAGAAAAAAGAAGATTTTTCATGGGCATTTCTTATTATTTCCATGTTGCAAATCTTATTAATTGTCTCAACAAGAAAAACACATAAAACCAAGAAGAAAACTTGTTACTCACGTTTGTTTTTACTCAGTTTCCGATTTGCATGGTACCAAAAAAAAAAAACAAAAAAAATCTATAGAGAAGAACTTATTGATTCTATTAGGTTTTCTTGTAAATTGTATACAATAAGGATTTCTTATTGATTTTATTAGGTTATCCTATTAATTTTTCCCTATTGGTTTTATTAGTTATATAATATAAACACACGTACATAAATCATTTTTTTAATTTCATTAATTGTTGTTTTTTCAATAAGGTTTTCCCATTCAAAATAATAAGGAATCCTTCTTGAAAAAAAACCATAGATTTTGATTTTGTTCTGCTTTATTAGGTGCTTTTTTTCTCTGTGTAGTTATATGAATTTGTGAGTTGTGGTCGTAAAAAGTTTTACGCATTCCATATTTTGGAGAAAACTTTTTTTACACAAATTTATTATAAATATTTTATTTTATTTATATTTTTTTTGATAAGTTTAGCTGTCAGAACCCTGACGTTTTCTTTTGTGGTTAAATATTTGTTTTTATTCGTTCCCGTACTTTTGTGCATTTTTGTCTCTTATTGATAGAAATTATAGTTTACTCTCATTTTACCGAACTTCGCCCAAAAAGTAAAGAAACAGAGCTATTATGTAATAAAATCGAATACACACATGCGTTTTCCAGATATGCCTGTTACACAAAAAGGAAAAAATTCCTAATGCTTCATCTGTAGTAATTAAATATTTACCGATTCTGTTTCTATCACTTGCAACTTTATGAATGAGAAATAAAACCTGGATGCATGTCGAGCTTTAAACTTTTTGTGAATTTTTTAAGATTTTAACTTTGTTTTTCCACTAAAACGTCAAATGCTGTTGATTACCTTGTACTTTGTTCTTATATTGAATAATGTTTTCACAACTGCACGAATTTCTCGAAGTGCATGTACTGGATTGCACCTTTTTTATTTAAATTACTTCGTAGAAAATTATATTACAACAGTTTAATTCGAAATTCCTCGACATATGTATGTATGTATGTATACTATCGGAATTGAAAGCAAAACGGAATCTTGTGGTACCATTAAATTAATCTTGAGCTCGTTCGACCAAACCCCATCTACATACAATAATAACTCTTATAGGACTGTCTCTGATGCAATTCGATGTAAATCGAGGGAGGCCATTACCGGCACCAAATTGTTATAAATTAATGCACTTACTTAAGAATAGGCATACAAGAATTAGAAACATAAAATTATGTAACAGCAAGTGGTAGAGAAAGTCCAAGTGGTAAAGAAAGTGTGCCCCTGCTATGGGATATCCTTTAGTTTTTAACTTTTTGTTGTTTTTAGTATTTGCTGTTGTAGATAACTACAACATACACCGTGCAAATTTCAAGCCTCTCCATCTTACGGTTATGACCGATTTGAAACTAAAGGGTACCCCTGTGTATGAACACCAATTAAGTTTCAACATTTTGCTATTTTTGGTATTTATTGTTCTAGAGACGAAATACTGTAACATTCCCAGTCTCCATCTTTTACGGCTCAAAAATTAAAGTAAATTTTCAACATAAAGGGTGTCCCTGTATAAGTGGAAATATTTAAATTTTCACTTTTGCTATTTAGGGTATATGTTGTTGTGTAGACCTACAAATACCCTATATATGTATATAAAAAATAATAATACAAAATAAAAAAGTGCGAATATGTGAGTATTTGTATTTTTACGTGGTCTGGGGTTAGTGCATTCGAAAAAAGTATTTAGGAGAAAAAGGTATCGGGAGTTGGTCATATACAATTGATTCCTCTTCGGACACTCTAAGGTAAATTAGTGTGATGGGGGGAAATTTAATTTTCGAAGCGCCCAAATACGTCCACAGTGGACTAATTGAAAATAGGTTTTATTGAAAATACTGTAATTGTAATTTGCAAGGGCTTGAGTCGCAAGCCGTGTCCTACTGTTTATAGATGTATTTGAAGAGACAATATGAAACAGACAAACTTGAAATAAAAAAAAAAAAATATTCGAATTGTTTATGAGTTTGATGTTTGTGTTTGAAATTACATACATACATCGATAAGCCACATGATTGGGTTTTTGAATTAAGCCTATAAAAAAATTTAAAATAGTATACATATACATATAAATATGTGTAAAAACTGCAATTTCGTTTAATATAAAAAAGATTAATGTTGTTGGTACAGAGACGTCATTTTGCTTTACCTATTTGTAAACAAATCACTTCAGACATGCAACAGGTTTTTTTCTTCAAGAAAATGTCCTTGGGGAACATGAAGTATTATTTGTTAAATGAGATTAAAATGCCAATGCTGTTAAAGACGTAAGAAAACAAGACTGAACATAAGCCAAGTTTTAATGTTGAAACCAATACGCTTGCGCATATATGAATACGAGTACGTATACACACAAGATTCAGCGTTAACTCCGTTGTACATTAAAATTTATATGTAATTCGAATGATGTCCATAGACATTATTGCATGCCATAGATTTAAAAAACTAAATTTGCTCGATTTTCAAACAACAGGTTTGCCGCTAAAAGTTTGATCAGGAGAATGTTTCATAAACTATAATTGGCAAAGATCTTAATAACCGCTTGTGTACAACATGAACCTTACTTATAAGCTTATTTGAAACATCTTCCCACTCAAATATCTATATAAATTGAAGATCTATCAGTCTGTGCTGTATATTAAGCCGAAGACTGATCCCTTCTCCACTATCCCGTACCAAATGTTATATACGTTAGATTGATTGGAGGCGATTGTTTGCCCATGTCTTTTGAGACACACTGAAGCCAGTGTAGGCTTCTTTTGCACTCCGCTCCACAGTTTGACTCATAGGTCTATGAGAACTCCGTGTCATTCACAAAAGTTCCTTATTTTTTTCAGTATATGCCCCGTAATTCTGTTATGCCTGGTAAGGTGTCTCCCCCGAGACATCAGGACCGTATTTGTGAGAAGGGGGGGAACTGATATAAATAGTGCTCTAAGGTCTCGCTCTCCTCCCCACATGCTGTTCATGCATCTCCTCCCGCTATTCCTATGCGGTTAAGTTGTGCCAGTAGTTGAAAAACTGTACAATAGTCCGGCAGCTGGAATAACAGTTCCGTGGTGTATAAATACAAAAGTCATGATTTCCCCCTCGCCCTTGATCCACCCGTGTAGTAATGAAGCCCCATGGGGATTTGGTTCAAAGGGTTTGGCAATCAGGAATGGAAGTAATAAATCACTTTTTCGCAATTGTCACCCAGTCTGGCCTTCGGTATGTGCTCTGATTATAGAATTGGACATATCCTATAATAGAAAAATTTTAAATATTAGAAAGAGAAAGCTCTAACCAGATTTTCTACACAATTTGGAATGCAGATGATTTTTTTTAGTTGGTGGACCATGACGTAGCGAATATATTTATGATTGTTACGAATATTGTGAATGATAGAAAAATATTTTTGCATGCGTTGGAGATTTTGCCTAGGCTAATAAAGGCGCTATCGTCTGTGTAAAAAACTACATAAATAGAGAATATAAAAGAGCGGAAACAGCTGATCCCAGTGGAACTCGAGAAAAAATCGAAAATTCATCTGAGCCTAAAACATTTATATGAACAGCAAATTTTCCTTCCCTAAGAAAGTTTGAAACATGTTTTACCAGGTATAATGGCAGATCCATTTTATAAAGTTTATATATCAGTTCTGAATGCATTTCGCGCATATCAAACGCCTTCTCTATATCTAAGAACACAATACCTGTAGATTGTTTTATGCTCTTGTTATGGTTAATTTAATTGACAACTCGTTTGACTTGGTGGCTTGTGGAGTGTTGAGGCCCTGAAGCCATATTGACAGTTATTAATAATTTACTATACGCTTAACTAACTAATTTATTGTGAACGTACCCTCACATCACTTCCAAGTAATACAGCCGAAATAGTTTAAGATGAGAAAAATATTTGCATTTTGACGAATGTAAAAAATTCGTGCGGTTTTCGCTACGCTCCTATAGTATTACCGCAACGATCTACATGCAGGGACTCGCCCCTACTTCTGGCAACACTTCTATGAATATAAGTTCGTGATTCCGATTGTAACGTATTTAAGTTTTAGTTTCCGACCCTATAAAATATATGTATTGATAAAAAAAAACGACTTACGATTTCCCTGTGTAGGCCGTTGAAACACCATTTCTGAAACACCATTTCTGTTTGACTTGACGTCCGATTTTCGATGACTTTTTCCAACATTTGTGGCCGTATATCGGCAACAACACGAAGAATGTTGTCTTCCAAATGGTCAAGCTTATCCGCATAGACCAATGATTTTACAAAGCCCCACAGAAAGTAGTCTAGCGGTGTTAAATCACAAGATCTTGGAGGCCAATTCACAGGTCCTAAATGTGAAATTAGGCGGTCACCAAACGTATCTTTCAATAAATCGATTGTGGCACGAGCTATGTTGACATGTTGCGCCGTCTTGTTGAAACCACATCTCCTGAACATCAAAATACAAAATAGAAAACATTTTCATAACTATTTATATACATCGCATCTGAGGGTCAGCATTACAGATGGTGAAGGGTATTTAAGATTCGGCCCTGCCGAATATTGCACTCTTACTTGTTTTAAATGATTTCTTTTTCACTAAATGGAAATACAAAATTATACACATAAATATCTATGTATGTATGTATATGCGTACACATTCAAACATTTTATAAATCTATTAATGTTATTTATCATGACAGGTTTGTCATCACCTTGATTGGCTAATAAGTCACTGTGCTTTGCTTGACAACATCTCTGAGGCTGAAAATATTAAACAACAAGAGATCAATGTGCCACTAAAGAAATGATACCGAAAGAGAAGAAATATTAACAACAAACACAAAATTATAAAAAAAGAAAACAATAATTAAGATAAAGACTGTTTGAACAAACAGCGTATTTAGTTTAAATTATTTTGCAACTTGTTGAGGTGCAATTTCAAGATATAAAATCAATTAAATCAGCTAATAAATACCAATACCTCGAAATGTCAGCAAACAGTTTATCCTTTTTTTACATTTTGCCTCATTCTGTATTGTGTTTTACTATCAAAAATTTATCAATGGTTTTGTTTCACCACATAAAAACATATTTTATGAAATGATATCATATCTGTTGTGTTCATCTCATGCGATAAGTACAGCGAGTACATTTGTAAATCTTTTAACGCTCAAAAATAAATTAAATTTTATAGTTAACTATATTATTTACAATTGCTAATAATTTTATTAGGCTTTCTAGCTTAATTTTTATTTCCTCAAAATTGAGAAAGATGTTTTTGTGATAAAATTGAAATGATCAACATTTTTAAGGATGACAAGAAAAGTAAAGTTGAAGACTTAATGGCTGGATTGTATACCATGGCTGTTTCACGACCGCCACGTCTCTCATCAGCATCTAAATTTGCTTCGACTAATTGTATACTGTTTTTAAGCAGCAGTACATAGTCATCCCACCACCTGGGCTCTTCATTACTGACTGCCTACATTTAATCTTATTGATGAACCTTTCACTTTATTACTGTGTTTTTCTGTTGATTGGAATATATTTTACATTCTCTCACCAACATCCAATTGATTTTGAATTGAAATTTGAAACTTTTCGCCAGGCCGACAGATTTTTAAGCACTAATTTTATTATATAGTGAGCTACAGGGTCCGCCATCTAACTTTTTTTTTCAACTGGTGCTTATTTCGTGAATGGTAGCATTTAGCTCCAATCTGACTCGACAGATAATTAGTTTTATCCTTCCGCTGAACGAATATGGTGGTATATACGCTTCGCTAAATGGACCTGTGAGCGACTTACAGAAGATGCCGATTTTGCAAAAAAAAAAAAAATCATCTTTTCAAATGAAGCTCATTTTGACCTTGGCGAGTATGTCAACAAGCAAAATTGTCGCATTTGGGACACAGAAAACCCGCACGCATACATTGAAAAGCCAACGCGGTCGGTGCGGATTTTGGTCCGGAGGCAAATTTGGGCCATTTTTGCTTTGAAAATGAGCAAGCAGTGGCCGTTGTCAATGGCCATGTTGAACGAATTTTTGTTCACAAAAATTGAAGAGGAGGATATTGGCAACATTTGGTTTCAACCAGACGGCGCTACGTGCCATACCACAGAAGCTATATTCGATGTTTTGCGCCGTTTCTAAAAAAAAATATATATTTGGCGGAGCCTTTATATGATTTACAATTGTTAAAAATTATATTAGGCTTTCTAGTTCAATTTTTACTTCCTCAAAATTGCGAAATTGAGAATTTCTTTAGAAAACATGAGTGATTTTAGGTTATTTGGCAGCGATGTAGCTCCATAGGGCTTTCATCTAAATTCAATTTGACTTTGTATTTCAGAATAAAAAAGTTTTTCCGTTTTTCTTGGTTTTTTAGGGTTCCGTACTCATCAGTGAAACGGCACCCTAGTACCGAGACTACTACGTCCGTCCGTACGTCACAGAGTCCATTCTCCGAAACATTAAGAGCTAAAGAGCTGAAATTTTCACAGGATATTGTTGTGCCCTGCCGCTACATTAAATACTAAAAACAACAACAAAGTGAACACTACCAGGTGTCCCCATACAACGTAAAGTAAAAAATTTGCCGTTAATCTCGAACCGCGAGAGACAGAGGGATGAAATTTGCACAATATATGTATTCACATATGCTCCACAACAACAAATGCTTAAAACAACAACAACTGTAAAACTACCAGGTGTCCCCTTACAACGTAGAATAACAGCTATAACTCTCGAACCGTAAAAGATAGAGCGTCGAAATTCGCAAAGTGTCTGTATTCCCAGATGCCTTACAACAACAAATGACAACAACAACAACAACAAGTCGAAAAGTACTAGGTAACAATTAAACGTAAGTCTCAAGCTGTAAGAGACAGAGAGATGCAATTTATACAATATACATATGTATTTACATATGCCATTCTATACGTACATTATACATATGTATGTGTGGAATCCTAAGTGTGCAAGCCAGCCTCGTACTTGGCTGAATTTATTTGCATTTAATGGTATTTTGATCTTATTTCCTTTAAATTTCCTTTGTTTTATTTTTACTGCAAAAGTTTTCGTTGACTCCTGACCGGACTCGAACCAAAACCTAACGAAATTTGTGCAGTCAGCACAGCCACTCAGCCATAACAGCATTTAAAACGAATGCACACAACACGTAATATACGGCGAGAATTGAATTTAAATTTAGTCATTATTTTGTGCAAATTTAACATGATTTCTAATCAAATTTCTTGAATGCCAATTTTACATTGCGGTTCATTCGTTGAACAGACATCCTGTAGAACACTATTTCAGTTTTAGTGGAACTACTTGGAAATTGGAAACATTTGTACTACATCTTTTAATTATACCATTTAGAAACCACTTAAATGAATTATATTTTGGAAGAATAGAAATGACGCTTTTGAAAGCATAATAATAAGGTACATCAAACTGAGTGAAAGGAACTGGGTGCTGATGCTGGTTGTAGGGAACGTGAAACCGGTATGAGTCCTATCTAATAAGTCTTCTAGTTTACGTTTCTTGTTCTCTTAATTTTAAATAAGCAAGAACTTTATAGTTATGCAATTAATCATCACGTGGGTTGGAAGCAATTTGTGTGGTAGACGTGAAACAGTTTTGGTATGTACCGCCACCAGTAAATCTTCAATTTTACTTATCTTATCTTTTTCAAAAATGGCGATCACTACAAACCAAAGCCTGATAAAGCCATTAACAATTGTAAACCTGTTATACAGTAATATTAATGCTTGAAGGCTGAGTATTTAAAAAGTTTATTAATAGTAATTTAATAAAGTTCTTTATGCTTTCAAAGTTTCTTTGAGCTTACAGTTCAGCACTGAAAGTATTCTGGTTCATAGTTCTAAAGATAATACATATATCATTAATAATTGTTCAATAATACAAAGCCATATTTTCTCTCTAGTCATACATTTTTTCTATTATAAATTGATTGACTTAATGAATTCACTGATTTAATGCTTCCCCCCCCCACATTGTTTGAAAATTAATGGAAAATTTCGTAATTTGAGGCCAATAATTTTTTCTGTGTATAAATAATATAAAAGCTGTGTTCAAAAAAACATTAGCGGTTTTCACACCGAACTTGTAAGTGTGTTAATCGTTAATAGTTACTGTTATACACGTATTTTATTTTTGTATATTTATCGCACTACCGGATTAACATTTAACAAATTAACGATACGGCATCCCTGATAAAATAGGTGTTAGTTGGTAACTCACAATCAGCTGTTGCAGTTTCTAAATAATAAAAGCCATTTGTGATACATTTCTAAAAAAAATATTTGTGTTTTGTTATTTTTTGTGTATGTTAATTAAATGATTTTTTAATTTATTTTAATAAATCATAAACTGTTCTTTTAGTGGATAACCAAAAGAAAAAGCGCATTCGAACAAAAATGCATAAAAAGTGGAGGAAAGTGTAGATTTGGTGTTGGACGTGTGCCGCCGTCACCGATTCCAAAAAATGTAGCAATTTCAGCGATTGATGCGCTTTCTCCAGATGATCCCAATCTAAACAAAACTATAGCGAGTTGTAATTCTATTGGAAACTGCTTGATGGTACATTTGGTGAAAACTTTGTCGGTACATATGAGTGATAGTAGATGAGCAAATTGCTCGCGATTCACGCGTAACTTCTAGCAGAAACGATTTTCATCCATTAAAGACAAAACATCTTCGTGCCAGTGAATTGATTTTGGAACTTCATACACAAGTCCTCTGCAACACTTCATGACAGCATGTAAATCTTCTTACATTTTCGGTTTCATATTCATCATTGTGGAAAATTTCTGCATTAATAAATTATTTTTAATTAAACTATTAAATTTCGATTAATCTTGTCTACTTACCGTCAGCAAACGTTATTTGTGTCAAAGCATGAGTAATTAAATGGTTTACAATTGTTTTTTTCACACTTTCTCGTAGCATGTTTAATTTTTTCAGAATAATAAATTGTCTTGGAACAATAAATCAGGGGGTCGTTCACAGTTGCTAACTTTAACAAATTAACAAACTACCGAGTAACAAATTAACAAGTTCGGTGTGAATACCACTAATATATGCTTAGAATCCCTTGATTGAGTCTCGGTGTCGAAATAAACGTATTTTCAGTTTATTCTGTAGATCTTTCAAAGCTGTCTTTTATTTAAATTCTAAAATAGAATAAAATAAAAAAAAGTTCAAAAGTGCAAAAAAGTTCAAAGGCCGTTCAAATATAAGGAGCAGATGATGTTAATGCATTCAAAATTTTTCTCTATTATATTGTGATAATTTTCTAAAGCTAAAATTAATTCTGCTTCATAGTTATACTCAATTGATTCAACTACAAAATAAAGGAGGGACAAGTGTTAAACCTACTCTCAGTTGTGTGTGAGAAAATTATATTGGGTGTCGTAAAGTGAATTTTTCTGCGTGTGCTTTTTTTTTAAACAAACTGAACTGATATTTTATAGGACAAGTGGAAAACGATAGTAATGATGATGTTAATGATGACTTCTTAAATAAATGATGGTGTGGATGGAAAGTGATGCAGTTGCTTTGATGTGATATCGAAAATTGATTGCAAAAGTTTTAAGTTTTAATTGCAATAAGTGGGAATATTTATAAAAGGCAGTGGAAAAAAATGTCTTTCTTTAAAAGGAATAATCACATACATTTTGTTTCCAATCATATGAAAGTAATTGCTTAATTAGATTCATATTAATGAATTCAAATCTTATTTACTTATGATGGAAATTTATTTAAGTTTGTATTTTTAAAACCAGTATGCAGCAATTAAGAAAATACATTTTTAATTATCTCCCTGGCTTTTGTCGGTCGGTTCCCCGTTTTTGGATAAATATGTTTTTTTTTTTTAATTCTCTGGCAGACATTTTTCACACGCAAGTGCAAGATTAAATTGGATTTAAACGTAGAGAAACGTATTTTGTTTAACTGTCTAATTACTTTATTGGTGTGTACAATAGTGGCAAGTAAACTATTTTAAGACTGACATTTCAACGAACAAAAAAGTTCGGTGGTCTTAATACTGTTGGTGGATTTGGATTTTACTTTAATAACACTATACAACATCTAAAAAAAAGTAGGAATTTATCATATACTTTTAAACCGTTGCTCCTCAACAACAAAAATTCTGTGCATTTAAGATTCTATGAGCAAGTTGTTTTTTTTTTTTAATTTTGATAGAATATACATGTGTATATTCTGGATCATTCTCTATAGAGAAGTTCAGTTTCTAAGGAAATTACTTGACTTACAATACAATGATTGATGCTCAACTGTTTGAGCATCGTGTTACGTTCTTGTTTTTGAAACTCAGCCAAAAGCCGCGAAAGGAAAAAAAATTGCAAATTTTCGTTAATATTAAAAAAAAAAAAAAACATTTTCCTTAGCTTTAATGTGGAAATATTATCTTCATTATCTTATGGGTTAATTTTGTTTCATTAATAACGAACTAACGAAATATTTCATGATATTAATGAAGAATGTTTCATTGGTATGAAAATGTTTTCTGACACAAAAAAAAACACAAATCAAAACAAAATTTTTTTCTGTTTTAATTTTTTTGTTTCCCCTTCTTTAGTTATTTTTTTTTTATTTTTTTTTATTTTGCCACTCAGTTTATTTTTTTCTCATTCTTGATTCCTCTTCTCCCTCCTTTCTATAATTCAATCTGCAATTATTTTGTTTGCAGTCTCAGCACAGAGTATACAGAGGTGAAAGAAATGACAGTTGAAAATCGCCTAAATCAGCTGCTAGACAGTTTGTGTAAAGAGATAGCTATAGTATACATTTTATACGAAAGACAAATGTAAACAAAACAAAAAATAGCACGTTTTCTTGAACCACCACCACCGAAACAGCACAAATTCAATAATTTAATTTAAATTAAAAGATTGAAAAAAGTGGTTAATTAGTTTAAGACATCCAAAATCTTCCAATAGGAAGGCTGGGTTTAGCAATAATTCCGTGCCAGACATTATACACAATGGTAATTATCAAACGGTTCCAAATATTGGCAAGAATGTAGGTGCGAAGATAGACAATTCTCCAAATGGCAATAGCGGTGAACTTAGTTTGGATATAAAGCAACCAATTTTAAAAAATCGTAATCAAGAATCACCTTCAAGAAAAGGAAATAAATTTACAGATGGTATGGATATTTGTTATTGACTGCAAAATAATTTTTATATATGTATTCAGAAACACAAATTTTACAGGTATTGACATATCTCTAACTACCGATTGGGTATATGAATTGCGCCCATTTAGAAATTTACGGCATGCTATGGATGGCCTACTAAAAACTGCTCGTCTCATGTACAGATGTGTGTTTTTCTCAATCACTAACTACCCTTGTCAGTGCACTGATGGCAAAATTGTGGGGCAATCAAATAACAAATTTTTAATATTTGGAAACAATTTCAACATCAAAAAGCATTTCAATCGCAATTAATTTTAAAACTTTATTCTAGAAAAGAGAGTAAAAATGATATAAATAGTCATTGATAATTGATTAATAATAAATTGGTAAATCTCTGGATTTCTTGGGAAGCTATGTAGAAGAGCTCCATTTGGGCATCCTTTGATACACTTTTCAAACCTGAAAACAATATTAAACAGTATTAGAACGAATTCAAATATACATATATACAGATGTATATATGTATGTATCAAATTTTCAAACTTACATTTTATTCGGCTGTCGGTTGTGATGAAATTCCTGAAAATAGAATAATGGAATATTTTAATAAGAGCTTTGACTTTGAACTATTTTAGTGACATAGCTCCAAAGTTAATAAAATTCACTACTGTGACACAAGTTTAAAAATAAACAGAAGGTAAAGTGACCAAATAACATTCACATCTAAAAAAATCAGCCTACCAAAACCCGGGAGCCCAGCCTTTCCGCACACTGTTTCTTGTACTTATTATTTCATCACATTTATAAACTTTATCTATATTGGGGTTACGCCACTTTCACAGGCCACTACATTAACTTCCTCCACAGTTTTTTATACATATGGATGTACGTTCTTACCTCTTCGTTTATGGGCACACTTTTACAATTGAAACAATGTCCTATAAAGAAATTTTGCTTAGTACACTATAAACAATACATATATGTTATAAAATTTTATTTATATTATAAAAGAACAATTTGAAACACTTTTAATTTTTGAATTTTTTTCCACACAAAGCCACCCCTATAAAATACAAACACTGTCCTTTAAATCACAATGTAAGCCATGAAAAATATTCTTTAACACATTATAAACAATGAATACTACAAAATTTTATATTATAAAAACAATTTAATATACTTTTTTAACTTTTTTTATAAATTATAATAAAAACCACCACTTTTTCTTACCACACACACAATATAAACCACGAAGCAGAAAAAAAGGAAATGTTTTTTGTTTTGTTTTGACTACAAGTTCTCGAACGATTGTGTAAATGAGACATACAGAGCTTCGCTCTGACTTGCTGTCTCGTTCTGGTCCCGTTTCATCTCTGTTCTACTTTGTGGTCTCAGCCAAGATTCGAACCTGGGAACCTCCCGTTTCTTAATTTAAGTCATTCTACCAATTTAAGCACAGCAACAATTTTAGGTTACAGAATACCAAGCTGTCTGAGAAGAGCATACTTATTTCATTTGAAGTTTAGTACGAAATCAATCATTTACTTTATGACAAAATTAAGAAATCAATGAACAAAAAATAAAATTAATAAAAATGTTTTTCTTTTCTAAGTTAATAGTTACATAGCGAATCATAAAGAACTTAACTTGGTTGAGAGTTATATAAGTGTATTATAGTACGTATTGTAATACATACATGATTTGTTATATCAATATAAATTAAAGAAATCAAAGTAAAATCTTCAATTAGAATTCCTTTTTGTATTATGCTTTCACTTATTTGTGTGCGTTAATTAATTAATTCTTGTGTAATTAAAGTTCATATGTCTCAAAATTTCCGAATTCTAAACTTTTTACTGAACGCAATGAACTTAACATATAAAATGAAAAAGAAGCTAGAATGAAAAAAAAATCGTCTCATGAATGATATTTTTCATTGTAGCAACGAAATTATTCATTCGTGCAGTGAAGAACATTCATTACTAGAATGAATGAATTTTCTATTATTGAAGAAATCGGAGCTGATCGTGAACTGAAACAATTACTGGTACTAAAAATTGGATGTTATGATAAAATAAGCTATAGCAAAAACTGGGTTCTCAAGAAGTTGTGCATATAAGAGAGCTGAAATAATTAATGGCGATGAAAAGCCAATCTTACCAAAACAAACTAAACATTTTCGACTTCGGTTCACATAAAACCGAAGTATGTTGGAAACCGATTTCTCAAGAAGTTGGATGTGCACGCAATCTTCAACAAGTTTGTTTGAAAAAATATATGTTTACTATGTCATGATGATTATGACCTAATTCAAAGCAAAAATATACATATATCGAAATAGCAGGGATATAGCGAAACACCATTTCTCCAGAAGTTGGTTCTGAACTAGAGCTGAAACAATTATTGGCGCCGAAAAGCTGATGTAATAAAAAAAAATACATATGAGGCCATACAACTAACATGTTTCACATCGGTGCATATATAACAGAGATATAGCGCAATTCGGTTTTCCCAGATGTGGGGTCTATGCACGATCTAAAATAATTCTAGGCACATAAAAGTTGGTGTTATAACCATATAATCTTACTTAAAGGCAAAGGTTTTGGCTGTAGTCCGCTTACAGCCATGATAAAACTAATACGGATTTCTCGAGAAGTTGCAGTTGTAAGCGATTTTTGGTGGCAAGTATAGATGTTTTAATAAAATGGGGCTATTAAAAGTCCAAACATTTAAGTTTTCTAATATCGGTACCTCTATTTCTAAGGTATAGGAAACACCGGACAGAAAATTATGAAAAAAAAAAGTTTTTTCTTAGAGATATTTAAAAGTTTTAATGTCTAGAAAATAAAAAAAAAAAATAGATAACACTACGCAGTTTTATTACTCAATCATAAATCTACACAAATCCATTACAAGCCTTAAGTTACGCAGTTGGATATTTTATGTCATAATACTTTCTCAATTTATAGCAAAAGAAGTGTGTGCTCGCAATATAGCGTTAATACAATTATATTTGAAATATGTAAATGACCGCTTTGATTTAAATAACGAACCTAAATGAAATATGCACTTGTTTCCCAAACATTGTTGGTCAGATTACATCTTAAGCATGTTTTAAGACCAAATAAAAAAGAAAAAAAACGCAAAAATTTTAATTAAACAAACCTTAAAATCATATTCATTTATCACAAAACTTTCACATCGGACAAAAATTACATCGAACAAATGAAAAAGTTGAAACATGCTAAAAGAAATGTTCAACAAAAATAAGATACTTCAGTGGTATCCTTGCCGTCGAAATAATTGTTGTACAACATAAAAAAGACAAGAAATTGAAACTAAATATTTTCTTTCGATTAAAAAAGTTGTTTTTTGTGTGTTTATGGGTGGGCATTTTTATTCTTCCGTTTAATTTCATAAAAAAAAGAAAGAAATAAAATGAAAAAATTATTTAAAAATCAACAAATAAAAGTCTTTCAGTTTCAATATGCGACTACAACCAGCATGTTTTATTAAATTGCATCCACACGCACTTGTTGGTGCAAACAATATTTTCAGGTTACAGGCAAATCGATTTAAACAGCAGAAGGCAACAGGCGTAGACTCAAATTTTATTGTTCAATGATTACCACGATGTACAGTGGGGTGATTGAAAAGTCACAAGCTGAAGTTCACGACTTGAACGTTGCGTTTTTTAAAACTAGAAAGAAGAAGAAGAAAAACAGTGTAAAATTGAACGGAACTAAACATGCCAATAATTTTGAAAACATTTTCATCGGGTGTGAAAAAAGGAAATAGTTAACAAAACTGCTGGTAGGTAGGCACACCGTAGATACATGCGAAAATCCATGCGTCCGGCTAAAATCCGATTGTAAAGGAAATTATTGATTACGAAAATATTATAATTCGGAAGTTTTAATTAATTTTGTGTCAAATAAAGAAACAAAGTATAACGTATAACAGGTAAAATTGTGTGTTAGAATACATATATATTAATACATATATATTAATATACTGTTTTCTTTAAATATTTCTTTATTATTTGAGCGTTAATTTTACAATTGTTTATTCTGTACTAAATTATCATATCTTTCATGAATTTAACTGCTTTATATAAATACCTTGCTTTTGTATCTGTATATGTAGGGCTGCAAATTTTTAGCAGTCATGGGTTTGTTCTGTTCTAATCAGCAGTTTTGGGTAAAATATGTACATGCTCTGATGTATTTAAAATACAAAATAGAAAATACACGAAAGTTGTGTATTTAAAATACATAATATAAATACTTTTTTTCAATGTATTTAAAATACAAAATACTGCATTCCAAAAGCAAGTATTCGAAATACAAAATACAATGTAGCAAAAATTTGTATTTAAAATACAAAATACTTTTATCAAAAAAGTCCAAAGTTCATAGGGTGCTGATGAAGGGTGTTTGCTACCCAGAAACAGCCGGTTGTCCACCTAGCAAATAAATTTTACTTTTCTTTACTTGATTGATATTGATTAAAAGGTAGTGAAAACCCAAGGGTTGAACTTGAGCCTAAAAAAGTAATTTAATATAAATGTATTATCAAAAAAGTTTTTATTTTCCTTCATAAACACCAGTTTTTCAAAAGTGATATCTGAAAAATAATCTCTTGGGGGCGAATAAAGAAAACTAGCTAACGACAAAATCTCATTGATCTCTCTTATTAGGAAACGATATTTTATTGAAAGACCTATAACGAAATTAAAAAATAAGTAACAACTAAAAAAAGTTTCACCAAATGCTATATAACTACATATATATAGTCTATCCAAGTCAACATTTGATTGATATTTTGTTCTCTTGTTTTAGATTAAAATGTCGAACGCTGTTTTTCTTTGTATTTTATTTTTACATTATTTCTGACAGCTTGGCGACTGCGCGGCTTAGAGATATAAATAAATATAATTAAAAATATATTGAAAGTATGAAATTTTAGCGTTACACTAATGAAAACAAATTGAGAGAATATCGGTAAAACGACTCACAAAATTTTGCCAGTGTACTAACTTTTCACGTGCTTCACTTATTATCGGCACTAAGCAAAACATTTTTCTGCAGCGTGACTTATGAAATTGCTCCTCCATTTATGCTGAAGAATGAACCGCTTCAGAGTACTGTGCTTTAAATTTGTAGATGTGCATGTACCTGTGTCACCTTATTTTCTTTCTTAAAGTGATAAGTTGAGGTATGGCGCTTAATGTTGCAAAACAATTTTGGGCATCTTGTTAAATTCTTTTTGTCATTTTCCTCTCATGTGTTGTACATACATATATTTTCTTGCATTTTTTATTTAAGCCATTGCACTGGCCTCTGTTGCTTAAAAGCATGGATCATGACTGACTTCAACAAGTGCAGTTCTTCGAAGAGAAGTTACATTCATCCATACATGCAGGCACGCAAACATCCGATGGAGTGAAGTATTGGGTTTTTATTTTTTTTATGTTCATTTTATTAACATGTTACTTGTTCAAATTTCCTTTTGTCGTTTACCGGCTGATCAGACAACTTTCATCTTCATTTAAAGAATGTTATTACAAAGATATAATGGACGGCAGGAAAAAGTTAAAAATTCGTTAATGCATAAATTTCGTAATATTTAATTTTACAGAAGAAAGTTGAATGTAGATCGTCTGTTTTTGCTGGAATTCCGTAAAAAAGGCGGTTTTTAAGAGAAACATTTTCTGGCTTAGTACTATAACTATCAAGATTGTCCGCAAAACTTATCAAAATAATAATGATTTCTTTTTTCAAATTGTAATTTTTGTATTTATAAACTCTTATGTTGTGAAATACATAAGTATTCATTCATTGTAAAACATAAAATTGGTAGTAATAAATCAAAGTAAGTAAGGCTTTAACTGAAGATAACAAAAAAAAAAAAATATATTGTTATAAGTGCCTTACAAATTCAATATTAGTTTTGTTAAATTAAAAAAAAAAACGTAAACTTAAAATAATAAGGAATTATGTTTTTAGCATTGCAGAGAGAGGTCGTAGAATTCCAAAATTCTAATCCAAGTCTACCGTAGGTTTGTAGGTTATTAACCATCTGAAGTAAATTTTCGATGACTTTTTCCAACATTTGTGGCCGTATATCGGCAATAACATGGTGACTGTTGTCTTTCAAATGGTCAAGCATTTGTGGCTTATCCGCATATACCAATGACTTTACACAGCCCCACAGAAAGTAGTCTAGCGGTGTTAAATCACAAGATCTTGGAGGCCAATTCACATGCCTAAAACATGAAATTAGGCGGTCACCAAACGTGTCTTTCAATAAATCGATTGTGGCACGATCTGTATGACATGTTGCGCCATCTTGTTGAGATCACATCTCCTGGACATCATGGTTATTCAATTCAGGACTGAATAAGTTAGTAATCATGGCTCTATATCGATCACCATTGATGTGTAACGTTCTGGCCATCATCGTTTTTGAAGAAGTATGGACCAATGATTCCACCAGCCCATAAGGCGCACCAAACAGTCAGTTTTTCTGGATGTAACGGTGTTTCGACCTACACTTGAGGATTAGCTTCACTCCAAATGCGGCAGTTTTGTTTGTTGACGTAGCGATTCAAACAGAAGTGCGCTTCATCGCTAAACAAAATTCGCTTACGAAAATCGGGAACAGCGGCAATCTCGTTTTGCACTAAAATTGCACTATTTGCAATTTTTCACTATTCATGATGAATTGCCAAACCAAACTGAGAATAAATCACTTGACAGCTGTTAAATCGGTCGCCATCTTGAACAGTAATGCCAACTTAAAGTTCTATACATCGAAAAAAACACCCTGTACTATGTTTTCTATGCTTCTTTGTAATTATTACCACAATTTATATGTTAAACATTTCTACCATTCCTCACTCTTTTCAAGTTTTTGCAATGTCTAATTTTATTTGTTCTTAAAGTTATTTAGAATATGTTTCTATAACTTTATAATTCTTCCAATTTAACCCGGTTTTGCCCATTTTCAATGGGTATAACATTACTGATACATAGAAAAAATGAATTGCGACTCATCGAAACCAGCGCCTTACAGGCCAATTAGCCAGCTTCCACTGCTCTACAAACTCTTTCAAAAACATCTGTTTGACCGTATTAAACATATTCTTTTAGAAATAGCAGCTCATCTCTGACCACCAGTTTGGATTTAGACGAAAGCACTCTACTATCCACCAAATAAATAGAGTAACAAATAAAATAACCACTGATTGCGACAGAAAAAATTCTGTGTTGCAACTTACTTTGATATTATAAAGGCATTTGATAGTGTATGGCTCAAGGGTCTTCTCCACAAATTAAAATCCCAACCACCAAAAGACTTCTACCTAATATTACAAATCTATCTACAAAATCGATTTTTCTATCTGAAATATAATGACAGGTGTTCTGAAATGTTCCCTATAAGAGCTGGGGTATCTCAAGGCATTACACTAGGTCCTATGCTTTATCTCCTGTTTACATCAGACATTCCAACTCCAGTATAAAATAACAATGTAATTGCTAAACTTGCTGATGACTCTGTTTTAATGTCATCCCACGAATACCCCACATGGGCTGTGTAAAACCTACAACAACTGGTCAATAACACTGGTTTCGTGGTTGGAGAATACAAGTAATCAGCGACAAAAATGCTCCAGTAGTCTGTACAGACAGGAAGATAGCAGATATTCTGCCCATACAAATAAATGGCTTACCCGTACTATCAGATACAAAAGCAAAATATCTTGGCATGATAATTGACTCCCAACTCACATAGAAAGATCACACCACGCAGTCGAAAAGTAAGTTAAACAACTTCTTTGGCTGCTAGGGAGAGAGTCCAAGCTATTAACACAAAACAAATTTCTCATATATAACACAATTATAACGCCAATCTGGAAGTATGGCTTAGAAATCTAAGCACAACTAAATTAAAAATAATTCAACGATTCCAATCTAAAATACTTCGAACTATAGCCAACCCTGAATGGTACATTAGAGATGAAGACATACATCGAGATCTAAATGTCAAAAGAGTAAAAGAAGTCATTCGTGACAGCAGCCACAAACATATATTATTGTTGTGTAGCAGTAGCAGCAGTTGTAAAAAAAAAAGGATCGGAAATACCAAATATTTGCTGGTGCTGC
This sequence comes from Sturmia bella, assembly GCA_963662145.1. Classification (NCBI taxonomy): domain Eukaryota; kingdom Metazoa; phylum Arthropoda; class Insecta; order Diptera; family Tachinidae; genus Sturmia; species Sturmia bella. The sequence goes on from OY759169.1 coordinate 41,400,481, forward strand.
CAGATTGCCGGCTTTGCTGGTATGCCCGCGTACGCTCCGGCTATGGCTCGTCGGGTGGGGCGAGTTCTTGCCGGCCAACCTGGTTCTCGTTTCTACTACAAACAAAAATAAAAAAAATACATCATACCAGCCTTTTAACAGAACAAAAAAAATGTGTAAAATAGAAATAGATTGTGAGGCCCGAACGACTGCCGTCAGTTCTAACATTGGTTCACTTAATGAGACAATGATTGTCACCACAACTTCTTATTCCAACATGGCAGACTGGTGTTGGGTCTGCTTCGGCTGCCCTCCCTCTTGGAGCTCTCCTGAACTCCACCGTGATGGTCTTCGTGCCGATACATTTTTGGAAAACCATCCCTAAACAGGAATCCCTCATCCCAACCCCCTTCAGTCGCCTCCCATAACCTTACCTTTTCAAATTTAGCTCTCCATATTTAAATAAACTGAATAAACATTATTTAAAAACGTTACAAATCATTGTTTTATTTAAAGAAGTAACAAAAGAGCCAGATATTTCAATTATATTTATGATTTTAAACAGGGGAACAATTTTACTTCATACCAAACGGCAAAACTGACTACCTGATTGGTATTTGAAAATTATCAAAAAAAAAATTCAAGTTAAATTTACTTAATTGTATACAAAACAATATTGGTTATTAGGGGGCAATATTTTGCTTGATTACCGAAATTAATTGATAGGATCAAACAATGTTAGACATTTTTTTTTATAAAACTTTACCAAATTTGCCCGAATGGAATATTCAAATATTTTGAGATTTAATACTAGAAACTATTCGTATTCACAACCATATCAACAAATATTTTTTTTTTTCCAGTAGCAACAATTTTAATCATTAAAATTTACACAACCAATAAAAAAAACCCACTGACTATTTAAGTAACTTATGCGTATTCCTCCTTGCAATGCAATTATTGGAATATACGACAATATTATGGATTGCTTAAATCATCATTATTTTTCTGAGGCATCTGCGAACTTGCGGGTGAATTTGCCACGTGTGAACGTGTACAAGGTCTTTGTGTCTCAAAGGTGAGAAAAACCACTATATTTATATGTATATATATTTGTTTTTAATGTTAAATTTTATTTTTTCAAAAAGATAACACCTATAGAAGGGCAATGACCCTTGATCTTTGAATTCTCCTACCCTAAACTGAGCTCACTTTAGCGCTAACGAATTCATAAAAACCTATATAAACGGCATTCAAACTAAACAGGTGTTATACCTTTATAAAAAAAACATACATACATATATAAATTTAGTTGTCTGTCCTGTTCGTAGGTCTGTCTTCGGTCCAAGTCAATGGCAAAATACCTGGAGCCTGTTGTGAATGGTGGGATCGGTGGCTGCTACTGATGAAGGAGTCCTACGGTGGACGAGTGGTGTGGATTTGGGTGGACGTAAACGTTTCTTGGCGTTTTATACTAAAGCCACCATGTATCGTGACTTCAATAATTCAAAAAGATGCTGGTGTACAAACTGATTAAGTGCACTATCCTTTGATGGGATTTCTTTTGTCACCCCAAAGTTTACTGTTGTTTTTTTTCTTCACAATTGTATTCTTAATTTTCAATAATCCTTTAAGGCCGCTCACAATAAAAAGGAAAGCAATGGCTTCAACTCACCAGCCTTGTAACTTTTTAGCACCCAAACCAAAAATCACCATCCGCACTCGCCGACGTCCAAAGCCAAAAAAAAAACTCAATCAGCGCCAAATTCTTAATCATGGTCGTTCTTCGACCACGCGCCAAAACGCAAAAAAAACCTTTTTTTTTCTTTTTTCTTTCCAGCTATTCACCGCCATTTTCGGTCTCCTTTCAGCAACATCCATTTCTACTTTTAAAAACAAAATTTTCTCCTTTTTTCTTCTTTCTTTCCAGCTATTCACCGCCGTTGACGGCCCACCTGTTTATCTGCACGCCATTACCGACGGGCCTATTTACACCCATGACACATAAAACTCGTTTAATACATTATTCGAAAGCGGCATTCAGACAGTTAAGCTGCGGTCGGATTGGTCAAATATTTGAAAGCAAACATCAAATATTAGTTCGCTGTAATGTGACCATAAAACAATTACTATCGGCAAACAAAAATTTATATGTTAGCTTACAAACAAAATTGTTTTTTGGCAAACAAAAATGTGTCTAATGTGACCAAAGTGTGAACACATGTTGGCAAATATTTTCCTCTTTTTTCGGCAAACAATTATTTGATCTTACAAAATTTTTGTAAGAGCAAACAGGGAAATATTTTCCATACAAAAAAAACTTTATGGATGCTATACATGATTTTTAATCACCGTCTAAATAGCGGCTTTTATAGCAAAATACCCATGTATAAATACAGAAAGGTTTTTTAAGGTTTTTTTGTTATGTTTTATTACTCATTGAAGTATTTTTGTTTCAATAAAAATAATTTTTTTAATTTACTGCCTGGCTACCGATGTCACTCGACATCGATCGCTCGCATAAATACATGCAAAGCAAAAACAACATTTTAAATGTCTGCGATGCCCATGTGTTCTTACTCTTAAGCTAGATAGCTGTACCTTTGTAATTGTAGTAAATACTTCCTGCATTAGCTGGCGCAGTCATGACAACATGTTTGCCATCCAGTGATCCTTGGCAATTGGGAAAGTTCCACAATTTTAGGAATTCCTCCTCGGTTAATGGTACCTAAGTTAAAAATTAGCCAACAACAATGGTATAATTTTCTTTAAATTTCTTTAAATATTCCGGCTGCAACACTTTGTAAATAGCTTCACATACATCCGCAGCTTAACAAAAGGAAATCTTCAATTTCTTCCATAATTAAATTTTTTTTTTCAATGAAATAATTTTTTGTTTTTTCACTGTTTGAGCAAATATTTTTTTAACGGCAAATAAACTTTTCAGTGTGACCATGGCGAAAACATTTGCTGTCAAATAAAAATTTCTGTTGTTTGACTGATGTTTGAACTAACAAAACAGGCAAACAAATATGGCTAATGTGACCACAAAACAAAATTGGTTTGAATTTTCATTTTGTTTTCCCAAAAACGGGCAAACATATTTGATTCAAATATTTGACCAATCTGACCGTACCTTTACTAGCAAAAAGAAAACCTAGCACCCAGACAACTCAAACAATACACACCTTCAGAGCTAGTGTATCGCTACTATGAGGGTCATGATGATGCGTATGCGACTAAGTTTTATTTAAAGACATGTATCGCTGTTTATTCGACATAAGTTATTTTATATATTGAGTTGGAGCAAAATTAAATGATTAACAGTTGTTATGCATACAGTTAGACTATTACATCAAAATTAACGCTTAAAAAATTTACATCGTAGAAAGGCCTTTACCTCAAGAAAATACTAATATTCGATTTCAGAATTGTTTCTTTAAAGCTGCCGTAAAAATGCTCTCACTTACATACAGTCTGGCTATTTTCGAAAACAGTAACAAATATTCAAAATTTATGTGTGTGAAGATAAATACGTATTTAAGTTCCGGGACTCAAACCCCAATTTTTAGCAAAGCCACATTTTGAAGTTAGCAGAGCACTGTTAACGAGTTAACAGCGCTATTTTTATAACAGATGACAATTGTGGAGAAGATGAGTGGGTTCTATGGAAAAACGAGGACATCTGGGAGGTACTGACCATATGGAAATGGTGGTTCGGAGGGTTAGCTATGACTTGTGGTACCAAAAGTGTCATGGGGTCAAAAACGATGTTTTTTGTCATCGTATTCATGTTAAAATACATCATAGCTATAATGATTTTTCTGTGAGTGTTCAAAATGTGGCTTTGCTAAAAATTGGGGTTTGTGTCCCGGAACTTAAATACGTATTTATCTTCACACACATTCAAAATTTTCTATGGACTTTGCAGTTTTTTCCAGTTTTATTTAGGTACTAGCTGAGTTACATATTTCTAAGAAAAAACAACATAATGTGGCATTACGTGGACGGGCACTTTTAAAAACTTTTTACTTTTAAGAATTACAGTACTTGATTGAAGAAATGAATTTTTGCTTCTGTAGAAAATAAGCCTTATGTGAAAGAACTTATTTCTGCAATTTTTAGTTGCATACTTTAACATCGCTTTATTATATATCTTTATTAAATATCATCAATTCTGACAGATTTATGGGTATCGAATCAAAAATCTAATTGCACAGCAGATGAAGCTGGAAACAGCTCAACAATTGAAGTTTATGATACTTATCGATGGCACTTAAGCGATTTATAAGCACCATTAAGCAAAGCAATTGCAAAAACGTTCAAATGATATTTTGCAAAAATGTTAATCAAATAGTAGTAGATGCATTTTTACACTTGACCCTCTCTATCCAATGTGTTTCAATCATCGTCTGTGCCTATTTATTATAGTTCTTTGTGTTTATCCTTTAAGAAAAAAAAAAGAAAACTTATGCCAAGAGTAGTTCTACGGCTTTTATTTTAATTATTACCTGTGTCTATTTCTTGAAAATGATGTTTGTCATTGCTTGCATAAGCTCAAATTTCATGTAGTTAACAACATTGTTACGTTTTTAGGGCTCCGTACTCATCGGAGTGAAACGGAACCCTATAACCGAGACTTTTACGTCCGTCCGTCCGTCACAGAGTCGATTCTCCGAAAGAGTAAGAGATACAGAGCTGAAATTTTCACAGGATGTTTTTGTACCTTGCAGCCGCTGCAACAACAAATATTTAAAAAACAACAATACGAAAACTACCAGGTGTCCCCATGCAACTAAAAGTATCAATTAGCTATGACTCTCGAGCTGTTAAAGATACAGAGCTGAAATTCGCATAGTATATGTACGTACAGATGCTGTACAAAAAAAAAATGCTAATAGCAACAACAAGTGGAAAACTACCAGGTGTCCCTATACAACGTAAAGTAACAATTTGCCGCGGCACAATATATGTACTCACATATGGCCTACAATAGAAAATGCTAGAAACAACAACAAGTCGAAAAATACCAAGTGTCCCTATACAACGTAAAGTAACAATTAGCCGTTACTCTCGAACCGTGAGAGACAGAGGGATGAAATTTGCATAATATATGTATTCACATATGCTCCACAACAACAAATGATAAAAAGAACAACAACTCTAAAACCGGCAGGCGTCCCTTTACAATGTAAAGTAACAGTTAGCTATAACTCTATGTATGTATTCCGAGATGACTTACAACAACAACAACAAGTCGAAAAGTACTAGGTGTTCCCATACAACGTAAGGTAACAATTAAACGTAACTCTGCAGCTGTAAGACACAGAGAGATGAAATGTATACAATACAGGTATTCACATATGTATGTCATTCCATACATACATTACACATACGTACGGAACCCTAAGTGTGCGAGCTACCCTAGTACTTGACGGAATTTGTTATATTTAAGACCGCTTTGCCGATACAAATGAAAGAATGCCACAGCATTTCATTTTATACACTGCTTACTATGTGACGTGGTTATTAAATATCACTTAAAATTTCCGCATATAATTGCTTTTCTGGTTTTCAAACAAAGTTTATTTGAATTTTTTTTTTCAAGGAGTGTCCATTGTTAAATTGTAAGCAGTAAAAGTATTTTATGCAAGTGTACGAAATTTCAAATCTCTGCGGCAACTGTTTTTATTTGTGTCAATATTTTTTAACTTCCTTCTTATGTCAGTGTTAAACGCCTTATAACTTGTTAGGTTTATTAAAAGCGCCTTCGAGCGTTCTTTATTTGTAAATGATAACAAAACACTTAGTTCTTCTTTTTATAACACATTTTATAGTTCACAACTTTGTTTACTATTCACAGCTGTTAAATAAAACCCTTTTCTTAAACTCACACCTTTATGAATTAGCTCTCTGTTTACGCGAATGCAGTTTAAACAAGTCTAAACTCAACTCTGATAATTGTTCTCTGCTTATATAGTTCAATCGTTATGTTTTAAAATAACGATTTCACATGCTGCAAGGCTTGTGAAAATAACATTGTTAACAATAAGTCAAAAAATATAATTAACAAAGTCCTAGTCCAACCCAACAATGTCAACACATGCCGCATTGGGAATGGAAAGGGGAAAAGAGCCTGTAAAGAATCATTCTCTATAGACACAAACAAGGTACATTTATTACAGGTAGCCGTATTAGAGCAGCTGACTACTGCTTCTAGCCGTTGAACTGTCAAAGGTTTGTTTTCAAACTACACACTAGTAAATATACAACACAAACGCGAACAATGGGATACATAATATAGAGTACCAACAAAATACATGAAGTGTTTGTTTGTGTTGGGTTTCTTGTAGTTATGTTGCTACCTAGTATAAATATACCCTTGTATTAACTTCTTAGAAAAAAAGCTCATTCCCAAAGCAATGTGTAGCATATTCTGAGCGCGGTCTTCGGGGATGCTCTGGCTAGCCACTGTTTAACAAGTCTTATTCGGCTGAAACCCAGCGGACGTTTATTATTACGATAAGTTACGGAATTCTCAAACCCGTATGCACAAACCTGAGTAGTCTAACAAACTGTTCGGTTAGGCTAGTGTTTTGCGCTAGGTAAATTTGATCCCATCAGGCCTTCGAGGAATATGGTCACTTCTGCTACCAATTTGAGCCGGTATGAACAGTTAATGGTGTATTATGCAAACGAATTAAACGCAATACCAAATGATGATTCGATCAGCTCAATTGATCGTTAATATTAAAAAAGTAAAAATAATAACAGCAAACAAAAATAAACAAACAAACAAACAAAGAAACAAATGAAATTGAAAATCAACGCAAATGTAAACAACAGCAACAAACATTAAAACAATTGCATGTAATTCTTAATGTGAAATTTCACTTTCTTTTGCGACGGTCGCGATGTTAATAATGTTAAACTTGAAGCTTTGTTTTATCATCATCGTTCAATTAAATACCAAAATAAACCATTCAAAATAACAATGACGACAACAACAACAACAATAATAATAATAATAACAACGGCATCTGTATTACGTACCAGTCGTAAAACAGCATCTGTGAATACAAACAATGAGTGGCCTTAGAGACAATTTTGTATGCAGCATCGATAGTAGCTCACCCACTTACATTTTCATCATTTAACACGATGTCTAAAATGAAGTTACTGCTCCATGTTCAATTTTACTTTGTTAGAAAGCTACAAGAAAAATAATTAGATGCGCATATGAATGAACAATTTGAAAATGGAAATAGACGACTCGATAAAATCCTACAGAAAAATTTTTTATACAGACTTGACAAAATGTTTTCTTATATACAGATATATATTTACCCATTTAAACTTTTGCATATGGTTATGGCCTAACAATTCGTTACGGATATATTCACAATGTCTGCAAATAAATAAGCATTTATTATATAATGCACAGAAGCATTTGTTACATCCTCTATATAATTAATACCACCAGAAAGGTTGAATTTTTGCATGATACTCTCTACTGATTAGAACGAACCTAGTTCTGAGGTTAGAGGATGTAACCAATCAAATATACGCAGGTATAAAACCACTCGGTGGAATTTATGTCAGGGCCTTGATCAAAACGTTTTTAATTTGTACAAACACTGAATATGCCATACACGAACTCAGGGCTGCATTTCTCTCTTAGCGCTATGCAATACCTCGATAAGGATTCGCTGTTTGTACAAGTAATATGGTGATGGAATATAACTGAGGTTAAGCGGAAAATTGCGAAACTTTTCCTTTCTGGCTGATGAGCAACCCAGAAAGTTTCACGAACTGAAGCAATAAAATTTAGTGCGGCTATTAATTAATATTAGTGTCAAGCCATGTACAGACTAATCACCCAGTAGTCAGTCGGCCATTTAACTGTTTTTCATTCTCAACAGACAGTATCAAGATTGTGAGAGTAGGATTTTGTTGTCAACGGCTTATTATTTTTGAGCAATTTGTGTAGTTTTAGACTCAATTAACGGTTATCAGAAGTTTAGCTATAAAAATGGAATAATTCACGTGGCTTTCAATATGTAGCGTTTTCACCAATAGTCGTCCCAGTGGTCGGCATAGGATTTTTAAATAACAAAATAATAAATTTGTCAAATAATTAAATAGTTTTTTAAATAAAACGTAAGCTACTTAAAATTAACATACTTACACGTAAAGAAAAAATATGGTTGAGGTAACCATATTCGAAGAGAAACATACTACTGTTGAAATAAATGGTTGCAGGCAAACAATATTAATTGTTAAATAAAACATGCACATTGCTACTAATTCCTGTTTTAGTGATTAGGCTATTGTGGCCAAAACCATGTTATTGCTATAAAGAATCATAATTTCGTCATGTCCAACTACACTATTGTCATTTCTAACCATATTGTTGTCTCATTGAACAATATTATTATTGATAATTTCCTACTATACTTTTATTCCATTGTCAAGTCTAACATTACTTTTGTAGTTTTCCACTTTACTATTGCCAAAGCCAACTATATTATTTTCATATTACAAGTTGCATGTGACAATAGTTGCTGAATTTAACAAAAATACGGTTCCTCATGATAGCATTATGATTGAATTTAACATCAATATGGCTACATTAAATAATTTTTTTAATAATATGGTTGGAAGAGACAATATTATTTTTAAAAATTACAATAGTATGACCAGGTATGTAAATATTAGGATTATATACAACAAGGACATGGCTAGTGGCCACAGTAGTTTCATCGATTACATTAAAAGCTCTTACACACATAATAAATGTGCCATATTTTGAACTGCACAAGTTTCGTAATTCGGTTTTAATAACTGCACTTTTTTATTTAATTTTTACTTCTTTTCAATAAAAGAAAAATTTTCAATCACAAAACGACAGTTTTTAACTTTGTTAAAAACAAAAACTTTTTTGATTATTCTTTAGTTACTCTCTCATAGATCAAAAATACCATGTTTTTTGTCACAAATAATGCTTGTTCTAATGTTCATCATAAAGTGTTTGTAGATGTTGTTTTTTTTTTTTTTAACACAAAAGCTGTGTTTACGGTGACCAAAATTTGTTTACGGCATTTTAAAAGAAAAATTATATGTTTGCACTTACCTATCGCTTCGTTATATTAATATTGCTGCCGCAACCATATTGTAAATATTTTTTCTTTGCGTGTAAAAGTACGAAACACTCTTTACTTAAATACTAAAATAAGAAAACCCGGAAAAACTTATACATAAAGATAAATAAAAATCTTTGGAATTCATTAAATGTATATACCTACCTGTTGAAAAATAATAGTTTTAGGCACTAGATATTCACTCGACTTAGGTTTTTTAAACACATTTTCACCTATAGCCGGCGTGATTCTTTTAAATTAGGCTAAAACACTGAATAAAATGTATGCCGACTATTGAGTAAAGTAAAAAAAAAATTTATTTTCTTTGAATTCATTACCAAAAGAGGCAAGTCATACATAAAAGTGTATATATAATTGGATCTCGATAAGAGAAAATACAAATTATTCTAAAGTCGGCATCCGCATGCCGACCACTGAAAATCGCATTTCTGGAATACAAGATGTGAGTAGTTATGGCAAATGCTGAATATTTTATTTTCTGAGTGAAATTGACCTATGTCGTATGTCAACACCTCAAACCTATTTTCACCACCTTTCATGGCGAAAACAATTCAATGTTTTTGTGAAAAACAGAGACAAATCTATTACTGTTGTAATAAACGCACAGATACGGTACAATCGATTTGCTATTTCGGAATTTGCGATAAAAATATTTAGGAATTCGGAAAGGTTTTTTATAATCATATCCAATTAAGTTGTACATTATGGAGCTGTTCAGCTGGTCATTTAAATTACCCTATTTAAATATAAATTACCTACTCAATAATAGACATATGTATGCTTGCATAATATGTAGGGTGAAAACATTTTACCAACAATGAAATCTAAGATTTGAACTCATCTCATTCACAGCGTTGCTTACTTCTGTTTTTGTAACAGTTTAAAATTTCGCTTATTGTTCTTCTCCTGACTGGCTCTTAAGTGGTGTACATTGACCTTACCACACAAATGTCCAGAGTTGGTAGGATTTTGCCTTTTGGTTTTGTTTGAAAATGTTTTAAAGCTATTTCATTGTTAAATCATTTAGTATTAGACAGCAATTTGGCTACTGCGACCATAAAAACAACAAGTAAAAAAAAAAAAAAAAAAAGAAAAGAAAAAGCATTTTGGCTTAAATGCCAAAAATGGCAATTTCTTGCAACAAATCAAGGTGACTAGGCATCAAGATAAAACCGACATAACAAACGATTGAATAAACAAACATTCGTTTTGATTTGCCACTACTACGCCGATTCTCATTGTTTTCTATTCGAATTTTAATTCAGGTTTTTTGTATTTCTAAGAAGAAGCTAAGGCCATTTCAATAAAGAGTTAACTGCTCTTCGCCACCACTGTTAACTCAAATGCCGCACATTTATTGTTTTACAACGACAACTGTGACGATAAGTAAGCATAATACCAAATTTGAATAAAAAAGGTGCCTATATAGTAGTTCACGGTACTTGACAGCAACACGATACACAAGTCTCATGTATCTAAATGCATTTAGCCCATGCTGCAACCGAGAGGGCTATAAATCACACTTTGGGCATAAGCAGCATGCTTTAGAGCGTGAGAGGCTGGGGTGCAGATAGAATAAACATATACAAATATTAAAAATTCTTGGGATTCGTTAAAACTAATCTTTAAAAAAACATAAATTTTGACAAGCCCTCAAGTCTGACGAGTTTTTTCTATGACCCAAGCAAGCGACCTCTCTGAAATAATTATTCAAAATTCAGTTGGTTTTATGTGAAATTTTTTTTTTTTCAAAATAGTCCTATTTTCTGCAAAATTTAATATAAAATGATTCTTTACAAAAACGGCACTAAATCCTCAAATGCAAAGAGAGCGAAGTCTCCAAAAGTGGGGATCTTTATCACTTGAAAAAAGACTACGGAATTAAAGTATACGAAGGCTGGTTATTAGGCTTAACCAGTCGATAATCCTAAAGTAAAATATTCTTTCACCAAAGTTCAGTTTGGTGGCCCAACGAAAGGTCATAGCCGCCGAATTCTGGCTTCGCTTATGAAACATCACAAAAAATCTTAACATACATTATGTCCGTGGAAATGCTAGCGAAAATTATGTCCGTGTCTGTTATGACAAATAACTTCTTATTAAAATTAACAGAAATTGAGTATGCAAATTCCTTAACATTTATAAAATCTGCTTTGGGTAAAATTGTGTCTCATATCAGCATAGTTATTCAATTATACAATGATCTAGATCCCCAAAATACTTTGGAAAACAAATTCATTACTGAAATTTATGGACTTCGTTCGCATGGCTTCCAAAATAGTTTTGAAAAAATATGATCTTAATTAGTTATTTGCTTTAAGAGCCAATTGAAATGTATTAATTCAGATCCAAAAAAGTATCTTACAAATGTTTTCTGTCTTTTTCAGTCATCTATATGGCGCCGACATTTCGTTGATGATAATCACCTCATCAGTAGACATGATTTACTTAGAAGGTTCCAGAGGTGCTAGTTTAGACAATGAGGCAGAGGCTTGGTTTGTACCGTGCAATTATTGAGATAAGAAACCTAGTGCCAGTCAACCATACATCTGACTGCTCTACAGTAGCTATTGGGCTAGTTAGGATTATGGAAAAAAAACTTCCAAACATATTTTTATATGAAAAATAAATATATGTATGAGGTAGGTATGTTTAGAACAAAAATATTAGCTACAAAAATTGACTTTTTATCCCAGTAGTGATGAATCCGCGGCAGTTATGGGTGGATGTAAACTGCCTCAATTTTCCACAATATAGTTTTCTCTACGCAGAGCATTTTTGTATGGAGCGCCGGAGTAATTTCGCATAAAGTACACTCTAAAGCTCTAAACACATAGACGACAGCAGACTGCAAATACTGCCTACTTCAAGTGCAGCCAACTTCAAATGTTGCTCTGAAGTCGGCTTCATAATTATTTTGAAGACAGCAACAACATAATAATCAGCTGGTGAAAAATCAAGGAAAAAGATGAAGAACACTTTTTCAAAGCAACCAGGATGAAAATTAAATAAAGTATCACAAAAAATTAGCTCAAATGAAAAAAATTGTTTTGATATTGAAAATGAACAGCTGTGTATTTTAGCAATGCTAATTTCAGGGATGCCGTATTTCTTATTTCATAATGAATAAAATTGAAAATATTGATGAAAAATGTAATAATATCGCGAAAAAACTATAAAAACACATACATTTATTTATTTATTGTATTTTTACAATGTTCTTTTGTGTTTAATATCAAAAAAAAGTTTTTGTTCTAATTTGTCCAATTTATATACATATATAATGGCAACACTATATTTGCTTATTTGCTGCCCGTCAAAATAGAAAATAGCCTAAGTTGGCAGCAGCAGCAAATGCTGTTGTGCAGTCGTGCTGCCCTGCTGCCGTCAAAATAATCGTTTTCATTCAAACACATGCATTTTATTTTTGACATATTGCTGCTTGCTGTCTGCTGTCGTCTATGTGTTTAGAGCTTTATGTAGGTACGCAAATCGAAAGGCTTAATGAAATTTGATGTCACTAAGTGGCGGATGGGTGGTGATATGACGCGTTTCGGATGCGTAATAAATAGAATTCTGTAGCTCATCTGATGTTTTAGTTTTTTCTTCAGTTGATTTTAATCAAACGATTAATTAAGTATTTAAAAATAAATATAAATTAGCCATCTAATTCATAAAAATTATAACAGGTTTATAAAGCTCTTATTTGACAGATTTTCCATACAAATATATCAAATAACCTGTAATAATTTTTATGAATTAGGGGGTAGAAATATAATATTGAATTATTCTCTATTTCGCTGAAAAAACGTTTTTGTCTCACGTTTCTTTTTTGTTCTGCTCTAAATGTTGTAGAATTTGTCTTTTAATACTTTTGCTCTGGTAATATGTCGAGTGCATTAATTTATGTATGCATTCCAAAGAAGCCAGAAGCAGTTATTGCAATTTCACTTCACAAATTGGCACGTACAATAAAGTTTTGTTTTCGTATATTTTTCGGCTTATGACAAGTTAGTAAGTAGATTTAATTTTAAAAGGCGCACAAAATCACTATAATACCCGTCCGTCCATTCACAGGCACACATAAACATAAAAGTATTGCTGAGTGAGTATCTGTTCAACATCCACAACAGTATTTCTACACTTGAATCGAGTGGTAAGATGAAAAATTGTGCCCCACAATCAAAATGTGTATGAATGGTTGGATGATTGTTTCACGAATGCACATTTATTCCCGCAAATATTATGAGAGCAAGTTGTATCAGATTTAGAAAAAAAAAAAAAAAAAAACAGCTGCAACAATGCAACCGGCAATTCTGAAACGAAATGCATCACAAATAAAGTGAAAAAGAAATATTATAAGCAAAACTTTCATTTTCATTTTAATGTTGTCTGGTAACTGGCAGATTTCTGGTGCGTTTGGCTTGGCAAAATTGGTCAATCTGACCATTTGATGTTCGGTCATCGATAAGAAGAGAGTGATGTGAACAAAATGATAAGTGAAAATTTTATTGAATAAATCAAAATACTTGCGATTATTTGGACATGAGAAAGAAACGAAAAAAATTGAGAGAGAAGGAAAAAGTAAAAGATTGCCGTTAAATGAGCAGAACTCACACAAACGAATACACTGGGAGAAAAACAATAAATTTCATTCGATTCGATATCAGACTCGAAACAATCTTGAAAAACTATTTAATATTTCATTATTCTATGCAGCTTAAGAATGAGTTTTTTTTTTCTTAGTTCTTTTTAGACTTCGTACCAACGTAAAATTAGTAGCATTACTTCAAATGGATTTTCGTCTTCAGTAAGAGAAACTACAAACTCACAAAATTTTAAATCGTGTTGCTAACTTTTTTCTAACTATAGTCAAAATTAAAGTTGACTTTAAGCTGAATCAGTTTTAAATGGGTGCCACATTATTTATCAAAAATGCCAAGTTATTTATCATACAAGCTCTTACAAATTTAAGTAAAATCCCATCTCTAATAAAGCTTAGCTTAGACGATATGTTGAATCAGCATATTTATGCTGAAAATTTTGTTTAAGTGCCATCATATCGTGTAAACGCAAAATCTTTACCAGCATACGTATGTTTAACAACGTTTGCAAACAATTTGTTAACAACACCAACAAATATATGTTGGCAATTTCAGCATATCGTGTGAACAGTATGTTTTTAGTCTTTGACTAATTACCTGCGTATGCTAGCTGATATGCCATTTGTTGAAAATGCTGTTTAAGCTCTTCAGCATATATCTAATTTGTATGCATATTTGCCGAATGGCTTTGTTAAGCCGCCGACAATTTTCGTTTATGTAAATACACATATATCTTCTTCAAAATTTGCAAACGAGCACAAACGTAATGAAATTAAATTCAATGAATTAATTGCTCGCAAAATAAAAAACAATAAATAGCTCAAGGCGAATTCATACCAGGTGGGTGCAAGGGAATTTGCAAAATAAAAAAAATACATGTATTTCATTACATACATATACATATTTCAAAGTGAACAAAACACTGGAAGCCAAAATAATCACCTGTGTTTCAAGTCCAACTGGTATGAATTCTGCTTGAAATAGTTGGAATAATCAACAATCAACGGCAAGGCGTTGATTACATCCGGATTTCAACCGCCGCCCCACTATTGTTTTCAGCGGCTGCCACTATGAAAATTAATTGGCACAGATCTTCGAACGTCTTATAATTCTTTGTATAATTTTGCACAAAAACCTTCATCTGCCCGCCGTTCTACCCATTTTCTTTTCCAAGCTCGGCTTCTTTTTCCTTTTACTTGACTTTCATCAATATCAAAAGCAAGGACTGCACAAGCAATAGCAAGCGATATTTCTTCCGAAGACATGTTTTTTATATTAAAAACACGAATTTTCTGCAATAACGCGTTGTATAAATAGAAAGTAGTATCAAACTTATTTTACAAGCAAATGTTTATACGATTCAGCATACATATCACCATGTAATTATCAACATATCGTATAAACACAAAAATTATATGCTAACTCTTATGTTGACATTCCATTTGCTGAAATATGTTGAATTAAAAAAATTTGGTAGTTTCAGCATATAGTGTAAACACCTAGCATATGATATGGGATGACCTATGCATTTGATGTTATTTTTAATCATACAGTTGTTAGCATATACATATATGCTGATTCAACATACCGTCTAAACTAAGCTTAAGATGACTCTCAAAAATTATGTGTACATGTGAACACACGCCTACATAAATGTAAGATTGTATTAGTAAGTAAACAAAAAACATCAAAGCGAATTGAATAAAAGTCAAATTTAAAAAAAAAAATCTAGTCATTAAAATAATAGTTATTAAAAAATCTTTAATTTAATTATTTAATTTAAAAAAATTTACATTAAAAAAGTGACATTTGTGTGAACAAAGCTGTTGCTAAATAAGTTAAAGACAACTTCTGCTGGTTTTAAATTTAGAGCAAACTTTTGCGCGTAAAGTCGGTGTTTTCTCGTCTATAGTAGACAAAAAGCTTACTTTTATTTACCAATGACTTAAAATTGCTTAAGGCATACTTTTTCGATTTCTAAAGTTATAGACCACTGTCTCTAAATTTGCTCCATAGTTTTAGAGATATCCAAAACTATTGAAAAAATAAATTTTCATATAAGAATGGATAAATCGGCCTTTTCTGAGGGCAGCTCTTTGCAATATATTGAAAACATTTGGGACTTTCGACACTGCGCAGGCACGGCAAAAATGACTTTCACAACCAACGTATTTCATTTCAAGGAATTTATGGCATCTTTAGGACCCAAGAAGAACAGCGAACTTTTAGAACTTCCTAGTTTCAACATTCGGGTCGTTAAAATGGCCTTTTTGAGAACCTTGAGAACCAGCGAGCAGAAGGCTATGTTACACCTCATTGAAACCTGTCTCGCTTTGGGTTACCTGCGTTACAGGTTTTTGTACAAAAGGAGTTTCAGATCATAGTACGATGAACACACTTCTGCATGTGTCTATTAACTTCCCAGCAGCCTGACTACCTAAGTCGCTGTGTGCGACTTAGATATGAACTGAAATTAAAGCAATTGGGTACTATGATGATCATTGGGGTAAACGTGAAGCAACCACGGTTTGTTACCAATCAAATAAGCCTCCAAACTTACTTTTCTTGTCTTCCTTAAATATATTGATTCCTACAGATTTTCCGCAAAACATCCCTTTAAGGTTTTAAAATTTAAAACCAAATTTAAGCTCATTACATGTGTAATTAAATAACAATTATAGAGTCCTCATATTTGCCCAGAGCTTTGTAAGCCCTACAAATCTAAGTTTTCAAAACTAAGTTCGCACTTAAAGGGTGTTTTTTTAAGCTAGATAGAACTTTAAATCGCAAAAAAGTAACACAAAAAATTAAATTTTGATGAAACTTTTTTTTTATTTGTTTCAGTATACTCTGACAAATCATCATGAATAGACTCACGCTTGAACAACGCTACGAAATTATCCAAATTTACTTTGAAAATCAGTCGTCGATTCGCGCAACTTATAAACGACTTCATCATTTGTATGGCGTACATAATCGTCCATCTGAACAAGCCATTCGTCAAACTGTGGATAAATTTCGTACCACATACTCTCTAGAGGATGCAATAACACCAGCACGTCGAAGAAATGTGCGTCATGAAGACAATATCGCCGCTGTAAACGAAAGTGTGGAAGAAGATCCAAATTTATCGATTCGTCGTCGGTCGCAGGAATTGGGGGTCTGTCCGTCCACTACGTGGAAAATTTTGCGCAAAGATCTCGGCCTACACCCGTATAAGATCCAGCTGGTGCAGGAATTGAAGCCAAGAGACCATTATATGCGTCGTTCTTTCGCCGATTGGGCTCTAGAGCAGTTGGCAACTGACCTGTTGTTTTATCGCAAAATTGTGTTCAGAGATGAGGCGCATTTTTGGCTTAACGGGTTTGTTACTAAGCAAAATTGCCGCATATGGAGTGAGACCAATCCACAACAGACCCTACAGACTCCATTACATTCAGAAAAATGCACCGTATGGTGCGGTTTTCACGCTGGTGGCATCACCGGACCTCATTTCTTCAAAAATGAGGCCGGAGCTCGCGTTACGGTCAATGGAGACCGTTACCGCACCATGATCAATGATTTTTTGTTTGAAAATATGGATGAAATTGATCCGGAGGAGATGTGGTTTCAACAGGATGGCGCTACGTGCCATACGGCGAACGCAACCATCGACTTATTGAAATCAAAATTTGGCGATAAGTTGATTTCGAGAAATGGACCTGTCAATTGGCCTCCAAGGTCGTGCGATTTGACACCTCTCGATTATTTGCTGTGGCGCTACGTGAAGTCACTGGTTTATGCTGATAAACCAGCAACAATTGACGCCGTGGAGGCCAGCATTGTTCGTGTTATTCGTGACATACGGCCAGCAGTGCTCGAAAAAGTGGCCCAAAATTGGACGTCCAGAATGCACTTCGTCAAGAACAGCCGCGGTGCCCATATGCCCGAAATCATTTTCAAATGTTAATGTCACGTATTGATCTTTCGAATAAAAAAAAATTTTGATTACAATTTAATTTTTTGTGTTATTTTTTACAATTTCCTCTGTTCTATCGGGCTTAAAAAAACACCCTTTACAAGCAAAAAGTGACGCTCTTGAGATTCCATTGGTCCAATGAGTTTTGCAGGGCTTATTCGCGAATCTATAATTGCTTCGTCTACCTTGTCTGCATATATAAAATTATAATGCTGAGTTCAAAAGTTTCATTCATTTATTTATCAGGAGCTAGTTTATCGAAGAACCTTCATATAATAAAACATCCCTGCCATCGTATTGCAAATAAAAGCTCCCATTAGCTTTCAGCCTGGCCCGCGATATCGGCCGAAACTATTCGACTGTTCCAATGCAGTGAAAGCAACAAAACAAGTTTAAAATTTGTTCGTGTTTTATATGGAACATAAAGAGTGAAGGATGTCGAACGATATGATGGGCCAAGCACTTTTAAATTAAACGCTCTTCGTTTAGGCCAATTATTTCGTTGTTTTACTTAAGAACATTTTACACATTCTCATTATAATCTTTTGTGAAAGGTGTGCTCTTTAGCTTAATTACAGCACATCAGTTATCACATTTAATTTGCTTTGTTTGGTAAGCAACAATACCAACAATACTTAGATTTTCTTCATTCGGAAATTAATTAGTTTCACTTTCTTTCTTTCATATCTTTAACAAAATGATATAAAAAAACATATTCACCAAAAAGTCCACAATCTTACAAATGGACTTTTTAATTCTGACTAAAATGGTTAAGCTCATTTTAGTATGTACGAGCATACATATGTACATACATATATACTTACACTAAAATTTTTTTTCATCCATTTTCATTTTTCAAATGTCTTTTCAATTTTAATATCACCACCATGCCGTAAAATTTAACTAATTGAATGTTTTTTTTTAAATCATAAGCAGCAAGGAAAACCAACAAATTTCTTATTGACAGAAAAAAGCACACGAAAATATCCAAAATTTCTGGTTATTGTTGAAAGTAGCAAAAATACTATTTTTGGTGTTTTTGCAATCGTTATATAAATATGGATTAATGCCACACTTTCTTAAAAAGGTTATATCTAAAAATGAAAAAAAAAAAAAAAATAAAAACAAGAGGCAGATAAATGTACATAAGTGTGCGTAAAGATATATGCATGTGTATGCATTTGTGCGCATACCCAGCGGAGGTTATTCTACACAAACAAAAAACAAATAAAATATTTTATTATATCAGTATAGATTCGCTTATTTCAAATGTTTCTAAGAAACCATATTTTTTACGCAAAATCCATTCAATTTTATTAAATTAGAGCCTTCCTATAAACGATGTTTGATGTTGTTTTATTTTGCGCCAATAAAATTAATTGATTTTGTGGAGCTCCAATCGGGGATAGGACAGCATTTGGTCAAGCAGTTGGTCAAGAGTGAAACATTGTTTTCGTGGGTTGATGCCTATTACTTAGAAGATTTGACGGCTGTACGAATAATCGCCCAAAGCACCAAAATAAACATTCGCCCAAAATTATTGGACTATTTAACATTAGCGGTTCTCACTCTTGATACTAATTTTACCACTCTGCTATATTCACTACGATTTTTACCACAAAGCTCGAGTGACTTTCTTACCTCAAAGTCTGCATGTTCTTGCATATATTCTAAGACTTGCTGAATTTCTTTATCTGTCCACCTTTTGTTGTGAATTTTGTCACGTTTTCTCTTCACCAGTATATTTTTCATTTGTTTGTTCCATATTTTTTATTTTCTCAACACAAAATTAAGTTTTGCCGGCAACACGATTCACAGCACAGAATATCTGTGATTCCCAGTAATTTTTTTACAATGTTTACTAAAGCTTTTTGTATGATTTTTTAATCACAGCGTAGAAAATAAAAGTTCAGTACATTTTGTTGCTGCAGTGATGTAAACACTAGTACTTTAATCAAATCTGCTACTTTAACCAAATGTGCAACCGAGTTTACTATCAAGAGTGAGAACCGCTAGTATGTCAAATCACCCAAAAAAAAAAAAAAAATTTACATAATAACCCAATAAATATAAAATGAAAAACACCTCAGGAATCTTCGATGGTTTTGGAAACAAAATTTTTCACCACGATTAAGCAAATTTTTAAATTAGAGAATCTATTTGGTAAAATTATATTTTAACACACACCGCAGAGAGACTTTTAAGAGTCAAACTTAGCAATGTCTCGGATACGAGTATAATAAGATAATACGTATAATAACAATAAGAAATATAAATTCAATTGCCTAGACGGCCTTAGGGCGTATCCATGGTATAATAAACACCGGCTTCGCTTTCTAAAGCTATTCTGCGTAGCCGGCCTTCGGCCTGACGCATTGGTTTTCTCCTGACTTGCTGGCTCTGCGTGTTAAAGCTGTTTTATCTAGCAGGCCTTCTCCTCTCTAGTACAACAGGCACTGGATTCGTTTACTAAAACTTTTCTGTCTAGCCAGCCTTCGACAGGATGAGGACATGATCCTCCTTGATATAAAAAACACTGGCTTCGTGAACAAAGTATTCAACATAGCCGACTTTCAGCCGTGTTCAGACATTATCTTCCCTTTGGTATAACAAACACCATCTTTGTTTTATAAAGCTTTTCTGCTCAAAAACAAGCGGTTTCTTTAAGCACATCATGCAAAAAATGTTTAGAAAGCGAAGCCGGTGCTTGTGATATCATGTGGCAGAAAATTGTTCAGTCCGGCCGAAGGCCAGCTGGGCAACAAATTTTAGAAAGCGAAGCCGATGTTTGTTATAACATAGGGGAAGTATACTTTTATATTTTTCCCACTGATTAATTCGTATTCAAGACTTCACACTTCTGCACTTCTTATATACTTCTTAGCACTTGCACTAAACGACGTAAACTGACTGAATAAGTTTGTATTTTATTAAAGGTTCAATTATTTTATGACCTCAAAATGTACCGTTATTTATTATTTATATATGTGTACAAGTAACATTAAAAAAAAGGAACAACTTCATAATTAAAAATATACAATTTTGGAAACAAATTTTGGGTATTTATTCTTTATCGGTTGTTGCTGATTTTCGGCAATTGCTAATGCGAAAAAATTACAAGGCGTAAATTATTGTAAAACACCGCATTGCCTAAAAGCATAAATGTACAATTGCACATTTATTACCAATTTTAACCAGTTGCCTGCAAAACAAGTGTTTCACAAGGCTACGTCTAACACATACACGGCTTACCCATTAATTTTTGATGAACAGAACCGCGCAACCAGTATGCTCCTTCTGTAATGCCTCATCTCTAACTATTCTTCACCTCCTAGGAGACTGCCCTGCTCTGGTCAACACACGCTTACTGATTTGCAAATCACCCAACATTGTTGAATTATTAAAATCTCCAACCATTAATAACATTAAAATAGTCTTTGAATTTTTAAAAACACTTTCATTGCATAACCAAATTTAATATTCTAAACTCCAGTCTAATTTGAACTACATTTATTTTTTAAGATTACGCCTAATTAATAAACACTAAGCCACTGTTGCTAGTGCTTTAGCCTTAAGATTTATTGTAATTTTAATTATAATAAATAAAAAATAAATAAATAAAATAAATAAATAAACAATTGCACATTTTTTTTGTCTGATTGTTCATTTAGTAAAAATACCCGTAATATATACTAAAAATTATGGAAATATGTAAAGTGTATGTTTAATACAAATATGAGCAAAATTGTTTGGGCGAATACTGACTGAACAAAACTACCCAAATTAGTGAAAAAAGTTGGCCAAAAATTGTAAAAATTACAAACTACCCAAAACTTCGAAAGTATCAGATTAACCAAGTTGGTGAACAATAACCCAACTTTTTTTCTTGGGCGATTGTTCATTATGTGCTTTGGGCGATTCGTACAGCCAGGTTTGACATTGGGACTTGTTAATGGATAGTTCGATAGATATTTTGACTAGAAAGTGAAGGCTTATCCTCGGTATATAAGATGGTTCTCTATCTGCTGGACTGTTGCGATATAAATAAATGAACTTTAAAGATTACTAATTATGGATATTGCAATTAAAGTTCTTTTTATTTGGTTTCTTTTATTTTCCATCAGCCGCTTTTGCGACCGACCAGTTTGACGTTTATTTTTGAATTCTCTTTTTATCCGATCAGCAGCTTGTGCGACTGATCGGTTTAAATTTTACTTAATCAATGATATTGTGAAAATTAATTCTAAAGTCTTATTATACGTTCTTATCGCTACATACATTTTGCAGCGTGAGAAAATGCCTGGCTGGCATAAATATGTACATGCCAACCAACTGCATGATGTGTGGGTTATTATCCGCAACAAAGTGTGCGTATCAAGTGTCATGTTGAAGGCATTATAAATATTGGTATTTACAGTCAAACACATATAATGTGGACAAAGTAAATACGGTAAGATAAGATATAGTTAATCACACAACAGTTGATAGTGGTCGCTACAATTCAATATTCCATATGATGTATATCTGTCCTAGACTGAAAAAAAATTTGAAAAATCGAAAAAAGAGCCAAAATTGTTTTTTTTCTAGTCATATCAAAAATGGACTTATCCAAAAGCCATTGAAAAAAACATAATTTCATACATAAACTACAAATCTCATACAACTGCCAAGTAATTCCTTATATAAGAAACTAAAAGTCGGAGGGAGACACATAGCACACATATTTCGTCTTGTTGAATCAAAAAATAGTTCACTAAAAATTTTAGACATAAACAGTATGTTAGGTCTGAGTGTTTTCCATGAGCCTAGGCTCAAAACAGATTAGTGCTAGTTAAAAATAGCATTGTTGAAGAAAAACTTGGAAGAAGTCATTGGAGGAGCTCTAGCAAAGAAAGCTAGAAAGAGAGAGGAAAATTAACTGCCTGGTGATAACTAGAAAACTTTCTAACAATCCATACCTTTTTACCGCTGGGTACACGTACATATATAATATATACATAGATATATGTATACATACGTATGAGTATATAAGTTATACATATGAAAAGCTTGAATAATATGGTTTCCCTTTTCATAAAAGACAAACTATGTCCATATACGCCAGTATGGTAAGAAGCATTATGCGTATAATGTTTTCAATAGATATTGTAATTTTATGAAAATATTTTATCTCCCTAGTTTTGGCTGCGCAGAGCTTTTGCAATTATTGACATGGTGATTCAGTTTTACCAATCATTTTAATCACAATTATGATAGTTAACAATGATTTTATGTTACAATTGTTACATTTACTATATAGACTCTGACTCACTTAGTGAAGTGATTACTATGACCGACATTAAATGAAGAAAATAGGGGTACTTACATATATCTACTTTCAAGCCGCCATACTTTTCTTATTAAAGTCTAAGTACATGTCAAAACATGTTTTATTTTAGTTGAAACTACATATTTTGCTATATGTAGTCTTCACAAAATTTATTTTTACTTAAAAGCCAAACTTAATGATTTACACTTTTTACTAACCCATTTGTTCTCAATCTGATTGTACTGCCTCATAAATGAGAAAGCTTTTTTTGGCGTGAAAAGAGACAAAAACAGTAATGTTGAAGACTTATTAGCCGGGGAACAAGCCATAGTCGTTTCGCGTCCGCCACAACTATTACTAACCCCTAAATTTCTTTGAATTCAGACCATAGCTCAGCAGCGTTATACCACTGATCAGATTTCGTCCCCGCGGGGCAGAAATCTTGCTGGCTATAATATTGCTGATTATAACCAACCTAACGCTGTGTCACCGGGGCAGATAGAGGTTGATGGATACCCAGTTGATGGTGACTAAGACCCTAGGAAAGCAGGCTAACACTGGAATCAATTGCCCAACAATAGCTCTTCGGAGCCAATTCGGCTGATCATGGTTGAGGTGCTTACTGTAAAGGAAAGGTGGTAGCTTCGATTCAATAACGCATCAAGTAAAGATGATAGATAGGATCGATGATTTATGGAGATCAGGTTCTATTATTTCGCAAAATTTACATAAGATTAATACTAGTCTAAGGCTTATTATTGGCATGCCTCAATATAGGGTTTGAGCTTAGTTTATTACGGTTCGATGAACGTCGGCAGTAGCTTATGTATACAAGATTGGGTGAACCTGGTATTATCTGGCTATCTTGTTTAATATAGGTAAGAAAAAAGGGTCCTAGATAGTCTGAACTCCATTAAAAAGAGATAGTTGAAGATTGACCATCCAATTGGACATAAATAACGTTGTTGCTTGCCTCATCAGATATGCAGGGGCTTTGGTATAGAGTCACAATCTTTGATCCACCGTCAGGTTAGGGTTTCTTGCAAAGCACTGATATAAACTATTCCACGACTGATTAGATTTCGATGTATTTTGTGTACTAATAATAGTTGGGCTGATATACATGTCATCAGGGCATTTTTTAATTTTTTTGATAAATAAACTGAAAGCCGATATTTTAAATAGTTTGAAGAAACAAGTACTTTATAGGGTCTTTGTGAAAGTCAGACCCATGAGATATTAGTCTAATAATTTGTGAACTATAGTGCTCAATTAACTAGAGCATACTTCTGTAGGGAAATTCATTTGTGTCATTAATAATATTTTCGTGCTATATTATTATGCATGTCTCCATTGATATGTACTTTTGTGCACATTAAATTGGGTCCATTTCGTAAGTTAAGTAAATAGCGATAGTCTTAAATACTGACCCCCTAATTCATAAAAATTATTACAGGCTTATAAGACTGTTATTTGACATATTTGTGTGGAAAATCTGTCAGATAAGAGCTTTATTAACCCGTTATAATTTCTATGAATTAGACGGTGAATATCTAAGCACTTACCACTTAATTTAAGCGTTATTCAATTCCAAAATTGGCTTAAATGTGGCTACAATTCGTACTTGATCTAAGATTTAAGTAAAGAAGGATTGGATTTTATTTTGAATGTGAATATCAAAATTGTCTTTGCAGCAATAATAATAGATTGTCGACAAAAACCTTCGATCACACATTCTTATATAGTTTATTTTGGTTTTAGACCTCTACCAAAATTTCTGAGTGAAAATAGTTTTTTGGAACGAAGTTCCTTAACGCGGCTTGCTGGTAGTGCAAATTAGTATAAATCGTCACGAAAGCGTGTGAGCTGTTTAAATGTATTGGTGTATCTGTCGACAAACAATTGTGTAGGTGTCTCCGCTGCTGTCAGTGGAGACACCTACCAATAAACATTAATTGGTTGTGAAAACGGACACTATCAGTTGATAGATGTCGCTAAAGTAAAGTATGTCACAACAAAAACCAGCAATATTGAAGAATTTTCTTCGTTTTGTAGCAGATTGACAAAAAATACTGCATGTGTCAAAAGTAAAAAATAAAAATAAAACGTTTCAAAAATTTGAAGAAGCATATAAAATTTCAAAATTTTAAAAACAACACAAAACAAAACATACAGATTTCACCTTGTATTACATACGAAGATGAAGAAAAAACGTAAGGAACTTCGTTCCTAACGGGAGTCCCCCGACCGCATTTCTTTTATTTTTTTTTTTATAAAATTCTGTTGTGATAATTTTTAATTTTAAACTAAAAACTTTCTTATTTTCTACACAAAACCATTGCAGAATTTCTCTTTTTAATTACAATATTTTTGTATATAGTTACATATGTATATACAAATTTTTTTTTGTAACAAAACCGCTAGCTTAGCAAATAATGATAGACGACTCTAACATTTGACTGCAATTAACACATAATGTCACTGTCTGGCTACAAAAAGGTGTGGAAGTGCATGTAAGCACAAATCATATGCGAACGAGAAATTTTGTTTATTCATTTAAAATATAAATATTTGATTTAAGTTACAACATTATTTGGCTTGTGTAGTTGAATAAACTTCGGCTACTGAAGGAAAGATTTACATACGTATGTAAGCACTGTCGTTGCTCACTTGTTATGCACTTAAAACTAGAGTTTACTTTTCAGATACTCATATTATTGCTCTGAATCAAAACCTTTTCATCTTTCTTTTCATTTTTCGTTTTCTTAAGATCGAACTTTCTGTAATTTTTATAGCTTTTCCATCACCCTTTTAAGGATATATATGTATAAGTTTGTTATTTCATTTGTAACGCCTTTGAGTGTTAATATCCGACCACATAAAGTATATACAGTCGAACTTCCTTATAGTGAACTTCTATACAATAAAGTTCTCCTTATTACGAACTAAAATCAAGAACACAGCTTTTTCGTTTCACTTTCATTTTTGATCGCCGTATAATGAATTTCCATACACTGAATTTCTCTGTACAATCAACAAACTTTTGGAGACAAAAATACATTTTAAGTGTCTTTTTGTCTCCATATAGTGAACTATCTTTATAAAGGAAGTTAAAAATCCTGCAGTTTTTCCAACTATAATTGCAGTTTCGGTTTCCGATGAACTGCAACTTAAATAATTGTATTCGTACTCGTTGAATATTAATAGCGAAAACTAAAATTTGATATTCACTAAACATACGTTAAAAGATGCATTCATCATAGCTGATAGATAGTACGTAAAGTATGGCGGCATAAGAAAATGTGGCAACTTTAAATATAAGATTGCGCCTGCATGACTATCTTTCTGATAACTTTTTGCTCACTTATAAAGGGAAATTGTTTGCTAATGAACAACGGTTTATGCGCATGACGAAACAGGTAGGACTTCGCGCTGTAAAAATGGTATTTACACCACCACCGTATTTTGATTGTGCTGTCTGTGTACATTAATATTTATTTGAAAACAAGAAGAAACTGCATATTTCTCAACACTTATCATGACTGTTGAGTTTGTTTGCTTTTTTTTTTAGCTAATAGCAAATATTTCAAAACACTTTATGACGTATTGACATCAAATTTCTTCGCCAGAAGCATCATCATCATCGTCATCATCAACGCCAACATCATCAAAAGTCACTCCCAAAGCCACTTCAGTAACCACGCTGTATGTCTTTATTAACATTTTAATAATTAAATGGCCTTTTTATGTGTGGTGTGTATTTCTTCGAATTTTTAAATAAAAAGTTTGCACCCAAAAACTTTCATTTTCACTCTGACTACCAGTATAAAATGTAAGTGTTTAAAGAACTTGTCAGTTTTGCAGACAGTCAGGCAAGCAGGTAGAAAATGTCTAATAGATGGATAGATGGCTAGATGAATGAATGTTTAGATGAGCGTTTGAACGGATAGATGGATCTCCGGACATCAACCACATGCAGAGTTGAGAAAACCGGAGCTGAACATTTTTTTTCATAAGAAAATAATGACCAATTGACTGAGTTACAATATTTTTCAACATTTTATTGTTGACACCTAAGACATAGAAAAAACATTAATATCAAATTGTTTTTAATTAAAAACGAAACAAAATTGAAGCGTAAGCAAAATATTTCAATGGAAAAACTAATAGTAAAAATAAATGTGAAAAACGAAAAATATTTACATTCCTAAACCTGATTTCTGCCAGCACTAAGCAGAGAAAACTCTTTTATTGTGAAAAATGAAAGTCTAACTAATCGCAAAGCACTGACTGCTG
Organism: Sturmia bella; assembly: GCA_963662145.1. Lineage (NCBI taxonomy): Eukaryota > Metazoa > Arthropoda > Insecta > Diptera > Tachinidae > Sturmia > Sturmia bella. The sequence goes on from OY759169.1 coordinate 41,427,787, forward strand.
GTACTATCACACAATTCTATCATCAACAGTGCGTATATTTTGCCAGTAGAGCAGATTCAAGTGGAAAATTATTGAAATGAATACAGAAAAAAAATTTTGTATCGTCCTGTGAGCTGAAAAACTGCTAAGATTGCTACAATGCAAGGCCCGCTAGAGTGTTTTTCTAGGAACATCCAGTAACTGAATTACTTAAAGAACTACTCTCAATAAAAACTTTCTCATAAAGAAGTACGCTTTGAAGTTTTCAGTTTTTGCATTTTTATTAGTAAACATCATCTATACACTTTTATCTGCATATTAAAAAAAATAATTTTTGCTTTAAATTGTCTGCTTCCGTTGTTTGAAAGTTATATTTTTTATGTTGCACAAGAAAAACTGGAGACAAATTCTATTTTTAATTTTTTTTTTGTCAATTTAAAACACATACTTTTTTCCGGTAGTTTTTTCCGAAGAAAATTCTATTTACTCGTATAACGGAAGGAACCGGAAAAAGGAACAAGTTTTCACTACATTTTCTTTTATTATTGCAAATCCGGTTTAACTAAAGAAATTCTTCGTATGAAAATTGGAAGTATTAGTATTCCGTTGAAGAAGCTTTGAGTATTTATTTTGCAAAATGATGCCAACATTTTCCATACGTAATAAAATTGGTGTAGAGGAGATTGTTGCGATACAAGGATGAAATTTTTTACAGATGTAAATAATGAAATAATTTAAATTTATCGAGATGTGACAGATACAAGAATATGTTTTGTGAACACTCTTGGTTGCACATCTGCAATTTTAGCAGATATAGCATGATTTTTTTGGTACAAAGCGTGAGTGTCTTTTTCAAGTGCTTAGCAAAATAATTATATCTGATTTTAGAGTAACGGAAAATATAAATATTTTTGTTTTGCAAATTGAGAATGAAGTTTAGAAAACAAATTGCAAAAATTTCATTATTCATCTTTTCGTTGGCCGTCTTTTATTGTTGACTTTTTGTTTAATTGCCTTAATTTTATTTTTACTTTCTTCCGTATTCATTTTCTTCCCTGTTTTATTTATTTGTTTACAAAATTTAATAAAGCGAGTTTGCCGCATGAGATAAGCTAAGCCGCAGCCAATATTTGAAAAGCAACGCCGTCGATAAAATTTGCACGTGAAGCAACCGCCCGATTTTTTGCTTATTTTATAAAATTTAATAAAAATGATGCATAATAATAGGTATAATATTCACTTTTTACTATTTCGTAAATGCTTCTTTGAGCAACGTTAGCATTAATTTTATTCCAGCACAGGCATGTTTGGTGGCGGCCTTGCCGTCATACAGTTTTTTGAGCGCAGGAGTTTACGTGTTGAAATGTAGAAAAACAAGCAGCTGTTTTAGCATTTAGCAACATTTGCAAATACGGATCTGCAATGGTTTTTAGTTATGCATATTTGCTTAAGTGATGCAAATCTCGGTTTCATACATTTTGTTTTTGTAGTGTTGCAGACTATGGCACATATGCTACGGTTGCAATATCTGCAAGGGTAATTTGCAATGAAGGGTGAGTTCCGCTTATGATTCACAATCATGTTTCTTTCACACAGCTGCAGCGAGCAAAATAACTGCGATGTAAATGTGCTGTAAGAATCTGGGTAATTGAAATCATGGGTAAAGGAAATTATTGGATGTTGGTCATACAGTTAACCAGCAGTAAGTGCTGAGCACCCCGAAGCAATTTAATGTGATGGGTGAAACATTTGCCAAATACGGGCCCTTGTAACTCATTAGTGCCCGTAAAGAAGCCAACTGTGCGAACAATCTTAAATAATTGTTCTCCACAATATATTTTCCGAACGCACCAACCCCATACCACGTCTCCTTGAAAGTATTAGTACCACTTAAGAAATATAATTTTTATTTATTTATTTATTTATTCCAATCAAGCCAATGGATAAAATCCTTACTGGCTATTATAACTAACATAAAATTAATTGACATAAATTAATCACGATTTAAATGAATAATAATATTACGCTTTATAACATTTAGGCTAGATGAAAAGTCAATAAATCGATACATATCATTAAAACAACAGAATAATCTTCTCAGCGGGTCATTCATTGCAAAGTTAGTCCGATAAGTAGCGACATGAAGCAGGTTGCAAGTTCGTAATGAACGTTGAGGAATATTAGAAGACAATTAATTCACTTAACAAAAAATCAGAGACAGTATTTCCATTTATTAGGTTCATGACAAATAAAACGTTGAGCATGGTTCTGCGACTTTGTAAGGTGGGCAAGTTAATTTCAGCTAGTCTGGAAGAATACGAGGGTAGAGCCAAATAATTTGGATAGACATCTTTTAAACAAAATATAAGAAACTGTTTCTGTACAGATTCGATGTGATCAATGTGAACATTATAGTATGGATCCCATATAATTGAACCATACTCTAAAATCGGTCGTTCAATCGATATATATATAAACTTTTGGTAATATGTGGGTCTCTGAATTCTTTTGCCCATCGTTTGATAAATGCAACTACACCACGGGCTTTATTTACGGTTAACGTAATGTGTTGGATAAAACTTAGCTTTGGATCAAGCAAAATCCCCAAGTCGGAAAATGTATTAACGGATTCCAATTTGTGGTTGTTAAGAACGTATACATTAGGACTATCTCTACCTCGAGTGAAGCGCATATGTTTGCATTTTGTTAAATTTAGTTCCACTAAATTGTAATTACACCATTTATAGAAATTATCCAAATCATATTGAAGATGGATATGGTACAGCTCTTGTTTTAAACTCAAAAATATTTTAACATCATCAGCATACATGAGGATGTTGTAATATTTGATGGATTCAGGCCAAGGTGACTGCCCTGTGGTACTCCTGAGCTAACAAAAATTGTTTTTGAGGTGGTAGATTTAAATTTGACAGATTGTGTTCGGTGAAATAGATATGACTTTATCCAATTCAGGTAATTACTGTTGAAACCCAATTTATCTAGTTTTATTAATAAAAGTTTATGATTTACTTTGTCGAACGCTTTGCTGAAATGAGTAAACACAACATCGGTGTATTGGCTATTAGTAAAACCTTTGTTGACAATTTTTGTGAACTGCAGCACATTGGTCATAGCTGATAAACCTTTACGAAATTCGTGTTGGTAAGGTGATATTAACGAGTAAACTTGATGAATGAGAAATTCGGTGGTACATTTTTCAAAAAGTTTAGGTATGTCACTCAATTTGGCGATACCTCTATAGTTTCCAACATTTGATTTGTTTCCAGATTTGAATAGAGGAACTATATATGATGTTTTCCATTTTTGAGGAAAATACCCAAGCCTTAAAGAAATATTAAAAATTATAGATAATGGTACAGCTAAAACAGATGAACAGTTTTTTAAAATGCAACTGGATATTCCATAATGAAAGGCGTTTGTAATGGCTGTGAATTATTTTTGAAGATATTTTGTTTTGTAATAATTATTGTGCTTAAGAAATAAAATAAAAATTTATTCATAATAACTATAGACAGTTTATCGATTGTCAATCAACCTATGACAAGTTTTATGATAAAGATGCCCATTTACAAAAGTTTTCAATTATTTAATTTTTTCACTTCGCCACATTTCACTGCGTTCTGTTGACAAATAAGTTTTCAGCTAAAATAAAACTAAGAAAGTAAATAATTTCGTACCTCAAAACTTAATTATTGTCTAACATTACATGAAGACTCATTTTGCAAGCGCTTTTCTTCAGTTAAAAGAGATAGACTCAAATTAAACAACCGTTGGATAATAAATTAACTTATAAATTTATTAAAATCGTATAAAAAAAACGAACAAGTTCAATGAAAAAAGTTTACTTGTTTTTAAAACTTTAAAGCAGGTGTGGCGAATTTCAGCTTTTAATTACTTTTAAATTTTACGAACAACAAAAAAATATGTATGTTATATATAGATTACAACCAATAATTATGCAAACCGCAAAAATGCAAAGAACCTTCCATTGTTTGCATTTTTCTGATATTTTTTTTTTCAAATAATTTTGCTATGTCGTTCATATTTGACAAATAGTCACAAGTATTTTTCGTTTTTTGTTTTTCGGCAAATGGTTGCAATTACCATCTCGATAACAGCCAGTGTGCCAGCTAGTCTGCTTGCTTATTTTGCTGGTATAGCTATAATTTGTGCAACTGTCAATAAACTACTAAAACTTGCAACCATTTTTCTTAACAATCAAACATTTATCCAAATTCATTTGATATGCATGACTATATGCAAGTGTTTAACAGAAATTGCACAGTGGGAAACATTTCCAATCTTTCTTATAAAAACTGATATCTGCCTAACTATTGAGCTGAGGTGCTGCTTTCTCAATTTTGGGGAAATGAAAGTGAACTAAAGCCCAATAAGCAATGAATTATTTACAAATCTGAGCGTGAAGTTTGTTATCACTTGTGAAACAATAGCAACGGACCCAATAGTCAATTGAAAGCAAACGTAGAATCATAAGCTTCTTAAGGTAAGACGATTGATTGTAAGATCTTACAATATTGTCAGAAAATGTATAGAATATTTTTAACCAATCGTGAGAACTTACAATTTATTCCTGACAATATTGTAAACTAAAGCATTGACAGACCACCGTCCTAACAATTAATTGTCAGTTAACTGTCAATCGTCTGAACACTTTGGCTTTATCATTGCTAGTGCATTGTCAGGCATTGGCATATTGTAAGATGCATAAATTCTCATCACCTTACAAGGGCGTCATTGTCAGAGTAATAACCAGGAATACTAAAGAAAAATGTCTGCTTACGAGAGGGATAAAAAACAAGAGAATAGCAAAAAGGTGAGTACGAGATTTTTGTCTCGTTGCAGAAAAGAAAACAAACAAAAAATTAAAACATAGTTTTTGAGCCAGAACAATAAAGAATGAAAAGCAGCATGTGTGTGTGTGTGTGTGTGTGTATTTTGGTAATGTCAATTGCCTGACAATTTTCACTACGTAGACGATCTTGCATCCGTGTAAACTGCCAATTTTCGTTGGTAGCTAAATTCATTGTCTGGCAATGAAATTATAAGACTTTCTTGCAATTGTCTGAACTGATAATTTTCTTAATGCTGAAAATTTTGTATTTTCAGTAGATTGCCAGCACGTTGTCTTACAATATTGTAAGATCTGACAACCGTCTATACGAAGCTACAGTATCGTGTAACTTCAGCGTTATTATAAATTGAATTATGCTATACAAATAAATAAAGATAAATACACCATCTACTGATCGAAATAATCGCTGATCGATATCTACTGATCGAAATAATCGCTGCTACTGTCAATACCCATAAAATCGATTGCATTGCCCACTACGAACATCGAAAGCTCTCGTCTCATGTAACTAGACAATTTTCGAGGCTACTAGCTCTGCTAAGATCGATTATTAAAACTGAAACTGATTTGAATGTGAGATCAGTATACTTTAGCCTGCGTTGCCGTAAACAACGAGGTTAGTCAAAGCAAGAGTTCACATAAAACGTTTTACCTGAAAGCTTAGTCATAACAAGCTTACTCAAAACAAGTGTTCAAGTAAAGCGTTCAGTGCTAAATAGTTTATTCTGCCGTGGGTTTATTATTCAAGTTTAAAAATAAACTTAAGCAGAAAACAAAATTTTTGATTTACCAAGCATTAGTTCAAAGTCATATTAACTACATGGCATTAATATATGAATTTAAAAAATCAGTTGAGCTTAGATCGCTTCAGAGACTACAAAATAGAGCCTTGAAAACTGTAGCAAATTTGCCAAATAGATTTCCAACGGTTGTTTTGTACAAACATGTTTTTCCTCACGTTTTGCCAATCTACGGACTCTATAAGTTTCAATTGTTATTTTACGTATTTAAATGTCTCAATAATATAGGTCATCACTCCATACAATTTTCTAGGAATCAAGGCGCTTTCAATACACGGAACAGAGAAAATTTGAGAATAGCTTTCTGTTGGTCAGAAACTACTAAGCAACGAGCGGGTTACTCTGGATGTGGAGAATATAACAATTTACCCCCTAATATTAAACTTGCAGCAAGGCTATCACAGTTCAAATCTTCTTTAAAAGCTTTTTTATTTCAAACCGTTGATGAGCTTCTGTTATAATGTACATAATGATTACAAAATGTACTTATTAAAACAAAATACTGAATATTGTTGTTTTATATGTTCTTGATGTTAATTCTTCGACCTTCGTTCTGCAGTACTAAAAAAAAAAAAAAAAAAAAAAAATCTACATTCCTGAAGAAGATATCCATTGTGATATCGAAATATTGAATTTAATAAATATTTTGTAAAAAACAAGTGACCTAAGGCTCGAACAATTAGAATATTGTTGTTTTATAATATATTTATAATTAACATTTCTAAAGATATTAATTTTACCAGCGAACCTCTAAAATGCCAATTTGGCGCTGAGGTATCATTTTGTTTATTGTTATAAATACATACATATGTCATGAAAAAAAAAAATAAAGTTTTGGATTGTTAGGTGTTATGAATAGCATTGCATTGTCCTTTATTCTTATTTGCGGTTAGAGAATACGCAAAGCATTTTCAATAAAGAGTAAAAAATATATAAAACAGGATGTGTGTATGTATGTAACGTATAGACTCCACAACGGCTGAGCTGATTTTAATGAAATTTTCGGATAATCTTCAGAATATTCAGGCGGATAACACTGTGAAGTTTGGTGGGGGGAGGGGCGTGGCAAAATCTAATTTTCATATTGCACACAGTTTTCATATTTCACATCTCCTTAAAGGGTGTTTTTTTTCGATGTATAGAACTTTAAGTTGCAATAAAACAATGATGGATTATTCGATTGACATGAATTTTATTAAGCCGAAAGACAATCTTGTCGCATTACATTTTAATGATTTCTGGCATATGACCGCCACGGCTGGCGCGGATGTAGTCCAATCTGGACCTCCAATTTTCGATGACTTTTTCCAACATTTGTGGCCGTATATCGCCAATAACACGGTGAATGTTGTCTTCCAAATGGTCAAGCGTTTCTGGCTTATCCGCATAAACCAATGACTTTACATAGCCCCACAGAAAATAGTCTAGCGGTGTTAAATCACAAGATCTTGGAGGCCAATTCACAGGTCCAAAACGTGAAATTAGGCGGTCACCAAACGTGTCTTTCAATAAATCGATTGTGGCACGAGCTGTGTGGCATGTTGCGCCGTCTTGTTGAAACCACATCTCCTGGACATCATGGTTATTCAATTCAGGAATGAAAAAGTTAGTAATCATGGCTCTAAACCGATCACCATTGACTGTAACGTTCTGGCCATCATCGGTTTTGAAGAAGTATACATATATATTTATATATATATATATACATATAACTACATTTAAGGGCAGTATTTTTTCAAGGGAATAAATTGAGTTTTATGAAAATAAAGTTTGTATAAAATCTGCTTGGGTAGTTTCAGGCACCCACAATTTAATGGTTGTATTACGTTGAAACTAACTTCGAAGCCGATGTTTATTGTGCCATAAATTGTTTTATGGAAAATTTTATGAAACCCATATAATGCTCGCCTTCTCCAGTAATTAGTTTTAGCAACGCAAATAAATGAGCTCATAGGAAAAGCAAGACTTTTAATAACACTCTTCCTTAAATTGCTAACAAAAGCATTCATATGGTATTTCATACATTTGCGGTCCTGTATTTTCATGACATAGGTATCAAATATAATCTGTTTTTACACAGTGGATTAGTAATTGTTACCACTGTGCATTGTGCCAATGCACATTGTGGGGCTGTAAAATTATGCATGGTAGCATATAAAACTTTAAAATGTAATTACAAACCAACTTGTAGATTTCTTACAAGTGTTTATTTTCAAGTTTATTGAAATAGTTGAAATATTGAAAAATGTGTGGGCGAAATTATTTCCGTTGATCTTATTTTTTATGTTTTTTTTTTCTAGTGAGCCAGCATAATTTTCAAAACGAATTACAGTTTAGTTTTTGAAGTTACGAATAAAAATATTTTTATAGACTTGACAAAAGAAAAACTTTGTTTTTCGAATATTTACTACATGTGGAACAGATTTAGAATAGGATTTCTAAGGTTTTAAAATTTCGCAACTGCTTTTGTATTGAAGAACATAATTCTCCTATAGTTTGAAAGCTTCAAACAGAGAACGGTATTAATATAGTAATATATAAGTAATATATCAAAAGTTATGCTACACAGAAAATAATTCTGCTAATAATTCTAATCAAATTGTTTCATTACTATTTTTTCATTATTTCGATTAACATTTTCATTGCGGCTTTGATGTATATTACATCTAATGAGTTAATTTAATTGAATACAGTTCATTAGCTGTCGAGATTTTGTGAAAAAAAAATCAATTCAAATTAAAGGTTGCATTAGATCAATCACATTTTCAGTTTCCGTTTAATTTTTAAACAAAATTGGATATATGCATGTTAAAATAGTTTAATATTTTGCATAAAGTTTAGTTGGGGGTAGCACCTGAAAAATGTCGTCACACATAAAACGAATTTTTTTTTGATTGGAGTAAATCTGCTTTTAAATAGATTTACTCCAATTATTATATAAAAGTGGACGAAGGATGACGGATTATCATTCCGAAGTTTAATGTACACATATATATATGTATATATAATTTGCTAGTTACGGAATTTTGCCTTTTGGGTATCGATATGTAAGTTGTTTTTTACTTCCGTCAGATGAAATTGTTTTATTTTGATAAGCAAACAAAATGTTTCTTCCATACTACTTCCATTTCATAAATTTTTTTTTAATTTTTGAGGCTTCGTCTGGTGACCGTTTGAAACTGAAATTTTTGATTTTTTGTGAACAACTTCCAAAGTTGTGCACCGATTTTAGTCATTGATGGCTCCTTGTGTTTGAAACTTTATTTGTTTAGAAATGCATGAAAATTCATCAGCATATCTTTATTTCTAGACTTGTTATGCTTTTAAAGACCAACAAATTTCGAACTTTTGCAAAAAATTTAATTTTTTTTTATCGAAAAAAAAAAATTATTTTCTAAACTACTAAACTGAAAGTTGTTGAAAGATAATTTTGTTGTTAAATTTCGCTTTTTATGTTTTTTCAATGGCTTAAACTGTTTTTGAGTAAAAGGAATATATGTTGTCCTACCTCCTCCAATTTTTTATAATAACGGTATATCTCAAAAACAAGAGCTTACCTTAAAAAAAACGGTTAGCACCACTGAATTCAGCGTACCAGAATTAGGTTTATGCCTTGGGTGTCCTGTCTGTCGATTTATCAACTAGCACAGTGTAATTAGTATGAAAATATACTTCTTATTCTTCTTTAATTGCAGTTTGTTATATATTTTTTTATCTATTGTGGTAACTAAAAACCAATCGACAGCGGGGGTTTTTTGCAGACCTCACAGAGAATTATATTCGGGGAACGAAGGCGTTTATTAATTTTCCGATTCGCTGTAAGACTTCCTTTGTTTAAAAATACTATAATATACGGCTCTACCAAACTAATAGTTTTAGTATTTAATTTCAATGAGAAAATTACAAATATACAAATTTATTTGCTTATATTTTTAAATTCCTTTTTGAATCTACTGATGAACGAAATGTCGGCGGAATATAGACGGCTGAAAAAGACAAAAACCCGTAATAAGGTATATTTTAGACCTAAAATAATATAAACAATAATTTGTAAGTGCACTTCGAATTTATTTAAAAGTATTTTTTGTTGAAAATTTTCTATCCCCGTCTTAAGTTTTATGTAGTTTTTGTGAACAAGATGTGGTTTTTAAGTTTAAGAGATATACCAGAAAGTCACTTGTTATTATTTTTTTAATAACCTCAAAAAAATTATGGGTAATATGGCTGAGATAAATATAATATAAGAAAGGAAATAACTTTGAAATTATTTTCATCAGAGAAAAACTTTTTCTACCCTTATGCCAGTTATATTATAAAAGTGAAGTATCTTAAAAAAAGATTCTCTATACTAGGCCGCTTGCATGTGAAAAAATTTAACTGAATTTTTTATGATTGAAGCTTCTTATCTCCAACCATTTAACTAAATAATTACTGTAATTTATTGGTAGAAGGTGAAGCTAATGATTTCTTAAAAATGATTACCGTAGGAACAACGAGCATCATCAACTTGGTTACAAAATGAAAACACAACTACTATAAATGTTGAAATACATATTTTTTATCTTCATAATCACTGAAGTACAAAAAACAATTTAACTTAATGATTGATACAATTATATAACAAAAATAAAAGGAAGCTCAGACCACGGTCTGCTTAAAACAAGAAAATATGAGTGTAGCTTATAAATGCCTTGGATTGTCTTGGCAGTTAAATTGATTTTCAATAAAACTTTGTTTAGCATGAAGCAGTAGTTGTAAGCATGCTTGAGCATATTTTTCAATTAATGAACATACAAAAAAAAAAACAAGCAAATAAAAAAAATAATGTGTAACGCATTTTTTAACTCACAACTGTGATATTAACAAGAAAGTTTTCGACTTGCATGTTGCTTAATTTACATGAATTGCATGAGAAAAAATCATATTTCTTGTTGCAAATATTTTGTAAATCTTGTAACAGTCATGACAAAGAAATAAACAAGTGTTTTGTAATATACATTTTTTGATGTTAATTTTATTGAGAAGTAATTATGAAATGATGGAAGTAAAGAATAATAAACAAACAACTAATATGTAAGTGTAAATTAGTGGTTACGCTGTATAGGGGTACTTGTGGAAAAAATTAAATGAGTTTGCTATAAAGAGGCAGTTTGCTCTATTGCAATGAAATTTAATGCGGGTAAATTCTAGAATTTAGATTATGTGGCACTTCAGGTGGCCCCAAGAGCTGACGTGAAGTGTTGCGGAGCTGTGCTACAGTTTCCGTCTCAATTACATACTTCTATCTTATTCAAAAATATTAATCACAAGTAATGATTCAAAAGTTAAAGTTGATAAAAATATATATGTAGTTTTCAATAATTGATTTAATATTAGTAAATATTAGCGGCATTCACACCAAACTTGTTGATTTGTTACTCGGTGGTTCGTTAATTTGTTAAAGTTAGCAACTGTGAACAACCCCCTTTTTCAAACTTTGTTAGTCTGGTAACTTTCGTAGTAAACCAGCTGATTTATTGTTCCGACACAATTAATTATTCGGAAAATATTAAACATGCCGCGAGAAAGTGTAAAAAAAAACAATTGTAAACCATTTAATTACTCATGCTTTGACACAAATAATGTTTGCTGACGGTAAGTAGACAAGATTTATCGAAGTTTAATAGTTTAATTACAAATAATTTATTAATGCAGAAATTTTCCAGGATGATGAAGATGATCCCAAAAATGTACTGGATGAGCTGTATGAAGATTTACATGCTGTCATGAAGTGTCGCAGAGGAGTTGTGTATGAAGATCCAAAATCAGCTCATTGGCTCAAAGATGTTTTGTCTTCAATGTATGAAAATCGTTTCTGCCAGATGTTACGCGTGAGTCGCCAGCAATTTGTTCATCTACTATCACAAAGTTTTTACCAAATGTACCGGCAAGCAGTTTCCAATAGACTTACAACTCGCTATAGTTTTGTTTAGATTGGGATCCTCTGAAGAAAGCGCATCAATCCCTAATCATTGGCATACTCTTATAAACATATAGAAAATAGTGCTACATCACTTCAATGTCCACATTTTCCAACACAAAATCCAACAGCAATTTATGCTCCACTTCACTCCACTTTTTTTGCATTTTTCTTCGAACGCGCTTTTTCTTTTGGTTATCCACTATTATATTTATGATTTATTAAAATAAAACAAAAAATCATTTAATTAACATACTTACTGTCAATATACAAGAAAATTGCCAAACACAAATATTTTTTTTAGAAAATGTATCACAAATGGCTTTTATTATTTAGAAACTGCAACAGCTGATTGTGAGTTACCAACTAACAACTATTTTTTCAGGGATGCCGTGTCGTTAATTTGTTAAATGTTAATCCGGTAGTGCGATAAATATACAAAAACAAAATACGTGTAAAAAAGTAACTGATTAACGATTAATAAACTAACAAATTCGGTGTGAAAACCCTTATTGACAGTTTTGTGCAGTATTGCAAATTTAGAAAATATCTGGCTGAATTTACCCATTTTCGTTCCGCTCAGCAAGTAAAAATATAATTGAGCTATTATCCAATTTATTCCTTATTTTATTTTAATATGTAAAGTGATTGTTTAGCGATTTTTATGCATATCATATCATATGTCCGAACACAAATTACCAACATATTAATGTCAAATCGAATAAGTAGCCCCAGCAACTCATAGCATAAATTTCTAGCTATTCAGAGTGACGTTATAACTAATCATTTCAATAATATTACTATAAAGCTATCAAGCTATACTTTATTTTTTGCTTTAAAAAACATACCACAATTTTTATGTTTGTCACATTTTAGTGCACAAATTCTGGCAAAGCTGTTTGTGGATAAGAACAAAACTGTGAATAATTTACAAATTACGCCAATCGTGACAAATTAGTTTGTATAAATTCTCTATCTAAGATCGTCATTGAAACATAATAACTGCGAAAAATCTTGTGTACTTTTAATACAAACTGTTGGGTGATCATTCAAACAGTACTGAAGAACTAATCGATTAAATATTATTAAAAAAATTTGTTAAAATAAAATATTGAATGAAAAACTTATTGAGTACAAGCAAAGCTTTTATTTTGCGGGTATTTTTATGATACTCGTAGCCTACCAAATTTTTATGTTTGAGTAACGAGTCCTTTCTATTTGTAAATATTAGTAACCAACATTTTAAATATTTTGCAAAACCTTTTAAGCATAAACAAAAATGCTGCTATTAAACCAATTCATTATTAAACTAAATTATTATAAACAAATAATTACATTTGATGCAGATACATTTAAAGTGAGAATAACCTTATTCACTTTACGAACTTAAAACAACATTCAATCCTGACCATAAAATTTTTATTTGCTCTCCGTTCGTTGGCGCATTAGTTAGAAATAAGTCTATATGAAGGTCGCTGGGTATGACGAATTTCATCCGACGCCATTTTTTACCTATACGAATGAAAAAAAAAAGGTTGGGGTAAACAAAATTACTATTATATATGAAATAGTAGTGGAGATTTCGAAATGTAGAATTCAATTAGGTAGTAGTGCACCACCCTGTCTTGCAGAATAGTTGCGTGGCTCCATAATTTAGCGGACCTTACTCATAGCAAGGCATGCAATAAATTGCCCTGCTATCATGTGCGTGTCTTATTTCGAAAATAAAACTGTATTTTTCTTTCCTCAAAAAGGGATGAATTTTTAAAAAGAGCTTAATATTTAGTATTCATAAACACATCCTAATTCATAAACACATTATAAGAGGGTTATAACCAACTTATAAGCAAAACTCCAGAAAAGTGTATTCATAACCGCCTTATAGCTTATTATGCTGCTTACAACCATCTTATAAATTGAAAATTTTATTGTGGCTTCTACCCAAGTATAAGCGTTTAATAAATTGTCGAACATTTTTGAATTTATGATTTTTGGAACGAAGTTCCTTAACGCGGTTTGCTGGTAGTGCAAATTAGTAGAAATCGTCACGAAAGCGTGTGAGCTGTCTATATGTATTGTTGTATCTGTCGACAAACAATTGTGAAAACGGACACTATCAGTTGATAGATGTCGCTAAAGTAATGTATGTCAGAACATAACACAGCAATATTGAAAATTTTTCTTCGTTTTGTAGCAGATTGACAAAAAAATACTGCATGTGTCAAAAGTAAAAAAAAATAAAACGATCCAAAAATTTTAAGAAGCATATAAAATTTAAAAATTTCAAAAACAACATAAAATAAAACATACAGATTTCACCTTGTATTACATTCGAAGATGAAGAAAAAACGTAACGTAACGTCCCCGACCGCATTTCTTTTTTATTTTAACACTACTTATCAATTTTTTGCTTCTTGGATGTGTCTATATGATTGCACTTCATTGTGTCTTACACCAAATCATCATTATACATTAAACTATAAAATTCAAAAATATGTAGGTTAAATACTACTGATGATATGGTGTAAGAATCAATAATATACGGTGATCATATAGATGCATTTAACCTGAAATATGCAACTCATTTTTTAAAAAAAAAATTTTTCTTTGGTTTTCATTTAAATTACAAATATTTTGACGGATTGTATAGATACAATACACAAATAAATAAATAAATACATACATACATACATACATACATACATACATACATACACACATACATACATACATACATACATACATACATACATACATATAAACATACATACATACATACATACATACATACATACATACATACATACATACATACATACATACATACATACATACATACATACATACATACATACATACATACATACATACATACATACATACATACATACATACATACATACATACATACATACATACATACATACATACATACATACATACATACATACATACATACATACATACATACATACATACATACATACATACATACATACATACATACATACATACATACATACATACATACATACATACATACATACATACATACATACATACATACATACATACATACATACATACATACATACATACATACATACATACATACATACATACATACATACATACATACATACATACATACATACATACATACATACATACATACATACATACATACATACATACATACATACATACATACATACATACATACATACATACATACATACATACATACATACATACATACATACATACATACATACATATATCCATTTGCGGATTCATTTTGCGGATTCATTTTGCGGATTCAAAATTAAACGTAAATAGAACACATAAAATTTTTTTTCATGATATTTCTTTTTTATTATAAAGTTTGAACGTTGACATTATCACCAACCGATGTGTTGCAAGCATTGATTTTTTTGAGGTAATTTTCGACAATTTTTTGACATTCTTGACGAATGTTGGTTTTTAAAAGCTCAAGAGTTAATTGTTTATCTGCATAAACACGGTCTTTTGCGTAGCCCCACAAAAAATGTCTACTGGTATCAAATCGCATGATCTTGGTGGTCAGTTTATATCGCCACGATGAGAAATTACGCGTGCAGGAAATGTCTCTTGCAATAAAGCCATATTAGCTCGAGTTGTGTGGCATGTGACACGGTCTTGTTGAAACCACATATTCTCCAAGTTGTATTCTTCAATAGCAGGCAAAAAAAAAAATCGGTTATCATATGATCATAACGCTCCGCATTGACGGTGACAGTCGTTCCATTGTCGTTTTCGAAGCAGTAACGCCCAATCACACCTTCGGACCAAGAAGCACACCAAAGAGTGACTTTTTCTATATGTAATGGCTTCTCTTCTATTACTTGAGGATTCTCAGAACCCCAAATACGACAATTTTGTTTATTAACATTTCCATCGAGTGAGATATGTGCTTCATCGCTGAAGAAAACTTTGTTCGAAATGCAAAATACGCCATAATGTGCCATAAGACAGTCCTAATTCCTGAGAACGACGAGGAATCGACACATTCGGGTCTTTGGCAACACTTTCACCTACAGCAACGATATTTTCAGCGGAACGAGCGAAACGAGCATGCACAGGCCTCACGATATTTGTAACTGCTCCAGCGTAGTTGGGCAATTATGTAAACCATAACCTCCCCTTAAAGCATGATATGCTGCTGTAGCAGAATCACCATTTTTGTAGTATATTTGATCATTTTTATGCGTTGTGCGATAGTTAAGCGATCCATTTTCGACAATGTCTGACTTTCAAATGAGAAGAAAAAAAATTGATTTACCCACTTAGTTGACAGATGTCGAATTTGAATCAAACCACGAAATGAATAACTATGTACCTTGTAAGCCTGTAAATGGAAGTCTTTGTGCATAAAGCTCATTAGCGACGAGCGTGAGAGATGCAATTGTTGGGCTCGACGACGAGGTGAGGTGAACGACTCTTTAGCCACACTATCGCGAACAGCAGCAGTATTTTCAAGCTGTACGAGCGTGAGCTGGTGTTTTCATCTACAAACTCGCTTTACTCAAATTTTTGTAAGATTTCTAGGATTTTACGCGCATTAGGACGATTAAAGTGGTTGAAGAAATCAAGGTCACGCTCATTTTCATAACAAGCCTGAATAGCTTTAACGCGTTCCTCGATTGTATATCTTTCCATGGTTAAAATTAGGAAATGTCAAGTGAAATGCGGAAAAACCTAACCTTTAAGTGTGCTTTACATTCAACCTCGGCCTTTGCAATTTAACTACTCGTTAAATGTTGTCTTCTAAATTTGAATTTGCGTGCAATGTCCGCACTTGCCTCAAAAAAAGCAAGCGATTTTTCGTGGAATCAGTCAGAAATAAGAAATTGTGAAAAGAAAATTAAACGAATTTGAGTAACATTGAGTTGCGACAAGTTAGGGCGCCGGGTACGATATGGAGGTAAATGTGTTTATGCAAACACATGTGTGTCCTTTTCATAAACATACATACATATAGTTGTTGATAAAATTCATGTACATACATATGTACGTATGGTTTTTGCTATTAAAGAAATCAAATTTCTTTATATTGTAATTTGAAAATTTCCGTAGGGGTGAAATTTTTGGTTTTCGTATTAAAGTAAAAATTCACAAACAACAAAAACAAAATATTGCCATAATATATTCAGGCAAATTAAACTGCAAAATTGCTAAAGTTTGTCTTGCATGATTTATCTATTATTTTACATCATTTTCAGTTTTTGTTGTCTCTCTTTCTATTCGAAACTTTGTAATTTTTTGCGGTTTGTTGATGGCGATGTTTCCAACTCGTGTTATAGTTGCAACTAAAACTGTTGACTTTCAATCTCTATAAACAGTTTAAGGGGTTATTTAGAGTTGGTGGTTTTTTGTTTTTGTTTTTTTTTTTTTTTTTTTGTTTCTCGACTTCGCCACATCAGATATTATTTATGCTTGCGCTATTTTTAATGCGATTATAGCCTAAACATCTATAAAATGTATTTCTTTTCTGTCTGTCATGATTTTGGTAGTTTTTCATCAATTTTCGGTGTTTCTGTTGTAGTAGTTTTTCTTTTAGTTTTACACTTGCGGGTGTTGATGCCATAATTTTGTAATTTGAGTTTTAAATTTTGAATAGCGTAACTTCTTTGTACAGTGGCTTTGAATATGAGCTGTTATATACTAATGTTATTGAAATTTAAATTTGCCTAAGACAAAATTAAGTGAATTTATGTATACAGTATTTTTCGGTTAATTGACCCTACGGTTAATTGGTTTCCACGCTTAATTGAACCACATGATCGGGCAAAAAAAATATTGCATACGAACACCATGTGAATTTAATCGGATAATTGAACCCGGTTAATTGATTTTCCCGCTTAATTCGTTCTAAATTCATGTCATCAAAAATAAATTTCCTCTTACTTTTACCCGGTTAATTGCATTGAAAAATAATCTGGCATTTTTGCACATACATATTTGATATCATTTGTGAAAAGCACTGGGTGGCATCTCTACTATACACATATATGTATGTATATCTTTTGCTGTTACTTTCATTTTTTTTCGTTTAAGGTAAAAAAAAATTATTTTGAAAAACTTAAAGTGCACATATGTGATTTATTTTAATTCATTAGTACATAGTTTCAATTATGCGTGATTTCTGTAATTGAACAAACTGTTCAATTAAATAGGGTTCTTGTAATTGAACGAATTGTTCAATTAAACGGGTGTCGGCTAATTGGTTCCCCGGTGAATTGAACAAAAAATTGTGCAAATTTTGATGTGCAATTAACCGAAAAATACTGTATATTAACCCCCTAATTCATAAAAATTATAACAGGCTTATAAGACTGTTATTTGACATATTTGTATGGAAAATCTGTCAAATAAGCGTTTAATAAACCTAAAATATTTATTATGAATAAGACCCTAAAACAATAAAAAAGTTGTCATCGTTAAACAAATTTTTATTTACGACGTTTTGACATTTTTGGTTTGTTTATTGTATGTTTAGTTAAAAGTAGTACCATACAAACTTATATCTGATACGAAGAAATTCAAATTCATTACATAATAGAAATCCAACATATTAGTTTATAAAACAGGTTTGTAGTGTTTAATTTTTTGTTTTTGGTAATGCTAAATATTTTAGCAAGCAATTTTTTTTAATATGGTCACCCCATAAGCTGTTCAACTATAATAAAATTAAAAAACTGAGAAAATGGGTACAAGTGAAATTATAATTGAAAATGTTAAACTTCAGGGCTTCTACCATAATGAACATGTCATTATTTTTACAAAATTGGAAATTCTTTGATTCATTTTACTGTAAATTTATAATTTTATCGAACTTCTGTAATACATTTATATTAAATTACTTTTTCAGGCTTAAGTTCAACCCTTGGGTTTTCACTACTTTTTAATTAATATCAATTAAGTAAAGAAAAGTAAAATTTATTTGCTAGGTGGACAACCGGCTGTTTCTGGGTAGCAAACACCCTTCATCAGCACCCTATGAACTTTGGACTGCAAAAATATCATTGCTTTGATTAATGTTAATGAAGTATACAAACAGAAAGTAAAATTGCGTGAGCTTTGGTTGCCGAGTGATTAAAGCGGCTGTGCCAAAATTGTGAAATTTGACACGTCCAAAGTTCATAGGGTGCTGATGAAGGGTGTTTGCTAAAATCGGAAACAGCCGGTTGTCCACCTAGCAAATAAATTTTACTTTTCTTTACTTAATTGATATTGATTAAAAAGTAGTGAGAACCCAAGGGTTGAACTTAAGCCTGAAAAAGTAATTTAATATAAATTCTTTGTTTCATTTAACTTATTTTTATGTTTGAACAAACAGTAAACTACTTTATCAATTATAACAGATGTTTTTGTTTTTCGTCGTTATTGTGCTTCACACGACGAATTTACACAGCGAATTTTAACCGGCGTATTTGTCGTGTTGGGCGAAATTCGTCGTTCGTCCCAATTGTGTTCCTAGATTTACATACATTTATGAAACACAATAACATTTGAAAATTGTTCAACAAACTATTGTTGCTTTCTATACAACTTTTGAAGTATTCATAAACTATCAAAAACTGGACAAAATATTTTTAAATTTATTATTGTTTTCCATGTTTTGGCCTTGCATTGTAAATTGTAACGGGTGGTTAAAGAGCCGATTTTGAATATAAAGCACACTTAGATGTCAATTCTAATTCTTCTCTTTTTTGCATTTCGTTTGATATTTCCTAATTTCTTACTATACCAATTTCAGCCCTAAAACGATACACAATCGAGGAACGCGTTAATTTTATTCAGGTCTATTATACAAATGGCGGTTCAAATCGAAATGCATATCGTGCTCTTGTTTTTTCGGTCAATTTAATCGTCCAAATGCACGTAAAATCGGAAAAATCTTACAAAACTTTGAGCAAACCGGGTCTGTAGATGAAAGCACGAGTTCAAGCTCGTACAGCGCACACTGTAGAAATAATTGCTGCTGTTGGCGATCGTGTGGCTGATGAGTCGTCCACCGCAACTCGTCATCGTGCCCAGTAATTGCATCTCTCATGCTCGTTGTTGATGAGCACTGTGCATAAAGATTTGCATTTACACGCTTACAAGGTGCAATTGACTAAAAAAACTAAAGCCTCTTGACCATTTTAAGCGTCGTTAGTGGTCAGAATGGTGGCACGAAATGGCAACAGTGGATTTTCCAAGTAAATCATTTTCAGTGGATTCATTGCATTTGGTCGAATGATTGTCATAAAACCAATTCACCCACAAAGAGGGATTGCTTGGAGCGGTTTAAGGGGTGACGGCATCATCGACAATTGCTTATTCCAAAATGAGGCCAGTCATGCAGTTTCTCTGAATGATGTTCGCTGTCATAAGATGATAACGAACTTTTTATGACCTGAATCGGAAGATATAGATAATAACAATATGTAGTTTCAACCGGACGGTGCCACTTGCCACACAGTTAACGAAACAATTGCTCTTTTTTGCGACGGTGTACGTCGATAATCAAGTAAAATTTCAAGAGCTAAAGGATGAGATAATTTGGCGCATTAACGGCATAGAACCTCAATTATGCCTCACCGTCATCGAAAATTTTGGCCACCGAATGGAGGAGTGCCGCCGACAAAATGTCCGAAATAATTTCTGTTTTATTCAAAACCAATATCGGCCCTTAAAATTTAACCACTCTTTATAACTATAAATATAATATAATAAATATCAAAATTTTAAATGCAGGCAGAAGCAGCTATATATACATAAGTATTTTATTATTATTTATTATTCATTAATAGATTTAGTTAGTACATACATATATTAACTCATTTACAATATATTTAGCAACTAAACCAACAAGTGGCATAACTTATATGTTGTTCGCTGGATTGGCACAATTCAAAAATTTTTCTACAGATATAATTTAATTTATATATGTATGTACATACCTAGATATTTTGAAAGTACCCTGAAGGAAACCTACAGTCAAGTGGCTCCAAGTCGCTTCATTTTTCGCCTATATTGGTTACTTTCTTATCAAATTTTCAACAGGGTGTCTCCAGTTTTTTGTTTTATGAACAGTGTTGTGATTGATGAAATTTGTGAGCCCACCAACATCATGAAATAAAAACCGTTTTTATTTGGAAAGAATACATTGAGTTCAACATATTGTTAATGGGTAGACAAATTCTATTTCTTGATTTTTCAATTGAGTTTCTCTACTGACATTTCTGCCAGAGTAGCGACAATGTCTATAAAGAAGCTGTAGTACCATGGTCGTCATATAGTCGCATCAGAACCACCTAGTCACTAGTTCCTTCGTCAGTAGTTGATTTGCAATGACAAGCACATGTTGAATGTCAACAGAAAAAAGTCATTGTATAAGGTATAATATGTCACTAGTACTGCTGACCATGTCAATAGTAAATCAATATAGTTTTTCTACTGACATTTCCTTCAGGGTAATTTTAGATTCATATATTCACAGAGTATTTTTGTATAAATACGATTGTTTTTTGTTCATAAAAAATCAAAAAGCAAACTCGTTTAGTATAAGGTTTCTATACTTTAAACAAACATTTTTAGGGTTCCGTACTCATCAGAGTGAAACGGAACCCTATTACCGAGACAAGTACGTCCGGCCGTCCGTCCATCCGTCCGTCCGTCACAGCGTCCATTCTCCGAAACGGTAAGAGCCAAAGAGCTGAAATTTTCACAGGATGTTGTTGTACTCTGCCGCTACAACAAAAAATACTAAAAACAACAACAAGTCAAAAACTACCAGGTGCCCCCATGCAATGAAAAGTTTCAATTAGCTATAACTCTCGAACCGTAAAAGATAGAAAGCTGAAATTCGCACAGTGTATGTATTTATAGATGCTTTACAACCAGAAATGCTAAAAACAACAACATGCAGAAAACTACCAGGTGTCCCTATACAACCTAAGGTAACAATTAGCCGTAGCTGCTAAGCTGTAAAATACAGAGAGCTGAAATTCGCACAATATACGTATTTACATATGCGCTACAACAACAAATGCTAAAAACAACAACATGTCGAAAACTACCAGGTGTCCCTATACAACGTAAAGTAACAATTAGCCGTTACTCTCGAACCGTGAGAGACAGAGGGATGAAATTTGCACAATATGTGTATTTACATATGCTCCACAACAACACTAGCTAAAAACAACAACAACTGTAAAACTACCAGGTGTCCCTTTACAACGTAGAGTAATAGCTATAACTCTCGAACCGTAAGAGATAGAGAGCCGAAATTCGCACAGTGTATGTATTCCCAGATGCCTTACAACAGCACATCACAACAACAACAAGTGGAAAATTACTAGGTGTCCACATATAACATAAAGTAGCTGTAAAAACAGAGAAATGAAATTTATAAAATATACATATGTATTCACATACGCCATTCCATACATACATTACACATACATACGTACGGAACCGTAAGTGTGCGAGCCAGCCTCGTACTTGACTTAATTTATTATATTTATCAAGAGAATAATATGAGTAATTTCTGCCATTCAGTATACGTACAATCTCATTTTCATTAAGTATGGTTTTACCAAAATATTGCAATCTAAATTCATTATAAATAGGGCATACACCTGTAAAATGTTCAGTACTTTCTGGAGCATATAAATTGCACAATGTACAAATACCAGTCGTATTGATTCGGAAGGATCTTGCGTTAATCCACCTCTAGCCTGAATTATTAAATTCAACTGACTGCACGAGGTGAAAAGTTTGAAGTATATTGTGATGTAACGTTGAAGTCTAATTTAGCATAAAGATCGTGAGCTTGCGAATCTGTAGCCCTTTGTATACAATCATTACGCTCTTTGGTTTGATAACGAATTCCATTGTTTACAAATATAACACTGTGCATCTGTAGGAAATTGTATGTCTTGACAGAGGTTTTCCCGTTCATGCGACCAATATATGTTTTGTTCTATCACTTTTAAAGCTAAAATTCGGGGTAATCTATGTGGTTGCATACTTAAAACTTTGTCAATATAACAAAGATGAAGCTTTAAGGTGGAAGTAAATAGTGAATCAAGGTTTGTTTCTAAATAAAGCATATAATTTGGAGTTGTGCTGGGTAGAAATAGTATATTTGTTATGAGAAATCTTAAAAGTTTTTCAACCTCTTCATACATTATGAAGCCCCAGACTTGAGCTGCATAAAACAAAAGAGACCTGGAGGCCGCTTGAAATATTTGAAGTTCATTATTTTGTGATATATGCGAATTATTCATACATTTCAGCCAAGTAGAGTTAATGGCTAGTTTTGAGGTAGCCAATTTATTATTCAAGTGCTTTTTAAAGGACAGATTTTACGTTTTATTAACCCCACGATATTTATAACTATTAATAATTTCAATATTACTACAACCAAAAGTCCAATTTAGGAGTGAAGATAACATTGTACCGGACCGAAATACAACTATTTTGGATTTAACTAGATTCGCTTTCAATCTCCATATAGAACAATAGTTAAATAAAGAATATATCATGCGCTGTAATTCTGTTGGATCATCTGATGAAATAATAACAAGGTCGTCGGCGTAAAGCAGTATCTTTACATTGACTCCAGCAACCTTACCTTCACAAGGTAGTTCATATACTAGATCATTGACATATAGTGAAAGTAAAAGTGGGCTTAATATGTTATGTTACGCGGGCTGCCAAGTCATGAGAGCGGCTCACTTGGATCCTAGAAAAGGTCCCATTGTTCTTAATATGCAACCTTGTTTGACAAATATTTCGACGGAGCCATCCCAGATATAACTTTCGTTATTTTGATACCTTTGTTCTAACAACCTTATTATTTTAGAAAGGTATTTAGACAAGAAAACTTGTAGAACAGACTGCTACGTGGTATTGAGTCAAAAGCACAAGGAAGATCAACAAAAAAGAAGCATAAGTACTTTTGTTGCTCTATACATTTAAATGTACATATAAGTATATTTCAACTAAATTTTCAGTTAATTAAAGATTAGTTATAACATATTTTTTCCACTGTAAGCTAAGTGTGGTCTCCATATTAGTTGCCAGAATGTATTTTTATCGTTTTCCGTAATGTCTATTTTCTTCTCTTGTGCAAAACTAAAAATATGGAAGTGCTTGCTTGCATTCATAAAATGCGAATGTTCTATCAGCCGAAGCCTTCACCGATTGCTGTTTTCGTAGAGTCCGGTTAAAAATTAACGTGCACTTGAACGGCAAGTTTGGCATACAAAAGTTGTCGTTTCAGCTCCTATTGCTACCGTTTAGATATTTTGGTGGAGTTCTTGCCTATTTTCAAACAGTTCGTTAAACATTTTGTACTAAAAATGTAAGTGATCGAAATTCGTTTCTTCCAGCGATATCTCGTCGATGTTAAGCAATCATCTAGTATTAATTGATCTAGTAGTAATATTGTTAGATTTCATTAAAGTTTTCCAATAAAACCTTATATATAGATACGTAGTTTTCTTTTAAAAGTTAAAAAAAGAAAACAACATTTTCCTGCTTGTTTGAACGTTTGTGACTTGACCATTACACTTTTTGTTTGAGTTGTGAAAAACAAAAGTTTACTTTATTTTTATTGTTACTTGAGGTGAATATTCACATTTTGCATAACGCAGGTCACGACGGAAATCGTCGGCCAACCACATGCAATCTATCAATAATGCATTTACAATACACATTTAGATTTTTAAAATAAAAACGGACAAAATGTGTATGGTTGGTTGTACGATCGAATTTATGGTATTTTAAAAAGCAGAGGGTTTTCTTTTGCTTTTCTATACTTTTTATTACTAGAGCCTAGAGATGCATGCGTGAGTGTTTTTGGTACATTACAGCGCATGTTTATGTACAAATTCAGCTTTACATTGTCGTTAACGCACGGTAAAGCTTCATTGGCTCTTACAATCAGTTACACTCACAAAGTACTCGTAATTCTCTTTTACCACGTACATAGGCTTTGCATCCACAATGGATTAAGTAACGAAGCCGGTTTTGGTTCATATCATTGGACGTTATTTCATAGGGACTTATTTCAAGTAGCTATTTAACTTAAGGTTTTGCTACTCAATTTGATACCAACAGCTCAATTCCAAGAAAACTGCATCAATAAGAATCATTTCGTCTTAAGGCAATAAATCAAAAAGTATGTATGTAGAGAAATAAGATATTATTTGAAGATCACTCAAAACTACAAGTTCTGACTTGTGCTCTTTCGCCGAAAATAAAAACAGTTTCACAATTTATAGCCTTCTCTGAATATTTCTTTATTCAGTTTGCGTACATCCTTACAGCTATAGGAAAATATTTCTCCACTATTGTGTTAACTCAACCTGAATACAGCTGAAAATAACCCTGCCAGCAAATTGGTAGTCGACTACAAATAAAATCGACTTATAGTTCATCCCTGTCGTACATTGACAGTCGACTACTACTAAAATAATTAACTTTACGTTAACTTTTATGGACTAGCTTCAAATTAGCTACAATACAATCGATTTGTAATTCACTTTTTGTGTACTGGCTATAAGCTAGCTGAAACGTAGTACAGAGTTAACCCAAAATTCAAATAATAACATACACACATACACGGTAAATAACTCTTTAATTAAATTGCCTATTGTCGCATTCGTTTTAAATGTTGCGATGGCTGAGTGAGTATGTTGGCTGCTCACTAGTCTTGAGGCTTAGTGGTTCGATTCCCAACAGAGGCTAACAAAAAAAAAAAAAAAAAAAAAAAAAGAAATGCGGTCGGGGGAACCCCGTTAGGAACGAAGTTCCTTACATTTTTTTCATCTTTGAATGTAATACAAGGTGAAATCTGTATGTTTTATTTTGTGTTGTTTTTGAAATTTTATGATTCTTTAAATTTTTGGAACGTTTTCCAACTAATTAATATTTATTGGTATGGGTCTCCGCTGCTGTCAGTGGAGACATCGCCAATCATACACAATTGCTTTTCGATAGTACACCAATACATATAAACAGCTCACACGCTTTCGAGACGATTTCTACTAATTTCCACTACCAGCAAGCCGCGTTAAGGAACTTCGTTCCAAAAAAAGTAGGATGAAATTTAATTTAACAAAATATAATATTACCACCGAAAAATGTAAAATCAGCCTTGATTTGTACATTTTTTTCTGTGGGTACTGACTTTTAAGTAGCTAACTTTAGTATTGGTGAGAATGACGAAATAACGCTGGAAGAAAACAATTTGCTATTCATTTTATTCATGTCTTTGTGAACACCTTCAAAATGTTTTTTTAATTATATTTCTTAGGTTTTTTAAATGTCTTATGACAAATAAGACATTGCATGTCATTTTGTAACATAAAATACTTTTCGGCTGACATCATTAATATATCGTAATAATAAGACATAGAATTTCTGCAAGTGTAGTTTGTCTCTTCCACTCAACATGGTGATTTCCTATTGGTTGATTGACGATCAAACAAAAGAGCGTAATAATACGTGTGAGTTTAATTTGCTGATATCAGCCACTACTGGGCATCTATGCTCTAAATTAAACTTAGTGAGCAGAACACGTAATAGCAAATACTTACATTTATGACTACAGAAGTACATATTTTTACTATCACTATGTCCCAAAAGTAATTCACTACACTTTTTAAAATTGTAATTAAAATAAGAACCCACAGTTTTATACTTACAAATGTAGTAGAAATCATTACTCTCAAAGAATATAAAATACATAAAAAATTTTTATACCCTTCACATAAATGTGTAAGGGTATATATAAGTTTGTGATTCCGTTTGTAACGCATTGAAATATCCATTTAAGACCCCATAAAGTATATATATTCTGGATCAGCATCAATAGCGATTACGATTGAGCGATGTCCGTCTGTCCGTCGGTCCGTCTGTCCGTCTGTCCGTCGGTCCGTCTGTCCGTCTGTAGTCGTTGAAATACCGTTTCTGGAAAACGGTTTGAGATAGGAACCTCATTCTTTCGCTAAAACGTGTGAAACCCAGGTAGTGGGTCTGCTATTGAAATTCAGTAAGATAGGTCCACGGATAGCCGAGATATATTCAAAAAACCGGGTTTTGAGGGGTATTTTGTGCAATTTTTGTATTCAGATTTTTGAAAAAAAATTTTGTCTTAAAAACTAAACCATATCATTTTTAGTGCCCATTAAATCCTAGAAAAAAAGGAATTTTTGAAATCGGCCCATATATATCCGAGATATAGCGTCTCCCGATTTTTAAAGAAATCGGCTTTATAAGCCAAATAAGACAACTTTTGGCACCGAAGATCAATCAGAATGGTATATATAGGCTATTTAGAGGCAGAAGTGGAAAATTTTTCCACATCGGCCCATATACACTCGAGATATAGCGCCTCCCGTTTTCTCAAGAAGTCGGCTCTAAAAGCCAAATAAAACAACTTTTGGTATCAAAAATCGATTAGAATGGAACATATAATGTGTTTAAAAGCAAAATTGGAAAATTTTTGAAATCGGTCCATATATATCTGAGATATAGCGACTCCTGATTTTTCAAGAAATCCGCTCGTTAAGCCAAATAAAGCAATTTTTGGCACTAAAAATCAATCAGAATGGTACACATAGACTATTTAGAGGCAAACGTGGAACATTTTGGACATCGGCCCATATACACTCGAGATATAGCGCCTCAAGTTTTCTCAAGAAGTCGGCTCTAAAAGCCAAATAAAACAACTTTTGGTACCAAAAATCGATCAGAATGGTACATATAAGGTGTTTAAAAGCAAAATTTGAAAATGTCTGTAATCGGTCTATATATACCTGAGATATAGCGTCTCCCGATTTTTCAAGAAATCGGCTCTATAAGCTAAATAAAACAACTTTTGGCACCAAAAATCAATCAGAATGA
The DNA here is from genome assembly GCA_963662145.1 of Sturmia bella. Classification (NCBI taxonomy): domain Eukaryota; kingdom Metazoa; phylum Arthropoda; class Insecta; order Diptera; family Tachinidae; genus Sturmia; species Sturmia bella. The sequence continues at coordinate 41,455,364 of OY759169.1, forward strand.
TACATATAGGTTAGTCAGAAGCAAAACTGGAAATCGTTTTGTCATCGGCCCATATATGTTCGAGATATAGCGCCTCCCGATATCTCAAGAAGTCGGGCCTGGAAGCTAAACGAAACAGTTTTTTGCACTAAAAATTTGTCGGAATGGTACATACAGGCTGTTTAGGGGCAAAATTAGAAAATTTTTGGACATCGGCCCATATGCACCCAACTTTTGGTACCAAAAATCGATCATAATGGTACATACATACATATGTATATAATGTTTAAGAGCAAAATTCGAAAATATTTGCGATCATGTATGAATGTATGTATGTATGTATGTATGTATGTAGATACGTTTGTATGTAGGTATGTATGTATCTACATATGTATGTATGTATGCGTGCAAGTATGTTAGCATAAACAATTTTTTTGCTTTGGTGTAAAAATGTGTATGTATGTACATACATAAGTATACACGAGCTTGAAAATGAAAGTGATATAAAGAATTGTTGAAAAAAGGGTACGCAATGAAATTCTTTTAAACAATTGCGTCTTCAAATTCATTCACACAAAAAATCATTTTGGGTTTCCCTACGTACTTACATATGTACATACACACATACATGTGTATGATGATACGCAATAGATCATCAGCAACGTGCACAAGAAAAAAATAATTTTGTAAAAGCAAGCAATGTAAATATGTATGTATGTATATATGTATGTATATAATCATTGTTTTATGGAACACACTGAAAATATTCAATAACAAAAAATTTATTTTAGAGTTTTCTATTATAGATACATACATACATACATACATACGTATGCATGTACCCACATACGTAAGTAAATTGAAAAGAAAATCACACTTAATGGAAATGTTTAGCATTATAATTCAAAAATAATGCAATTATATGCAATTTTTTGTTAAATAAATTTTACTATAAAGTTAACTGATAAATAATTAAGAAATACATTTTGCTTTTCTTTATTTCATTGATATTAAAAAGAATTGGTGTATTAGGAATTATTTAAATAAAAGTTTTGCAGCCTGTGTTAAATCCCGGTAGTGGATCTGATATTGAAATTCAGATAAAATCGGCCCATATATACCCCAGATATAGCGTCTCCCGATATTTCAAGAAATCGGCTTTAAAATCCAAATAAAACAACTTTTCGCACCAAAAATCAATCAGAATGTATGTACCATTGTGAAGGGTATTTAAGATTCGGCCCAGCCGAACTTGTTTTTAGATAATTTGTTTTTATTAATTTTTTTATCGGTTTTTATGTAATTATCTTCTAATTTATTTTCTTTTGTATTGCAAAGTTTTCCAAAATTTTCCGTTTACCTCTGGTGGGTTTGAAATCGCCATCGTAATAAAAATTCTAATTCTGGGGCTAATTCTGGCAGTCGTGATCGAAATTGTATTCGATTGAAAGATAATTTCGAACGTACTTTATTTTCTAATTCTTTTATCCGATACTGAACGAATCGATTTTGTTTTATAGTGTTGGACAAAAATCGCGTATAAATTCGTTTTACAACACTAAAAATGCAAATAAAAAAGGTAAGCAAACAATATTGTTATTGAAATTTGTTGCTTGTGTAAAAGAAATTTGTTGAAAATTAATATGAATCCGGAATTCTTGTGTTATTCATCTTCTTCCAAATCCGACGAGAATGAAAACGTTAACGTCATTCGAAGAAGAATACGAGACACCACTGATCCCCTTAGTTTGGCAAATAATTAGTAAGTTTTAACAAATACAAACATTGGTTTTTATATTTAATATATATGTACATATACATACATACATATGTATGCATTTATTTTTGTATTGAAAAAGGTTTAAAAAGCGTTTTCGGCTAACAAAAGAAGCATTTGATTATGTTCTGCAACAGATGTGGAATGATTTACGTGAGTACCTGCCACTAGGGCCCAACCTCACGGTGGTCAAACCACGTGGTGCAATCAAGGCGTTACACCACCGCCCCCGAGCAGCCGGAACAACTGCTCGGGTGGCAATTTATTTGCTATGTTACTTGGCCATAACAAAACCCCTTGCTCAGGAGTTGAGCTATCTAACCTCTGCTGCATTGCAATTCCCTAGACGGCTAAGGATACACGACTACCGTGGTAGCCCAAAGTTCCTAAGATCATCAGTCCTTGAACCAACGCTAATTGTCCCGCCAATCTGGTTCCTTACAAAGCAGCGTCTGTTGCTTAGCAACAGCACTACGGGCCCATTTGGGCGACCGAACATAGACCCGAGGGTCTATGATCAGTATGGCTACCAACGTTCCCTCCCATGCGAACTTATGGTAGCAACCACAGCTAGTACGTTTCAGCCAAGGAAGGCTCCTCAACCTATGACCGGCGAGATGACTCCGAAGAGTCATCTCGAGGCTCCGGTCCCCGTACTGCCGAATTGCCCCTCGTTGAGGGGTTTCAGCAAGTCCCTCAGGAGACGCCGCTCTCCCTCGGGAAATGCTTAAGATTTTTAGGCACCAAGCCAGCCGAGGTATCCTGCACCCCTTCTACCCCGTTGACACGACACCAAGCTGGTTACGATCAGCAAGATGCATTTTGTGCCCCCGTGGGGATATGTTCTGCAACAGTTGGACTTTGAGGGTCATCTTTCGACAAAGGCTCACTTGAGCAGTGTTTGGCAATATGCCCTTCGCCAAGTCTGTGTGGATAGCCATAAAATTTGCCAATATCTCTTTTTGGGCATAACTTATTTTTATTACTGTTGACCTAAAATAAAAATTTATTGATATAATTATGTTTATACATATTTGTTTTTTTTTTTTAATTCGGTACTTACATTTCCTATTTTATTATTAAAGGGCAATTCAGACTATTATACTGTGTATTAATACCTGCCAAAAATTCAAATAATACGTGCAAGTGTGATGGTGTGAATGCAATGTGTTATGAAAACGAGAAATAATACGATAAAGAATTGACATCCCATAAGACTTCACCGTTTTTTGAAAATTTTCTAAACGATAATACATTTCATTCGATCAGGGTTGTTTTTTTTAACACAAGCAGCTGTTGAAAAATTTACTAGCCAGTTGTTTCACAGCCGATGGCGTGCCGTCACTGATGGCATTTGATTTCGTTATACAAGGGTTCGAAATTTGGATTTTGGTTACCGTAGACAAATGTATTTTGCTGTAGCTGTATTTAGAAGATAAAATATTTTTGTATTATTCAATTTGGTTCTGTTTTACATAACTATTATTTTAGCTGCTCAATATTTTTTAGCGCCGGCACGTCCACCGCCAACATGAAATTGCTCTTCTGCCGCCGTGTAAAGTTTTATGTTGGCACGTTTATTCTGTGATTAAACGTATGTATGACTAACGTATGTACATACATATGCAACAGCTGTTTTCTTTTCCACTCAAATTTTTTATTTTATTTAAAGTGTGATGGTGTGAATGTAAAATGTAATTTACGTTAGACTTTTTGACAGTCGCAAGAAATCTAGTTATACTTTCATCTCACAAAACTCGATAAAAGTATTTATACTTGTATAATAGTCTGAATTGCCCTTAAGGGATTAAAACATACAAATGAAGTTATCTTTTTGTTTGTTGCTTTCTACAACAGAAGTTTAAATAAACAAATGAAATTATATTTCTGTATGTATACTTTTATTTTTTTTTGTTTTGATTGCAAAAAAACGATAACTCGAATGCTTCTTGCGTTCGAGTAAAAACTCTCATGGTTGTATTCGAACGTTCGCTTGTAATCGACTGCCATCATTACAAATTTCGATACCTTTTGCTGGATAACGAGTGACAGAATCCCAAAAGTAAGTAAAATCGCACGTTCGACTAAAAACTCGCTCGTATGCTATTGCCAGAATTAGGCCCCTGATAATACACGTTTATATGAAAAGGCTTCTGAGTACATTTTGGTGAAGGGTATATAAGATTCGGCACAGTTGAATGAGGCACTCTTACTTGTTTTTTTATTTAATTTGTATAAACAGTTTTAACAATTTTTAAAAATTTGCTAAAACTTTTATCGTTATTCAACCTTTTTGAACGCATTTATAAATTTTGTGTTAATATCTTGAAGTTTTCCAAATATTTGTTATTTTTTAGCACGTTGTTGTTGATGTTGCTTCAATTGTTTGTCGTTATGCTTAAGCAATGAATCTATTTTAACGAATCTGTCTGCATCGTCTCAAACAAACTTTGTTTAAAAGAGTGGGCGGGTTTTATGCATGTTTTCAAATATATACATATTTTTTTACTTTCTCTGCTGTCAAACGATTCAAAGCGAATTTCTTCGAAAAATAAAATAAGAAGCAGACAAAACGAAATAATTAGCATAATCGTGGCTATATGCTTTTCCGTAATTTGTTATCAAAATTTATTTCATCAGGCTGGTGTGAACACAAGCGAACTTGTCGTCTACTTCAACAAGTGCTTGTATGTTTTTAACTTGTCGAAGCATAATCAAAAGGCCTTACAAAAGTCAACTGATGAAAAGCCTAAAACCGCTACTGAATTTCCTTTACAAATTGGATAATAGTTTAATAGGTACAGTGGGACGGAATATTGAAACTCTAAATATCACAAATAAGAAAATTTAAAAACAATACAACTTGGAATCTAACGGATATACTATACAAGCTAATGACAATGCCTGAATTCACAAATCTTGTTGGATCGTTTGTGCAGAGAATATAATTCAAACTCAATCTCTCAAAAGCAAAGAAAAAGTTACTTTCGAGCTTAATGATTATGTTTCAAATAAGCTTTGCAAATAAGCTTTATAATCAGTATTATTAATTCAGTAAATTAAAAAAAAAAATATTTAAACACAAATCTGGGTTTTACATTTTGATAACAAAATGATTTCGATCAGGAAAAAAGGTACTCAAAAGATCAACAAACGTCAGACGATATTTGTTAGCCTACATTCGTCTATGCAAAGGCACTTGCAGTGAAACGACTGTTGAAATAATGGATCTAAAATTTTTAGAGAATACAATGTTTTATAATATTTGTCCATATAAGCAATCAAATGTAAATGAAGTGAATAAATGTTGAAGTTATTTTAAGTCAATTGCAAAATATACTAATGCAAACTGGCACTAAATTTAATAGCGGAACTCACCCTTCGTTGCAAATTACCCTTGCAGACCTTGCAGATATTGCAACCGTAGCATATGTGCCATAGTCTGCAACACTACAAAAACAAAATGTATGAAAACGAGGTTTGCATCACTTAAGCAAATATGCAAAACTAAAAACCATTGCAGATCCGTGTTTGCAAATGTTGCTAAATGCTAAAACAGCTGCTTGTTTTACTACATTTCAACACGTAAACTCCTGCGCTCAAAAAACTCTATAACGGCAAGGCCGCCACAAAACATGCCTGTGCTGGAATTAAATTAATGCTAACGTTGCTCAAAGAATTATTTACAAAGTAGTAAAAGATGAATATTATACCTATTATTAAGCATAATTTTTATTAAATTTTATAAAATAAGCAAAAAATCGGGCGGTTGCTTCACGTGCAAATGTTATCGACGGCGTTGCTTTTCAAATATTGGCTGCGGCTTAGCTTATCTCATGCGGCAAACTCGCTTTATTAAATTTTGTAAACAAATAAATAAAACAGGGAAGGAAATGAAGAAAGTAAAATTAAAATTAAGGCAATTAAACAAAAAGTCAACAATAAAAGACGGCCAACGAAAAGATGAATAATAAAATTTTTGCAATTTTTTTCTAAATTTCCTTCTCAATTTGCAAAACAAAAATATTTATATTTTCCGTTACTCTAAAATCAGCTGATATAATTATTTTGCTAAACACTTGAAAAAGACACTCACGCTTTGTAGCAAAAAATCATGCTATATCTGCTAAAATTGCAGATGTGCAACCAAGGGTGATTTCCGCTAATATATTTGTTGCTCTCTTTGCTCTGAACAAATATTTATATGTATGTACATATATGCACTGTTTTAAAATGCCTACCATCAAACATGTTACGATTGGAAAAACAATGCAGCAAAAATACTGAATGCTCCAATTTACAAAATCAGGTAAGTATTACTTAGCAGAATAAATATTTTGAGTTAACCTACACACAAGTTGAATAAAATATCCTTTTAAAATTTAGTGAATACAACATAATTCCATCTTTATATGTTGGCTACTAAAACTAATAGTCGTGTATTTAAGTGAGCGAGTAAACCATTATCACCCTTATAATGATCATTTCCGACAAACGTTATAGCCTTTTTACACTGACGTACATCTTACATTTTTCATCAATTTGCAAAGATGTTTAGATCTTCCCATAAGAATTATACAGGGCAAAAATTTTACATCTTCCAATTTTTTAGTGTCATCACTAAAAAAAAAAATTGCAAAAAATCGATTGCTTTTGTACCATCACAAGCAAAATAATATTTCAGAGAATAAATAAAACACATTTAACATAAAAAAATGAGCGGAACATGTAGTTTGTTATAATTTTTAATTAATTATAAATAAATTCATTTTAATTGCACTGCAAAAGAAAGCTGGTATTCGCATTGAGTGGTCAATCGATATGGAGAACATGTTGCTTGAAATTTTTGTCGTTTTTTCTCAAAATTTCTAGCTTCTCCACCAATAATGAAAAATGTTGTCGTTTGACTCGAAAATTTTCTTCAAAAAATTCATCTCATTATTTACGACATCTTTTTCCCAAAATGTTCCATAGCGCTGCTAAAAATATATTGTATATATCTTATATAAGAAAATAAACATAATTTATAATATTTTTACTTACAAACATCCAAACCTTTCGAGGAAGGGTCATATTTATGTCTACCAAAAATTCTTCTTCATCATCATATTCCATGACAGTCTACAATATTTCAATGCACTGCATTAAAATTTTGGTTTGTTCTTGTTAATTAAGAGCTAATCCTATTGTTAGTACCTCCTCCAAGTCCATTTAAAATTTTTTTTTTATTTTTCACAAAAATTTTGCGTCTTTTTTTTCAACAGCTAAATAAACGAAAAATAAAAGATGTTGTCAATGTAAACGACTGTTTCACATTTTCAACATCTTCCATGCGTTTCAGGTGGATGTTAGTCAGTGTAAAGAGGCTGCATTTACATCTGCGCAAAATCTGGTGTATTGGCATTAAAGTTTTCAACGCAATCTTTCTCGTTTACGTAACCGTTTTCTGGCATTTTGATGGATTTAATTTTCATAATATTTATTTCTTTGAGGTGTTTGAGAGAACAAATTGAATTACGAGGAGAATACAGTGCATTTTGCTGTTTTAGTGTATTATTTTCAAGTACAAACTAAAGGTTACATCGCTATTTACTGAGTAGATTTGAAGATATTTAGTCAAAATAATTCCTGTCTGTAGAACTAAATTAAAATTTTCTAGCAAAAAAAAAAAATAATAATAAACCATATAATGATTAGCTGTGCTACAAATTTATTTGGTATTTCAAGAGTTGTTTTATTTTTTAAAATACATCATTTATTTATCAAGAAGAAGGCCCGCGAGAAACTTTTGCGAAACTCTTTTTCCCATGAAAGAGTATTTTGGACATGCTTGAGGCTGTGTGCATATTAATTTATAGCACTTAGATATTTGTTATTTATATTTTATCTTAACATAACACCAATTTATTAATTAAATGGTCATATCATTGAAAATATTAATAAATGGCATGCAAAGCAGGAGGTTTCATTTATAGATGTTCACATGCAATCCTCAAATATGTGAAAAAAGAAAAAAACGTGTTATAAAAAATTACTTATTTGCGGTTAAACCTGGGTAGATAAAGTACGATAAGAGAAATAGCCTGTATGATCACAATTCTTTGTGATTGGTAGCTGTGGATGTGGGTTATAGTACTGGGTGTGTGTTACGCTGGTACTCTAAGTTTTTCGGAATTTATCACAGCGATCTTAAAATATAACATTTTTCAATCATTAATTTTAATTTTTTAGTCGAACTATATGATTTAAAATTGTTCATAATTTTATGGGGGTTTGAGTTCGATTTTTACTTCCTCAACATAGAGAAAGATTTTTTTAATAAAATTGAAATGATCAACATTTTTAAACAAGGCAAGGAGAGTGAAGTCGATGACTTAGTGGCTGGAGTACAGCCATGGCTGTTTCACTACCACCGCGTCACTAAATAGCATCCAAGTTGGCTTCGAACCTGGGACATGACCAATTGTATACTGTTTTTAAGCCACAGCTTATAGCCATGCTACCACCTGCGCTAATCATTACTGACTGTCTACATTTAATCTAGTTGATCAACTTTCCATTCTATCACTGTGTTTTTCTGTTGTTCGGAATATATTTGGTATTCTCTCACCCCAGCCAGTAAGCATTCAGTGGATCGACACGCCTACATTTCATACATGTTTTTAAATTAAAATTTTAGCCACATTTTTCATTAGTATGAGCTAAAAATCCGTATGTGCTTTTTAAAATACGCATTGTAGCTCGGTTGTAAATTTCGTCAAATCGGTGTGAGAGGGCACGTCCAACTCCCAAACATTATTTCTCTCAAAAGCTTCGATACGCATACAATATTCCTGTTTCTGAGTTATCCGACTTCTATACCAATTCTCTTAAAATACTTATAGGTCTACTAATATTTCAAATAAAAAACAGGCAGCATTCAGACATTTTTTCTTTCACTCTGCTAGAGCGTAGCAATTTTTCGATTTTCAACAAAAAATTCTTTTCTATACCACAAAATTTTTTTTCGTGAAACATTTTCACCGAAAATAGTTTCTGTCAAGTTTCTGAAAAATAATATATTAAAGAATACATTTTTGGAAGTATTTTTGTAAAACACGTAAAAGTTGTTCTTCAGTGGGACAATTTTCACATACGAGTATAAATTCTTTGATTTTAGCGTGCCCCACTGCTTACAAAAGTTGAAGATGATAAATTTTTTGTTACGTATCTAATTAAACCTTAACAACAATGTAAGTTTTTATTTTTAGATTTTCCATAGGAGAAAGCTCTGTAGGACGATATTATTGGGGTACAAGGTTGCATAACTAACAGTTAAGAATAAATAAATTGTTGAATATGTGTGTATGTGTGTATTATTTTGGCTTGTGAGTTGATTTTTATGAAAGTTTTTTTTTCATATGTCATTGGTTTGCAGCAAACAAAACGCTAATTTTTTTTAGGACTGATGTTTCTTTGTTCACTCCTGGCTTGTAAAATTAATACGCAAATAATTTGAGTTTTTTTGTGCGAACATTTAATTTTATTCATATTCATACAGTATGTATGTATGTATATCGTTAGATTTTTTTTGCTTTGGCTGAAAATATCCCATGTTTTGGAAAATGTTGTTTGAGTTTCTTTCATTTAAAAGAGCAAATTTACCTTGGTGTACAATGAAATGTAGCGTTACGTTTTGACTGCCATTAACACATAAAGACTGTAACTTGTCTAGTGACAAAAAGGTGTGGATCGTAGTGGAAGCCTAAAACGTGTCAAAATGTTCAGCAAGTTTCAATTGTAGTTCAAATGTTTATTGCTAATGTGAGTCTGGTTATAATGCGCATTGTTTGTAAAATAGTAGATGTATCTACGACTGCTTGACAAATTTGTCAGTCAACAGAAAGTACAAAAACATAAAAGCCAACGTACGTAAGTACACTCAGAATATTTTTGCAGTAACTGACCGTAGTTTATTTCAGAGGTAATTAATGCGGATTTAATGTTTACATATATGATAAAACCTTTAAAAATGCATGAAATTTTAATTTTAACTAATTTGTACAGCTACTTAAAAAACCAACAACAGATAAACACAGATTTTCGGTCATAGTTAATAATGACAGTAGTAACTTATGTTACACATACATGAAGGAACCAAGCTGTTAATATGTACCTAGATATGTATAATTCGGTTACATTTGTATCATACATACTACATTTTAAATTAATTGTTGTTGAATTTGTTCTCATTGTTGCGATGGCTGAGTAGCTATGGCAGCTGCTTTGCAGTCGAAATGTTGCATGATCGAATCTCGGCAGCGGTTTTGCAGTACAAATATTAAATAAGCGAATTGAAAAAAAAGGTTAACACAGATAGAAAGCAGTTAAATAAAGTGAAGCAAAAAAATTAAGTCAAGTACGAGGCTGGCTCGCACACTTAGGGTTCCGTACGTATGTATGTATGGAATGGCGTATGTAAATACATATGTATATTTTATAAATTTCATCTCTCTGTTTTTACAGCTACTTTATGTTGTAAGTGGACACCTAGTAATTTTCCACTTGTTGTTGTTGTTGTATATTGCGGTTGTAAGGCATCTGGGAATACATACACTGTGCGAATTTCGGGTCTCTATCTCTTTCGGTTCGAGAGTTATAGCTATTAGTCTACGTTGTACGGGGACACCTGGTTTTACAGTTGTTGTTGTTTTTAGCAAGTGTTGTTGTGGAGCATATGTATGTGAATACACATATTGTGCAAATTTATCCCTCTGTTTCTCACGGTTCGAGAGTAACGGCTAGTTGTTATCTTACGTTTTACAGGGACACCTGGTAGTTTTTGACTTGTTCTTGTTTTTAGCATTTGTTATTGTAGGCCATATGCGAGTAAATATATTGTGCACATTTTATCTCTTTGTCGCTTACATTGTATAGGGACATCTGTTGGTTTTCGGCATGTTGTTGTTCTTAGCATTTGTTGTTGTAGCGCATATGTAAATACATATATTGTGCGAATTTCAGCTCTCTGTATTTTACAGTTTAGCAGCAACGGCTAATTGTTACTTTAGGTTGTATAGGGACACCTGGTAGTTTTCAACTTGTTGTTGTCTTTAGCATTTGTTGTTGTAAAGCATCTATAAATACATACACTATGCAAATTTCAGCTTAGTATCTTTTACGGTTCGAGAGTTATAGCTAATTGGAACTTTTCGTTTTATGGGGACACCTGGTAGTTTTCGACTTGTTGTTGTTTTTAGTATTTGTTGTTTTAGCAGCAAGGTGCAAAAACATCCTGTGAAAATTTCAGCTCTCTAGTTCTTACCGTTTCGGAGAATGGACGCTGTGACGGACGGACGGACCTACTTATCTCGTTAATAGGGTTCCGTTTCATTCTGATGAGTACGGAACCCTAAAAATCACTACCGAAGAAAAAAAACTATTTACCCCATGCTATGCGCCGCGAGTCAGCTTCACATTCCATTAGTAACTTCTTACCTTTTATTTTGCAATTTTCTACCAAGTGTTATAATTCCGACGTTATTAATTGTCATGATTCTGTTTACTTACAAGGTTCCCAAAAAAAAAAAAAAAAACGTTGACTCGTGAGGACATATAAACTCCATTATAAATTATACTGTCAATGGTGAGGACTCGAAAATTCTTCTTAGTAAATGACCATGAGTGCTGGAGTCCCGAATTAAGCAATCGCGATCGTCAATGTTTTTTTCTCGTCGCCGTGCAATGCGCGGTTAGGCTCGCGGGCTTGGGCATCGGTTCGTTGGAGCTTTGCGGGCTAACGATGACTCAACTTTATTGCCAGTGATTTTGTTCATCTCGCAGATTCGTTCTCTTCAGCCAAGGCAGGCGTACGGTGTCATCTCGCCCGCCTAAATTCCCTCCCCATCCATGGTGATTAATGTAGTTTCATACCTCAGTTCTGTGGAGTCTCTCTGCATAAAAGAAAACAGATTTTTGCTAAAAAAAAAAAAAATGCAGATCCTCGGATGACTCGATGTTAAAACAAAGAATCATGCAATTTTCGTTTTTATTTTTGTCAAATTATTGCGTTTGTTGGGTTGTTAGTTATTGGAAGTTGCATTGTAATCATTTCTTCAGTTGCATCGGTTAAGAGTAATTGCTTACGTGAAGTGGCAACCAAACGTGTGGTCAATAAATTGCTTGCCGGTGCATTTCATTGCATTTCGTTTTCTGGGCAGTGTTTTTTTTTTCAGGAAAAACTTTGATATAAATAGTCATGTTTGTTTATTTTAAAAATGATTTAACTATTGTGTTGCATAATTATAATTTGTATTGCAAGCTGCTTAGCTAAAAAATTGCTGCAAAGCTAAAAATATTTGAATGGTCAAATTAGGAAATATGGACGAACTATAGGTTCAACAAGTGAATAAGTCACACAACATTATACAAAATCTAAGACTCAAGTGCTGTAATAAATAGATATTTATTTATTCAGGATATCTACACTGAACAGATAGATTTTCATATGCAGTTTACAAGTGTTGGCCAACTTTTTAGAAAATTAAAACCGAAAACGTTAACGTTTAAATGAGATGGATTTTGATAGAAGCTCATAAATAATTTTCCAAAACAAAGTGGAGGCTTGGAAATTTTTATTTTTTTTTTTAATTCTTTTTATTTGCAATCTATTTTACAATAATAAGCAAATTTGATTAAGTTTTAAGAAATAACATGCATTATTGATTTAAAATCAATAATTTAATTTATATACATATGTACATGAACGAACATCGATATATAGGGATAATGTAAGTTTGTTGTTGTTGTTTTTTTTTTTACATAAATTATTTTTTTAATGAAAATAGATTTTCTTACGAAATTACTGAAAGTATGAAAAGCACAGTGACTAGGTGAAAGGGAGATCTAAAACATGTTTTCGTTTAAGTCTTTTAATTTCTTCAGTATCATCTAAGAGTGTGATTGCCAATATATTTGTATGATTACTTAGCCTTTCTAAGTAATTAGAACTAAGCCTTTTAATTTCAGATTTCACGAAAGGTATACTCAAGTCATTATGAAGTAATTTATTTGTTATATAAAAAGGTGCGTTTGCAATCGATCGTAGAACTTTAGATTGAAATCTCTGCAAGATCTCTATATTAGAATTGCTTGCGGTTCCCCATAATTCTACGCCATAGTTCATACTGGTTTTAATATAGTTTTGTATAGTAAAACTTTGTTTTCAATGGAAAGCTGCGAATTCCGCCCAAGCATCCAGTACATTTGTTTAAATTTTGCATCAAGTGGCTTCCTTTTGGTATTTAAATGATTTTTCCATGTAAGCCTTCTTTCTATCTAAATGAAGGCCTAAATATTTGACGACATTTTTTGATGGTATGACATTGCCTTTGAGAAAAACATCAGAGCAATTCTCTTTCCTTGTGGTAAATGTAATGTGAGAAGACTTTTGCGTGTTTACAACAATATTCCACTTTGTTAGCCAGTGATCTAGACAGTTAAGTTGGTTCTGGATAATTTCAGATGCTTTTAGTGGTGATTGACTAGAAGATAAAAAGGCTGTGTCGTCAGCATATGTTGCTACAGTGACGTCTTCATTTGTTGGCATGTCGAATGTGAAAATGGTATATAATACTGGACCAAGCACACTACCCTGGAAAATTTAAGCAGTTTCTTTTGGGGGTGATAAACTTGACCGAATTCTTAACTTTTCTATAGTAAGAATAACCCGCGTGATATTATGTGTATTTATACATTTTTTATTTTTAAATTTTAAATTACAATAACATACATATGTGTTTTTGCTTTTGCATAAAAGATAATCAGAAGATATACGTGAAGATTACACTTTACGATTGTTTGCTATTTGTTGAGGTGAAGTAATCAGTGACATTATTTTGATGGACCTTTTTATCTGAATGCCATTAGTAGTTTGAAAAATCCTGAAGCATGTTTGTCGCAGAACTTTGAGTTGTACTTATTTCATTTGATTAGTGTATTGATCGTGCATATTGCATCATTGCGTGGTACGAACTCTGTTACTTCGGTTACATTATCATTCTCGGCATCCGAACCTGCATGCATTGCGATTTCGTCAAAGATATTGTCGTTCCGTGTCGTAATCTCTTCACTTTAGAGAAAACAATCAAATGCAAGCGTCGTCAATGGCAGTTAGTTCTCTTTGAGCTTACGATTATAAAAATGTGGAACTCAACTTTCCGCAAATACTAAAGTCTTGCTTAGAATGAGCCAAAAATTCCTAACTTCCTTTTTCCTCGAAACGAAAGGTACACATATTCGCATAAAAGTCTCCATCTACATTGTTTGCTTGTTTGGTGGTGCGAAAATTTTGTAGCTTCCAACTCCTATATACGGTGGAACCAAATTAACGAAGGGGTTTGAATTGCTTATGACTTTTTTATTTAAGACATAATAATTAATTTTGTTTTTATACAGTATATAAATGGGGAATATTTTTAGTTAAGTTATGCAAAATAATATCTCGCAAGTGGTGGCCATTTTCTGTTTCACATATTCGTGCTCTTTCCAACACATTTGCCATAATCCTTCGCGAATAATAAAAAAATAGGGAGCAATTATCATTTCTGATGAAACACCGCACCCAACCGTAAACTTAGATGGGTGTAGTTCTTTCTGTTGAACTACTCTCGGTACTTCCGCACTTCGTATCCTGCAGTTTTGCTTATTAACGAATTTACTTAGTTGGAAATGGGATTCGTCGCTCATAATTAAATTATAAATAAAATTATGAGTTTCTTCTGCTTTTTTCCGGAAAAACTGCATAATCAAGACGTTGCTGGTAAACTGACGATTTGCAGTCGTGTACAAGCTAAATATTGTATGGAGACATTCCTAATGTATGCAAAATTCTCTGCAGCGACGCTCGTGAAAGGCCAAGTTGTGTTTAACATCTCCATCTTACCGAATACTCCTCTGTAACAGTTCAATATTTTCATCCGTGTACACCGTTTGTCGTCTGCCAGCACCAGGAAGGTTTCTTACTGCCCCTTGTTGTCGAAAATTTGCAACTAAACTGCCTTCGGTTGACTCTGGGCGTCCAACCTGCACACTAAAATAACGACGGTATGCAAGCTGAAACAAAACAATGGATTGTTGAATTGAAAAATAAAGCCCAACAATTTGGACACGTTGTTGAATTGTGCACTGCTCCATTTTAAATTGCCCAAGTCTTCCTTACAAAATACTGAAAAGAAAAGAAGGAAAAAATTATAAAAAATTCTAAGCAATTCACACCAGTTCCTTTATTTTGGACCACCCTGTATGAAGATTTAAAGAAATGTGTTTAGGGTTTTTGTATTCATAAAATCAAGATGTCTTCTCGTTTAATCAAGATTTTTGTACTTAAAATTTAGTAAAGAAAAATCATTATGAGTTTTTTGGATCTCGATTAAGAATAGGCTACACATACGTTTGGTACGACTGAGCACACAATAAACTGAATATATATCATACAATTTCTTTCTTTTTCTTTTTCATTTTATTTTTATTTAAGGTCACTTGTCTATGCCTGCTAATGGCAATTCAAAAGCTGACAAATGGAAAACCCTGTATAAAAATACAGCTTTGCTAATTAGTTTTGGTAGTTTTACGATTGCCATCTCGTTGCTGACCAAAGCGTTTCTAACCACGACTACACATTATTACTTTAGTTATTTTTAGCCTCAGTTGACAACTCAAAAGGAGTTTATCATTTAAAGCAGCTTGCATTCAAAATCATGTTTGTCTTTAATAAAGAGACAACAAAAAAAAAAAACAATTAAATTTTAGATTTCCTCACATATTTTGTTTCTACATTAATTTTCTGTTCATCTTTGTTTTCAGATGAAAGTGAAAACATGAATGACATATCCAGTAGATATACATATTTTCATCAGCTGACTCAAAGCTTTTATGCCTCTAATTAAAATTAAAATTGCTTATCATGCATTGTTTTCTTTGTGTTTATGCATAAAGAAGCATATGTAAAGATGTGGAATATATTTTAATATATTTTTATCATGTGTTTAAATTTACATTCTTGTGAAATATCAGTAAACTGCCAATTTGCAATAATTTTTTGTATTAAAAGTATCTACCAATAGGAAAAAAACTACGTATTTCACCAGCTAATTTATAGTATTTTTGTAAGATCATTTAAAAAAATAATAAAAATTTGTTCATTGCAAACGTAGGAGTAGCCTTGTTACGTTTCGAAGCCAGATCTCGGATTCTCTAAGCATGATACAACATTTTTTTTTGCCACGCAAAGCTCAATGTTTTGACGATAAACTTAACGATTCTACAAATCATCAAACTTGTGCTGCAAAAATTTGTCAATAACCTCGTCAGTAATTTCTATCCACTGCCTTTTGATTTAATTTTCAAATTATTAAAGCTTTACTTGTATTTACAAAAAAGGCTTATATACATTTTGGATATTTGTGTGTAAACAACACATGAGGAATATAATTTAGAAAACCTACCAAGAACAAATTTATATATTTATAATAAAATACTTGAAAGATAACATACATTTTCGAAAAAAAGTAGACAATACGCTTTTTGCATGTCACGGCAAAAATTTTCTTTCATCTTTAAACAGAATCATTCGAAGTTCATGTTTGTTTCTTAAGTCTTTTGTTTGCTTAATATAACAGTTTTGTTTTACTAAGTGCTCTGTTGTTCAGGCACGAAAAGGTTTTTGGTATAAAATGTAATAAAAAGTAATAAAAGAAAATCTGTTAAAAATAATTATAGTTCTTAATTGATTTTTTTGTTAAGATTTCGCTTAGACAAAAACTATATGCAAGTAAATGTCTTTCTTGATACAAATTTATTTTTCAATTTCTTTGTAAATTTAAATTGTTAAAAGTTTTAAGCATTTTCTGTCCAAGGTGCCATCAACATAAATACTAAAAATGTGGTAACTGGGTAAGTTTGCTAAAAAAAATACCTGCAATTTTTCTTGGGTTTCTCACAACTTAAATGTGCGTCAACAGTTGACAATGTATTCGCATATCTTATCATTTTAATTCATCCATCCATGGAATTTTGTCAGCCTGTCAACCTGCTTTATTTCGCCTGAACACTTTTTTGAATATTTTTAATGTTAAGTGAAAATAAAAAATAAAAATAATAACTTTAAAAAGAAGTTGATATGCACTTGTACATTAGGATGGGTCAACTTAGCAATCAATATTGTGCTATCGATGTTTCGATAGCTTTTTTTCGACAGCTATTGGCTATAAAAAATAATTTTTGTGTAACTAAGGGCTCTGCCAGGGAGACGTGTTACTGGGTGAACGTGCATGAAAAAATATTGAAGAGAATAAGATATTGAAAGTTGGTAATACATTTGTTAATATATTTGATTGACTAGCCCCAAGTGCATGTATAAGGGTTCTTCGAAAATGAACATGCTCTCCATCAAACTCCTAAAAAGTTTGTCTCTGCAATATTTTTTTCTTCGAACATACTGTCCATAGCATTCTTTTTTAGCCCTCATAAAAAGGAATGCTATGGGCAAACATACAAAAAATTTAAAATCGTATGCCTCTAAAATGATCATTTTGATACGGTAGTAGAGTTTTTTCGTTATGCCAAAAGCTATGGATAAACGAGTCGCACAATATCAAATAATGTTTCCCCATACAAATCGACCCACTCTAATGCATACATAAATGTGGATATATACATATCTGAAAATAGTAAATAGACATATGCACGTACACATTGTGTCTTGAATCAAGTTTAAAAAAAAATTAGCAGTAAGTTAAAAATGAAATTTTTCTGAATGTGCCATTAGGTTAGGTGGATTGAAGGGATTTGTTCGCCCATATCCTGTGACATATTCTTAAGCCAGTAAAGGCTATTTTTGCACTTTGGTATATTTAACCATAAACAGTTTGACTAAAAGGTCTAAATGAACACCGTATCATTTATAAAATTCCTTCATTTCCTCCTACATACATATGATGCGTACGTGGCTTATGTCTGGTGTGCTGTCTATCCCAAAATATCGGGACCATATTTGTGAAAGGGCTTCCGTTATTCTACTTAATTCAGGCTTGTTATGTCTTAGCTCTTCCTTGTTCCTCATTCTCGCTTTTCCAGCGAGTTAAGAGGGCTCTACGTAATCAGATTTTTAGCTCAGATTAAACTGCATTGAAAGGTTTCGGATATACTAAGCTTATAATGTTTAACTCTTTTGCTCTTGAAGCATCTGAAGTTGCTCTCTTATATCGAGTTATTCCCGTATGGCCTGTCACCTCTATGATGCGCAGTTCATGAGTCGAATAAATGTTAATACCGTTTTTTCAATTCCAAACTGTTCATGATTTAACCCGTTCAGCGGATATCGCTCTAATCGCCATTTGACTACCCGTGAATATATTTAGAGGTATTGGCAATTCCATTCAGCGGATTCCCCTTATATGCTTCGGAATTGCCCGATTTTTCAGCTGCAGAGCTATGCAGACGGAATAACAGTTCCGTGGTTTTTTGTGTATAAATAATAAGTCCTGTTTTCCCCCTTGCCCTTGACTCATCCGTTTAATAGTGAAGCCATATGATGATGTGATTTAAAGGGTCGGTAAACCCAAAAAGGAAAATAGAGAAGTTATATTTCGCCATTGGCCTCTAGTCTGGTCTCTAATCTGTATACAATCTGCTCTTAGTGACACAGTTCTTACTAAAGCTTTTTACAGCTACATTTTTGTTTTATTCTTTTCGACTTTAATTTTGTACTCTGAGATACAAATTCTGTAATATGTAAAATTGTAATTGTAAAATTGCAATTGTATTAAAAACCTATAGCATAAGATAGTTTATGTCGCCTCTAGCTGTTTTATTTTGGCCTAACATTAACAATGAAAATCATATTTGACCCTCAGATGTCTGCTTTAAGTGCAATGAAGTTGTTTTCAAACTATGAAACAAAAGATTTTATCGAAAAACTGACACTGTTAAAGCAGACAATCAGCAGAAATATTTTCTGCAGTACGAGCATGAACTGGTGTTTTCACATCTCCTGTAGATCCAGCTTGCTAAAATTTTTGCATGATTTCTCCGATTGTATGTACATTTGGAGGATTCAATTTATCGAAAAAATCACGAAGTGTGCGATATGAATTTTAATTTCAACGTCCTTTCTCATAACAAGCCGGAATAACTCAAAAGTGTTGCTCGATTGTGCAGCTTTCTATGGTTCAAATTGAAATAGTTTGAAATTATGAAATGTTAAATGCAATGCAAAAGAAATCTAACTTTAGGAGTGATTTACTTTCACCGACATTCATCGACGCAAAAAATTTAACCACCCGCTATTAAAGCAACATCAGGAAAAGCGGTTACTTAATATGAAAATAGACTGCTGTTTAACAAAAAATCGAAAAAAATTCAAATTTAACAATAATCCTTTATTTGGAAGAAGCAATGCATGTCTTGTAAAATTATACTCTGATGCAAAAATTAAAGAAACCATTTACTCTGAACAAACCCAGAAAACGCAGCGAAAACTTGCAGTCAATTTCATCTATGGAAGGCATTGACTTTTCGCTATTAAAGGGCTCCTGAGTGTAGTAATTAAGGTTACAAAAGTTCCACCAGGCAGTTTCTTCTATTCAGAAGTGTATTAAAAAAATTATTACTTGGCAACTAAAGTCAAATAAATTAGTATAGGAAAGTTTACTGGTCAGAAACTACACTGGTGATTTTCATTCTAATAAAATTTCAGTTTTATTCTTATTCAATTTCCTGTAAGGTTGTTTCTCACTAACACATACGAGCTCTTACGTTCATATGCGAGCGTTAATATCTCTACTTGATTTTTCAACATTAGCAGGTTAAAGATGCCACTTTACTTAAATTTGAAAGCATTTTCTCTATTTAATTTAGCACGCGTTTAAAGTTGGTTCAACTTAAAACCAACTTCAATCGATGCAGATTGTTTTTCTGAAAAAAAAAAACAGTGCATTTATTTTACTCTTTAGTCTAGCAAGACTAAAGAAACGGTTGTCAAAAATACGTATAGATAAAAAATTAATAAAAACCATAGTCGTATACATTTCTTGTGCAAAACAATGTTAAAAATTTTGCACTTAATACAGAAAAAGAAAACGGCATTAGAATATAGTTAAAAGTATTTTAGTAACATATAAATTTATAAAAACTAGCGATCTATTACAAATACACTGGATAAAACAACGATTTCAATCAAAATATGGTAAACATTGACACTGAATTTCTTATTTCGTTGTTTTGTTATAGATCGATTCAAATTATATTGGGCTATATGAATAACCGGGCAAATCAACAAAGAACATCAAACTTATCTCACTCAGAAGACAGATAACAGCAGCTGCCAAGAAGAGCTGAATAAAATTTAAATATGTATACATGGACTAGGATCACCATGTTGTTAAGCTTGGTTCCTTGATTCCTGTGTTACTAGTTTAGGAAAAATGTAACATTCTACATACCTATTATAAATTTGGTAAGCAAAAAAAAAAATGGAACAGCATCGTCAAGATTTTTGAGTTGGCTTCCCAACAACCCATTTCAAAAGCAAAATAAGTTGTAGTATGAAAAATACCGCTAGTTCAA
Organism: Sturmia bella; assembly: GCA_963662145.1. Classification (NCBI taxonomy): domain Eukaryota; kingdom Metazoa; phylum Arthropoda; class Insecta; order Diptera; family Tachinidae; genus Sturmia; species Sturmia bella. The sequence goes on from OY759169.1 coordinate 41,475,723, forward strand.
GTTCGATATACATACATATATGTTGTGCAAACATAAGTAACTTTGTTACATGTCTGCATTTGGCTTAAAATGTTTAACAAAAAGCTACATATATTGTTTAAAGTATTGTTTACTTTTTGACAAATAATCCTTAGTATTTTGTATGTTAATCGGTCAACTACCGGTAACATTCAAGATTATAGCAAGTGTGTGTGATTGGTCTGTATCTTTGCAAATTCTTTTTGTTTCCAACAGCCATAAATCTCAATAAAAATTGAAAGCCATAATTTGTGCAACTGTCAATACATAATTTTAACTTGAAAACAGCTTTTATTTATGTATGTCCAAAAGTTTATTTAATTTTGGGCCATTCGATATGCACGTGAATGTATGGATGCTTGAATGAACTGTAGTTATTACAAATCTATGAATTGTTTTTTGCGATCACATTTTCAAAAGCTGTTGAAAACGTAGACCTGCAATATGTGACTTGAAAGTGTTTTATTGCGAAACCAACGTTAGTACAGTGAATTGAAAACTATACATAAAATGTTGAAAGTTTTGCCCGATCATGTCAGAAATGTGCAATAATATTGCACTGACAGGATTCGCAAGTCTAGTTGTATCATTTAACTTTGCATTCAATTAACAAGCAAGTATTTTCTCAATTGTTTTTATTTACAACGCCAAAGGTTACGACAACATTTATTAATAAGAGCATTGAATACAGAAAGCAACATGCAGAAAAATCATATCAAAATAATATTTTAACTTAATTAGCAATTGTTATTAACAATTACTTTTGCAACAATGTTTTATATTGTTTTAAATATTGTATTATTGTTCTCCGAATTGTCTCTGTGCAAAATTATAAAAACATTAAAGATCAATTCTTAAGAGATTCGTATTCCAATTTATTAACATTATATCAAGCTCTTGTAAGCGAAATCTCTTGAAAGTTCTACTCATAAACGATCGAACGCCTCGATGGATGAATTGGTAGAGTGGCCTACTAAGAGTCGTCCCCAAGGTCGCAGGTTCGATTCCTGCCGAAGGCTCTGGGTGTTTCTGCAGACAAGAACGAAGCTTCGCAGTTTTGTGTTTGTTTAAAAAAAAAAAAAAAGAATTAGCGAACCTATTATTACTGCCTTATTGTAGCTAAAACCTACAAACATGCAATAAATTCATTTTTTTTTTTACATTTTTCGTAAGTTTAAGGCCTAGAAAAATATGCTGTGTACTAAATTGAAGCGAAAATCCTTCGCTACTTTTGCATATTAAATTATATTTCATATAGTTCAAAAACGGTAATAAACTTGGCAGCATCATTTCAAATGCAGGAAAAATGTAGGAAAAAAATAAATTAATCAGTTTACTAAATGATGTATGTATTTCAAATTAAAATAATTACCCAGACGCACAGGTATATTTTCAAAATCTAAGACAAATGAAAATGTATTCGCATGTCCATTCTAAAGCAATATTTAAAGAAAACACAGAAACAAGCTTCTTTTCTTATTCTTATTCTTCTTGTTTAAAAAATAAAATAAAATTCGATTTTACTTCCTCAGAATTGAGGAACAGTTTTTTGCAGCAAAACTGTATTGATTAGCATTTCTAAAGAAGACAGGTTCGTAAAGTTGAAGACTTAAGGTTATGGCTAAGGTACATACCACAGACTACACAGATATCCCAAAAGTGACATTTGAAAAGTGGCCATATAATTTGTTTAGGGGCCAGTCAGAAGTGAGCAGTATAGAAAATCGTAGCAATATGAGTGTGTGAGACTAACCAGTGTACACAAAAACAAACATAAACAATGAAAAAATGTTGTTGTAAAGTGTTTGGAAAAATATTGGTTTTGTTGTAATTTTTCCGAAAAAAGTAGAAAACATGAATGAAAAGCTTTGAAAATTAAGTTTTAAATATATCCGATGTACTGCCAGTGATGTACTCAATGTAAATAAAATATTAATTACAAATAGTTATTATTTGTTTGCTTGCAAAGCTGTTTTGTTTGCATCAGATTTGCACTGAATTTTTCTAACCAAAAATCATATGTAAACAAATGCGGAGTCAACCAACAGAGACAGCTATATAAAAATTTTCATGTTTGCTGGCCTTCACTAGATCCACAAGTACCGTAAGGATGCCACTTTCAATATATTTGGCAGTAAATTGGTAATTTTTGTAGTCTGGCAGAGCTGGTAACCCTTCTGGTAGTATTCTGTGGTACATATCATGACTATTTCACTATTTCCATCATGACGCTGATCAGCGCATAGCTATCCTAATACCTGAACTTTCATTACTAACTGTCTAAATTTTAATATTTTTCACTTTTATCAATTTGTTATTCACTTTTTTGCCATCAGTTTGCGTTAGTTTTACTAGCAAAAAAAATCAATAGAGAAAAACTAATTGAAGTTGAACATTATATTATTAATCATTTTTACATAAAACTAGATAGTTACTGCCAACAAATAATAATAAATTAAGTCAAGTACGAGGCTGGCTCGCACTCTTAGGGTTCCGTACGTATGTATGTGTAATGTATGTATGGAATGGCGTATGTGAATACATATGAATATTTTATAAATTTCATCTCTCTGTTTTTAAAGCTACTTTATGTTGTATGGGGGCACCTAGTAATTTTCCACTTGCTGTTGTTTTTGTAATCTATTGTTGTATGGCATCTGGGAATACATACACTGTGCGAATTTCGACTCTCTATCTCTTACGGTTCGAGAGTTATAGCTATTACTCTACGTTGTATAGGGACACCTGGTAGTTTTACAGTTGTTGTTGTTTTTAGCAAGTGTTGTTGTGGAGCATATGTGAATACACATATTGTGCAAATTTCATCCCTCTGTAGCTCACAGTTCGAGAGTAACGGCTAATTGTTACTTTACGTTGTATAGGGACACCTGGTAGTTTTCGACTTGTTGTTGTTTTTAGCATTTGTTATTGAAAGCCATATGCGAGTAAATATATTGTGCACATTTCATCTCTTTATCTCTTACAGTTTGAAAGTTACGGCTAATGTTTTTTACGTTGCATAGGGACACCTGGTAGTTTTCTTTTCGACATGTTGTTGTTTTTAGCATTTGTTGTTGACAAGCATCTATAAATACATACACTATGCAAATTTCAGCTTTCTATCTTTTACGGTTCAAGAGTTATAGCTAATTGTAACTTTTGGTTGTATGGGGACACCTGGTAGTTTTCGACTTGTTGTTGGTTTTAGTGTTTGTTGTTGTAGAACATCTATAAATACATACACTGTGCGAATTTCAGCTGTCTATCTTTTACGGTTCGAGAGTTATGGTAAATTGTAACTTTTCGTTGTATGGGGACACCTGGTAGTTTTCGACTTGTTGTTGGTTTTAGTACTTGTTGTTGTAGCGGCAAGGTACAGCAACATTCTGTGAAAATTTCAGCTCTCTAGCTCTTACCGTTTCGGAGAATGGACGCTGTGACGGACGGACGGACGGACGTACTTGTCTCGGTAATAGGGTTCCGTTTCACTCTGATGAGTACGGAACCCTAAAAAGCTTTCATATTTACGGCTAAACGTATAAAATTATAATCGCTCGTTTTACATAACAAGCCGCTTAATGTATGGACATTGCCAGAATAGAAAATAAAATGGTTAATAATTTTATCAGACTTGAGTTCGATTTTTATTTCCTCAAAATCGATAAAGAGTTTTTGTGATAAGACTGGAGTGATCAACATTTTTAAAGAAAACAGGAAAAGTGAAGTTCGAGTAATCCTGGCTGGGGTGTTTATCAGCACTCAAATTATACTGATTGTACACTGTTTTTAAGCAGCAGCACATAACCATTTTACCACCTGAGCTCTTTATTACTGACTGTCTATATTTAATCTTAATGATCGACATTCCATTTTATTACTGTGTTTTTCTGTTGATTGGTATATATTTAATAGTCTTTCAAACTAGCAAGTAAGTCTTTGACTTTAATTTTCCTATCTTCTTTAAAAGTGTTGATCACTATTATAAAAAAGCTTTCTCAATTCTGAGGAAGTAAAATTCAAACTCAAGCCAAATAAAATAATTAACCCCAATACAAATTTTTGCTAAAGACTAATAACGATTCAGTCGTTTTTTGCTAATTTTTAGATAACAAAAATAAAAACGTTTTATGAATTGGCAAATTATAATTTAGAAACTTATTTAAAACACCCAAAATTAAAATTGTATATGTAAGTTTTGTTATAAAAACTATATACAAAAAAAAACATACACTACATTTAAAGACGTTTGGTGTTAAGCCAAAATAGAATTCTATATGAACTAAAACCATACTTCAAGTAGACATTTCTTTTTTTGCGTAAGAATATTTGAACTTAAGGCCTGAAAAATAATTATGAAATGGGAATGCACACACATACATACATATATCCTGAGTGATACATGGGGTGCAAATAAAGATTCAAGAAAATATGAGTTATTAGGACTTTTAACTCTCGTCCTAGGGTGCCCATGGATAAATCAAATGTATGACCAACTACCAATAATTCTTTTTCTCCAATGTTTTTTTGAAGACATCGACCATACACTATGTGTTTCTTCACACAAATACAGCTTTTTTCCCCAAGCCGAATGCTTTCGATGGCAAACTATGAATTGGAAAATCAACCCACCGTAATACATTTGTAGTTTTTGTTCAATTGGGTTCGATTACGCAGTTAAGGACACTATAATAGTTAATTTGTTTTTGTAATTAAATTGATATAAATATTTTGCTATTTTTGGAAATGACTTGCAGAAAAAATTGTTTTCTTGCTCGCTACGACACAACATATGACTGTAATCCTTTACTAGTTTTGCGCTTCTTTTATTGACACTGTTTTCGCAGCGTGCAATTTAGGCAATTTGAGTTAAACATTTCAAGAGCAATAAAAACGTTATCGTCCAAACTGAGGGAAAACTGTTGCTGTCTCTGGCATAATGGCAGTGCCATTAAAAAGAAGACAGAGTAGACAGTTGTGAATGGAAAAATGTAGAGAAGAAAAACTTAATGGATCTCGATTATATTTTTAACTACTGTATTAACATCCTGATTCTAGTTAGGAGAATGCAAGATTAATAATTCAATTCAAGACTAATAAAAATATTTTTGTATGCGGGTGTCTTTGAAAAAAATTTTGAAGGATAAATTCATTGACTCTGGACCGAACTCAGTTGGCTTCTTCAAGGTAACCCTGGAATTAATTTGCAAAATAAATCGATAGCAAGAAGATATTTGCTGCATTTCATAAGTACGGAGAGTAATATCGTGTTCATACATGTATTTCTAATTGAGATAATATTCAGTTTATTGACACAATATTTTTTGCGTTCAGACATACAAATATTGAGCTAACTCAATTAGTATCTGACAGCTGAAAAAAAGTTGTTGTTTTTGTTTTGGTAGTGAGAAAAAAAGTGAAAAATATTTTCCAATAAGAAAAATGGAAGAAAAACTGCCTTTTATTAAAAAGATTTTAGTGTTGTACAATAAAAATATGGAACTTGTACAAGTAGTGCGTTCATGTTATGACTCCAAGGCGGCAATAATAAAAATAAAGAGAAATAAAAATTTGGAAATGCTGCAATGTTTTTATTTTTATTGTATTTATTTTTATTTTTTATTTTGTTTTGTTTGCTTTTGTTTACATTTATCACGTCATTCATTTCGCATTGTATACTTTTGCTTATTAAACACATCTTTTACAGTGTTGTGTTCCATCTTTTTCTCAATATTCAAAGCAATATAGAGTTTATTGAGCAATAACTTTATTGACTTTTTGTATGGAATATTGAGCTCAATAATGGACTTTATTGCGATTACCTCAATAAAGGCGCATGTATGAACATGGTATAACGTATATATTTGGTATATGATTTTAAAATTATCTTATAATAAACAAGCTCATACCTTGGACTACCTCCCAGCTGAAGTACTGTGCTACCTATCATTTTGGCCTTTTTTATGAGTTTAGTATGAACAAAACACTTTATTCCTTCTCAAATTCACTAATACATCTTTTTAAATAATATAATTTAATAAGATATCATTTAAATAAGATATCATTTTATATAAATCATGAAATCTCTTCTCTTTTTTAAAGGTTTTGTAGCCGATTTCTTCCAAAAGTTGTATTTTCGAACATAATGCATGCATGTGTTTGAAGTCAGCTTTCCTTATTAAAAAAAAAAACTGCAAAATTTACCATCATTAATATTGCGTCTTTCAAATTCTGATAAGTAAAGACACATTCAATGAAACTAAATTTTGTCAAACACATAGTGCAAAACGAAAACATTATATTCTTCTTCTGGCTAAAGTCAAGTACAATAGGAATCTATTCTTGGAATTTGCTATGCACCTCCCATGTGTTGAGGTACCGAGTTTCCGTTGCGTTATGCACTTACGACTTAATAGTTGTTTTAAACAACTTTCTGCAGTTAAAACTAAACGGGCTAATTATGAATTCCCCAGGAGCTTCCGACGGCATTTTGTCAGGAGAATGGTATTATGAATTCCGACGTAATGACGAAGTTTGCAAAATTTCGGATATTGGTATTATGAATTCCAAGGGAAACGATCTCTTAGCAGTTTTTCATGAGAATTTAAAACGTACTTTTTGTGTGTCGGGAGTAGATGAAAATTAATTGAAAAAAAAAAAAATGAGTGTAAAGAAGTGTTTTTGTTATGAATAAAAATGATTATCAAATCAATTGCGAAACCATACTTTGATAATAGTTGTGATTTTTGCCATCGTTTGGCTAAACAAACATAATACATATTAACTGTTTCTGTAGTGTGCTTTAACATTTGTTTACCAATTCAGATAAAAATTTATACAATTATATAAAAATTAATAAAAGAAACTAAACACATATTATTATTTATTTATTTATTAATAGATATTTATCTATATATGGCTTAACATAATGTTGTGAGCCAGATTGGCACTTGAAATATAATAATTATTAAAGTATAAAATTTGAGTTTAATTCATTTAAATCATCATTCGTGCATTTCGCTTAATACTAGTTAATTAGCTATATACTGAATTCATTTAAAATCAATTTACGATATTTTAAGGATGTCTCTACATATAGGACTAAAGCTTCAAAGTTACATCCATTTAAAATGCTGAGTACTTCATCAATATTAAGTTTTGGTTTCCCAAATGCTGCTATTCTTTGCTCTTTATAAACTGGGCAAATACCTAGAAAGTGATATGAGTCTTCTGATTCTGATAGATTACAGAACGTGCAGTTTATTCCTGTATTATTGCTATATGATCTCGCTCTTAAGTCAAGAAGTCCACCTCTTGTCTTTATTATTAAACTAGTTTTATAGGCTGAGTAGTTCTCTGCTAGGACAGGCACCACATTATAGTCCAATTGGCAGTATAGATCGTGGTGTAAAGAGTTAGTTGCTTTAAATACATTATCTGCATGTTCTTTAGCTTTCAGTAATTGTATGATTGTTTTCCAGTCGGCGGAGAGCGGCTGAGCTGAGTTATTTGGGGAATACCGTATGTAAAGGCTGAGGTCATACCAATCGCTTGCCCAGCTAATGTTTTGATCCAAAATCGTTTCAGAAAGAATACGCGGTAATCTATGTTGGGGCCTACTTAGGGCTTTGTTTATATAACGGAAGTGTAGTTCCAAAGTAGAGACGTATAAGGACGACAGGCCTGATTCTAGGTATATCATGTAATTTGGAGTTGTTGACGGTAGGTAGAGCAGCTTTTTAATAAAAAACCGAATATTTTCAATTTATATGATTTTGTAAAAGAAACTAAATATATTAATTTAGGTCCAAAAATGAACTTTTTTTAAAAATATTTGCTGTCTTTTTCAGCTGTCTATATGCCGACGACTTTCAAAAATACAAATCGTAGTAACCAATGGTTACTCGTTGTTTACAAGATTGCAAAGAAAAGTAAAGAGTTGCGAAAACGAAAAGAAATGTCTGCTGTGTTAAAGGTTTGTTTGAACATTTCTGATTCTCATTTTGTTCATGGGAATTATGGAATAAGTAGTTAAGTTTCAAACAAACATCAAGTCTACTGATGAGTTGATTAGCACCAACGAAATGTCGTCGGTGTGTATGTGTAGACAGCTTAAAAAGGCAGCAAAAATTTTTTAATAATTGGCTTTTAAAGCAAATAGATAATTAAGTTCATGTTTGAAACTGAATATATATAAATTTATTTCTTTAGTTGTCTGCGAAAATTCTGTGGTATATTTCTTAATATGACTCGCAATGTGAGTAAAAATATTAGCATTTTATTTAAAAACTTGGTTACACTAATTCGAACTTGACTCAGGTAGTTGGTAGCACTATGTTATGTTGTGCGGGCCGCCGGTAATGAAACCGGCCCACTTGGGTCGTAGAAAGTTCCCGTTGTAGTAAACTTTGATTTCTTTGGAATTCATAGCAGCATTTTGCACGAGTTCGTGACAGAGAGTTCCGAATACGAGTGATATTCACGCAGAATTCATAATAAGCCTGAAAAAGAATAATTTTAATAATTTGTTCCTTATGAATATGAAAACACAGTTAAGTACACAGGTACATAATAAGCTTTTGATAGAAAAAGTATATTATTTCACAAAACATTTTCAAAAAAATTCCCACATTTTCTATTTTAAATTAATTTTTTGCAGTTCTTCACATTTAGAGATATTTCTAAGCAGCTTTTATAGAATTTGTCAGCCTATTTAAAACGCGGTGGATATTTACGTTCTCTGAAACAATAAAGTGGGGGGGGGGGGGGGGGGGGGGGTGTGTACATAAAATACGTCACTTAGATTAATTGTTTAGAGATTTATCCATTGAATTCCAGTTTTACACCAACTTTATAATAAATAAATACCTATATAAATTAATTTTAAGTAAACTAAAAACCACACAAATTCATTTTACACTTAAAAAAATATGTTTTTTTTTTCGAATTGTTAACAAGCAACAATGCTGGCTTCTCGTCCACGTGAACTTTTATGGCATGTAAATTACAACTTTTGATGGGAAAAAATTAATTATCACTTATCTAGTACATCTTGATGCGAGGATTTTTAGTGTTTATTTTTTTTATTAGTGCATTTGAATGTAATTTTAAATTTTTAATGCTTATGTATGTATGTACACGAAAACTTCACATGAATAGAGCTTTGACAAACCACTACAAATCCAACTGGTAAACTGCATCAATTGTGGCACAATGATTACATTGGAATTGTTGGCCGGAATTTCATCTATCCATTTTGAAAAGTAGTGTTAGTTATGCTCTTCTCATGCTATTCCGTATTGGGTTTTCAAATAATAATAATAACAATGGAATGTCTCTCTCTGGTTGATTGCATAACAGCAAAAGAGATAAGTATTGCAAACATACTAAGAGTACTATATTAAGAGTTTAATTCGACAAGTTATAAATATATTGTCTAAAATGACTGCAACAAAACTAAAATGTGCACATATACATTTGTGGTAAGTGTACTAGTACAACGGCCACCACAAACTTTGCTAACGAAAGTGAATAGGACCATGTACACATTGGCTACTTACTATTAGCTAATGTTTTATAAAAGAATGTAGCAGGGTAGGTCTATGAGGAAGGGATAAAACGCAGTACGCTAGTCAGGTTTATTATAAACTTATTCGTTTTTAAAGTATTCACCTTTCGCTTTCGCTCTTTTTGTCCTTTCCTCTTTCTATTAGGTATATTTTCAGGTTATAACAAAGCGATCACCGTAGGATGGACTCACGTTAAAAAATACCCTTGTTGTCACTCCTTAGCCACCTGTCTATTTTACCTAACATAGTAGCTTTGTATATTGCAAAAACATTGATAGATTCTGGTATTGCGCAGAACTGACAAAACTTATTCATATTCATATCGAGCTTACTAAAAAGCAGTACCATAGAGGCTGCTATAGATGTTGGCTGAACCAGCGAGCTTAAAATCAGTTCAGTGGTACAGCAGTGTTTGGATATTTCTATTGCGCTTCCCCCTCCAAGTGTTTTAGATTTTGAAATGTCATCCAAACTCTTTTTTATAAATACTACCTGTATCTGACTAAAAATGAAAAAAAAAATTCATTTTTTTCTTTTTTTTTTTGTCACTCAACCGCCTAGTAAATAATACTGGGGGCAAATCACCGCATTCGAAATCGAGTCTTCTTTCGTGTGTACAAATATTTCGACGGCAGCAATTTTTTGGATCACAATATTCGATCGCAATTAATATTGTCTACTACTATTTTTTACATTGCAGCACGCATATGATAATAAAGAAACAAAACGAAAAAAGAAAACAAAATATAAATAAATTGGTGAAAAACTTCAAGATAAATGAATCCAAATGAGTTTTTATGTTTTTCATCTTCGGAATTGGATTATGAGTCCAATATTGCCATTATAAGTAGGAACATTTGTGACAAATGTTCATTGCGAGAAGCTGAGTAAATTGTGAGTTTAAAGCAAAAGATTAGAACTAAATGTTTCATCGTTTGTACATACATAGATTCAAAAGACATTTTCGGCTCTCTAAGGAAGCTTTTGAATACGTTTTATCGGAAATAAATATCTCTGGTCACATGTCGACGAGCGTACCACCCGTATTGCAACTTGCCGCTACATTGTCCCTTTTGGCCAGTGGCAGCTTTCAGCACACGGCCGGGAATTATTTTTTAGTGGGGTTGGCACAATGCACTATGTGCAAAGCGGTGAAAAATGTAACAAACAAAATGTAACAAGTGAAATACTCTACTTAGTGGAAAATCTTTTTCTTGGTATTCACTTTCCCTAAAAACAACACAATTTATATTTTTCAAATTATTTCTTTAATTTTTTGTCGCTTTGCTATTTTATTTGTTTTGCTGCTAAAAGCTAAAGTTTATTTGTTTTCGATAGTGTAGTAACAATCAAGTACAACATCGATTAGATGCGTTTCGCTAACGAGTCCTGTGATCCACGTTAACAGCATTTCGATGACAAAGCACTCGATTTTGAATGCGGTGATTTGCCCCCTGCTTACCAAAAAGAAATTTCTTATGGGATACCCACGCTTCGATTGCGCTTTTATAAAGAAAGATTTTTGTTTGAAATGAGCCACCTAGAAGCAAAAGACTGTGGTGTTTTTTTTTAATTTAAATTTTCCTTATTTTACTACTTCCTACTAATGCTTTTAGGCAATGTGTATTAAGTACTTCTTGGGTGTGTATTAAGTACTTTTAAGAACCTATAGACATAAGGTAGGCATAATTTTGTATCCACTCGTTTTATTGCTTCTAAATCTTTGGACTTTTTTGGTGGGAGAATGCAGTAGAAAAAGCAAAAGCTCATTGGTTAACCATAATAATTACATTTGTATTTATCCTACAAAAAGACCTTATTGAAGGATTTAAGTCATCTAATATATTCTGAAGTCTAATTTTACAGACCTCTAAGACACTAATTTCACAGACTAAGGCTAAAAGCAGTTATGGGTAACCCGAAATCAGTGGATGCTGTCATGCCTCTAACCAAGTTGACAACACTCCCACCAACTTCTTACCACTAATTTTTCTTTTGGAAGGACGATCATGAGATCCGATCACCAAAAGACCTTTTTCTCCCGTAAAGCAGAACCACAAGTTGTAACATGGTTTTGCAGTCGGCTGAGGTAGCATGGCGATTTTCTGGGTCTAGTTACGGACCGACAACCCTTGAGAAGTAATAAATATTTCTTTAGCAAATAATTCACAATGATAGTGTAGTAGGAGTTCGGCTATACTGCTCTTAACTGGGTTTTCTCTCTTATTATGTATAGTTTTTGGAATATGCAACGAAATATATGCTTAAAGGTTTGTTTTTGACATTTTAAATAAAAATATCTTATTTTCCATAACACATTTACCATAACACATCGTTGCAGAGAATACAATATTGTTAGCACAACCAAACTTAAAAATTTGTTTGTGTGTACTAACATTAGAATCGCAATTCTGTATAATTGGACTATGTAGTCGCCATACGCATACAACTTAACTCAAATTTGCGAATTAAATACTTGTTCTGTTTTCAATTTCAACTTACCAAATACGACCCTAGAAAGTGAAACTCCTAATTAAAAAGAAACTCTCAAATTGTTTGCTTTATTTGCCCATTTCTGTCGAAAAAATCGGTCCACAGTAAACAAAAACATACAAAAATGTACATACATACATACATACATACATACATACTTACATACATACATACATACATACATACATACATACATACATACATACATACATACATACATACATACATACATACATACATACAGCATCGGCTGCATCTCTTTGTAAGATAATGCCTAACACAAAAGGTCCTAAATATCACAGGAGGATGATACTGGCAGAAGTGGTTAAAAGCATTATACTCTATGCTTCACCTATATGGGCTGGGTCAATGAAGTTTAAGACATATTGTGGTAGACTTAACTCCGTATATAGACTCATTGCATTAAGAGTATGTTGTGCCTACAGAACAGTATCTGATGAAGCAGTGTTTGTAATAGCAGGAATGGTGCCGGTGGACCTTCTGGCAAAGGAAACCAAACATATACAGGAGGACGGCAATACAAAAAAAGAAGCGCGGGCTAAAACAATAGAAAATTGGCAAAGCAGATGGGAATCTACCACAAAAGGACGATGGACCCACTCACTTATCCCTGACATTAAAAGTTGGCTGGAGAGAAAGCATGGAGACGTGGAATATTATGTAGCCCAATTCCTAAGTGGGCATGGCTCTTACAGACAGTACCTGCACCGTTTTGGTCTGATCGATTCACCTTTCTGCCTGTGTTGTCATGATCAGGTAGAAGATGCTGAGCACGCTTTCTTCTTATGTCCGCGATTTAACTTCGAAAGAGAAAATCTTCAGCAACAGTTAAGAAGTGAAATAAGGGCAAACAACATAATTCAGCTGATGAAGAGGTCTGTTTCAGACTGGGGGCATATCGCTGGCTATGTTAAACTAGTTCTTCTCGAACTGCGTAGAGGTTTTATACAACCATAGAGGAGGTTTAACAACCTACCCATTCTGGTGAGGAAATACTTCGCGGTAGTACCGCCAGATTGGGAAGACGTTTGGGGTGTTTTAGCGTGTTAAAGTCTCGCACACAGTCTTTTGATGATTTCACCTCGTTAAAAAAAAAAACATACATACATACATGGATGCATGGATGCATCAACAAGAACCAACGAAAAGTAAAAAAAGGCGCGAAAAATCGAAAAAGCATAAGATTTCCCAATAGATTATGTGATTGTCTTGTTTGTTCAACGATTACAAATAAAATTTAGAACAAATTTGTGTTTTTGCTCTTGCAACGTTTTTGAATGAAAAAAAAATTGTTCGCTGTAGATTTTGTTTTTGTTCTTTGATCAAACAAACCTTAAAATATATCCTTGTGTAATTTAATGTTGTAACTCTATTACCACCGACTTTGTGGTTTCCGTTCTTTTTTATTGTGTGTGTGTTCATATAAATGTATGCTTATTTTTAAGTGTTTGTATCCCTGTGCTCAGGCAAAATAAGAGTGGTCCTGTTATTTTGCGGTTAATGTTTGATAATCTGACTGTACCTGTAAATGTTTGAAAAGCTCAAGTGTTCCGGAATTGCTCCGGGTGTTACGTTTATATATATATTAAAATTTCGTTCACGTAAAATCGGCAGCAGCATTTGTCAAGATAAAAGTAAATAATGGACGTACATATGGATGTACGCAAAAAAAATTTGTTATATTTCTAGCAATCTATTGAACACTTCCCACATTTCGTATTGCAATGTATATTTTCAGTTTTCGATAGCGCTTGATAAGCAATCATTTTTTTTTTATTTTAATTTTGAGCCTAAAAGCAATTAATCTTCAACATGCCTCGATTAGACAAAACTTGAAATCCTTTATCGTTTAAAGTTTTCGACTGCTAAGTGTTAAAAAATATTTTATTTGAATTTTCATTCAGCTAAAGTCATCCATTAACCATAATAATTTGTTAAAAAGTTAAGCTTTATTAGCCAACCACACACAGAGTTTGTTTAGCCAAGTATGAAAAACGATAAGCGGCAACAGCAGCTACAACGTACAATAAAGATTAAAATTAATAGAGGCAGTGGAAATTAATATCAATAGACACAGCGATGTGGCTGCAGCAGCAAGTTGAGCAAAAAAATTAATTTATGATTTGATCACAAGTAAATAAACCACAACGGCTAATCCATAAACATACATACACATATACATATTTTTAATTTCTTGTATAAAATTAGAAAATATTAGTTCATTTTTCAATGGATTTCAAATTTGTTTACTTTGGTAATGGAAGATTTCAGCAGGTAATAATAAACGGTACAGAAAAATCCTACTAAATGATTTAGTTTTTACACAAACAAATTAATAAAACCTGAAATGTTTAAAAAAAAATTGTGTATTTAAAAGTGGATTTTTAGACTTCCAGCTGTTATTGGCAAAAAATCAAATAGTGTCCTTGTTTAACAGTGGTAATCTTTTCGTATGTCAGGCGACAGAATGTACATACATACATGAACTCATAGGGCATATAGAGTGACAGAATATGGTTAGTTGTGACACAAAAAGCAGGTATCCGCGAATATTTTCAATCCCACACTTATGCTATTTTTATGAATATGGCAACCATTTTTAACTTACTTAGTACGAGTACATCTGCAAAAAGCATTTTTGGTGCTACCGAAGCCGTGTAAGTAATTTTGATGAATTAAGTTCAATAGCAAATAATAACATCATTTGTGAATACTTGTAATTTACTTTTCGATACTTTAAAAAATGCAGATAGTAGAAACCAACAAGTTTTTGTTAGCAATATGACTAAGATGTTTTCTCTACGGAAATTTGTTCATACCTTATAGCTGTATAAACGGCTGTTCAAAGTTTTTCGAGTCTTCGTTTTGCCATTGACATTGTTGTCAACAGGACTTTAATTGGGCATCATTGGCTACTTAGAAAGCGTCGAGGAGTAAACAGTACAATCGAATGCTTGACGTATATACATATATATCAGGCGGGTGATTTAAACGTTTAACTTTAAATATAAAACAAAAACCGTTTGGAATTTGCATTATTTATTTATTTTTAAAAATTTTTTTTTTTAAGACGGATTGTTATTTTATTCAATTGTCTGCAACGGCTGACTTCAGAGTATTTGACTCGACCAGACAAATTTTTGAGCAATTTTCCGAGTGTCGTATCTTAGAGCTGTAAAACAATCGACTGTCGATAGTATCGATAGTTTTATTTTTAATGAACTGTCGATATTTTTTCTCGATAGCGATACTACTTTTACTTTTATAATAGTAAGAGCAGTCGATGAAATGACTTTTGTATAAAAGCGCAACATCTCATTTGCACCACCAATAAATTATTGTAAACGTAGAAGCAAAAAGTATTGACTTTTTCAGCATCAGATATGATATTTTTAATACTTACAGTTTCATATACAAACTTTTTTTTTTTTTTTTTTTGATTTTTCGGCATAACACTTATCTTCAACGGCATCTTTTAAAAAAAATTCCAAGTTTGTCAAGCCTTATCTTCCTGGAGGTCAGTTGACATTAGCCTTTTCGCTAATTAGACAGCCATCAAACGTTTGCCGTAATAAATCGATTTGGGCATGAGATGTTTGCAAGTTTCACCATCCTGAGGAAATCATCAAGCATCGTTCACATCACTACGATGAAGACAATTAATTATCAGGGTGTGTCTCTATTGATCGCAAGGGTTACTTCGTCCTCATTTAAAAGAAATATGGTCTAATGATGGCTCTGATCCACAGGCCACACCAAACATATGATTGAATTGGTTGATGTGAGATCACAAGTGTATTTCTTCAGCCCTAAAGATAAAAATGAGCTTCAATTGAAAAGATGATTTTTTCTTTCTTTGTAAAATCGACATCATCCTCTAATCGACCAACCGACTTTGTTTTAGAAATAAATTTTCCATTAATTCAACATTGCTCAAGCGTAAAACGATTAATTTCGTTCAGTAAAGCTGAATTTTCTGACAGAAGAAAATGACATGAGTATTGGCGGATTCAAAATAACCTGCGGTTCAAAAATAAGCCGATGCATGGCCCACACAATGGGCCCTTCTAGGACGTAAGTGGACCGATCGACAGCCCGCAAAACATAACATGGCCTTCCCGATATTTCCGTTGATAGGCATTGTAGTAGGTTATGTTAGGTTAATCTGCGGGAGGGGTTGTTTGTCCATTTCCTGCGACATACACTTCAGCCAATATAGGCTTGTTGTCCGCTGCTTGTATTCACCCACACTGAGATCTCCAGCATATGACCCGCAATTGGGTTATGTCTGGTAAAAAGTCGCTCCCAAGATATCGGGACTGTATATATGAAAAGGCGGGGCACTGGCACTGGCTTTTATGGATATTTAACTACAAAAAGAATAAAAACTACATTGGAATATTGTGTCCACTCGCCCAGCCCCTACTCCTTTTATGCTTTCATTAAAGATAGTAATTTTATTTTATATTTAAATTTCATGATTGCAATTGTCAGTTAACTATTTACTTCCTTAAAATTCAAAAGCAATTGCAAGTAGCTAAAATACATACGGCTTTTAGACAACAACCTATAGCTACATAAATGAAAAGGAGCTAAACAGATTTCTGGTTTAATTATCTGATATTTGTTAGTATATTATTGTAACTGGATAACTCATAAAATATATTATATCATAAAATATAATATATTATTTATTATTATTATGTTTATTAAGCTTTTATATGCCACATATGGTATCGATAGTTTCAAGTAAAGTCTTACTAAGCTTGCATAGTTTTTTGAATAAGGCTATATCAATGTCATTGATTTTTTTTCTGCATCTTGTTGTGTTCTCTCAAGGATAATATTTCTTTTACCAAGTAAGAGTGATGTATTTCACCATGCCGACTCTTTTAAGCTCTTTATCTATAATGCTCCTTATATATAATGTTTGTATCTATGGCAATATTAGTATTGGAAATACTATTCAGCTCATTCATAAATAACAGAACTTTTACCCTGCAGAAATTATTGTAGTATACAATTTACACAAAAAGGAGTGGTTACAACATGGTTCGATGTAATGCAAACATGGACCATAATGAATAAAACAAATTTTTGGGTAATCATGTGGTAATTCGGGGAGTAGTGACATGAAATAATTTCAAGACTAATCCTGTGTTAATAATGTGAGGAGTAGTTAGTTGGACTAGTTTTTTGGATTAATCTGATGTAATGTTTTTTTAATTACACAGTCCTCTCCTAGCACATTGTAATGTAAAATGGAGCATGTTTTCCCATATACATATTTGCATTTCCTTTGGACTAGTCCTGGTCCTTCGTGGATTACTCTTTACATGCGTGTAGGGAGTAGTCCCGATTTCTGCAATAAAAATTAAAAAAAAAATCAATAAAGAAATCAATTTAATCATTTTGCCAAGCATCAACTCAGCGGTGGACTTTCGTAGATTTTTCAAAGTCTGGCCTTCCCAAGTCTTTCTTACAGGTCCAGACATTCTAGTGCCCGATCAAAATATTAAAAGCCAGTAAAACATTTCAGCTTCAACAACTTACATAATTAATTATATTAAATTACTTTTTCAGGCTCAAGTTCAACCCTTGGGTTTTCACTACTTTTTAATCAATATCAATTAAGTAAAGAAAAGTAAAATTTATTTGCTAGGTGGACAACCGGCTGTTTCTGGGTAGCAAACACCCTTCATTATAATTAATTATATTTGATTTTCTTTTTAATTACAAATATTTGTTTTCTTCTTTTATTGTAGATAACAAAAAAAAAAAAAAAGAAATGCGGTCGGGGGACCCCCGTTAGGAACGAAGTTCCTTACGTTTTTTTCATCTTTGAATGTAATACAAGGTGAAATCTGTATGTTTTATTTTGTGTTGTTTTTGTAATTTTATGATTCTTTAAATTTTTGGAACGTTTTCCAACTAATTAATATTTATTGGTAGGTGTCTCCGCTGCTGTCAGTGGAGACACCGCCAATTATACACAATTGCTTTTCGACAGTACACCAATACATATAAACAGCTCACACGCTTTCGTGACGATTTCTACTAATTTCCACTACCAGCAAGCCGCGTTAAGGAACTTCGTTCCAAAAATTTCAGAGCTGGTGAATTCTACTAATTTTTATTACTCAATGACACCCAATACTGTACTCAATACTACTGTGTATTTTGAACGTTTTTTTTTTAATATTTAAACAACAGGTAGTTTTTTTTCTCACATGTGCATGCATATACATATATGTATGAATCTGAAATATATATGAATGAATGAATCAAGAATGTATTCTATTTCTTGGTAAAAAAAAAAAATGAAGACATTAATACTACTAACTGCTCGAACTTACTGAATTTCATTTCTCAATTAGTTTATCAGACTTAGTTTGATTTTACTTCCTCGGAATTGGAAAAGTTTTGTATGTGGTCATGAAAATAGCAAGAAAACAAAAGAAGTATACTTGAAGACTTATTCGCTTGCAAACATGGCATAGCGGGCTTCACGACTATCACGACGATCATCAGCATCCAAATTGCTTTCTTTATCCTTTTCTTTTACTATCGCCTTTACTTCGACACTGATGCAGGTTTGCAGCTCTGGGAATGAAGAAATAACTGAAAATGAGACATCATGCTCACTTGCTTCAAGAGCAAGAGAATTAACTAACATAAGCTTGGTATGCACGAAAACTTGCAATACAGTTGTATGTGAATCAATGCAAAAGTTCTATGGGGGGATCCAGACGAGGAAAAACGGGTGGACTGCTTAGACTTAGCAATCCCAAATTAACATAACTAGAATAATGGGAGTTATGACAAGGCACTCTTAGCTACGGTTTCATTTTGACCGCATAGGAATAGCAAAAGGAGAAGCTAGATAATGTGGGGAGGAGAGCGAAGTATTACAGCACTATTTACGCCACTGCCCCACCCACCTACTCACAAATACGGTCAATCGTGTTTCCTACGTTTTTCACTTGTATAGTCAGGCGAATAAACGGCTTGCTCGATAGTTACAATCAGACTGAACTCTTATTTTATTCACTAAGTTTTTCATGTCAAATCCAATAAAAATATATATCAAGTAATAAATACAAAGCTTACTGACTAATATTTTTATATAATAGGATGTCCCTTTGTAATTATATTAACATACATTATATCTATACCGATTAACATACATTATATCTATACCGTAGCAAATAACAAGTTTTACATATATGCATAGTCCACGATGCTTGTTGGATAAAGGGATGCTCGACTAATGGGGAGATGTATAATAATTACTACACTTGTTTTATCCCAATCGTAGTGGATTAAAAAACGGTGTTACCATACAGGGGATCAAGAAACAAATCTATGTATACCCATTTGGTACAAGGTCCAAAAATCGATTTATAAATTGCCGAGTTGTTAGAAAATTTATTGTTTCGAATTTGGTATTGAAATTAAAAAAAAAACAGATTTCATTCGCACTTAACTGACAATGAGGTGTGAAAACTTGCTTCTAAATAGCCGACTCATTCAAAAAGCTATTTTTTCGACTTCGAGGTGGAGCTATCGAAGACAGGAATTAAATGATAGCGCATACTTTATATAGCTGAAAATTAGAATTTGCATAGCTTTATATTTGTATATATGCGGTAAAATGCTTCTGCTTTCTTAATTTGTATTTACGCAAGTTGCTGCATTGCCAATGAGTTTAGTTTGTAATAACCAATTAAGGTGTGGCATGGCGCCCAGTATCGGCAAAAAATCATTTTACATATCACTTAAAATTCTTTTTGTATTCCTGCTTTTTTTTTTTTTTTTGCTTTTGCATGTGGCTAAAATTACTTGTTTTACGCATCTGATTTTTTGTCATGGCAGGTTGCCTCTGCTACTTATTTAAAAGATTGGAATTTTAGCACAGTACATGCCAAATGGACAAATATTTCAGCGTTTTATTTCAACTTGCATTTAATTAAAATGTTACTTGTCGAAATCTCTTTTTATCGTTTACCGGCCCATCAGACAACTTTCATCTTCCTTTACAGAATGCAATTGTGAGAAAACATGTAAAAATTTCGCATGGAGTTGTTGTATTATTTATATTCCATAACATTCAATTTGTACGAAGAAAGTTATGAAAACATTTTTTGTTAGTGAGAACTTGGTTTATGTTTTCTTTTTTAAATTAAACATATTTACCATCGCAGTTATTCAACCCGTAATTATATACAAGCTGCTGGTCAGACATTTTTGGATTTTTATTGAATTTTTTTTTTACAAAAATATCAAAAAGGTTGTAATGAAAAAATAAAGGCACGTAAATATCTCAAACAAGATATATTTATGTAAGAGCAATTAAACAGTATGTTGTAAGCTCTCAAGATTCTTGACATTGATTAACTTGAATTAATTCAACTGAAAGATTCTTTTTTGAAGCAAATGACTGAAATATTTTTTACACTTGTTCTTTTACGCCTTTCATCTTTCTTTTATATATCTTCTTGGTTTCATACATACATTACGTCTTTCCACTTTACATCTATTTATTTTTTTTTTAGTTCTCAATTTTAAAAATGTTCACAGTATTTTTACTTTGCTTTAGTTTTGGCGTAACACTCGTACTAAATGAGTGTGGTTGCTATAAGTCCTAGTACAAATGAGCCATTTTTATTTTTCTTCATTGTGATGTATTTTTGTTTTTTTACCTTGGACTAGCACTTAGGTATGATCCCTACATATGCATTGGATTGTACTGGAACTAGGACAATAGGAAGAAGGAAACAGGAAGTGGTGTGCGGAAAGGGGAAATACAAACAAACCAAAAAAAATGTATAACTGAACATTTAACTTTGTAAGGCTGAGTGAGCCAAAATTAGCTACTGCTGATTTGTCTGCCCAGATTAAAAACGAACGACGGTGCTAATGATCCACTTGCTTACTTTAGTGCTTCTAAACAGCACTAACGTAAGGCAGGCTCTTTTACAATGTATAAAATCATTACACGAGTTTTTTCAAATCTGTAAATTTTGCATCGAAGTGTACAATAAGCATATATTATTACTTCTGTAGAGCACAATAGTAAGGCAGTTTAAAAAATTTACTAATTTTACGATCATCATCATGCTTCGGCAAAATTGAGTGTGAGATACCTACTGTGAACATAAATTAAAAACATAATTCAGTGGAAGTTTTACTGTCAAAGGCGATTAAACAACATCGAGATTTTAAGCGTCAAGTGAAAATAAACAACAAAATATGTATATTAGTATACATATACACAATAACTGTTTACGTAAGTTGTGTGTGAGTGTTGAGTTTTATTTTATACATACTTGTTGTATATACAATGCATGGACTTCCCTATGATAATGAATTGCATTTACAGTAAGTATTTATAATTATATGTACTTATAATTACAATAAGACATGTACATCTTCTATTTTCAGTGGCTGTATATAAGGAGCAAATGCTGTCTAAAGACCCGTTTTTGCAGCAAATGAGGTTGGGCGTGCGTTTATCGAAAACAGAATATTGTACAAAGAAAAATTTTTAGAAAGAAAAGACAAAATCGAGAATAATTCCTTTTTAGAAGAAGAAAGTATTAACAACAGCTACACAGGAAATTCTTCTCAGGAAAAAGAAATTTCTCTTGTGAACATGTAAAGTAAATCAAATTAATAATGAATCGTAATCATTTCAGTTAAAATTGAATATTTATTGAATAATGAATAATATTTTTATTTTTTCCATTAAAAAAAAATGCCAAAATTCACAGTATTACTTTAAAGTGCATAGTATTGTAATGTAGCTATTTAATTCTGTTAATAAAAATCCAAATATATAAAATTAAAAAAAAAGAGTTATTATTCAGATAGTTTTTAGAAGGTATCTTTTAGTGCATAAAGAATGCCTGGAAGTTTCGCACTGTAGAATGCATAATAATTTAACATTATTAGTGCAACTGAGATGCGCTTCCTTCATTATAACAAAGATAATGATTAAAGCGCATCATTGAATCACAAAAAAATGCGTTCCACAAATACATGAAATTAGGGCTTCAAAGCATTAAAAAACTACCGCTTTTTGGAAGCTAAATCTATTGCTTCTAGCTGACTCATCTCGAACAAAAAGAATGCATTTTTCATGCGCAACAGCAAGTGATTCTGTAACACTATCTGCCTTACTAAACCGCTTCTGGGAAGCAGTAAATTTTGCTGGGACAGTGAACGCATTCTCTTCAATACTGCAAAACTTTGAATATATAGAAAGAAAACAGATATGACAAAGCATCAACGACAAGACCTATTACGCATTTAGTTAATATGACTTTAACGGTTTTATTTATTAAAATATTTCATATGTATTAAGTTGTTATTTGACACATATCGATGCAATGTTTGTTGGATAAGCGATTAATAAACATGAAATACATATTCTTTCAAATAAGACGGTAAACAAACACGCGCTCACCTTTTACGTTTCCACACCTTATATTTACAAAGAGTCACAAAAAAGCCATATCCGAGCACAGACGTAACTAGATATTTCAAAAGTGACGTTTGCAAAGTACCCATATCACGTGTTTAGCAGCACCCAGAAGTAAGAAGATCGTGGCAACTCTAAAAACGTGAGTGTATGAAAACAACTAGTGCACATAAAACAAACATAGACAATAAAAAAAATTTTGTTGTAAGGTGTTTGGAAAAATATTGCTAATTTTTACCAAAAAATTAGAAAGCATAAGCGAAAATAAATTTTAAATATACTCCATGCAAGGCTAGCGATATACTCAACTCAAACAAAATATTAAATACAAAGAATAATGATTTGTATGCTTGCAAAGCTATTTGGTTGGCATTAAATTTTGCACTGCGATTTTCCAACCAAAAATGAAATATATGGAAACAAGTGGGGAAACTACCGACAGAGAATGCTATATAAATATTTTCATATTTTCTATCCTTTACTAGCCACGAATCCCCAACAGGCTGTCACTTTAATGAAATTTTTAAAAAAAGATGATTTTTGTATTATGTCAAGCGTTCACAAACGAGTGTAAAGGTGGGATCACACGATTGCCGCAATGCACCAATTTTACACAATTTTTATTGGGCTGAATTGGAGCATAATAAAAAATTTGTCCCAATCAAATTCTCTGCAATCACATGATTGTCACATTTTACTGAAATTTTATTGTCGCAAATTGCCGCAAAACAATTTAGTACCAATAATTGACGCATTATAGTCACACGATTGTTATATTATACGGCAACTCTGAGAAACAGCTGTTGTAGCTGATGACAAACTTTGTTTTCCCAAAAAAAAAAAAAAAAAAAAAAAAAACTGAATTAAATGTTAAAAATATGGTTTGTTCATTAAAAAGAGAGAAAATTGCTTCGGCTATTATTATAATGTTGTGCGGGCTGAAAAAGCAAAAAATTAATAGTAACAACATTTGAATTTTGCTGATTCAAAAGCAGAAAACATGCTTGGAAGACGCGTTTAAACAATTTTGAAACTAAATAAATGTATACATATGTATGTATGTATGTAGATTATTGGCGGGCATTGTCTTCTTTGGTTGCCGCATGAGAACACAATAAATATTGGTGCATTTTTAGAATTTTTATTGGTGATTAGTTGTATGTCAAGTGTTCACATGGTTGTCGCATCAGGGTTGTATTTGATTGGGACAAATAGGAAAAACATTCGTTTTGGTTTCCGCATGAGCCAATAAATTGTGCTATCACACGATTGGCACACAAAATGTAACAAAAATTGGTGCATTGCGGCAATCGTATGATCCCACCTTAACATTAAGAAAAATTAATTAATTAACTTGAGGCTTTGTTAAAGAGAATTTACGGTATGAGAAAAAGTCCGGGAATTCCCAAACCCTATACAGAACTTAATGCTTTAGATTCGATTATAAAACATAAGTCATATTACCTGTTGTTGAAAAATTTTAAATTTTGTTGCCTTGTTCTTTAGTGTGAATTCAGTTTTATTCGTTTACTTAATGGTATCCATGACTGGTTATTTTGTTGCAAATTTGATTTCGTTGTTTTCCGGCCTTCTTCCCACTACTTTAATTTCAGACTCTTTAATAAAATCAGCCACTTTCAATTGAAATATATAAATATGGAGTTTGGCAGTCTTAGGAAAATAACTTTTTTTGTCTACACTCAACTGCTTGATAACATTTGCTGCAAGTGCAGTGCACATGAAGAAAGTAAAGGGTGTTTTTTTCGATGTATAGAACTTTAAGTTGGCATTACTGTCCAAGATGGCGACCAATTTAAGAAGATGTATTCGCAATTTGGTTTGGCAATTCATCATGAATAGACTCACGCCTGAATAAGTAAGGGGTAGATTCGTCGAATGGGCCGAAAACGAGATTGCCGTTGTTCCCGATTTTCATAAGCGAATTTTGTTTAGCGATGAAGCGCACTTCTGGTTGAATGGCTACGTCAACAAACAAAACTGCCGCATTTGCAGTGAAGCTAATCCTCAAGTGTATGTCGAAACGCCGTTACATCCAGAAAAACTGACTGTTTAATGCGCTTTATGGGCTGGTGGAATCATTATTATCACTAGACATATGTATCAGAATTTTTTTAAATTTCTGACTACAGATGTACTCATTTCTATTGACTTTTATGTAAACGTTTCCATAGATAAAAATAATAAAATACTTCGGCAATAGCAAAATGTTGAAAAATTGATAAACACTACTTCTTCAGAAAATAAGGCATAAAATAACTTAAAATTCGTTTTAAAGAACACTTATACAGATCATGTTGAAATATACACATGTCTATATGCCAAGTATTAACAACTTTTAGGAAATGTTTTCACTTTTTATAAAAAAAATATCTACGCTACAATATGGTGCTTTCCTTATTGTATTTTCACACCTAAACTGAAATCTTGCTTTTGCGTCAAACCCATAATCAGCTGATTTTGTACGTACACATCACAGTTCGTACAATAAACATGCTGTCGAAACAAAATTAATTTCTCGTACAAATACTTAAGTATATTTTTTATAACGCTCTGTTCTACCTTTTACAAAATTTATTTGAAGAGCTTTATAGCACACAGAAAAATCCAATTACCTCTTTCGTTTACTATTTATTTTTTAAATGAACTATAACCTAACATTAATTAATAATAACATGTCGTAAATGTTTATAATATTTGCGATTATTTATGAATCTAGTAATTGGTTTTTCGAATAGTCGAACAACCCGGTTGGAATCGAACATCAAGCTCGTAATTCTTGTGCTAATACTGTTATCACTGTGTCATCTCAGCCCTAAATGTAGATATGTCATATACTGTATGAGGATGAAACCAAACAAAAACTTAATAAAATCAAACAAAAATATGCACAACATGTGCATCGTGTGACAACACCTGAAAAATTTCAAATGTTGCAACCATTTGAAATATCCACTTATAAGTTTAGACACTGCCGCGGCTTGACACAGACAAAAAAGGTATAAGGAACTTAAACTTTTTGGGATAAAATTAGCGGTATTCAATTTTAATTTTTGACGTAAGCGGATTATAAACTAAAACTAAGAAATATATTTGTCAACAGCTGCAGTATCTAATATTTTTTAACGGGCACAAGAAAAGTAATGCGAAAGGGGTATTGGCTGAGAAACAGTTAGTGGCTTCAAGCTTAGCTCATGGCAAACATGCTTGGGCCACTCAAACGCCTGAGCTTTTGATATGCTTTCGGTGTGTATTCAATTTATTAATCACGTTCAATTATTACTGCGAGTTGTGTTCTAGTTTTTACACTAAGCATGTAACACACAATGTGTCATACTAAAATAGTTGTATAAAAAATATCACACAATTACTGCCTGTTCCTCAATGTCGCAGTCGTGCGATTGTTCGCTTTCTAAGCGAAAGAAAATTGTTTTGGGTTCCTCTATGAAGTTCTTTTATTCGAACGATGACTCGATCGACAAGTCGAAAAAATCGTAAGTGTTTTCATACAAAATCCGATTCCTCAATATCGATCTGTCGTCAGCACTGCGAACACAAATGTCAAAATCAAGCACTTGCTGTTTTGCTATCGAGTGGGAGTTTTTATAGAAAACATTTTTGTTTTTTTTTTTTGTTAAAAAACTGGGAAATAAAACTACAAACCCCACATATTTTTAATTTTTATTTAGTAAATATATTAAACAATTATTACATGCATGTGACATGGACGGCCAAACAGCCGATAAAACGATAAAATAAATAAAACACCGGACTTTTTATATTTAAGTAAATGAAATTGTTTAATAAAAGAAAAGTATGAAAATGTAATGTGTTGTGAGATTCTTATAAGCGTCTGCACTGTTAAACGTCCGTACAGCTTGGGGGTTGTTTAGTGACTGACTCAAGGCAGCTTGATACCAGGTAATCGCATAACTACAACAAACACAACAACAACAAACACCGCATGTATTTTGTTGGTAGAAAAACTGTTTATCTGTCATCCGTTTGTTCGCGTATGTGTGTTAGTGTTGTGTATTTTGACAGATAAACCGACCAAAAGCAGTAGTCAGCTGGGCTTGTAAGGCTACCTGATTTTAAGCTGCCTTGGACTGACTCTTGAGTTAATGAGAGTTTTAGATGTACTCCTTGTCGTCGTTCAGTGTTGCCAAATGTGACACATGCAAGTAGTTTTCTTAAACATTCCACTTGTTTGCTTGATGGAAGAAAATCCTGAGTTTGCCAGAGGAATAGCAGTGCTCATCGCGTCAAAATACGTATTAAATGTCTATGCGAAAAAACACTTTTAAATTTTAAAACACCACAAAAACTATTTCCCCAACTTTCAAAATGTTTGCTTTTTTATCACAGAGTACTCTGCACAGAATACTCTATGGTACTCTGTGTTATTTATGTATGTATTTGCTTTGGCTTGTCAAATGCGGCTGACCAGTTTTATGAAAGGTTGTATTTACACCAGAACAATTTAGTAGTTTTTTCAATACTGCAATAAAAAATCAACTAAAACTTTAATTTACCGATCTGGCATCTCTGTAAAGTAAATGCCAAAAATTTCATGACGTAAGACTATGCGAACGCAAGCTGGCGACATTTCGATCGCTTACATTTTCTTGCGACATTGAGGAACAGGCAGTTAGTCTAAAAAGTCCAGGCCCAAGTCTAGCGTACACTTTGAAGGCTTAGAAATGGAAAGTATTAGTACTCTGTACTGTGAATGAGTTTAATTTTATGGAGGCCACCATACAAATGTATGTCAATTTTTGTCTTGTTTGCAAACACACTAATGTGGGTTACTGGCTCTTATTTGGCTATAAGATCGTGTCTTTAGATCACTATCACAAATAGGAAAAACAATTTTTCTTTTGTTTATTGTCGCGGAAGATCAATGTACCTTTTGGTTTAATTTAAAACAGTTCAGATATGTATGTGGAAACCTACATGAGTGCATTTATATGTTTTATTTTGAATTTTAAAAAGGGCAACACAACTTGTTTGAACTTTGGTTACCAGTGAAAACGTGGTTTTTGCTTTACTTTTAGCGCCTTAAAAAGAGTGGCTTTTACTGATGAATAAAATATCTAGCTAAAGCGTTAAAGTGAGAACGAAAACTTTACGTTCCGTCGCCTCAATTTTATTAAATTTCTTTTTTTAATTTTTAATGTTTTTACACAAATATATTTGGTTTATTTTGGTATTTTGCTAATTTTTTTGCAAGTCGACAAATACTAACACCGGTATTCATAAAAAAATAAAACGTTGCTCAAATACATTTTAGAACAAATTTTATATGAAACATTTTTTGTAAAATGTGTTTCAACAATGTTTTATTTTTTATGAATACCGGCGTAAATGTTTAACAAAAAATAAAAATTACTTGCTTTCATATTCGCTTACCAGCAGAAACGAATGAAATGGTAAAGAAAACGAATTCTTTAAAAACAGTAAATAAGAAACCAGCACTCCATTTACAAAGGAAAGTACTTTCATGAAATTTTCGTATACGTATTTCTTTTGTATTAATTCAGGTCCAAAAATGAACCTTTTTAAAAAATATTTGTTGTATTTTTCAGCTGTCTAGATGCCGACATTTCGTTGATGCTAATCAACTCATCAGTAGACTTGAAATGTCGGCATCTAGACAGCTGAAAAATACAACAAATATTTTTTAAAAAGGTTCATTTTTGGACCTAAATTAATACATTTCAATTGGCTCTTAAAGCAAATAAACAATTTAGTTCATATTTGCGTATTTCTTTTGTATGAACTAGATAACTAAAAATAATTTTAATAGTTAAAACCATATAAAGATAAACATTCCTTGACTAAACCCTATTAATTGATTAAATTAAAAATTTAACTGATACAATTATAATTTTAATCAGCTCAATAACAGAGCTTACTGAAATCTTTTACTAAAGTGAAATTATTTTGTTAAAAAAAATTATTTGAATTTATAGTGCAAATGCTTTGATCCACTTTTTTTCCTTTTCTGTGTGGGTTAAAAACGAGTTCCAAAATTTTCAGCATCTCAAATAAACAAACACGTCGCCAAACTGCCATATGTCAACAAATGACATATTTTGTTTTGTTATTAAAGGGTTTTTTTCGATATATAGAACTTTAAGTTGGCATTACTGTTCAAGATGGCGACCGATTTAACAGCTGTCAAGTGATTTATTCTCAGTTTGGTTTGGCAATTCATCATGAATAGTGAAAAATTGCAAATAGTGCAATTTTAGTGCAAAACGAGGTTGTCGTTGTTCCCGATTTTCATAAGCGAATTTTGTTTAGCGATGAATCGCACTTCTGGTTGAATGGCTACGTCAGCAAACAAAACTGCCGCATTTGCAGTGAAGCTAATCCTCAAGTGTATGTCGAAACATCGTTACATCCAGAAGAACTGACTGGTTGGTGCGCTTTATGGGCTGGTGGAATCATTGGTCCGTACTTCTTCAAAAACGATGATGGCCAGAACGTTACAGTCAATGGTGATCGGTATAGAGCCATGATTACTAACTTTTTCATTCCTGAATTGAATAGCCATGATGTCCAGGAGATGTGGTTTCAACATGTCACACAGCTCGTGCCACAATCGATTTATTGAAAGACACCGCTAATATTACGTTTGTTGGAAAAAGTCGCCTAATTTCACGTTTGTTGGAAAAAGTCATAGAAAATTGGACGTGACCATATGCCAGAAATCATATTTAAAATGTAATGTCACAAGATTATCTTTCGGATAAATAAAATTCATGTCAATCGAATTGCAACTTAAAGTTTTATACATCGAACTCCCTTTATTTTATGAAGAAAATGGAATGAAGACTCAGTTTTGATTTTACTTTTGTGTCTTATTTTACTTAGTATATAGTAATAGTTTAACTTGAGCTTGTTGGGAAAATAACAAGGTGTTTGGAGCGTAAGAAACTCAAATGGTATCAAAATTAGACTAATATGAGCTCAAAATAAAAACGATTCCTTTCCGATCGAAATGGATATGGCAGAAAAGATGAAAAGTTCGTCATCAAGATGTGGATGATTTGAAAAAAAAAAAAAAAAATAATATGCTGTTGCTGTGAAAATATTGACACTCGCCGCTTTCAAGCAAATCATAAATGAACTTCACTCAAATTCATTACTAAATGGTGCCAGTTACTCTAGTTTTTTTACCACTATTTTTATCTTTGCAGAACAATTGTCTGTAGTTTTTGTCTTCTGTTTGAAAGAGTCTACGAAAATTGTACGGACCAAACGTTTGTTCAGAAGTTGAGTGCCAATATAAGCCGGTGGTTGCCAAACCGCTAAAGTAACTCTTTGTAGTACAAGTTCATTTGTAGCAGTATTCGGGCAATTAATTTTTTTTAGTTCCATAGTTTCTTAGTATTTTTTAGTTGTTTATTTCTTACAGATCTTAAGTCTGCTTTTCTAAAGTCATTTATTTAAATTTTTATACTTCAGACGAAAAAAAAACGTGCTTCTACATGCTAATGCTGTATAGGAATGAACATTACGGAATGGCCATCTTTAGCACTTGCTCTTTAGCGTTAAATCTATAAATTTATAAATGATCATATGTGAGTTTTCTGTCCTTTTTTTTTTGGTTACAAATAAATGTCTTATAAGACCTTATGGCATACTAGCACCAACTTATTTTTATTGAAGTAATATCATCACCAGCGCCAGCATCTTTACATGTTACTCCTGTAGCAAACGCAATAAATGCTACTTTCAGCTCGTATTCCACCACTCCGCATAAACAAGCATGAATGTCACTCATCCATTAATAAGTTGCTCTGCAAAAATTAAATAAATTTAATTTTTTATTAGATATATGTATGTAATTAAGAACATATATATTTTTGTGAGTTCCTTTCAGTCTCGAAATAAGATATTTTACAAAACTTTCATTTTCACTGTGATTATAATCTTGAATAAAAATTGTAATCAATTGCCAGCTTGACGACTCACAAGCAACTCGGCCTATAGACCGAGTTTAATGAACAAGCACGTGTATTTGGATGGATAGATTTCCGAATTTGAGTCACATACGAAGGTAAATAAAACTGGAGTTAAAGATAAGTTTCGATCAGGGTTACCATATTTAGTTTTGCTAATAGAATACTGTTTCTGCAAAAGTGCTAATATTAAAAAGAATAGAAAACCACAGTGCTTAGAATTATATAGAATTATATAGAATAGATTAAGATAAGATATAAGTAAATAAACTCCAATTAATGGTTATTTCTTTCACAGTTTTTTTTACTTTACTGGATGCGAAAGACATGGCCCTCAATAAAATAAGATTCATATGACGAAACATATGTGACGAAAAGTATTAGGAAAAAATTTATATTCTGACAAAAATTATCTTAAAACTTGTAGTATATAACATATAATATTGTGCTTGCTTTATTTAGAGCAGGTTTTACCGTCCAAATTGAATCCTACAAATGCATGATCAACGCCGCACGATCACTTAATGAAATAAACTGTATATAGTTTAAAAGATATTTGGTTTTGAATTTTGAAATTTTTCTTTTTGGATTTGACTTTGTTTCTTGTTTCGTAGATATCTCTGATAATAGCATGTCAGCAAACGTGGAAAAGTTATTATATAACATTTCAAATACATCTTAATAAAACACAAAAATAAAATGTGTAATTGTTGCAAGGAATGTGTTTGTGAAAAGACACCAAAATCATATGTTTGAGTGAAAAATTGCAAAATTTTGGCAAAAATGGAGCTTAATTCTATTGCGTTTTTTAAAAATAAAATTTAGATACGAAAAAACTAATTTATACGGCTTCAGATCGTTTTTCCAACATTTTCAATTTAATTACAAATATTATCCTGACGATGCTAACAAATTGTTAGCGAAATATTAAATAATATTGTCGTGAACCTCTCAAAGCTGAAATCAAAGTCTGCCGGAGGCTTTTAGTTTCTTCATAATTTGATGTTAAAGTTGCCGAATCTTCTAATAGGAAAACATGAAAATGTTGGTAAAACAGTGCTGCCAGAGGAAAGTTTTTGCGCAGAACGTAAAATCGCGGATTCATTGTTCGTACTAGGCGCTTATTAGAATTCGTACAAAAAAACGGCAGTCACTTGATTTCTTATCACCAAAGTAGTTTTTTGATTGGTTTCAAATCTGATCCGAAAATCTCCATTAGCACAAAAATCAGCAACTAAATGGTTTTTGTTTTCATGTGACTGGTTAATTTGTAAAACACATTCAACTGAGAAATTTTTCAAAAATTAACTATTTGCTTTAGGAGCCAAATATTTTAGGTCTAAAAATACAGGTACCTCATTAATTAAATTTATTACTCAAGCTCTTGGTTTTGTTTATAAAAATAATTGTTTTAAAATTATTTTTATAAAAAAAAAAACCAAAGATCAAAAGCTTGAATTATTAATTTAACAATCTAAAGATCAAATAATATAAAAATATACCTTATTAATTAATGTTTTCTATCCATAATCGCATTAAGCATTTTGGCTGGAATTCAAGTGGAATTACATTTGAAGTGTAGTCACAATTCCCGGGGTTGAATTACAGTTGAAACACTGTTGAATTCAATAGCGGATGCAGCATAATTAACCATTGAATTGCAGTCGAACAAAACAGTACCTTTACAGTGTAATCCCAGCCTTGAATAAGAGTGTGATGCAAGTATTTAGAACCCAACCTGTTTTTACCATAAATGATATACATATGTATGTATATATACCATAAATAATATCAAACAAATTTGTTGTTGTTTTTTAACAAACTTCAAACGGACTATAAAGAGGATGGATTTTAAATGTAATTCAAGCTTGGATTCACATCTGAAGCTGTTTAAATTAGTTTTTTCAATAATTAAGAGGATCAAATAAGAATTATATATAAACTTTTAAATTTACTATATATTTAATTTTAGTTTGGAGAAAGCACGCGCGCTACATCTTTAACAAAATTTTGATCTAATCAGTTAAAAGAAAATCGATGCAAAAAATTTTTTTATATTACATTAGATACATATATTCAATAAATGTAAGCAGATTTTTTATTGTTATGTGCCCGGTGAAAACTGCGGGCGGCAGTACGGCAGATTTATTACAAATAGTCAAATTTTGGAAGCATTTCCTTTACCATACAGGTAAAAGATTGTACTGACTTAAATGTTTTCCCTATAACTCTATATATTTATATATATCTAATGTGCTGTAGCTAAAAAAAAAACGTTTAAAGATACCTTTTTGTAACATTTTTTTCATCAATTTTCAAATCCAAAAACATATGTATATGAAAGAGTACGAAAAGCAAACTTTGCAGATTTCTTCGATGAAATTCCTTATTTATTTTTCAAAATGATCTAAATTCACGCAAAATATAAAAGAAATGTTACTTACTTGTCCACTGGTGTAAAAACATTCATATTTTCGATTTAACATACTGAACAAAATGGCCAATACGGGCACACCTCAGATGACATTTAGCAAATATGCATTATTTTGCACATTATTTGCTAACAGCGTACCATACTCGATACATGCTGTACCTACAATTTTATAAGTTGATATGTTAGTGAATATACATATGTTAATATATAGCAAGTAGAAAATTTTGTTACACATTACAACAATGTACACACTTCTATTTTTTACTACCTATCCATATAATTTCTGTTGTCCGACATTTCCTTATTGTAAGAAAATTTGTGCTTTTTTTGTGCTATATTTATCCCGACACTCCTGAAATGTTTGGTTTTCCCTAAATATACTACAACCCATTTGTTAATACATTAGTCAAGTATTTGAAGTGCTGCAGATAATATTCAAACATAGTTTGATGTGTAAATTAATATATAACAATATGAATGTTGCTGATCGGTCGCTTAATGCTAGGAACACAACTGGGACAAACGACGAATTTCGCCCAATACGACGAATACGCCGGTTAAAATTCGCTGTGCAAATTCGTCGTATGAAGCACAATAACGACGAAGAACAAAAACATCTCATTCTCAGTTTTTTAATTTGATCTTATTATACTTGAACAGCTGATGGGGTGACCATATTAAAAAAAATTGGTAGCAAAAAAATTTTGCATTACCAAAAACAAAAAAATTAAACACTACAAACATGTTTTATAATCTAATATGTTGGCTTTTTATTTCAAATGCAAAAAGTCAAAGCTTATTATTATTATTATTATTATTGCTAGGTCGGTCCAGGATGGCCCTTCGCACTGCGACCATGAATGATCTATTGTGCAACCCTTTTCTCTCACGAGTTTAATACATCAAGAAACAGTGCTAGCTCCTTCTGTGGAAGCCCCTGCAAATCCTGTGAGCCCAATGTATAGGCCTGCAACAGCCTGTATCTTCTGTGGCAAAGTGCCACACATTCAATAATCAAGTGTTCCATTGTCTCCTCTTCTTCTCCGCAAAATCTGCAGGTTGCCGTGCTGGATAGTCCCATTCTGTGTAGATGCTTCATGTAGGTATAGTGTCCTGTTAGCGCCCCACACAGTGTCCTTAGATTTCTTCTGTTTAATTTTAGAGCGATGTCCGCCCTCTTGGCATCAAAGCTAAGAAATTTCTTCGAGTGTTCCAGACCCCTAGTGTCGTTCCACAGTTTTCCTCTGATGGATGCTGTCCATTTCCTGATCTCCCCCTGAGAAGAAGGCAAAGCTTAGTACTTAAAATAAAAACTATTAAAGTAAAAATTAACTGTTTTTACTAAAACACTTGAAAACTAAAACCAACATGACCACATGGTACTAATTTGTTCGTCGTTCGCCGGCATAAGAAATAGAAATAAATCAATTTCAAGTTCGCCGCGTACAATGAATTTCGACCGACGCTGTGACTGTGTGCAATTTTATATACACCAATGTGTTTTATTTTTGACGGCGAATATTCACGGCGAAAAATTCGTCGTTCGTCCCAGTTGTGTTCCTAGCATAAGGCAGAAAAACTTTATATACACAATTGCATCGTCCGGCTTGCTCCTTAAGCCGCTAAAGTCGCTAAGTACTGAGCTTTTGTTTAAAAATTTTAAGTGCTTATTAATTTCATTAGAATAATAAATTAATTTCAAACAATAACTTGAGTTTTTTTTTTTTTTTTCAAATATATTGGAGAGTTGCGCGACATCAACAAAATATTTTCGGCTTATAGGCAGAAAACATTAAAAAGGCTTTGTTTACAAATAAAGTAATATATTTTACTTGGATCTTATAGCAAATAGTTAGATTTATTTTTTGGAATTAATTATTTTGTACAACTTTTTTACTTCTTTAGCCCCCATTTACACATGCAAGTAACTTGTGTGTACATACTAACTACCAATACACTGACAGAGACAATAAAAGCTGTTGCCACTTGCTTGAATGTTTGCACAGGCAAGTGCAAGCTCATTTTTAAAATGTCGTCAACGAAAATGGTCTTAAAGAAAATTGCTTTACTTTACTATACTTTACTTTACAGAATAAAAGAATTAAATGAGAACAATAATAATAAAATAATTATGTTGAAAGAAACTACAAAATCACTGTTCCATTTTTTATATTTAAAAATTACTATTTTTGTGTATTGTTTGTTCTGTTTTTGTCCGTCCCCATGACCTTTTAGTGTCTGCTGGGTTGCCAAAGTATTGTGAAATGAACTACTATGTGGAAGCAAATTATTCGAATAGCTTTTTAATAATATAAATAGTAAACTTATATTACAAATCGATAAAGACCACATTTTAATTAATTTTTTTTATATTTTATTTTATTTTGCGGTATGTAGGATGAAAAAGTAATGTATTAAAAATCGTTTCTTTGAAAGTTATCTATTAAAATTAAAGTCTAATCTTTATACGGTGACACTGTTTTTGCTTTTTGTCATTTTACCGACATGCAAGTAAAAAAAAATGATTGGCAATCAAAATATCTTGTAATTGAGCTCGCAACTTGCAGATGTATGATTGTATTAGTACAAAAATATCAATGTATTGAGCTACTTATACTTGCACTTGCGTGTGTAAATGGGGGGTTAGCCTTGTTCTGATTACATTAATTTCCTTTTGTGTTTGGATTGTTCTTTAATTTTTGTACTACAAGTTCCTTCGCTACCTCTGTCCGGATTTGAATAACGAACCTTGCTACTGCTGCCATCATAGCTCGGTTATCACAACAATTAGAACGATCAACTTTATTATCGTTATATAATTAAATTTATGACAAATAAAAGGAGAAATGCACATAGGCGTCGAGCAAAAAGCAAAGGATACTTTCAGTCAATTGCTGTAATTATCCTGAAAGAGAACCTTAACAAATGGTAACGCAGTTTTCAATAGCTGATTACAATTTTATATGAAAATATCACTAATCAACACGGAAGCAATCATTTCTACATTTTATTGTTTACACGGTAAATATATGGGAAAATAAAAATCATACTTAAATAATTTGTTTATTAAGCTTGGTAATGAGACACAATGTAGAAAAACCTTTTAATGGCTTCAGCTGCATCTTAATTTTAGAACTACTTTTAAAACCTAAAGCATCTTTATTCTGTACATTTATAGTCAAACTGGTTTTAATAGATTTAAACAATCACACTGGTTCGTTCGTCTGCAGATATTATGAACGTTTTTAAGCTAAAAAACAATATTTATATAAACAGGTAACAACAATTGCTAGAGATTTGATTTCGAGCCTGCAGTTTAGTAGGTTTTAGCCAGTGTAGAAAGAATCAGTTATGTAAGTGCAAATTTTTTGGCATATGTCACTTTTGGCAGTTTTGCGATCTCTCCCATTTTTTTTTTTTTTTTACTAAAAAGCCATTTTTAGCCAGGCTTGCCATACCGAGTTCTGATTCTTAAAGAAAATATTTTAACAATGAACTTAGTTATTTATTCGGTATAAGAGCCAATTGAAATTTATTACTTTAGGTCTAAAAATATAGACCTTAATGCTTTCAGTCTTTTTTCAGCCGTCTATATGCCGCCGACATTTCGTTGCTGCTAAACAACTCATCAGTAGACTTGAAAAATCTAAAAAGTATGTTTGAAGCCCAACTACTTATTCCAAAATTCTCATGAACAAAATGAGAACAGAAATGCTCAAACAGAAAGCATTTTACATCTTGCAACACCTTTACTTTTTATAGCACTTAATTACAACAGGTGACCTTTGGTTCTTGAAAGTATAAAAAGTAAAAGTTTTTGAATATTCAAAATTTTATACGAATTTCAACTTCTGTAAAAAAATGTTTTTTTACTTTTTTAATTACTTTTTATTAATTGTTTTTTTATAAAAGCACATACAAAATAATTTCCCACGCCGGTAATTTTGCCGCCGATGGCGAGCCTTCGGTAATGTGATTATTCTTCCTTATACAATACCTCCAAATTTTGATCTTAGTAATCCATATATTTCATTCACATGGTTTCTAGAGCTAGATATCGATGATTGTAAGATCTTACAATATTGTCAGAAAATGTATCAATCGTGAGAACTTAAAATTTCTTCCTGACAATATTGTAAGCAAAAGCATTGACAGACCACCGTCCTAACAATTAATTGTCAGTTAACTGTGAATCGTCTGAACACTTTGGCATCATCATTGCTAGTACATTGTCAGGCATTGGCATATTGTAAGATGCATAAATTCTCAAAACCTTACAATGGCGTCATTGTCAGAGTAATGACAAAGAATATTAAAGAAAAATGTGTGTGTATTGAAGGGAGAGAAAACACAAGAGAATAGTAAAAATGCGAGTACGAGAGGTAAAGAGTTGCAGAAAACAGAATAAAAAAAATTTAAAACAAGGCTATTGAGCGAGAAAAATAAAGAATAAATAATGGTATGTGTGTGTCTGTGTGTATTTTGATAATGCCAATTGGCTGACAATTTCTGATACATAGAAAATCTTACATCCGTGTAAGCTGACAATTTTCGTTCGTATCCAAATTTATTGGCAGGCAATTGTCTGAACTGATCATTTTCTTAATGCTGACAATTTTGTAGTTCTAGTAGATTGCCAGCACGTTGTTGGGTCTAACAATATTGTAAGATCTGACAACCGTCTATACGAAGCTTAAGTTTTTTTTTATGCAAAAATAACATTGTAAAATCTGAAATAATGATCTTGATTGTATTGTATTGCATTGTATTATAACTAGGTTGCTCCAGGATGGCCCTTTGCACTGCGACCAAGAATGATCTATTGTGCAACCCTTTTTCCTCACGAGTTTAATACATCAAGATGATCTTGATTGCAATCACAATACTTTTCTCGAGTGGGTCCTCTTCCAACTGACAAACTTTTCATTTCAACTTTGACTTGAGTTGAGCTTGATTGTGAACAATTTTCTATACATGAAAAACCGTCACTTCCAAAAACAATAAATAAAACCAAACAAAAGAGTTTTTTTTTTTTTAATTTCCAAGTACAAGAAAAAATGTGCCCTGTTAATGGTTGATGCGATTACATAATGGTAGTGGACAAGGCTATGAACGTGTACCACAAATTGTTTCAGTCAGCAAAAATCTCAACGAACGCAATATGCAAACATATCTTGAAAATTCCTTGGCAGTTTTATCAATTTTCGATAAAACTTTAAACATGAAGTGTACTCAAACTTTTCAATTAATGAATGCACACACACACACACACACACAAACACACACACACACACACAGTGGACGAACCAACAACCAAAAAGTGTTACGCGTTTTTAAATTTGTAACTGAGTTTTTTTTTACAGGAACGATTTGTGATGCTTGTTGCCCACCTTACATGATTTGCATGAGCAGAAATCATATTTCTTGTTGCATTTATTTATTTAATTTTTTTTAAAGGTGTTGTAGCAATTATGACGATGAAACAAACAAGTGTTTTGTTAATTTTTACTTTTTGTGTGTTGTTTATCATGTTTTAACAAATTATGTAACAATAATGGGAATGTTCAGTGTTTAGTTTTTGCGGCGGACCCATTTGAAAACAGAGTTATGCAGTTATAAATCGAAATTGATTTCTTAATATTTTTAGCAAATGTAAAATAATTTGAGCACTTTTTGATATTTAGTGTAATGAAACTCCTTTGCTGTATTTGTTTTTGTTTTTCTTTTTACAATAATCTTATTATATAAAAATACACATCCTCTTAGTTTTTTAGGACTAGTGCATTGATGCACTATGTGTTTTCTAGCTTGCCATTTTAGAACCACAATTCGCTTGGCTCTTTTGATGTCTTTCACTGACTGTGGCTGGTTTTGCTTACTGTTGTAAATTTTCACCCGTTCTGTAGCCCGCAGATCTATACACCTCATTCCGGCCATAGCAAGCACGTAGCATTTTCAATATTCATTTAGTTTTAAACGATTTAGCCCCAACTTCATACACCAAAAAAAAAAAGTTGGTTAATCTAACCAATTTCATCGATTGAAATTGCACTAACCCTCGAAAAAAGTAAAACCAATCGATCTGAAGTTGTAAAATAAATTTAACCTGAAATTTTGTTAATATACAAATTTTGCAGTTAATCTACAAAAAAACTGTTAGATATACCATAGATTGTGGTTAGTTTACGGTTGAAATTGTAACGTAACATTCTCAATGGTAACGTTACTGTTAAATATGTAACAGAACAATTTTAGTGGTAAACTTACCATAAAATTGTTAGCTTACTATTATTTCTAGTAACATTACAATTTAATTTGTAATATTACCATAAAATTGTAATGTTACTATAACAGTACAATTTTATCTGTATAATTGTCATCTTACTATTTTTGCTGTAAAAAAAACAAAATTAATTGTAAATTTGTTTATGCAACTGGTTATTTATTTATTACAAAATTTCATTATACATTGCTTATTGAAAAATTAAGTTGTAATCAAATCATTTAAAACAAAAGTGTATGTAAAATATACTGATATTTTAATAAAACTTCGGTAGAACATATCTTTTTCCATTAGGAGAATAACTTAAATGTAGTGGCGATTTAAAAAATTCAGATGGCCTTACAATTTATACATTTTCTGCCTCTAAAACAGAAAATGATTGGTAATGTGATTCATGTGAACTTATTTTATGTTTAAGACAAATAAAAATTATTTCGTTATTTTTAGTAATAAAAATATCTTTTTATTTCACACAAAATCATGCTTTTAGTAAAGTCTCACCTCGTTTATATAGTGAAGTTTTTAATTGCTCCAATTGATTTTGCACATCGTTGGTAGTAACCGAATGCAACAAGAAAGATCTTTGGGAGTCTTTGATTGTGGAGCGGTATATAACATCAGAAGTTTTTCTTTTTATACTTGGGCGGAGAATTAAAAGAAATATTAACTGTTCGGACCCTATAAACTAGAAATATATGTAAAAACAACAATGAAATATAAAATAAAACAAACTCACCTTTATCATTAGCTTTGATCTTCGTCAGGTACTCCAAGCTTCCTGCATTTTTAATTTTTTGGCTCAAAATTGGTATTATTTTGCGTTTGAATCTCTCCCAATTTTCAAAAATACAAGGCGATGAGGGATGTAGTATACTGAAGTCTATATCAACCTGTTAGATAATGATTATTTATTAATATGAAGTAAAATGTACTAAAAAATGCAAAATACTTACCAAGGTATCCCGAAATGAATGCGAAAACAGCTTCCACTTATTAAAGACATCAACTATATTATCTGTGTTAACCTCGTTGTAACTTCACTAAAGAGCTCTGTGAAAACCTTCACCCACACTTTTCGAACATCTGAAAATTACTTTAAAAGTTTAAATTTACTATAAAAATTGTTATGTTACTGATCACAGCAGTCATATTTTTGCTTGCTAAAATAATGGTAGACAAGAGCAACATACAAAAGAAAACAAAAAAGAATGCCGTTATGGCAGCATGCATAGATAAGTATGTACATATATACATACATATGTATATATATTTATGTATGTGCATAAATAA
Organism: Sturmia bella; assembly: GCA_963662145.1. Lineage (NCBI taxonomy): Eukaryota > Metazoa > Arthropoda > Insecta > Diptera > Tachinidae > Sturmia > Sturmia bella. Next base: position 41,516,302 of record OY759169.1, read on the forward strand.
ACGCTTCTACATCCCTAGAATCTTTTTATATAAATTTCTTTTGTATGTCTTTTTTAAGGACAGTTTTTAAAACAAACACCTTTTACAAAAATTGTACATACATTGTAATTTCGCTAACATGTGTCCAAAATTCCACTCATCCAGCAATATAGAAAGCTCCTCTTCTTGGTTGGAAAAAGAACAGGTTGTGGAGAACGTACTATTTTCTTCAATTTTATTTTGCATTTTACCAATTCTTTTAATGCTTCAAATGACTTAATTTAATTCTTTAATATTTTTTCACTTCACTCTTACAACATACGTTTACTCCTAAGAACGACGCACAGAAAACTAAAAAAGCAAAAAGCATAAACAACGTAATGATCAACTTGATGCTTTCAAGATTGCCATCGTCACTTTAAAATGATTTAGCTTATAGATTTAAAATAGGTAAGCTTGTAAATCGCTATATTGGCTACTCTGCTAAAAATTTCTGATAAAAAAATAGGAATAAAAAAAACTGTTCCGTTAATTTAAATCAGTTTAACAAAATGTTTTTGTAAATTTAACCAAAAATGTTGTAAGTTTGTTTTCATACATATGTATATGTATATGAATGTATGTATATGCAAATTAACTGTTTATATTGTTTAAAATTACCAATTAACTTAGTTAAAAAACTTGTGTATGTATCTTTTTAATTTTCTTTTATTTTACTAATATCAAATAGTTATTATAACTAATGAATTAGTTAAAAATCATCAATTATATATAGTTATAATTATTTTGTAACAATCTATTACAGTTGTTTTACCAAAAAAAATTTGTTAATTGGAATAAATTCCAACAACAGTTTACAGTAACAGTGAATCTACCATTTCAAAATTGTTATTTTAACCAAGAAGAATAATTTGTTTATAAAAATCACAAAAACAATTTATATTAGTAGTACAATTACAACTGCAACCTGGTTAATTTAACCAACAAAAATATTGTACTCGTGGAAATCGCAACAACAATTTACATTGACAATGAGTTAACTACTAAAATCGGTTAGATTAACCTACCATATTTTTTTGTGTGTAGCCGTGCAGAAGAATACTATTGTAAGATTTCTAGCCTTTGCCATTAGTCGGCTAAGTTACGTCATTATTTTTGCCGCCTTCTGTGTTACACTCATAGAAAAACCATTATCATACTGTATGTATTTCAACATGAATACGATGACAAAAAACATCGTTTTTGACCCCATGACACTTTTCATCACGGTGATGTCAAATTTTACATAAGGTGTTCTAATTGTTATTAGCGATAAATATAACAATTGTTACATCAATGCCATGTCATTCTGACACCGAAGCCATGATTACTCGTACATCAATAGGGTGAAACTTTAGCTTCAGAGATATGACCAATTGAAATAAATGCAATGACAAAGTATTATCAATACACTGACAAACTAACATCAGCTAAACGACAACTTCGATTGAATTTGACGTTAAAAATTCATCTATCCGATGATAGATATTATATTACAGAAATGACTTCAACTAAAAGATTATTCGAATTGAAAAAGTAAAACTAGTGAAATTATTTTAAGGAAAAATTGTATTAATAAAACAAAATAATTAAAAAAATTATAAAATAATAATAAAAAATTTTCGTTTTAAGCATTTGACTTCAAATAAATAAACGCGGTTACCTGATAGATATGATTGGCATGTTTGTTTTGTTCCGTTCTTTCATGTCAAAGAAAGTTACGTAAAATTACCACTGCCATCAATATGACGTTTATGAAAAATTACTGCAGTGATGGCAAATATACGTCAATATGATGCCATTTATTGCAACCGTTTAGGAATACATTTAAACACAAAAATAATAAATTAAACCATAAGTTTTTTTTTAAATATAATTATAATTAATAAAACTTAACACAGTTTTATTTCTTTCCTTTTGGTAAAACTTATAAAAGTTATTAACATTTTGCACCATAGAATTGATGTCACAGCAGTCTTCACATTGATGACACTCAATTTATGCCGAAATTCTCTATTGACTTTTGTCATCAGGTTAATATCAGGTTTTACATCTTCGATGTCGTTTGGCATAATATTGATGTTAAAATTTTTATGATACGCTGTCATCAGTATGAAAATACATTTTTCTATGAGTGTAGATATTCAAACTTCCGTGCAAATATTAGTTTCTGATCTAATCTTAAGCCGAGGTAGTTCACAAATATACAATAAATATATCTCATATCCAATAAAACCACACACTTTCTCTGTAAAAAGTAGAAAAGAGGTAAAAATTGTTGCACAATGAAGGAGAACAAATTAGGTATGGTAATTGTTCTCGACGTAGTTGGAATGTGAAGGGAGAACATCTTTTGCACAATAGCTGTTCTCCACACACATATTTAATTAGATCGTAGAAAGTATATAAATTAGTCAGACAGCCGATATTAAGGAATCTCATAGGATTATATATTAGTTAATTAATTTCTATTATTTGAACTTTTTCTTATATGTATAATATTTTTGTATTAAGTTTATTAGGCTGAAGTTCTTTCTATATTGTCCTTGTGATTGATATTAATTAAATTAGACAAAGAAAACATCAAAGACATTTAGCAGGGTGGACAACTGGTTGTTTCGAAGCCGCCACACTTCCACGTCAGCACCCGTCTGTGAACTCAGGGGCTCATGTGTCTAAAGCGACAACCAGGCCACTCAGCCACCTGAGTGGTCGAAGTATTGAACCCTGAGCTGCATTTATCAATCTCAGCTTTATTATCCTTTTGTCATCGGTGATGTTGTAGGCTATGTCTCTGTTTTTCAAGTAATTTGTTATACTTCTCGTTATAAACTTTGCAACTTTGAATGTTTTTTCTAAAGCGTATGCAACATCTAGTGCGTATTTCATGGCGAAGGTTGCCAAAAGCATTTTGTATTTTGAGAGGAGGGCTTCCGTTTTATTTAGCTCGATCGTTTCACCTGTGTTGCGGACGGGTTTTTTCATTTCTATTTTCCTTATTGTTGTGTATCTACACAATATCTTAAAAGAAAAGCACGCGCTCACTTCAAGCTTCAAATTCACACTGTTCTTTATTCATTATTCTTATAATCTATTTTCTTGATAGTTGCCATATTGTTACTTATTTACTATAGGCTATTTTAGTACAGAACATATGTTAGGTACTTTACATCAATATCTAACACTTATAATAATTTTGTATCTAAGTTCTTAAGAGTTACGGTGAATGTTCAATCGTAGCTTCTCGCATTTTTCTGTTTTACTTTTTTTTTCCTTTACTGTCTTCAGATTTACGCGTTTTAGATCTGCCGTACATACGTGTCCAATGATTGCGGCTATTAAAATGCGTCTTGAGTTGGTTTTGTGCATGCCATATTCGAATGTCTGGGAATTCAAGTCTCCTACCCTTGTATTAGACAATATCTTCAAAGTTTTCGATCATCTTGATCATCACTTATCATCTATGCTATCAGTCTAGTAAGTACGAGATCACTAGAATAACACTACACTGCATCCAAAGAACCCAATGTTTTCTTCCATTGCTTTTCAGTTTCACTAGCACAAATTCCTGCTGTTCCTGATTCCTGCTTATTGGAGTAGTGCTCGCTGGTTACTTTTTACTTTTTGTTGTATAGATTTTAGCGGTAAAATAGCACGAACCACAATTGCTCTATTTGTTTCACAGCTTCTTGGACCTGATTTACATTGCTTTTTCTTTCCAGAAGAAAATACTCCATCTTATTGGGGTCTGGTTATAGCGACTTAAAAAATTCTAGTTATAAGCCATTTCTCGGCTACTATTTCTGGTAAAGGTACGAACGATTTCCTCTGTTTCCTGCTATTGGCTTAACGTTCTTAGGTCATATCATCTGTTTCAGTTCCGATTTTTTTTTTTTTTTTTTTGTTATCTTCGACCAGTACTTAGTGCATATGTATTGCACTGTAGAGGAACTGGGCAAATAAGAAGAACACAAGAAAAAAAAAAAGAGGTGGGTTGAAAATGGAAAGCAAGGAGTGCCTGTGGACGTTTGTAAAAGCCAAAAAAAAACTTAAATAAAAACAGAAGTTAAGAAAGTCAGAATTAACTGTGGCTAATTTGTCTGTTTAGTGTACAGTGTAAATAAATACGACAGTAGTCAGTCGAAAGGAGTTACTTGAACCTCTACAATATTGCAAAACTTCAACTATATAGAGCGAAAACAGAAACAACACAACAGCCACGACAAGATCTATTACCAATTTACTTACTGCGCCTTTATACCTTAACGGCGTTATTTATAAAAGTAATTTACTTTTGCTTAGATCTTATTTGAAAAATATGTATCTTTACAATATTTGTCAGATATGTTTTTATTAAACAAGAAAAACTTTGCTTAAATAAATCGGTAAACTTACACGCGTTCACCTATTACGACTCTACACCTTATAAAAAGGATCGCAAGAAATAAGCCCGGTCTCATCAAACGTTCATAGTGATGATTTCTTTGCTTATTGCTCCGTCTCCTGCAGAGATGGAGTCAAGATCTTGAATATCAACAGTACCTGCAGTTCACTTCCTCCCACTCACACCACGAGCAGTGCGAATTTTATATTTTGAAATGGATATAATAAAAACATTCTTAGAAGGCGAAAACTAAAACGATTCGATATTGTACACAGAAAGAAAAATCTCGTTCTAAATTTTAGTTTTTCTTTTTTTATTAGATTTTAGTATGAAAGGTACTTGAAAATTTAAGTACGCCTAACACACAAGGGTCTAAATACCCAAGTCGAATGGGGATTATTAAAGAGACTCAATGGCTTTAAATGGATACAAAATTCTTGGGTGTATTTGTAGCCAGCACTGTAGTTTGCTTTCTTTTTTGATTGATGCGATAGCTAAATTAGTGGAGTAGCGGGACTGAGAGTAGTTAGGTTCCAGGCCCACATCAGTGAATTAACAAAATAATTTATAGATCATTACTGAATTAAGTAACAAAGTATAGGGATTAAATAGACTTCAGAAACATTGAATCAAGTGTATAATCATCACACTCAAGACAAATTCAATCTTTCCGTATTTAAATCAATCCCAAGCGTTGTAAAAAGTATGGTAAGTACGGACGACCTCAAATCAAGTAGGGCGTACTTGCTTTTACATACGGATTTTAATCATATTCAATCTGAATCCAGGTTTAAATACGGCTAATAGCAATCAAAAACAGGAATTGAATGTGGCTAAAACTATGTATTTAGCTCTCGAAAAAGTCCGTACTTAAAGCAAGCGTAGCGTACTTGATTTTATGAAATCCTCACTTACACTGTCTGAGATTGATTTAAGTACAAATGGATAGAATTGTTTTTTCAGTGTAATTAGCTTGCCTCACATAACTCTCAGCTGTAAGGTATCTATGTATATAAATAAGTTGACAAACACATATCTCACTTAGCGCCAGGACCACAAAACAAAACCAATTTCAAAATTAAAATTGCTGTATTCAGTAATTTTGCGCAACCAAAGGATGTCGAGTTTATTTATGTAAGTATATTTATGTACACAGAGGGAAAAAGTTATGCTTAAACAAAATCGGCACCACTCGATGACAAACGTAAATTTAGCTTAACAGTAACAGTTTTTGAGCATATTTTTTCGCTCTGTGCATGCAAGTATATTACTACGAAGACAACACCCCACTAACAGGTTATAAAATCGTAAGAGACTTTAATTGCTGTATAATTATGGAAACGAAATTTCTACTTGTAAGAAAAAGAGGCTTTTAATTGTACAAGTATTGCAATTGAAAGTTTTGTTACTTAAGCAGTTAACGCATATCAAATAGCAATTAAAATACATATTATATTAAATATGCAGAAACTCAAATTACAAAAAAAAAAAGAGTGTCAAGTGAATTTAGACATTACGACAGAACTTTAAAACTGTTAAGAATACGTTTGCATGGAAATACAACGTAATACGAATTTGTAAAATCAATATATTTTAAATTTGCCTCCGTGTTTAGGAAGATGTAATCAAAAATACTCTGCAAGTTTTTTTAAGCATACTCGGTAATATTGGTTGGAAGTTATCTTCTATAATAATAAACTTGTGATGGTTACAGTTTTTCATTGTTTACAAAAAATAATAGTTTAAACTTTTCTCGGACCAGAGCTGAAAACTCCACATTTATGGTTTTCGTAATAAATTGTAACTCTATTCATGTTCATTCATTGTCTGTTTTACTATTTAGAAAATAAAAATATGACCAATATGTGACGCAAGTTTCCAGCAAATCGATATAGTGCTTTACTAACAAAATTGGGGATATCTGTGCTTGCTCCAATCAAATGGACGTTGAAGCTTTTGAATTAATGTCCTGGCTATCAATTGGGCTTAATACAAACCATTTTATGTTTTGCAGTTTTCTCTACGTTTACTTATCTCTATTGGAGTTTTTCTTGATTTTCTTGTTTATTATATATATAAATTACTTGCCAAATATCTTAGAAGAATGTAACATAGTTCTATACGCGGATGATACCTTAATATATACTATTGCAGAGAAAGAAGAAAAATGTCGAGAAATTATGAGAAATAACATAGATAAAATAAATAACTGGTTAAAAAGGAACGAACTTAAACTTAAGGAAAACAAAACAAAAATACTAGAAATAAATATCAATTCGAACGAATCATTTGAAATAAATAACGCGGTAATAGAAAAAGTAGAGCACATAAAATATCTCGGTTTTATAATTGATAAAAAATTAAAATTTAATGAACATATTGAGCACATATGCAAAAAGTCGATAAAAAACCAGCTTTCTTGCAAGAATCAGAAACAATATATCAAAAACTACGGCGATAAATATTTATAATGCAATAATAAAGCCACACTTTGAGTACGGTTCTACTATTTTATATACATGTACCAACACATTCCACTTAGTAAGAATGCAGAAACTCCAAAATAAAGCCATGAGAATTATATTAAAATGTGATAGATATGCTGATATAAATACAATGCTTGATAGCCTGAAATCGTTAAACGTGAAGCAAAGACTTCAATTCAACACCCTCAGATTTATTAAAAAGATGAAAAAAGGCGACGCACCGAGATACCTCTGTGAACAAATACGATATGTAGGAGAAAGCCAACCGTACGGATTGAGTAATATTAACGAGTGTAGGGTAAACAGGGCGATGACAACACAAATGTAGAGATCTCTATTTTACAAGGGCCTGCAACTGTATAATTCAATCCCAAATAATATGAAAAATGAGTCTAATGAAAATGTATTTAGAAAAAAATGTATTAATTTTGTAAGATTAAATGTAAATTTATAATATTAAGAGAATTAAATCACGAACATACATATGTTGTAAAAGTATTTTAATACTAATAATAATAATAATAAAAAAAAATTTCAACGAACTTCATAGCAACATGTCTCTGTAATTGCAACTGATGACAAATAAATAAAAAGTAAATTTTGTGTACTTTTCCATAGTCCAATTGCAATGTGCATATTTTCCATATTGCAACTTTTTGCAATATGAACTTTAGTGCTTTTTGCATTCATTTTATTTTTTCCTACTGTTTAACATTTTTTGCATATGCAAATTTAAAAACTCCTTCAAAAATTCTCAGCCATTTGGCTCAGATATTTTTTGTGAAATGAAGAACTCCTTCAAAGGCGTTCAGTGATTCGGCTGAGATGTTTTTGATGATTTGCAATGTGATTTCCGCATAAAGTTTTCCCTTATTATGTGCCCCTGATCTCACAAAAATTTATAATCAAATATGAACTTAATTATTTATTTGCTTTAAGAGCCAAATGATAAATTTTTTTTATTCAGGTCAAAAAATGAACCTTTTCAAATAATGTTTAGTGTATTTTTCAGCTGTCTATATGCCGACGACATTTCGTTGGTGCTAATCAACTCATCAGTAGACAGTCCAAACAGTTCACGCACAGCATCAATGGTTTTCGGAGCAACAGCTGATTTTGGACGACCTTCGGGAAATTCGTCTTGGTGTGAATTACGATGATGATTAGCTTTGTTATACTATTGACAAACACTGGTCCTTGAAGGAGTTTCATCGCCAAATATTTAACTAAATTCATCCACTCTCTGTTGCTCAGTTAATGTCGATAGTTGTAACAAATAATTGCGAGAAAACGTTGACGACTTACTTCCTTCTTTGGATCGAGAAAAAATAAGTTACTGTAAACATCACAACTCACGCTCATATGTCAAAACGTTGTGAGTACGTATAACCTCAAAAATTTCCAACATTCGATAGAGCTGCCAGATTCAAACACAAGGGTGGCCAACTCCCAAAATATAGAACTAATCCTCGTATAGTCGATTTAATAAAAAATAAAATGCCATAAAATGCACTGCAAGTCTTGCAAGTTGCATACTTGTACAGCTACTATCGTGAAAAGCTCCTACTATTTTAAGTATATTTTTGCATTTTGTACAGTTTTAACCTTTAAACTTTTTTACAATTTTATGCTCTATCAGGCTTAGAAGACATAATTTTCTGTTTAGAAAGTGTAATTTCAATGCAGTTGCAAAACGGGAGCTTGTAAATTAGAAAACTAAAAAATACATTTTTTTCGCCCTATTGTGTTTCACTTTATTTTCTAGTACATTAATGTATTAGATTTTTTATTTAGTAAATCATGCAGCTAATAATGTTCTATTAATTTTGCTGTTACCCGTTCTGTTTTTCTTACTGCTACATGTGTATGCATGTATTCCTTCAAAAATGTAGAGCCTAAAAAGTTCTGCCAAATTCACTAACTTTCAAGAACAAATGTTTATACGATTACCATACAACATATCAGCATATCATGTGAACACCAAAATCGTATGTTAATACTCATATGTTTAAATTTCAAAAGGAGTGTCAACTTCAACATATCATATAAGTAGTGATGATCAACGAGCTTAAGGTCAAAGCAAATATGACCTTAAGCTCGTTGATCATCACTACTTATATTAGTCAAAAAAGGTCGGAAAAATAAATAACTCACCATTCAACATATCATGTAAGCGCTCAGCATATGAAATATGCTAGCATAGACGTTTGCTGTTATTTTTCGTCATATGATTGTCAAAATATATATCCTAATTCAGATATCGCCTAAAATAAGATTCAGGCAGCTGTTACTTCCGTCCACACATGTGTGTATAGAAGCTTGATTTATCAAGAGAATTTTCTTCAAATTTTTTTGAGAGAAACCGCGTGATTAAGAAAGGTTTGTGTGCGAATACGCTTGAGGGAACGCCAGACGTGAGACCCAGAAACAATTGTAATGTGTGAAAGATAACCCTTTGAATTCGCTTCTGTTGTTAAAAAAATTAAGTTGCATGTGAGAAAAGTATAAGTAGAAATTCAGACAGTCATTACACATTCGCATCTTTAGGGAAAAATATATGTACATATGTATGTAACTAATATTATTTTCTTATTGAAAAATAACATACTCTTTTTAAAATTTCACCTGATCTCCGAAATAATGTATTTAGTTTTATATTGACGAAATCAAGCACATTTTTTCAATGTTAATGTTAATGTAAAATTTACTATATTTTCCTGAAAACTATAAGTGGTTCATTAAATTAGTTGTGGAAACATTTAAGGTCATAAAATTATAATTGACATTTCTCGGCCAAAATGTATGTATGTATATGAAAAACAATAATAAATTTGAAAATATTTTACAAATTTTTTGATGGTTTGCCTATAAATATAAAACTCAAACGTCAGATGAATGTATGTGTGTATATGAAAATTGCTTTGAAAATTTTAAGAACAAAGTTTTTTGAATACATATGAATTGTCGTCATCACGAATATATAGTGCGTGCAATAGTTGAATCTATTTGCCCGTCAAACAACAGTTTTGATTGCATTAGTATTGGGTATACATAACTTTTTAATGTAATTAAAATAAAAGAAATTATTCATTTACATTCTTTGAAAACTGGTTCCTTTTAACTCCAACCGCTACTGTGTGCTTTCTGGCACATAAGATAAAAATGATGCACAGTCGGCATGACGTTTCAAAAAAGTGTGTCATTGGATAAAATACACATTTAAAGAAATGTCTATTTTGTTGCGGTTCATTGTCTGAAGTCATTGACCATTGCAGATGACAAAAAGTTGCAAAAGAAGCAGCAACACAAGCCAAGACTTTGACTGAAGATAGAAACAAGAAGAAGCATATCAGCACAAACCATACGAACATGCTTAACGAGTATAGGTAGTGAGTGTGTGTGTGTGTGTGTCTGTGTGTGTGCGCGTGTGTGTGTGTGAACTTGGCAAGTAAGAAAAACGTTCGGATGGGAAGTCGTTCGCACGCTTTTTATTGCAGAACTTTCAATTTCAGTTTAACAGTGAAAGTTACAAGTTCGCCAAAAAAGGAGATAAATGCAATTTTTATCAACATGACGAAAAACGAAGTAAAAAGTACGTTTGAAATAGTTAAACATGCTTATATTTATTTATATACAATTTAACATATATTTTTTTTATTATTAGATTTTCATTATCTGTAATATATTTCAGGTTTGATACTGTTGTAAATGAATTTAGTACTTTAATTTTTATTACTTTAATTTATTTCAATCAAAGAACACTTTGATTTTTTATGTATTATTTTGAAGTATGAAAATAATTTTTTCTTTATTCTTGAAAATAAATCCTTGATATAAGAAACATAAAATCTTGCTCTGCAATATTTCTTATTTCTCATAGATACTACTTTGATATTATTTGGGAATTGAAAAATTTGGAAATATATTTGAGTACAGATGTACCTATTACATTTCATTGCTAATCATATCTCTAAGTTTTTGTTACTACGTTCTATAGGCATAAAAGTTTTTTTCGTACTTGCTTCTCTACAACTTGCAGCTCTACAAAGAGCTGGGCAGTATGTGAAATACATACATGTAATTGAAATACATGTATTTAAAATACAAATACGTATTTTGTATATGTATTTTAAATACGTCTCATGAATGTATTTAGTATTTGTATTTTAAATGCCGAACGCTTAAGCATTTTGTATTTCAAATACTTTTACTCTCAAAATTAATTTTTCCAAATACATTTTTAATTTATGTTAAAAAATATGCGCCAAAAAATATTAAATTCATACGTTTAAAAAAACGGAAAATTTTGCTACTGTTTTATTTCCAAAACGTGGCAATACTACAATTTAATTTCCAAACGTAAAATAAAATACCTGTGTAAAGTAAAAGCAACTGAATGCATACACATTGAGAAACTCGCCAAGCTGTCGCAAAGTTAAACGAGGAAAAAACAGCGTTTGACATTTTAATCTAAAACAAGAAGGGAAAAGACTATCAATCAGATATTTACTTGGATAGACTTTATATAGTCTTTGGTCAAACGTTATTTCATTGTCACTTCATTCTTAATTCCGTTATTTCTCTTGCAATAAAATATCGTTTTCTAATAAGGAATCATTGGGTTTTTCGATAGCTGGTTTTATTCATTCGCCATCAAGAGGTTGTTTGTCTGATACCACATGTGAAAAGCTGCTGTTTATGAAAGGATATAAAAACTTTTTTGATGAAAAGTATTTTGTATTTTAAATACATATTTTTGATACACTGTATTTTGTATTTTAAATACTGGCTTTTAGAATGAAGTATTTTGTATTTTAAATACATGGAATAAAAAGTATTTGTATTTTGTATTTCAAATACACAACTTTCATATATTAATTCAGGTCGAAAAATTAACCTTTTCAAAAATGTTTACTGTCTTTATGCTGTCTATATGCCCTATTTCAACTTTCATATATTTCGTATTTTGTATTCTAAATACATCAGAGCATATATTTTGCCCAGCACAGAAAGAAAAAGCTAGCTCTGAATGTAAGTTTTTTTTAACTTGATTTTAGTACGAAATATACTTGAAAATTTAAGTATGCATAACACACAAGTGTACTTTAAACAAGCCGAATAGAGATTATTAAAGAGAACCAATCCTGTTATGACTTAAAAGGAGTACGAAATTCTTGGGTGTGTTCTCAGCCAGCACTTGTGTGTGCTTGTATAAGCACTGTGTTTTGCTTCATTTTCTTAATTGCTGCGATATTTAAATTGGCGGAGTAGCTGGACTGGCAGTAGTTAGTTCAACTGATACAATAACAATAAACCAAGAAGTCAGTTGGATATCAACTGAATGTTAGTGAGAGAGAATCAAGTATATTCTAATCAACAGAAAAACACAGGGATAAAATGGAAAATTGATCAATAAAATTATATATAGACGGCCAGCTTATGTGGAAGGATGCGCTGCCGCTTAAGAACAGTTAGCAATTAGTCATGATCTGAGTTTAAAGCAATATGGGTCCTGATGAACGTCGTCCACCACGACCGCTATATTATATACTGTAGCCAATATTACTTCTCTTGTCTTCTATAAAATTTTTGTTTACTACAATCTTATTACAAGAAGTCTTTCTCAATTCTTAGAAAACGAAATCGAACTAGAGTCTGATAAAATAATTAACAATAAAATACGACAGAGCTAACTATATCGGGAGATAAACATATTATTGTTTAAATATATGATTACCTGCTAACAATATTAATTGCTAAATAAAACAGCATATTGTTATTAATTTAACTTTTTGGGGATTAGGTTGTTTTGTTTGCTAACCATGTTATTGCTATATTCAATCATAATCTTGTCATGTCCAACCATATTGTTGTCCTTTTGAACGATATTGGTGTCACAACAATGTTATTGCTATATTTTGTCCCATTCAAACTGCCAGTTCTGACTTCTGGTACACATTCTTAAAAATAATATTGTCCTTTGTAATTATGCTAACTATACATGCAACCATATTATTGTCAAATAAGACTTTATTATAGTTATGAAGACTGTGCAAACTTTTTTGAGAGTATTATGGTTGATATCAAAAAATATCCTTGATGATTGGGCAATATTATGGTTGAATTTCACAATTACATAGTACTGTCATAAAGTAACCCTAAATTTGTTTCTTCTTAGGGTTACTCATAAAGTAAAAACCAAACCCTATTACTGAGACTTCTACGTCCGTCCGTCCGTCACAGGCCCGATTCTCCCAAACAGTAAGAGCTAGAAAGCTGAAATTTTCACAGTGCATGTGGTTGCCTGGGCACTTCAAATACTAAAATTAACAAAAAGTTAGAAACTAAAGCGAGTTGGCATACAAGGAAATATAAAAATTAGTTCAAAATTACCTGTAACTTTTGAGATTTGAGAACTCTGCAATTTTTACACCATATGTAATCACATAGGCTCTATAACAACAATTATCAAAAACAATAAAAAAAAGTTTTAACTAAAGGGTGCTTCCATACAAGAAACTGTGAAAATTAGCTGTAACTATTGAACCATTGCAACTAGAGAGCTGACATTTTGGCAGGATATATCGTCACATATGCTCTACAACCAAAAATATCAAAACAAAATTTGTGAGCTAAAGGGTACTCCCATACAAGAAACTGAAATTATCTGCAACTTTCTAACCGTAAGAAATAGAGACTTTATGTTTGGACAGTATATGCAGTTAAGGGACGCAGACAACAACAAATACCAAAAATACAAAAAAGAAAAATTTTTAATGTTTCCTTCCTTAATTTGAAAATTAGCTATAACTTTTAAGCCGTAAGAATTAGAATTTTCACAGTATACATATATATGTAGTTGGCAGGCCTCTCCAATAACAAACACTAAAAACAACAAAAAGTTAAAAACGTACCCATGCAATAAACTGAGACCGTGGTAGGGTTCCGTACTCATAGAATGAAAATGTAACCCTCTTCCTTGTCTATAAGTCTTTCTGTCACTGGCCTCAAACTTACAAACTATAAGAGCTAGAAAACTGAAATTTAAAGAGGACATGTGGTTACCCGGATTTTATATTAATAAACAATAGAAACAACGAAAAATAAAAAATTAAGGTGGTCCCCATACAATGATTACTTTTCAATCATAAGAGATAGAGCCTTAAAATTTTCATAGCATATGTGGTTATATAGATTCTACAACAACAAATACCAAAAATAAGCAAAAAATAAGAAAAGGGTGCTCCCACGCAAAAAACTGAAATTAGCTATAACTTTTGAACCATAAGAGATAAAGATTTGAATTTTGCACAGTATATGCAGTTACCTGGCGTACTCAATGGAAATCTAAAAAATCTTAATTTTGCCCTCTGCATGGGGACATCTTTTAATTTGAAAATTATCTGTAACTTTTGCAACGCAAGAGATAGAGACTAGGCCTACACAACAACTAAAGATAGCAGAAAGTAAATATTCAAAAGTCGCCCTTTGCACGGGGGCACCTTTTAATTTGAAAATTACTTTTCGTTTTGAACCATAAATGATACAGACTTAAAATTTTCATAGTATTCGTAGGCATCTGCAACAATAAATAACAAAAGTTCAAAGAGGTGAAATTTAATTGTTTTTTTTTTCGTTTATTTCATTTCAAATAATAAATTTAAACTATTATAAACATTAGTTAACAGTAACAATTAATTTATACAGTGCCTCTAGAACGAGTTCTCTAGTATAATAATACAACAGGGTTATGATTTGCTTTTTACAATAATAATACTTATGTATGAATGCAGATATTTACAAAATTTTATAATAATTCTTAGTTTAGAATATAATGAGAAAAAAAAAATACAAAAAACATTATTTACATAACATAGATTATGAAAGGTTATAGTCAAAGGGTAAAATAAGAAATGGAAAACTTTATTTTGATAACCACCAAAATTTCTTGGCATTTGATTTTTGTGCTATTTTTAGATCTTTTTCAGAAATGCTTGTATTGTACCTCAATGTCCATTTGATTTAAATTACATTGGACTGTTTTTATATTGGCCCGTCGATAGTTATGGTATAATATGGGGATTCCATTTTCATTTTGGACAACGCCTTTACTGTCCAGATAAACAAAAGCTTCTGGTGGAACAAAACCATTTTCTAAAGAATTAGTTATGTATTCATAGTTTGTGTAGTATGGTGCCATTATATAATTATTATCCGTACATCTACAACATCGTACAATGTGATTCCTGATAATGTTAATAATAAAATTATCTATACGAATAATGTTTGCGTTATTGTATAGAACCCTATTAGAAACGAGCTTAGTGTAATCACTTTTTTCAGATCTATAAAGTGAAGTGCATGCTCTTATGCATTTTCTCTCGAATATTCTAATTTTTTCCATATATGATGGAGAAATATTGAACCAAATGGGATATGCATATGTAAGAATAGGTCTAATTAGGGCTTGATACATTAGTATTTTAACTTTGTTGTTTAATATATTTGGAATGAAATAATGGTCTATACGAGAAATATGCTTTTCTTGATTTGGCTAGGATTTCATTTACATGACAGTTGAAGTATAAAAATTTATCAAGGTAAACACCCAAATATTTAACTACTTCCTTTATAGATATATTGCAATCATGTAACTTAGACTTTATTTGAAAATTTTTCCAGTTTTTTCTTATATCGTAATTGCATTTATTCACTGGTGGTCTAAAAAGAATTGTTTCACACTTATGCGCGTTTATTTTCATATTCCAGTCAATTGCATATTGTTCGACTTTATTGTATGCGATTTGCAAATTTGTATTGATTTTTTCGATTTTATCGTCATGATGGTAAATAATAATATCATCTGCAAATGAAATGATGTTCTCTACTTGGTTAAGAATGTCTATAATATATATGTTAAAAAGAAAAGGAGAATTTACTGTTCCCTGTTGTAAGCCATTGGTAATACGAAATGATTTATCACTTTCAATATTCTGATACGTTACTCGGAAAGTCTTATTACTAATCATATTATATATTAGTATTATTTGATTTAAGGGAAATCTGTATCGAAATAATTTATGTATTAGGGCATCGATCCAAACACTGTCAAATGCTTTTTCCATGTCTATCAAACATGCTCCCGTACACAACTTTTTATGCCAGTTCCAATTAATATCGGAGGTTGTTTTATGTATTGTGTTTCGTACACGGTGACACCCTTTAGTTTGAACATCATCTTTAACATTTAAAACGTATCAGATAGAGTTTTAAAATTTACACGGTGCATATAGTTGCCCGACCTCTACAACAACAACAGCTAAAATCAATAAAAAGTTTAAAACTACAGGGTACAGCAGGGTTACCATTTGTCTGGTACTTGCACGGTAGTACGGAACCTTTGCTGTGCGAGTCACTCTCGTAATTGGGTAAATTTATTTAATAATATGGTGGGATCTGACAAAAATATAATTTGAATTGTTAATAGTATGGTTGAACATGAAAGTATTATGATTGAATGGAGCAGTAACATGATTAATTGCCACAATAACCTAATCGCTTAAAATGTTTTCCACTTACGAAGTGCAAAAGAAATATTTGTACACACATATGTACATATCTATACACTATTGAAAGTTCTTGCTTGCACACACAATAAAAATATATAAGTCAATAGCATATTCCAATGAAACAATAAACAAATTGCTTAATATTATAAAACCGAGAGAAGTTATTCTAACACGCCCTGGTCCATATTCGTGCACTCTAGCATACTTCAGGTTACATATCACATTAGAGAAACATTTTAGCTGTGTAGAACCTATAAGAACTTATGAAATGATTTTTGTAAGTAGAACTGAATCGTAGCAGAGTTGGATACAAAACGATATATTTGCATGCATATGTGCGAGCATTTTTCCTAATTTAGTACTATTGATATCATTTAACAACGATTATTAACAAAACTAAAGGTATGCCAAACATTATTGTTTTTTTTTTGTTTTGTATTTTTTTGTGACGTTTACCGTGGGCGGTGATCAATTATCTAATATTAATTGATCTCTTGGCAATTTTGTCAGATTTTGTTAAAGTTTTCTTTATTGTGGTGTCCAGATTAAAGGATAAGCCGCATATTTAAATATCGGTTTTTTTTAAAGTTTAGTAATAAGTTTTTGCTGTCCGTGTGGCTTTTTGAGATTTAACCACTACACTTTTCGACTGTATTGTTAAGAAAACTTTATTTTTTGTTTATTTTGTTTTTGTTACTTAAAGTGAATATTCACTTTTTGCATAACACAGGTCACGACGGAAATCAACGGCCAACCACATGCAATCTATCAATAAAACATTTCTTTGCAAGGCAACTATTTCGATTTTGAAAATAAAAAAAAATGTGTGTGTGGTGGTGGTATGACCGAAAGTGTGGTAAAAGTATTAAAAAGCAGAGGGTTTTTTTTTGCATATTTATGTGGTTTGAGACTTTCAGACTCACTCATGCTTTCAAATACATATGAACAATAGGGGGTACATATTTCTCTTTCAAAAAAATGGAAGAATGCAAAAATTGCTGAACTGAAAATTCGAAATTTTTCTTCTATAACTATTTGGTATTACGTTTGTCAGGCTCATTGTATATTGTTGTTGTGATTGATAATACTTAAACAAGACAAGGAAAACATCAAGGACTTTTTAGCTGGAGGACAAGTAGCTGCTTCGAAGCCACCATGCTTCTGGTCAGCACCCGTTCTTGAACTAGGAGACTCATGTTTTTGAAGTGACACACATGCCACTGTTCTGCACATATTTAATAAAAAATCGTAAACAGAAAACATATGTTCCATAAAATAAAAATTTGGCCAGAACATATGTTTCTGAAGTGACTCACATGCCACTATCCTGCAGATATTTAATAAAAAATTGTAAACAGAAAACATGTGTTCCATAAAATAAAAATTTGGCCAGAACATATACAATGGCTTGGGTGGCTGACTGGCTTGAGGGTCGCTTCAGAAACATGCGCCACTGTGTTCGAGGAGTGTGGATACTTCGCGACAGCAACTTGTCCTCGAGCAAAAGTTTTTTTGATGCTTTCTTTGTCTAAGTCAATTAGTTGCAATTAAAGCAGTAATATAAAATGAGCTAAATAATATATAATGAGCTTAATCCTAATAAACGTAATGTAAAGTATAATTGCTTATTACTTTAGGTCTAAAAATAAACCTTAATACTTTCTGCCTTTTTTCAGTCGTCTATATGCCGCCGACATTTCGTTGTTGCTAAACAACTCATCAGTAGACTCGAAAAATCTAAAAAGAATGTTTGAAGCCGAACTACTTATTCCAAAATACTCATGAACAAAATGAGAATCAGAAATGCTCAAACAAACTTTTTATACAGAAAGCATTTTACGTCTTGCAACACCTTTACTTTTTTCTTAGCAAGGAAGTTACAACGGGTGACCCTGTAGTTCGGCTTCAAATATTTTCTTTAGATTTTTAGATTTTTTTTAGCATTAAGGCCTATTTTTAGACCTACAGTAATAAATTTCAAATGGTTCTTATAGCGAATAAGTAATTGAGTTAATTTTTACACAGATTAACAACTGTTTTAGATATTAGTAAATTATACAGCTATATATCGTTTATATATAAAGATTTAAACAGGCTTTAAAATATATGCTTTTTTATAACATCTTAGCACGTATTTAAGAAATAAAAAATGATCGTCTAACTTGTCAAAGGTAATTATTATTTCAGTTTTCTCCACCAAAAAAAAATACGTTTGTATTACATACGCTTATTTGCAATTTATGCGGTAATATTGAATCGTTCTTCCTTTTTTCGTATGCTTGCCTTGAAATTTTTCATAAAAATATATTTTTGTATTATCTTGACTTAAGATATTGTAGTAAAACACCACAGATGTTGCCTTTTTTCGAAATTTCACCAACACATTGTTTACAAAACTATAACACAAAATACTTAAAAAAAATTGAGCTGTCAAACTCAGAGTTCTAAGAGGAAGAACATTATGCCGCAAGTGAAATAAATATGATCGTACCCTCTATAACTGCCATATTTTTTGATACGTTATGGTCCTCTAACTTTGAAATCCGTCAGTATTTCAGAATCTATGGAATGATTTGTAAATTTTTTAGTAACTATTAGAATTTTGCTGCAGACATCGCTACGCAAGACGGCAGACAACGTATGATGGTTCCTATGATATTCGGCAAAAAAGGGTCCGCAAAATAATTTTGGAAAATGCTATAAAACAAACTACTTTTGGACTTTGTATGGCATCATTATTATTATTATTATTATTATTATTATTATTATTATTACTAATGCTAGGTTGGTCCAGGATGGCCCTTTGCACTGCGACCAATAATGATCTATTGTGCAACCCTTTTTCCTCACGAGTTTAATACATCAAGAAACAGTATCAGCTCCTTCTGTGGAAGCCCTTGCAAGTCCTGTGAACCCAATGTATAGGCCTGCAACAGCCTGTATCTTCTCTGGCCAAGTGCCACACATTCAGTAATCAAGTGTTCCATTGACTCCTCTTCTTCTCCGCAAAATCTGCAGGTTGCCGTGCAGGATAGTCCCATTCTGTGTAGATGTTTCCTGCAGGTATAGTGTCCTGTTAGCGCCCCACACATGTATGGCATCATACCAAGCTCTTTATGAAAAATTCGCCTCAATGAAGTCTCCGAAATGTTCAATTGTTGAGAACGATAGTGAATCGATGTTGATGGCGCTACTCGCGCACTTTTTGCCACAGCAGCAATATTCTAGGGTATACGCACTATTTTTGGCTTCTGATTTATCGATGAGGATGCAAGTTTCTTTCACTTTTTTCACAACATAACGAACATATGGAGCTGACGGTGCTTCTCTTCTTCCAAAATCCGTACGCAATTTTCGCACACATTCTGCAACATGAGCTAAGTGTTACCATTCACGAAATGAGCACTTGAAAAAAAACGTTAGATGGCGGACCCTATATATCTGTATGGGGCATCTAAAAAGCATTCCTCTTTATTCATTGTTACGCTAAAAGTCACTTGGAACTTGGAAAAAACCTAAATAATTTTTTTTTTAGTTTACACACTGCTTCTTATCTCTTATTAGTAACACGAGGGTTCTTATAGTGGTAAGATTTTTCTTAAGTATTTGAAATTTTCTTTTAAGAACTCTTTAGGTCTTCCTATTTTGTGTCCCAAAGTAGTGATTCTCATTTTATTTTATACTAATGCCCCTAATATTTGTAAGAAAAAAAACTTTTATTGATCTTACTATACACACTTTTCTTTGAAAAATGTTTGTATATGTGTATTTTTTGCAAGTTCAATGAAAAGGAAGAGACGCTTTATTGCTTTGTGTGTATTGTAGTATTTGAAAAATATCTCTTTTTTAACTATTCCTAGTTATTGTTTTCATATGCATTTTTTTCATACTATTCTTTTTTCTCTTTTTTTTCTTTTGGAGACCAGGTACTTTTCAGTAACGTGGTTATGTTGACACAATAAAAATAGAAAAACCTTTGCGAAATGAACTCCTTTTCATTTAAGTGCTCTATATACATTGTATATTAGGCGCGTCAATTTGAATTTATACAAATTTTTCAATAATTTTAGCATAAGAGAAGGAAGTTCCACTTCTACATATCAAGGATATTATTTTCATCGATCCTGATTTTAAGATATTTTTCCTATAGCATTTTTGAACTGGAGCCCATTGAAGGAGGGGTAGGACGGGGTTGGTGTGTTAGAAAAAAAAATATTGGGGAGAAAAAATTATTGGGGGTTGCTCACACATCTAACTCCCCTATGGGCAACCTGGGGTATGTAAGTATGACACAGGAAACATTTTATTTGTGGAGCGCCCAAATACAGGTGAAAATACGGAATCACCAAGCCGTCCATAGAAGAGTCAAATCCATTACCAATCCCCAAACAATTTTTTTCCATCATCATAAAACGTCACCTCAGGATCCCCATTTTCGGAGGCCTCAAAAATGATTTTTTGATATGTCGTAGCAGAAATTTTTATTGCTTATGCCAAAGCTGTCGAAAAATCGGCGGCACAATATTGATTGCTATGTTGGCCAACATAGCTGCAAAATTTTGTTAATTTGTTGAATTTTTCTAGCTGGAAGTGTTTAATACAAAAACATACAAATAAAAGTATTATATCGAGTACTTCGGGTTGAAAACTGCTCTCTGTACACATGCAATTTTACTGAGAGACGCGCAGATTTTAGTTTCTTATCACCCCTGTCCTTCATGATGCTGCAATCATGATGTCATAAAAGTGTTTTTGACTCAACAGGTTTTCATATATTTAATATAATTTTCTGCCTGTTGATGCTGTTTGAAGTTTTAATCATTCTGTTAAATATGTAAAATGCCTCAGCAAGTCTGTCTATATCGTCTCAAGAAAATAATAAAAAAAAACGTTTGAAGTGTGGGCGGTCGATTGTTTTAAAATAATAAACAAAAACTTTTTTACTTTCTCCCCACATATGAATAAATAAAAAGAAAAATTAAATAATTAGCATAATCGTGTTATATGGCTTTCTTTAATTTGTTATCAAGAGTTTTTCTTGCCTTCAGGCACTTGCTGTTGCAATCGAATATGTCATCTACATACATAAATATTTGTATGAGACAATTCGTATATGACAAGACTGAATTTCAGTGTTGGCCAACTAAAACAAGAGTTGCTTTAAATTTTCTTTTTGCAATTGTTAGCTAATTTTGTTTATACAGTGGTACACATTAATGTGCAGATAACATATATTTAAGCAAAAACTTTACTCATCTAACTGGTATGCAGGTATATCTAATAATTTTGATTGAGATTTATAAGCCGTTGTGTAGTGAATATAAAGTATTCTGATGCACGGCATAACGTGCAAAAAAAGACTATAATATTATGTACTGCTATAGCAAGCAGTCTCTTATTGTTAGACATAATTTTATTCTTGCGTCAAGTTCGTAATCATCTTACTCAAAACAATTCTATCCCATCGTACTTAACTCAATGCCACTCAGTGTCAAAAGTATCGTAAGTACGAATAATGACATTAAAATAAATAATAATGATATTAAATAAATTCTTAAATTTATGAATAAAAATAGAATAGAGCTTTCTACTGCTTATAGCTCTCAGCAGTTCTTTTGGCATTTTGTTTTCACACATAGTAACTTAAATAGTATTAGCATTAATTTTATTATTTTTTTTTGTTCATTTAAAAAGGAAAATATATGCCTTGAATCCATTATGAATTTAGTGAAAACTTTTACAATTAATATAAAGAATCGGTATATTATTTTTAATCGAGAATTCCTTCGAAATCGTAAGCACAGTTTAGGGATCTAATTAAATATGGTTACGTAATTAACATTTTATCCAAGTATGGTGTCCACATACAAAAACACACCATGCATACCTTCGCAGGTTTCTTTCCTGCCTTCTTTAAAAAAGTATTCACTGTAAAAATTTGGGTCATGCAAAATGCTGACATATAGAAGCTTTTAAGTAATATAAAATTGAAATTTTAAACAAAAGCTATTAGAAATTTGTTGTTGAATTTAAAATTTTTGCTTATATAGCAGATAGTATTTTTTAATTTTGTCTTCTTCTATTTTACTAGTGCAGTAATACAAACCTGTTTCTAATCCCAAAATTTATAAATGAACATAAAAAGTGGTTAAATATCAGATTTACCGCAAACATTAAAACGGCCTTTACTAGTAAAAAAAAACATGACGTCTACATGTGTATTTAAATTGAAGCCTAATTGATAAAATTTACCAACGAAAGCAAGAAACTTGTACGAGAAAAGTCAGCAAACATAAAACTCAAAAGAACACACGTACATAATAGAGACCTGCATCACTGCACTAATCACTTATACCCACATTGAATTTAGCTTAATTCTTCAATGATATTCTCTTCATAACTAGTTAGACATATTATACAAAAATGATCCCCTCAAACTATTACCAAATGCGTGCACACATTTCTATATAAATGAATCAATCCATCGCTAGCCACAGCATAAAAATAAAAGTAATATGTGCATAGTAAATACAAACAACTCACATCAAAAATTATGGACCATAACCATAGACAAACACTAAATTCTACTCTTTTTTAAAAACCATTTCAATTTTAAGTGGCTTTTAAAAATTAATGACAGATACGCTTCTCTAGTAAAAAATAAAGTTTGTGTTGAGTTGAACCAGCTTTAAGTGGATGCAACATTATTTATCGAAAATAATCCCACGGAGCCTCTAACAGATTTTAATAAAGTCTCTTAATAACTCTGTAACACCAGTTGAAAAAGATATTAAAATAACAAAATTATACTAACATATGAATTTTAAAAATATACAGCAGTAATTCAGCTAAATTTGCTTCGCGTGTTTGTGTCCTAAGTCTTTAGTTTTGAAAAATTTCTTGCTGACACAAGTCTCAGGGGTACGTGCATATTACATTGGCTAAATTTGAACTCAGCAATGTAAAAATTTATATAAACAAATGAAAATTTTCTTTAAATTTCTTATTTGTTCTATTATAAGAGAAATCCAAACGCTGTGATTTTCAGTAGCTTAAAGAAAATAAAAGTTGGCTAAAAGTTTTTTTAAAAACTCGAGTTTCTCTTAACTAACAATTGACTGTATCAACACTGAGGTCATCAATGTGTCCGTTTCATCAGCCTATCTATTCATTCATCGAATTTTGTCACTCCATTAACTGACATAACTGCTTGTCATGATACCAACATTTAATTTTGAAATTTTTTAGGCATGGCGAATATGAAAGTGTCTTACAGAGAAAAATAGAAATTACTCAAAAGTGGTTAAAAATAAGAAAACTCACATACATAATGACACAGCAGTTAAATCAAAGTATTTATTTTTGTACCACTTTGAAAACACTTACCGTTCATTAAGTGAATATATTGTTTATTGGTAGTGGCATTCGTGACAGGGCTGTTGTAAAATAAATTTGATGTATTAGGCAAGAAAATAATTAAATTTTCATAAAATAACAACTCTTATAACCTTTTTTTAAAAGATTTGCGAAGATCAATTTAACTTTATAGTAAATTTTTTAAGATTTCATAATTTGTTTATCGATTTTACTTGCACAGACTTGAGAAAAATATTTTCTTATGCTAAAATTGTAATTATCAACACTTTCAAAGAAGATAAGAAAACTAAGCATGAATACTTCTCGGCTGGAAAACATACCACAGCAATGACACGTCTACCGCAAGATTATTTGCAACCAAATTGCTAAAAATATTGATCAACTTTAAATTTCATTACTGTTTTATAATGACTGCATTATATTTTATATTCTCTTTTCTATATTCACTTGATTTATATGTGATTTTGAGTTTGTTGCTACTCTATAATAGTGATGACAACACCGAAAGATTTTTAGCAATTAATTTAAGAATCGAACTTCTTTAATTTACAATTGATGATGATTCATTAAGATTTTAGGTTCTGTTTTATTTGCTTCAAATTAAAAAAGATTTTTATTTTTAAAATGAAGTGATCAATATTGTAAGAAGGGGCTAGAAAAAAAAGTTCAACACTTATTAGCTATGAAACATATGTACCATGGCTATCTCACGTCTTCCATACCCATAATCAGGATCAGTACACTCAGAGTATTTTTTGCAGTAACTGACCGTAGTTTATTTCAGGAGTAATCAGTGCAGTTATTTTTAAATCACAAAACGTTTAAAAATGCCTGCAATTTTACTTTTAACTGGTTTGTACAGTTGCTTAAAAAACTAACTACTGATAAATACGGATTTTCGGTCACAGTTAATAATGACAACAGTAACTTATGTTACACATACATAAAGGAACCAAGCTGTTAATGTATTGCTTTTTTATTCGTTTAAGAAAAGATATTGATAGTTTTTATTTTTTATTTTCTGACAAATAATCTTTTGCCGTCTATATATGCATGTTACTTGGAGAACTTATAGACGGATTATATTGTTGCAAGTGTTTTTTGGTGCCATATCTTGTTTAAATTTCAATACTTTGTTTTTATTTTGTGCAACCATAAATCTCAATGAACATTGAAAGCCATAATTTGTGCAACCGTCAATAAACAATTTTAACTTGCATGCAATTTTTATTTATGTGTGCTCAAACATTCGTTTAATTTTCTGGCATTTATTACAAATGTGTGCATGTTTACTTTTTGGAATACCTGGATTTATTTCTGGCTTTATTTCCATTCATACTTTCAGAAGCTTATACCTGCATACACATTTGAATACAAATCTGTTTTTGCATATTTAGCTTTGAAATACCACTACGGAGCTGTTTTCCGTACAACAAGTATGGTGTTTTTTGTGGTAAATAATTTTGCTCTAAAATTTCTGGTTTTCTTCTTTAACTGAACTTGTTCTGCAACACGCATTTAATCAAATTAGTTACTGAAAACGGTAAGGATGACCCCGCGTACGAAACGATAATAGTTAATACTTTTAATGTCGATACTTTTCAAAAAGTATCATGCAGGTACCGGTCGAAAAGGACTTGTATCGCTCAATGAGTACTTTCATAATTAATATTGAAAAATATAACAAAACCTAGAAAAAATAATATGCAGAAGGTAAAAGTGAGACTACATTACGAAAAAGTATAAAAGTTGTTTGTGCCATGTAAACTCATTTGCTTTTTTTTCTAAAACATGAGCACAGGATTTACCCATGTAAGACGGAATATTTGAATAACAAATTCCCGGATATGTCAACTAAATCTCCGTTAGGTTCATTTATGTATGTATATGTTTATGATTCTACTTTCTGTATTTAAGTTCGACACAAAGTTCAAATATTTAAATATATAAAGTATGCTTTTGCTAATTATGTATGTTTTGAACAAAGTTCTTTGGAACTAAAATTAAAGCTAATAACTTAAAAAATTTACGCCCATAAATTGTAATGTACCTATAAAAATTTAAGACATTCTGCAAAAGTTTTGTTGCTAGATTGCAGAAGCGTGTAATCAAAAACAGTGGAAAGGGAATTTACTGCTAATCGGGGATCAAGTACGGTACCTATTTTCTCGAGCAACGTATTTAATATTTTACGAAGGCCCTGTAATATACTAATATACTTGTTGGTCGAAGATTGAACAAGTTTTTAATTGAAAGTTATTTTTTATATGCAGCAAATATGTGTGCAGGTGTATGTATACATGTGTATGGACATGGATGTATATGGATATGTAAGTGTATGTACCCTGAAGGAAATGTCAGTAGAAAAACTATAGTGATTTACTATTGACATGGTCACCAGTACTAGTGACATATTATATCTCAAACAATGATTTTTTCTGTTGACATTCAACATATGCAAATCAACTACTGACAAAGGAATTAGTGACTAGGTGGTTCTAATGCGACTATATGACGATCATAGTACTATTGATTCTCATTGTCGCTGCCCTGAAAGAAATGTCAGTAGAGAAACTCAATCGAAAAATCAAGAAATAAAACTTGTCTCCTCATTAACAATATTGTAAACTCAATGTTTTCTTTCCAAATAAAAGTCCACCAAATAAAAGTCCACTGGACTCTAGCTTTCCTTTCGATTAAACACAAACAAGGCTTCCATTTTGGGTAAATTAAATTAAATTGGTAATCAATTGAAATTTCACAATTTAGCCAAAATATGATCGCCAGTCGCATCAGTTGCTGTTCTCAAGTATCTTACACAAGATACTTGTGTTAGTACCTTGTCAAAAAGCGATGGTACAAAAGATGTCAAAAATTATAGTTCAAAAGTTGATTTACACTATCGATTTTGAAACATGGTTCTTAGATTTTGTGATTTTTATAACTTTTCGGCGTATAACTTTTATGCCTGATTTTTAGTGGGGATGAAGTACATAAAGATATTTCCATGTCATTTTGAATAATTTTCATCTTTACGATGAACTTTTCATTGTCACAGACCAAACAAGGCTCTTGTTTTTCCTTTAAGAACGCAGGGCCACATAACACCAAGCAACTTTCAAGCTTTGATAACATTACTTATCTTCTTGAAGCTAAGATAGAATAACTATTTGCTACCACCGACAGTAGACCTCCTACCTGAAAATGTACTAAATCTGTATACAGTATATAAATCAAGCAATGAAAACATTACTTGATAACTACAATTCAGGAATTCACAGAATCTTTGTAGATGCAGTCCAAAATTTTGAGCAAAGCATCTACCGTTATCAACTGCACTAATATAGAGCTTCTGGGGAGGAAAGCGAAATATTGGAGCTCTGTTTATGTCAGTGCCCCGCTTTCTTACAAATACGATCCCGACATTTTGGGAGAAACACCTTACCAGACATAACCCAATTACGGGGCGTATGCTGGAGGAACTTTGTGAATGACACGGAGTTTCTATAAACCTATGAATCAAACTGGTTCACGGTTAAACCCACGGAGCGCACAAGAAGCCTATATTGGCTTAGGTGTATGTCGTAAGACATGAGCAGACGAACCCCTTCAATCAACCTAACCTAACCTAATAAATAGTTTTGTTCATGGTATCACCGAAACTAACATATATAAATAGTAACCAACCATACAATCGGTCTTTAACACTATACCAAAGCAAGTAATCAGAAAATGTTTTGAAATATAGCACCTTAAGCTACGTATGAACGATTACAAGGTGTTATAATATTATCAGAAAATGTATAGAATATTTTTAACCGATCGTGAGAACTTACAATTTCTTCCTGACAATATTGTAAACAAAAGTATTGGCAGGCCACCGTGCTAACAATTAATTGTCAGTTAACTGTCAATCGCTAGTACATTGTCAGGCATTGGCATATTGTGCATTTATGACAGAGCGAAATTCACATTCGAATGTAGATAGTGCACGACTAAATGCGCAAAATGGCCACTAATGCGCAATAACGCTGTCGTCTGTCTAGGCCATAGATGCCCAATGTAGTAGTATAGTGAGAGTGACAAAATAACACTGGAAGAAAACAATTGGCTATTCATTTTATTTAGTCGTCAACGAGATTGTGGCACATGTGTGACGGGTGTTGTGCATATTTTAGTAATACTCTTGGTAGTCTGAAATATTTTGAAATAAAAAGATTCTTCGAAGTGTTTATAAATTTTCGCTCAATTAATCATTGTTGATCTTGCAATTAAAAAGTAATGAAATCTTCTATGGATACTCTTATTGCAGTTACGCAATAAAAGTATATTTCTCAAACTAGAAGAATTCAGCTTATTGCGTTTTTTTTCAGCAAATATAATTCATATCTGAAAATATTTGTTCGCAAAGATACGTTGAGGGAAATAAGGATAAATATTTCAATGAAATCTTCTTTATTTCGGGATATACCTATTGTACCCTCCAGATTTTTCCAGAGATCTATATTAATAAAATTATCAGGGAAATCTAATTCACTTCGAAGAATAATAAGTTCTGTTTGGATTGGAAATTCGTACTTTAATATATCGCATTTAAAAGAGTTTTGAAAAATATTCAGTAAATGCTTAATATTATCAAAATCCTTGTCGTAAATAACAGAAGTTTTCGGAAAGTCCAAAAAGTCTGCAGAATCAATTTGAGCTGCAAGTAAAAATAGCTGAGTTTAAAAATCCGAAAGAATTCTAAACAGAATCATATACATGAATCATAAACATGTTCACTGACAGCAGTCTCGATGACGATTAAAATGTAAAATAACACACAGAAGTTCTTCAAGTGTAGTTTGTCTCTCGCACTCAACATGGTGATTTCCTATTGGTTGATTGACGATCAAATAAAAGAGCGTAAGTATACGTGTGAGTTTAATTTGCTGATATCAGCCACTACTGGGCATCTATGGTGTAAGCTGACAATTTTCGTTGGTAGCTAAATTTATTGTCAGGCAATTGTTTGGCAATGAAATTGTAAGATTTTCTTGCAATTGTCTAAACTGATAATTTTCTTAATGCTGACAATTTTGTATTTCTAGTAGATTTCCAGCACGTTGTTGGGTCTTACAATATTGTAAGATCTGACAACCGTCTGTCTATACGAAGCTTTAGAATAAGAAATTATACATTGCATAAATTGTACATTATAAATTGATCTAAAATCCAAGCTATTTAAATTTTTAATTTTCTTCACAGCGCAAAAGTTTTTTTCTATTCGAACAGTACTCTGACGCCACTTATGATTGATTATAAAATCATGCCATTGATGTGGCTTTCTTATTTTTCTTTGTCTTGATTTTTCTATACAAAGTCTTAATGCTAAGGTTAAATGAAAATGTAATGTTAATATATTCATATTAACAAATAAATTGACTTATTTTTGTTTAACGAAGTCTTTACGGCATGTTTAACTAGATTTTTTATTCTTTAATTTTTACATATAAATCGCTTCCAACTCCAAATTTTCGTTCACAAACTGCTGCAAAGTTGAAAACAATATATATTTCTGTATAAAGACTGTGCGAACATATACATATGTATATGTATGTATATGTTGCAGGTTAATTGCTTTGAAAAAGTATCGCATTTTCGGTGGTTTTTTTCAGCTTTTATTGTTATAATTAAATAATTTTTTCTCTAAAATTCCTTTAAGTTACGAAAGAAGTCTGTTGAAAATTTTGACTTGCCTATCAGTTTCCAATTGACCGTTCACACATTTCACGATACGCCTGAAGAAATTTTAGAACATTTTACAAGTCATTTTGAACGAGAAAACGTGAGAAAAGCAAATTGCTGCAAAACTAAGAATGAAAACAAATTTTTGTTTATAGTTTATTTTATCAATTATTATGCACAAATATTGATAAGTAAGCATACGCTAACCATTTAACATGGTCCTGAGTTTGTGCCGATGTCAGTCAATTTGACGTATGGAATTAAAAAATGTTAATGGATTTCTTTTATATTTTGATCAAAACAACTTAAGTAGAACATAAAAGAATTCTCAACAACCAAAGCGGCAATATGTAAATTACCTGCATTTATGTTGTTGAATTGACAAGGTGGCAAAACACAAGATGTACAAAGCTCTCATAAATTAAATCGTTTATGTTTTATAAGGGTTTGTGTTTGCTCATTACAACGCGTTCTTACATTTTTCATACTACTCACTAAGAAGTATTTGGTCTCAAAAACTGCTCAAAATAAATAAGATCATTGTGTATCAAAATTGATATCCTTATACTTTCGAGATTTTACCATTCAGGCGAAGGATCGCCGACATTAGCGATTCCTTCCATCTTTACACATAGGAAAAGTGGGAGAAGATGAATGTAGAGCCCGTGGGGAGGAGAGCGATACATTAGACCACTATTTATGCCAGTGCCCCATATGGCCATTATATATTTTTGGTATTGCCCCCAGTACAACCTACCTAACCGATACACCAACACATTGAAAGATTTTAAAATTTCAACATATACATACATACACAAACTTATATTTCATAAGCGCCTTAAGTTAGAAAGAAACAGCCTTTTTGATTAAAGAGTCGTGCTATACTTTACTCTTTCAGTCATTTTAGATGGCAGCACTAATATATATGAGCGGCAAAGAACTGTCATAAAAAAATAAATTGAAGACGCTCATGAAAAAAAAGAAAAAAGTTTTAAAAATATATAAATAAAAATATAAGAAAAGTAAAAAATCTCAACAAAATGCTTTAATCATTGAAAAAAAAGAATTTAAAAGAAGACTAGAAGTATACAAAAATATAAATAAATTTGCAACTATTGATAGAGCGGAAAGTGTAGAGAGTTGTCCGTCCACTTTTTTTTATTTTTATTACATTTTTAACTAGTTTGAACTAATTGCTTTTATTATATTTAATATACATACGTGTTCTAGATACTCGATCTTCGACCTTTTTTATTTAACTTTATTTGGTTTAATAAATGAGCTCAAGGTCACTGTTGTTGTTCAATAAATATATTTTCTATTTATTGATAAATTACACAAGGGAATAAAATTGAACTTTTTGAATGTTGTTTGGAATTCTATAGCAATTTTTTACTAATTTGAGGTCGCCGATTTTAAATCTAAACTCCATTTTTCTCCATCAGCTCGACATTTTAAGATATGCCATTATGTCTAAAATTAAGGCGCTTCCAGTACAAATATTTAAATAACTTGAAAACGGTTCACCATATTGAGTTAAAAAAAAAAATGAAATTCGTCAACAAAAAATCGCGTTTTTTGTCAATTTAGTTATCGCAGTAAATCGTTGAGAAAATCAAAAGTTGTGCACCGATTTTATTGAAATAAAGCTCATTTGATTAAAAATATATTAAGCTAAACGCTTTAAGACCAACATTGTGACTTTTTGTGAATTTTTAAATAAGATTTTTTTTTTTTTATATAAAATTGTAATTTTTTTCAAAACTACAACGATATCTTTGAAATTTTAGTTGCATTATTTTTTTATGAATTTTTAAATTAGAATTTTTTATTTTTTTATATAAAATTGTTATTTTTTCCAAAACTACAACGATATCTCTGAAACTACCCGTTCAAATTAAAAACAATGTAGGCACGGATTAAAGATAATTTTGTTGACGAATTTCAATTTTTTTTACCTGAATATGGCGAACTATTTTCAAGTTATTTAAATATTTGTGCTGGAAGCACCATAATTGTAGACATAACGGTATACATATCTCAAAAAGTCGAGCTGATACAAAAAAACCAAGTGCAGATTTGGATTCAGCGTCCCAAATTACCTTTAAGACAACATTCAGTTCTTAAACAACAAATACCCTGTTCCCTTGTGTTATTCGATATTTCGATACTCCTTTGTGAATCTTCTTCAGGAAAATGTGTTTTCTAATATTTTATAAATTTTCAAATTTCAAAACAAATCATAATGACAAAATAGTTGAAAAATAAAAAGGGTTTTACATACATAAATAGGCTTTACATACATATTTATTATCTATACAATTATATATAATTATTAACATTAAAACGAGCATTTCTTAGTACAGTAGTAATAACCAATTTTTAGGAATACAATAACTGGTAGTATTCAGTAGCACTAACCAAAATTAGTAATGGTTAACTAACAAGTTATTTATAGTATAATACTAGCGGTTATCGCTACCGTTAACTAACCGGTTATATGCACGTTAGCACTGATGTGTGCGAGCAAGAGCACTATATTGTTCTCTGTTCTAAACAATAATGTGAAAGAAAGAGATATCAGTTCACACGTACAGAAGAGAATAGGTTAGTTTTTTCCCAAAGGCCTGTACAAAATAACGGAAAGTTTTAGAATTTCTAACCAATACTTTGGTTATGAGTACTTGTTATTTAACACGTTATTTAATCGGTACTATTCTTACTGGGTACTTTACCATACATAGCCCAATTACGTGGCATGTACTATAGACCTGTTCATGGCCAAATCAACGAACCGCACAAAAAGCGTATTCTGGCTTAAGTGTAAGCAGCAAGACATGGGCCAACAAAACCCCTTCAATGAACCTACCCTAACCCTTTTCCTTAAAATATATTAAATTGTTTGATTATGGTCTTGGGTAGGAGTGCACTCAAGACCCTGCATAATTCGATGTCTTTGAACGACAGCAAATAAGGACAAACATCTTCTCGTCCAAAATATCCGTTCTACAGCTCTACCATTTGCTTCGAACAGCAAATTCAATCCATATATGTATGTATACCTAAATCAACTCATGGTAAAAATACTGCGAACTCGGTCCTTTTTAACACCTGTGCTTTATTCATGCATTAGTTTCTTCAACTTACCACATTCGAATCGGTTTTTAATAAAACGAAATTAGAGCTACTATAAATCTACTATTATTCATTCACTATGGCAACCCATCTATCGTAACAAATAAAACAAATAAAGCCAATTATTAATTGCTTTAAGCATACTTGCATATTTTTTGTACTTAACTTAAGTACAACTCGTACGAGTACTAAAACTAAACATGTGTAAGTTTGCATAATGCAATTGATTTGTTTCTTAAATTCTTCTGCACTCTGTAGTGGTTTGCATATTGCACAAAATATTTTAAGTGCTTTAGGGCTACGGATTTAGAACACGATTGTTAAAGCTTGTCAGGAAATAGCGGTGTATATAATTTTGTTTTATGCAGTAAATTCCATTTAACTTGGAAACAAAGTTTATGACGCAATTAACTTTTGAATAATAGTTACAGGATTTAATAGGAAATTCAACTAATTTTGGCGAACCATCATTATTGAAATATAAAATGTATGTAATACTTACATATAATACAACCAATAGTTCAATGTTAAAATTTTTAAGAAAACAATTATGAAAAATCCATGGATCAGATGACAATATTCAAAGTGTGATTTACTATTGATCCTTTAGACAATTAATCTGATTACATTCACATGTAACTTCATAAGGTTTATTGTAACACGATTTTCAAATGTATTACAAATCAATTTTAAAATGTTGTAAAGGCCGTGATTCACTATCCTATTGAATCGTACGATCTGTTCAAAATGACATGTGTGTCCAAAAAGTGTGATAGTCTGGACTAAAAGTGTATGTGTGTGAAAGACTTTTTGACAAGTCTGTCCGATTTGTTAATCTTCTGAAAATTTTCAAAAACCATCTTTAGCTATGCGATCAGAGTTGCCTTTTTGGATTTGTTTACAAAAGTATAATAGTGTGGCCGTTTTGATGCGACTTTTTAAAGTAGGACAGAATTCTATCAGATTTAGCTAGCAATTTTCAGTGAATGAATCGTACGATTGAGTAGGATAGTGAATCACGGCCTTAAGATTGATTTGATCTGTTGGTCAGAAGAAAACTTGTACCTGACTTTAGCTATGCTTGCAACTTACCGTCCATTTTTTCCAAAAATTTCTTCTGTAAGCGAAACTATATAATTGTTAATGCCAAAGTGCGGCTGTGATCTCTAAAAAAGGATTTCTTAAGGATAAAAGTAAAAACAAACAAAAATCCAGGAAATACCTCAAAAAATTGTTTAATCGAATTCGACCAGTAGTGCGATTCTGCAACCTTTATAACGATAATCGAATCGTTAAAATAATTATAACGAAATTTTATCGAATTTGCTATCCTGTAACATGTTTTTAACGATATTCGCTGTCGATCAAAATCAGCTGTTAATTTTACTGCCGATTGTCGATATTTTAACGACAAAGTGTATTTTGTGATTTTGTGATTTTTTAATACACAAAAATATTGTTACGTTTTAACCTTTTCAAAACGTTTTCCGTAGATTCTTTAATTGTAATGAAGTTACAACACTCACGTCTTCAGTTTACAATAACCAACAGTTCAACACTTTATTTATTGAACACACTATACTTGTAAACACTTTACTAAGAACACTTTGCTAAAAGAACAACACTTTCACTTAATCACTTTTTATTACTTAAGACACTTTACACGTTAGCGCAGCTAAAAATCGACTGACTCCTCAGCGTCAAGCCTCGCTGCTTTTATACCTCCAATGATCATTACTAGAACATTCTAGACGTTTACAGAAGCTAATCACGCCACATCTATAGTGCGATGTGCGATGACTCATCATGAACAAAAGATATACACACACACCGACATACATGCGATGTGCGATGACTCATCATGAACAAGAGATATGCACACACACCGACATACTTACACGCGGCAGCAAAACTCAAGCATCTGAGTCGCGCACATACATGCACACACGAATATTGTATCGTGCGGTGGTGGTTTCTTTTATTTCGCTGTTGTGCTTATTTATCCACACATGTGTGTCAGTATGTGCACACTCGCTGTGCTGCCGTTTTGTTTATCAACAAGCTTCTATGTATGCATGTGTGTTTATACCTCCTGTGTTCATTTACAAATAATAACAAGACAATATACGCACATATAAAATAACGATGATTTAGTACGTTCTAGAACAATCACAATCGGTCCGTTCACGACCAAATTTGTAACACTGCCGCCCGCTCAAGCCTGTTCGTCCCGAACAGGCCCAGAACCACTACTTCCGTACCTTGCGAGTCGTTCTAAGTGTACAACCTTCATTTTGGATCGATGGCTGTTATGCTTCTGTATCCTGTATACAACATCGTTCAACCTCTTAATCACCTTATATGGTCCTTCCCAATGCGTTTGTAATTTGGGAGACAATCCTTTCTTCCTTTGTGGGTTATATAGTAGAACCAGTTGTCCCTCGCGGAATCCGTCGGAATTTGCAGCTCGATCGTACCTGGCTTTCATTTTATCGCTGACTACTCGAATTCTGTTGCGTACAAATTCGTGTAGGTCATGCAAGTCGCTTTTCTCCTGTGAAGAATTCTCCGTATCCTCATTCTTCGGTACAGGTTTTGTGCCAAATTCCAAATCGCCAGGCAATCTGAGTTCTGTTCCAAAAACAATTTTTGCTGGTGTTCTAGACGTTGAGTCATGCACAGCGGACCTGTATGCCAACAAAAATTTTTGAATGTGCTCATCCCAGTCTCTCTGATGGTCGCTCACTACTTTCCTCAGGTATTCCTCCAGTGTGCGGTTAAATCTTTCAACCATACCGTCAGATTGCGGGTGAAGCGGTGTTGTCCTGGTTTTTCTTATTCCATAGAGCTCGCACATTTCCTTAAAAATTGCAGACTCAAAGTTTCTGCCTTGATCGGAATGCAACTCCATCGGAACACCATATCTGCACACCCAATTATTGATGAAAACATTTACCACAGTTTGAGCCTCCTGGTTTGGTATGGGGTATACTTCTGGCCATTTGCTGAAATAGTCCATTACCACAAGGACATAACGATTACCGGCAGTACTGACTGGAAAAGGACCTGCTACATCCATAGCTATTCGCTCAAAGGGCGCACCTGAATTGTACTGCTGCAGGTGTGCTCGAGTTCTCCGTGCTGGACCCTTCGCCGCTATACATTCCTTGCAGTTCGCTATCCAGTCGGCTACTGATTGTTGCGCTCCAACCCAGTAAAAACGCTGCTTTACCTTTTCCAGTGTTTTATTAACTCCAAGGTGACCACCACTGGGACCATTGTGGAACTCTCGCAGAACTTCCGGTATCTTAGATGATGGTACAACTATTAAGTTAGAAGTTGTTTTGCCATCCGCACTTTCCCATATACGGTATAAGCATCCGTCTACCAGCTGCAAGCTGCCCCATTGTGCCCAATAAGCTTTAGCGAGGGGACTCTCAGCCGCAATTTCATTGCGTGCAGGCCTGCTATCACTCTGTTTAGCAGCTATTATTTTGCTGAGCACCGGGTCATTTTTCTGCGCCGTTGGCCAATCTTCGTAAGAGTCTATCTGCGTTAGCCGAACATCAATGACGCACTCTTTCTGCTCGTTTCCCCATTGGTATGATCGTGACTTCTTGGTCAGCTGTTGTTGGCCTGTCCTTTTGCTCGGCCTCTGTCGAGATACGGATCTAGTACGCCTCCTGGGAGCTTTACAGTTGCGCTGAAAGTGGCCTGTCTTTCCGCAGTTAAAACACTTAGCTCGGCCTTTGTTCGAGATTTCGGCCAACGCTTGCAACACTGCTTCTTTAATCGTACTGGCCAAGCCATCTCCTGGCTCATGAACTGCCTCTAGCTCCCGTATTTTGTGGACCTGTGGCCTTGAAATTAGTCTGGCTGTCTCCTGGGCCAATGCAAATGAGACGGTTTCGGCGAATGACGGCTTTTGTGTTGCACATACAGCAAGTTTAATGTCGGGATCTCGAATACCGTTCACAAATGCCTCCGTCTTGAAATGGTCCAAAAACGAGTAGCTCTCTCCAGGATAGCTAAGCTGCACCAGACGCTCAATCTCCATTGCGTAATCCTGAAGAGTCTCATTGCCTCTCTGCACTCTGCCTCTCAGCTCCATCCTGTGGATTTCTTTCTTGTGTTCTCCACCATACTTTCGTTGCAGAGCTGCCATGATGACTTCATAATTATCTCTAGATGAAGCGGGCACTGTTTCCAGGACCTGTGCAGCGACACCCTTCAACGCCAAAATTAACTCAATGCACTTCTCTTCCTCCGTCCATGCATTTTTATTGGCCACAGTTTCAAACTGAAACTTAAAAATGTTAAAAGGTGTGCTGCCGTCAAAGGTGGGCGCTTTTATTCTGCTCGCGACTTCCGGAATGACTCGCACTGGCCCCTCCTGCAGTTGAAGGCCATTCATTCTAGCTTCCAGGCTATGAAGCTTTTGATCGACCTCATTTTCCAGGGCAACAAATTTTTCTTCCATGGCATTTACTCTCTGGTTTATAGCGGAAGAAAGCTTCATCAAATTTTCATTCGTTGTCGTATGTTTTGCGTTTATTTCTGCTAGAAGCATTTCATTATTCGCTTTCATCATTACATTTGTTGTAATTGACGCCTCTTTGATAGACTGCATCATAGTTTCATTTGTAGCCCTGGACGCCTCTTTGATAGACTGCATCATGGCAGCAAACATCGAGTTTAAGTCCATGCTACTTGCAACTGCTCGTGTACTCATCTCCAGTTC
Source organism: Sturmia bella (assembly GCA_963662145.1). Classification (NCBI taxonomy): domain Eukaryota; kingdom Metazoa; phylum Arthropoda; class Insecta; order Diptera; family Tachinidae; genus Sturmia; species Sturmia bella. The sequence goes on from OY759169.1 coordinate 41,553,739, forward strand.
TTCTTTTTCTTCGAAGTTATGAGTATTGATGTCCAGGCCTAGCCGATGAAACTCCTCCATTAGCCTCTTCTGCAGCTCCACTTTATTACCAGTTGTGGGCAGATCCAACTTGCACAACTCCTTTTTCAGTTGTTCCACTTTAAGCTCGTCGAACTTCATTTTACAATTTCACTTCTGACACCAATTGTTACGTTTTAACCTTTTCAAAACGTTTTCCGTAGATTCTTTAATTGTAATGAAGTTACAACACTCACGTCTTCAGTTTACAATAACCAACAGTTCAACACTTTATTTATTTGAACACACTATACTTGTAAACACTTTACTAAGAACACTTTGCTAAAAGAACAACACTTTCACTTAATCACTTTTTATTACTTAAGACACTTTACACGTTAGCGCAGCTAAAAATCGACTGACTCCTCAGCGTCAAGCCTCGCTGCTTTTATACCTCCAATGATCATTACTAGAACATTCTAGACGTTTACAGAAGCTAATCACGCCACATCTATAGTGCGATGTGCGATGACTCATCATGAACAAAAGATATACACACACACCGACATACATGCGATGTGCGATGACTCATCATGAACAAGAGATATGCACACACACCGACATACTTACACGCGGCAGCAAAACTCAAGCATCTGAGTCGCGCACATACATGCACACACGAATATTGTATCGTGCGGTGGTGGTTTCTTTTATTTCGCTGTTGTGCTTATTTATCCACACATGTGTGTCAGTATGTGCACACTCGCTGTGCTGCCGTTTTGTTTATCAACAAGCTTCTATGTATGCATGTGTGTTTATACCTCCTGTGTTCATTTACAAATAATAACAAGACAATATACGCACATATAAAATAACGATGATTTAGTACGTTCTAGAACAATCACAATCGGTCCGTTCACGACCAAATTTGTAACAATATTTTTTAAATACTTCACAGCCATATACTTTTTTAAAAACAAAAATTTCAATATAATTTATTCAGTCGGTAAAGTGTGTTTTGTGTTAAAATGGCTTTTGAACGTTTGGCATTCGGACTTGCCAGGGATGAAACAAGTTTGAACGCTTCAAGGGATAAGCGGTGTGTTCTTCGGGAATTGGATGATCCCTTTGAGTTGACAGCTGATGAATTTAGAAAGCCATATAGGTTATCACCAGCCTTAGTTGACAATATCGTTTTTACGCTTGATGACGCTAGTTCCGGATTTTCCACCATAAAATCAATCCGCCAGTTGTGCTCATTCTGTACCTTAATACAAATTAAATAATATTTATTTAAAAACTAAAACCACAAAATATGAAAATGAATATGTATACATATTGTTATGTCAAAACTTATTGTTTTTTCTTTTCTTCTTTGTGGTTTTCGCTGTTTTTGGCAGAGATGCCACGTAATGCTTACATGAATGAACAGAAAAATACAGCTGTTTACCATCGTTAAAATTAAGTTACAGAATCACTCAATCGTTACTACAAGCGATAAAATTTGTAAACAAAAGTTGCGATTATCGGATCGTTAAAAGTTAGAGAATCGCACTACAGTATGCGAATCGAAACAATACTTGCTGTTTAAGAATGCCTATGGTAATAAAAGACTTTGTTTAAAGGTACAAAGCGAAAAGCGGAGTATTCATAATTGGTCAAAAGAAAAACTTCAAAAGCTTTACCTTTTAGCCACGCACTAATTTGGAGTTTACAATAGAGTGCATGTTTTTTTGAAAATTAGACCTGATAGTGACGATGAGTATTTTGTAAACCGATTTTTAAAAGTAGTGCCAGATAATTGCACTAAAGTAAATTCAAATTTGTCAAAATTAATGCTGACAAAACAATGCAGCCTAAACAAGTACAGCACACAGATTTTTTGTGATGAATAGCTTGAGAGCAGTGGCGTTTTTTCCAATTATGATGATTTCACGTGAATAAAATAAGTTAGTTTTTGTAGCCACAAGCAGTCCTTCTTAAGATAAATAATGTTTTGAAGAAAAACAATCTTTCAAATTTATTTTCTTATTTAGTATCTCGAAAATGATAATGCCTTAAAAAACTGCGTTTAGAAACTTAACGGTTGCATAATATTCTCCCAGCCAGCCAGCCAGCTCTAAGTCACCACATTTTTAAATACATGCAGTTTCTTGCTGCTGTAAAAAAGTGGAAAATATTAGGAGCTCTTTTACCTAACTTCACAAAAGGAAAACAGTAAGTACATGGTCTTTAAAATGTAAACCTGCTTTTTATAGCATTAATGATCAAGACCATGCCATTAGTATTATTGAATTCTGAAGTGCTTTGCCTCCAATGTGAGCATTCGCAAGCAACGAAAGCTTGTTTGTCACAGCAATATCAATATTCCATTAATCATTTCCCTTTTGACGCAACAAAAACAAACTCTGCCCTAAAAAATCGTGTGCACGTGCATTTGCATTGATATTCAACCAAATGTCCTGCAATACGTGACTTAATTTTTTCAATTTGTTAACATTGATTTCAATATTTTTTCATAGGAATATAGTAAGTAGTAGTTTCTATTTTTAAATTGTGCAAAGCTTATGTTGATGAAAGAAAGCAAGATTTCAACAAGACAAACACAACAACAGGATAAAAGACTGAAGTAACGAAATCGAAAACACATTAAACTTTGCAGTTCGTGACTGTGTTTTTTGTTTCAAGAATCGTTTTAACAACAGCGACAATATTATTTCTGCTTTAAGGCAAATTACATGTTTCATTCAAAAGTTGTCGAATTAAGTCGTTGATTTATTATAAATTTTTGGCATTGCATATTGTTTGAAACTACTGCATGTTAGTAAAATGTAGAGTAGAAATTACGAAACCAGGATTACTTTTTAGCTACTAAGACAAACGAAAATCGTACTAAGTCTATTAAAATATAGGTTAGGTGAGGATGATAGGAGGGATATGCTAGTCCATATTAAAGTGTGGCACAAACACACCAAAAATGTCTTACAAGCATTTCATCACTGAAATGCTCGGCTTGGAAGTAGTGTGCTTTAGAATACAGAACTTTCAATACATTTTGTGCAGCTCTTTAGTCCATATCACCCGACTTATATTTAAGCCAGTGCAGGCTTTATATGCGCTCCGTGGATTTAATCATACAAGTTTTGACTTACAGGAATTCGGTGCCACACATAAAGTTCCTTAGTTTGCTAGAGTATATACCCCACAGGTGGATTATATCCGGTAAGGTGTCGCTTCCTAGATGTTGGGACAGTATTTGTGAGAAGCCGTGGCACTGGCATAAAAAGTTATCCAATGTCTCACTATCCTCCCCCACATGGTCTACATTAATTTACTACATCTAGGAATACTATGTGGCTTAGATGTGCTAGTAGTTGTAGGTGACCTGTAACCACTCCCGTTAACTCCCGTTATTCTGCTCCATTCGTACTAGCTAAGTCTTACGAAGTCGGACATAACTGCGTCGAAGGGGTTTTCACATTCGAATCTTATGTAACTTAAATCTCTTGCTCTTAAAGCAAATGAACTTGATATTCCATTTTCAATTTTCTAGTGTGCCCAGGCACCCGCATGATCAGTAGTTCACGATGCGTTTTTGCGACCACAAACTGTTCGTGATTTAATCCAACCAGCTGCGCTCGCTTAATAGCCATCTGACTGTCTGTAAATATATTAACGGGTCTTGGCCTTGCTATTACAGTGAGTCTGCTAACATATTCTATTATGGCCTGAAATTGCGCCTGTACAACTCTTCAATAATCTGATAGATAGATGGAATAGTAGTTATGTATTGGCGTTCTCTAGATACATACCGAGGCCAGCTTTTCCCATCGTCTTTGATATATCCTTGTTCCAGCATGGATTTCAATTTCATGAAAAATATCATGAAAAATATGCTGTTTTCCCATCCTCATCAGCCTCAGTATATAATCAACCCATATTATTTGTTTCTTCATAAAATTTTGCGAAAAACGTCATCAGTATATTCCTCTTTTTAAGAAGATCTCTACACAGGTGGACAAGAGTTATGTTAGGTTAGGTTGATTGGAGGTGTTTGTTTGCCCATGTCTTGTCAATATAGGCTTCTTGTGTGCTCCGTGGACAATAGTTACTATTAATATTCAGTCTCTCAGACTAGTAGACCTCTGCTGATCCTAGTGGATCCCAACGACAACTGACCTTCCTCACATGTGTATCTATAACATTTTTGTGGAATACAGTCCACATTCTTGTGCACAGTTATGTGCGTGAGGAAAATTATTTTGATCGTGCGTCTTTGAGATACATGATGACCTTCCTTTTAGATTTATGTCAAAATTATGGTGAATGCGAATTTGGCATTTCCAGTTTAGTTTTCAAACTCCTTTTGTCCGAAAAACGACTTACGTATACTTAGTAGGAGTATGGTTGACAAATTAATTCGACCAACTGACATATTGAAGGAAAGTATCAAAATATACCAGTTTTTCCGTCAATACCTCTACCAGGCATTTGAGTTAACGCGATTTGCTCCTTCAATAAATTCTCTCGTAGCAAGACACATTTTTGTAGTTCCAAACAACTCCACTCTGATCTGATTATAATCTTATGTATAAACGTTATTTTTTATTTATTATGTTTTTGAAAATATTTATTTGTGATACACTGGCCAAAATTTGTCCAATACGAATATCAGACAGTAGTAGAATGCAAATGTTCACAACTTCTCTACTACTTACATGTTTAATTTTTTTAATAGATCTATAACTTTTTATACACAGAAAAGTCAGATTTATTATAACAATAAAATTTATTGCCGAATTTTGGCGGTTGCACAAAGTGTTATAAAATTTTTCAATAACAAACAAATTTCTCATGAGTAGCGGCATACTTTTAATTACTACCATCAAGCTAATAAAAACAGGATATTAAACAGGCAAAGAAAAAGCATTTTACAACATAGTTGCTACAATAATATTATGTAACGATGCGAAAGATTGTAGCAAACAAGATATTTATAAATGGTGTTTTTTTTTTCGATGTATAGAACTTTAAGTTGGCATTACTTAAGATGGCGACCGATTTAACAGCTGTCAAGTGATTTATTCTCAGTTTGGTTTGACAATTCATCATGAATAGACTCACGCCTGAACAACGCTTGCAAATAGTGCAATTTTAGTGCAAAACGAGATTGCCGTTTTTACCGATTTTCATAAGCGAATTTTGTTTAGCGATGAAGCCCACTTCTGGTTGAATGGCTACGTCAACAAACAAAACTGCCGCATTTGGAGTGAAGCTAACCCTCAAGTGTATGTCGAAACACCGTTACATCCAGAAAAACTGACTGTTTGGTGCGCTTTATGGTGGAATCATTGGTGGAATCATTGGTCCGTACGATAATGGCCATTTATTTTAAATGCCGTAAGCTCTTTTTGGTCTCCGTAAACACAGTTTTCTTAAAGTTTGATCATTTTATTGTTACCATCTATCAAAATTTAAATATGGTGGTATTTATTTGACAATAAAAAATATCTACGACCATTTCATAGTGAACAAACTTCATTTGCAACAAACATAGTATTTTTAATCTTTCAAATGGTAACCAAATAATAAACAATACATGGTTTTGTTGTTGCCAGCTAATTGATGACACTGTGCTTGAATTTGAAACTTTTTTTCCAACAGACGGCACACTCAGTGACTAAACCTAATTCGGGTGTGCTAAATTCAGTGGTGCTAACCGTTTTTTTAGGTTAGCTCTTATTTTTGAGATATACCGTTATTGTAAAAATGGAATAGGTAGGACATCATATGTTCCCTTAAAACGGTTTAAACCATTGAAGAAATATAAAAACCGAAATCCGACAACAAACTTATCTTTTAAAAACTGTAAAAAGTGTTTTGATCATCTTAGTAGTTTAGAAAATAAAATTTTTTTTCGATGAAAAAATAAATTTTTTTTGCAGAGTTCGACATTTTTGTTCTTTAAACAGCATAAAAAATCTAAAAATAAAGTTATGCTGATGAATTTTCACATATTTATAACAAATAAAGTTGCAAACAAAAAAGCCATAAGTGAATAAAATCGGTGCACAACTTTAGAAGTTATCTACTCAATATATTTTTGTTCGGTTAAAAGTACACAATTTTGGATGCTGACGTGTGAACCAGGGTTGCTAGTTTAGGGGATTTCCCCCTAGATTTAAGGTTTTTTTCTTTTAGGGGTGAATTTGGGGTGTTAAATTCTTTCGGGAAAAATTTAAGGGGAACAAATAATTTTTGGGGTATTTTTAGTGGATTTCTGTGTTTCGTTCAACCAAGGCAGGAGTTAGAAAATGTTTCAAAGATAAATTTCAAGACTTTAACGATTTTTAAAGCAAAATTAAATGAGATATCTTATGTTCATCGGGTATACCTATATATACCTATAGCTTCAAATACAGAATTTTGCAACTGGTAATTTTAAGTACTTTTTTTTTTGGTGAGTTTAATGAATTTTTTCCATATGGGTCATTTCTTTGAATTTTTTCCGTTTCTCAAGAATTGGGAAAATTAAAATATCTAAGAACCTTTGATAAAATTGAAACTCTTTTTATGAAAATGTCAAAAGAACGTAAAGAGCGAAGAAGACTTAGAAACTCTTAATATTTTCGGAGACACTTAATTTTTTCTAGATACGCAGATAACAATTTCCAGCTGCCTATAAATATGTACTTAAATCTCAAAATATGTGAATACAAATAAATCGAAAATTTATAATAAATATGTATACATACGCCTGTAATCATAACATATGCACTGAAAAATATGTTCATATAAACAGTTAATTTTTAATTCTTTTTAATTGGGGAAAGTTTAACAATTTTATGCATTTTCCGCATTGTCAATGCATTAATATTGGTGCTTCGCAAACTAAAGCAGAATGTTCACCAAAATATTTTAGGGGGATTTTGTAGAAAAACATTGAATTTTAGAGGGTTTTAAAAATTTTCTGGGGGAAGAATAACATTGACCTGGGAGCACTGATGCCCGATAATTTTTTTCACACAAAAGCAAAAAAAAAATCTGGTTCTTTCTACAAGCTGGTCGTACCCGCAACCAGATTGTTTCGGAAAACATTCACACGCGGTTGCTGTTGTCAGTAGGGTTCAATGTTATTGGTAGACCTGTACTTAAAGTTTTCATTAATAAATTTTGCAAGGATGATCACGGCAGATTTGAATAATTTTATGAACGAAATAAAACTTTAAAGAACTCATAAACATTTTATATGTATGGCCTTATTAAGCCAAATCCTTTGAAAGTTTGTTTATGAACGCAGCCCAAATAAGAGTTTAATGGACGCTTATCAATGAAAACGTCTTTGTTTAGACGTTTAACAAATTTATACATATACATATTTTAAACAATATTTTTTTACTCAAAAATCTCCAAACCATTTCAGAGCCAGGAATGTATAACGTATATTCGATTTTATTTCATATATTTGAAAAAAAAATGCCACAAACTTTGCAAGAACGTGAAAAATGAAGGCAAAATTTATGAAAAAAAAGTCAAACAAAACAGACTAAATAAATCAATTGGCTTAGTGATGCTGTCTCAAATCCAAATGAAAAACAGTGTTGGCGCCTTTAAATTATTTGCCATGACTAAAGCTTATCAGCAAAGGAAACTGATTATTTGTGATGCGAGTATTATTTGCTGAAAAGTCTTTGTGAGCAGTATCCAAAACAATACACGAGACAATATCGAGCACACGCTGGTGCGGATCGTCGGCAAACACTGCCAGTACCACCACGTTCAATGCCAGCCGTGAAAATGAATACAAATTTGAAATCGTCCGTTTTATGGAGCCACGCCAAGCCCCACTGTGACTCTGAAGGAGTCAAATACATGATGAATATCGCATATCTTTTCCTTCGGAATAAACCGATCTTCTACCTCATTTAATTAGGGTGCTTTATTATGCTACTGAGAAATTTTTTTGAAGAAATGACAATGGAGATTCGCATTTTTAAAAGAAAGCGTTGTAACATAATAAATGGCGACGTATGCTCTGGTGTTTTAATCAACGATATAACTTTCAATGTGCCTCAACGCTCTTCACGATATTTAGTCCCGTTATCTATTGAATTCTGTAGAGCTAACTATGCTAATGCGGAGCCGCTGAGAAGGATGTGTAATGAATTCAACAAATTTTTTAAGTTTATTGATTACTCCTCTAACACAGACGTCATTAAGAACAATTTACTGATTTATTTAATTTCTTAATTGTTATTCTTTTATTTCTTTGTTGGTTTTATACTCAGTTTTATTGTTAATACATATACACATACATATATTTTTTTTCTCTTTAAAATGTCTGTATGGATGTATACATATAATAAATAAATAAATAAATAAATAAATAAATAAATAAGAGGAAGTGTCGTCAGCATGCAGGCAACGAAAATATGTATTTTTAACCTCCTGTAACAAAGACGTATTTTTAATTAAAAATTTTTTTTTTCTTTTTCTAAACAAGCAAGAATTTAAGACGAATCGTAAATCTCTCCAAATTTATTTTTCCTAAAGTATTAGCTTGGCGCTTAGTATTGCGAAATCTGTTTTTTGTATCTTCAAGTATATTCTACTTTTATTTATTCATTTAAAGGCTGCGAAAATGAATGACTCAAACAAGTGCAATTGTGCCAAAAGAACCATCGAAGTTATAAACCCGTTTAAATGTGAATTTTATGAACATGTTAAATATCCTTTTGTCATTTGGCGGCTGACGAGAAAACTTTCATCATCAGTTGAAGAATTTTATTAAAAAAAATTAATTGAAAGAAATTCCGTAGCAAGGCATGAGTTTAAGTTTTATGCGTGTGCTTTGTGGTAGGTATAAAGTTTAACAGTTTAAAGTTTACTTATGGCGAAAATTTATGAAGAACAGTGTTTTTGCTTTAAAGTTCGAACAAGATGAGCTCCAAAATGTAAACGTAAATAAGTAAGCACCATCTAATTGTAAGTTGTTGTAAGAACGGCAACATTAGGCTCCATGACATTCCATTGCTAATCATAGAAGTCAAAAAGTAGTTTACTTATTTTTCTCTGCAACAAGAGGTATACGTCTCCTCGTGCGTTGGTTCCATTTAACCATCAGGCAAAAATATAAGGTGTCGCTGAGATTTTAAACTTGACAGACTTGCATAATAAATGTTTATTAGAAAGATAAAATACACAAATTTTTGAGAAAATTGGATAATATTCGGACGAAAAATCTGTTTTCAATATCATTGCATTATAGATTCACAGATATTTTAAGTTATATACATAGGTATAAATAAAAATCTAGACACCACACCCACAGCACAGAATCAATGATGAATTTTCCATATTTACCAAATAACTGCACACAAATACATTTTACACCCAATATAAATTTTTTTTAAACCAGATAACAATCATGGCTGCAGACTGTGTATGCCAAAATTAAAATTTGAAATTTGTTTGACAAAATAAAAACTCAAAAGAAAGTAATTTTAAAACCAGTATTTCGAGACAAATTTTATTACGGCATCTTCATGTCGCTCTCATGTTATTTAGGGTTCCGTACTCATCAGAGTGAAACGGAACCCTATTAACGAGACAACTACGTCCGTCCGTCCGTCCGTCCGTCCGTCAAAGCGTCCATTCTCCGAAATGGTAAGAGGTAGAGAGCTAACAGGATGCTGTTGTACCTTGCCGCTACAACAACAAATACTAAAAACAACAACAAGTCGAAAACTACCAGGTGTCCCCATACAACGAAAAGATAAAATTAACTATAACTCTCGAACCGTTAAAGATAGAAAGCTGAAATTTGCATGGTGTATGTATTTATAGATGCTTTACAACAACAAATGCTAAAAACAACAACATGTCAAAAACTACCAGGTGTCCCTATACAACGTAAAAAACATTAGCCGTAACTTTCAAACTCTAATATATTTACTCGCATATGGCCTTTTTAGTAGCAGAACGTTTTTATGATCATTTTCTTAAAGCTATTTGACACTATATTTTTCTTCCCTTGTTCAACTTTTAGAGAACAATGGATATATAAAGTCAGTATTAAAGTACACCATGTGAAAAGACTTCAACTATACCAATATAAATACCAAGAAGAATGTTGCTACATCAGCAGTTTTCGAACAAGTTCAGGGACTTCAACGAAAATTCTCTTTTTTTTTTTGCCCCTTCGATTTTCATAAAATTCAGAATGTCCGATTGTACGTATTGGGTTTTTGGGCCCTGCTACATTTTTACTGCTACTTGCATTAGGTCCGGAAGTAAATAATTACAGACTTTGAGATTTTTATTGCTTTTTGTACCCCAAATGTGTAAAAAATAAAAAAGTCGAAACTATTTTCTTTGGTGTGTTACTTTTTTTCCTGCTCCCATCCATCTCTGCAATTCAAAAAAGTACCTAGTTTCTGCTTTTAACCATTTTCTCCCTCAAAAATTACGAATTTCAAAGAAGCACTAGACACCTGCATCATTATTTTTAGTAGATTTTCAGGCCTTTTTCTAACTTTTTTGCTGCCTATATTAGGCTTGAAGATACAGAATTGCCCATTTTTCCAATATTACCCCCTAAATGTTCAAATTCAAAAAAAGGCATACTTGAGAGTTTTTTTTTTTTTGAGGGAATTCAATTCAGTTTTATAGATAAATGCAATTCAAAATTTACCTTTTACCCCGTTTGTGTTTAGAATCCAAAAAATACCAGACACATGTGCATTTATTTTTAGATGCTTTTTTAATTTTCGTGCTTACTTGATAATACCCGGAATTGAATTTATGATTTTACCTTTTGTTTACCTGTTTATATGTTTCCGATTTAACCCGAGATCCGGAATCATGCTAAATGAACTATTCGTATCTAAGAACTCACAAATACCGAGTTTTATATCGTTATACCTTGTTCATACATGCATTTCTAATTGAGATAATATTCAGTTTATTGACATAATATTTTTTGCCTTCATACATACAAATATTGCGCTAACTCAATTAGTATTTGACAGCTGGAAAAAAGTTGTTGTTTTTGTTTTGGTAGTGAGAAAGAAAAAGTGAAAAATATTATTATTTTGTTTTGTTTGCTTTTGTTGACATTTTTCTCGTCATTCATATCGCATAGTATACTTTTGCTTATTAAACACATCTTTTACAGTGTTGTGTTTCATCTTTTTCCCAATATTCAAAGCAATTTTGAGTTTATTAAGCAATAACTTTATTGACTTTTTGTATGGAATATTGAGCTCAATAATGGACTTTATTGCGATTATCTCAATAAAGCCGCATGTATGAACATGGTATTAGGGCTGTTTTTGAGAACAGGGGCTGAGCTTGTGCCAATTAACAACTACATAAATAAAATGTATTACACCGATAGGGATCACACAGGGGTTGAAATTGAGCCAATTAAGAATTATAAAAAATATAAATAAGAAGTGAAGAAATTTTTTTATATAAGAGAATTTTTGCAAATTATCTCCTTGATATAACTCAATTTTTGATGGATTAATTTTTCCTTGAACCGGACAGAATTTAGGGACCTCTGGTGATGTCCAAGACAATTTAAACGTAATCATAACAACTCTATAGTGATCATACACACATACGCTTAGTTTATGCGAAACTAAGCAACATCGGTGTGGAAGATTTGAAGCCGCCACCGAAACCGAAAGCACCAGTTCCATAGCAAATCTTTGGAAGCTTGTTGAATGTAAAGTTGTGAATGCTACAAGTGGCTTAGAAATTAGATTCTGAGGTTGAAGTAGTGGCAGTTTTGTCACATTTCGTGACAACAAAATACATATTTGTGAGAACCGTCACAAATTTTAGTGGTAATTGTCGCTTAAGCTGCGGAGAAATTCAAGAATCCGCTAGCACCGCCACGAGTAGGTGACGTAATAAAGAAAATAATGATTATGTTGCTAAGTGTTAGTTCTGAGTATTTAAATGAAAACAAGATCAGATCCTACCAACTATCACAAGAGGTCTTTCGAAATAGCAAGAAAAGCGATGGAATAATATATTATATTGCATTTTTATGCTCACTTAAAAAAAAAACGTTATTCACCATCATAAATCATTTGATTGCTTATTGCAGATAAACTTGTTACATATGTATGCATCTGAAGCGGCAAAGTAAAATTGCATTTTATGTTGGCTATTGATTTTTTTCCTGGCTACTATTCCTATTTTAACTTCACTTTTGATGTTTTTAGCCGGCTGGTGGTTACCTACAGTTTAAATTTCACACACTTCAATACAACTGGCATTAAACAATTACAGGCATATTTTGGGTGTTTAAAGCAGCACAAATTTGTTACTTTTTAATGTTTATGAGTATATTGTGATTGCTTGCATAGACAGTTAAACATGAGAAAAAAGTATGTGAAATTTTTAGTAGAGGTCGTTTGGTGCACAAGTGCTTATGTTTGTGTATATGTATGTACGTTTTTAAGTATTTGCCGATCATGAGCATTTAAAACAGTTTGCTTTTGCATGATGTTATATAAATAGCAATGTGTAGCATAATTTTCCCATTATATGAACTAGGCGAAGCTTCTTCCATCGTACTATTTGCAAATGAATACGAGTACCAATTTAGCTGCATATAAAAATTATTTTTTCGTTTATTACTCATAGAGGGCAAATGGAACGCTACTACAAAGAATTTGCTTTCTGTGCACCCTTCCATCCACCGAAATTTTAAAAGATAGAGGACCGCATATCGCAGGACATATAGTTACTCGACCTGCACCACAACAAATACCCAAAGTTTAAGTGTTTCTTGATACAGAATACTGCGAAAATTAGCGGTACTTTTCGAACCGGAGATTTGCAAGAAAATTTCAAAACCTAAAGACTGCCTCCATGCAACGAACTGCAAATTATCTATAACTCTCGAACCATAAAAGATAGAGATTTGAAATCTACAATACTTGTAGTCAGCAATAAGAAACAATATCTACAAAATGTCAATATCATGCAGCAGCTTGAAATCCAAAATTAAGATTTTTGGAAAAGTGATTACTTAAATGTCGAATTAAACAAATAAATAAAAATGTAGTTCCAATTAATACGTGAATTCCGTGAAATCCTGTTGCTTAAAAAAATGTAGAACCGTAAGCAGAATCTGCAATTGTAAATGGAGCTTCTATTTATTCATAAGCAATATTGTGATTAATTGTGGAACATTTTTGAAGTTACCATTTATTTGAAATCATTAATTTAAGTTTATCGATCAAATAATAGAAATAAGTTCTTCGATAAATAGATCGAGCCTTACTCGAGCAGGTACACTAATATGGACAGAAGTCGGTCTACTTTCGCTTCATTGTAAAAAATACTAGCCCAGCTACTCAATTTCGGAAAAGTAAAATCAAACGCAAGTCAGGCAAAATTATTAGCAATTGCAAATCATAAAGTTCAATTATAAAAAAACCTTGTTTTTCCTATATATCGGGTATATTGAAACGATGTGGAAAAGCATTTCATCTTCCCATAATTAAAATTTTTGTATCACCACTTGCTGGCATAAAGTATTGTTTTACCTCGTTATATCTGAAAGTTGAACAGCCAGCTTATGCTATACATTGGCTATATATGTATATGGACTAATGTAGGAATGTTTGGTTTTTATGTTTGCTTTTTAAGACCACAAGAAACAATATTATTTATTTTTGCGCAAAAAAATATTCCATTTCTGCCGCTTGTTCTTGAACAGATTTCACTGAAATCTATTACAAAATATGTCACATGATATGCAAACAGTAGAACATCAAAATTATTTTTCTGAGTCAAGTAATCTTGTCAAGCGTTGGCACAAATAACGGATGGTTAAAATTCAAGTGCCGATGTTGATTTTGAATAAAACACAAACTATTTAGAAAATTATTGTAATTTTATTTTATTATGATATATTGGTATTACTCAATTATGTATGGAATAAAATATCGGCCAAATGGGAGCCGCGACCACGGCGGCACACCTCCATCCGATGGTCCAAATTTTCGATGACCCTGAGGCATAATGGAGGTTCTATGCCGTTAATGTGCCTTTAGCTCTTGAATTGTTGCTGGCTTATCGACGTATAACTTTTCTTTTAAATAACCCCAAAGACAAAAGTCCAACGGTGTCAAATCACATGATCTTGGCGGCCAATTGACATCGCCATTACGTGAGATAACACGACCATTGAATTTGTTGCGCAAAAGAGCCATTGTTTCGTTAGCTGTGTGGCAAGTGGCACCGTCCTGTTGAAACCACATATCGTCCACATCCATATCTTCCAATTCGGGCCATAAAAAGTTCGTTATCATCTCACGATAGCGAACACCATTCACAGTAACTGCCTGACCGGCCTCATTTTGGAAAAAATACGGCCCGATGATGCCGCCAGCCCATAAACCGCACCAAACAGTCACTCTCTGTGGGTGCATTGGTTTTTCGACAATCACTCTTGGATTCTCATTCGCCCAAATTCGCAATTCTGTTTATTGACGAATCCACTGAGGTGAAAATGTACCTCATCAAATTGACCAAAAAAATCACGAAGTGCACGATATGCATTTTGATTTGAACGCCCATTTTCATAATAAGTCTGGATAACTTTAACACGTTGTTGGATTGTGTATCTCTCCATGGTTCAAATTGAGTAGGTCTGAAATAGAGAAATGTCAAATAAATTTCGGAAAAAAACTTGGCGTGGTTCACATTCAACATCGGCCCTTACAATTTAACCACCCTTTACATTTAAAAGGCACAAGTACACTTAAAACAAAAACCAATATCAAAATTTTGTTTTTGTCTTGAACAACTTAATGCAAACGCTCGAACAGGAGCGAAAGAATGAAACTGGTAAATGATTTTCACATAGTACATACGGAAGGATATGCGGACATTGCTTATGCTAGGAACACAATTGGGACGAACGACGAATTTTTCGCCGTCAAAATTAAAACACATTGGTGTATATAAAACACAGTCACAGCGTCGGTCGAAATCCGTTGTACGCGGCGAACTTGAAATAGATTTATTTCTATTTCTTACGCCGGCGAACGACGAACAAATCGTTACCATGTGGCCGTTTTGGTTTTAGTTTTCAAGTGTTTTAGCAAAAACATTTAATTTTTTACTTTAATAGTTTTTATTTTAAGTGCTAAGCTTTGACTTTGTGCATTTAAAATAAAAAGCCAACATATTAGATTATAAAACATGTTTCTAGTGTTAATTTTTTTGTTTTTGGTAATGTTAATTTTTTAGCAAGCAATTTTTTTAATATGGTCACCCCATCAGCTGTTCAACTATAATAACAATGGTGACTCGTTGTATAGAATGTTGCAAAGAAAAGTAGAAGTGTTGCAAAACGAAAAAAGAAATGTTTGCTGAAAAATACAGCGAATATTTTTTGAAAAGGTTCATTTTTGGACCTAAATTAATATAATAAGATAAAATTAAAAAACTGAGAAAATGGGTACAAGTGAAATTATAATTAAAATTCAAACTTCATGAATGTTTATATAATAGTGGATCATGCTCATTATTTTAATTATTTTTACTAAATTTGAAATTCTTTGATTCATTTAAGTTTTTTTTACCTTGAACAAACAATAAACAACTTTATCAATTATAACAGAAGTTTTTGTTTTTTGTCATTATTGTGCTTCATACTACGAATTTACACAGCAAATTTTAACCGGCGTATTCGTCGTGTTGGGCGAAATTCGTCGTTCGTCCCAGTTGTGTTCCTAGCATTAGGCGACTTTTCTGTCGATACTGGTCCTGAAGTGTGGCGACCTCGAAACATTGAAATGACCCCCAGCTAAGGGTAGTTGATGTTTTCTTTCTTTTTTTCGATGAATATCAAGCGCAACAATAATATAAAATGATCTTGGACACGATAAACTATAGTTCACTACAGCAACAATCGTATTTTCGATGATAGTGAGTGCTTGATATGGAATGGTTGATACATGTTTTATCTTCGACCAGACGTCAGGCCACCATACCTTAATGTGTGTTACGTTGCATCGGAACTAGTAAAACAGGTTTTGTAGAAGAGAAAAAAGCTAAAGGTGACAATAATGGCTTCAACAAAAAATCATTTTAGCACATAGTTTTGCAAAGTTGAATTGATGCGAACACAACGATTTTTACCATTTTACTGAAATTTTAATTACATTGAACTATGATATTGTAATACATTTATATTAAATTACTTTTTCACGCTCATGTTCACTTTTCTCAAGTGTCACTTTTAAATCAATGTCAATTTATTAAAGAAAATCAAAAGGTTTCTAGGTGGACAACCGGTTGTTTCTGGGTAGCAAACACCCTTCATCAGCACCCTATGAACTTTGGACGTGTCAAATTTCACAATTTTTTTCACAGCCGCTTGATTTTTGCTTATTGCCCAGTGCATGTACCTTCGACACTACCGATTCAATGCAGATTTTTATGGCAAAATTATTGATGCGAATATGGTTAGTTATCAAGTGATAACTTTAATAAATAGTGATATTCGCTTAGCATTACTTTTAGCATTCTTAACTAAATACAGTATTTATCGGATATAAGAAACTTGAAAAATCCACGAAAAAAGTTTCTCATAAGCGTTTCTTTCTTATATACAATTATTTTATATAAGAAACTTATTTCTTATATAAGTAGCTATGGCCATAAGACATTTGTTTCTTATATGAATATACAAGCTTTTTTACCTTTTTATGTATATACGTAGATGTATGTATGTAAATAGAAAAATAAAACAAACCAAATTTTAATTTAATAACCCCTTTAGTAAATAGATATAAAAAACTAGACAACTTCAATTTGAAAAAAAAAATTATATGTAGTAAATACATGTACATACATAAATAATTCATTTTGTACTATTTATTTATTTATTTACGAAGCAAGAAACAAAAACTTCTCATGAGCACTAAAAGTAAAAAAAACGTTGTTGTTGTTGTAAAACTGTCAGAAAACTGAGTTGTCAATGCAAACTACATAAATTCAGTGTTTCCCTTGTAAGTTTCTTATATAAATTCTTTTTCTATACATTTTGTGGTTTTGGTGTTCAAGAAAAATGTTCTTTTATCAGTTTTTTTCTTATAAGCGTTTTTTTTATATGAAACTTTTTTTGTTAGAAAAGTCACTAAAAAGATATGGTGTTTTTGCAAATGTTTCTTATAAGCGTTTTGTTCTAATATGAGATGTTCTTATATCCGATAAATACTGTATAGCGTAAATATTACAGAGCTATACTGAGTCAATGGTAAGGTGAATCAAATACTACAATATTGTGTATTTTACTACGTTTGTCTTAAACACATTTCTTATTAATGTGTTTTTGTTTCCATCAAAAGTTTTTGAAAGTTTTTGAATCTGAAACACGTATGTGGTACAACTGATGCATCACTTTCGGTATCATTTTAGTGAGTTTTTTGCGCACGGGCTCTAATATTTTGATACCAAAAGTTTTTTAATTTACTGAAAAACGCACATTCGCAGCTTTTTTATCTTTTCCGACTGTAAATGTGTACTTTTGCTTGTACACTATTTATTAAATTTCTTTTTTCGTTCATGATAAAATTCATTACCATTTAACAGCTACATCAATAAATAAACTGGCAAACAACATGCAAAGAAGAGATTTCAATTTAAGATGTTCTCACGCAAAATTTTGTATTAAAATTTTAGTTTTCAAAGCGACCAGAGAAAAAAACCAAACAAATAAATATCATGAAAATATACACAAGTATATTTTCACTGCAAGTTTAAACTTTAGTTAATGGGTTATTATTAAGTTAGGTCGAAGAATAGACCTTTTTAATTTTTTGTGTCTTTTTCAGCCATCTATATACCGTCGACGTTTCGTTGTTGTTACTCAACTCATCAGTGGACTCGAAAAAAAACTTAAAAGAATATTTGGATCTTGTCTACAATATTTTATTATTTTCATAAACAAAATGGGAATCACAAACATTTAAACCAAATATTTAATACAAAAAACTGTTTTATCGTCTAGCAACATTTTACTTTTCTTCACAAGCTTCGTACAACGAATTATTATCGGTTTGTATTTTTGAAAGTATCAAAAAGTCGAGGTTAAAGTTAAATGTTAAGAGGTTATATTTGAGCTAGAAAACAAAGTGAAAAAACAAACTCCATTTGTTCAATTAATTAGTTGCGTAATTCATTTTAAGTCCACAAATTTTGAACAAGTGTGGCAAGTGTATATATTTCTACTGTGCTGATTTTAAAATCATTGATCCATTCTTCGAAGTTTTCAGAAAGAAATTTTCAATTTTTGTGCATTTTTGTATCGTAGCCCCGCAAAGAAGGCGTGGCATGTGGTCGTAATGTTTGGAAAAAATTGTAAAAAACTGTTTGGAAAGGATTGGCCATATATTTGACTCCTCTACTGGGGTAAAATTTTATATTCGAGGCACCCAAATAGGATCTATAGCACTAATCAATAACAAGGTACCCGTAGAAAAGTTAAATGTATAATCAACTTCCCAAAATTTTTTTTTTTAACACATTGACCTCATGGTACTACTTAACTGTGAATAAAAGCGAAACGCGTCCATCGATTTTTATGATTTATGTCTCATTTTGTTCATAACTTATTCGACTTTACGTAAAAGTAATAGGACTTGACACTTTTTTACCGTTTTGGATTTTTAATAAATTAAAAATTTAAAAAATCCAATTTTTTAGGCAAAAAAAAATTTTTTTTCTTCATACATTTATTTATAAGTGCGAAAGTTTTACTTATGTAGCGAAACGTTGTATAAACAGATTAAAGAAATTGTAGTTCTTAATTTTTTTAAATTTATTTCAGCTTATTCGGACTAGTGGTTCTTGAGTTATGAAGAACAAAAGAGCCTAAAACGTGACAAACTCCCCTACACGATACTTACTAACTTCAAATTAGTTTTTAAATTATTATTTGAGGTACCAGAACCAAACGAATAATGCAGAAGTTCTTCTTTTTAGGGCTACTTTCATAAACAATTATCAGAAGTGAGTCCCGAATCAATCACTTGAAAAATGTTGTACTGTGTAATGAACATTATTCAATTCAATTATTTTTCCAAATTTTTTTTCTTTGATTCATTTAATTTTTTTTTTTTTTTTTTTTTTGAACAAACAATTTCCCAAATATGAAAGCTCCGGGAGCAAGAGCGGGCGCGAAGTGTTATTTGTTTTAAAAATTTGATTTTGCTTAATATGTTAGGTTAAACCAGATGTTGTATTATTTTCAAGTGTGCTTTAAGATATTACATTATAGTCTTAAATTTTATCTCGTTTATTGTTTTAGTTTTAAGATTTTATTGTTAACAAAATTGCAGAAAGGCTCAATAAATAAAAAAATTAAAATTAAAATTGAACAAACAATAAAAAGCTTCAGCATTTATAACGTATGTTTTTGTTTTTCGTCATTATTGTCCTTCACACGACGAATTTACACAGCGAATTTTAACCGACGTATTCGTCGTGTTGAGCGAAACTCGTCGTTCGTCCCAGTTGTGTTCCTAGCATAAAGGTGGGATCATACGATTGCCGCAATGCACCAATTTTTGTTACATTTTGTGTGCCAATAGTGTGATAGCACAATTTATTGGCTCATGCGGCAACCAAAACGAATGTTGTTCCTATTTGTCCCAATAAAATACAACCCTGATGCGACAACCATGTAAACACTTGACATACAACTAATCACCAATAAAAATTCTAAAAATGCACCAATATTTATTGTGTTCTCATGCGGCAACCAAAGAAGACAACACGCGCCAATAATATGCATATGTATACATGTATTACAAAACTGTTTAAACGCGTCTTCCAAACATGATTTCTGCTTTTCAATCAGTAAAATTCAATTGTTGTTACTATTAATTTTTTGCTTTTTTCAGCCCGCACAACATTATAATAATAGCCGAAGCAATTTTCTTTCTTTTTAATGAACAAACCATATTTTTAACATTTTAATTTATTTATTTTTTTTTTTTTTTTTGGGAAAACAAAGTTTGTCATCAGCTACAACAGCTGTTTCTCACAGTTGCCGTATAATATAACAATCGTGTGACTATAATGCGGCAATTATTGGTACTAAATTGTTTTGCGGCAATTTGCGACAATAAAATTTCAGTAAAATGTCACAATCATGTGATTGCAGAGAATTTGATGGGGACAAATTTTTTATTATGCTCCAATTCAGCCCAATAAAAATTGTGTAAAATTGGTGCATTGCGGCAATCGTGTGATCCCACCTTAAGAGTTGCAAACGAAAAAGAAATGTTTACTGTGTTGGAGGTTTGTTTAAACATTTCTGATTTTCATTTTGTTCATGGGAATTATGGAATAAGTAGTTCAGTTACAAATATTCTTTTAAGAATTTTTCGAGCCTACTGATGAGTTGATTAGCATCAACGAAATGTCGGCGGCATACAGATGGCCGAAAAATACAGAAAACATTTATAAGGTCTGTTTTCGGACCTGAATTGCATTTCAATTGACTCTTGAAGCAGCATATCAAATTGAAGCGAGATTCATTCTCCACTTTTGCGTATCAAATTTATAAATTAAAAATAGTGGCAAAAAGTCATTCCATTTTGTGAAAAAATCTAAAATTAAAACATACATTTTTTTAAAAATGAAAAACAAACAAGTTAAATTAATCAGTTTTGATGTTGCGGCCAACCCAAACGGAGAAAACAAACTCGCTCTTATTATTTAACTTTTTTTTTAAAGTTGCATCAGAAAATAGGCTCAGATCTTTTCATGGACCTTCAACTTAATGTATGATTTTTTTAATATTCCATAAACATTATGTAATTTTCTAGTTGTTTTAAATTAATTTTTCGTTTTGATAAGAAATATATTTTGCTGAAATATTTAATGGAAATTTTAATATTATCAATTTACAACATATTGATGAACAGAGAAAACAAACAAAACCTCAAAATCTTATTTATAAAGTTTAGATTTTGACAACACTTTTCTTGATAAATTTTTGTTTAAATTTAACTGACTCTGCTGGAGTCCGGGAGAGTTAGGTCACAACACCAATTACTTAAAAAGTTTTTCATTGTGTCGATCAACATTTTTAAAGAAGACAAGAAAAGTAAATTTGAAGACTTACTGCTGGCTGGGGTACATACCACATATGTTTTATGACCACCAAATATATTCCCATCAACAGAAAAACACAAAGATAAAGTGAAAAGTAGACCAATAAGATTAAATTTAGAAAATCAGTACTGAAGAGCACAGGTGGTAGAATGGCTTAAAAACAGTATACAATTTGTCTTGGTCTGAGTTCGAAGCAAATTTTTGTGCTGATGAGAGATGTGGTGGTCGGTGAAACAGCCATGGCATGTACCCCAGCCAGTAAGTCTTCAGCTTTACTTTTCTTGAATTCTTTAAAAATTATTGAGTGATAAATGCAGCAATTTTGTAAAAAACAATATTTCTCAATTTTGAGAGAGTAAAAATTTTACTAGAAAGGCTGATAAAATTACTAACAACAAAAAGGTTTTTGTCCATGGCGTAGTGCTGGCTAGTTTAATAACTGTACATTATCCAACAATGTTTGTTGAATCGGTGGTTCAATGGTTCAATTTTAATCATTTAAAATGCTTCAATTAAGAACTATTCATACACTAATAATATGATCTTGAATCAAGTGGCTTGTATATTGTTCATTTAAAAGGAATACTGACTAAATTTTTAAGTTTTTATTATTTTGTCATTCGACAAAAAAAGGATAGAAAAAAAAAAAACAATTTACAGAGGTAAAATTTGTATTCCAATAAAATTTTGGACTCAACTGTTTTTGTGTCAAATGAAAATTATGCAAATTGCATTTAAAATTGGCGCTAAAATGTTTTGTCATTTAATTAACAGAATAAAATGTTAAAAATGTTCTAATTTATTACTTGACATTTATTGTTTATAATCATGTCTTGTGTGAGACAAGGTGTGGTATTGACAAAAACAAAAGAAAAAAAACAATAGGTAAGAAACTACAAAGTTCAGTTGTATCGATCAATCGACGAATACATATGAAAATGAATTTGGAAATTTAATGCAAAATTAAAGTGGACTTTTTTCATTTTAAAAATTTAATATATTCATAGAAAATTCATTTTGTTATGCACATATCGGAAATATTTCAAAAGCTTTACAAACAAAGTTTTTCAATTACATATTTCTACCCCCTTTTTATTTTATTTATACATCCAAATTTGGCATTAATTGTGTTGTTTTGTTTTCTGCTCTTTGAAAAGTTTACAAAACTATTCAATTATTCTTCATGATGTTTACGTGACCCATTCTCAGAAGACAAGGTTATCGCAAATTTAATGAATGCTTTATTCTTCGGTTCGTTCATTCGTCTCATTTAGCAGCAGTTTGTTATAATGAATGCAAAAATAAGCAGTTTGATAAAAAATTTTAATGAACCAATAAGTAGTTGGATTTAAAGGTACATATGTTCTTAATCTTAATTAATTTAAAGAATTTTAAACTAACCTAATGATGGTTGAATTCAGGTCCAAAAATGAACCTTTTCAAAAAATATTTGCTGTATTGTTCAGCTGTCTATATGCCGACGACATTTCGTTGCTGCTAATCAACTCATCAGTAGACTTGAAAAATTTTTAAAAGTTTGTTTGAAACTTAACTACTTATTTCATAATTCCCATGAACAGAATGAGAATCAGAAATGTTCAAACAAACCTTTAACACAGCTAACATTTCTTTTTTCGTTTTGCAACACCAAAATATCGTCGGCATATAGACAGCTGAAAAATACAGCAAATATTTTTTGAAAAGGTTAATTTTTGGACCTGAATTAATACATTTCAATTGGCTCTTAAAGCAAATAAATAATTAAGTTCATATTTTAATGATGTTTGCTAGGAAGAAAAAAAGACACATCATAAAATTAGTTTCACTTCAGAGAAATGAATTACTGCTCGTTCTGATTTTTTCTGAGTTAATTTTTTTCTTCGATTTTGTAATGGGAGTCAAAACGTGTTTTCCAAATGTGAATACTAAAATTTGTGTTGGGTTAATAGGAGGGGGTATGATAGCCCATGTCTTTCAAAATGCACTTAAGCCAGTGTAGGCTTTTTGCACGCATCGACTTGTTTAAAAAAATACAAAAAAATTACGAAAATTTATCCCATCCAAATCATTAATGAAAATGCTGCATATTTCTGCAAAAAAAAAAACAAGATTTTAGAATACTTCCCTTCATGGTCTTGAAAGACCAAAATTTGGCAAGCAAATTAGTTATTTCATGTAAATTACTGAAAAATTATGAAAGGGCAACTTTTGCCTTCAAACCTTTGAAGAGGGGTAATATAATTATTCCTTAAATCAGGAATACAGAAGTTCAGTATGAAGGTCCACAATTCCATATAAAAAGTGAAAAACTAAGTGCGAGAGAAGGTTTTCGTAGCCCCTTTTAGGAAAGAGGCTTTCGATTTAAAAAATCAAAAATTTGAAGTATAGTTCCTGAAGTCTTAAAACTATTTAGGCTAATGCCTTCAAGACGTCTGCTGCAAAAGTACAAAAGCTGGAAATTTTTTTTTCTAAATCCTAGGTTAGGTTGGGTTGATTGGAGGGGTTTGCTTGCCCATGTCTTGCGACATACACCTAAGCCAGTATAGGCTTGATGTGCGCTCCGTGGATTTAACCTCCGTGTCATTCACAAAGTTCCTTAATTTACTCCAGCATATGCCCCGTAATTGGGTTATGTCTGGTTAGGTGTCTCTCCCAAGATGTCGGGATCGTATTTGTGAGGAGGCGGGGCACTGGCATAAATAGTGCTATAGAGTCTCGCTCTCCTCCCCACATGCTCTACATTCATCTCCTCCCACTATTCCCATGCGTTTAAGATGTGCCAGTAGTTGAGAGTGGCCTGTCATGGCTCCCATTAGTCTACTTAATTCGGGCTTGCTAAGTCTTAGCAGTCCCCCTGTATTTTCCTCATCTGGATCTCCCCATAGAAACCTTGCATTGATTCCCACGGTTTCGTTATTCCAGAGAGTTAAATAGGCCCTACGTGCCCAGTTCTTTAGCTCAGATTTAACTGCATCGAAAGGTTTCGCTCATACCAAGCTTATGTTACTTAACTCTCTTGCTCTTGCAGCAAGTGAGTTTGCTCTTTCATTTCCAGCTATTCCCGCATGCCCTGGCATCCATATGATGCGCAGTTCATCATGAGACGAATAACTGTTTCTAAATCCTAAATAGAGGGACTTCATGTATGTGAACGTAACAAAAACTTTAGTGCACTTACTAAAACTATTGAGCGTTTGTTACACAGGCGAACAGTAGAACACAAACTACTTAATATTAAGATGGTAGAATCTTTGCCCATCCAACTCGACAAAAAATGGGTTCATCTACATTTTACATGTACATACATATGTAATTAAAATTCTGGCCTACCATTACATAAAAACCAGAGAAACAAGAAAATTTCCTCTCGAAGGATTGAACTTGAACAATTGCTACTCAACCAAGCGTGCTGACCACGAATGAGAAAGTACAGGTAGAGATAAAAATTACAAACTCCTTGTGATTGATACAGATTGTGTATAAGATAACCTTTATCTCAGCACTGCCATGATGGCCTTATCTGATGCTGGACTAAATCAACTCTACTGTATTGCCGGGACTATAAGGGAGCTATCGCTAAAATCTGATACAACCGCATTATTATAATATTTATTAAATAACGAGTTATCCATTTTGCGGTTTCAAAAGTAAACGTATGTAAATAAAACACACATAAAATATTTTTTTTTTTTCATAATATTTCTTTTTTATTGGCATTATGTGTGAAACACTACATCATTTATATGACCACCATGCGAAATGTTGCAAGCATTGATTCTTTTGAGGCAATTTTCAACCAATTTTCGACACATATTGGGCGGTATCTCAGCCATAACTTGACGAATGTTGGTCTTTAAGTGCTCAAGAGTTAAAGGTTTATCTGCATAAGCTCGGTCTTTCGCGTAGCGCCACAAAAAAATCTAATGGAGTCAAATCGCATGATCTTTGTGGCAAGTGGATATCGCCACGATGAGAAATTAATCGGCCAGGAAATGTCTCTTGCATTAAGCCAGCACTTGTGTGTGTTTGTATAAGTACTGAATTTTGTTTAAATTTTTTAATTGCTACGATGGCTGAACTGGCATTTGTTAGGTTCCGGGCTCAAATCGGCAAAGAGACCAAATTATTTCTAAATTATTATTAAATTAAGGAAGCAGAGGGGAATATTTCAGGTACCAATTCGGGATTAAATAGACTTCAGAAACATCACATCAATCCTCACATCCAAAATAAATACATTCCTCTTCCGTACTTAAATCACTCCCAAACGGTGTCAGAAGTACGCTAAGTACCAATGTTCTTAAATCAGGAACAGCGTTCTTCTTTTTAGTCACGAATTTGGGCTATATTCAATCCGAAACTAGGATTGAATATGTCTAAAATTAAGTCTATAGCGCTTGAAAAATCCATACTTAAAACACGCTCAACGTACTTGAATTAAGGAAATCTTACTTACTTACGTACTTAGCAAACTTCTGACACCGCTTGGGATTGAGTTAAGTACAAATGGATTGAATTGTTTTTCAGTATATGCGTATTTAAATTTTCTAGTACGCTTCACACTAAAATCAATAGAAAAAACCTAAATTTAACATGAGCTTGTTCTTTCCGTGAAGAAATAATTACCCAAACGTATTTCGCCGAGTTATCTAATTGAATATTCTCCAAACTACAAAAAGTAATGTTTTGTAGTTGTGTTTTTTTTAATAGTTGTTTTTTTTTCACCACATGATACGGTGAGCTTAGTTTTAATTTATTTTCAATTCACTTTCTTCTCTTCAACATTATTTTTTGTAAAATAATAAAATGCAGCAGCTTGTCAAAAAGTAAATGCTTGCGTATATTTCCAAAATAATGACAGGCGATTTTGTTGCAATCAACTAATAACGTATCATACATAGTAAAAGAATTTATCTATAAACATTTGACAAGTATGCAAAATATGTCAAGATACACACATAAGCACAAATAAAAAATAAGCCCCGTCAAGTTGCTTGTGCAATAAATTTGCACTGAAGGAAATTCTTTAAATCAAATGCCACCATACGTTGTAATTGTTGCAACTGGTGCTGTACTTGGAAAATATGAAACTAAACGAGAGCAACAAGCAGCATGTTCAACCTGATTGTACGTCATTTTCTCAGCGCAGAAACAAAAAATTCATAGTTTTTTTCTATATTCCTTGCTAGTTTGCATGCATTTGCTCTGCGATATATTTCAGTCAAATGTTTTATGCACAATACTTTGCAGAACAACAATTAAAAATTCAGTTTCATGGTCTGTCGAAAATAAACAGTTGCTATGCTGTTGCTATGCACTAGACGCTGCGTTGTAAAGAACTGGCAAGGCGCGATCATCAGGGCGGTTTAAAGGCCTGATATTCCTAGGAATTTCAGTCTAACATCTGTTGCCGCTTTCCCATAGACCATCCAGGGAATTGAACTGCAGCAGAGATTAGATAGCTCGAACTCCTCAGCTACGGGCCAAGAACAGTAGCAAATAAATTGTCACCCGAGCAGTACGACCCGCTGCTCGGGGGCGGCTATGTAACGTCAGAAATACACCATGTGCTTTGATCCACCGACGGATAAGGGTTTCGAGCCATGTACCGAGGTAAAATCATTTCATATCAGCCATATCTAGTTCTCATATTAATTGTTAATGATTTTATTTAATTTGCGAGAATGGTTTTCATATTGGCCCGCATCAGATAATTGAGAAGACATCAAATTTTGTTGGTATTTATAATACCTTATTCGATATCAAAGCTCTAATCGGAGCCCTGTTAATTACAACTTGAATTGGTCACGAACCATTATTATTATTTCAGATCCTAAGGGTAGGGCTTTCTTTCAAAAGAAGTCTTTTTGAAGACGCTTATTATAATGTTTCTACGTAATCGATTTCACTACACAATATATCTGAGACGTACCCATACAAACACATAATACTTTCCTTCATATATTCTGGTAGTTTTTCTTTATCTTGAATAAAAAAAAAAATATTTATCTATCTATTTTCGTGAATAATGCCTCGCTCTATTTCCATTGTGTATAGTTTTATGACTAAATATTAAAATCCAGCAGTATTTGGAGGTTTCTATCCGGTCGAAATTTGAGTTAGCCCAAAACTAACTCGTGGTTAGTCAGAAGTTAATCACCTCTGACTAAAAAGCTAGCTCATTTACAATGCGGAAGCCTTTTAGTTTTTATACATACGTAATGTCACTCACTCTACATCAGTATCACCTAGCCATGAGCCAGTTCATTATAACTGAGCTTTGAAGTGACAGAAAGTGGCTAATTCATGGTGAGGCTTAAAAATCTAACTCATGGTGCTATGGAATTTTCATAAACTTTTTAGTTCTTGACATAGTTCAACACATGTTTATTTTATTTGGATTGGATGTTTATTTTATTTGGATTGGATGAAAAAATGGCGATAAAACAGTGACGACAACTCAGTTATTTAGAAAAATCGCTTGCAAACATTGTGTGCAGAAATTTTGCACTTTAAAGAAAGGAAGCTGCTACAGCACTATTCATTATTTTCCAAATCTGACTCGACTTTTCATCAGTTTGCAGCTAGTTTATAAGCTGAGGGAAAATCACCGCATTCGAAATCGAGTGCTTTGTCATCGAAATGCTGTTAACGTGGATCACAGGACTCGTTAGCGAAACGCATCTAATCGATGTTGTACTCGATTGTTACTACACTATCGAAAACAAATAAACTTTAGCTTTTAGCAGCAAAACAAATAAAATAGCAGAGAAGCGACAAAAAATTAAAGAAATAATTCAAAGAATATAAATTATATTGATTTTAGGGAAAGTGAATACCAAGAAAAAGATTTTTCACTAAGTAGTGTATTTCATTTGTTACATTTTTCACCGCTTTGCACATAGTGGCCAAAAGGGACAATGTAGCGGCAAGTTGCAATACGGGTGGTACGCTCGTCGACATGTGACCAGAGATATTTATTTCCGATATAACGTATTCAAAAGCTTCCTTAGAGAGCCCAAAATGTCTTTTGAATCTATGTACAAACGATGAAACATTTAGTTCTAATCTTTTGCTTTAAACTCACAACTTACTCAGCTTCTGGCAATGAAAAGGATTGCTTTTGTCACGAATGTTCCTACTTATAATGGCAATATTGGACTCATCCTCCGATTCTGAAGATGAGAAACATAAAAACACATTTGGATTCATTTATCTTGAAGTTTTTCACCAATTTATTTATATTTTGTTTTCCTTTTTCGTTTTGTTTCTTTATTATCATATGCGTGCTGCAATGTAAAAAATAGTAGTAGACAATATTAATTGCGATCGAATACTGTGATCCAAAAAATTGCTGCCATCAAAATATTTGTACACACGAAAGAAGACTCGACTTCGAATGCGGTGATTTGCCTGCCCCCTGGTTATGAATAAGTTAGCGAAGAGTTAATCAATAATTTAGTTAACTCAATAAATTCCTACAGGGTGTTTGTGTATGTATGTATGTAACTTCTAATGCTCAAATTGTGCGAAAGAAATTTATTGCAATTGTATGCAAAAAATATTAACTATTCCTACCCTTAGACCCGATGTATATAAGTCGTTGTCAAACGTTCTAGTGTTTTGTTCAGTTGGATTGTTGTTGCAACAAATTCCTGGCACAAAACCTTGTTTAACATCACGAGCAGGTCTAATTTCTTTAGAAATCGGCTTAAATTATAACTCGGCTGTATATCAACCGATATGGTAAGCGCTTATTGTTATACTTTGTGTAATGCCATATTTTAGTATGGCATCCAATTTTTGGTACTAAAACATGTTCAGGTTCGCTCAAAAGCCCAACTTCCCGGTTTTCGCTATTTCCCGTCTACATATATGTATACACTGAACCAAAAATTTAACTAAATAATGCAAAATGAGGTGTAAAAATGAAGAAAACTAGGTTATTATACAGCTAACAAAATTGTTATTCAGGGCTACGAAATTTTTTTGTTAAAAGAGATAATTTTAGTAAACAGTCAAATACAAGAAATTTCTTCATTTTGACTATTATTGTTTCGTTATTTATTGGATGGAGTGTGAATTAGACGAAAATTTAGTTAAATTAAATAAAATTTGTATTCTTAATAACAAACTAACGTTGTTATTTTAATTTTTTTTTTATTTATCTTGAAGAAATTTTATTCAAATGAAGTAATGAATTTAGTATATGAGAATAGATTTTTTTTATTCATTTTTAAGAAAAAATATTCAATTTAACTACCCCACTTTATTTAGTTTATAAACCCCTGTAGGAAAATTTATATAAAAATAAAAGCAATATTATTTATAAGAAAACAATTTTTTTTTATTTTAAAATACTGATATAATAAAATGCTGATATATAATTAATACATCTTTGAATATAGAATTTTATATAATACATATACATACATATGTACACAAGCCCGATTTACATTGAACCCAAATATTTACTCGGTGAAATGGAAAAACTTTCAATATATTTAGTTTTTCTAGTTTTGACTTAAAAAAATTTGTAAATGACACGATATACATATTGACGTTTTAACATTTCACCAAGCAGACAAAAAAAAAAAAACTAAAAATCTTTCATTAATTCAGGTCCAAAAATGAACCGTTTCAAAAATATTTGTTGTATTTTTCAGCTGTCTAGATGCCGACATTTCGTTGGTGCTAATCAACTCATCAATGTCGGCATCTAGACAGCTGAAAAATACAACAAATATTTTTGAAACGGTTCATTTTTGGACCTGAATTAATACATTTCAATTGACTCTTAAAGCAAATAAACAATTTAGTTCATATTTAAAAATCTTTCAATACAAAAAATAACGATAACTGCACAAAAGGGTTATTTCTGTACGTAAGTTTTGTAAAAGTGCTTAAATTCAAGCTATTTTAAGTTTGAAATTAATGAATTAATCTGAGGACAGCTATAGTCAATATTTGTTGTAATGCCATAAAAGTATTTTTGAATAAATGTCCAATTTAGCAAAGATTCTTTTGGATATTCCAAATTGAAAATAAAGAATAACTTAAAGCAAATATATAATATCTAATCCAATGCGGAGTGCATGCGGTATCTGATACCTTCAAAATAAACAATTATTTCCTTTGGTTCTAAAATTGAAGCTGAAATTAATAACAATGGTTGAATTTGAACCTTAGTTTTTCTGCAGCTCTTCGTCACAGGCAGTAACTGTACTTTCATCAATTATAAAGCTTCTATGCGATGTATGTATGTAGAAGATAAAAAATACCCATACATCGGCCATCTAAGATAAATAACCAAATTATTTGCAAAATCCATTTCAGTTAAAATAGTTTCAACTTACTTTCACTTATATTATTCATTTGCTTCATCGTTTCATATAAAAGTTTATTAGATTGGTCCTTAATACGGTCATGCATGAAAACATTCCGACTTCGGACATAGCTGCTCGAAATCTATATTTATCTATAAAAAGTGCAAGATTGTAAAGTTATTAAGAAGATTAGTATTTGGTGCCTAAAAGACTTACCAATTTGAAGCCAAGTGGCTTTTTATACTGTGTCCATTTACTTAATACGTCAGAAGTGCATTTCGCATTTGATACTTCATGAAGCAGATATTAATCTGTTTTAAACCTTAACTTATTTTAATTATTTTTTATTTAACACTACCTCTATGATACAGCCACTACAATCACTATTTGTTCATCACACAAGTTTAACTGTTCTCCTATGGCATTATTATTGTAAAAAATGTGGAAATTTCTTCACTTATATGTAGATTTATTCAATTTTAGTAAAATTATATAGTTAAAACGACGATATGTCTTCAAATTTACAGGCTATTAGTAAATTGTACCTACCTTTAGTTATTTTTATTCCATTTTAATTAAGTACATTTGTTGAATTTTACGAAATTTCTTCAAACTACGGCGCTTTTTTTTATATTATCTCTTGTTCTTTCATTCACGAACTCATACTTAAAACAACACTTTTTAAGAGTTATATTAAAGAAATTTAGTAAAATAGACGAATACATTATTCAATTTAACATCCTTAAATGATGTCAATTGAACATTTTTTCTTGTAGATTTGAATAAGATGCATTTTCACTATTTTACCTCCGCTTTAACTAAAAATCTGTTGATTTAACTAAATTTTAGACGTTCCTTTAAGTAATTTTATTCAAGCCAACAGATTATATTTTACTAAATATTTTACAATAACCAGTTATTAGGTTTGAAAAATATTTGAAAATATTAATAAATTTTCTATGTATTTGAATAAAAAATCAGTTGCTTTGACGATTTTTTTCGTTGAGCATTTACTAAATTTTTTCGTTATTATTACCTACGAGTTTTGGTTCAGTGTATGGATCGATGTCGCGAAAATTTTTAATTTTTAACTTTGAATGAGCATATAGCATAATAATTTGTTTCCAAAAATTGTTTCAGTTAGCGCACAAGTCCGACTTCTTGTTAATAAATCGGTTTTTGCTGTATCTCGGCTATATATAGACCGAAGTAATACCATTTCGAAAATATATATGGATCGATGTCAGAAAAGTTTTATTTGGCTTTACTTTACCTTAAAGAAAAACATTTTTTTCTAAATTTTGATACAAAAAAAAAAAAACATTTTTTGACCTCTTGTGTTTTTCTTGCTCTGTTATCTCGGCTATTAACACAATATGTATATGGCCAGTTTGACATCAAAAATGTTTTCTGAGCTAAGTAGTTTTTTTTAGAAACGACATGCAATCGGATAGCTAGATGGACAGACGGACATCGTTAAATCCAGTGCTCTATCAGTTATTATCCAGAATACATACACTCTTTTTTCAATAAAATTAAAGAAAAAGCCTATTTCTCGCCTGTAAACGTTGCGACGTCGCTCGTTAGCACAATAACATTGAAATAAAAACCAACACTCAAAATGTTATTTTTACTTTCAATCTGCGAATGAACGTTCACTAGAGGGAAAATAGACCATAGACATTTATAGATTTTTTCTGAAAAAAAAACAGGGTTTTTGTGAATTTTCAAATATCAATAATTTAATTTTTAGGGTACTGTCCTCATATAACAAAAAGCGGAACCTTAGCACTTAGACTTCGCTGTCCGTACGTCCGTCACATCACCCCTTCTACGAGATGATTACTTCAGGTCTGTAGTTATTCGGCCGCTACAAAAACGAATACTAAAAACAAAAAACAAAAAAAAAAATAGATAAAGCTAAAGATTGTCCCCAACAAGACACTGTGCAAATTAGCTGTAACTTTCGAGGTATAAGACATAGAGATTTGAAATTTGCACGGGATATGTACTTACGTATGACGCACAACAACAACTGCTAAAAGAAGAAAAAGATGTTAAAAGCTAAAGGACGACCCGTTGCCAAAATCGAAAACTAACTTTAACTTTTGAACAGTTATAGATATAGGCGTGATATTTGTACAGTATATCTAGTTGCCCAGTCTCCTTTACTACAACTACCGAAAATAAAGAGTTCATGTTTAAGTGGTGCCTATTAAAACTGGTCGCCGCAGGAGATGGAAACTTTAAATTTGCACAGTACATCTAGTTGCCTGTCCTCTACAACAATAAACACTGAAGATAACAGAAAGCTGAAATTCAAATGGCGCTCCACAGAAGACGCTCACTTTAATTTAAAAATTAACAGTAACTTTTGATCCGTAAAAGATGAAAGTGAAATTTTTACAGAACAGGGACACGTATAATGTTTTAGCTATCAAAGACTAAGAATAAATTTAAATAAAAACCTAAAGGGCATTTCCATACAAGAAGAAGCAATATGCTAGGAACACAACTGGGACGAACGACGAATTTCGCCCAACACAACGAATACGCCGGTTAAAATTTGCTGTGTAAATTCGTCGTATGAAGCACAATAACGACGAAAAACAAAAACATCTGTTATAATTGATAAAGTTGTTTATTGTTTGTTCAAAGATAAAAAAAAATTAAATGAATCCAAGAATTTAAAATTATGTAAAAATAATTAAAATAATGAACATGATCTCTCAGATTATATAAACATTCATGAAGTTTAACATTTTCAATTATAATTTCACTTGTACCCATTTTCTCAGTTTTTTAATTTTATCTTATTATAGTTGAACAGATGATGGCGTGACCATATTAAAAAAAATTGCTTGCTAAAAAAATTAAACACTACAAAATTGTTTTATAATCTAAACTATAATAAGATAGTTGAACAGCTGATAGGGTGACCATAATAAAAAATTGCTTGCTAAAACTTAACAGTACCAAAAACAAAAAATTAAACACTACAAAATGGTTTTATAATCTAATATGTTGGCTTTTTATTTTGAATGCAAAAAGTCAAAGCTTAGCACTTAAAATAAAAACTATTAAAGTAAAAAATTAACTGTTTTTACTAAAACACTTGAAAACTAAAACCAAAATGGCCACATGGTACTGATTTGTTCGTCGTCCGTCGGCGTAAGAAATAGAAATAAATCTATTTCAAGTTCGCCGCGTACAACGAATTTCGATCGACGCTGTGACTGTGTGCATTTTCATATGCACCAATGTGTTTTATTTTTGACGGCGAAAAATTCATCGTTCGTCCCAGTTGTGTTCCTAGCATATGGCACAAAATAAAATATAGACATAGAACTCCAGCCCGATCTTTTTTGCAGCCGTTTAATTAAATACTTTTTAATAATCTTTTTATTGAATTGATACAAAATAATTGATACTTCGAACAACCAGAGTTATTTTGTACCAACAATATTTTATCGCTTAACTGCTAATCATATATTGGAAAATACATTTGTAAATAACTGCACGTTAAGGTGTCAGATTTAGTTGTAATTCGTGAAGTTGGGCATCAGAATATTAAGAGTGAGCTAAAAACGAGACTTAAGGTGCTGTCAGTCAAAACGTATCACGTGCGTTGGGATCAATTGGCATATACGGTAACGTTCGTCCCAGTTGTGTTCCTAGCTATACACATACATTTCAAACAATTTTCAATTAAGTTTTTTCAAACTGCAAGCACGAGCAGTTGCTCGCCAGCTAAGTGAAATGGGTCGAGACTGTTGCACGGTAGTTGACTAAATTTACTTTTTCCTCAATTGCATCAGATATACCAGTTAGAATAGTGTAATGCTGGTATAATTAAGAGTCCTTGTATATGTGCAATAAAATTAAATTTTTTTTTTTTAATTTTCATAAATGTATGCAACAGCCCCTTGAATAAAATTAGTGTAGGTCTAAATGGACCTTTTTGATGGTATTTGTCTTTTTCAGGCAAAAATTAGTGAAAAAAGGTCTGTTTACACTTAATATATTCCACAATTTTTAATCGAAAAAATTAAACTTATTTTCAAAAAAAAAAAAAGAAAAACATCTACAAAAATCCATCCGGAGAATAACTATGATTTTTGTTATTAAGCGGCATTAAAAAATATTTTCTAGAACCCATAATATATAATTCTAGGTAGGGGCTGGATATATTTCAAACATTTTTATGTTGATTAGCAAACATTGATGGGGACTTAACTGTTCCAGAGCCACCCTGAAGAAAGCGAAGGTGTTCAGCAATCAATTTTAATTAAATGGAAATTGAGCTCAAATATCCCATTTATTTGAACTGCAATTGTTAGAAAATGCCTAGTTTTATACTTTTGAGTTAATGAAGTGTTTGCTGTGTAGCAAGATCAAGATTACGTGGGCGTCTTAAGCCCAACATTTTTTGACAAATTCTTGCGACCATTTGTATGAACATTTGTTTAACTTTGTTACCTTGCCGTCTGCTGCAGGTACTTTATGTAAAAATAATTTTTAATTCCATAAATTTTGTGGGTGGTTAAATATGCACACAATTTTTTATTCGACCAATATTTATATGTATGTATGTCAAGTAATTACGAATAACACACATAAGTTGGCAATTTCAATTTGGCACAAATTATAAACACACATTTATTTTTTTTTTTTTTTCATAATGCAAATATGGAAACGAAAATTCACCTTGAACTGAAAAAAAAAAAAATTCCTCAAAGAAATAAGAAGTCTATTTTGCCATGAGTTTTGACTTGAAAATTTTAATGTATCTCTCAGTTTTGGGTTTATGGCCGTTACAGTACATCAAGCATGAATTATGCATATATAATCGATTTTTTATTAATGTATTAAAAAAAGTAATATGCATTTAAAATGCTTATTGAGAACATTTTGTATGGGAAATTTTAATTGAAATACATTTGAAGTTGGCCTTAGTTTTTTCTTTCCTTTTTTTTGTAAGAGAAGCAAACAAATAACGCTACCAGCACTTTCAGTTTTATGACCCTAGTTTAACATTTATATGACAATCTTTTGGAACATTTGTCACAATTTTATCTTTTTTCTAATTATAGTTTTGCAAATATTAATAAATACTGTCAAAACACATATTATCACATAATTTCATTAGGGTTCTAAGTTATATTGAAGAAATTATACAGGAGAAACAAAACACTCTCTGGTATAAAAATATTCAAACATTTTTAACATCGGAAACTTTTACTTTTTTTCTGTTATTGACTTTGTATTTTTTTGTAATAATACAATAGTGTAGAGCAGGGCGTAATTAAGACTTTTAAAAATTTTCTATTTAGATCGTGATATTGAATGAGTTTGCAGAAAGAACTAGCACAAGGTATACGGAGGTAAAAACCGGCCAAAACGAGAAGAAATTCAACGTAAACTCTGCTCATCTCGCTTCTAGAAACGCTCTAAAACTCGTAGAAAAATAAAAAAAAAATCTGTTTCACAATTTTCTTTATGAATTAGAAAAAAGTATATAATGCAAAGTACATGCAATTGTTTTTCACAGGCTTTCTGCCAGCTGATTTGAGCGACTTTAACAAGTCACTTTTTCAGCTCTGTATACTGTGTGATAATTATTGCAAAAAAGTCGATTTGGAAATATTTATAACTCATTACTAATAAGTAAGCATGTGAGGATATGTAGCTTTTGAAATCCCGTTTACAATTTCATTTTACTTGAGTGATTTACTACCATTTCGAAACAAGAATAGAAAGCGGAACGGTTTCTTGCACTCAACTCAAAATGTAAATCAATAAATTGTCCAGGGGTTTTTAAAAACAATTGTTTTACGAAACAAGTTTAGAAGGCCTGTTCTGAAAATCACGTGATGTGCTTTAAAAAAATACAAATGTGATTTTATGATGTTGTGATAATCACACTTTGTTGTGTGTTTGGTGTGATTTTTAGCTGCTGAAACCACAAGCTAACTATGGTTTTCTTTATGTTGGCGGCCAAAATCATAATACACACCACAAAAGCAAATATTAACACTGCTTTTATTTATCAAAAAATTGCCAATTTTAATATTTTCAAAGAAATTTATAAATTGCTACTGAATTGAGGAAGTAGAGGGAATAGTTTCATGTACAAATTTGGGATTAAATAAGCTTCAGAAACGTCGAATCAAGTGCATAATCGTCACACTTAATACAAATTCAATCTCCTTCCGTACTTAAATCAATACCAATTGGTGTCAAAAGTCTAACATCTACGAAAGTTCTTAAATCAAGTACCACGTGATTGTTTTTAAGTACAGGTTTTAGCCATATTCAATCCGAAATTAAAATCCAAATAATGAATATGGCTTAAGCCAATTCAAGACTGGGATTGAGTTTGGCTAAAATTAAATTTTTAGTGCTGCAACTTAAATTAAGCACAACGTAGTTGATTTAAGAAAATTCAAATTGACTGAATGGTTTTTTCAGTGTACCCTTTTGCTAATGGTTATAAAAGCAGTTCAATAAAAAAGAAGAAGAAAAAGTATTTTTTTAATCCGAGAAAAATGTAATTCTTACAAGTTGTTTCGTGAAACTTCGTGATTTCTCTTACAAAAGGAAGTAATTTTATCAAAGTTGCAGTACACTCACATTTTTGCACTGACATATTCACAATTTTGCTGAGCTTTAAAAGTCGTAGATTTTGTTGGCATTGTATTTACAATTCTTACGCAAAAACTTCATGAAAGTATGTACCTTGCTTTCTGTTTTCTTAAGTTTATATTACTAAAACTAATAAAAACGGAACATTACGCAGAACATGTATCATAGGGGTACAGATACTCTCAATAACAGATGTACTCCAATCAAAAATAAAAAGTTAAACGCCATTTTATGTGAGGCGACAGTTTTTAGGTACTACCCGCAGGTGGACTTTGAAACCTTTGCGAATCGTCAAAATAGTTTACCATACTAACGATTTGCTATGAAAATTAAATGAGAGTAGAACAAGTAAGAGTGTTATATTCGGCTATGCCGAATATTTTATACCAATTACCAAAGTGTAATTAAAGGCTTTTCTAAATGTGTAATATCAGATCATATATGAACTTTGATATATCCTAGTTTATTTGAAATATAGCCACTTATGTATATTGAAATGGTATGATATTTTTTTTTTTTTTTTTTTTTTTTTTGACCAGGCATTAGCAAAAATCTGAAGACATAAATGCAGTTTGTAGATAAAGTAGAATAATATTAATTCAGGTCCAAAAATTAACCTTCTCAAAATATTTACTGTATTTTTCAGCTGTCTATATTCTGACGACATTCCCTTGGTGCTAATCAACTCATCAGTAGACTTGAAAAATTCTTAAGTTCATATTTGAAGTAGAATACTTTTAAAAACTTTTGTTGGCGAAAATTTAATTTTAGCGCTGTTGCTAAAATCTTTCCGTCTAATTCATAAAAATTATAACAATTTTATAAAGCTCTTATTTGACAGATTTTCCATACAAATATGTCAAATAACAGTCTTATAAGCCTGTAATAATTTTTATGAATTAGGGGGTTAATTGCCTAATTTTTCCTAAAAATGATGTTTTTGAGCAAAATTAATTGGCATCACTGTTTGCAACACATACACACAAAAGATTTACCGTTTGTATCTTATCAAGGGCAAGTTTTATGATTTATGAAAACGCAAACCTATAAGAAAAAGGGTAAATATTCCACATGAAACTAACTACACAGAAAAAAATAACACCAAATTCGGAGTGACAAAGCTAGTTGTTAATTTAAAAAACAAATACAACAAACAAAATATTAAATATGACAACGATTTTCTTTAATATGACAAATTGAATCCTTTTTTTTTAATAAAATCACTTAACAGCACATTTTGTCAGATTTTTCACATTTTTCTTTATTAACTGAATTGTTGACCAGAATTTTCAGAAGTTTCAACAAAAAATTTTTTAATATGATTAAATATTTTTTTAATGTTATAAAAATAATATTGACAAACTTTTACAATTAAACTTTTTGCTGAATTTAATCAGAAAGAAGTACTTACATACGTGCATATGTATGTATGTATGTATGTCGTTCATACTTTTTTCCGATTAAATTATAGTCAGTTCAACAATGAACATTGTTAATATTTCAAACAACATATTTTTGCTTTAATTAAACATTTCAACAAAATATGTTGTTGAAAATATTAAGCATTTTCTTGTACACATATTCGTATGCCACCAAACAGCGTACAATTATGCTTGATGTTGTTGTTAATGTCTAGTTCAAACGGTAAATTTTGAAAATGTGTAAAGCAATCATGAAAAGTTGATTTATAACATCTTGTAATGCACAGTATCCCAAATTTATTTTGTTTTGTAAAAATATTCCTTTTTACTATTTGTTCAATAAATAAAATAGTTTTGACT
This sequence comes from Sturmia bella, assembly GCA_963662145.1. Taxonomy (NCBI): domain Eukaryota; kingdom Metazoa; phylum Arthropoda; class Insecta; order Diptera; family Tachinidae; genus Sturmia; species Sturmia bella. Next base: position 41,592,647 of record OY759169.1, read on the forward strand.
TATTAAAAATATGGTCAACTCATCTGATAAGATTTTGCCCATAGCATAATTTCATTAACTGTCGATAAATTGAAGTTTTCAATATTAATTTCATAGCTTAAATTACAGAATAAGAATCAGAAATGTTCAAACAGACCTTTAACAGCAAACATTTCTTTTTTTGTTTTGCAACACTTCTACTTTTCTTAGCTGTGTTAAAGGTTTGTTTGAACATTTCTGATTCTCATTTTGTTCATGGGAATTATGGAATAAGTGGTTAAGTTTCAAACAAACTTTTAAGAATTTTTCAAGTCTACTGATGAGTTGATTAGCACCAACAAAATGTCGTCGGCATATAGACGGCTGAGAAATACAGCAAATATTTTCTGAAAAGGTTCATTTTTGGACCTGAATTAATACATTTCAATTGGCTCTTAAAGCAAATAAATAATCGGGTTCGTTTTTTTTATGTATTCTTTAATTTTCAAATAAATAATTATATGAAAAGTTTTTAAAACTTATTGATTTTTCAATTTAACAACTTCCTCAAAAATATAAATAATAACTACTATTTTCTTCTTTTAAAAGGAGACAAAAAAAAAATTAATTTAAAAATTTTATTAAATTTATGAAAATATTGTATTTGATTTATTTTCTGTCTAAATAAAAACATTAAAATACTACACAAACGACTTTTTTCCAATAAGGGAATACATGTCTATGTATGTACATACATATGTATGTATGTAAATGGAAAGTAACAATTAGTTTTGTCACATTTCAAATTGTGAATGACAAAACTTTTTGTCAAATTTTTTATTAAAATAAAACAAAAAATTTAGTTAATATAACAATCATGCATTGCTGCTTTTTTAATAATGATCAACAACGAATTTTATCAATCATAAGAAGAAAATTAACATTCCTTATTGACAACGAAGTTAGTTGCAAAAAAAAAATATTTTAACAACAAAAATTGCTAAAAATATTTCCGGTGTCTGACAAAAAAATTATTAAAAATGTCAAAAAGTTTTGTTAAATAAAATTCAGTTTCTTTTTAACAACATTACAAACCTTTCATGTTTGTATTTACAAAAACCGTTGTAGGTGCTGTTTTAAGCAAATTTTTGTTTGTATTTACAAAAACGGTGTTTGTATTTACAAACTATTTTTTTCTGTGTACATGTATACATCTAAAATGTCACTCTCACCAACAAGCGGCGGTGGCTCAATGGTAGTGTACGCTGCTTTCAACCTGTACTTTGCTGGTTCGATCATGCCTGGTTCATTTTATTTTTTTAAAAAACAATAAATATGATAAAAAAAATTGCATTATGTTTTTTGTCTGTATCTTAGTAATTATAAGCAATTATAATTTGTTATTTTCAATCCCCAAGCAGAGGTAAAACGATTATAGTACGATTTGGATCGATAAGTTGTCTGGTGGCTTTACAATCGGTGCCCGAATACAGGAGTTTTATGACAAATCGATATACACCGTTTTGGTAAAGGGTAAAAATATCTGAGGACTTTCATAGACTTTCCCAAGTCCAATGACATTTTTCATTAAAATTATGGAAACTAACTAACAGTTTTTAATGAAATCAATTCATTTGATCTATGAACAATTATTGCTGCAGTGAAAATTTTCAATGGTTTAATGAAATACATATATTTATTAAAACTATGATCGAAAATTTCTTCAGTGTACATTAATGGGTTCTGTTTAGAGTTTGGGAATTCCCAGACTTTTTCTCTTCCCGGGATTCCCGGGAAAATTTATAAATTTCCCGGGAATTCCCGGCAATTCCGTGAAATTTTCTTCTACTACAATCAAGTAATTTTTAGTAATAAACTTTTTTTAATTGGTATATACATATATACATACATATGTACATTTAAAACAAAAATTAATTTAATTAAATAATTCAATTCGTGCAATAATTCAATTGTGCAATAAAAAGAGACAAATAACTGTTAGGAAATAATTTGAGATCATGTTTAAATAAAAAAAACAGAACAGAATTCATACCATAATTTCGGTAAAAAAATAAGTTTTTAATACGACTAAAGCATTAAGTAACTCGCTTCATGTTCGGTTTCGTACTTTTGTGGCAAAATGCCCAACAATGGAGAAAACCCGATCGCTATCGGTGGTTTTATTGTTGGTAAAGCATTAAAAAAATTATCTAAGTTTTTAGTTCGAATATTGCTCGCTTCATATAAAGCAAATTCTTTTCTTAGAAAATTAGTCTGAGGCAGTTTGGACATTTTTGGATTAGCCCTTGCATTTTCCATAGCATTTTTCAATTAAATTTTAAAACATTCATTAATTTTGTTGTCAGATATATCAGAATCACTGCTGGACAATTCAGAAAGTGATTGATCAAACAGCCGTGCGGTTCCGCACATAATTTTAAAGAATTTTTTAATAATTTCGTATTGACATCATGCATTTTTAAATAATTTAGTAATACTATCATTTTTTTATTACGTCTTTGGCCAACTTTATGTCGAATTGACTCAGATTTGTTTTGAGAAAATGGTTTTTATTAACATAAGCTGTGCAAAGAGAGTATTGATTATAGCATCAGCTACTAAGAGGTGTTAGAGTATCGGCGACTAAGCCGTGTTTTGTAGAAGGGATGTTTGTGTGCAAACAGCGTATTTTTAGAATGAAATTCCGTTATTTTTGAAATTAATGTAACAAAAGATTTTTTTATTACATGAAATAATTAATTTTAAGAAAATAAAAATTTGGAGAAATAAAATATTACTGTTATAAAATCCAATTTAAACATTTCCCGTTTCCCCAGGAATTATAAAACATTTTCATTGGGAATTCCCGGGAAAATGTTTGAAAATTAACGGGAAAACGGGAAATGTTTAAATTGGATCTTATAACAGTAATATTTTATTCGGGGGAATTCTCGCCCGGGAATTCCCGAACACCAAACCCTAGTTCTGATTTATAGCTTAGCGTATACTAGATGAAAACCTATGAAATTTTAAGACTTTCTTTAATTTTCAAAGAGAATTGCTTTTCATAACAAAACATCATATGCGGGTAGGGCCTGTTGTTACCAAGTACTCTGCCCCTCAAACGTATTTCAAAAATTAAACACTGAACATCAGAAATTTTTCTTAAAATATAAATATGTATGTGTCATGTTAACACTCAATCGGGGGAATCTATTCAGGTATGTGTTTTTTCCACAACTATAGGTAAGTACTCTGTTCAAAGCTGCGGAAAATGTTAAGCAACATTGATTTTTTCATACGAAAAGTTTGACATGTAGCAAATGTAGCCCATCTCGCGATTTTGAAAAAATTGTTCGCTTTCATTGCTTGAAAGTATGCAACATTGTTTATCGTTAGTAAACACAACCATATGTTTTCAAAAACAAAAATACATAAAGAAAAAAACAAAAATATAAACTTAAGTGAAAAGCGGAAAAAAATCAATTTAAAAAATGGAAGACGATCTTTTGTTGATGGCTTATGCAGCAGCAGTATCAGTTGCAGATGTTGTAGTTGCTGCTGAACATCTTTTGGGTGATACTCGTCAGGGTAAAAGTCCCTACCTCAAGGATAGAAATGAGAGGGGAAGGTTTGCAAGAGATGTAAGTGCATTTGTACAATTAAAATATTTTCAGAAGTTAAATACATATGCATGTGCATACATACATACATATGTACACATACTTTCTTCTTTCAGATTGATGACATGCTCAAAAACTAAAAAGTTTTCAACGAGAACTTCCATATGGATAAAGCCTAACCCCCGATTTTTGACTTGGGATTTAAATACAAAATTAGTAAATTTTCCTTAAAATTTAAGTTGGATTTAAAAGAGCTTTCTGTTTTACAGTCTACAATTATTTTTGGTAATTAATTGCAATAAAAGTACGGCAGCACAATGTAATTGTCAAAAAATTATCGATAACTCAATAAAAAACAGCTGTTTAAACAAATTTGGAAGCAAGTGAAATTGTGAAAAGTTTAGAAAATAATAAACTGTTTCTTAAAAATTATGGAAATGAGTGGCAAAAGTAATAAACGGACTCCCAATTTCACTGCCACAGAATTTGATTACCTTCTGGAAATAATAAAAAATCAGATTATGAAACAAAAAAAAACATGTGCAATTTTCTTAATTTGCAGAACAAAACCAAACTGTCAAAATCATATGGCAGTACGAAAAACTTAAATCGATTTTAAATGGGCACGACAGGCCGTTTAAGTTTGATTTAAATATCAACTGTTTGACTCAATTTTGTATTTAAATCAAATTTAAATTGAAATGGCATTTAAAATACAAGTCAAAAATTGGGGGTAAGAGAAACACTCATTCCAATGATGGCATTTCTCCAGCTGTCATGGCATTGCGGTTGCTGTAGAGCTTATGGGATTTATCCCAAATATGCTGCCTCTTTTTTACCGCTCCAATCAGCACACGTTTATCTTCTTCACTAAACTTTTTTTTCTTTTTTATTTTCACGTACTAAATTTAAATTATTTTCCATTTTCAGCAAAATTAAATTTATTTCTCACCATCAAATAAAACTTGATCAGCTGTTGTTCAAAATTTCGTACGAAATAAGTGGCGCTGATGTTGTTTCGCAGCTAAACAAAAAAAGCATTGCCAGAAACATTTTGCCTCTAAAAATGTGTTGCCATTAAATTTCAAGTGTTTTTCGCCGTAAAAACTGAGTACTACTTTTGCAACTTTATTTCGTTTATATTTCATGCCGAAAACTTTTATATGTAGTTTGACAGCATTTCGCACGAAATTATGAATACAATACCGGCCTTATGCTGAAATAATTTATGTATAGCTATCTCAAAAAATGGAGTGCTCTTAACAAGTTGCTGGATCATACAATATTTTCAACCAATTCAAAATTGTTGTTTTGAAAACTCAAATCTAACCTTTACTCGGGTACATAAATTCACTTGAGTGCAGCTCTTAAACATATATTCGCGGCATCGCTAGTTTGTATTTCAACTAACAAAGTAAATAAACAATAATAATAAATAAATATAAACAGTCGTGCATACAAAATTTTCATTCAGTTGAGATGCCAATCATGGGTGGTAAAAATAACTTATCGACAGCAATATTTATCACTTGACAGAAGTGGAGTAAGAAAATATAAAAGAACTCTGCACGCATTCTTCAGATACTGATTGTTTGATTTACATAAAGTGCAACAACCATAGTACACTGCACAGTGGTTAATAAGTTCTGATCATACCTAATGGTCTAGTTTCTTATTGATGTTTCAAGTTAAAAATATTAAAGTACAGCACAGTGGTTAATAATAAGCTTATGTTTTTAGTCAGGCTTTTTTAAAAAGTTTAAGAAAACACAAAATATTGATTTTTCACAGAAAACATTATAGTATGTAGTTTATTTTCTGAAGTAAATGCCAGCAAAATTTATTATAACTTTTAATTTATTTAATAGGCTAACACTGAACTATACAGTATTTTTCGGTTGATTGCACATCAAAATTTGCACAATTTTTTGTTCAATTAACCGGGGAACCAATTAACCGATACCCGTTTAATTGAACAATTCGTTCAATTACAAGAACCCTATTTAATTGAACAGTTTGTTCAATTACAGAAATCACGCATAATATGAACTACATATGTACTAATGAATTAAAAGAAATCGCATATGTGCACTTTAAGTATTTCAAAAAAAAAATTTTTTAACCTTAAACGAAAAAAAATGCAAGTAACAGCAAAAAATGTATATACATATACTATGTGTATAGTAGAGATGCCACCCAGTGTTTTTCACAAATGATGTCAAATATGTATGTGCAAAAATGCCAGATTATTTTTCAATGCAATTAACCGGGTAAAAGTAAGAGGAAATTTATTTTTGATGACATGAATTTTGAACGAATTAAGCGGGAAAATCAATTAACCGGGTTCAATTATCCGAGGAAATTCACATGGTGTTCGTATGCAATATTTTTTTTGCCCGGTCATGTGGTTCAATTAAGCGTGGAAACCATTTAACCGTAGGGTCAGTTAACCGAAAAATACTGTAGTATGAAAACTGTCGAAACTGCTTAAGCAAACTATGAATAATTTTGGCTTTTGAATTTGATTTTAGAAACATTTATAAAATTTCTCCAACCTTTAACAAACATACTCTATTCACTCTATTTATTACACCTTTATTATTTCACATACAGAAATCAGTTTTGTACTCTGTAATGTCACTGTAAGCCCGCAATTTTTTGTGCCAGAAAACAAACAAAAATATTTACACAAATGCTTAAAGGTACAAACTTTTACAAGTAAACAGAATTAAACGAAACTCTCTAACGTGGTACACTCGTAAATGTTAAAATAAGACAAAATCAGAAAAAATGCATAAGAACAAATCGAAATTTCATGAATTTTAAGTGTTTTAAGTTGTTAAAATTTTCTTTCAAAATCCAGTTTTTTTGACCCAGTTTTGATGAAGGCAAAGTTACTCCAATGAACGTATTCATATGTTAAGCCTTTATGGGCTTAAGTTACTTGGGAATTGTAACAAATTCATTCATTCAATCAGTCGCCCGCCACAGTATTAGTTTTTGCAGTTTCAATTTATTGTTTTAATGTTGTTATTTATAGAATTTGTTTTTGTAGGAAAGAACTAATACAATTTATTAAATTATTACATGAAAAATTCATTAAAACAAAATAACACACATAAAAAGTTTTAACAAGCTTTGCGGACAACACATATAAATACCTGCATGCAGATATGTATTATTTGAAATCGAGAAGTAAAAGGAGTTTTTCTTTATTAGTAACTTTACAAATCAAGTCTTAAGTTAAGTACTGTGTTCGAAACTGCGGAAAGTGTTGAGCAACATTGATTTTTTCGTACGAAAAATTTGACATGTATCTAATGTTACCTATCCCGCGGTTTTACACAATTTAACGAGTTTTTCATTAAAAGTATGCTGCATTGTTTTACGTTTGTAAACAAAACCCATATGCTTTGCAATTTGGATTGTGAGAGAAAAATTTAATTATAGAATAAAAAGTTAATTTTTTATACAAATACTTCAAAATGAACAAAGAAGTCCCAAATAATTTTCGTTTTCTTCACGGCTGATATCAGTTCCCGCATTTCTGTCGCATTGAATTTAATTTTTTGGTTTTCTTTATTCTTTGCATTTCTTTTTTTTTTTGTTGTCCAAAAAATCTTACTTAAATTTTTGCAATGAAAATATCAGCAGTCAGCTGTTGCTAAAAATTTCACGTGGAAGAATTGCCACTTCAATTATTTCGCAGCAAAAAGAAAATGTTGCCAGCTACATTTCATATGTTTTTCTCAAAATGAGCAGAGTACTACTTCTGCAAAATTTTTTCACGCAAAGATCATGCGAATTTTTTTTACATGCATTTTGACAACTTTCCGCATGGAATTTTAATCAGAGTACTTACCTTTACACGAATATGTGTTACAAACTGAAGTTTGAGTGAAGTCATAATTGATTACACAGAAAAAAATGAAATCCAATTTTAATTAAAAAAATTTGCAACCTCAATTAAAAACTTGTTTAAATTTGCACCTATAAACAAATTGATAGTATTGATTAAGTTTCTATTATCAGTTTTGTTAAAAATTTTTTCAATCAAAAAATTTGTTTTAACAATTAAAATGTTAATTGAATCTTATGTACGTTTTTAGTTAAAATGTTAATTGAATCTTATTTATGTTTATAATTAAATTGTTTAATCCTTTTAGTTAATTATTTAACTAAAACCGAATATATTTTCAATTAAATAGTTTACTGTAATAATTAAACTTTTATTTGTATTTTAATGAAAAAGCAATAAAAATAATTACTGGGAGAATAAAAAAGTCGATTGTTAAAATTAACAATTGAAATCATCATGTTAATAAATTATTATCAATTCTATTATAATTCAATAAAAAACGTTTTCATTTATGGAACTGTTTTTATTATAATACTTAAGGTTCTATAGCGTTACATGTTAATTAATAAAAAAAAAAATACAAAAATTATTTATTGTCCGTAAGTTCGTGTTTAATACTAGAAACTTTTGTAATTTTTTTTTGGAAGTTTCAATGTCGTATAAAATCCGTCTTACACGACATTGAAACAAAATTATAAAACACTTCGGATTCTTTTGGGAATTGAATATTAAAAACAAAGAAAATTTTAAATAGAAAGTCGAAACCATCCAAAATTGTAGGTGCTGGATATTTTAATTTATCAAAATAAACCGAAATTATTTTACTTTGCGGCAGCAAATGAGTTCTATTCGGCGATAGGGCAACATAGAGTTGGCCATGAGTAAAACATTGTTTTCGTAGGCTGCTCCCTGTTATTTGGAAGGTCTGACCTCGGGACTTTTTAATGGTTGGCATCAATGGCATCCTTGGTATATAAGATATAGACAGTTCATACCTACAGAACTTTACTTTGCATCATAGTTAGGAGCATCACATCAAATTTTGTCACAAAAATCACAGAAGTAAATGTATGGTCTCTTTCGATAACTTTGTACATTATTACTTTTGTGTTTTTGTCGATGCTACATATTTAACATTGCTTAACATTCCACGACTTTTTTACCTTCTTGCTTAATTGTTTAAAAATATATTCTACATGTGTTTCGGCAATTATAATTTAATTTCGATCTTCAAGTGCCAAGCCTGTAAAGCTGAATAGTTTGTAAGTATGTATGTATATTCTACATGACTAACTCTCGCAGAAAAAAGAAACATTTAGGAGCTGTGCAATAAAATCATAATTAAGAACGTCAAATTGTTATTTTACTACCTGCCATAATACTCGTATCTGTGGGAATATTACAGGCAGACATTGGCGTACATAGAAAGAGGAGGGCATAATTAATTAATTTTGCATAGAATTATAAACATTAGTATACAATGCGGCTAACACAAATATCGATCAGCGCAACAACACAACTTTTCACAAAAACTCATATAAGAATTTTTCAAGTCTACTGATGAGTTGATTAGCACCAACGAAATGTCGTCGGCATATAGACAGCTAAAAAAAAAGATAGCAAATATTTTTTAAAAAGATTCATTTCTGGACCTAAATTAATACATTTCAATTGACGCTTAAAGCAAATAAATAATTAAGTTCGTATTGGAATATTTAATTATTTTTGTCCATATTTCACTTTCCTTCAGATAGCTTCTTCAGAACAATAATAATGAAAAAAGTTTTGATTGGTTTTTTTCAAAAATCAATAAAGAAACCAAGAAAAAGTAATTTAATAAAAATGTATGTATGTAAATATCATAATTAAATAAAATTGAAATTTCAGTAAAATGTTAACAAACAACGCATGTTCGAGTTGCATCAATAAATGACCCAGTTACGAATATTCCGAGTGGTGAGAATTGTAAGCCAAAGAGTGACACAAAGTTTACTTTAACTTACTTCAAATTGTACAATGTACATGATGTATTACTACAGGCTGAGAGAAAGTAAGCTACTTGTAGTATAGAATAGAGTGTAACACACTTTCTCATTGTACAAAGTATTACACGCAGAAGTGATGTTGCTTACTCAGCAATGTACAAAGTGTACAGTAGTGTGCTATCGATCAAAAAAAGAAAAAAATTTTTCAGGTAAACACGTGTATTTATCGTGCTGCTGTGAAATAAATTTTATTGAAGTTAAATAATTATTTAAAAGTAATGGAGGGATTTAGCAAGCGTCATCTACGAAGATTGACGGCGCAGGAGAGACAGAAAATGTCTACTATTGCTAATAGACAAGTGGAGGAAACTATTAAAAGTGTGAAAATATTAAGTAACGAATTACCTTCCTCTACAAGCAATGCCTCAAGTGCAAGTATTGAAATGCATTCAAATAGTGAAGCCGTAAAGCCTTCATTGAAAGATCAATTGGCCGACTGGTACATGGAATTTCATCCCCCAGTAAGGGCAACACGCGCTCTATTAAAAGTATTACATTAGCAAAATCTTGATGTTCCGCTATGTGAAACAATTTTAATGGAAACAGTGATACAAGAATCTATTAAGCAGTTATTGGAAAAGGTTTTGGACAACCAAGCCAAAATATTGGCACATTTAACGCAAACATCCGAAAAGAGCATTTTGCAATGTCAAAACATTATTTCCGCTTGAAAATGAAGATCAAATGCAAACTGTGGACCATTTTTCAGAAGAAAATATAGCCGAAGTGGTAGGTTTTGATTTCTTCGAATTTAGTATTTTTTATTATTATTGATCTTTCTGGCAGATATCTGTTATAAAACGAAATTTAAGTCCTGGAGGATTGAAAACAAATTTTCATAGGCTGCTGGACAAAAACAATTTTCATTCAATTACGATGGCGTAAGCGGAAAAAAAGCTTTCAAAGAATATAAGTCCTTAAATGCTGCAATATTCGGTAAACGACATTTTGAGTTTCAAAAATTGTACGTGAGTTTCATCTTTTGTATTCTTACTTTATATAGAAGCGGTTAAAAGTGATGGCTACACGCACACAGAATACGTCAGGGATGTTCGTGAATCTATCAAGACCATCAAGAACAGGATTCATAAAAGAAAGTATGATGAAGTTAAGTTTAGTTTAGTTTTTTCCATCTTTGGGATACAATTATTCTGTTGTTTTTTTTAAATATGTGTTTTTCAATATTTCGATTGTTGTTACAAAATACACATAAAAAGTAAAGCCTCAATCTCAAAAAAATATATAAGGATTATAAAAGTCTGTGCAAATACTCATAATTATTAATTTAAAAATGTAGAACAAGTTTTTTTTTTGTATTTAAAAGTTTTAGTTTTTTAATTCGAACTGTATGTGTATATATTCTTAGCATTATTATTAATAATAAAAATTATTATTAATAAAAATTGTTTTTCAATTCATCTAATATTTTATGCAGGGTGTAACTATTCCACTTCACCTTGTACTTTGTATATGAACAAGTATTTTATGCTAATTACAGTATCGTATACAAAGTATATGAGAAAATACCTCATTTCGATCACAAAACCATAGTACAAAGTACTTGGAATTGTATTACCGACAGATACTCTCTCGTGCAGTTTGTGTGTTGGTGGTAATCAATGAAAAAGCGGCCATGCTCTATATAAATGTAAGCCAGAAACGTATATAGAGTTCCGAGTACTTCGTACACACAAAGTGTGACCCACGTATTGCAATACGTATAACGCACGTTCGTCACTGGGGACCATCTAGATCTCAACGATGCAAACCAGAACATGTATGAAAAAGCTTTCATATAAAGAGCAAATAACAGTCTTCTGAGATGACAAAAAATCATCCATAATATATCTCTCAGTATATACATAAATAAAAAGCAAAATTGCGTGAGCCTTGGTTGCCGAGTGGTTAAAGCGGCTGTGCCGAAATTGTGAAATTTGACCCGTCCAAAGTTCATAGGGTGCTGATGAAGGGTGTTTGCTACCCAGAAACAGCCGGTTGTCCGCCTAGCTATACAAATTTTACTTTTCTTTACTTAATTAATATTGATTTAAAAGCGACAAGCCAAGATTTGAACTTGAGCCTGAAAAATTAATTTAATATAAATGTATGTATGTAAACATCATAGTTCAATAAAATTAAAATTTTAGTAAAACTTTTTTCATTATTATTGTCCTGGAGAGGCTATCCGAGAGGAGAGTGAAATATCGACAAAAATAATTAAATATTTTTAATAAAAAATAAACCTTTAGCTCAAGAAAATAAATATATAAAATGTGACTTATGACTTTATGACAGCCCTTTGAACTCTGTAATTATATATACTCGTATTTTTTTAAAGCTTCATTGGTTTTTTTTTTTTTTTTCAAAAAACCAATCAAAACATTTTTCATTATTATTGTCCTGAAGAAGCTATCCGAAGGAGAGCGAGATATTGACAAAAATAAATACTCAAATTTAAAAAAGACCTTAAGCTCAAATAAATATATAAAATATAAGAATAAAAGGGGTCAAATAACTAAATATTAAAAGTTTTTTTTTTAGTTTAAGATTATCAGAAACCAAGCACTTTCTTCCAATAATGTGAAAATATGAAATGAGGTTCTTCTTCGTCAGAATGGAAAGTACTTCATTCAATTAGTTGTGGTGATTTCTCTGATTCTTTCTCCCCACTTCTTTTTGCTGGAAATTTAATTATTTGAATTGGAGCCTTCCAGTACCCCAACTGCTTCGAACCCAGGTCATATCTAATTACATACTGTTTTTAATCAGCAGCGCTTAGCCATCCTACTGCCTAAGTTCTGCAGTACTGACTGTATATGTTTAATCTATTGATTAATGGAAGTGAAATCTAACGAAATTGCGATGCAGTATATAATAATTGTAAACTTAAAATATCTATTACGAACAAGGCAGTTCTGTCCTTATTCATAACCTTACTTAATTTTTTATTTAAATTTTATAGAACATAAAAGCTAAAAAAAAAAACTCAAAAATTGTCGCTTGTATACAAAAACACATGTTCAAAAGGAACTTTACTCAGAATTATGCAACTAAAAGTGCCCAGTGCTAAACAAGCACCTATTTGCTTTTTCTTGCATTAAAAGTTGCTCCCAGAATAATAGTCTAGCTCCGCTTATGGAGGCAGGCGAACAGACACAGTCTATTCTTATAATTACTTGGAATAAATCTGTAACCTTTGTATTCTGTATTGACTGATTTATGAGAGATATCAAAGTTGGTGGTCTTATTAGGAAAGATAGAAGTTGCACTGAATCACCACAATAAATCGTTGAAGTCTTAAAGGCAAAGACATGCATGGAAATTTTTTTTTAATACCTTTGAATGTATTCTTTTTGAAGCTTTTATTATGCAATAAATTTACTTAATATGTATGAATTAATCTTAATTAGGGTATGTATGTATATATAGTTCAACTCTTTGATTTATTTAAATTTATAAGAATTGTCAGCCATACAAACATTTATTAAGCCATAGTGGCGATTTATGAAGAAAGTGTAATTCTTTTCTAAATGATTGAATCAACTTTGTATTTATATTTTCCAGTATTTTTAATAGTGTAGTCTCGATATAAACCTAAAGAAAGACTTCCACTTAAAATAAAATGTTTAATTTTTTTAAGATATATGTAAGTATAGACCATATTGTTTCAAATGTCGCTGAAAATCAGATTTATAATGCAAGTTCATAAAATTGATTGAATAAGAGCTTTTCTATAAAAGATGTTTGATGCTATTTTATTTTTCGGCTGCAAAATTTATCTATATACTAGAGTTGCAACCTGCATTAGGGCAATATACATACAAATTCCCCTTAACCAGAAGTTAGCGGTAGAATAATCCAACCTGTAAATTAACGGGATGTTTGGCTTTTGCGTTTGCCATATTCGGTTGTGTCTTTGCTATATCAAACTGAAATGGTTAAGGAAATTCCAAATATGAACTTATTTATTTATTTGCTTTAAGAGCCAATTGAAATGTATTAATGCAGGTCCAAAAATGAACCTTTTTCAAAAAATATTTGCTGTATTTTTCAGCTGTCTATATGCCGACGACATTTCGTTGGTGCTAATCAACTCATCAGTAGACTTGAAAAATTCTTAAAAGTTTGTTTGAAACTCAACCACTTATTCCATAATTCTCATGAACAGAATGAGAATCAGAAATGTTCAAACAAACCTTTAATACAGCAAAAATTTCTTTTTTCGTTTTTGCAACACTTCTACTTTTCTTTGCAACCTTCTATACAACGAGTCACCATTGGTTACTACGATTTGTATTTTTGAAGGTATCAAAAAGTAAAAGTTTTTGAATATTCAAGTATGAACTTAATTATTTATTTGCTTTAAGAGCCAATTGAAATGTATTAATTAATTTTACTTTTTGATACTTTCAAAAATACAAATCGTAGTAACCAATGGAAACTCGTTGGATAGAAGGTTGCAAAGAAAAGTAGAAGTGTTGCAAAAACGAAAAAAGAAATGTTTGCTGTATTAAAGGTTCGTTTGAACATTTCTGATTCTCATTCTGTTCTTGGGAATTGTGGAATAAGTAGTTACGTTGCAAACGAACTTTTAAGAATTTTTCAAGTCTACTGATGAGTTGATTAGCACCAACGAAATGTCGTCGGCATATAGACAGCTGAAAAATACAGCAAATATTTTTTGAAAAAGGTTCATTTTTGGACCTGCATTAATTAAGGAAATTCCCCTAAAAAAAGAAAAATAGTTTTCATTGCATTTACGCTTTCTACAAGTTAACAAAAAAAAAAAAAAACTAATTTTTCTTAACGAAAAGTTGTAATAACGAAAATTGCTTGACGGCCAGTTTATCGTTCACTTCTATTAAAGGTACCTTTAGCTAACGCTAATTACGGCTTGGCGATTAGATAAAAAGAAGATTTTTTTATTTATTTTATGCACTGGTTTCTTAGCTAACAGTGTGAATTGCTATAGTGACTGACTTAAGAAACGTAAGATTTCCAACTTCGAATTTTGGCAGAGGGAGACAAAAAAAATTAAAGATGGCAAATGGTGAAGTAATGAGAAGTTAAGTGAATTAGTAAAAAGGAAAACTAAGAAAAGAAAAAGGATGCAATAGAAAAAATTGTTTGCTTCAACTAAATTGTTTTTTTTTTTGTGTAGAAAACAGTTTCATAACAATGAAACATTCTTCATGGCATGATGATAATCATGATGAGAATGAAGCTTTTTCTCTTAGTGTATGACCTAAAAATACTCATGCTTCGAAGCACTGCCAAATATGATGGTAATTTAATATAGAAAGGCCATAACTCACATTGCTTTGGTGGTCAAAAGTTTTGAATATTTTAATGAAATTGTATGGAAATATGCCGAAAATTGAGACATAATACCAACGACAACAGTTATGCATTGATGCGATTCAATTATTTTTGGTCGATATGCATAAAATGGTAATACGCTGTTTGAAAGCATTTCTCTGTATACTGCCCCATCAAGACTCTACAGTCGAAATGTCATACGCTCTGTCCATCTGATAATGAGCAAAAGCTTTATCGCCACACGATGAAAGATTAAGACTTATAGTATGAGAATTAGTTTATGTTTTAAAGCGAAAAACCCATCCTAAAAATTCAACAAAATGCTGCTACAATTATTTTGATAAGATTAAAAGCGAAATATGTATGTACATATGTATGTATATTGATAAAGCAGATAAGTTTATTTATGATTTAAGAACAGGGGTTAATTTCAAAATTTTTGTTTAAGGAATAAATTTTGCTACTGTCAATCTTCGAAAAATTCGATTAGATTATAAACTAATGCAAAACACAGAAGTGTGCTAAAGATAAAACAGCAATGTACATTTATAAACGCAGAAACCGATTCAATTTCAGTTAAAATTTGTTCGTTCAGAAAAACAGGCTGTTTTATAAGATGTTACGTTTGGGAATTGTCTTACCGCTTCTTGGAGCTCTAGTGGTGGCTTCAAATGAAGGGGGCTATGATGGGTGAGGATTTTTTCATTGTGTTCTTTTATATGTATGTATGTATGTATGTATATATAAAAATTTTACTTTCCATTCAGCTTTCAATTATTCGAAATTGTACCGAAGACTCAGCAACAAAGTGACTTATTGCACGATTTATCTAAAACAGATGATTTGTACGACTTTTTTCTTCTGAAAAGAGTCCCAAATGAACCTGCACATGTGATGGTTCATCGCAATGAAATCAAACACTTCCTCAATACATTGAAACTTCACAACATCGATTTTAGAATATTAAATGATGATGTTGGTGCAGCTGTTGAAAAAGAGTTTAAATTAAATATGCTGAAACGAAATTTAAAGCCTGCCACCATGACAGAACGCTTAAGCACCGACCGTTATTATAATCACACCGAAATCAACAAATATATCGAACTTTTGGCCGAGCTCTATCCAACTCGTGTTGTTGTTAATAAGATTGGTAAATCGTTTATGGGTCGTGACATGAAGACCATAAAAATTTCAAACGGTGATGGTCGCTCGAATAAAAAAGTAATCCTTATGGATGCTGGTATCCATGCCCGAGAATGGATAGCTCCAGCCACTATATTGTATGTCATAGAACAATTTGTTGTAAATTACAATGAAACTGCTGACGTTTTGCTAAACTACGATATTGTAATATTGCCTGTTGTGAACCCCGACGGCTATGAATACACTCAAATCAGCTCGAAGACACGCTATTGGCGTAAAACTCGTCAGCCATATCAATATAAGGGAAAAACTTGTTACGGCAGCGATCCCAACCGCAACTTTGGTTGCCATTGGAAAGAAGGCGGATCTTCTTCACTGCCTTGCTCCGATACTTATGCCGGGCCGTATGCATTTTCTGAGCCTGAAGCTGTAGTACTAAGGGATTTAATCGATTCCTACAAAGGCCGCGGTACTTTTTACTTGACCCTTCACTCATATGGCAACTATTTAGTCTATCCATGGGGTTGGACAGAGTAAGTTTTTGATATTTTCAGAGAACGAATTCCGATCATTTAAGCGCATAAACAATTCTAGGGATTTACCAGATAATGTGGCAGAATTCGAGGAAGTGGCCAAAACTGGAGCCGATGCCATGTTTAATGCAACGGGTGTTCAGTACATGATTGGCACCACCCCCTCTGTTCTCTATATTGCATCTGGTGGCAGTCATGATTATGCTTACGAATCAGGTTTCAACATTTCCATTACAATGGAGCTTTCTGGATATGGTGATGGGTATAAGGGTTTCGCTCCGTATCCCTCCCAAATAGATGAAATGGTAAAGGAAGCCTTTATTGGCATTTACGCCATGTGTAAAAGGGTTGTTGACAAATATTAGGCATAAATATCAAACATTATATAATACATTCGTACGTACAAATGATTGATCACAAATAAAAGTGAAAGCCAAAACAAAGTTGTCAGTCCTAAAAATATCATTGAGTTAGCAAAGGTTGTAGGGTCAATATACGGGTATACAAGCGTTAACCATGATCATGAATAAAATTGTATACAATCACTAGCGAGTTAATCGCTAGTAGCTGGCCCATGGTATCACTTGACATCGTTCGCTTGTACAAAAGCACTTAAAAAAAATATTTTACAATTCTTTCAACAAGACGGCGCAACATGTCACACAGCTCGTGCCACAATCGATTTATTGAAAGACTCGTTTGGTGACCGCCTAATTTCACGATTTGGACCTAAGAATTGGCCTCCAAGATCTTGTGATTTAACACCGCTAGACTAATTTGTGTGGGGCTATGTAAAGTCATTGGTCTATGCAGATAAGCCACAAACGCTTGACCATTTGGAAGACAACATTCTCCGTGTTATTGCCGATATACGGCCACAAATGTTGGAAAAAGTCATCGAAAATTGGACGTCCAATTGATTGGACTACATCCGCGCCAGTGTGGCATTACATTTAAAATGTGATGCCACAAGATTATCTTTCGGATAAATAAAATTCATGTCATAGTTGTTTTATTGAAACTTAAAGTTCTATACATCGAAAAAAAAACACCCTTAACATATTTATTTCAGATTTTCTGTATGGTTATGGGGCCTGTTATTCTTAATCATAACTATTTACGATGCTAAAATAACAATGAAAAAACTGCTTAGAAAATCTATAATGCTAGAAGACAAATTTGCTGCTGGATCGAAATAAACAATATTAAAATACTTAAAATTGCTGGAAGTGAAAATGCTAAAACGGTCAAGCTGCTAGCGATAAAAAGTGTTAAATTTCTTGATAAACAAAAAAGAATTTACAAAAAACTTTGGTTCTTTTTATTCATTTGCATTCAATATTGGATTGTGTACTTATTTCTTATTATTATTTAATTGATTATTCCTGATAACCTGTAGCCAATATTAAAAACAATTGTGCAGAGAAATTCCACCAGCTAGACAATTTCAAAATTATGCAATTTTTCACACGTTTTCGACAACAGTTATAACGAAAGCAAACCAATCAAAGATTATCGTAGTCAAACTCAAGTGCACACTCGTAAACATTTTCGTTTTTATGAAAAGTACACTTATGCCCATAAAGACGTGTAATAAAACTAGTTATTATTATTCAACGAATATTATAGATTAATTAAATATGTATGTTGATCAAAACCTTTAACGTTAACATTCCAAGTTCTAGTTTTGTTCCCGAAAAATATAACTGCAATCAAAAGCTGAAGTTGCCAAATTCCTTCACATTATAATCAGGCGCCTAAATTCTCAAAAAAGAGAAATATTGGAGATAAATATTCTTATGCAATCAGAACTCAGTATTCTTTTGCACAAGAGTAAAAGAGTATATATGGGTATTTCCATGAAATGGTCCACCGTTAGTTAAAAAATCAAAACGTTCGCACAATTTTTTTAAGCACAGAAAATTAAAAAAAAAAACTATTGACATTTTATTATATAAAAAAAAATTTTAGCTTATAATAATTTTAAATGATGAACTTAATTATTTATTCGCTGTAAGAGCCAATTCAAATTTATTACTTTAGGTCTATATAGACGGCTGAAAGAGACAGAAAGCATTAAGGTCTATTTTTTTAGACCTAAAGTAATAAATTTTAAATGATGGTAAAAACTTCTGAAAATATGTGTTAAATTACAAAAATATGTATGAAGGTAAAAAGTGTCACGTGCGTAATGTAACGTGCGTAATCAAAACATTTTTTTTTCTTAGCCAACCCATGCACACTTGTTTTTGAACAAACCATGATTATAAAGGTCCATTAATAACCTTTATAAAAACATTTTTTCCGAAATAAAAATCTTCTACAATTCGCCTACTTTTGCGCTATTTCATGCTGCTTTAAAAGGCACTTCCGTTTTTTGTCACGTGCGTAAGTCAACTTTGATCGCATGGAACTTGGGTACCCAGTGCTCAATTTAATATACATATATCCAATATATATACCAATATATATCCAATATATATACTTTTTGGAAGGAACTCATCACATTAAATGTAACAATGGCAAAATTCCATTCAAAAATTCCAACCCATTTATGTTTTTATAATATTCAAAACAATTAAACGTGTACAAATGTCACGTGCGTAACCATGGAAACACCCATATGTACATCACGCACTTTGTTCAGAAGTGACTCAACGCAAAATTTTGGCTGTTCAAAAATCGATGAAATAATAATGTATGACTTGTTTTTACCAAACTGAAATACCAAACACTTGAAACGCTTGCAAAGTACTGCTATTAATTCTGATC
The DNA here is from genome assembly GCA_963662145.1 of Sturmia bella. NCBI lineage: Eukaryota > Metazoa > Arthropoda > Insecta > Diptera > Tachinidae > Sturmia > Sturmia bella. The sequence goes on from OY759169.1 coordinate 41,611,899, forward strand.
AAGGCTATATAAGACTTATACATATATGTATACCGTTAGTATTTACTGTGAAGAGCATGATAATAAATAAAATACTAATATTTCATATGTTATACAATTCCTGATTGGATTTTCAACAAAATATTGTACAATTTTCTAGTCGGTTCTTAAGCACAAGTGATTATTATAAGTGATTATCAGCCTTTTTGATCACCAACCGTAACCCAGTTCTGCTGGAGATGATTTTTGAAATAAAAACCTACCGTTTACATGATACGCTGAAGCATCGAAGCTTGGTTGTCTTTGACCGTGTTCACATTGACCAGGTTTTATTGATCAACTCTTGAGTTTGTTGACAAGTAGTGCAGGATGAAAGGCAATCGCTACCGAGCTGTTTGTACTGGGCAGCTCGTATCAACTCGTTCGAACGTGCATGTTTGTGTGAATTTGTGTGTATAAAAACTGAAAGTCTGAGTGGACATGCAAGCAACTTCAAAAGAGAATTGACAAAAGTTTCTTCAACAAAGGCTGCCCGTGTAGGCTTAGAGTTTCATTGCCATCAAAAGCAACGAATTTAGTAATTCTGCCTTCTTTAACACGATTTGTTCCGGATTTTGGATATATTCTGACAGCAACTGTTTTTCAAACCGAGAGGTTAAAGCGGCTGTGCCAAAATTGTAAAATTTGACACGTCCAAAGTTCATAGGGTGCTGATGAAGGGTGTTTGCTACCCAGAAACAGCCGGTTGTCCACCTAGCAAATAAATTTTACTTTTCTTTACTTAATTGATATTGATTAAAAAGTAGTGAAAACCCAAGGGTTGAACTTAAGCCTGAAAAAGTAATTTAATATAAATGTATTACAGAAGTTCGATAAAATTATAAATTTACAGTAAAATGTAAAAAGATAACTTCATTTGTATGTTTTAATCCCTTAATAATAAAATAGGAAATGTAAGTACAGCTGTTGCAGAACATAATCAAATGCTTCTTTTGTTAGCCGAAAACGCTTTTAAACCTTTTTCAACACAAAAATAAATACATACATATGTATGTATATGTACATACATACATATATATTAAATATAAAATCCAATGTTTGTATTTGTTAAAACTTACTCATTATTTGCCAAACTAAGGGGATCCGTGGTGTCTCGTATTCTTCTTCAAATGACGTTAACGTTTTCATTCTCGTCGGATTCGGAAGAAGATGAATAAAACAAGAATTCCGGATTCATGTTAATTTTCAACAAATTTCTTTTGCACAATACTGTTTGTTTACCTTTTTTATTTGCATTTTTAGTGTTGTAAAACGAATTTATATGCGATTTTTATCCAACACTATACAACAAAATCGATTCGTTCAGTATCGGATAAAGTAATTAGAAAATAAAGTACGTTCGAAATTATCTTTCAATCGAATACAATTACGATCACGACTGCCAGAATTAGCCCCCTGTTTATATGTATTGGTGTATCTGTCCGCTGACAGCAGCGGAGACACCTACCAATAAATATTAATTAGTTGTAAAAATGGACACTACCAGTTGATAGATGTCGCTAAAGTAAAGTATGTCACAAAAAAAAACAGCAATATTAAAAAATTTTCTTCGTTTTGTAGCAGATTGACAAAAAAATACTGCATGTGTCAAAAGTAAAAAAAATAAAACGTTGCAAAAATTTTAAGAAGCATATAAAATTTAAAAATTTCAAAAACAACACAAAATAAAACATACAGATTTCAACTTGTATTACATTCGAAGATGAAGAAAAAACGTAAGGAACTTCGTTCCTAACGAGGGTTTCCCGACCTCATTTCTTTTTTCACACTAATTTCTAATTTTTCTTTCAGTTTCCGCAGATTATTTATTTCTTTCATGTTATTGTTTGTTCTTTGAAACGGCTGACAGCTCAACTATTTGCCCAAACTAGCCCGAAGAAAAAGTAAGGGCTGTTTCTTACAAGCAGAAGAAGAATAATGTTCTCTCACAAATACTCTCATTTGCCCAATTTTGAATTTGCAAAGTGGAATTCCACGGGACCCCAAAGTAGAGTAAAGAAACAGAGCTAATAATAATATGCTTTGAGCGTCAATAGTTGATAATTAAATAAATTTATAATATAGTGACAACATCATGAAATCATCGCAATTATTAACATGTTTCTGCCGGTGTAACATGCTCTCGAACCTCCGAATTCGAGATGGTACAGGGTGGCCCAAAATTAACGAAGGGGTTTGATTTGCTTATAACTTTTTTATTTAAGACATAATTACTAAATTTTTCTGTAATACAGTATATAAAGTTTAGATTTATTATTTGGCATTTTCCGACCCCGTTTTTATATTTTATATATTTATTTTGTTGAGCTAAAAGTCTTTTATTAAAATTATTTAATTATTTTTGTCGATATTACGCTCTACCTCGGATAGCTTCTTCAGCACAAAAAAATTTTGTTCATTATTATTGTCCTGAAGAAGCTATCCGAAGGAAAATTATCAACAAAAATAATTAAATAGTTTTAATGAAAGACCTGTAGCTCAAGAAAATAAATATATAAAATATTTTTAGTTTATTAATTCAGGTCCAAAAATAAACCTTTTCAAAAAATATTTGCTGTAGTTTTCAGCTGTCTATATGCCGACGACATTTCGTTGGTGCCAATCAACTCATCAGTAGACTTGAAAAATTCTTAAAAGTTTGTTTGAAACTTAACTACTTATTTCATAATTCCGATGAACAGAATGAGAATCAGAAATGTTTTGGACATTTCAATTGGCTCTTAAAGCAAATAAATAATTAAGTTCATATTTTTAGTTTAGTTATGAAAAATAATATCTCGCAAGTCGTGGCCGTTTTCTGCTTCGCATATTCGCATATACATATTTCCAACACATTTTCTATAACCTTTCGCAAAACTTCAGATGTTATGTTGTTTATTTCGTAGCGTATATTGCTTTTTGAAGCAATATACGCTACAGTCTGCAGCGATTAAATCCGGTGAACGTGGCGGCCAATTAAAATCACTTGTGCCCGAAATAATACGCTTATGCAGCATGCGCTGTGGTTCCATCTTGTTGGAACCATACTTGTTGATGGTTTTCCACGGCTGGCCGTTAAAAATTTCATAACATTGTACGATATCTGACACCATTGACGGAAACGGCAACCCCGTGCTCATTTTCAAAAAAATAAGGACTAATTATACTTTCCGATGAAACACCGCACCAGACCGTACACTTAGGTGGGTGAAATTCTCTCTGTTGAACTATTTTTGGATTTTCCATGGCCCATATCCTACAGTTTTGCTTATTAACGAACCCACTTAATTTTCTTAAATCGGCTTCGTCGCTCATATTTATATTATAAATAAAATTATGATTTTCTTCTGCATTTTGCCGAAAAAAACTGCATAATCAAGTCGTTACTGGTAATCTATCGGTTTCAGTTCTGGGACAAGCCGAATCTTGTACGGAAATATTCCTATTGTATGCAAAACTCTCTGCAGCGACGCTCGTAAGAGGCCAAGTTGCGTTAAATATCTCCATCTTCCCGAATACTTCTCTGTACCAGTTCAATATTGTCATCCGTATAAACCGTTTTTTGTCTGCCAGCACCAGGAAGGTTTCTTATTGCCCCTTGTTGTCGAAAATTTGCAACCAGACAGCCTTTTGTTGACTCTGAGGGTCAAACCCCTACATTAAAATAACGACGGTATGCACGCTGAGTCAAAATAATGGATCGTTGATTTGATAAACAAAGCTCAACAATTTGGGCACATTGTTGAATTGAGTACTGCTCCATTTTAAATTTCCAAGTCTTCTTTACAAAATAGTGAAAAGAAAAGAAGGAAAAATTATAATAAAAAAAAATATAAGCAATTCAAAACCCTTCATTAGCTTTGGGCCACCCTATACATCGATCAGTTGTAGCAATCCAATCAGCGAGGTGTGATGTTAGCAGTTGCAACTTCGTATTACAAGGATCAAGTGTATATCAATTTTTGTCACGTTTGAATACTATGGTGTTGTTGTTTTAAAATACTTTTACATTGATGTTGCTTCAAATGTTTATCGTTTTATTAAAATTATGAAATTGTTTAAACAATCCTGTCTACATTGTCTTAAACTACCAGGGTTTATTTGAAGTGTGGGCGGTCCATTGTTTATTACATGTATTTTAACACTTTTTTTCACTTTCTCTACTGGATTCAAAGAAAATTTTTTCTCAAAACCGATGAATAGATAAAAAATGAAACAAAACACATAATTAGCATAATCGTGCTTATATGTTTTTCCTTAATTTGTTTGCAAAAATTTATTTCTTCAGGTAATTGTGAATAAGAGTAGACACATCATCGACTTGTTTTTTTTTTTTCCTTGTTGAATCAATGTGGCCAAAAGGCACAAATATAAATAACACTGTACAATAGTAAAAATGGGTTCCAGAAAAAAGTATGTAGGTTATAACACCGGTATTCATAAAAAATAAAACATTGTTGAAATACATTTTAGAGCAAATTCTTCATATCAAATTTGTTTTAAAATGTATTTGAGCAACATTTTTTTATGAATACCGGTGTAAGTATTTTGGTGCTCTAAACCCAAATCTGCTTTCAGTGTTTCTCTATCACGTAAGGATTTTTTTATGGGCGTGGCTAATTTTTCCCCCTAAATTCCATAATTCGGAAGACCCTTTTCCAATTTTAGTGATTAGCACAGCAAAAGATGCGATATAAAATTTTATTTCAAATACTAGCACACAATTTGTTTCTTTTTCCGTTTCACAGTTATTCAGAAATCAATGGCGAAAACAATTTTCTTTCATGCAAAGTTCGCTTTCTCTTCTGTTTTTAATATTCAATAATAAAAGTGGCCAGCATTTTACATTTGTTACATTTTCCTAAATTCAACATATGTATCTAAAAAATAAAATAATTGTTATAATTTATATTTGAAATAAAATTTTATAGAGCAACTTTTGGTGTGCACATTTGATGCGATAACGGGATTTTTGTTGCAGAAGTTTTTGGTGTGGCCATCTTTCTGGCAGTTTGTACATTGAGGAAGATCCATTTTGGACATGGAGGCAGAGCCCTGAGCCGAAGTGGCTACAGCCGGCTAAGCGGCGCCGCCGACAATTTCACGGCTGAATTTGGCTAAAAATTAGCCGCTGATGTCATATAGACATTTGCTAAATTTTATTTATTTCTCATGGGAATTTTTATTGTGCAACACTTGTAAGTTTTGAAAAACCAGGTCCAGCTCAATAAATATGAACAGTAAATTACGTAGGTTCATGCACGAATGAGAAATACCTATCTGTTGCGGGTTTTCAATATTTTGTATACTGATATGTGCTAATTATTTTCGATTAAGTTTGTCGGTTAAATAAGACTAAGAAAACAATAAAGACAATTAGCAGGGTAGACAGTAAATATTCTCTACAACAGCAACTACAAATAAATTAAGTCAAGTACGAGGCTGGCTCGCACACTTAGGGTTCCGTACATACATATGTATGTGTAATGTATGTATGGAATGGCGTATGTGAATACATATGTATATTTTATAAATTTCATCTCTCTGTTTTTACAGCTACTTTATGTTGCATGTGGACACCTAGTAATTTTCCACCTGTTGTTGTTGTTGTAGTTTGCTGTTGTAAGACATCTGAAAATACATACACTGTTCGAATTTCGGCTCTTAATCTCTCACGGTTGAGAGATAAATTGAGTCAAGTACGAGGCTGGCTCGCACTCTTAGGGTTCCGTACGTATGTATGTGTAATGTATGTATGGAATGGCGTATGTGAATACATATGTATATTTTATAAATTTCATCTATCTGTTTTTACAGCTACTTTATGTTGTATGGGGACACCTAGTAATTTTCCACTTGTTGTTGTTTTTGTAATTTATTGTTGTAAGGCATCTGGGAATACATACACTGTGCGAATTTCGACTCTCTATCTCTTACGGTTCGAGAGTTATAGCTATTACTCTACGTTGTAAAGGGACACCTGGTAGTTTTACAGTTGTTGTTGTTTTTAGCAAGTGTTGTTGTGGAGCATATGTGAATACACATATTGTGCAAATTTCATCCCTCTGTCGCTCACAGTTCGAGAGTAACGGCTAATTGTTACTTTACATTGTATAGGGACACCTGGTAGTTTTCGACTTGTTGTTGTTTTTAGCATTTGTTATTGTAAGCCATATGCGAGTAAATATATTGTGAACATTTCATCTCTTTATCTCTTACAGTTTGAAAGTTACGGCTAATGTTTTTTACGTTGCATAGGGACACCTGGTAGTTTTCGACATGTTGTTGATTTTAGCATTTGTTGTTGACAAGCATCTATAAATACATACACTATGCAAATTTCAGCTTTCTATCTTTTACGGTTCAAGAGTTATAGCTAATTGTAACTTTTGGTTGTATGGGGACACCTGGTAGTTTTCGGATTGTTGTTGGTTTTAGTGTTTGTTGTTGTAGAACATCTATAAATACATACACTATGCAAATCTCAGCTCTCTATCTTTTACGGTTCGAGAGTTATGGCTAATTGTAACTTTTCGTTGTATGGGGACACCTGGTAGTTTTCGACTTGTTGTTGGTTTTAGTATTTGTTGTTATAGCGGCAAGGTACAAAAACATTCTGTGAAAATTTCAGCTCTCTAGCTCTTACCGTTTCGGAGAATGGACGCTGTGACGGACGGACGTACTTGTCTCCGTAATAGGGTTCCGTTTCACTCTGATAAGTACGGAACCCTAAAAACGACAAAAACTTAGGAACTAAAAAAGAGCCCATACAAGAAACTGAAATTAGCTAACTTTTGAACCATAAGTGATAGAGACTTGAAATTCTCCCAGGATGTGCAGTTGCCAGGCCTGAGCAATAGCGTATAGCAAAAATAACAATAAGTGAAAATTGTTAAGGGAGACACCCTTCAATAGAAAATTCACATTAATCTATGAGCAGTGAAAGATAGAGACTTGAAATGTTTGTAGTATACATACATATGTAGTTGGAAGACCTTTATAACAAATACTAAAAACAATAAAAAGTTAAAAGCTGAAGCGTACTCTTTGTCTACAAATTGCACGGTTGTACGAAGCGCTTACTGTGCGAGGGTACTTGGCTCAAATTACTTATACATACGAAAAAATGCTTTTCACATTATTCATTTGCCACCAGCAGAGCTTGCAGCTATTAACCTACAAATTCGAAAAAGTCAAAAGCAGTAAATAAAGGTGTGAGTGTATTGAGTTCTTCGATAAATTATGTTTCAAATAGGCCAAAAGGTAGTACACCCAAATTACCATATTTTTAAACACTTTTTATGTATGTATGTATATTTTGTATTGATATGAATGCAAGTATTAGAGAGAGTACAGTTGCTGTGAAATTGTCGTGTCACGGTGTACACATAAAAGTTTAAGGCGAATTTTTCAACCGCGAAAGTTTGTATTCGTTCGCACAATTACATTGATAACAAAAACAACATTCTAAGTTTTATTTTTGTTTTCAATAAATTTTGCGATGGAGTAAAAATATAACACGTTAAGAAATTGACCCCAGTACATTTTTTTTATTTGGAGATATGCATATTAGAGATGTACGCCTAACAGTCTCACCTAAATATGTATGGAACTGTGTGAGTTAGAAAACTCCAAGTCGTTACATTTTTCGTCTATATTGGTGACTTTTTTTTAAACAAATTGTCAACAGAGTGTCTTCAGTTTTTTTGTTTTATGAACAGTGCTGTGATTGTTGAAATTTGTAAACCCACCAAAATCGTGAAATAAAACTCGTTTTCATTTGCAAAGAAAACATTGAGTTGACAATATGGTTAATGAGTAGACAAATTGTATTTCTTGATTTTTCAATTGTGTTACTCTACTGACATTTCTTTCAGGGTAGCGACAATGTCTATAGAAACAATAGTACCATGGTCGTCATATAGTCGCATTATAACCACCTAGTTACTAGCTCCTTAGTCAGTAGTTAATTTGCAATGACAAGCACATGTTGAATGTCAACAGAAATAATCATTGTATGAGGTATAATATGTCACTTGTACTGGTGACCATGTCAATAGTAAATCACTAAAGTTTTTCTACTGACATTTCCTTCAGGGTCGTCACTCACATTTGATTGTGTGCGTGTCGTTCATTTTAATTATTTTCTGTAGTCATACAAAAAAGACGTAAATATCATAATTTTGTGATGTCGGGTGGCGTTCTGCTTTTTTGTCTCACATTTATATAATTTTCAATAAACCATAATATTATCTTTTTTTCATCCGTGCACTTTTCCATCACATCGACAAATGCATACCAAATGACTTCTTTTCATTATCAAATAGACATAAAAACGTAAAAATTTTTGTTTTTTTTCAATCGAAGCCAGAGAAAAGGGAGTTCTCGATTGATTTTGCATCCTGGAATGCATTTTTTTCATGTTTATGTATATTTTGAAAACTGAACTTATCCTTTAGTATACTGATGAAAGTCATCTTTAAGACAGCAAGCATATTGTCCTGTAACTGTCCATGAAACAATGAATCTACATTTTTGTTATTACAACGTCAATAGTCGATATTCAATAGCACCCATATTTAAATATTTATTGTAATTAGTATTTTCAGGAGTTGTCAGTAGTACAACTGATTCAATTGCAAACTACTGCAGTTACATTTGCACATACTCGTACATATACATATAGCTACTGGAACATATATGGTTGTATGAGCTAAAATTTATAATTTTTTTACTTTAGGTCTAAAAAAATAGACCTTAATGCTTTCTGTCTTTTTTCAGCCGTCTATATGCCGCCGACATTTCGTTGCTGCTAAACAACTGAAAAAAGACAGAAAGCATTAAGGTCTATTTTTTTAGACCTAAAGTAATAAATTTCAATTGGCTCTTATAGCGAATAAATAATTAAGTTCATTTTTGTTTATTTATAATTTTTCAAATTCTTCGCAAATACTTGTGCAAAGCTTGGGACGGGCCGCTTTTATTTTGTAATGTGGAAAACTAAAAATATATACATACATATAATTGGAAAAAATTATTAATTTCTTAAGCCACGTGCTGACTTTTGACCAACTATTCAGTAAGTAAGTAGGATCAGAGCAAAATTATATATTTTTCAATTAATTCAGGTCCAAAAATGAACCTTTTCAAAAAATATTTGCTATATTTTTCAGCTGTCTATATGCCGACGACATTTCGTTGGTGCTAATCAAGTCATCAGTAGACTTGAAAAATTCTTAAATAAATTCTTAATTCAATTGGCTCTTAAGGCAAATAAATAATTAAGTTCATATTATATATTTTTTCTTATAATATCATTGGTTTTCATATAATATATACAGCTGAGCACGGTATCAATATGTTGGGCATGCCTATAGTGTGCTTGATACATACCTATGTCTGCACAATTTAATTTAATGTAATAGTACTAGGACCCTTCATAATAAAAAATTACAATTACATAATTGGAACTTTAAATTAATTTTAAAAATTTTTATATGTATGTATAAAGAAAATTGATCTCCGAATTAATGTATATTCATGCATATGTCCTCCGCAATAAGGCGAACGATTTGTTTACGTTTTATTTTCATGAAAGAAAGCGAGATTTCAACAGCAATGCAAACAAACAAAAAAAAAATGTCAACAAATTGAAAACAGCAGCGCAAGAGACTAAAGCAACGAAATTGAAAACATATAAGACATTACATTCGTGACTATTTTTGTTGCAAGAATCATTGTAACAACTGCAACATATTTTTCCTATTAACAAAACAAGTAACACATTTCATGCAAAAATTGTCAAAGTAAATCATTTATTTACCTTTTTTAGTTGCAGAAAACAACGCTGTACCACAGAAACTTTCTGCAAGAAGTAAAAACAAGGACCATTTAAAGTTTTAGCAAACGAAACTACAATAAAAAGTATCTAACCCTTTTTATAGCACACACACTCACCCGCAGAATAAATGTTAGTAATAATTTCATTGATAACATAGTTTGGGTAAGAATTTTTGACAAAACTTCTCATATGTATACCTGTTTGTATATCTGTACTTAAGTACTTGTTTTTTAACTAAATGGCTGCATGCTAGTCTTAAGCTAGATTTACACGATGGAAATTTTCTTCAAAATTGCTCTTCAAAATGCTTTAAGCTCGTGTAAACAGCAAAATTTGTTCAAAATGTATTGATCAAAATTTATTGAACAAAACTTTTGACGATTTTATTGATGCCGTGTAAACAAGCATCAAAATCGCATCTGGCAATATTGATAACTATAAATAATTTGACAGCATGTTCATTCTTTTGATTCAATACATATCAGCTGTGTTTATTTACGAATGTGTGCTGGTGCTATAATATCGATGTGTTTTCCATCTAATGCTCCGATTGAATTAGGAAAATTCCATGTTTTATTTATACTTTGGGAAATATTTTCCCATTCCTCCTCTGTTGCTGGCATCTGTACCAATAAATATTATTTTAGATATGTTTTTTTATTTAATAAATTGGTTTTTACCTTTAAAAATTCATCTTTTAATACTTTATATAATGCAGCACAACAGACTTCAGGCACAATATTGCATATCGATGATCTAGATCTTTTAAGCAAGAACATCAGACTTGCGTAACTGTCCCCAGTCGCTAAAAATCTTAAAGTAATAGCCAGGCGTTCTCCAGGGCATATAGATTCCCGCATATTAGTATTGGCCTTTTCTATTAATGGGGTGACGAGATTAAGCAAATAATCAAAATCGTCTGGTGACATTCGTACAAAGTTTTTGTATAGTTCGGGATCATTCCTTGTCAATCGCTCCCTAAAAGAGGCATACATACCATTACCTTCCAAACGGTAAGGTCGAACCCAATGTTCCTTTTGTTTTCTTCGTTTCTTTGCATTATTATCAGCTACTTCTTCCTCCAATATTAAAAATTTTGATGCTATGATGATTGTGTCGTCGTCCATATTTATTAATTGCTTTTTTTTATAATAATAAATTATTTCACAAAAAAAGCAAATCACCTGATCAAACTCAATATTTTCAATATAAAAAGTTTACCAATAGTGTAAATGAGCTTTAACAAATTTTGATCAAATTTTTATCAAAAGATTTTGAAATATATTGAAAGAATATTTTTATCAAATTTTTGAAACGTGTAAACAGCACATCAAAATAAATTTTAAAAATTTTGATAAGACTTCAAAATACCTTCAATCGTGTAAATCTAGCTTTACCCTCAAGGTCTATTAATAAGGTATGTGTAACTAACAGCGTTGTCATCTCGGTGCAGTTTGCTGTGTTTTCAGTGCTTTTTAAAATTTCCCACCCAAGAAACTCTTGGGTTGTTGCAAAGTGTGATTTTTTTAAATCGTTAGTGCTTTTTCTTTTTTTTTTTAATTTTTAGAAAAATGGTGATGTGCAATAATGAAATACACCTTTTCGATTACTGTTTCAACCAACCGTGCAATAAAATATTATTTGATAAACGTTAGAGCTTTGAACGGAATTCAAATGCTACAGGGATGCTGTAAAATTAATACATTTCATGATTGATGTTTAGAAAATCAAAAAGCTCAGGCAGAGCTGTTTTCTATCTTGAAGTTTCCATCGTGCTTATTTGCCGCCAACATTTCGTTGATGCCAACAAATTCGTCGTTAGACTTGAACACCATTATGAAAATATGCTCAAGCATTGTACTTCATAGTTAATTAATTTTTATTATTTTAACTTTTTCTTATATAATTATTTCAGTATTAAGTTTATCAGGTTCAAGTTCTTTCTATATTATCTTTGTCATTGATACTAATTAAATTAGATAAAGAAAACATCAAAGACATTTAGTAGGGTGGACAACTAGTTGTTTCGAAGACGGGTGCTGACGAGAAAGTGTGGCAGCATCGAAACAACTAGTTGTCCACCCTGCTAAATGTCTTTGATGTTTTCTTTGTCTAATTTAATTAGAATCAATCACAAAGATAATATAGAAAGAACTTGAGCCTGATAAACTTAATACAGAAATAATTAGTATTTCATATAAAAGTGCCTGCAAAGCACTTTGAAATCTAAATGAGTGCAGAAAAATATTTCATTTTTCCAAAATGTATGTTTCACTTTTCGTTACAGCATCAAAATATATCAGATGGTTATGTTTTGAGGTTGATATATGGTTTTTCGTGTTCCTGTACTTTTGTGCTTTTTTGTGTATTATTGAGAGAATTTCATGATTGCTTTCATTTTACCGAACTTTGCCCAGAAAGTAGCGAAGCCCACCTAATAATTGGCATTTTGAATGATTTTCCAAAAATATACATATGTAAATGAAAAGAAAATCAAACAAAATAATTAAAAATGAAAGAAAAAATTTTTTATACAGTTTGTCAAATAGATTTTTAAATGTAAAGGAGCGAAAATATACTTTTTTGTAAGAAAATTTGTTTTGAAAATAATCTAAAAAGTTTATATGTAGCTACATACATATTTTCTGCTGAAATAAAATAACCTTCCGATGTTTATTGGCTGTAATTAAAAAAAATTAAAAACTTTGATTCTTCTTGTGGATTATTTTTATTTGGTCTCTTAATTTTTTTACATCAAGTCGAAAATATGATGTCATATAAATAGCCGCCGCCACAGTTGATTGTCATTTGAGCCGTTTTTATAACATTTTCCATCACATTGGCCAAATCTTCCGGCTATATCTCCTCACATTCTTGACGGATATTGTTTTTAAGAGCTGCAAGAGTCTGAGGCTTGTTAACATAATCCCGCGACTTCAAAAAGCCCCACAAAAAGAAGTATGCAGCGGTCAAATCAGGCAGGCGATCTTGCTGGCCAGTGCAAATCGCCACAATGGGAGATTAGACGCTGGGGAAATGCATCCTTCAGCATATCGCTTGTGGCACGTGCAGTGTGTACCGTAGCACCGTCCTGTTGGAACCACATGTTTTCCAATCCCAATTCATCAAGTTGCGGCAAAAAGAACTCGATGATCCAATGATCTGTAGCGCTCACCATTCACAGTAACCGTTTGGCCCGCGACCTCTTCGAAGAAAAAAGTTCCGATGACTCCTCCAGCGAAAACAGCACACCATACAGTGACTTTGAGCGGGTGTAATGGCTCTTCGTGGGTTACACGCGGATTTTCAGCGCCCCAGAAGCGTACATTTTGCTTATTTACGTACCCGCTAAGATGGAAATGGGCTTCATCACTCATGATTATTTTTGATGAAAAATCATCTTCCTCTTGGTGGTGATCAAAGATGGTTTGAGCGTATGTTAGACGCGATTGGCGATCAGCAGCTAACAGCTGATTCACCGTCAAATCTTGTACCAAAATTCGCTGTAAAGACCGTCGACTGATACCCATTTGCGTGGCACGTCGTCTGGTCGATGTCGAAGGCGCTTCCATGACATCATCGGCTACAGCAGCAATATTCTCTGCAGAACTGTTACTCCGGTGTCTGTTACGCCTGGCAGCATCTCGTGTTGTGCCAGTCTCTGGGAGGCGAGCGGCTAAACGTCTCAGTGTTTCACCAGTAGGCGTTGGACGGCCAGGAAATCTGCGATGAAATTCACGTTGTGCCAAAGTCACCGACCGATTATTGGTCAAATAAATAGTCACCAAGATTCCGCGTTCTGGAGCAGTGTAGCGTAACATTGTTTATCACCATATTGTGTATTTCGCATGTGTTTACTACATAAATGTTAAAAGAGACCTGACATTAGGGGCCAATCGCAAAATTTATAGCATTTTCTGATAGGAGGATTACTTTTGCCCCACCTTGTATTTGCGTTTAACCGCGTGGAAAATATTGAATTTGTTGACGTTGTTTTGGAGACTTGCTTTTCTGACTGCTCATCAGTTTCCAGTTTAGTGTTTAACCATGATTTCAATTTACAAACATTTTATTGTGAGCCTAAAGCTCAGTATTCACTTTTTTCTCTGGTAAAAACTACAACAATATGATTCGACTCACATATTGGATTATTTACAAAAGTACATGAATGGAATATATATATACATACACATCTATATCTACATACGTAGATAGTGAAAAATATCTTAAAATATTAAACAGTGATGCATACTTTACCACCAAGTGTTACAACTAATCAACTACTAGAGCAAGAAAATAAGATTATCAATTGTATTATTGAAATTTCACTAATGTCGTAACATTATAAGTTTTTCTGAATTTATTTGGTCTCAAGTCCATTTTAAGTTATTATTTTTGACTAATATCTATTAAATAATATATAACAAAAGTAATATGAATGCAATCTAAATCTGAAAATCAAATGTTAACTTTGTACAAAATCAAAATCGTTTGTTGTTCCGTTCATTCTAACTGTTGCCATGTCAGAACGAATATGATCATCAGTCGTAAGATTTGCTGTTGGAGTCCAGCCAGAGGCAAACCTACAATAGAGTAAACTATCGTTCAAAAGAAGTAAATAAAAATTAAAACATAAGGTAAAACAACAAAAAATAAACTAAAAATAATTTTCATAAAATCAACAATAATCATATAAAATATATTATTTTTATATATGAGTACATGGTGAATGAATGAGAATTATAATGGATTAAAAATCTTGGATTATAGAACTTATTATGAAGATTGATTTATTGAATTCATTTCGAAGTCAGACTATTGCACAATGGAATCAAGTTTTATGCAAACTATGTATTCTTATTGGTTACCTGCTCCGGCTGGATACTTATATTGTTCCATTTCTGTAGTTTTTAGTTTGATATCTTCAAGGCAGCAATTCTTGTGAATGCATATTTATAGAATTGGTTTCTCCAAACTGACCCACACGAGTAATCGACCTATAATGGTCTCAACTCCGAGAAAATTCATTTTATCCTGGTTTTCTTATATTTCGATATTGTACTACTCAAATTTAGTTTTATTAAAAATATGCAAATGTATACAATTCAGTATCTACAAGCTTCCGGATGTATTAAACGTATCTAGCAGGGATCTGATATTAACTAATTGCCTAGTACTAATCTGCGCCACAAATCGGAAACTTTTTTCTCTTCATTGACCATCCTTATACTCTTCACAAAAATGTGTAAGGGTATATATGTATAAGTTTGTGATTCCGTGTGTAACGCATTGAAATAACTATCTAAGACCCCATAAAGTATATATGTATATTCTGGATCAGAATCAATAGAGATTACGATTAAGCGATGTCCGTCTGTAGTCGTTGTAATACCGTTTCTGAGAAACGCTAAGATGTGTTAAGTCCCGGTAGTGGGTCTGCTATTGAAATTGAGTAAGACCGGTCAACGGATAGCCAAGATATATCCAAAAAACCGGGTTTTAGGGGTATTTTTGGCCATTTTTTTTATCAGATTTTTTAAAAAAATTTATTTTCCTAAAAAGTTAGCTATATCATTTTTAATGCCCATTAGATCTCAAAAATTTAAGATCTTTTAAAATCGCCCTATATATACCCGAGATATCGAGTCTCCCGGTTTTTCAAGAAATCGGCTTTATAAGCCAAATAAAACAACTTTTGGCACCAAAAATCAATCAGAATGATACATATATCATTGTGAAGGGTATTTAAGATCCGGCCCAGCCGAATAAAGCACTCTTACTTGTTTTTTCCAAAATTCTAGATCTTAAAAGAGGATGTTTTATAAAAAGTTTGAAGAATTTTCAAAGTTAAAATTTTTGATGTTAAAAAATTGACAAAAAAAAAATTAAAAACGTATTAATTCAGGTCCAAAAATGAACCTTTTCAAAATAAATACATTTCAATTGGATCTGAAAGCAAATAAATAATTAAGTTCATATTTGAAAAATTAAAAACTTTAGAAAATCTCCCAGTTTTATTTTTTTTTTTTTTTTCATAAGGTTGTACATGATTGCAATAAGATAGGATCACATTTATGAAAACTGACAGGTTAATAGTTATTTTAATCCAGATAAAACAAAAATACAGGGTGAGCATATGTGTTCGATTTTATTATTATTTATTTAGATTTAAGCCGATCCAATATCATATATCCGTATACCCGTTATTTTACTGCCAACTTATATATACAAGAATTTTTGTACGTATTTACACATATGCTGCTAAGGAAGAGAGAAGTACACTGTGAAACTTTACACTAGGGGACTTTGTTACCCCTTCTGTGGACCATACGATGCATACCTTTATTAAAACTCTGACCGATGAAGTATGCGAGATAGTCTGATATGCAGATGACGTTACGATATTTTTGAAGGGAAGCGATCCAAATCAATTGTGCACTAAAGCCTAGGATGTATTAAACTTGAGACACAACTGGGTTCAACCAAGAGGGTTGAACGTAAGCCCGCACAAAACTAAAATTTGTTTATTTAAAAGAAAACTGAAATAAGTTTCATATGACGAGCCGCGTCTTCTTCAGAAAACAATAAATATTTCCGACCGGGTGAAGTATCTCTATCGAAAATTATAGTGGAAAAATCACATAGATGAAAGAGTCAATAAGGCCCATACATATATATTGGAGCCATATAAAGGAGCCATAAACACAAGAAGGGGGCTGAATCTAAAGATTACACACTAAATGTATAAAAGCGTCAGCAGGCGGATTGTGACCTATGCTTCTATAGAGTGGTGAATGTTGATGGAATATAAATGCAATATCAAAACAATACAGAAAATTCGAAGAAATTGCTGTTTTGGTAGAAGTGATACCTTTAAAACGATACTAATAAAGGCGATGTAAGATATATTATAAATAGAGATAATGAAAATTGGTGTAAACACAAAACGGCTTTGACATCGAAACGATCAGGCGCACGAAGGGTGCCATCAGCGAATCTTTACATAGGTGAATCTATGCCAGAAAATATGACGTCAGATCCCATACCGAAGACTAGACTGCTTGGCTAACTGTGAAATGTTGACTTCCATTCCTGGTTGATCAACCGTTTGGACCAGCTCCATGGGGAGGCTTTATTGTTAACCATTGATGATGGATCAATTGCGAGGAGGAAAACGGAACTTGCTATTTATATGAAAAATACTACAGAGCTGTTATTACGTCTGCCGGACTTTTGCACAGTTTGGTCAATAGCGGAATGTGCTAGGGAGCTCAATGAAAAGGCATGTGAATATATTCACGAATAGTTAAATGGCCATTAAAACGATCTTAGCTGAGGGGATTAATTCACAAACAGCCTATGATTGAAACGTTACTAACAATTACTCAACACATGGTGAACTGCTCATAATATGGGTGCCAGGAGATGCGGGAATAACTGAAAATGGGAGGGCAAACTCACTTGCTTCCGGCAGAAGAATTAAGTAAGCTTGGTGTGTGCAAAATCTTTCGATGCTGCTAAAACTGGGCTGAAGAATTGGGCCCATAGAGCTCATTTAACTCTCTGGAATATCGAAACCGTAGGAATCGGTGCAAGAAATCTATTGGGGGATTCAGATGACGAAAATGCGGTGGGACTACTAAGACTGAGCAAGCCCAAATTAGGTAGCGTAATAGGAGTTATGATACGTCACTGCCAACTACTGGCACATCTCAGCCACATAAGTATAGAGAGAGAAGATGCATATAGGAAGGATTGCGAGACGGTAGAGCAATATTTATGCCAATAGAGCAACATTTATTAAATAACTTTTAGTATGAGTCAAAACTTCTACAGACTTATGAGTCCAACTGTCAAGGGCTAAGTCTATAGAGAGTACAACAAGTCTATACTGGCTTCAGTGTATGTAAAACGCCATAGGCAATCAATCCAATCAACCTTATGTACCCTAGCCTGAGGAGCAGAGAATTGGTTTGCTCCGACGAAAAATCAAAAGGAAAAAAATATTACTTGACTCCTTCAAAGATGATATTATTTTTACAGGAAGTCCATAGTAAAAGGAAAAGCCAGCTGACAATTTAAAACAAAGTTAATTAGATATACATATATGTGGTTTTTTCAAAACGCAGGTCTTACAATTTTAATAAGGAAACCCTTATTAAAAAAATCTGCCAGGAAGATTGTAATTTTTAAAAAAAATGTATTTTTTTTTTTTATTTGGTAGCTTTTGCTTTGCGGCTCCTCGATTTTATGGGTTTTCCTCATCAATAAGATTTACCATACGAAAATAACAACGAGTCCCTACTGAAAAAAATTCAGTTCTTTCTGCTGCCAATATAAAAAATATACTATAAAATATAACCCTGTAACGTAGGAATCACAAAATAAAATAAAAAATTGGTAGTTATAACTAATAAAAAATAAAAATAAATAGTACATAAGTAAGCATATTAATATAAGGTCATTTACATGCATTTAGGAGAATTGATTTAAACTGATATTTTTCCGTGCTAAATTCGATAAAAGATTTTGAGTGTTTCTGCATTGATTTCATTGAGGCATAAAAAACCATGAGTTAAAACACCATTGCCAGCATAATTCGTGCGATGTAAAGGCAAATCCAAAATTTTAGCAGGACTTAGATTCCTCGGAGGAATGAAAAATGGCACTGTGGATAATTTTTTTTTTTTTTGTGAGGTATGAAAATCCCTTTGGATCATCAGATCCGATATGTGGTGATTCCACTAAAAACCTACCTCCTTCTGAGTTCTTCTCTATCCGGTACCGCATCAGCATTACTTCGGATAGAGACTCAGTGTTGCTTACGCCCTGTCGTCTATTGTCTGCGTCAAGGCAAATCGTTGTATCTCCTTGTCTAGATCAGTCTTCTTCGCCTTAAGTATATATTCGGCATATTTCGCCACTTTTTCCCATACTTTCTTTCTTTCAACGTAACATTTTACCTACTATATGTTCAGCAGTTATTGTTCCGAGATCTGACTCTAGCTGTGTGCTCTGCATTTCCCATCGTTTGCATTTGAAAAAATTTTGTTCTGCGTCATCAATATCTCCGTCGCTATATATGCAGCTCATGTTTTCCACTTTTCCAATATTAAAAAGGTATTTCCGGTAATATCCGTGCCCCGACAGCATTTGGGTTATGTAGTAATCTATTTCTCCCTCTTTTCTACTATACCATTCATTTACGTTTGGTATTAGTTTTGCCGTCCACCTTCCTTTTGCAGAGTTGCTCCATTTCTCTTGCACTGCACTGTAGATAATAAATCAGGACAATCAATGTTACCATTGCTAATGTCAAAGAATAATAGAGGTGATTGAATTTTGCGTCTTACTTCCAAAGTATGCATTCCAATACACAAGCATTTAGATTCATAAGGTACACTAGCCAAATAAGGTAGAGACCTAGTAGCAAATTTAATAAATTTGCGCTGAAGCCTCTTTAGCCAGAAAATTTTTCACAGAGCAAATTTTATTGATTCTCTTATTTACGTTTCGTTCTGTGTATGTTAATTTTTCAATTTTATGACTGTTGCTCTAATATTTTTACCCACTAGAGCTGACCATGCGGCAGTTATGATACATTCTCTGGATTTTTTTCACATTTTCCTTCACTTTGTGGGCAGACTAATGCAATTTGGCTAAGACTTTGCACAATATTGTAGTTTGCTACGGTGACTTAGGAAGAATATTTGGCTGAAATACGTCGCATAGGTATTTCACGTCCCCCACGACGCTAATCAGCAACCAAATTGCTTCAAGCCCAGGTCATAGCTAATTGAATCCTATTTTTAAGTGGCAGCGCGTAGATATCCTTCCCAGTGATAAAATTATAAGTTGATCAATAAAATCATATATAGACAGTTAGTAATGGAAAGCTCAGGGGTGGTAAGATGACTTTGCGCTGCTGCTTAAAAACAGTATACAATTATTTATGGAATGTATTTGATGTAATTTGGGTGCTGCTGAGCGTCGTGGTGAATATGTAACGTCGTTGGTGTATACCCCAGCCAGTAAATCTTCAACTTAACTTTGCTTGCGTTCTTTGAAAATGTTGATCACTGCAATTTTGTCACAAAAACAATCTTTCTCGATTCTGAGGAGGTAAAACTCGAACTCGAGCCCGATAAACTTATTAACATTTGTAAATCATACACAATTGGAATAAAGTTTTATTTATTATAAGAAATTTACCTCGAATCTCAAATAAACAACCGAGTATCGAATACTTAATTAATCAAATAATTTGCAATAATTTAAATAAATAAGTATTACTTATATTAAAATATGAAGAAATGAAAAACATATTTTAATTAAATATATAGAGCTAGAATCTCGTTTAGGTTTATTCCAAGCACGGATTGGGGATAAAATCAAGTTCAAAATTTTCAAATCAGGTACACGTTAGGACTAATTCGATCTCAGTTTTCATTAAATCAATTTCGTTGAAATCATTATCCAAATAAAAACGCTAAAGCAGCATTACTTACTACGTAAGATGGTAGAAGTAGCCAATAAGCATTAGAAACATACATATGTACATGTTTTCGGTGTAGTATTGAAAACCCCTGTCTAGGAGGTTACCACTAGTTCTCAAGACCAAAATCATACAAAGTTTTTCTTTTCTCAGTATGATGTGATGGTGCACAAAATATGTGTGTTTAGCTGTTGTGTGAAAAACGTTTTTATTTTCTACTTTTAAGGTTTGTTGTTTAATTTGAATTGTTTCAAATACCGTAGATTTTGTTAATTTTGTTTTTCTTATTTTAACAACTTACGATAAAATCTTGTGACACGATCTTTTGCCCCAAGCCAGGCGCCAGTAACCCACTTTAATAGACGTTTTGCTTTTTTTTCACATTCAAAAATAAAACAAACGAAAAGGGAGTTTCTCTTTTTTCAAATATTTAGTTTCTAGTAGTTTGTTTATTTACTATTGCCACATCAAATA
The DNA here is from genome assembly GCA_963662145.1 of Sturmia bella. Taxonomy (NCBI): domain Eukaryota; kingdom Metazoa; phylum Arthropoda; class Insecta; order Diptera; family Tachinidae; genus Sturmia; species Sturmia bella. Next base: position 41,632,727 of record OY759169.1, read on the forward strand.
TCTACAACATCAATAAGTATATAATTTATTTTAATGTTTTTTGTGACCACGCTCTTAGCAAATAACAACTAAATGGTTTATTAGCAACAACCAAGCTCTGACATTAAGTTATATTAAAGTTTGGCAAACAATGTAATTTATGTAAATACTTACCTGCATATGTAAATAGAATTTAAAAAAAAGCAATTGCTCAGTTCATTAGCTCCCATGTGACTCAAATTCTCATATAAATTAAATACACCTTGTGAATAATGAAGTTTTTGTCGAACAGAACTAAAAGTTTCAGAAGAAATGTTAAAAGGTGTTATCAAAAAAAATTATCTTCCAGGCGACTAAATTTCCATCTCTTTTAGTTTTGTATGGAAGTACCCCTAAGGAGAAGAGTAGCCCATGTTGATTTCTCCGCATCATATATCAGTCAGCCTCAGAGTGGCCATAGATGAGCCAAATGAATGGCCAAACCCCAGTAATTATTTCCCTCTAATATTTTGTCCATACCATGCCTCCCTCCACAGGGGAGTTCCCATATAAAAATACAAAACATTTAAATTACTCACCTCGACAAGGATTTTTTTGGATAGCACGACATCGCCAAATGTTTTCCTTACAAATCGACACTCTCTAATATATGCATGTACTTGAGTAAACCAATAATACCTCCGATACAAGAAGCCACTGGCTTGGGGAAATATTTGCAAAGCAAAATATTAACTAAAAAGGCTGACCAAATTTTTAGTTGCTCCCAATTGCATGTGAGTAAGTTAATTGGTTATATTTCCAATGCCTTATAGGACATGAGCCTTTTCCAGATAAACGGCGTAACTAATGATTATTCAAAAATACTGGGTCTAGTTTTTGTGAATGATACGGATGACTGTTACATTACAGGTACAACATCCATTACAGTTCCGGAAGATAGATACCATCCAGTTATTGAATAATTTTTATATATTCTATCTGACAACCACCTATCAGTAATGAAAATTCTTACTGGTTTAAGACTGCTGATTACTTTATGTCAAATGAGCTTATTACAAATACTGATTAGTGTAATATTTTAATGTTCCAAATTCATCATAATGCTTCTTTGGAGCAAAAAGTTTTTGAAACTTTTTACCATAAAATGTTCTCTTTAATGAATATGAGCATACCTGAGCATATAGTATAGTCAAATCTTTATTTGGACCTCCTATGTTCATAGTGTGAACCGAGGAAAATTGAAATCAATTTGAAACAAAATCCTAAAACGTTCTATAAGTTCATCAAATCGAAGAAAAATCTCTTGGGTACCCGACTGTGATGAAATATCAACAAAACCAATCAAGTGATGAAAGTCTTGTTAATAACATGTTTGCTGATTTTTTCTCTACTACCTATTCGAGTAAAACCCCTGCAAGAACAGTGTCGGGCAAAATGAAAAAAAAAACTGATGTAAACATTCGTGTACGTGTGATTTATTTTTTAAACCAGCGTCACAACCTCAGCATAGCGATCATTCGAAATCATTTTTTTTCAAAATGCCCACAAAATTACATGCAAGGCCATTTCTTTCTTTATTATTAATTAAAAAAAGAGTTTTTTCGAAAAATTAAAAAAAACTATACAAGGAGAACAGAATAAATTATTTTAGACATATTTAGATAAAATTAAGAGAAAAACAGTAGTCAGTAGCAGTTTTAAGAATAGAAAACTGAATCATATGGAAAAAACATCCACAGCACTATTTTTTTTTTTTCAAAGAAACCAATGAACCTATAAAAACATTAATGCATAAACGTAGTTCCAAATGAAATTACCAAAGTAATACGGGAAAATCAAAATATTAAAAAAATCATTGTAATGGTAACGCTGAAAGCTATAAAATTGCTTTCAATGTGTTAGTAAATAAGTTGTTACTGTGTTAGGTTTCCATCAGCCATTTCTTGCAGGGACGTTTGATCCTTCAATCGAATATCCGTATGCATTGGCTGAAAATCAATATACATATATATAGTATATACTATATTTAGATTAATTTATTGTTCTGCTGTTCAAATCTGGCAATAAATCTTTAATAGAAAATTACCGTGGTATTGCAAAACTAAGTGTAAGTTGCAAGTGTTATATCCCGTTCCAACATGGACTTCAAAAAAGATGTTTTACAACTTCAAACCTGCTTCAACTTACAATTGCAATGGACCGTGGTTTTTTGAGGCAAAATGAAAACCTATGTCATACATATGTATATGGATTTTAAGAAAGCGTTTGATAAAGTTAATCATGAACTTCTTATAAGGAAACTTCAATTAATGGGTGCCACTGAAATTTGCGTAAACTGGTTATATTCCTACTTAACAAATAGAACACTTGTGGATCTGGATTCTTTTTATGGATGGTGCAGTGCAAAGCTGATGGAACTTCATTTGAATAAATGTAAATTAATGCAGTTTGAAAGATCTAACCAAATTACAGCAAACTAGGTTCTTGACAAGCATCAATTGGATATGGTCGATAGTTTCCTCGATTTAGGCACATTATTTAACCCCAAGCTGACTCTTATTTCCCATATTACTCTAACAATAAACAAGGCTAGAGGTACACTTGGATTTATAAAACGATGGGCAAAAGAGTTTTATGAAAAAACACTATACTGTGGTACCGATTCTGGAATATGGTTCAGTAATCTGTGCAAAAACAATTTCTTTTGTTCTGCCTTAGAAGTTTATATTTTGATCTTCTTAATATGGCCCCATATTCAAATAGACTTACACTTATCAAGCTGCCTACTCTCAAAAGCCGTAGAGTTATGCTGAGTGTATCATTTATTATTTTCCAGGCGATTTAGATTTTTGATCAAAGAAATCTTATTTAATATTCCTCAACCGACATCACGTAATTTTATTCCTTTGTTGGTAAAAGTTTATAGAGAAAATTATGCTAATGCTGATCCTGTCCGAAGAATCAATTTCCATTTCGTGGTTTCAAAAGTATAGGACTGGAATTCAACATCTGTCAAACTAAGTTGTTAAACCAATTTTTTTTTCTTGTCAGTTGAAAGTGCGACATTGACGAAAATGGATAGCTTAGCTATCACACAACGCATAAAAAATATCAAAACATAATACAAAAATGGGGATTCTGCCACAGCCACATATCGTACTTTAAGAGGAGATTATGGTTTACATAATTGTCCAACTACGCCAGCAATTGGAAAAATTATGAAGAAATTTTAAAAGACTGGAGCGGTTTTACATATTGTCACGCGTTCCGCGAACAGTGTCGTGTCAAAATCAAAACAACTAAAATTCATTAGTTGCTTTGGTTAAATTATTTGTTCTGCTTAAAAAAAACAATTGCTTTTTGTTACTAAAAATAACAAATTTTTTTGCTCTATAGCCGAACTTCATAGTAGAACTTACATATGTATATGTTTTTAGAATTGTTAATTACTCTATCGGGATTTTAGCTCGATTACACTTCCTGTAGTGATCAACATTTTTAAGGAAAAGAGCATTTCAACCCAAAGTTGAACATCCGATTGCTCTAGAAACTACCATGGGTGTTTTACGTCCACAACGACAATCTTCAGCATTGAAATACCTCTGATTCTATGTCTCAGCTGATTGCATACTGTTTTCAAGCATCAGTGATTAGCTATCGAGTTAAAAGTGCGATAAAGTAACTCACTATTTTAAGTCGTAAATTTTGACTGTAGAATTAAGTTCATACTTAAAAACCGCTTAGCCAGGCGAAAAGATTTGAAAGCATTGTCATCACGGACAAAAACAAACAGAAAAACACAGAGAGAAAATTAAATGTTGATCGATAGATTAAACATAGACAGTCATTCAAACATAGACATTCATCACTACAATACTTACGGCAAAGTATATTAAAATTATATTAGCTCTATTTCTTTACTTTTCTGGCAAAGTGAGAGTAAACTATAATTTCTCTCCATAAGAGACAAAAATGCACAAAAGTACGAGATCGAATAAAACAAACATTTTACCACAAAAGAAAACGTCAGGGTTCTGATAGCTAAATTTATAAAAAAAAAATATTTACATATATATTTTATTCAATTTGTGTAAAAAAAAGTTTTCTCAAAACATTTAAAAGGAATGAAATGCATAAAACTTTTTACGAACAGAAGCAGAACTCATAAATTCGTATACACAAATGAATTCGTAAATATATATTTTTTTAGAAATTTTTCTTTTAGTTTCCGCAAATTATTTATTTCTTTCATGTTATTGTTTATTCTTTGAAACAGCTGATAGCTGAACTACTTGCCCAAACTAGCAGGAAGAAAAAGTACGGGCTGTTTCATGCAAGAAGAAGAAGCATAATGTTCTCTTACAAATACTCTCATTTGCCCAAATTTAAAGTACGGGAACGCTTTTCGTGCACTATGTAGAGTAAAGAAACAGATCTATTATTAATTATTTTTCGAAGACAATGATATTGACAACATTCAAGAAAAAAATTTTTATTAAAATATAAGCTTTTTTTTAATGACTGCGCGAATGAATTTGTATTTTCTTTTCTCTGTGACAATTTGCGAAATGTATGAGCATGGCCAGAACAAGAAATAAAATAATTACTATTTTAACTATTTGCTATTCAAAGTCTATGAATACAAAGACTTACTTAACATTACCTTTTTGTTTAACTAAACAGATGATAATGAACTGAATAAAAAAAAAATATAAGAACTAGACGGTTACATTTTAGCTGCCGATCTATCGATAAAATCGTAGCATCTGTTAGTGAACCGACAATCCTACTGTTGATACGTATGATTAATGAGCCAAACGTATGAACTGTAAGGAATCGCAATGCGTATACGTAAATGTTAATATGTATGCTTTAACGCGACATATTGTACACTCACTGAAACTAGGTTTGGATCCCTATTTTTATTTTGTGCCCACAATATTTTGAATTGTTTGAATTTCAAGTATTTTTCATCATTTATTTACTGAAATATGCTTATGTGGTAGTTTATAATTCTATGCAGCAACTAGGCCCGTACACACTTTTCTCGTTTTGTGATACGATCAATTTCACATTTTTCGAATGGACCACACTTAACATTACCACAATATACCGATCCAGAACCTAGAAAAATATATGTGCATATGTAAGTCTAAAGATATTTATTCAAACTGCTTTTATTTGATAAGAAGATGTTTGCAATTTTTGCTTACCGTATTTATCCGGTCTTGTGCCATATTTATCACCACTACCACCATTTGTCAGCATATGTGGAGCTACACAAGATTTTTGGTTACACATATTGGTACAACATTTACCACCAATGGAAGCGCAATCACCGTCTTTGTAACAACGGGGAGTGCAAGTGTAAATCTTGGAGGGTAGCGGACAGTCTTAAAAAAATCTCATACATTCAGTTCGTTTTAAACAGTGATTCATATATTTATCTTACCCTTTGCTTGAATAGCCGATATAAAACTACAGCAAAACAGCAAGCTCGTAAAAATAATTAAAATATGTTTTGCTGTCAAATTAAAAGAAAACACGAAATTTCAGTGTTTATTAAACAATGTATTCATGCATGTTAAAAAACAAATAAATACTTTTTTCAAGCAGAACCATACCCATTATTGCCTTCAATTACGGCTGTTATTTATCTTCAAAAAGCAAACACAAGTGTAAGAAAAAAATTGTAAATCTGAATTTAAATGCCGGTATCAGCTCAGCAAACTGTTGTGTACAGTACTTGTATGTACGACAACTTAGACTATACTAAATATTTACTATGTAATTTTCTTGCTAGCTACATAGACTCATTACAGGTTGACTGTATTTTTATTAATTTTTTTGTAGGAAGTTCAATTTTGTTTTTATTATTGTTATATTTAACTTATTTCTAAGATACTTGGTAAGTTTTTGCGGTTGTTTATGTTTCTTGGAATACCCTAAAACAAGTTGTGTGCAAGGTTTAACCCTTTATTGCTCAGTATTACTGATAAGTCACGTTACTTAGTTTATATATTGCAAAGCAAATCAATTTCTTCTCTATTGCTAATTCTCTCTTCTTGCACATTTTGGAGTTGTTCCAATGTTTTAACTGCCGGCCAGGCGACTGTTGAATTTCATGTTTCTTTTCATTATTCGTTTGCCAGTTTCTTTTTCCAATTGCTTTTCATTTGGAAAGATTTAAGAAACCATATCTTTTGATCAGATCTAGTTTGCATTATATATGTATGTAGGGATGAAATGACATCAAAAGGGTATCAATACCATTTGTCGATACAGTACCGGACATAAAATATCGAGAACTATTTCGTATCAGACAAAAAGTACCGATACTTCGTTTAATTGCTTCATACTAATTGCTAGTATCTTTGGTACATATTGGTATTTGAATAGGATTTTCGTGAATGACAAGCTCTGGAGCTCGGCAGAATTTTCAAATTTCTGGGATTTCCCCGAAATTGTTATTTCAATAAAAGAAATTTACTAAAATTAATAAAACTATTTTTTAAAGCTTTAGGTCTTTTATTTTTCTTTAATAATTTTTCGATATTTCGCTAACAATTTGTTAGCATCGTCTAACAAATTTTTAGCGAAATATCGAAAAATTAATAAAGAAAAATAAAAGGCCTAAAGCTTTAAAAAATAGTTCTATTAATTTTAACAGTAAAGGTCAAAAATTATAGATAAAATAATAAATAAATTTATTATTTGGAAAAACATGATCCAGAACTACATGTTGCTCAACAAATTTATGAATTAAAAGAGAATAACGCTGAGCCATCGGCGATAGACGACATAAGACAGAAAACTATTGAAGAATGGAAAGCACGATGGAACGCTTCAACATGTGGAATATGGACTGTCAGGATTATCCCAAACATTGATAGATGGCTGAAAAGGAAAAGCGGAGATGTTAATTTCTATGTTACCCAGATGCTATCAGGCCACGGGTATTTTATGAAATATTTACACCGAATGAAGAAATGTGAAACACCGTTCTGCGTATATGAAAATGACGAAGTACTGGATGATGCTGAACACACCTTCTTCCTCTGCACACGCTGGGAAATAAAACGAGTAACGCTACAGGCACAAATCGGACCGTTCACGGTGGAAAATATTGTAGAAAAGATGACAACAAATGATTTTCAATGGATGGCAGTAGCAAAAAGACATCGATGATGTCATTGGACGAGCTCAACATCAGACTCGTAGTGATATAATGCGGGGCCATGACGCAGGCAGATGAGACGGCGAGGCTAACAGCCAAAAAGGGAACCACCCTGAAGTAATGCATACCAGTTCCAGGGTGGACATCTTTTTTCCCGAGGAAGACAAGGGGAGGCTTTTTTAGTCGGTAAACGCTGCGGCGGAGTCCGACATACCACTGCGGTGGCGACTACAGTGCATGCATAAAGCATTTTTGCCTCCCTACCAAAAAAAAAAAAAAAAAAAAAAAAAAAAAAACTACATGTTGCTCTATTAGCAACGAGCTCAAGTAAACCGAGCTTATATTAGTTAAAATAATAAAAATAGATGCACTACAATTTTTGGCTGAAATATGAGAAATTTTGGAAACAGTGTGCAAAAAGTACTGAATACGTTCAACAAGGAAATTAAGAACATTATTTTTCTTAAATTAATGGTAAAATCACTTTCAACTGTTTTCGATAACACCCTTCTGCAGTCTTTTAGCAATACTTTTGCAGAATTTTCTCAATATTTTTCCGTACACTGCAATCTATTCGCTGTGATTTGCTAAATATATATTTTTTTTATAGTTTATTTATTTATTGAATCTTCAAAAAATTTAACTAACAATAAGTATACAAATCTTAAATTAAATTTTTAAAAAATTTCCTTAGTTTAGCCACTGCTAAACCAAAGTCATGTTTCTGCGAGTACTGTATTTATTGGTGTAGTAATCTAACTTGCGCTCGGATGACGGAAAGGGTATCCCTTCTTCTCAACCGTGTATGGCCAGCAAAGTTTAGGATGTTACGTGCAAGAGGGTTCGGATGGGGCTCAAGTTTGCTGATATATCTTTTAGCGTACTGCGAAAATTCGGTTTTTACGAAGGGTACTTCTAAATCTGTGTGGATTCGTGAGTTTTTAACATACCAGGGAGCAGCGGTAATCGTACGAAGAAGTTTGTTTTGTCGCCTTTGAATTTTTCCAATGTTTGAGACCGAGGCAGTTCCCCATAATTGAATCCCATAGCACCATATTGGCTTCAAAATGGCGTTGTACAGCAGAAGTTTACAATCCAATTTTAACTTGGAGTTTCTTCCGATAAGATAGATTGTAATTTATTGTTGTCCCGATTTGATATGGTACACATTATTTTGTAAGTTTCATTCATGTCTCAACATTAATTAAGCAAGTATTCACTAACTGATCCAAGTATGTTGACCACTGCAATTTCATCACAAAAAAAATCTTTCTCAATTCCGAGGAAGTAAAAATCGAACTTAAGCACGATAAAATAACACTGTGATATACAAATGAAGTTCACAATGGTAAATGTAGAGAATAACAGGATTTGTTACATTTTTAAATTAAAAGAGTCATATCTACGTTGTTCTCCAAGGAATTGCTTTCAATTTTATTTTGTTTCAAGAATTTAATATTACCTGTCGAACAAAGCGTAGTTGCTGTAAATCACGTAACAAATATCTAAGTTATAGTTTTTAAAATGTAAAAAAAATAAAATTTTTCGCAGAAAAATCTCGTTCCTCGGACTCTAATTAACTAAGTTGGGATACCAAAAAATACATATATTTATTGTTGCAAAAAATTAACACTCCGTAAGCTTTGTAAAATGGGTAACTATAACTAAATCTGTTATAAACTAAATGACTTATGCAACTTTTTCCAAACACATTTTTTTTAACCACAAAAACTCTTTTACAATCAGAACGTTTTCACAGTGGCCGGTTTTACCACGAAATTGATTTTAACATGGAAACACCAACCAACCTCGTTTTTGATGTAAATATTTTATAACGAAACTATATGATGATAAATGAAAATAAACTGAATTATATAAATTATATACGAATTTCCTCACCTTCTTGACTCACAAATACTTCATTAGCTATTATAGCTTACTTCGGAATCAACAGTTCCATAATCTAAGAACATTATTAACATTCAATATAAGCTATTTTGCATTTCAGGTTGCATTGACAAAATTTTTATTTCTTCATACAAAAAAAAAAAAAAACAACAACAACAACAGGTGGAATATTGAAAGAAGATAAAAAATATATAGTGAATGCATACACGATAAATATCAGCTTACCTACTTTGTTAAACAAATATGAAGAATCATAATTCCGAAATAAGGTTTAGTCTACAAAAAAAAAAAAAAATCCTTATGGAGCAGATACAGCGCATTAATTGCTACACCGGTACCAAAATTTAATATAAAAGCGATGTAGTTGCGGGACCAGCAGAGTTTAATTCCTGTAAGTGAACGGCAGGCATCAGACTGATTTTCATACAAACAGTAAAGGAGTTCGATAAAAGTGTTGTTATTTAATAAAATATATGTGACTATATATGTTACTGTATATAGAAAAAATAATTCATATATGTGTTTATCGAAAACAAGAGGATATCATTTCAAAGTAAGATGAATATGTTCACAATGATATTAAGACTGTATGGCATCAGAAAGACGAAGCTATTCCGAAATTAGCTGAAGGAATGTCACCATATTCAATTGAGTTTGAATCGTCTCTAAGCCGAGTTGTAAGTACTGAATAAGAATATGCTCCACCTGAAGGAGAATTAAACAAAGAGCACTGCGTTTCCCAGGAAGAGTTTCATGATCTTGTACGTGATTTATAACTGTACAAAACACATATCGAGCTTTTAACATTTTAGTGAAATTTGAACTATGACATTAACATACATACATTTATATTAAATTGCTTTTTCAGGCTCAAGTTCAACCCTTGGTTTGTCACTTTTTAAATCAATATTAGTTAAGTAAAGAAAAGTAAAATTTGTATAGCTAGGTGGACACCCGGCTGTTTCTGGATAGCAAACACCCTTCATCAGCACCCCACGAACTTTGGAAGGGTCAAATTTCACAATTTTGGCACAGCCGCTTTAACCACTCGGCAACCAAAGCTCACGCAATTTTACTTTCTGTTTATATACTTAACTGACATTAACCAAAGCAGTGACCTTTTTGCAGTCTGTTTTATGGATGATTTTTTGTCATCTCAGAAGACTGTTATTTGCTCTTTATATGTTTTATGTTCTTTTATTTAGCTTTTCGTTAGCAACTTGCAAGAATTTGTAAACATCAATTTGCGTAGGACCGAGGAAACTAATTTGTTTGGAACACTATTCAGCGAAAGCACTGAAAATAGTGATATGGCCTAATGATGTAAATAAAGCATAATATAAATTGTTTTTTCTCTCCTATATTTTTTATTTATAAATGTCTGATACATATCCGTTTTAAGGCTTAAAAGTATTGCTTTTGCACAATGATGGATGCTTTCTATCAATACCGTTGGCTTACGCTACTACCATGAAGGGTTCGTATGATAGATAGTATGGTTCTAATACCGAAATCCATAGACTACACCACACACAAGTGCTAGTTGTAGAAGATTTGAAAATACTAACAATTTTGAATGGCATGAGGCAATGTGGAAACACAAAGTAAACCTGCTATTTTTGTGAATGAGACACCCGAGCTGTATTAAAACACTACATACAGACATAAAACACTACAACAGCTATTGTTGGTGAGCAAAAATAGCATAAATATACCATTAGCCAACCCAACAGATATTATTTTACCACCGTTGCATATAAATTCGGTCTTGATAAAACAATTCGTACAAGCACTTGATAAAAATCGAGCAACCTTCAAATACATACCTTGAACATGTCTTACTACTTCTACTTTGTTTCACTGTTTAAAAATTTTTTAAGGAACAAAAAGAGTGAAAATAATGCACAGATATTAAACAATATGATGGAAAGATTTCCATCAAAATTAGGTCACATGAGTGATGAGCTAGGCGAACCATTTCACCAGTAATTATTTAAAATTGAGCAGCGTTATATAGGAAAAAAAAATAAAATCAGTATGCTCTCTAACTACTTCTGGTGTTTAAGATGAGCTACTGACGAAGAAATTCATAAATAAAGCGAAAATCATCTCATTTGTAATTATGAATCGAAATAGTATGAACACAAAACATGGCATAAGTCATTTATTTCTTAATGAACTTGATTATTAAACTATTAAGCTATGCTGTATTATGAAACTAAGAAAATCAATTGAAGCAACAACAACAAAAAAGGTATATAAAAAACATTTGCAACGCCATTTACTCTGTATTGCACATTTTAACTGCTTTCCAACCACTATAACTTTTAGCTTTACAACAGCTACATATGCTTTGTTTGAAAGCTTTTGAAAAAACACAGTGATGGAAGCCCGTTGGGAAATAACGAAGATATAACGCTTTCAATTAAAAAATACAACAAATCCCGTTATTTACTATTCTAAAATCTCTTTTCGAAGTGACCTCAAACTAAAGGAATTTTTGTTCTCTAGACTCAAAAAATAGAATTGGTACATGAGAACCCCTGAATAGTTCTTTTCTCAACTTTTGTATCACAGTGTAATTAACAATGTAAATTATATAGCTCGAGCATAAAGTTAAATTAATGTTATTTCTTTTATTTTACTACTGATAAATAACTCATCAGTAGTAAAATAAAAGAAATAACAAAGAAATACAACTGTTAGAAGTTCTTTCATTTTAAAAGTGGAAAATTTATCGATGCTTCATTTTATATCCCCAAAAATTGTAATTACATTGCTATAATGGAGGCGCGGTCGATGACATGACTTGGTATCGGTTTCACTGAGATTTAGTTTACAATTTTGTATTGGGAGTCATTTGTGTTACTACCCATTTCAAGTGGAGCTGTTTCCCTTTCTCTGGCAACAAAATTAGAATTCGATAAAGTGTTTTCTGCGGGAACACTTTAATATTTTTAAGTTATAGGAGGTTTTTTATTTTTACTGGAACCCATTTTTTATAATTTGATATTTAGCGTCTGTAGTTTTCTACATTCTTAAATTGATCATCAGAAAGCACAGCACGAGTATGTGTTTAATTGCATAAATTAAACTCATAGAAATATAAAAGCAGTCGGCGTGTTCGTGAAGCGTTTCTTATAAATATCAAAAAAAAAAACAAATACCAAGATAATAATTTAAATGTTTGTGCAGCTACAAATGTAGAAAGTATTTAAAATACATATTTTTTTACATAAATGTGGCGTAGGATTGTCCGCTGTCCGGTTATATAAGCATCTAATTTCTAACTGAATTTCTGGCGTTTTGATGCAGGTTTGTAATTTATCTTCATTGAAGTATTTTTTCCATCTGATACATATAAATAAATACATACGTAATATAATTTTGCCTACAGTTCTTTGAAAAGTATTAAAAACTAGATGTTTGAAATAAATAGGCGATGGGCGTGTCCAGTTATAAATATATGTAGAAGACAAAAATCATATACTATATGACTGTTATATGGAGAACTCGAAAGTTTAATTTTTGAGACATGTGGGCGATATGCGTGTCCATTGGCCAATATTTACAAAAGCTGGTGTTTTTCCTAAATAAAATATTACGTAGTTGTCTGCTAAATTTCAAATCTCTGCATCAACTTCTAATCACTTGTTTGGGCTCGAAGCACTGAGCGTCTGTCAATGTTAATTGGCGGTCACAAGTGGCGGCCGAGCATAAATAAAACATTTCATAGTTTCTACGAATTTTGTTCCTCGCAAAGAATCATGATGCCAAATACCGGCGTGATATCTCAACATATTCGCAGATACCGTCTATAGTCCCCCTAACTTATTAGAATCTAACACCTTGCACCGTTTAATGTGTGTGTGTGTGTGTGTGTGCTTTGACACGTATGTTCTTACCGCTTTAGCTAGAGCTAAAACGTCAAGCAAGCTTTGTTACGCGGAGATAAAATCAATATAAACTTCTTCTGAAAAACAGCCTTTTAAGCTAAATACTCGTTTATACAATACATCCTAAGAACCGGTTCTAAAACATATGAAAAAATAGTTTATATGCCTGCTATTTAACCCTAAGACCGTATTCGAGGGTTATATTAGATACATAGGCTACAAACACGACGTAGCTAATGTTATCTTCTAGTTGTATTTAATGAATACTTCCGATTGAAGAACAAAATATTAGCAGAAACACTTTCATCCGCAAAAAATATATGGCCAAAAATTACGAATGGATGCAAAAAAAGCAATTTCCATTGGATATTGTCGTTTTTGATATGATCACAATTTGTTGAGATCTGGTTCTTCTAAAAATTTTCAAAAGTACTTTTTTTTCCAAGCAAACTAAAACGAAAAAATTATAATAAAAATAGTAATTTCTTCTTAATATGCAGCAGAAAGTTCATTTTATAATGTTGTCATTGCTTGCAATAATAGAACGGAGTTCTTATAAAATACCCTCAAATCGATCAAGAACAATTAAAAGTGCCATATACGATTGTGGCGAATCTTATATACCCTTTACCAAAGTATAATTAGAAGCTTTTCCATATAAATGTGTAGTATCAGGTCATATGTATATGGACTTTGATGTAGTCATGTTTATTTGAAAATCAGGCACTTATGTATGTTAAATAATGTATTTTGACCAAGCATTGGCAAAAATCGGAAACTATAAATTAATTTTTTACATAGAATAAATAATAATATGTTTATAAATTACTTAAAAGAACAATATATTTTTAGTAACTAATGTTTGTAGCATACCACCCTAAATTTGACTTACAATTTACATAGCAAGTACTTATTGCCTCCATTACACTGTAACCATATTTATATATCTGCCACTTTTTGCACTACATTGTATGTATTTTATAATACATTCTGTTTTTTTTTTTTTTATATAACTTATTATTATACAGCGCCCAACTATTAAGCCAGGTGGTCCGAAATCGAATCCCAGAGGGGCAGAACAAGAAAAATTATTTTTATATATTCTTTTTTGCGTTTAACTGATGTCTGGCAACTAAAATTGGCTTGAGCAAAATTTGAGTAAAAAATCATGCTAAATTCGTAGAAATATAATAACCTGATTCAATACCATAGTGCAACACAACATCTATTTAAATTGCTCGTTGTACCATTTTATTACGATGGTAAATTAAATCCTACCAGAGGTAAACGGTAAAATTTGCAATACAAAAGCAAATCAGGTAGAAGATAATTACATAAAAACGATACAAAAATAATAATAATAAAAATAATTTTTATGTATTTTTATATTCCTCGAGAGTAATGATGACTACTTTTGTAAGCATAAAACAATGAGTCTTTATTTTAATTACAAATTTAAAAAGTGTAATGCATTACTTTTGGGACAACGTGAACGCAAATATGTGGCTCTGTAATAATAAATGTAAGTATTTGCTATTACGTTTTCTGATCTCTAAGTACCTCGATTGGTATTCGGAGTTTTTGGTGGAATACGACATTTCGTTCTACTATTGATGAGTTGATTAGCACCAATGAAATGTCGTCGGCATATAGACAGCTGAAAAATATAACAAACATTTTTTGAAAAGGTTCATTTTTGGACCTGAATTAATACGAAATTATTGCTTTATAATTAATGCATTAACACAAAGTGATTTCATTTACTGCGACATTACATATTGACACAAAAAAATCAATGAACACTAAGCGTTGCACAGAGCACAAAATAAGGCCTTAAAAGTTGTGTCTATTGTATATGGGTATTGGTCAACATTTTTCGCTAACTCAATATACAGTTAACACACGAAGCAATATGAATTCGGGAGTATCCCGCTGTACACTAGAAATGTCAAAGAAGAAAAAAAAGAATTGAATTCATGTGTAGTCGTGATTTTAATATTCAAAAGAACACTGTGCTTGAATTTGAAACCTTTTTTCCGACAGACGGGCCATCCAGTGACTAAACCTAACTCGGGTGCGCTAAATTCAGGGGTGCTAACCGTTTTTTTAGGTTAGCTCTTGTTTTCAAGATATACCGTTATCTTAAAAATGGAGGAGGTAGAACAAAACGGTTTAAATCATTGAAAATTTTATAAAAACCGAAATTCTGTAACAAAATTACCTTTCAACATCTGTAAAAATATTTCTAATAAGCTTAGTAGTTTAGAAAATACAATTTTTTTTTCGATGAACAGCATAAAAAATCTAAAAATAAAGTTATGCTGATGAATTTTCATACATTCATAACAAATAAAGTTTCAAGAAAAAAAACGCCGTAAACGACTAAAATCGGAGGCACAACTTTGGAATTTATTCACAAAAAATCAAAAATTGCAGTTTCAACCGGCCACCAGGCGAAGCTTCAAAAAAAATTTCATTTATTAAATGGAAGTAGTATGGAAGAAACATTTTATTTGCTTATCAAAATAAAGCAATTTCAACTGACGGAAGTAAAAAAAACAACTTACATGTCGATACCCAAAAGATAAAATTCCGTAACTAACAAATTATATATACATGTACGTTAAACTTCGGAATGATAATCCGTCATCCCTCGTCCACTTTCCGTTTTTGAACAGACCGGTTTCAGCCAACTTTAGCGTTCTTTAGTTATTAAAGTAACTTTTGTTTTCTTCCTTTGTCAAGTAGTTATTAAAATAACCTTTTCCCCCTTGTCAGGTAGTCTTGCTTTTATTATCTTAAGTGAATCATCCGTTCTGTGTTTCGTTAGTTTAAACTTTAAAGTATGTATGTGGTAGCAGGTACGATGTAGTGTAAGCCGGTGATAGATGGTGTGTAAGGCTTTGTTGGAATCTGCAGGGGGAAGAAGAATAACTTTCTAAGCAAACACTTACACTTCAAATGACCGGTCTACCGGATAACAAATCATAATAATATATAGACACACTAAACAATAGAAAAGTCAATATTGAATAATTTGTTAGTTACGGAACCTTGCCTTCTGGATATCGACATGTAAGTTGTTTTATACTTCCGTCAGTTGAAACTGCTATATTTTGACAAGCAAATAAAAATTTTCTTCCTTAGAACTTTGATTTAATAAAAAAATTGTTTTTTTTTATTTTTGAGGCTTCGTCTGGTGGCCGCTTAAAACTGCAATTTTTGATTTTTTGTGAATAAATTCCAAAGTTGTCCACCGATTTTAAACATTTCTAGCTTTTTTTGTTTGAATCTTTATTTGTTATGAATGTATGAAAATTTATAAAAAATAAAGTTATTTTTAGATTTTTTATGCTATTCTAAATAACAACAAATTTCCAACTTTTCCAAAAAAAATTTTATTTCATCGAAAATATTTTTATTTTCTAAACTACTGAACTGATTAAAAATATTATTAGAGTTGTTGAAAGGTACTTTTGTTGCAAATTTTCGGTTTTTATAATTTTTTAATGTTTTAAACGGTTTTTGAGTTAAGGGAATATATGTTGTCCTTCCTCCTCCATTTTTAAGATAACGGTATATCTTAAAAACAAGAGCTAACCTAAAAAAACGGTTAACACCACTAAATTTAGCGCACCCAAATTAGGTTTAGTCACTGGGTGCCCCGTCTGTCGATTTTTTCCATTAGCATATTGGAATTATTTAATACAGAATGTGAAAGATATTTTGGGCAAATTTATTGAAACAGTTTATTATTACGTTATGAGTATTACGTTTCTCCTTATTTATTAATATAATATTTTTTTGTTATTTAATTTTTTTAAATATGTATATAACAAATAATTTTTTAGTTTATTTTGCCAACTAGTACTTTGATGAATTTTTGTAATAATCAATTTGTAGTAAATAAAAAAAACTTAAATCTATGAAAACTGGTACGATATAATATGTTTTAGTTTCTATTTCTTATGCATTCACACCAACATGGTTCTCAAAGGGTTAAACACGCTTTGTGGCCTCTCTGATAGAAGAATTCACAAAAAAGATAAGAGCTTCCGAAGGTCATCAAACAATAAGTGTTACATATACAGTTATTTCCGCTTAATTGAGTTCCTAAAAATGCACGACTTTTGACGCAATTAAAAGGGAACTATATTAAGCAATACTCGGTAAATTAAATCGCCGACGCAATTAAACGAAAATCACTTAATTGAGAAATGTGTGCAATAAAGCGAAACACCCATGCGTAGATAGAAAACAAAACTCATTTCTTTTGTTACAATTAAGCTAAAAAATCGTTTAGGTTTATTAAAACAAAATAAAAATCAAGTACGTTCATCGTACAATATTTATAACGGAACAGACCCATGACTGTTTTGACGCAAAATAATTTTTTTTTACGTTTGTGGAGCAAAAAAAAAAATTAAGTAGACGGAATCAATTAGGCGAATTATTTGCTCTTGTTTTTCGCAATGCAGTCTTAATTTCCGAACCAATTAAAGGGGTGACGCAATTAAACGGGTATTTTAACAATGACAGGTATACTGAATGACTTCGTTCCATCATTTTTAGAGCAATAAAGCGGGAAACTCAATTAATCGGGGCTCAATTAAGCGGAAATAACTGTAATATCTTTCATTTTATTCGAATATATTATCGTAAGTATCAGAAATTAATAGAAATAGCCACATTAAGGAAAACAACAAATAAAAGTTATTCCAATAATGAAAAAAGTGAGCGGTAAAAGTTTTCGTGTTATTAGAATGTCTAGATTATATACATATACAGCTTTTATATTAATTGTTATTGTATTATATTTAGAAGTAATTCTGTTGCAAAATTTGTGTTACTCAAGCTCGTTAGAATAATAAAAAGATGAGTCACTAAAGAGAAAAATGCATACATAAAAAAATGCATACAAACATCGGACATAATTCTGGGGTTTTTCGCAATCAAATTACACATCAAGAAGTGGGAAAAAAAATTACACATATAAGTAATTTGACAGATAAGAAGGGCTTACATGGAACATAATCGAACTGGGGAAAAACAGCAAAAATTTGTACACGAAATTTTTCAAAATACAGTCAAAGCCCGGTATAGCGAATACTCAGTTTAACGAATATCCGATATAACGAATGGCGAAATTTTTACATTAACTGCCTTATATAGCGAATGGCAAAAAAAAAAAAGAATCTCGATTTAACGAATGACAAAACAAAATACATTTGAAACTCGTTACAGAATCGTAATCGTGTGGGTGTTTTTGGCTTCTTTGCTTTGTATTGAAAGAACGCGTGTGATGCGTTGCTTTTTTCTTTAAAATTTCAGTAGTTTTGGTAGGTTCATTGTGAAAACGAGATGTCGATTTCTTAAGAAATTAATAATATGAATGAAATGTAATAATAAACCTACACATGTTAATAGCATCCAAATATAAGTAAATATGTAGATGCACCTACAGTGGCGAGCACTTGTGGATACATGCGTACCAAATATTACTTTAAAACGCTTAAAAAGATATAAAATATTTTAAATCTAACCATCTTTTCAATTTAAATTATTCATTAGGATATTAATTAAAGGATGTAAAAAGAATTTTCTCAATATCAGATGAGAAATGGAAATTTTAGGGAATTTTGTGAAAAAAAGTCAATGTATCCACTTTTGCTCGTCAGGTCTCAGGGCTCCGCTCTGCGGGACTTCCCACGAAAAATCTTCAGCTCTGACAGGACACTGCCTCATGAGTGTATATTCGAGAAGATTAAATCTTCTGCATCCGGATTTCTACAGGAGTTCCAAAGGAGTTGAGACTCATGTGTCTATGTGTGAGAACATAGAACTTTCCTTTGGCAACTGAAAAATCAAACCTATAAGAAAAAAAAAAAGAAATGCGGTCGGGGGAGGAACGAAGTTCCCTACGTTTTTGTTTCATCTTTGAATGTAATACAAGGTGAAATCTGTATGTTTTATGTTGCGTTGGTTTTGAAATTTTGAATTTTTATGATTCTTTAAATTTTTGGAACGTTTTATTTTTTACTTTTGACACATGCAGTATTTTTTGTCAATCTGCTACAAAACGAGGAAAATTTTTCAATATTGCTGTTTTTTGTTGTGACATACAGTCAAAGCCCGGTATAGCGAATACTCAGTTTAACGAATATCGGATATAACGAATGGCGAAATTTTTACATTAACTGTCTTATGTAGCGAATGACAAAAAAAAATAAATCTCGATTTAACGAATGGCAAAGCAAAATACATTTAAAAAATCGTTACAAATCTGCATTTGCAGATTTGCCGGCACTTTCCCGTATAAGTTGTAATTTGACAAATATTCAAAACCAAAAAACTGTATAGAAAACCCCTCCCCGCGGAGGCACAACTTGTTTCTACTGTATTTTCTAAAATACTTCTTCCTCACAAAATTTGAAAACGGAAATATTTAGAGAAGAAGACCACAAAACGACCTGCATTTGCAGATTTGCCGGCACTTTCCCGTATAAGTTGTAATTTGACAAATATTCAAAACCAAAAAACTGTATAGAAAACCCCTCCCCGCGGAGGCACAACTTGTTTCTACTGTATTTTCTAAAATACTTCTTCCTCACAAAATTTGAAAACGGAAATATTTAGAGAAGAAGACCACAAAACGACCTGCATGTGCAGATTTGCCGGCACTTTCCCGTATAAGTTGTAATTTGACAAATATTCAAAACCAAAAAACTGTATAGAAAACCCCTCCCCGCGGAGGCACAACTTGTTTCTACTGTATTTTCTAAAATACTTCTTCCTCACAAAATTTGAAAACGGAAATATTTAGAGAAGAAGACCACAAAACGACCTGCATGTGCAGATTTGCCGGCACTTTCCCGTATAAGTTGTAATTTGACAAATATTCAAAACCAAAAAACTGTATAGAAAACCCCTCCCCGCGGAGGCACAACTTGTTTCTACTGTATTTTCTAAAATACTTCTTCCTCACAAAATTTGAAAACGGAAATATTTAGAGAAGAAGACCACAAAACGACCTGCATGTGCAGATTTGCCGGCACTTTCCCGTATAAGTTGTAATTTGACAAATATTCAAAACCAAAAAACTGTATAGAAAACCCCTCCCCACGGAGGCACAACTTGTTTCTACTGTATTTTCTAAAATACTTCTTCCTCACAAAATTTGAAAATGGAAATATTTAGAGAAGAAGACCACAAAACGACCTGCATGTGCAGATTTGCCGGCACTTTCCCGTATAAGTTGTAATTTGACAAATATTCAAAACGAAAAAACTATATAGAAAACCCCTCCCCGCGGAGGCACAACTCGTTTCTACTGTATTTTCTAAAATACTTCTTCCTCACAAAATTTGAAAACGGAAATATTTAGAGAAGAAGACCACAAAACGACCTGCATGTGCAGATTTGCCGGCACTTTCCCGTATAAGTTGTAATTTGACAAATATTCAAAACCAAAAAACTGTATAGAAAACCCCTCCCCACGGAGGCACAACTTGTTTCTACTGTATTTTCTAAAATACTTCTTCCTCACAAAATTTGAAAATGGAAATATTTAGAGAAGAAGACCACAAAACGACCTGCATGTGCAGATTTGCCGGCACTTTCCCGTATAAGTTGTAATTTGACAAATATTCAAAACGAAAAAACTATATAGAAAACCCCTCCCCGCGGAGGCACAACTTGTTTCTACTGTATTTTCTAAAATACTTCTTCCTCACAAAATTTGAAAACGGAAATATTTAGAGAAGAAGACCACAAAACGACCTGCATGTGCAGATTTGCCGGCACTTTCCCGTATAAGTTGTAATTTGACAAATATTCAAAACCAAAAAACTGTATAGAAAACCCCTCCCCGCGGAGGCACAACTTGTTTCTACTGTATTTTCTAAAATACTTCTTCCTCACAAAATTTGAAAACGGAAATATTTAGAGAAGAAGACCACAAAACGACCTGCATTTGCAGATTTGCCGGCACTTTCCCGTATAAGTTGTAATTTGACAAATATTCAAAACGAAAAAACTGTATAGAAAACCCCTCCCCGCGGAGGCACAACTTGTTTCTACTGTATTTTCTAAAATACTTCTTCCTCACAAAATTTGAAAACGGAAATATTTAGAGAAGAAGACCACAAAACGACCTGCATGTGCAGATTTGCCGGCACTTTCCCGTATAAGTTGTAATTTGACAAATATTCAAAACGAAAAAACTGTATAGAAAACCCCTCCCCGCGGAGGCACAACTTGTTTCTACTGTATTTTCTAAAATACTTCTTCCTCACAAAATTTGAAAACGGAAATATTTAGAGAAGAAGACCACAAAACGACCTGCATTTGCAGATTTGCCGGCACTTTCCCGTATAAGTTGTAATTTGACAAATATTCAAAACCAAAAAACTGTATAGAAAACCCCTCCCCGCGGAGGCACAACTTGTTTCTACTGTATTTTCTAAAATACTTCTTCCTCACAAAATTTGAAAACGGAAATATTTAGAGAAGAAGACCACAAAACGACCTGCATTTGCAGATTTGCCGGCACTTTCCCGTATAAGTTGTAATTTGACAAATATTCAAAACGAAAAAACTATATAGAAAACCCCTCCCCGCGGAGGCACAACTTGTTTCTACTGTATTTCCTAAAATACTTCTTCCTCACAAAATTTGAAAACGGAAATATTTAGAGAAGAAGACCACAAAACGACCTGCATGTGCAGATTTGCCGGCACTTTCCCGTATAAGTTGTAATTTGACAAATATTCAAAACCAAAAAACTGTATAGAAAACCCCTCCCCACGGAGGCACAACTTGTTTCTACTGTATTTTCTAAAATACTTCTTCCTCACAAAATTTGAAAATGGAAATATTTAGAGAAGAAGACCACAAAACGACCTGCATTTGCAGATTTGCCGGCACTTTCCCGTATAAGTTGTAATTTGACAAATATTCAAAACCAAAAAACTGTATAGAAAACCCCTCCCCACGGAGGCACAACTTGTTTCTACTGTATTTTCTAAAATACTTCTTCCTCACAAAATTTGAAAATGGAAATATTTAGAGAAGAAGACCACAAAACGACCTGCATTTGCAGATTTGCCGGCACTTTCCCGTATAAGTTGTAATTTGACAAATATTCAAAACCAAAAAACTGTATAGAAAACCCCTCCCCGCGGAGGCACAACTTGTTTCTACTGTATTTTCTAAAATACTTCTTCCTCACAAAATTTGAAAACGGAAATATTTAGAGAAGAAGACCACAAAACGACCTGCATGTGCAGATTTGCCGGCACTTTCCCGTATAAGTTGTAATTTGACAAATATTCGAAACCATATATGCAAATACCGTTGGATTGTGTGTGTTTTTGGCTTGTTTCTTTGGATTGAAAGAACACGTGTGATGAGTTGCTTTTTTCGTTAAAATTTTAGTAGTTTAATTTGGTTCATTGTGAAAACGAGATGTCGATTTCTTAAGAAATTAATAATATGAATGAAATGTAATAATAAACCTACACATGTTAATAGCATCCAAATGTACATTTATGATTTTTAATGAATTTTCATATTAGAAATTAAACAAATCTTAAATAAACATCAAAATATCAATTAAAGTTTTAAGTTATTAATACAATTAAATTTTGATGTTTTTAAAACTGCGGACCACCGTCTTTTATTAAATTTTAAGATAAAAAATTATTGTTCGATATAACGAATATCTCGGTATAACAAAAGTTCTGAACATTATATCATTCGTTAAACCGGGATTTTACTGTATACTTAATATTCTTTGGCTTAATAGATTGAGCTTGATTTCACTTTAGTTTTTACAAATATATTTTTTTATTATTAAAGTCTCCCATACTTGCTTGTGTATCTTCTTTAGGAAGATAAAATAAAAATTTTTTCTGAAGAAGATACACAAAGAAGTATCGAAATATTGAAGGCCTTAAAAATAAAACAATATATTTATTAAAACTAAAGTGACCTCAAGCTTAATCTATTAAATCAAAGAAAAATAAATGAAAAAGGTCGAAAAACTAATATCCAGAATAATATACTCAATATACATTTACCTACATGTAGTTTTTGCTAAGTATCTCTTATATCCAAAACCTAAAAAGTGAATGAAAAACTTCACTGTAGGGACACCAATGCAGCTTCCTAAGAGAAATGATAAAGTTTTTACATCAAATGTTTCATAGTGTGGACAAGCTAACTAGCAAAATTCAAAGTTAATGCCAATGGGCCTTAATTATAGTCAAACACTAAACTCGGGTCTTTTTAGAAACAACTTAAATTCTAAAACGTGTTGCTAACTTTTTTCTAACTATAGTCAAAATTAAAGTTGACTTTAAGCTGAATGAGCTTTAAATGGGTGCCACATTATTTAACGAAAATGTCAAGTTATTTATCATACAACCTCTTACAAATGTATGTAAAATTCCATCTCTAATAAGATGACTCTCAAAAACTATGTATACATGTGAACACACACCTACGTAAATGTAAGATTGTATTAGTAAGTAAACAAAAAACATCAAAGCGAATTGAATAAAAGTCAAATTATGAAGAAAATTCTGATTAATAATAGTTATTAAAAAATTTTAATAATAAATTAAATTTTAAGGCTTAAGATCTTTTTATAAAAATGTTTGCAAAAAAAAAAAAAAGAAATGCGGTCGGGGGACCCCCGTTAGGAACGAAGTTCCTTACGTTTTTTTTTTCATCTTTGAATGTAATACAAGGTGAAATCTGTATATTTTATTTTGTGTTGTTTTTGAAAATTCGAAATTTTATGATTCTTTAAATTTTTGGAACGTTTTCCAACTAATTAATATTTATTGGTAGGTGTCTCCGCTGCTGTCAGTGGAGACACCGCCCATCATACACAATTGCTTGTCGACAGTACACCAATACATATAAACAGCTCACACGCTTTCGTGACGATTTCTACTAATTTCCACTACCAGCACGCCGCGTTAAAGAACTTCGTTCCAAAAAAAAAAACTTTTTTCATAGTTATTTTTAAAATAATCTTAAAAAAATACACCTGAAGAAGCCAACAAATTGTGGGCGAAATATTGAAATAAATAAATATCTTTGTTTTGTTGCAAACATTTTTATAAAAAGATCTCAAGCCTTAAAAATTAATTTATTATTAAAATAACAAAAAAGATTAAATAAACTATACATTAAAGTTATTAAAAAATCTTTAATTTAAAAAAATTTACACTTTTACATATAAAAGTGACATTTGTTTGAACAAAGATGTTGCTTAATAAGTTAAAGACAACTTCTGCTGGTCTTAAGTTTAGAGCAAACTTTTGCGCGTAAACTTGTCTTTTTCTCGTCTATAGTAGAAAAAAGCTTACTTTTATTTAGCAGTGACTTAAAATTGCTTAAAGCATACTTTTTCGATGTCTATAGTTATGGACCATTGTATTGAAAGTTAAATACACTGGTTTGTACCGCAAACGCAATTTTTTATAGTTTATTTTTCAAAACTAGCGCCTAGAAATGAAACGATGCCATCGATATTTCTACTTAATGCAGTAGCGACTCTGAAACGCTGGTACGTACTCAGCCATATCATATTTCTATGGGACAAAAAGTATCAGTGCCTACTTGTATCGAACAACTCCTTCACACCAATGAAATAAATAAAGTTTCTCAATACGTTAGATACAGATTGCTATACTGCTTTGTGCTTTCCAGGGCTATAAAAATCTGGAAATTGTACGATACTCACTTCCGTGTTCTTGGTCAATGTTTCCTTGCTCTCTTCTTTTTGAAAGAAAACTTTGTGTACGCTCTTATATATTTTTTAAAAGCCAACATAAGCTTCTTTCGGTGTTAAATGTTTGCCTAGAAAGAAAAATATTTCCGGAACATATCTTACTAAATAGTAAATTATTTTGTGGAAATGAAATATACAAAAATTAACTTAATTATTTATTTGCTATAAGAGCCAATTGAAATGTATTTACGGTATTCAAACGGTCTCATATTGTGTCATAATGTCAGAAAGTACTAACATTTTATGATAGTTTAAAAAAATTGTTGTTGTGCTGCAAACAGAAATATTCATAAATTAATAGGACTTCATCGACTGCGTTTAGTGATTCATCATAAGTTAACAGCATACATCTGAGGCGAACGGCTAAAAGGTATTCGTCGAGCCGGTGATATTCTTTATCTGCCGCAAATTATATTCTAAAAAAAAATTTTATATATACATACATAAAACCCCCTTATATGCGTATAACGCTTATATGTAGGTATGTACCCAAACAAGAATACATTTGTTTAATAGCTGAAGGCCTTGTTTTACTATCCTACTCAGTTGTACGATATGGCAAAAATGAAATGTGTGCTCAAAAAGTGTGATAGTATGGACTAAAAATGTTTGTGTGCGATACGAATGTACGCATGTATGTGTTTCGCAGATATTTATATCGACATCCACATCCATGCATTTCACCTAAAAATGATATACTAATCTTAGAAGACTGGCAGCCCACAAACGCTTGTGTACTGGCCGCCGTGCAAAAAAATGAATCGACTCCGTTCAACCGGCGCCAGCTGTTTTTGTTTGAATAAACTTATCTATTCAATTTAATATCATTTAAGAAATAAATGCATTAAAATATATACATATGTATATGTTCGTAAATATGGACATATTTGATTTCAAATTTACTCAAATCAGCTATCAAAACATCTAATAGCTAGTTTTCGCACAAACTGGCTATTATTTTAGTTTTTTCACTTATTTTGGCATTATGAACAAAAATATTTAAATGGCTTTTTTTTTAAAGCTGACTCATATTTTAAATAGCGCACTATTTTATGACAGGTTGCTCATAGCAGTCATATATTTTCGTGCTATTATTTTAAGACTTCTGACTTTAGGACGACCCTTTGAATACCGTAATTATTTTAGGTCTAACATAAGACCCTAATGCTTCGCTGTCTTTTTCAGCCGTCTATTTGCCGCCTACATTTCATTGATACTAATCAACTCATCAGTAGACTCGAAAAATCTTAAAAGAATGTTTGAAACCCAATTACTTATTCCAAAATTCTCATAAACAAAATGAGAATCAGAAATGTTCAATCAAACCTTTAACGCAGTAAACATTTGTTTTCATCATGCCACTCTTTTGCTTTTCTTTGCAACCTTCTATAGAACGAGTTACCATCGGTTACTACGATTTGTATTTTTGAAACTATGAAAAAGTAAAAGTTCTTTGAATATTCACATTTATTTGCCTTAAGAGCTACTGATGAACGTATAAATTGAAAAGCATACACACATTGAAATTATATTTCGATCAAAATGTTGTGCCCTTATTTCAATTCAAGACATTTTTATTTTTTCAAGCATACAAAAATCAAATTTTATTTACTGATATACATATAAGTATGTATTAGTCTACAACTCTAAGCTGTAATTAGGCTCGAACACACTTTTTTCTTCCTGTATAACGATCAGTTACACATTTTTCGAATGGGCTGCACTTTACATTGCCACAATATACCGAGCCAGAGCCTAGAAATATAAACATATTAGGTTTAAATAAAATTTATTTAAATTGACTTTCTTCGACAAAACTCAGCTTGCATTTTTATTTACCGTATTTATTCGGTTTTGAGCCATAATTTGTCAACAGATGTGGAGCTACACAAGACTTTTGGTTACACATATTGGGACAACATTTGCCACCATTGAAAGCACAATCACCGTCGTTGAAACAGAGCGGTTTGCAAGTGTAAATCTGAGAAGGTGGAGGGCAGTCTTTAAAGAAAATCTTAAGCTTTTAATCCATTTTAAACCATTATTCACAAATTTATCTTACCCCTTGCTTGAATAGACAGTACAAAACTCAAATACCACAGAAGGCCCGTGCAAACCATTAAAATATACTTTGCTGTCATATAGAAAAAACAATATAAAAAAATAAATATATATGTACCTATACAAAAATTTAATCTTAGCAGCACCATACCCATTGCTGCCTTCAATCACTAGCGCACTCTAGTGTAAGAATAGAATTAAAAATCCGAATTTAACTGTCAAAACCTGCTCAGTAAAGTTCTGCGCACACTACTCGTATGAACAACAACTTGGACTGTACTAAATATTACTATATACTTTTCTTGCTAGATATACATATGTATATACTCTTTACTTACAAGTTACCAGTATCTTATTATTCACTAATTTTTTATAGAAAGTAATAAAGATAAACAGCTCTATTACTGTAATCATTTTAGGCCTAAATGCTCCTTTTAAATCTAAAATAATAGATGTTTCTCTTATTTTTATCTTAATTCTAAGAAATTTGGTTAGTTGGTTGTTATTTAGATTTCTGTGAATGCCCTAAAACAAATTGTGAGCAACGTTTAACCCTTTAATGATCGGTGGTAATAGCTAGTAATGTACCATAATTTATTCTTTTTGCATAGCATCGCCGTTTTCATAAAACGAAATAGTATTATCATCCTTGTGGGACTTCTTCAGTATATTCCTGACCAAACTAAAATTCATCTAAGAAATTGTCAGCGTGGTCATTTTCATCGAATGCGCTAACTTATTAATAAAAAAAAAAATTCATACCTGCATACAGGGCTGGGCAGTATTTGAAATACATGTATTTGAAATACAAATACGTATTTTGTATTTGTATTTTAAATACGTCTCACGAATGTATTTGTATTTTGTATTTTAAATACTAACCGCTTGAGTATATTTGTATTGTATAATGAAATATTTGTGAGTGAAGAATCTGAGGAAATTCTTAAATAATTTATGTAATTTAATTTATTTTCTTTTATCATCATATACATATGTAGTTTCGTTGTAAAAAATTTACATCATAAACGAGGTTGGTTGGTTTCCATGCTAAAGTCAATTTCGTGGTAAATCCAGCCACTGTGAGAACGTTCTGATTGTAAAAGAGATTTTGTGGTATTAAAAAATATTAACTATTGTTTATTGTAGTTTTTGTTAAATTTCCCAATTTTGCATAATAATAAACGAAAAAAAAAGGAATACTGAAAACAATAACAAGTCGAAAACTACCAGGTGTCCCTATGCAACGTAAAGTAACGAGGAATGAAATTTGCATAATATATGTATTCACATATGCTCCACAACAACAAATGCTGAAAAGAACAACAACAACTGTAAAACTACCAGGTGTCCCTTTACAACGTAGAGTAACAGCTATAACTCTCGAACCGTAAGAGATAAAGAGCCGAAATTCGCACAATTCGCCGAACTTCGGCGCCTTACAGCAACAAATGACAACAACAACAATTCGAAAACTAAGTGTCCCCATACAACGTAAAATAACAATTAAACGTAACTCTCAAGCTGTAAGAGGCAAAGAGATGAAATTTATACAATACAGTATTTTTCGGTTAATTGACTCTACGGTTAATTGGTTTCCACGCTTAATTGAACCACATGATCGCGCAAAAAAAATATTGCATACGAACACCATGTGAATTTCCTCGGATAATTGAACACGGTTAATTGATTTTCCCACTTAATTCGTTCAAAATTCATGTCATCAAAAATAAATTTCCTCTTACTTTTACCCGGTTAATTGCATTGAAAAATAATCTGGCATTTTTGCACATACATATTTGACATCATTTGTGAAAAACACTGGGTGGCATCTCTACTATACACATAGTATATGTATATACATTTTTTGCTGTTACTTGCATTTTTTTCGTTTAAGGTAAAAAAAAAATTATTTTGAAAAACTTAAAGTGCACATATGCGATTTCTTTTAATTCATTAGTACATATGTAGTTCATATTATGCGTGATTTCTGTAATTGAACAAACTGTTCAATTAAATAGGGTTCTTGTAATTGAATGAATTGTTCAATTAAACGGGTATGGGCTAATTGGTTCCCCGGTTAATTGAACAAAAAATTGTGCAAATTTTGATGTGCAATTAACCGAAAAATACTGTGTGTATTAACATATACTATTCCATACGTACATTACACATACATACGTACGGAACCCTAAGTGTGCGAGCCAGCCTCGTACTTAACTGAATTTATTATGTATCTTTTAATTTAGTTTCTATAAGTCATAGCAATAATTTCCACTAAAACTCGTTAACATACATATAAGCAATACAGAAAAGTATATTTTTACATATTTTTGTTTGCAAATTCAAATAGTCTGCTTTGCGTAATTATGAGATTTCAAACGCACAAGTCACCAGGATCCGATATAATCATACCTACAGATCTTGGTTTCATTACACTAGGTTAATTGAAATCTATAGAACCGCACTTATAAGGTCATATTTCCTAGAGAAGTGGACTAGAGCATTTTCATCTTCATCACCATTTTCGTTAAAAGTGCAGGAAATGTACTAAATCAGTGTAGAAGAAAAAAAAACTATAAGCAGGTAGCATTTTTGAATACTGAATTAAGTCTTAACAATAGCTATTTAGACTCTTGAGGATCTGATGATGAGTTTTATCGAGATTTTTTAGGCACTGAGGCATAATTTTGAAAATCGGGTCCCCAACAATGCTAGGTTTACTCCCTCTCTCTCTCTCTCTCTCATTACAGTCTAGGGGAATGAAGACTGTTTCCCATGCGGATGATGCAGCGATTGTAGTTTCTGTAGTGTGGCCTATAGTCAACACCAATTAAAACAGAGCTCTTACTGTTTAAGAAGAAATAATAGATCTCCACTTTCATACCGCCAAGGTTGAAAGGCAATACTCTTGTTCCTCGGTGAAAGCCATATCGAACACATACATACATAGACAGGATAGCCATAGGCTCTAGCCTCTAGGCTTGCGTTATCAAACCAAGGCGAACTTATTCTACGAAGTGGCGGTAAGGTCGTAATGAGTAGACTCACCGTCTAATTCATAAAAATTATAACAGGTTTATAAAGCTCTTATTTGACAGATTTGCCATACAAATATGTCAAATAGCAGGCTTATAAGCCTGTTATAATTTTTATGAATTAGGGGGTCAGTTTCTAACAGATTTCCGATAGAGAGCGTCGCTTTGTTAACTACAGAGGCTGTGAGAACAAGGCAAACTAAGGCACTATTTGCCTTCTTATGCTGACTGCAGGTTTATATTATGGCAAGAAAGTTGGCAGCGGGGATTGAAGTAATGCAAGAGGTGCACGGATATGGGGCCGTTCGTGTTCATTGAAGGCCGCGGAGGTATTGACGGAGTTGATACAAGCTTTTTTCACAAGGAGATTAAACTTTCAAATCGAGACACAGACGAATCTGAAATGGGAGACAGAGTTGTAGAGAGCATGTACATCGAGGATTTTTACATCAGGATTCAGATTTGAATCTTAGCCTACCAAATGGCTGTAGCGTTTTACTAGGAGAGCCATCTATTTTAGTGTAAGCATTTAGTCTTATATTTTACAGGATGTACAAAGGATATAGTGGTTAATACAGAAATTCAAGCAGCTATAAAATCTTTGACTAGAGTTTACCACACGTCCAGTCTTGTTCACGAATGCCGGACATCTTTGTGCCATTCAAACTTGTGACTTAAATGGGTTCATGTATATAGACCCAATAAAAACAACAACACTGACGACGGGTTGGGTAAAATGGAGACGTCTGAATAAATGAGCACATTGATCTTTTCTTTAGGTCGCCCTTTTCAATATGCCGGAAACTTTTTGGAATTTTCACACTGGAGCAGGACAGTAAAGATGGATTTCAGCGCCCATATAGTCCATTTCGAGATAATTGCGGCCCAGTTGTATTCAAGAACAGCGCGAGATCTCTAGGAACTTGACAGGTCTAACGTTAAGATCATTATATTAGTCTTCATTAGACGCGACAGCGTCTAGTGGGTGCCACGTTATATGACTGAGCTTACTTTTCAATGACTTCTATAGAAGTTTTCAAGAGGAAGGCGTGGAGGAGACAATTTTATATCAGCTTGGAATCTTTCCCTCCCTGAGGGTAGATTTTTGTGTAGAGGGAGTTTACTTGCCTTTCAACGACACATTTGGCTTCTTTTTTTTCGTTGGTTGTTTCTATCAAAGTCAGAAAAAAGAGAGTACTCGGTTGATTTTGCATCCATGAAAGCATTTTTTCAGGTATGCTTTTAAAAATTAAGTTCGCCTGTAGTAAACTGAACAAAAAGGCATCTACAGGAAGCAAGAATATTGTAATGAATAATTGTCTACGAAACAATAAATCTACATTTTTTTTATTACAAAGTCAATGGTGAATATTCAATAACCCCTATATTAAAAATTTTTATAGTATGCAGAAGTTCGGGCAATTACGAAGTGCATTAGGAAGTCCAGGGCCTGTGAATGTATTCATGGATAGTCAAATGGCCATTAGAACCGTGGTAAAATGCTAATGGGTGGCCGATCTTTAGCATTAACAGGAAAATTTTTTTTGTAACTGGCTGTAGTGTACTTTAATATCCGCATATTATTCAACCACACAATTATCACTAATATACTTTCACTGCACCACTATCACTTTCATTGTTACTTTCATTTATGTTACTCAAATACATATCACGCAATTGGAAATTAAGCAATGAAATGCAAAAACAAATAGTTTAAGGTTTATTTTTAGGAATACCGTTATTTTAGTTTATAAGGACGATTTTTGAAAATAAAGGATAATCTTTCACAAGCCTTTAGATCGGCTGTTTCTTTTAAATTATAGGCATTAAAACTGCCTCGTTATAACCACCTTTCCCAGGCGTCTCAGGCGCCGGAACGTGTCTTAGTTTTCAGGCCATTTCTTATAGGAATAATATTTCCTTTTAGCTCAAATATACTCTGTGCACTCACCCCAACACTACATGGTATTGTATTTGCAATTTTCCAAACTTAATGAAAACTCGATGTTGTAGTAATGTGATTGAAGGCAGTAAAAATGGTTGCAGAATTTTTATGGATTTAAAACTAATTTCGTCATACCCGTGGAGCTAAGTGAAGCAATTAGTTTACCAATCTTTCAGCCCTAAATAAGAAGAAGGAAAATAAACTACTATTAAATAAAATTATAGGAAAGGTATATTGTTACTGTTTAGAAAAGACGCATTTGAAAAAATTCACTTATGATTTAAGGGCAAGTATTACATTCAATTTTCTTTCTATACAAACCAAGCTATTGAAAGTTTCTAGAATATTTAAATTGAATTTACTCATAAAGTATTCATTTCAATAAATTTTAGCTGCCCCATTTTGTTTTTTTTTTTTTCAATTATCAAAAGGACTTTTTACATTAGAAATATATGTACCTAAATATAAAGCAATCATAATTAATTTAAATATTTTATAATTAGAATTATATTATGAAACTCTATAAATTCTAGGAATATATGGAAGATGTCAGAAGCAACATTTATTGCGTGATATTCTTCGGAAGCTCTTATCTTTTTTAAGAATTTTACTATCACAAAGTGTGTGTAACCCTTTAAGTATCATGCATAATCTATTTTGCTATGGTTTTAATAGCTAATTTATATATACATATGTGTTCATTTCCTGCACCTGAAACTCTTCTGCTTTAATCCTGCTCAATCAATTTTCTTAAAGTATTTAGCAAGGTACCTCGATATCAGGTAGCCTTATAAGCCCAGCTGACTACTGCGCTTAACCTGAAGAACTGTCATAATATGTCAATGGGTTTCATTACTTCAAGATTTCTACCAACAAAACACATGAAGTGTTTGTTGTAGTCATGCGGCTAACTGGTATGGAGGTACCTTGGCACAGTATTTATCGGATATAAGAACATCTCATATAAGAACAAAACGCTTATAAGAAACATTTGCAAAAACACCATATCTTTTTAGTGATTTTTCTAACAAAAAAAGTTTCATATAAGAAAAACGCTTATAAGAAAAAAACTGATAAAAGAACATTTTTCTTGAACACCAAAACCACAAGATGTATAGAAAAAGAATTTTTATAAGAAACTTTCAAGCGCAACACTGAATTTATGTAGTTTGTATGGACAACTCTGTTTTCTGACAGTTTTACAACAACAACAACGTTTTTTTTTACTTTTAGTGCTCATGAGAAGTTTTTGTTTCTTGCCTCGTAAAGAAATAAAGTAAAGTAAAGTTTATTTGAGACTTCGTAAATAAATAAATAAATACTACAAAATGAATTATGTATGTACATGTATTTACTACATATAATTTTTTTTTTTTTTTCAAATTGAAGCCTAATTTTTTATATCTATTTACTAAAGGGGTTAATTAACATAAAATTTCATTTGCTTTATTTTTCTATTTACATGCATACATCTACGTGTATACATAAAAAGGTAAAAAAGCTCGTATATTCATATAAGAAACAAATGCCTTATGGCCATAGCTACTTATATAAGAAATAAGTTTCTCATATAAAATAATTGTGTATAAGAAAGAAACGCTTATAAGAAACTTTTTTCGTGGATTTTTCAAGTTTCTTATATCCAATAAATACTGTATTTACTTAGCGGACTTAAGACTGAAGCAAAAGCTGATACCCAGTATTAGTTAATGTGATTTTGTCAGCTACATAATTGCGATGTAAATAATAAAACATAAGAATTTTTTAGCAATACTTTTTGTACATATTTTGAAATATTTTTTAAAAGGTAATTCAGAGCTTAATCAAAACGAACAACAAAATTTTGCTATGCACGTTGACTTAAATATGTAGTTTGAGATCATGTAAAATTTCTCTGCTCATTTTTGCTACTTTTTCAATATTTTCCTCAATGTTTTAAGTGTCATGTGTTAATTTTCGGTAAAAAAAAACTTAAATTCGATATATTTTTAAGTTTCATTAATCATTATGCCTTGTAAAGAAACGTATTTGTTATCTAGTAAATGAACGAC
The DNA here is from genome assembly GCA_963662145.1 of Sturmia bella. Classification (NCBI taxonomy): domain Eukaryota; kingdom Metazoa; phylum Arthropoda; class Insecta; order Diptera; family Tachinidae; genus Sturmia; species Sturmia bella. The sequence goes on from OY759169.1 coordinate 41,666,582, forward strand.
CTGGTACACGGGTATGCGTTTTTATTAATGCACAGGAACCGGGCGTTCGATGAAAATAAACACGCACATACTTTTTTAAATGAGTTTTGATACCTTCAAGAATATACTATAGCAGCTTCACAAAGATCATATTAGTATTACTGTTTTCCTTGCTCTAGTCTATCACTGCGCGTTGTGTGGTTCTACTTATATACGTCCATACCTGCAACTCGTGGAACACAAAATGCAATTTGTCCTTGTATCTAGCAGAAGAACGATTGAGACGGTAAGTCTCAGTGTAGGATCAAGTTGTATTGCCACAAAGTCATTAATTACTTGGGATTGGTATTAGATAATAGCCTGTCATTCAAGTCACACCTTCTCTACACTACTGAGAAGTGCTCGAAATTATGCATTGCCCTATCCCGAATTATGCCCACCACTAAAGGGCATAATTCCAACATCGGAGGCTCCTTACCGCAGTGATCAGAAGCATCATCATGTACGCTTCATCTTTATTGTTTTTTTTTTAAATAATATTAAAAAATATTCCTGAAGAAGCCAACAAATTGTGGGCGAAATATTGAAATAAATAAAGATTTGTGTTTTGTTGCAAACTTTTTTATATAAAAAAGATCTTAAGCCTTAAAATTTAATTTATTATTTTTAGTAATTGTTATGAAAAAGTATTACCCAATACCTCTTTTATGTGTACACAAAATTTCGGCCTTTTATCTCAAGCTAAGCCTAAGTTGTACCACTAAAGGTCTTGTCCACTCATATTGCTTTGAAAATTCAAAACGCAACTTGCCGAGTGAGTTATTTTTTTCAGTTATGACTATGTTGCAATAAAGGAGCGATATGTGCTTACAACGAATATTGAAACAAGTATTAGGAGTACACATGGTGACTTAGACTATTTTATGATGCAAGCGGCAAATAGGCATGGTTGCTTTCGGACATACCTTTCCAGGTTTGATTACGATAATTCTCTACTTTCTCACAGTTGTAATAGTGATGTGCAGCAAATGTATTCTTCTCGTGTCCAGGTTTTGACAGTGAAAAGGCACACCTTGAGCGGGCAATAGGGTACAGCTTATATCCTGATAATATTGTGGGATGTATGCTCTCTTCTGTGGAAAGCTAGCAGTGTGTATGTGAGCATACCATTGACTAGAAAGAATCTGCAATAAGATCCGGTAAGAATACATAGGCTATGTATTTACCCAAACCGTGAGGGATAACTTTGCTGTAGTTCTACGTGGTACGTGTGGGTCAGTGTACCAAGGTGGCTTAACGTGTTACAGTTTTGCACTCCTTATTGGGTCTTTCGACTGTTCCATCTCATTATATAAACAAAACATACGTACGCACGTACATAGCAGGTGGGCCAAAAGAGATCATCCGATATTGTTAGGCTTTGAGAATATCGGCTTTTGGCTCGCTCAGTGTGTGCCGTTGCTTCGTCTTGCTCGAACCACATGTTCTTTAGACCTAATTCGTTCAATTTCAATTGTTCTTTAGACCTAATTCGTTCAATTTCGGCAGAAAGAAAACTCGGTTAACATGGCTCTATAGCGCATTGTCGTTTGGCCCGATTAGTCATCCAGCGTGAATAGCGCACCATGCAGTCACTTTGAGTGGGTGTAATGGCTTCTCGTGCATCACTCGTAGATTCTCGGTGCCACAGAAGCGATAGTTTTGCTTGTTCACGAATCCGCTGAGGTGGAAATGCGCCTCATCTCTTTATGCTATTGGTCGAAAAATCGTCCTCTTCGTCATTGACACGATTACTCCGCATTCTTGGGGAGTGTATCGCTCAATAATTTGTTCACCTGTACTCTACAGCTGTCTCATCCACAAATGTAAGAACAAAGTTTACAATGGCCGCCATTTGCAAAATTAAGAGCAACTTCCAATAGGGTGCTTTCTCTTTACCTACATACATATGAAATGCAGACACCTTCTCTTTCGGCATAGGGTTAAATCTCTTTAAAAGAAAAGGAGAAGAAAAACAAAACAAAGCATCCACAAGTAACGAGTAACTGAAAAAACTGGCAAACAAATAATACAAACAAATAAAAATTAGACAAAGCAATTCCCTAGTAGACCGGTAAAATAAGGAGGACTGATAAATGCAGTTTTTTCTGCATATAAGAAGAAATAATTAAAACTTGCGCACCTTACTCGTTAGTGCCACCGATCAATAAAGGGTTAAACTTTGCGACAACTTGCTTTAAGGTATTCAGAGAAATGTAAATAACGACAATAACTTACCAGGTTTCCTCGAAATAATATAAATATTACTTAAACTGAATTTAACACTTGTAATAAAATTTATTATTTTAGATTTAAAGATTTACTAAGGCCTAAGCTGATAAAATTGAAAACAATATATTTTGAAAAATAAGTGAATAAAATATGAGTAACCTGTAAAGAGTATACATATATATTTAGCAAGAAAAATACATATTAATACTTAGTATAGTCTAACCACTTTGCTGAGCAGAGTTTGACAGTTAAGTTCTGATTTTTAATTCTTGAAGATAAACAATAACAGTAATTCAAGGAAACAATGGGTATGTATGGGTCTGCTAAGAAAAAATACGTGTTTATATATTTATTCCTTTAATACTCGATTTTTAATTTGACAGAAAAAAATACTTTAATCGTTTTTACGGGCTTTCTGTGGTGTTTGAGTTTTATATTGACTGTTCAAGCAAACCGTAAGATAAATTCACGAATAATGGATACACTATCCTACTCAATCGTACGATCTGTTAAAAATTACATGTGTGATAAATAGTATGATAATGAGAACTAAAAGTGTATATGTGGGATAGAATTTTGTGACAAGAGTCCCCGATTTTCCAATCTTTTAATAATTTTCAAAAACTATATTTTTCTATGCGATCAGAGTTGCCTTTTTGAAGTTATTAAAAAAAGTATAATACACTAGAGCCCAGACTTGCGTCGTTAATGGGGACCGGGGAAACGCGACGCAAATCGTAACGACGAAAATCAAAACGACGCAAATCGAATCACTTTTTTCTATATAAATGCACTAAAATTTAATTTTGGGGAAAATATTTAAAACAAAGCAAAAAATGTTGTATTTTTGATGAAAAATACTAGTATTTATTTATTTAATTTACTTCAACAAATGTTTATATATACATATTATAAAGAAATAACAAAACCATAAATTAAGAAAGAAAAAAACATAAAAGTGACTCATGTCTTACGTCTTTATTCTGATGAATCACACACTAAATTGTTACCATAACCAGACAGCTGCTCTTAGCACCACTTATATAAAAAAGAAAAGGGGATTCCCCTTTTTTCACGCAATCTGAAAATTTCTTAACGTACAGGTGACTATCGTTGTTGCCAGAAGTTGTAAAAACTAATGAATTCAAGATGCTAAATATATACTACACTACAAGTGCTAAAAATGGTAATCCACAATGATGCAGTAAAAAATGTAACCGTGTTTAGCGACGCGAATCGAAATCAAAACGATGCAAATCGAATCGACGCAAATCGGGGTCATAATGACGCAACTCAAACCGACGCAACTTGAAATCGTAACGACGCAAATCAAATTTTTCCAGTTTTAAAAAGCGACGCAAATCGAAACGACGCAAGTCGGGGCTTTAGTGTACTGTGGAAGGACACGATTCTATCAGATTATGCTAGCTATTTTCAGTGAATGAATCGTACGATTGAGCAGTGTATCACGGCCTTTAAAATTAATTGAAAGCTTAAAATTTTCTTTAAAGGCTGCCCTCCACACTATTTATTGCCATCTCGCCGTATTAACTGTATTACTGACAAGGAATGCTCCGCTGGTGAAAAATGTTGTCCCAATTTTTTGTTGAACAGAAATTCTTGTGTACCTCCACACGAGTTGATACCTGATCGCGCAAAGCGGAATAAAAACAGTAAATAAAAGTGCAAACTGAGCTTTGTCAAAGAAAATCAATTTAAATAAATTCCTTTAAACCTAATCTGTATATGGTTCTAGGTTCTCGCCCCGGATACTGTGGCGATGTTAAGTGTTTGCCACCCGAAGTGTGTGTGGCAGGTAAAGATGGAGTGGAAAGATGTATTAGGCGCAGTACGCTACATGCAATTATGCGCCTGCTCTAATCTTTGTACGATAAAAAATAAAATAAAAATTTTTCAATATATGTATGTACTACAAGTTTTCTTATTTTTCTAAAACAAGTTTTTCTGATAAAGTAGAATTAACGAATTAACTACTTCACTACATTAACCTCCCTTCGGAAGGACTGCATCCAATGCAAATGACACAGTCTTTTTCTTCCTATTCTACACTACAGACCTTTCTTTCATGAATGCGGGTTTTTATTGCTTTTCCATGTGTATTTATTTGAAAAAAATATATTTGAACGTACAATTTATTATTAGGAACTAATGTTTAGAACATTAATATAATATAAAAACTAAACAAAGGATTGTAGTTTGTACTTTAGGGTTACCTTAATAGTTTATGCTAACTGCTTTCAAAACTGAAAAAATACGTGTTTCTAAAGTTTTTATGCGTATGAGCATATGTATTTCATATCTGTGCTACACATCTGTGTTTAAGGTTTATATTAAATCAGTTTTAATATCCCTACCACCACAAATTCAGCTATTAAATTTTAAATATTCTTTAAGAGAAATAGGTTTTTTTTAATACATTCATTTTGCAAGGAGCCACTAAGTTTCGTGTTGCTTCAGTTGATTTCATATTATTTATTATTTTCTTGAGCTGAAGGTCTTTTTATTGAATATAGTTTGTTTATTTATTCAGGTCCAAAAATGAACCTTTTCAAAAAAAATGTTTGTTGTATTTTTCAAACATTTTTTGAAAGGGTTCATTTTTGGACCTGAATTAATACATTTCTATTGGATCTTAAAGCAAATAAATAATTAAGTTCATATTTGTTTGTTTATTTATTCAAAAATGTTTGTCGATATTTCGCTCTCATTCGGATAGCTTCTTCAGGACAATGAAGCTAAACATCGACAGAAATATTTAGCTAAATACGATATATCCCAAAATTAATGCATTAACCTTTTATGTTTTATGCTTATGTGTTGCAAAATTTTCCGTTTACCTCTGGTCGGATTTAAATTACCATGAAATTATTATTTCTGTACGAATTTAGCATGATTTTTAATAAAATTTTACTCATGCCAATAACAAACATCAGTTAAACGCAAAAAAAAAGTTAAAATAATTTTTCATGTTCGGCCCCTCTGGGATTCGAACTCGGACCTCTTGGCTTAATAGTTGGCGCTGTATAATAATCAGTTATGTGACAAACAAAAAAATAATGCGTTATAACGTAACGCAAAAAGTGGAAGATATATAAATATAGTTACAATGTAATGGAGGCAATAAGAACTTGCTATATAAATTGTAAGTGAAGTTTTCGGTGGTATGCTACAAATATTAGTTACTTAAAATAGATTGTTCTTTAAAGTAATTTATATATATATATATATATATATATATATATATATATATATATATATATATATATATATATATATTATTATTTATTTTGTCTAAAAAATGCATTTATAGTTTCCGATTTTTGCATATGCTTCGTGCAAATTCATTATTTTAATATACATAAGTGCCTGTTTTTCAAATAAACTTGGGTATATCAAAGTTCATATACGACCTGATATCACACATTTATATAGAAAAGCTTCTAATTACAATTTGGTAAAGGGTGTATAAGATTCGACACAGTCGAATATAATATTCTTACTTGTTGTAAAAGTGTTTTGATAATTTTTATTAGTTGTGTGATAAATAAACGATCCATTTTCGTTAATGTCAGACTTTCAACTGAGAAGAAAAAAATTGGTTTAATAACTTTTTTTGACAGATGCCGAATTTCAGTCCTATACTTTTGAAACCACGAAATGGATAGCCCGTTACTTTACTACCCGAATAATCGATTGTGAATAACACTTTAAGGAACAAGCATAATAATGGTTATTAAGGTTATAGAAAGTTTTTAAGACTAACGCTGGTAAATTGCAAAAATGAGACTTACAATAGTTTTTGGAAACCAGTCGGAAATCAAAAGCAACTAGAACGTGTCCCACCACATACTTCTTATTTGTGTGTGCGTGTTAGATTGTGGTATATGTATACGCACTTTGTTCTTCATTCAAAATATTAAAAATAGCGGTGCATAAGAACGTTTTAATGGAGACAAAATTGACTTTATTCCCTTTCACAGAAAGTAGTTTTTGAAATTTTATTTGCTTTTGGTTTTCTTTTCTTATGAACCGGTATACCTGTGCATACTGGTATACAGGCAGCGATATGTTTTGGTACCGCTATTTCACAACGCAAACGGTTATCGGTACTGGTAAAAATGTCGATATCTAATGTTAACGGTATTTGAATCGGTAGCGATGTTTTTATGATACCGTTTGCCAACCTTGTGTTTGAGTTATGTTAATCTTCTACTCGGTCTTTAGGTACATATATTTTGTGTAATATACAGGGTCCGCCATCTAACGTTGTTTTTTTTCAACTAGTGCTTATTTCGTGAATGGTAACACTTAGATCATGTCTGATTTGACAGATAATTAGTTTTATCCTTCCACTGAATGAATATGGTTGTGTATACGCTTCACTAAGTGAGCCTGCGATCGATCGACTTACAGAAGAGGACGATTTTGCCAAAAAAAAAAAAAAAAAAAAATTCATCTTTTCAGATCAAGCTCATGATCTTGGTGGGTATATAAACAAGCAAAATTGTCGCATTTGGGGCACCGAAAACCTGCTCGCATACATTGTAAAGTCGACGTATCCAAAACTAGTCGCTGTTTGGTGCGGATTTCGGTCCAGAGGCATAATTGGGCCATTTTCTGCGAAAATGAGCGCAAGGAGTGGCCGTTGTCAATGGCGATCGTTATCGGGCCATGTTGAGCGAATTGTTGTTCACAAAATTTGAAGAGGAGGAGGATATTAGCAACATTTGGTTTCAACAGGACAGTAATACGTGCCATATAGCCGCAGCTACAATCGATGTTTTGCGCCGTATTCAAAAAAAAAAAAAGTTATTTGGCGGACCCTTTATAATTTTAAGAATTATTTATCTTATTTCACTAAATTTAACTATTTTAATACGCTTAGCTTTTTTGTCATAATCCGCTCATCTATTAAATTTAAACCAGTTCATGGGTATTGTAATTGTATTTTTAATATATTTTGTTGGCCAAGAAAAAAATCAGTAATGAGTGAAAAATTAAATTAAAATTTTCCAATTTTCAAACTGTTGGAGCTCCTTATTGAAACTGTTTAGCGTTTTTAAAAATCTGTTTCAATTATCTGTGATACTTTCGGATGTGAAAATGAATTTTTGATATCGAAAGCTAGACCTAAAGGACTAGAGAACTGCGTATTTGAAATCAAAAACTATACCTTGAGCCAAGTTGAGAATTTGTATATGTAGGTATATGTTAATAAGAAAGTACTTTATTAATTGCTTTATCGGATTTTAGTGCGGTTCTACTTCCTCAAAGTTGAGAAATATTTTTGTTTATTCTATTTAAATTTGGTCTGAAACAATCAAGAATTTTCACAACAATTACGAGTACATTATGATTTGATAAAAAATGGGATCACTTAAAATCCCCAATGGGTACCGAAGCCATCAAAGCTCATATGTGACACCATGTCAGCAGGAGAATAGTGAACAGTTTGCCTAGAGCCATAAGCAGATACACCTGGAGAATTGTGCGAGTATGTTGTTCCAGCGGGGCCGTGATTGTATGTTGTAGTGGCAATAGATGGCACTTCATGTTGCTGGGAAAACACAGCTACTGTCGGTGTAGGAGCAACATGAACTCTCTGCTCTGGTTGTTCTTGAGTGTAAATTGTATGGGCATCATATGGAGTATGGGCACCTCGACTTGGTTGATGAGCATACAAAGTTTTAGTAACAACTGGAGCTGAAAGCGCAGTATAGGCGGCAGCAGGAGAATAAGATACACTATTGGCAACAGCGGGAGCTGTATAAGTTATGGTCTTAGCAGTTGCTGGCGAATAAACGTTGTTGTTTACACGTGTATCTTCTTTGTGCACACTGGAGTAGGGCGTATGAACTGATTTGGAGTATTGTGATACAGTACCGTCAAAGGAACGAACAACATTTTGGTGTGTTGTAGCAATCGCATCATAAGCAGGACTATCAACTTTTGTGGTGAAGTGAGTAGGAACTGGTGCCACATAACCAGCATTAACGGCTGCCAATAGGACGGACAGGATAATAAATTTGAAAGCCATTTTTTAATATTTCAAGTTTTTAAGTTATGAAACAATGTGCTGCTTTAGCTTTGACTGAAAACTGATAAAATTTACATAAAACTCAACCTATTTTATACAAATATGAAATTAGATAATTTATGATGTCGTGATTTAGAAAAAATAATCACAATAATACAACAATAAGAGCAAATAATTATTTTAATCCATTTCAATGCTTTAAAAAGGTAATTTCTGCAGATACCGTATTAACTGTGGTTGACTGATTATGAATGAAATTGGTTATTGATATACATATGTAGATCAGTATGTATGTGTGTATATACATACACACCTCTTATGTATTCTTTCAAAACTTGTTTATTTTGTGGCTTAAGGCTGCCTTGCAATTCGACCCAAATCTTTTGTTGCGTCACAGTTAAAGTGATTGTCATTGGCAAATATAAATGTGTTTTAAACTTTTTATGGATGGATGGCAACTAATATGAAGGACGTGTAAAAAACTTTTACATTGAGAATAACTCTCAAATCGTGCAAATTGTTTAGGTGGATTAAAAGGAGCAAATGTTGGAAAAATCTTAGCAAAAACATAATATTTGCAAAGCTTCAATAATATTTCAAAGCCGCTACTTGAATATCTTCAACAGTCTCACTATTGACCGAAATCAACCTGCGATTATTTAGAAGTTTGATTTATCACTATTAATACTGCTGTACAGTGTAGCACAAATTCTCAGCAACGTCTTATGGAATTTAGAACTTCCACCAATGTCTCTAGGTGTTTGTCAGAAATTTAAAATTTTTCTTCAGCCTTTCTTGCCTATAAATCTGTGTAAATGATAACAATAATGGCATACTGATTTCTTTTGAGAGTTCCGTATTCATAGAGTACAAGCGGGAACCTATTACTGAGACTTCTACGTCCGTCCGTCCTTCGGTCACAGACCCCATTCTCCCGGACGGTAAGAGCTAGAGAGCTGAAATTTTCACAGTACATGTGGTTACCCAGCCGCTACAACAGCAAATACTAAAAACAACAAAACCTTAGAAACTAAAGCGGGTCCCCATACAAAAACTATAAAAATTATATAATATTAGCAGTAACTATTGAGCCATAAGAACTAGAAAGCTGAATTTTTTTCACGTAGGCTCTACAACAGCAAAACGACAAAAAAAATCTTGAACTAAAGGGTGCTCCCATTCCAAAAACTGAAATTAGCTGTAACTTTTGAAGCATTAGAGCTAAAAACCTCACAAGATGTAGAACATACGTTCTACAACAACAATTACCAAAAACAAAAAAAAATTAAGAACTAAAGGGTGCTCCCATACAAGAAACTGAAATTAGCTATGACTTTTGAGGCGTAAGAGATAGAGACTTGAAATTTGCCAACAGTATATGTAGTTACCAGGCCCAAATCAAAATGTAAAAATTTAAATGTTGGCCTGAAAAAAGTTATAGGTAATTTGCAAATTGGCTATAACTTTTGTACTGTAAGAGATATAGATAAAGCATTTTCACAGTACACATATGTAGTTGGCAGGCAAATAATAAAAACAACAAAAAGTTAGGAGGTCCCAATGCAAGAACCCTTTTATGAGACTTCTCTGTTCCTCCGTCCATCCACCACAGGCCTTACCATCTTACCATAAACGGTAAGAGCTAGAGAGCTGAAATGTTCACGTGGTTACCCGGTTTCTACAATAATAAGCAATAAAAACAACAAAAAGTAAAAGGCTTCCCCATACAAGAAACTGTGAAAATTAGCATATTTCAGTTTCTTATGAAGGCTGTTACTTTTGAAGATATAGACTTCAAATTTGCTCAACATATGTGGTTACATAGGTTCTACAAAAACAAACACCGAAAAGAACAAAACGGAAATAAAGGGTGCTCCCATATAAGAAACTGAAATTAGCTGTAACTTTTGAAACGTTGTAGATAGAGTATATGCAGTGAACTGGCCTACACAACAACAAATACCAAAGATAGTAAAAAGTGAAATTTTAAATGTCGCTCTTTGTACGGAGGCACCCTTTATTTTGAAAATTGACTTTCGTTTTTGAAAATAGACTTGAAATTTTTACAGTAAATGTAGTTCGCAGGCACCTACAAAAACAACAAATACCAAAAGTTGCAAAAAGCTAAAATTTAATTTTAATTCATACGCGGGGACACCCTTTAAAAATTAGCTATAACATTTAAAACTTACGAAATAGAAGAGGCTTAAAATTTTAATGGCTCATGTAGTTGTCGGACCTCTACAACAATAACCTTAAAATCTAGCACGTTGTTCTTGTTTTAAGTACGGATTTTTTAAGACCTAATTTTATCCATATTCAATTACAGTTTCGGATTGATTTTAGCCACATTCAATGGTTTCGGATTGAATATTGCTCAATACACGTGTTTAAAAACCACAACACCGTTCTTGATTTAAGTACATTGGTACTTACCATCATACTTTTGACACCGTTTCATATTTATTTAAGTACCGAAGGATTAAAATGGTATTGAGTGTGATGATTGACTACGCACTGATTCCATGTTCCTAAAGCCTATTTAATCCCAAATTCCTACCTGAAATATTCCGCTCTACTTCCTTAATTTAATTTAATAATAATTTATAAATTGTTTTGTTTCTTTGCCGATTTGAACCTAGAGGCTAACTACTGCCAGTCCAGCCGCTCTACCAATTCAGCCATCGTAGCAATTAAAAAATTGAAACAAAAGTCAATATTTATACAAGCACAGACAAGTACTCGTTACAAATACACACTAGAATTCCGTACTTATTTTAGGCCATAACAGGATTGATTCTCTTTAATAATTTCTATTCGGCTTGTTTTAAGTACACTTGTGTATCATGCGTGCTTAAATTTGCAAGTACGCTTTGTACTAAAATCAAGTGGGAAACATGAGATTTAGAACTAGCTTTTTCTTTCTGTGTATACAGGGAAGAAAGAATTATCGACACAAAGTGTATACATATTATTAAAATATTATTAAGTCTGCAGTTTATAAACTAGTGACCTAATTGTCATAAAATTGAATACATTACTGAACAAGTTCGACTGTGCCGAATCTTATACCTTGTTCATACATGCATTTCTAATTGAGATAATATTCAGTTTATTGACATAATATTTTTTGCCTTCATACATACAAATATTGAGGTAACTCAATTAGTATTTGACAGCTGGAAAAAAGTTGTTGTTTTTGTTTTGGTAGTGAGAAAGAAAAAGTGAAAAATTTTTTCAAATAAGAAAAATGGAAGAAAAACTGCCTTTTATTAAAAAGATTTTAGTGTTGTACAATAAGAATATGGAACTTGTACAAGTAGTGCGTTCACGTTATGACTCCAAGGCGGCAATAATAAAAAGAAAGAGAAATAAAAATTTGGAAATGCTGCAATATTTTTATTTTTATTGTATTTATTTTTATTTTTTATTATTTTGTTTTGTTTGCTTTTGTTGACATTTTTCTCGTCATTCATATCGCATAGTATACTTTTGCTTATTAAACACATCTTTTACAGTGTTGTGTTTCATCTTTTTCTCAATATTCAAAGCAATTTTGAGTTTATTAAGCAATAACTTTATTGACTTTTTGTATGGAATATTGAGCTCAATAATGGACTTTATTGCGATTATCTCAATAAAGGCGCATGTATGAACATGGTATTATTACAAAGTGTAACTAAAAGCTTTTCTATATAAATGTGTGATATCTGGTCGTATATGAACTTTGATATAACCAAGTTTATTTGAAAAATATGCACTTATGTATATTAAACTAATGAATTTTGACCAAGCATTAGCAAAAATCGGAAACTATAAATGCATTTTGTAGATAAAATTAATTATAATATGTTTATTAATTACTTTAAATAACAATCTGTTTTTAGTAACTAATATTTGTAGCATACCACCGAAAACTATTAAGCCAAGAAGTCCGAGTTCGAACATGAAAGATTATTTTTATTTTCTTTTTTTTCGTTTCTCTGATGTTTGGTAACTAAAATTAGTATGAGCAAAATTTGACTAAAAATCATGCTAAATTCGTACAGAAGTAATAACTTGATTCAATATCATAGTGTGACACAATATCTATTTAAATTGCTTGTTGTACCTTTCTATTACGATGGCGATTTAAAACCTACCAGAGGTGAATGGAAAACCTTGCAACACAAAGGAAAATAAGGAAAGAAGATTACAAAAAAAAATTACTTAAATTTTTTTGGAAGTATTTTTTTTATATTCCTCGAGAGTAATGATTTCGACCACTTTTGTAGCAATAAAACTAGGGGTTTTAGAAATTGTAATGCAGTACTTATTTATCTAAATATATTTGTCGATGTTTCGCTTCGCGTCCAAAAAAAACCTATTCGAATGAGAGCGAAATATCGACAAAAATATTCGAAAAAATACATAAAATACATACAATAAAAAGACCTTCAGATCTAGAAAATAATAATATTAAATCAACTTAAGCAACACAAAACTTACGAGGCTCCTTGCAAAATGGATGCATTAAAAATAACTATTTCTCTGACAGAATATTTAAAATTTAATAGCTGAAGTTGTGTTGGTGGGGATTTTAAAATTAATTTGCTAAAAACGTTAAGTACAAATGTGAAACACGTATTTTTTTTAGTTTTGAAAGTAGTTTGCATAAACTACTAAGCGTTATTAAAAGAAATTACCCTAAAGTACAAACTACAACCTTTTGTACAAAACTTTTATTATAATTCATTTATATTAAATTACTTTTTCAGGCTCAAGTTCAATCCTTGGTTAGTCACTTCTTAATTAATATCAATTAAGTACAGAAAAGTAAAAATTTAATAGCTAATAATAATAGGTGGACAACCGGCTGTTTCTGGGTAACAAACACCCTTCACCAGCACCCTATGAACTTTGGATGTGTCAAATTTCACAATTTTGGCACAGCCGCTTTAACCACTCGTCAACCAAAGCTCACGTAATTTTACTTTCTATTTATCTACTTAATTAACATTAACCAAAGCAATGATATTTTTGCAGCCTTTTTTTTTTGTGGATGATATATGATAATACCTTAGTTCAATGAAATTAAAATTTTCAGTAAAAACTTTTATTATTTTATACGTATCATAAACATTAGTTACTAATAGCCTTTTTACACTGAAGCACATCTTACATCTTTCATCAATTTGCAATGATGTTTACATCTACCCATAAGAATTATACAGGGCAAAAATTCTACATCTTTCCACATCAGCAGAAGATGATCCTTTCTCATTTTGTTCCATCTTACATCTTTCGATTTTTTTAGTGCCATCACTACAAAAATTACAGAAAATCGATTGATTTTGTACCATCACTAGCAAAATGACATTTCAGAAAACAAATTTAACATAAAAAAATGAGCGGATGTTATACTTTTTAATTAATTATAAATAAATTCATTTTAATTGCAGTGCAAAAGAAAGACCATCGTGTGGTCAATAAATATGGAGAACATGTTGCTGGACCTATACAAAGAAAAAAGTCCAAAAGTCCTCCTCCAAGTCCATTTTAAATTTTCTTTTATTTTTCACAAAAATTTTGCGTCTTCTTTTTTTGACATCTAAATAAATGAAAGATGAAAGATGTTGTCAATGTATTTTTTTTTTCAAATTAATACACAGGCTTTCATCAACAAAGAAATTTAATTTTAATCTTTTAATTTACCGATTTTTTCCCAAAAATTATGTTTTTGGGCAAAGTTCACTGGCATCACTGTTTACAATACACACACACACACACACACACACATGAGACGATGATCATTTCGAGACTCGAATCGCTGTGTGCATGTGTTGGAACATAGAGCTTGCCTTTGTTTAACAAAAATCAAACCCATAAGAAAAAGGGTAAAATTCTGACATAAAGCTACATGTACATATACATAGATCTAAAATGGCATCCTCATTAATAACCGGTGATGGCTCAGTAGTGGTGTTAGCTGCTTATCAACTTGGATGCTGATGGTTCGAGCCCCTGTTGTTCTTTTTGCTTTTTTTGTTTTTCTATTTATTATAATACAACAAATGTGGTAAAAAAAAATTGAAAATGTTTTTTGTCTATATCTTAGTAATTATAATTCCGATTTTGCTTATTTTCAATCCCAAAGCAGAGGGGACATTTATAAAATGACTAAAGTGAGATTTAGATCAATAAATTGTCTGATGGCTTCACAATCGGTGCCCGAAAATAGGTATTTTATGACAAATCTATATACATATGTATACCCTTTCGGCAAAGGGTATAATAATAGCCACATATCGTGCTTTAAGAGGAGCCATTGGCAAAATTGTGAAGAAATTTGAAGAGACTGGAGCGGTTACAAATATTGTAAGGCCTGTGCATCATCGTTTCGCTGGTTCCGCTGAAAATATCGCTGCTGTAACTGTAAGTGAAAGTGTTGCCGAGTACCCAAATGTGCACATTAGGATGTATTTTGCATTCACCTACATCCATATAAAGTCCAGCTCATACAACAACTGAAGCCAGCTGACCATTCAAAACGTCGTAAATACGTGAAATGGGTGCTTGAACAACTGGCGGTGGACGGCGATTTTTCGAACAAAATTGTTCTTCAGCGATGAAGCAGTACATTTTCCACTCGGTGTATATATTAATAAACAAAATTGTCGTATTTGGGGTTCTGAGAATCCTCAAGTAATTGAAGAGAGCCCATTACATCCAGACAAAGTCTTAGTTTGGTGCGCTTTTTGTTCCGAAGTTGTGATTGGACCTTACTTCTTTGAAAACGACGATGGAACGACTGTCATCGTCAATTCGGAGCGTTATGGTCACATGATAACCGACTTTTTTTTTTGCCTGCTATTGAAGAATACGACTTGGAGAATATGTGGTTTCAACAAGACGGTGTCACATGCCACACAACTCGAACGAATATGGTTTTATTGCAAGAGACATTTCCTGGCCACGTAATTTCTCATCGCGGCGACATCAACTGGCCATCAAGATCATGTGATTTGACACCATTAGACTTTTTTTGTGGGGCTGCGCGAAAGCTCGTGTTTATGCGGATAAACCTTTGAGCACTTAAAAACCAACATTCATCAAGTTATGGCTGAGATACCGCCCAATATGTGCCAAAAAGTGGTCGAAAATTACCTCAAAAGAATCAATGCTTGCAGCACTTCGCGTGGTGGTCATTTAAATGATGTAGTGAGACCATTTCACACATAATGTCAACGTTCAAACTTTATCATGAAAAAATGTATACATATGTGTTTTATTTGCGTTTACTTTTGAAACTGCAAAATGGATAACCCGTTATATGTATGAAATTATACTATACAAATGCTGAATAGTGCAAAAAAGAAACAACCAAATAATGCAACAAAAAAATGTTGAATGCTAATGAAAACCTCTAAATCAAAGTAAATAATGCTAAACTCTACAATGAAAATGCTAAAAAGGGCAACGCCCATAAATTCCTCAATCAATGGCCCTATTTTGTAACTCGCTGAAATTATTAATATCGCTAAAAGTTTCTAAGCTCAACCAACAAAAAATTAAAATCTTAGAGACGGTGCTGAAATTGAACTTTCACCCACACAGTTTATGCAAATCCAGTCGCTGCTAAAGCTCGCTTAATTAAATTTAGGGATTTCTAAAGATATCTCTAATTTTAGCGAGCCACATATTAGAGCGGCCGATCATGCCGTTCGCCTTGGGGTCCATCTTGACGTACCTCTTGCCTGGAGCCGACATATTAAAACCAAATAAATTAAGTCAAGTACGAGGCCGGCTCGCACTCTTAGGGTTCCGTACGTATGTATGTGTAATGTATGTATGGAATGGCGTATGTGAATGCATATGTATATTTTATAAATTTCATCTCTCTGTTTTACAGCTACTTTATGTTGTATGTGGACACCTAGTAATTTTCCACATGTTGTTGTTGTTGTAATTTGCTGTTGTAAGGCATCTGGGAATACATACACTGTGCGAATTTCGGCTCCCTATCTCTTACGGTTCGAGAGTTATAGCTATTACTCTACGTTGTAAAGGGACACCTGGTAGTTTTACAGTTGTTGTTGTTTTCAGCAAGTGTTGTTGTGGAGCATATGTGAATACACATATTGTGCAAAGTAACGGCTAATGTTTTTTTTACGTTGTATAGGGACACCTGGTAGTTTTCGACATGTTGTTGTTTTTAGCATTTGTTGTTGTAGCACATATGTAAATACATATATTGTGCGAATTTCAGCTCTCTGTATTTTACAGTTTAGCATCTACGGCTAATTGTTACTTTAGGTTGTATAGGGACACCTGGTAGTTTTCAACTTGTTGTTGTCTTTAGCATTTGTTGTTGTAAAGCATCTATAAATACATACACTATGCAAATTTCAGCTTTCTGTCTTTTACGGTTCGAGAGTTATAGCTAATTGCAACTTTTCGTTGTATGGGGACACCTGGTAGTTTTCGACTTGTTGTTGTTTTTAGTATTTGTTGTTGTAGCGGCAAGTTACAACAACATGCTGTGAAAATTTCAGCTATCTAGCTCTTACCGTTTCGGAGAATGGACGCTGTGACGGACGGACGGTCGGTCGTACTTGTCTCGGTAATAGGGTTCCGTTTCACTCTGATTAGTACGGAACCCTAAAAACGAAAGTCTCAAAGCTGAGGAAAAGCTCAAAACTGAGTATAAGCTGTAAGGTTTTGTTTTACAAAGCAATTTTTTAGCCAATTAGGGCATACAACACAGTATTGATTGACCTTATACAAAGAACTCAATTAAAAACTCTTAGAACCATACTCGAGGCACCGTGGTATATTGCAAGTCTTCATAGGGACTTAGAAGCAAATGGTTGAAGGCAACTTTACAGAAATTATCAATCGAAGCTGCAATTTTATCCCAACCCGCCACCTGCAATTCTGCTACTAAAATACAATATTATTGATAACATTCTCATGCCGATTTTGAATTTTGAAAAAAAAAAAAACTTTTGCTGGTCTTTTACTTCTGCAACGTTATCAAGCATCATTTCCATGTGTCACCGCCAACACCTTCAAACTTGTGGTTTAATCTCAAAAATTTTGCACAGAATTGTTGTTGACTGCTTGCATGAAAGTAACAAATAACAAACACATAAAACCAAATTACCCACGTAATCAATCAGTTTCACCGCAGGTTACAATGATAACACAATGAATGGTTCATGGACTTTTTTAAAGCATTCGCTCTTTATTGCTACGTTCAACTGCAAACAAATACAAAAGCTGGTCTAAAGAAAAGAGCAAGTAATTTCTGCCACTGAGCTTAACCACGTACAATAGAGGAAGTCGACTCAACAATCGATATTGTGACATCGATTTTACGATAGCTTTTGGCGTGGGAAAAATCGTGTTCAACCTTTTTCTTGTAATCGAGCATCTCCATGAGACCATATGAAAATCTAATTTTCCCCCCCCCACCGCCCAAACTTGCCCAGGGTGCCCATAGAGGAGTCAAATGTATGAACTCTATTTTTATTAAAAAAAAAAAAAAATTAAGAAAAACCATAAACGAGCAAACATACGAGTAAAATAGCCTATATACTAGAGATATGCGCGTGAGTGTTTTTGGGTCTCACGCACGTACACAGGCAAGAAAATTTCAATCACGCATTTTCACACACAAACTTCACGCATTTTCACTCAATTTCCCAAACAAAAAACAAAAAAATGTCTCACGATTAATCGCGTTTGCATTGAAACAACATATAAACTGTGATCTACACAAATCGACCCAGGCTATTATGTATTTTACATGTGTGGTAGAAATGGAGCTAAAATAATCTATGTCTAAAATATAATTCAAGGAAAAATGTATTAAAGTTGTTTTGTAAACCAAAAAAAAAAAAAAAATTTGTTGTTTTAACTTTTTCGTGAAATTTTGTGAACTGCCTTAAAATGGTAATTACGCTCGAAATTTTAATTTTAAAACACACTTGCGCATCCACGGGTGATTTTTCTAAGATTTAATCACGATCACGTGTGATTCACGCGTGACACAACATTTTCATGACAACCGTACATCTCTTCTATTTACATCCACGCAAAATCTAGTACATGAGAGATTTCAAGCCAAATATGGTAGTTTTGACGAAATCTTCTTCTTCAAATCTTCTTAGTACCTGGTGATGCAATTGTTATTTTATTCATAAAGTACAATTTGGTCTGTACAACACCTCACAAAAAGTAGTTTCATGAAAATGAGATCAGGTAAGATGTAATATAGGGTCCGCCATCTAACGTTTTTTTAACTAGTGCTTTTTTCGTGAATGGTAAAGCTTAGCTCATGTCTGATTTGACAGATAATCTGTTTTATCCTTCCGCTGAACGAATATGGTTGTGTATACGCTTCGCTACACAGAAAGAAAAATCGCGTTCTGAATTTAAGTTTTTCCTACTTGATTTTAGTACGAAGTAGTCTTGAAAATTTAAGTACGCATAACACAAAAGTGTTCTTAAAACAAGATCAATCGGGATTATTAAAAGGAATCAATCCTGGTAAGGTTTAAAATGAGTACGAAATTCTTGAGAGTATTTGAACTCAGCACTTGGGTGTGTTTGTATAAGTACTGAATTTTGTTTAAATTTTTTTAATTGCTACGATGGCTGAATTGGTAGAGTGGCTGAACTGGCATTAGTTAGGTTCCGGGCTCAAATCGG
Source organism: Sturmia bella (assembly GCA_963662145.1). Lineage (NCBI taxonomy): Eukaryota > Metazoa > Arthropoda > Insecta > Diptera > Tachinidae > Sturmia > Sturmia bella. Next base: position 41,685,585 of record OY759169.1, read on the forward strand.
CAGAGACAAATTTCTTTATAAATTATTATTAAATTAAGGAAGTAGAGCGGAATATTGCAGGTACTAATTTGGGATTAAATCATAGATGCCCAGTGGTGGCTGATATCAGCAAATTAAGCTCACACGTATACTTATGTACGCTCTTTTGTTTGATCGTCAATCAACCAATAGGAAATCACCATGTTGAGTGCGAGAGACAAACTACACTTGAAGAATTTCTGTGTTATTTTACATTTTAATCGTCATCGAGACTGCTGTCAGTGAACATGTTTATGATTCATGTACATGATTATGTTTACAATTCTTTCGGATTTTAAAACTCAGCTATTTTTACTTGCAGCTCAAATTGATTCTGCAGACTTTTCGGACTTTCCGAAAACTTCTGTTATTTACGACAAGGATTTTGATAATATTAAGCATTTACTGGATATTTTTCAAAACCCTTTTAAATGCGATATATTAAAGTACGAATTTCCAATCCAAACAGAACTTATTATTCTTCAAAGTGAATTAGATTTCCCTGATAATTTTATTAATATAGATCTCTGGAAAAATCTGGAGGGTACAATAGGTATATCCCGAAATAAAGAAGATTTCATTGAAATATTTATCCTTATTTCCCTCAACGTATCTTTGCGAACAAATATTTTCAGATATGAATTATGTATATTTGCTGAAAAAAAACGCAATAAGCTGAATTCTTCTAGTTTGAGAAATATACTTTTATTGCGTAACTGCAATAAGAGTATCCATAGAAGATTTCATTACTTTTTAGTTGCAAGATCAACAATGATTAATTGAGGGAAAATTTATTAACACTTGGAAGAATCTTTTTATTTCAAAATATTTCAGACTACCAAGAGTATTACTAAAATATGTACAACACCCGCCACACGACTAAATAAAATGAATAGCAAATTGTTTTCTTCCAGTGTTATTTTGTCACTCTCACCAATACTACTACATTGGGCATCTATGGATTAAATCCTCACACTCAAAATAAATACATTCCTCTTCCGTACTTAAATCACTCCCAAACAGTGTCAGAACTACGGAAGTACCAATGTTCTTAAATCAGGAACAGCGTTCTTCTTTTTAATCACGGATTTGAGCTATATTCAATCCGAAACTAGGATTGAATATGTCTAAAATTAAGTCTTTAGCGCTTGAAAAATTCATACTTAAAACAAGCTCAAAATACTTGATTTAAGGAAATCCATACTTACCGAACTTCTGACACCGCTTGGGATTGATTTAAGTACAAATGGATTGAACTGTTTTTTCAGTGCAAGTGAGCCTCGGATCGACTTACAGAAGATGCCGATTTTGCCAAAAAAAAAAAAATCAACTTTTCAGATGAAGCTCATTTTGATCTTGACGGGTATGTAAACAAGCAAAATTGTGGCATTTGGGGCAAAGAAAACCCACAAGCATACATTGAAAAGCCGACTCACCTAATACGCGTCCCTGTTTGGTGCGGATTTTGGTTCAGAGGCATAATTGGGCCACTTTTCTTCGAAAATGAGCAAATGACTGGCCGTTATAGTCAATGGCGATCGTTATCCATGTTGCCATGTTGAACGAATTTTTTTTTTTCACAAAAATTGAAGAGAATGATATTGGCCACATTTGGTTTCAACAGGACGGCGCTACGTGCCACACAGCCGATGGTTTGCAAAGAAAAGTAGAAGTGTTGCAAAAACCAGAAAAGAAATGTTTGCTGTATTAAAGGTTTGTTTGAACATTTCTGATTCTCATTCTGTTCATGAGAATTATGGAATAAGTAGTTAAGTTTCAAACAAACTTTTAAGAATTTTTCAAGTCTACTGATGAGTTGATTAGCACCAACGAAATGTCGTCGGCATATAGATATGTAGCTGAAAAATACAGCAAATATTTTTTGGAAAAGAGTATATACATATTTCGGACAATAATTCTACATTATCATTAATAATATTTACCTGGCAGAGAATCGCTTTCTTCCACAGCAATATTGTGGAGTACGGCCAAAACAGTTTTTACATTTTCAAAACTAAACAGCGGAATCTTTGTTTCCATACTCCAAAGCATCGTTCCACTGTGTTTCGGGTGGCAATGTGGACAATGTTATACCTCGCTTCTTTACCATTTTGGGCTCGTAGTATAGGGGTAAACAAACGAACTTTGAACTTCTTATTTTCGAAACGTTGTTTTATTTTTGACTCGTTAAAAATTCTGCAGTCGTGGGTACTACCCCTCCATCTTGCAACGATGTCACGAATCCTCAATTGAGCATCACAAATCACCCGTGTACAAAATACATAAGTACATATGTATGCAAGTAAGTAAGGGTTGAAAGTAAATGCTACTTTTAATTACATACTTGCACATTCAGCGAATAAAACCCCTTCCCGCTAATGTAGTAATATTGGGCTAGCTCACCACTAGTCTTTTTAATTTTTATGTGAGTTCCGTCAATAGCCCCAATAATACCAGGAAAATTGCAAATTTTTTTAAATCTTGATGAAATTTGGCATTCTTCTGCAACGGTAGCAGGCATTCTTATTTTGTCTTTGGCCAGTTTGGCTAGTGCTCGTGCTACTTTTGAGCAAATTCGGCTAATGGCTGATGGAGACAGTCCGTGAATATCGCCTGTACAACCTTTATTTTTTCTCATTTTGCAAGTTGAACATTGTTTAACAACGTGTGTACGCTTTTAACATTTCAAGCCACATATTTTATGGCATTATATTGTCTTATAAATTTTTGTGAGCTTTACACTAGCTCTCTATAATATCAAATTTTAAATCTTATTCTAAATTGTAATTTTATTAAAATTATCTACAATTCATGTCTATATTACTTACCCCCGATTTTTGACTTTAAATACAAAATTAGTAAAATTTTTCTTAAGATTTAAGTTGGATTTAAAACAGCTTTCTGTTTTACAGTCTAAAATTATTTTTAATAATTAATTGTAATAAAAGTACGGCAGCACAATATATGTATGTAAGTGTCAAAATATTATCGATAACTCAATAAAAAAACAGCTGTTTAAACAAATTTGGAAGCAAGTGAAATTGTGAAAAGTTTAGAAAATAATAAATTGTTTTGTAAAAATTATTAAATTGAGTAGCAAAAGTGATAAAAGGACTCCCAATTTCACTGCCTTCTGGAAATAATTCAAAATCAAATTATGAAACAAAACAAAAACATGTGCAATTTTCTTAATTTGCAGAACAAAACCAAACTGTCAAAATCATATGGCAGTACGAAAAACTTAAATCGATTTTAAATGGGCACGACAGGCCGTTTAAGTTTGATTTAAATATTAACTGTTTGACTCAATTTTGTATTTAAATCAAATTTAAATTGAAATGACATTCAAAATCCAAGTCAAAAATTGGGGGTTAATCAAATCTTTCAAAATTTGTTATTGTACCTGATTTATTGTATTTACGTGTGCTCAGTTCCATGCTGCAATATAAGACTTACCCCCAATTTTTGACTTGGATTTTAAATGCCATTTCAATTTAAATTTGATTTAAATACAAAATTGAGTCAAACAGTTGATATTTAAGGCAAACTTAAACGGCCTGCCGTGCCCATTTAAAATCGATTTAAGTTTTTCGTACTGCCATATGTTTTTGACAGTTTGGTTTTGTTCTGCAAATTAAGAAAATTGCACATGTTTTTTGTTTGTTTCATAATTTGATTTTTTATTATTTCCAGAAGGTAATAAACTTCTGTGGCAGTGAAATTGGGAGTCCTTTTATCACTATTGCTACTCAATTTAATCATTTTTACAAAACAATTTATTATTTTCTAAACTTTTCCTAATTTCACTTGCTTCCAAATTTGTTTAAACAGCTGTTTTTTATTGAGTTGTCAATAATTTTTTCACACTTACATATATTGTGCTGCCGTACTTTTATTACAATTAATTACTAAAAATAATTTTAGACTGTAAAACAGAAAGCTATTTTAAATCCAACTTAAATTTTAAGGAAAATTTACTAATTTTGTATTTAAATCCCAAGTCGAAAATCGGGGGTTAGTCTTGTGTATGGGACATCGAAAAGAAATAAAATAAATAAATTAATAAAAAAAAAATCCTGTGCCTAAACGTTTTACTTTGTCTGATAAGCCTACCTACCACAAAGAGATGTCTTAAAATACTTGCCTCTCTTCTTACCCAACAGCGCAAAGCTGCCAATACCTGCAAATGTACTGGCGAACCACGTCCTACTCTTTTGTCCACCATATCATATCATCTTTTATTAAATTTGCAATTTTTTTTTTTACCGTTTCCTTGTTAAAACGATATTTTTGGTTAAAGTCGGTGTCAGGAATACAGAACGGATCGACCCTCTCCTTATGTATTCTTGGTCGACTGGTTGACGATATTTGTTCATAATATCCTATTAGAATGGCACAATTAAAACAAATTAAATCAAATCACGATATTTCTTACCAATTCGACTTACATATTAAGCTTAATGCTTCCATTTTTTCACAAAAAATTCCTTTATTATTTTTCACAATTTTTACCACAAAATGTAAACAAACCAATAACAACAATTGAAATGTCATTTTAATTTACATTTAAAGTAGGGGGAAGCGTGTATTAAATTTTCTACTTTTAATACTGCGTTAAAGCATGCATATTAAGCAATTTTTTTTTTTTTTTTTTTTTTTGTATAACACTTTAAGGATTTTTGATTATTAGCGGCTAATAACCGTTTATAAAATTTTTTTTTTGCATACAACTGTATTTCTTTTTAAGATGTATGTAGATGGCTGCATACATGTGTAGGAATGGGAACAATGGCCAGTATCTGTGCATAGAAGAATTTATGATATTCCAGTGCTTATATCAATGCCAGAAGTCACCTACATACGCACATGCATACGAGGTCTGATCAAAATAACCGTTATTTTCACATTTCGTGAATTACATATGTTCGGTTTTGCGGTCAAAATCCAATTTTCATATTGCACCACCAATGACATCTTATATACATACATATAGAAGTGAATGTGTGTTTATTTGTTCCTGATAGACGGCTAAGCCGATTTGCTTGCAAATTCTACAGTATATCTTTGCACGTCTGGAAGGAACTATAGGCTACATGAAAAAACGGGTAAAAAGGGTAAAATCGATAACTCAATACCTCCGGACTTAGCAAAGGCAGTACAAAAATTTAAAGAGGGTACTAAACATTATTGGATAGGTATCCGGTACTTTTTTTAAAGCTTTGAATTATAAGGGTATAAAAGGGGTAAAATCTGTGTTGCTGTACTTTTTTCAACTGTATTTATCCAGCAGAGGAATTTGAACAGGAAAAAAGTAAAAACTAAATATTACTCCCCTCAAAACATGCTGTAATAATATTCGTCATTTCTTAAATTTGGATACATAAGGGATAAAAAGGGCAAAATCGGTAATTTTGTATCTCAGGACTTAATTCAAGTTGCAAAAATATTCAAAAAGCATTGGAAAGGTGTCTGGTACTTTTTCTAAAAAATTTTAATTTTAAGGGTTGTTGGTAACAACTACATTTTGGTACTTTTTTAATTGCATTTATGTAAGAGAAGGATGGAAACAGGATAATGTAGTTGGTCTAAGCGCCTGCATTGTTGACATAAATGAAAAATAATGAATATGTATATCATTACTTGAAAGATAAGAAGTGGGTTTACGCTAGTAATTATATAAAAAGGAATATTTTGCCTTTTTGATAAAAAAAATATTTCATTTTTGTGTTGTTTTTTTCTTTCTTTGTTATGAGCATTTTTAATTGATTATGCTCTATTTACTTCTCCAGAATTTGGCAGGCCAAGCACGCGAGACATGGCCAAATTGAGAGAAGATTTCAATAATCAGTTTAATGGACAATTATTACCAATCATTTGGCCGCTTAGATCGTGTGACTTAACGCCGTTAGACTGGTCCTTGTGGGGCTATGTTAAGGATCATATCAGTAGCGACAAGCACGCAGACCTTGACGAAGCCAATGTTGAAAAATTTGTTCGTGAGAGACTCGCCAATACGCTGAAGAGAGTATGAAAAGTATGATTTAGTGTATGAACCATTTGAAGATCAGCTGTGATCAACAATAACATGAAATAATCTTTAGGCATTGAATTACATATATCGACTCAAATAAAGATTTCATACATTTCTATAAATTTCATGTTTTTTTTTTTAATCTCCAATTGTATTGTATATACATACATACATACATACATATGTATTAAGACAGCAAAACAAAAATGTTTTCTGTTCAAACCACCGCATATCGCAAGAAATGGCGTCAGCAAATGTGGTCAAACTGGGTATCTAGACCTAAAGTACTTAAGTGATGTATACAATTAAATAAGCACAAAATAATAAACACTCATAAGAATATACATACATACATAATTAATTTTAGTGTCAAGTGTGAGTTTTTTTTAAGCTTTGATTAATTAATTTGTTTTATTTTGAATTTCATTCTGAAATTCTGTTTATTTTATTGTACAAGTTTAAAGAGCCCAATCAGGGATGGAAAATCGATTTAAAAACAATCACAATAGCAGATATAGTAGTAGTAATTCCTGTTTGTTTTATGTTTTATAAAAAATTATATCAAAAGTGGTAAAATAGAAACGTAATCAATACAATGAAATATAGACAGTCAGTAAGGTAGTAGGATGAATATACCCTACTGCCTAAAACCGGTATACATTTAGTCATGACGTGGGTTCGAAGAAATTTGTGTGCTGATGACCGTCGTGGTGGACGAGTAACATCCAACCCCAGCGTCTTCTTTAAAAATGTTGATTATATCACAAAAAAATCTGTCTCAATTTTGGGGAAGTAAAACTATATCGCGATTATGGTTTATAACAGCTGTTCATTTAATGTTGTATTTTTTGTCAAAAACTTACAACACATAATTAGATGTTGTCGAAAACCTACGACACCTAATTAAGTGTTGTCTTGTTGATGTTACAAGTTAAATTACGAAAAAATTATAAAATTTTAACTCTGCATGTTAAATATGTTTTGCAGAAATATAAAAAAAAAACAATTCATTATTAAAATGTATTAACAAAATACAAATAGAAATGCATCTGTGCATATACGTTTCGATTACGTTCCCGTATTCAGTTACGCTCGAATCGAAAAATGTTATTCTGCAAAAAAACCTCATCGAAAAAAAGAAGAAGAGTAGGGTATGTATAAAACAGCTGCTTTTGCTATGAAACGTCCCTGCAAGAAATAGCTGATGGAAACTAACACATTTACAACTTAATTACTAACTTATGCAAAGCAATTTTATAGCTTTCAGCATTGCCATTACAATGATTTTTTTTAATATTTTGATTTTCCCGTATTAGTTTGGTAATTTCATTTGGAATTACGTTTATGCATTAATGTTTTTATAGATTCATTTGGTTTGTTTTCTTTGAAAAAACATAGTTGTGTGGATGTTTTTTCCATATGATTCAGGTTTCTATTGTTAAAACTGCTACTGACTACTGTATTTCTCTTAATTTTATCTAAATATGTCTAAAATAATTTATTATGCTCTCCTTGTATAGTTTTTTTTTAATTTTTCGAAAAAACTCTTTTTTTTAATTAGTAATAAAGAAACAAATAGCATTGCATGTACTTTTGTGAGCATTTCGAAAAAAGGTTTCGAATGATCGCTTTGCTGAGGTGGTAACGCTGGTTAAAAAAATAACTCACACGTACACGAATGTGTACATCAGTTTTTTCATTTTGCCCTTAAGAAAATGATAGAAACGCTGATGTATGAACCCGTCAGCAGTGTCGGTCATATGATCCATCATATGGATCTTGCAGGGGTATTATATAGAAACAAAAAAAGCCATTTTTCAAATATTGTGATGTAAAAATTGTAAAAAGTAAAATTTAGTGGAAAAATAGTGATAAATTAATGAAAACTGATTATTGTGATAATATAATTAAATAAACACATCAGTGAAGTGCAGAAGAATAAAAAAAACAAGAATATAAATAAGTGGTATTATTGTGGAGGCGGAGGTATTATTTCCATTTTCTACATATAGCAAAAGAAAAAGAAAATTTATTGTAATTTCGTGAAGAAATGGAATCGATAGCAGCGGCGTTGTTGTTAGCAGAAGAGAACGCCATGCTCCACAATGCAGAATCAAGGATAGAAAGGCGGAACTTGAGAGATCCATACGAGATGAGTGATAAATTTTAAGAAATTTATTTTAAGTGAATTTGAAATAATTAATTTAATTTTCTAGATTTTTTTTTGGGCCATTAAATTTGCCAGCATTTCATATTGTTCAGGTTGTGTTTTTTGACCTGCAATATATTAAATAATTCTTTCAAATTAGGAAAAAGCTATTAAAAATAAACTTATAACATTTTATACTTACATTTTATTTAATTTCCCCCCTTTTTAAACTAAAAAAACAAAAATCGAAAAATTTTCCGTCAGTAAATAAACAACTTGCAAGAACGTAGCTACGATCGTAATGCAGAATACGTAAAATCGAAAAAGAAATCGAAATGACGCGGGGAACGAAACGCAGAATACAAATGTGCCAGACGGGGAAATTTTCGATTCGGATCGTAATGCAGAATAAGGGTAATAATTAATACCCATTTTTGGAACGAAGTTCCTTAACGCGGCTTGCTGGTAGTGGAAATTAGTAGAAATCGTCGCGAAAGTGTGTGAGCTGTTTATATGTATTGGTGTACTGTCGAAAAGCAATTGTGTATGATTGGCGGTGTCTCCACTGAAAGCAGCGAAGACACCTACCAATAAATATTAATTAGTTGGAAAACGTTCCAAAAATTTAAAGAATCAAAATTTCAGAATTTCAAAATTTCAAAAACAACACAAAATAAAACATACAGATGAAAAAAAAAACGTAAGGAACTTCGTTCCTAACGGGGGTCCCCCGACCGCATTTCTTTTTTTGATTTCAAAACAGTTTTATTTTGTATTCGGTAGTTTTTTTCGGTCCTCTCATTATCATAACCAAATTAAACATCTACATTAACATACATTTTCATGGCTCTATTTGTATTTTCCTAAGAAAAGCCTTGTTCATTCTTTTTATTTTTACCAATAAAATGCTACACGGTAGCTGCGCCATTGCAAGAAATACAACACCAAAAAAATTGCCAGGTCCTTTAATGGTAGAACTTGACAAAGAAATGTCAAAATTTGTTTTTTTTTCGCTTGTGTTTGTGTAATGAAAGCAACATACGCTTGCATCTTTCTGGTAGAGTTGCTTTACTTGGCAGTTTTTTGCATGCAGGCATGTACTTTTGCGGAAGTATGCTCTACAAATAAAAGAACAACTCCGTGACATACACAACACCTGGATGTTGTGTTGTAGACGACACAACGCAACTCTTAGGTGTTGTAAACCATAATCGGGGCATTAAACACAAGCTTGATAAAACTATTAACAATTTTCTTGATACTAGTTTTTCGACTTCTTCTTTTTTATTAAATTTTCTTTGGTTGAATATTCTGAGCTGAACATCACTTTTATTTTAATAACTACATATATTTTTTATTATCAGTATCTTCGACATTTCATCACTCTTTTGTGTATCTCCTTTAGGAAACAAAAACAAAAGTGACCTCAAGCCTTAGTTAATATTTGTAAAGTTTTATGAAAAAAGTTTTGTCAAAGAGCAGAACTGATACAGACATAATTGCAAAATGCATAAATCGTTTATACAAAAGTTAAACAGTTAGACTGATACGAAACTACGATCATTGAGGAAAAATTATAAATTATTTCAAAAATTCTCAAAAGCCATGAATAGAATAGAGTATACATGGCTTTTGAGAATTTTTGAAATAATTTATAATTTTTACCATGGGTTGGCTAAGAAAAAAAAAATGTTTTGATTACGCACGTTACATTACGCACGTGACACTTTTTACCTTCATACATATTTTTGTAATTTAACATATATTTTCAGAAGTTTTTGCCATCATTTAAAATTATTATAAGTTAAAATATTTTTTATATAACAAAATGTCAATAGTTTTTTTTTTAAATTTTCTGTGCTTAAAAAAATTGCGCGAACGTTTTGATTTTTTAACTAACGGTGAACCATTTTATGGAAATACCCATATACACAATGAGGAAAGCCCACATAAAAGCAAAAAGAGCACAATTAGATTATAAATGTAAGAAAATGTATTGGTTAGTTGGCACAAAATCTGAACTAAGTTTAGAAAATAAGCTACGTCTATATAAGAGCATTATAAAACCCATATGGACTTACGGCATTGAACTTTGGGGTACAGCAAGCAATTCAAATATTGAAATCCTACAAAGATTTCAGTCAAAAATTTTACGAAATATCGTTTAAAGCACTACACCTAGACCTAGATATTCCCTATGTTAAAAACGAAATAAATAAATATAGCAGTCGATACCTTCAAAGGTTAAGTGATCACATTAATCCTTTGGCCATCTCATTATTAGATGATAGTGATGAAACCAGAAGATTAAAAAGAGTTCATGTTTTAGATCTACCGTTTAGATCATAAATTGTTACATCTCGAGCTAATTTCTTATTTTTATTTTTTTATTTTATAAACAAAGTTAACATTAAGTGTAATTACTAATTAATTATGAATATATTGTTACGTTTTAACCTTTTCAAAACGTTTTCCGTAGATTCTTTAATTGTAATGAAGTTACAACACTCACGTCTTCAGTTTACAATAACCAACAGTTCAACACTTTATTTATTTGAACACACTATACTTGTAAACACTTTACTAGGAACACTTCAGAGACCTGCGCCGAGCCGATTTCAGCCGGCTGAGCGATAGCCGCCGATTAATTTTGACAGCCGAAGCCGCCGAAAATTTCTTGGCTTACATCGGCTTAAAATCAGCCGCCGATTATTATTTACCTATCTTTAGATTGTACTTTTTTTTTTTTAATTTAGTTTTACTCTTTTTTTTCGATTAAACAAGAGACTTATTAGTTGTAACAAGGCGAATTAATTTATAAATTCATTCGCCTTGAGTTGTAATAAGATAGTATAAATCAAGCACAGAGTCGCACTTTAATACATCCTGTTCGTTTTACCCTATTTATTGTATCTACGACAATAATGCTGCCACATTGTACATCTACAATTCATATGCAAGTTTTAGGTGTACATGTACGTAACTATTTGCCAACGTTCGCATTTGCAATTTATTGGATGCTAAAGTAATTGGTTCTTTAGTGAGGATTGACGGTTCACTACAGGAAATAATTCAGCTACTATTATTTGAATGATATTAATCAGTTACTATTATTTGAATGATATTAATGACCTGTAATGTAAACATTTCCCGTTTTAAATTAATATTTAAAAATAAATTTAAACTTAACAAACAGCAAGAAAAACCTTAATTTTTTTTAATGACTAAATTGATTTGCATGAAAGAATTTGTAAATCAGTGTTGTTTACTGATTTAACATTAAATTGCATGAATGTATGGAAAATTCGTGCGAAACGAGAGAATGTTTTGCATCCAATTTAGTGCAGTGCTAGAATACTTTTTTTCAAGCAATCGTTTTTACATTATTATTTGGGTTTAATTTTTAGAAAAGAGCTAAGAGGTTGGAAAGTGCATTATTGTCATTATAATTTTATTACTTAACTTTTATTGTAATTATAGCGAAACTATTTATTTCAATAACAATTAAATTAGCCAAAGGCAATATGTACTATGCACTCACAACATTCTTAAAAATTGATACGATCTTGATGATAATACTTTTCTACCCCAAAAATCAAGAAGTAGGTACTTTGTGGTAAAAACACAGATACTCCATCCAAATCGTGTGGCAGCCCTGCCATCACATTAATTCAAAATACGTTAGAAATTTCTCTTTGGCTTAAATTGAAAAAAGGAGTGTTTTAAAAGGGGGTTTTTTAAGTTAGAAATTTTCACTTTGGTACCAAAATTGAAAAAAGGAGTGTTTTATAACGGGGGTTTTTAAAGTGTTTTTTAAGTGACAAATATGGAAAATTATAAAATTACAAGTTTTTTTTAGCAATCAAGTCTTTCAAATAACATGAAGGTGTCGTCGGATTCCGAAGAAGATTTGTCCAATATTTAAATGATTATTTTGACAATTTAAAAAATGATTATTTTAAAATTTTTATAGCCGGCTTAGCCGAATTTGAGCCGCCGCCGATAAATTTTCAAGTCAGCCGCCGCCGCCGACAATTTAATTCGGCGCAGGTCTCTGGAACACTTTACTAAAAGAACAACACTTTCACTTAATCACTTTTTATTACTTAAGACACTTTACACGTTAGCGCAGCTAAAAATCGACTGACTGTTCAGCGTTGAGCTTCGCTGCTTTTATACCTCCAATGATCATTACTAGAACATTCTAGACGTTTAAGGTGAAGTTACATAGCCCGCTTTAGACGCGTCCACGCTTTTCATGCTTTTTATACGTTTTATGCGTTCTATGCGTTTCATACTACAAGTTACATACAACGCTTCGTATGCGCCATATTTCTTTGTTTTGATAAGCTGTTGTGCAAATATTTTTAACATACAAAACAAATAACAAAATATTAACAAAATGGAACTGCTCATGCAGCTGCTCTTTTATTTTTGTTCTGATAGAGCAGCAAGGTTTTATTATATAAAAGTTCGTGGTTTTTAACTGCATTTATTAGCTTCTCTTCCATATCGCTTGTTTTAATATATTGAAAATATTTGTAAACATAACAGTGATGATACTCAGTACGCAAACGCAATCGATAAATTGAATCAAAATTTTGTTAATGAAAAAAGTGTTGAAAAAAACAATTACAATTTGTCTTACTCGTGATAATGTTTATAAAATTTGTAACAAAACTTTTCTTTTTTATTAAAAACGTTTTTTTTGCAAAAGATTTTATATATTATTTTACGATATAAAAGGTATTTATCGATAACGTTGAGAGTAGGCACATCATTGGTTAATAAAACCAGATGACATTTTCTCATGACGCATGTGACGCATATAAAAGTAGAAAGTAGGTCTACTTTATGCGTTCTACGCGTCTTCGCGTTCTATGCTTTGTGCTCTGTAACTTGTCACATACAAATGCACTAATCCTACTTTTTTGACAACCGCGTGAAAAGCGTCGACGCGTAGAAAGCGTGCTGTGTAACTTCAGCTTTACAGAAGCTAATCACGCCACATCTATAGTGCGATGTGCGATGACTCATCATGAACAAAAGATATACACACACACCGACATACATGCGATGTGCGATGACTCATCATGAACAAAAGATATACACACACACCGACATACATACACGCGGCAGTAAAACTCAAGCATCTGAGTCGCGCACATACATGCACACACGAATATTGTATCGTGCGGTGGTGGTTTCTTTTATTTCGCGTTGTGCTTATTTATCCACACATGTGTGTCAGTATGTGCACACTCGCTGTGCTGCCGTTTTGTTTATCAACAAGCTTCTATGTATGCATGTGTGTATATACCTCCTGTGTTCATTTACAAATAATAACAAGACAATATACGCACATATAAAATAACGATGATTTAGTACGTTCTAGAACAATCACAATCGGTCTGTTCACGACCAAATTTGTAACAATATTGTAAATGTTAATTTTAGAAACATAATAATTTGTAGATAATAATATTGATTTTACTGAAAATCAATATGTATGTCACTATTCAATTTTTGAGCACATTTGTTTAATATCTTAAGATAGATTGCAAATAAAGAATAAATAAAAAAAAAAAAAATTATTGAAATATCTGGCTACATAAGCTTATTTTCCACCTACTGGACTTGGGCGTATAAAAAATACATGCATTTATATATCACTAATGTCGCCAATAGTGAAACGTTGAGATTTTTCTATTGTACCAAAAATGTTGCGGTAACAACTCCGCTCCAGCAAGTCAAAAATGTACCAAAAAAATAAACAAAAAAAATAAATAAATAAAAATGCTACTGTACCCTGATTTCCATCCTTGAATTCAAGATAAAAGACAAAAAACCATTCTAAATGCCGGAGTTCACTTTTTTAAAATGTGTTTTGCATTTAGTTTGGTTTTGATATTCAAGCTACACGCAACTGAAATCCGTCGTTAACCATTTTCTTGTTTTTTCGAATAAAATGGGTTTGTATTTTTTTATTATTTTGCACTGTTTTTTATATGTAAAATAAAAACTTGTATTTACATGTTTGAGATTTTGTAAAAAAAAAAAACTGCCTTAAACTTTCAGCAGGCAAAACAATCATTTTAACATTGTGTGCTTTAAGCCTCTTTGCACTGACCTTGGCCAGTGGTAGTGGTAAGAGAACTTGTTTATTGCAAATTTTTTCTTTTACTTAAAATAAGTATTTTTATTAAATCTAGAGTGTCCTTCAGCGACGAAGGTTCAAAATTGTACTCCAAAATGTTTGCACGATAGCGAATGTAGTGCCATTGGTGGAAAGTGTTGTCCCAATTTGTGCAATGGTCGCTCGTGTGCTCAACCCAATATTTTATCAAATGCTGGCAGCCGTGATACATCTCCTTTCAGCAAAAATTGTAAGTTGAAATTTTATATTCAATTAATGGAAATCGCAAAGACGGAATGTAGACATTTCTTAAGTGAATCAAGAACAGAATTAAGCAGATAGATAGCACGTTGCAACAAAATGGAAAGCAGTTGTTATACTTTTGAATACAGTATTTTTCGGTTAATTGCACATCAAAATTGTGCAACAATTTTTTGTTCAATTAACCGGGGAACCAATTAGCCGATACCCGTTTAATTGAACAATTCGTCCAATTACAAGAACTCTATTTAATTGAACAGTTTGTTCAATTACAGAAATCACGCATAATTGGAACTATGTACTAATGAATTAAAAGAAATCGCATATGTGCACTTTAAGTTTTTCAAAATAATTTTTTTTTACCTAAAGCTCTAAACACATAGACGACAGCAGACTGCAAATGCTGCCACCTTCAAGTGCAGCCAACGTCAAATGCTGCTCTGAAGTCGGCTTCATAATTATTTTGAAGACAGCAACAACATAATAATCAATTTCAAGTTCTTATTCAAAGTTTAAAAATATAAAAAATGAGCGAAGAAAATTTAGTGAATTTTATCACAACAATTGCTAAAATAGCCCTGACCATGATACAACTAACAAGGTAGCCTTTTCGCTACAATAAGAACAACTTCAATAAAAATAACATGCATTTTGTTTTTGTACAACTTGTGCAAACTGTCAAAACGACGCCACTTCTTCATTTACAGAAGAGAGATGCACTAAGCTTACGCGGATTAGCTATCTCGTTTTGGCTGCCTTTCATCTCTGCAATCTCTTGACAACCTAAAGTAGTCAGTTGATTAACGGTTTAGCTGACGAGGCTACCTTGTTAATTGTATCATGGCCCTGACTACAGCTGAAGTGTATGAAGCCCATGAGACGAATAGTACAAGAAACCGAAGATGGTGGGTTTGCCCAGAACAGCTGTGTATTTTAGCAACGCAAATTTCAGGGATGCCGCATTTTTTATTTCATAATGAATAAAATTGAAGTTATTGATGAAAAATGTAATAATATCACGAAAAAACTATAAAAACACATACATTTATGTGTTTATTGCATTTTTGCAATGTTCTTTTGTGTTTAATATTAAAAAAAAAAAGTTTTTGTTCTAATTTGTCCAATTTATATATAAAATGGCAACACTATATTTGCTGCCCGTCAAAATAGAAAATAGCCTAAGTTGGCAGCAGCAGCAAATGCTGTTGTGCAGTCATGCTGCTCTGCTGCCGCCAAAATAATCGATTTCATTTAAACACATGCATTTTATTTTTGACGTATTGCTGCTTGCTGTCTGCTGTCGTCTATGTGTTTAGAGCATTAAACGAAAAAAAAAAATGCAAGTAACAGCAAAAAATGTACATACATATATGTGTATAGTAGAGATGCCACCCAGTGTTTTTCACAAATGATGTCAAATATGTATGTGCAAAAATGCCAGATTATTTTTCAATGCAATTAACCGGGTAAAATTAAGAGGAAATTTATTTTTGATGACATGAATTTTGAACGAATTAAGCGGGAAAATCAATTAACCGGGTTCAATTATCCGAGGAAATTCACATGGTGTTCGTATGCAATATTTTTTTTGCCCGACCATGTGGTTCAATTAAGCATGGAAACCAATTAACCGTAGGGTCAATTAACGGAAAAATACTGTACCTAGTGGATACGAGTTAAAGACCAACTTGGTTAGATCATTTCACAAATTCGAATACACACACGATCAAAACAAAAAACTTCACATGGTCACATGAAGTGTATGGTGAAATATGATGTCAGTTTTCTTGTAGGTGCTGTTGAGTACTGCAGCAGCAACCTGTTTTTGGAGTTTTCAAAACACCCCAAAAATCTAAAGCTACGGGTACAAACCGTTTTTCATACACGTATGTAAGGGAGTTTTTTTTTCGATGTATAGAACTTTAAGTTGGCATTGCTGTTCAAGATGGCGACCGATTTAACAGCTGTCAAATGATTTATTCTCAGTTTGGTTTGGAAATTCATCATGGATAGACTCACGCCTGAACAACGCTTGCAAATAGTGCAACGAAATTGCCGTTGTTTCCGATTTTCATAAGCGAATTTTGTTTAGCGATGAAGCGCCCTTCTGGTTGAATGGCTACGTCATCAAACAAAACTGCCGCATTTGGAGCGAAGCTAATCCTCAAGTGTATGCCGAAACACCGTTACATCCAGAAAAACAAAAGACTGTTTGGTGCGCTTTATGGGCTGGTGGAATCATTGGTCCGTATTTCTTCAAAAACGATGATGGCTAGAACGTTACAGTCAATGGTGATCGGTATAGAGCCATGATTACTAACTTTTTCATTCCTGAGTTGAATAACCATGATGTCCCGGAGATGTGACATTCAACAAGATGGCGCAACATGTCACACAGCTCATGCCACAATCGATTTATTGAAAGACACGTTTGGTGACTGCCTAATTTCACGTTTTGGACCTGTGAATTGGTCTCCAAGTTCTTGTGCTTTAACACCGCTAGACTACTTTCTTAACTTAAATTGCACATATACGATTTCTTTTAATTCATTAGTACATAGTTTCAATTATGCGTGATTTCTGTAATTGAACAAACTGTTCAATTATATAGGGTTCTTGTAATTGAACGAATTGTTCAATTAAACGGGTATCGGCTAATTGGTTCCCCGGTTAATTGAACAAAAAATTGTGCAAATTTTGATGTGCAATTAACCGAAAAATACTGTATATCTTCAGAGTTAAATGTGTCGTTACGTTATTTCATTACGTCCAACATATGAACTTAACTCGGCATATTTGTCTTCAAGCACTTTAAAAAAAATTACTTATTATGTCTTACTTTCTTTTTCAGCCGGCTCTTCTGGTTCCTATTGCGGTAATGTTAAATGCAGCGCTTTTGAAAAGTGTGAGACCGATCGTTCTACAAAGAGACCAAAATGTGTTCGTTCTTAATTTATTTTTTATGTTACGGTAAACCGTTATTTCTCACTCATGCCTGTATGTCTATTTATATGAAAATAAAACCATAGCTATTTATGTATGAATAGATTTTTATTCCAATTTTTTAGTTACTGCTGATGTGATTTAGGTAGCTGTTTTTCTTGCCTCTAAAATAGCTATTTGGACTATAACACTGTGATTGATACACCAAAATTATTCAGGGGTTCTCATGTACCAATTCTGTTTTGTTGGAGTCCATAGAGAACAAAAATACCTTTGGGATTTTTAGGTTACTACGTAAGGTGATTATATAATGGTAAACGTAGTGAATAACGGGATTTGTTGCATTTTTAAATTGAGAGAGTCATATCTGCGTTGTTGTCCAAAAGATTTCTATAATTTTTTTTTTCTGTTGTAAGAACATAACATTGGGCCTTAACTATAGTTAAACACTAAAGTCGGATTCTTTTTAGAAACAATTTAAATTTTAAAAAGTGTTGCTAACTGTTTTTTTTACTATAGTCAAAATTGAAGTTGGCTTTAAATTGCACCAGCTTTAAATTATTTATCGAAAATGCCAAATTATTTATCATACAAACTGTATACAAATTTAAGTAAAATCCCATCTCTACTAATACGACACTCAAAAATTTTGTATAAGGGCCTATTGCTCACCTGCGAACGTTGTCGTTCGTTCGCACAATTACATTGAAAGCAAAAACAATATTCAATATTTTATTTTTGCTTTCAATGTAATTGTGCGAACGAACGACAACGTTCGCAGGTGAGAAATAGGCCCTAAATGTAAACACACACGTATACAAATGTAAGGTTGGATTAGTAAGTCAACAAAAAACGTCAAAGCGAATTGAATAAATGTAAAATTTCAATGAAAAATAATAGATATTAAAAAATCTTTAATTTAATTATTTAATGCAAACAAAATTTACATTTAAAAGTGACACTTATTTGATCAAAGCAGTTGTTAAATAAGTTAAAGACAACTTCTGCTGGTTTTAAGTTTAGAGCAGACTTTTGCGGGTAAAGTCGGATTTTTCTTGTCTATGGTAGACAAAAAGTTTACTTTTATTTAGCAGTGACTTAAAATTGCTTAAAGTATATTTTTTCAAGGTCTATAGTTATGGCCCAATATATTTCAGACAAGGCATAGCTGTTGTAAATCGGGTAATAAATAGCCATAACGGTGGAAACATAAAAAAAGAAAAAAAATGTTTTCCTCGGGCTCCAAGTTGCTTATGTGATACCAAATAGTACATATGTATGTATATAATTATTATTGTAAAAAAGGGCATATACAAGCTTGTCAAATTGGGTAAGCACAATTAAATAATTTAAAAAAATAAATGACTTGTGATATGTTTAGCGTTTTTACTTTTTTTAAAAATTACATGATTTTCTTTTTTTTTATAAACTTTGTCATCAGTATCAGTATTTTAAAAAGCAGCAGTAGTAGTTAGAAAGCATACTGATTTTTTTTTTCAAATATAACGCTGCTCAATTTTAAATATTTCCTAGCGAAATCGTTCACCTTGAGGCCAAATTTGATGGAAATCTTTCCAAATGAGCATGAAAATGGTGTAGTTTTATTGAGTTTTTGCAACCCATATTGTTTATTATAATTTTCACTCTTTGTGTTCCCAAGAATATTTTCACACACTGAAACAAAGCCATTTCATCGTTTTTTACTCCACTTTTATCAAGTGCTTTCACGAATTGCTTTATCAAGCCCAACTTTATATGCAACGGTGGTAAAATAATATCTATTGGGTTGATTAATGGTATATTTATGATTTTTTTCACTAAATATAGCTTTTGTATGCGGACTCCAATCTCTCTGTATGTAGTGTTTAGTTACGGCTGGCTCGGTTGTCCCATTCACAAAAATAGAGACCTTGTGGTACCACCTTACATGTCTTTTGTTATTAAAACCATACAATCATACGATTCTTTGATGCTAGTAGCGTAAGCAACCGGTACTGAAGGAATTGATAAACCATTATGCAAAAGCACTGCTTGCAAGCTTTAAAACAGGGATCAAATCGTCGCATTCGTTATCGAATGAACTATCGAGCAAAAATAATGTAAAACAAAAACAAAATAAACAACAAACCCACAGCATAAGTGACGGAATTCATTCGATATCGAATGCGACGATTTGGCCCCAGAAAATATATGTATGTACATAAATTTATAAATAAAATATTAGAGTATGACATTTCATATTATGCTTTATTTACATCATTAAGCCATATCACTGTTTTCAGTGCTTTCGCTGAATAGTGGTCCAAACAAATTTGTTTCCTCAGTCCTACGAAATGTGATGTTTACATTTTCTTGCGAATTGCTCCACTGCTTAAGTCTAGAGACTAAAAGCTCAAATATGTTTATTGGACAGTTCCAAATCATATACAAGATCATGGAGCTCTTCCTTTGAAACAAAGTGCTGGTTATTTAAATCTCCTTCAGGTGCAGCTTGCTCTAAATCAGGACTGACAACTCGGATTACACAGAGAAAAAAGCACCTAATAAAGTAGAACAAAATCAATAAGATATCTCTATGGTTTTTTTCAAGAAGGATTCCTTATTATTTTAAATGGGAAAACCTTATTGAAAAAACAACAATTAATGAAATTAAAAAGATGATTTACGTGTGTTTATATAGGAAACTAATAAAACCAATAGGGAAAAATTAATAGGATAACCTAATAAAATCAATAAGAAATCCTTATTGTATATAATTTACAAGAAAACCTAATAGAATCAATAAGTTCTTCTCTATAGAATTTTTTTTTGGTACCATGCAAATCGGAAACTGAGTAAAAACAAACGTGAGTAACAAGTTTTCTTCTTGGTTTTATGTGCTTTTCTTGTTGAGACAATTAATAAGATTTGCAACATGGAAATAATAAGAAATACCCGTAGAAAAATCTTCTTTTCTCTCTGATGGGATACCCCTCAGCCTAAAAACGTTTCAAAGAGAAAATCTTATTGAATCTATTAGGAAGTTTTCACTCTGTGTAGATTCAAATTAGGTTCAAACTCAGTTAAATATGGGGACATTCCTTCAACAGATTTCGGAACAGTGTCGTTTTTCTGACATCATACAATCTTAGTATCATTGTGAACATTTTTGTATTTAATACTTTGTAATGATATCTTTTTGTTTTAAATATTTAATAAATTTTAATAATTAATTGCTTTTTTTATATTTTTGCAAAACATATTTCATATGCACACTTACAAGTTTTATAATTTTTTCGTAATTTAATTTGGAACATCAACAAGACAACACTTAATTAGGTGTCGTAAGTTTTTGACAACATCTTATTATGTGTTGTAAGTTTTTTTTTTAACAACACTTGCTACAATAGTTGTAAATCACAATCACTTTTCAAAAAATACAACATTAAATGAACGAATGTTGTAAACCATAATTGGGGCTTCAATTCTTTCTGTTTGTGTTTTTTAAGTGTTGCACTTATTTGTTTAGAAGTGTCACTATGCGTGGACATTAAAACGTTCAAGAAATAAAATCACGAAAAATTCAGGATGTATTCTTTTTAATTCATTGAATATTAATTTAAAATATATTTTTGATAGCGTATTTCTACATATGTGTTACTTTCTTGCCACAATCATTCTATTTCGCATTTCAATCAGTACTGACTGTTCTATACGTTGATTTAAAAAAAAGACGACGCCACAAGGCAATAATGACAAGTCTATACACTGTTGTATTTGTATGGAGTCTTTTACACAGGGTGACAGTCGGCCAATTCTGACTCTGGATCGTCCTCGATTCCATCGGATGATTCGTCCAGGGTTGGACAGCTGCTACACCAGGGTTTTATCTTCTCGGCAGAATAAACGGATGAGAATTTGCGATTGGATAACTGAATACCAGGAACGTCTCCTATTAAATATCGGTCATTTCCCAGAACTTTAGAAATGATATATGGACCACGGAATTTAGGCTCAAGTTTTCGCGAATCACCTGTAGCCGGAGCCTCATTTTCGATTACAACCAAATCGTTTTCAGCGTATTGTTTTGGGATTGCATGCTTGTTGTTGAATCGTTTCTCCCATTTCTGTTTCTCCTTTCGAATATTTTCAAGAGCGAGATTTCGTTTTTCGTCAATTGGTAATGCGGTTTCAGATACATCATCATGTATCGCAGCGATTAAATGATTTTGTATGATATCTCGTAATTTAAAATCGAATACAAGCTCATTGGGCGTGAAACCAGATGTTGAGTTCTTTTGAGAGTTTACGGCCCATTGGAGCTCACGTAAAGTCAGGTCCCAATCTTTTGGGTCCTCCGTCGTCGTTCTGAGATATGATAAGATGACTTGATTCGCTCGTTCTACCTGACCATTAGCTCTCGGAGTACGGACTGCAGTTTTTATGTGCTTAATGGAATTGTGGCCACAGAAATGTTCAAACTGTTTAGAGGTAAAGGCGGTACCCCGATCACTAACGATGAATTTTGGTAGCCCAAAATACGATGTCATTTCGTTCAAGACGCTCAAAACGGGTGCCGTTTTTGTATTACGTGTGGCTTTTACGATTAGATATTTGCTGAACGAGTCTGATATAGCTAAGACGTAGCATTGCCCTCTTTTGCTTTTGGTGAAAGGTCCGAGGTGATCTATGTGAATTGTCCGAAACGGTATTGGCTGGACATCACTGAAATGGAAACGAGCTTCGGGCTTTCCGGTTCGATTTTTGTTGTAACAACAGGTAATGCAACTGGAAATGTAATCCTTTGCGTATTTTCGGATTCTTGGGAACCAGAATCTTTGTTGAATTCGTTGTATGGTTTTATCCAAACCAAAATGACCCATATCATCATGAGAGTATTTTACAATTCTCCATCTAATGTGCTTTGGTATAACTAATTTGGGTCCGTCTGGGTCCTTGCGGTAGAGACGATGATTACGTAAACAGAACTCTGCTCTTATCTGTTTTTCTTGACTGGAGTCCTTTAGATCTCCCGTAAGCACCGAAATTATATTCATAAGTTTCTCATCCTTAAGCTGCATTGTGACAACCCAATCTTCGACATCAGCAATCACTCTCATTATAAAACCGGCTGGCTCAACTTCGTTTGGGGGGCCATCTGGAGCGCGGCTTAAGGCATCAACATGTGACATACGACTTCCTTCACGATGAATAAGAGTGAAATCAAATTCTTGGATACGCATCCACCATCTTGCTATTCTGGGTTTGAGCTCCTTATGAGCTCTAACTGTGGCTACAGCTGAGCAATCTGTTATTAACTGAAAAGATTTACCCAGAAGATAAATCCTAAATCTTTCGAGAGACTCAACCACAGCAAGGGCCTCCAGTTCATAGCTATGATACCTACTCTCTGCGTCGGTACAGTGGCGGCTATAATAAAAAACAGGTTTCCACAGTTTACCGTCTTCCGATTGCAATAAAATACCGGCGAGGCCTACACTGCTCGCATCTGTGTGGACTTGGTGTTGGGCTCTACTATCGTAAAGAACAAGGACTGGCTGCTTCGAAAGAATATTAATGAGCTCTTCAAAAGATTTCTGCTGCACTATACCCCAAACAAATTCGTCGTTTTTGCGTAACATCATTGTGAGTGGTCGTGATATAACCGAATAGTTCTGGACAAATTTTCGGAAAAAACCTGTCAGACCTAAGAATCGTCTCACCTCCGTTATGTTCGAGGGAGGGCGGAAATTTTTTTATTGCGCTTATTTTCCCATCACCAGGGCGTATACCATTTTCATTGATTATGTGACCCAAGTAGTTAATAGTTGTAGCGAGAAAAACGCATTTGTCAAATCGGAGGGTAAGTCCACTGTTCGTGAGTATCTTAAAAAATCTATCGAGACGTTCCAAACCCTCGTCAACCGATTTACTAGGGATAACGATATCGTCAAAATATGCCAAAATTTCGTTTGGGCCCATTTTGTCTACCAGCTTATTCATAACACGTTGAAAAACGGCGGGAGCATTAACAAGCCCAAACGGCATGCGATTGTACTCAAAATGTCCATCATGAGTAACGAATGCCGTGTATTTTTTTGATATCTCTTCGATTTCGATCTGATGATACCCCATGCGTAAATCTAGGGTACTGAAATATCGATTTCCAGCCAGCTGAGCGAATTGTTCATCCATTACTGGCATTGGGTAGGGAGTTTTCCGTGTTATCGAATTCAAACTGCGGTAATCGACACACATTCTGTGTTCGCCTGTACTCTTGTTCACTAGGACAACTGGTGATGCATATTCGGAGTCTGATGGGCGGATAATTTCATTTTTCAATAAATCATCTGTTATGGCGGTTAAAATAGTTCGTTTGGCGAAGGGAACACGATACGGTTTAAACTGAACGGGTTTATCGGAAGTTAGGCAAATTTTCATTCTAGCAACAGTGCATTTTCCCAGTTGGGAAGTTTCCTCTGCGAAGCATTTATGATGTTTCAAAAGCAATTCTTTTAATTTCTCACGTTCGGGCAATACGACCCCTTCTGACGTTTTTATGCAATTAATCTTCTCTAGGCGACAATCATCACCTTCTATTATTAAACGTTTTCCACTTCCGCACAAAATATCTCTGCCCAGCAAAACATTTTCGTTCAAAAAATTATCATTTACTACAAGTAGATCCGCTTCAAACGAGCTGCCATCAATATTCAAAACTGCATGTACTTTATTAGTACATTCATATAGCCCGCCACCAAAACCTTCCAAAATAACCTTCGTGTCAATAAAATTACCCAATGCAGATGCATACGATTTCCGAATTAGTGACCTATTGCTACCGGGGTCCACAAACGAATTTGTTTCATGTCCGTTCACCTTAATCGATTTAACAATTTCATTTTCTACAGCGGCTGAAGTAGGTTTCAAGTTAATTTGATTAACACTCGTTTTCGGTGTTGCTTTTTCTTGACACTTTTCAGTTGGGTGTGTTGTACGTTGACAAATATTGCATCTTGGCTTTCGTGATGGTTCAGGACAATTTATAGAAAAATGTCCCCACTTAAAACAATTGTAGCATTTAACCTTGCTACAATTTTCATTTTGCTTAACGTTTTTCATGCCGGCGGCATTTTCTTTCACTGACGCCGTTAACTTGACTTGCCTTTGTACTGTTGTGTGCATATTCACAATATCGTTATAGTTACAATAACTTATTATGTCTTTAAAAAGTTCATTACAACTATTATATTCATTTGAAATTTTTCTTTTCAAGTTCGGTTCATTAATACCATTTATAATATGCCTAGCGATGGCTGCTTCGGGCAAAGCACCTTTAGTACCCAAGGCATACATTTTGAAATAATATTCGGTTGGTGGTTCATCTGGACGACGTTTCGAATGGCACATTTTTATATGAATGTCGGCAGGATTCTCCATATGAGGAAAATCGTTCAAAAACTTTGCAACAAATTGTTGCCAAGTACTAAAAATTATTTGCAACGAGTCGACCCAATACTTTGCAGGGCCTTTCATCTTTTGTTGTACTGCGAATATCACGTTGTGATCATTCCAGCCATAAGCCGCTTTTAGAACGTTGACACGATTTATAAACTGAGAAGAATTTAGAGACTCGTCTACGGCCGGGTTAAATTCTGGTAGAATCGTTATCATTTCCCTTACATCACCATACGGATTACCATTAAAATTGTTGTGAAGTTCATTTTGTCGTTCATATACATGCTGCTGATGAAAACCATGGAGAGCTGGTGCAATATTTGATGGAAGGCTCGTATAATGAGAACCAGTTACATAGCACGGTGTTTGTTGAGGCATCTGTGCACTCGTTGGCGGAAAACTATACGGTTGATTCGTAATACGGGGTGCTATACCAACGGCACATACGGGTGGTTGGTACACGTTTACATTGTAAGGTGGCAATTGCTGCTGTCTTACAGAGCTATAAATAACGTTCTGAGATAAGGGAGGCAACATACCTGTAGTGCTGGACTCTACTACATGTTGTGTTGTTGTTGGTGGCATTTGTTGTTGACTCACATTATCTTCACGAATCCCTAAGGTAGGTGTGTTGCATGATGAAGCAACAGGGATATTATTTCTGTATGAAACATTTACGTTCGTGTTGCGTACAGGAGAATTTTCCAGAGACGCAAACCGTTGTATCGGTGAAGATGATTCCGTCGGTTGAAATCTTTCTGATACGGACCGCATTTCGGCCAATGCTTTTTCTAATCGTTTTATTCGTTGTGTCATAGTTTGTGCGTTCTGCGATTCACTTTTCTCTTCCAAGCGTTCTATTAATTGTTTCTTATTTCCCGAACAAGGTAAACCGATTTGTCTACATTTCGATTGTAGATCTTTAACAGTCATACTACGGAAGTTCTCCATATTTGTGCGTTTCACAAAAAATATAAAGACGATTTCTTTACTGGATTATTTAATGCGTATTAGAATTAAAAAAAAAAAAAACCGTTTGTCTTTTTCTCTAATTTTTGTATGACCTCGTTTCGCATGGATACACTATGAATTTACTTTTTCATAGTTATCCCACTTCTGAAATAAAATGTCACTATGCGTGGACATTAAAACGTTCAAGAAATAAAATCACGAAAAATTCAGGATGTATTCTTTTTAATTCATTGAATATTAATTTAAAATATATTTTTGATAGCGTATTTCTACATATGTGTTACTTTCTTGCCACAATCATTCTATTTCGCATTTCAATCAGTACTGACTGTTCTATACGTTGATTTAAAAAAAAGACGACGCCACAAGGCAATAATGACAAGTCTATACACTGTTGTATTTGTATGGAGTCTTTTACACAGGGTGACAGAAGGAAACGCAAAAAGATTAAAAAATGAAGTTTTTAGTCGCTAAACTTGTTCAAAAGCCGCTGATTCTGCAGCACTTGGTATTTGAAGATTGAAATGTCAATATTAAGTTGAAAACTTTTAAGTTTCCTTTTTCCCAAATATACTCATTTTTTGTCCATACCACCGATAAAGGTGTTGACAGTTTGGTATTTACACTAATATAGCTTTGCTCTTTGCATTTGATATTATTTCCTATTACATTATATTTGCACTGTTCTCCAAAACTTGAAGAATGCTTGCAAAGCGTAGTGTCAGGTTACCTTGTTAGTTGTATCATGTTTCCAAGTGAAGAGAAAAAAATCTGCTTTATCATGCCAAAAAGTAAAATACAAACTAGTTCTGACTTTAGTTTGTACTTTAGAGTGCTTTTACATCTACGCTTTAAACAGGTTATAAGTTGTTTATCGTGATAAACTAGTTTGAGAAACTTGTTCATCCATACAAATCATAAACAAGATAAGTTGATTGATAATAACCTGTTTTTGCAAATGCGACTCTATTTTTTATGATTTCGTCTGGTAAGGCCAGGCGAATTTGACATAGAAAAAGAAAATATAATAAAAAAGAAAATAAAACTGGGAAAAAATATTTTAAAAAATTAAATAATTTCAAAACTTCCACAATTCTTTTTGTTATAAAATACATAAGATTTAGGCATGAATGATGAAAATAAGAGGTGCTTCCTTATTTTGCACGCTAAATATTTAATTTTATATTGAATTTTATTCAATCGGTAGGAAAAAAGCGTGTGAGCTGTTTATATGTATTGGTTTGTCTTCAAACAATTGTTTGGTAGATGTCTCCGCTGCTGTCAGCGGAGACACCTACCAATAAATATTAATTAGTTGTGAAAACGGATACTATTCCAATTTTGAAAATTTTTCTTCGTTTTGTAGCAGATTGACAAAAAATATTGCATGTATCAAAAATGAAAAAATAAAATGTTCCAAAAATTTTAAGAAGCATATAAAATTGAAAAATTTCAAAAACAACACAAAATGAAACATACAGATTTCACCTTGTATTGCATTCGAAGATGAAATAAATAAATGCGGTCTGCGGTTCTGCAAAAGCCTCCACATTACCATTTTATTTTTGATATTGAATTTATTGTAAATTATCAAACAAAATCAAGTAAACTGTCTGAAATGCTAGTGTAATTGGTATAGTTTATGAAACTAGCTTATGCTCACAAACTAGTTTAAGAATTACTAGTGTAAATGTACTATTCCTTTCTGTTATGGTAAAGCAGTTTTGTTTGTGTTCACTTGGAAATGTTTGGCAACGTGAATTAAAAATGGGTTGCCAGGTAACTAGAATGCTAACGTGGATATGTGAAAAGATAATAAACAACGTGAAAACAAAAGCGGAACTCACCCTTCATTGCAAATTACCCTTGCAAACCTTGCAGATATTGCAACCGTAGCATATGTGCCATAGTCTGCAACACTACAAAAACAAAATGTATGAAACCGAGGTTTGCATCACTTAAGCAAATATGCAAAACTAAAAACCATTGCAGATCCGTGTTTGCAAATGTTGCTAAATGCTAAAACAGCTGCTTGTTTTTCTACATTTCAACACGTAAACTCCTGCGCTCAAAAAACTGTATGACGGCAAGGCCGCCACAAAACATGCCTGTGCTGGAATTAAATTAATGCTAACGTTGCTCAACGAATTATTTACAAAGTAGTAAAAGATGAATATTATACCTATTATCAATCATAATTTTTATTAAATTTTATAAAATAAGCAAAAAATCGGGCGGTTGCTTCACGTGCAAATTTTATCGACGGCGTTGCTTTTCAAATATTGGCTGCGGCTTAGCTTATCTCATGCGGCAAACTCGCTTTATTAAATTTTGTAAACAAACAAATAAAACAGGGAAGGAAATAAAGAAAGTAAAAATAAAATTAAGGCAATTAAACAAAAAGTCAACAATAAAAGACGGCCAACGAAAAGATGAATAATGAAATTTTTGCAATTTGTTTTCTAAACTTCCTTTCCAATTTGCAAAACAAAAATATTTATATTTTCCGTTACTCTAAAATCAGCTGATATAATTATTTTGCTAAACACTTGAAAAAGACACTCACGCTTTGTAGCAGAAAATCATGCTATATCTGCTAAAATTGCAGATGTGCTGGTTGCAAACTTTGCAATCACAAATTAATGACTCCAATAATGTTGCAAAATATTACAACATAATAAACGCAATATAGCAAATATCTAAAAGATATGCATAATTTTAAGCCAGTTTTTATTTATTACAATTATAATACTTAAAGATTAAAAAAGAACTAGTTTATAATCGTTTTTCATCATAATAATCGTCTTTGTTTTAATCTACATTTACATAAAAAATATTTAATTAATTTCTGTGTTCCTTCTCTCAATATTTATTTATAGGCATTTATGTGTGTATAAGTGTGTATAAATTATCTTCCAAAAATTTCAAACAAGTTCGTAGTATCTAATTAATTTGTTCAGCTTGGAAGAAATAAATGTATGTATGTATACAATTTATCGACTTAATTTTAAAATAATAAAAAAA
The DNA here is from genome assembly GCA_963662145.1 of Sturmia bella. Classification (NCBI taxonomy): domain Eukaryota; kingdom Metazoa; phylum Arthropoda; class Insecta; order Diptera; family Tachinidae; genus Sturmia; species Sturmia bella. The sequence goes on from OY759169.1 coordinate 41,714,556, forward strand.
ATTTTATATATATTTTAAATTTTCGCTTCTTTGTTGTTTATGACAAAAATGGATTCGATGCTGTTGCTTCCGGTTTCATCCAAGGCATATTATTGTTGTTCTGAAATGGAGTTGATATAATAAAATAATATTAGAGAATGTAAAACAAAGTGAAAAAAATACAATTATACTGAAAAAAATACTGAAGAAAGTGGCATGCCAATTTTGACCTGGAAGTTTCAAATATTATAAAAGAAAAAAACCAATCACATACAGATGCATACATAAATATATGTAAGTAAATTGTGACTACATACATATCTACAATATGTTTCCAAATAAGGAACATATTTTTTTAATATAATCAGTCTTAGTATTTGATTTGAAAAGTTAGAAGCAATATGTACAACAGTTTTCATTATTTTACAAATAAACTAAAATTTTATTGAAATTTTACCCAGTTTATTTTAGCGTCCAAGCTTCCATTGTTGGCTACAAGATATAAAATTGCAATGGAATATTATAGATTAGCAATACATTCAATCAATAAGCATTAGTTGTATTAAAGCTAAATAGCTTTACCCCCTAATTCATAAAAATTATTACAGGCTTATAAGACAGCTATTTGACATATTTGTATGGAAAATCTGTCAAATAAGAGCTTTATAAACCTGTTATAATTTTTATGAATTAGACGGTTAGTATGTAGAATTTTTTTAAATCGATTGTTTAATGATTGTGCCAATATACATGGGCCATAAATTTTAACTGATGATGTCAACTATTTAATTTTTAGCATAATATTATTTAACACAGTATAATTAATGCGAACACAACTGTTTCCAGAAACTGTACATCATAACAGTAAGACTAACTAGCTTTCAAACTGTGGTTTGGCAACAATGCAACAGCTTAAACTAGACATCAAAATGTAATGCAATGTATTTTAACTAACCGGTACTTAAATTTTGTAGTTTTTCGAAAAGTGTGGAGGATTTATTTAGAATATTTCAATTTTTCGAGTTCTTATTGAAGATTTATTGCAGAAATGTTTAAACAATACGAAGATTTCATAGCTAATGGATTCAATATTATTGAAGCTTGTTTAGCATTCGGCGCATGCTTCGTCCACTACACGATTGCTACACTCATTTTATCTTTCGAAATTATCGCAATGTGTATTCATTTGTATATACAGCTTCAGAGAACAATGAACCAATAACACTACGCTGATGAGTTGCAAGGTGCGTTGAAAATATTGCAACTATTCATGCAATCATTGAAAGTATTGCAAATTTCAGAAAAATACACCAGCTCAGATGCACAAAATGGTGCCAAATAATTGTTCAAGGCGCGTGATAGAGAATAATTCAGGATCATACTTTCAACACGCTGGAGGCACAGCTTGTCTAACTATGGCTCTCCTGCACCATAGAACATCGAGTTTTTCTGGTCACTACGTTCTCTCGATTAAATGTCTCCATATTTGTTTTTTTTTTCTTTTTTTTGGTTTACTGTGGGGTTAAGGTATAGCCCAAGGAGAAGAATCACGCTCTCAGACATTTTTTAGACTGATTTATATATAAAAAACTGATGAAAGGTTTTGATCTACTTAAGACATTACGAGAAATACAGTCATGAATATTTTCACGGAATTGTCTTCTCAAGGACACTATTTTTCTCGAGAAAAATCACAAATTTCTTGGAACAAGAAACATGAAAGAGTGGCATCTCCTCATATTGAACCAGCCATTTTGGTTGTTGACATTTGGTGGTTTACTCTTTAGTTTTTGTTGCAATGTGCAAAAAATTTAAAAGTTTATTTTAAAAAACAAAAAAAAAAAGCACTAACGACGACAACAGGGACATCGACACCAAAAAGGAAGTAACCTGGGCAGACTTGAAGTGAACCCAGTCGCCTTTAGGCACAAGTGGCAATGCCAACTCGGACTCTCTAAATCTAACACAGCCGTTTTGTAATCGCTCGCAGCATCAAGATAGGTTGGCGGATGCGGTGAGCGATAAAATCGCGAGCCTAAGCGCGAAGGAAAAGCAGATATCTGGGTCTCAACTGCGAAATCTTGTCAAGAAGAACGACGCAACACCTACAAAGACGCAAGATTTTCTAAAGGAAGTATCGGAGAATCCCTCTACCTTTTGGTAGAGATTAGCAAGAGAATCCGATCTCCAGTAAAACAGAACAATGCCGAGCCGAAGTATAGGAAAAACCGCTTCTTGTCAACCAGTACATCGCCAAAACCGAATGTCTTCTTCTGAAACGAGACTCTACGGAGAATCCTGCTAGTTAGGGGGTTAAAGGTGCAGCATTTACAGAGAAGGCTGGTACGCAAAAAAGCGGAATCTCTTCACGCATAAGAGGAAGCTAGACTTAACTAAGGTAAAAGAGCCGCCATCTTATGCTAAAGTAGCCAGGAGGCAATACAGGGACGATATTTGCTAAGCAGTTGTCGACACCTTGAGGTTGAGTATCTGGCAAATAACGCAATAGAAATCAATAGCTGCGAATTCTCAACGGTGTGTGTTGATGTTAAAATTATCATCGCAGACCTCCTCATGGGACGGCTGTAAGCTGGAACTGGTGAGGGGAAGAAATATACCAACTTTCACAAAGACAACTTTCCACATCAAAGGATGGAGATGCAAATTCACATCAACGGGTTGTGGATGGTTCGAGTCAGACCGGTTAAGTATCAATTCTCTGGCAATACTATGAGGCCAATGAGCTCCTCAGGTCGGCTAGTCTTACGAATGGCTGCCTGCTATATATAAAACATGCTTTCGGATAAGACAGCTGAAATGTTTCTTAACAACACTTTAATAGATAAAATGTTCAAGTACTCTTTAAAATGTTTCGAGTTGCTTAGATGAATGAAGTTAAATTACCAATTAATAGAAAAAATATCAGCGGTTCTCACTCTTGATAGTAAACTCGGTTGCACATTTGGTTAAAGTAGCAGATTTGATTAAAGTACTAGTGTTTACATCACTGCAGCTGAACTTTTATTTTCTACGCTGTGATTAAAAAATCAAACAAAAAGCTTTAGTAAACATTGTAAAAAAAATTACTGGGAATCACAAACATTCTGTGCTGTGAATCGTTTTGCCGGCAAAACTTAATTTTGTGTTGAGAAAATAAAAAATATGGAAAAAACAAATAAAAATATACTGCTGAAGAGGAAACGTGACAAAATTCACAACAACAGACAGGACAGATAAAGAAATTCATCATATTTTAGAATATTTGCAAGAACATGCAGACTTTGAGGTAAGAAAGTCACTCGAGCTTTGTGGTAAAAATCGTAGTGAATATAGCAGAGTTGTAAAATTAGTATCAATAGTGAGAACCGCTATCATTACAAATTCGAACGCAAAATACAAAAACAAATAAAAGTAACAGTCTAATATAAATTATAATAAATTAACGAGCAAACAAAATCGAGATATACGATAACAAAAAAAAAAAAAAAAGAATATATGTATGTATAAGAGGAAAATAAATCATATTAAAAACAACAGTATTTTGCCGTGTACTCACTTCCAAATTGCACTGAGTATTAAAGATTTCATTATTAGAGTCATAGAAACCATAATTGAATAAATTTGAAGCTGAATTTGTCTGAGAATGCAAAGGCATTATGGTAACTCCGGGAGTGGAAGCCAACGATGCCGATAGGGCATTACTATAGTTGGGACCAAATGATTTCGTTGCTGAGACGTTGCCTAGGGCCGTCGATGACGATGAGTTGTTATTGTTTTTGGTATTGTTGTTGCAATTGTAATTATTGGCATTAAAGTAGTTATCTTGAGGTGTTAAGGGCGTCAATGGAGCATAAGGAACAAATGATGACAATGAGGACGATGAATGTTGTATCGGAGAAGAGGGGGGTGATTTCGAATACATTTGATTGTTATTAACAATTTCAACATGAGGATATAGAGAGGAATAGGAGAAACTTTTATTGTTTTGAGTATTAAAAACATCAGATGAATCAAACAGACTATTGTCGTCACTAAAAGTTTGATTGTTTAAACTGTTCATTGTATGGGATACTTTCATATTAGAATTTAAATTTTTTGAAGCTAATGCCATATTTGTAGCAGTTTCAGTTAGGGAAATACTTCTTAAAGCATCATAGTTACTTTGTGAATGCTTCAATGTAGTACAGTTCATAGAACTGTTTAAAATAAAACTGTTCTTATTATTGTTATTTAAGCCACTAAACGTTTGTTCAAAGTCATTGGTATTGAAACCTCCAAAGTTTTGTCTAAAATTATTGTTATTGCTATTTAAATTTAATGAGTCTGGTCGAATATGAGGTGGAGAGTCAAAACTGTGGCTAAAATTTGGTCGAACAGGAGCAGTAGGAGGAGGAGAATCAAAACTTAGCAACTTTTAGCATTGAGTGTATAAGAATAACAAACAAAGGCATGCATTAATAAATAAGAAAAGTAGACAAAATGCGCAAGGTAGAGGTATGATATTATGTAAAGGCAAAGAAAGAGGCACAAACGTTTTGTTGATTTTTAAGAAAAATAAAATAAAGGAAAAAATAAATTTAGGAAGAAAATCATTAAAAAAGATAAAGACACAAATAAATAAGTTATAAAAGAATAGAAAACAAGAAATTGTAATATAAAAAACAGAAAAAAGTTTCCTAACATTTTGAACACCGTTTTATAATCAATTATCAAAAGTTGTTTTGTAATTACGTTCTTAATTAAGTACGTAATTAGAAATCGAATGAGAAAAATTAATTTTGCCTTACCTGAGCAACTGTTACATTTGTATTATTGACAGGCGCCCAAGGATCTTGATTGATAGTCATTTGAAAACTTTGCTGTTTCAGTTGGTTTATGGACGGCACCTGCAAAGTAAGACAAATAATAGATGCGATAAAGCAAAATATGGTGTTAATTTAATAAGAGCATACTGCTGGTTGCTGTTGTTGGAATAAATTTGTTTTTGGTGGTATAACTGTATCACTAAATGGATTATAAGCTGCCGCATTCACTGCTGTATTTTGTGGTACGGCAGGTTTTATCAAATTATCCAAATTAACCAAGCCCGAATTTTCCCCCAAAAACGCTTGAGGATCTTTAAGGGGTTTTTTAGCTGTTGCTCCAGTTGAATTTGCAGTAGATGTATTCATTGATGAGAGTGGATCCAAATCATCAAGTAGAAGTGCTTTAATAAAATTTAAACAAATTATTAGGAAAATATGTCTTACAATTAGTTGGACAGCAAAATTAATACCATTATTATTGCTAATAGGTTTTGCGGAATCAATAGTTGTTAGCAAATCACCAGTCTTATTACGATTCGTTATTATATCAAATTCGTCCATGTCAGGTGAAGTTTTCTGTAAAAAGAATATACAAAAATTATTCTAACTATGAACGGAATTGTTATGCTGTGCGCTTTTGCTTATTATTTCAAGAAATGGTGGTAAACGTTATTGTAACTTAGTTAATTTTTATTAAGAATAAATTACGTTTTCAATCATTCACAATTTTTCTTATTCAAAAGCCAACACTCTTTTTTGTTCTACAGTAATAAATATGTTTTAATAGCAAATAATAAACTCAACATGGGTCGTAAATAAATTCAGCCCACTGGGTTTAACCCATTTCACTTAGGAGAGGAAAAACTATTCGTGTTTACTATTTTCAATCAATTGAAAATGTTTTAATATATTTACATATATGTGAAAAACGGTTTCTTGTAATGCCACGTCCTTAGGCATTGACTTAACTTTGTTCTTATTATTTGACAATTTAGTATTTATACACCTGTCCATGTTCAAGTCCCTATCTATTACGGTTCAAAAGTAGCTGCTAGTTTCTAATTTCTTGTGTGTGGTCTTGTGATCCTAAAGTTACGGTCAATTTCCAAAGTGTGTTTTATGGGGCACCCTTTAATTTAAAATACATTTTTGTATTTGTTGTTCTACCGACCAGGTAACGATGAAAATTTTAGCTTTAGCTGAGAATATAAAATATATTCCAATCAAAACAGTAATAAAATGGGAAGTGGATCAATATGGTTGAATATAGACAGTCAGCAATGAAAAGCTCAGATAGTAAGACGGTTATGCGCTGCTTCATAAAAAATAAGAGTCAATTAGTCATGACCCGGGTTCGAAACGATTTGGGTGCTGATGAGCATCGTGATGGCCTTTAAACAGTCATGGTATGTACCCCAGCCAGTAGGTCTTGAACTTTAGTTTTCTTGTCTTTTTTCAAAATGTCGAGCACTACAATTTTATCACAAAAAATCGATCTCAATTTTGAGGTCTACTAAAGTTGTTAACAATATTAGCGGTTCTCACTCTTGATAGTAAACTCGGTTGTACATTTGGTTAAAATAGCAGATTTTATTAAAGTACTAGTGTTTACATCACTGCAGCAACAAAATGTACTGAACTTTTATTTTCTACGCTGTGATTAAAAAATCAAACAAAAAGCTTTAGTAAACATTGTAAAAAAAATTACTGGGAATCACAGATATTCTGTGCTGTGAATCGTTTTGCCGGCAAAACTTAATTTTGTGTTGAGAAAATAAAAAATATGGAAAAAACAAATAAAAATATACTGGTGAAGAGAAAACGTGACAAAATTCACAACGAAAGGTGGACAGATAGAGAAATTCATCATATTTTAGAATATTTGCAAGAACATGCAGACTTTGAGGTAAGAAAGTCACTCGAGCTTTGTGGTAAAAATCGTAGTGAATATAGCAGAGTTGTAAAATTAATATCAAGAGTGAGAACCGCTATTAATTTATTGAAATTTAAGCATTAATAAGTAGAACTATGTATATCGTATCATTAAAAATAGTCTCACATGATCAGAAATTAAGTGATAATCTGATTAACTGGAATGGGAAGCACTGTATTGAACTTATAACACTCCCATTTCTATTTGACTTCACAACTCAAAGTTTTTAACTTTTATTGCAATAATCGCATGGTTAAAATAATTATAGCAATATTTTATCGAATTTGCTATTCAGTGGCACTTTTTAACGATATTCGCTGTCGACTACAATCAGCTGTTGCATTTTGCAAAATATGTATCTTCGATAATTAACCGACAAAAAATTTCTTGTTGTTTATTTCAACGATACATTGTGTTTTGTTGTACTTTGTGGTGTTTTGTGTTGAAAATGGCTTTTGAGTATTTGGCGTATGATTTTGTAAGGGATGAGCATGGTTTCGACCCTCCAACAGTTGATCGGGGTACTCTTCGAGACTTGAACAATCCTTGTGAGTTGACAATCGCTGAGTTCCAACAGCTATATCGGCTAACTCCGACCTTGGTTGAAAACATAATTAATGATCTTGCTGATCAACTAAGGGGAACTAGAATAACAGCTATATCGTCAATAACAGCTATATCGTTACCAGGTGCCCGTAGAAGAACAATAGTTAATATCGATCCATAAGCCGTTGCATTTAAAATATATTGCAAGGCTCCAAACAAGTTGTTTTTTCTTTTCTATTCCTCTTTATGGTTTTCGCTTATTTTGTCATTTTGTGGGCAAAGTTGCCATATGAAATGAATTTAGGAGAATAGAAAACTATCGATATATGTATATTATCGCTAAAAATAAGCTACAGAATGAAACTATCGTTACTGCAAGCGACAAAATGTATCGACAAGAACAACGATTTTCGTATCGGTAAAAGTTACTGAATAGTACTACAGGTAGTGTTTAAGCTGAATTTAAAATCGTTTATCGCAATTGTATTATTACTCACATTATTTGCAACCGCTCTACCAGAATCTGAAAGATACTCCTTTTCTTACATCTTTGTATTTTCGGAGTAGTTCTGTGATTCTAGCGAGTGAAAGTAACGCTTCAATTGGGCATTGTTTTCACCATTTTGCAATTACTTCACTTGTTAAGCGAACTCTAAGCTGAACACTAGCAAATCTTTTCTGCTGATGAAATATATTGAATAAAGTGATCTTAGTGATCTAAATTTATTTATTAATTAATTATTGTGTTTTATTTATTTTACAACTCCCTGCTTCACACTAACAGGTACAGAAGAAACTGTTTCTAACAGGCCTGTGCTACCATGCGAAAAAACCCGGATGAGTTTGTTAGTATTTGTTCCAAGTGCAGTGATTCCAGTTGATTTGCAGACATATGCAAATAACGCAAATTGTTTTATGCCTCATGCCAACAGATTTGCATCTAATTAATTTTTAAGACGACACGATTTTCTAATTTAATGACTAATAGTGGAGTGCTTAAATTTATGGAGTTCCTTTAAGAATTGTTACAGGTTATTGCCCGCCAACCACTGCCAATAGCTTTTGTCTCTCAAATAATTATTATTCCGATGCAGCTCAGCCATTTGGAAATCTCTTGAATTGTATTGAATTTATAATTAAATTGAAAAATGTTTTTTTTTTAAACATTTTTGAATTGAATTTAAAATATTATCCTGAAGATGCTAACAAACAAATAAATTTTATATAAAAACGATCTGAAGCTGCAGAAACTAGTTTTTTTTTTTTAAGTTAATAACGCCAAATAAAAATTATATATTTAAAAAATCTTATTTTTAATTCACATGAATAAACACATTCATTTATTGTATTAAATTTGTTCATCACCGCCGCTATTTTTCGCCTACTCCGCGGAAAACCGATAGTCGGCTTTGCCATCTACTGTTGTTTAAATTATTTACTTTCATCTGAGCACTTTTGCACACGTCTATTTGCTCAAGGTTTTTTTTAGTGCAAATGAAGCAAAGAGCAAATACATACATTTAGCTGTTGTATGCAAAAAAAGGCGAGCAAAAAGTAGTGCAACCACACAGATTGCACTACCATCCTGAAAGCCCTCATTATTTATTTTCAACTGAGCATTTATGCGCACTTCTATTTGCTCAAGGTTTTTTTTAGTGCAAATGAGAAAAAATGAGAAATTTGCTCCGTTTGCACCGTTTTGACTACTCATCGTGAAAACCCACATTTATTTTGAGGTTGATTGAATATTTGTCTTGTAAATCCGATTTTAAAGTCTGTAATATAAAAGGTGCATATGATCATATTCGCATTGTTAAGCCTCCAGTGTTGCGGGTTTAGCAGAAAAATGTTGTGATATTATATCGGCCATAGACAATATTTTTGTTTTCTATATTCATTCCAACATAATGGTATTTTCCCATAAGAGATTACAGTAATGTAAATTATATTTTCGTACTTGTTAGCTATTAGATATACATATGTACATACATATGTAACTCAGATATAAGAATAGAAGTTTTTGGAAAATTTAGTGTTCGCTGTGGCACATATCATTTTAGCAGAAAAGTTACACAAACATAGCCTTTTATATTTACCTTAGCTGCGGTATTGTTCTCAACATTTTTCCAAGGATCTTCGTTCGCTGCGGACAAAGCTTTAGGTGCCCAAGGATCATCTGTTACCGGTTTTGGTTGCGCAGGGAGAGCGGCTATATTTGGTTTAATATTTTCCGACAACCAAGGCTCTGCCGGAGCATTTGCAGCCGCTAGCGCACTAGATGATTGTTTTGCAAGCCAAGGATCCACTGATGCGGCACCACCAATATTTCCAGAGCTATGAGTATTGCCATTAGTTTGCAGCCAGCCTTCAGTAGAGGAACCCGAAGTAACAGAAGGTGATTGTGTTCGCAAACCACGCCAAATCTCGCTGCCATTAGTGCCGTTTGTTGCCATCGAAAGTCCCAAGCCACCTGCAGCGCCCATTTGAACGGAACCGAGTGGAGTAGAGCGCGAAGCAGCATTTGGTTGCCAGGGGTCTGCTGGTGGTGAACCGGCACCAGTCCAAGGATCCGACATTTGACTAGCCGCTCGTGCTGGCGTTACCCAAGGATCTGCTGTATTACTTAAGCTGCCAGCGGCTAGACCTAAAGGTGAACTGGAAATGCTGGTGGCTCCTAATTGTATATCTAGTAGATCCAGTAAATGTGATTGTGGTTCCTCTTTGTGTTGTTTTTGCACCCTTGAATGTAATTCATTTCTTTATTAAAGTAAGTGAATTTAATGCTATGTTCATATCAACAACAACAACAACATAAAGAAGCTTCTTGCAATAAAGTTATAGAAAAAAAAAAAAAACATACTTGAAATCTTGTTCACTTTGACTCAAAGCCAATTGCAGACGCACATCGTCACTCCGTCGTTTAGCCTCTTCCTGCTCAGCTTCTTCCCGGGACATGGCCATAGCCAGTTGCAATTGTAGTTCTTCCTCGCCCGCAGTCTGAGGACGCACCATTTCCAGCTCTGAGACGGGTTTGGTTGGTTCTTCTTGCCAATCAGGCGGCATGTCACGCATATCACGTTGGGTGGGTCCGTCTATGTAACCATCACTACCAAATCCGCTAGGATATTGAGCAAAACGTTCCTTTGCTTTTAAAGCTTTTATACGTTCATTTTTCAAAAGCTCGTTATCCTTAAGTAGGTTTACCAACTGTTTGGCCTTGTCCCTTACATGTGTACCTTGATCTTTGCCCTCTTCCAAGTATGTGAATTCTCGCAGAGTTTGTATAGCAAATCTATTTTCTTTGCATTGCTGCGCGACCTTTTCATTGCCACTTTTCAACAAATATTCGAGTAGTATAAGAGCCTTATAGACATGACGCCAGTTCTTGCCATGATCATTTAAACGCTTCCAAATCATCTGCATAATTTCCGTGAAGGCCATAACGTTATTCGTCAATTCTGCAATCTCCGCCATGATGGTGGCTGAAGGACCCCAAGGATCATTGGAAGTGGCCTCACGTACTTTTACCTAATTTAATTAAAATATTTACCGTTATTGTACAAACATATAACAAAGTTATGTTTAAGAGATCTTACCTGAGCATCAGTGTAGTTGTGAGCTAGATTTTTTATATTGCGACGTAAGCCTGCCACATTGACTTGCATATCGTCTTTATGTTTTCGCACTTTTAAATTAAACAAAAAGAAAATTATTGAAAATTAAAAATCTGTCAATTAAATGATAGCGCAACATATAAACATAGACTATTTTTATGGTTAATTTTTGGTTTTACCGCAATAAAAATTATGTTTCAATTGATTTAAGTTCATTCGCCACGCAAACGACTTTTGAAAACAATAACCACATTAGAAAAGTTATTATCTTGAATTATAAAAGAATAATAGCAGACAACAGCTGGAAGAATGTTGGAAAAATACTAAAACAAAAAGAAATGAAAAAGCCCTACAAGTTTTTAATCTGACACTGAAGACTTTTACTTGTCTCGTTGCTTGTTTACGTCATTTGTAGGTTTACAGAAAACTATACTTTAATTGCAAAAAAAAAAAAACAAACAAATGAAAAATTAATAGACAAATAAACTATGTATGTAAACGCAATCCTAGACAAGCTTACGCAAAGAAACAAAATCAAAACGAAATGAAACCTGATTTCTTTGTTTTCATTTAAAAACATAAATTTTATATCAGTTTAAAAATATTAGAGAAATATGCTGTGTACAGTGGAGAATATGTCTAATTCCAAGAAAATATAACGAACGAATGTTTTATTCTAGCAAACGTTATGCAACATGTTCAAATTAAGTTTTAATGTTTTTTTTTACTTTTCTTATTGACACTACACAAATGCTACACATACCGCTTAAAACGGTTACACAATTCGTTTATGGCAGAAAAAGCTGCAAACTTTTAAGTTCTTCATTCACACAGCAGACAGAATGTAGCATAGAGTTTACAGGCAGAAATATCAGCCGCAAAAAAGGCGCTACGTGGCTGGCGTCTACAAAAATTTTTCACAAAAGTATTCTAATCATCAAATTTCAATATTTTTCCGAAAAATTATTTGCAAAGGAATGTAGCTATCGATTCTGTTTGCATTACCATTTGTACTAAGTAGGTACAGTATTTATCGGATATAAGAACATCTCATATTAGAACAAAACGCTTATAAGAAACATTTGCAAAAACACCATATCTTTTTAGTGTTTTTTCTAACAAAAAAAGTTTCATATAAGAAAAACGCTTATAAGAAAAAAACTGATAAAAGAACATTTTTCTTGAACACCAAAACACAAAATGTATAGAAAAAGAATTTAGATAAGAAACTTTCAAGGGCAACACTGAATTTATGTAGTTTGCATGGACAACTCTGTTTTTTTGACAGTTTTACAACAACAACAACGTTTTTTTTTAACTTTTAGTGCTCATGAGAAGTTTTTGTTTCTTGCCTCGTAAATAAATAAATAAATAGTACAAAATGAATTATGTATGTACTTGCATGTATTTACTACATATAATTTTTTTTTTCAAATTGAAGTTGTCTAGTTTTTTTATATCTATTTACTAAAGGGGTTAATAAAATAAAATTTGATTTGTTTTATTCTTCTATTTACATACATACATCTACGTATATACATACATAAAAAGGTAAAAGAGCTCTTATATCCATATAAGAAACAAATGCCTTATGGACATAGCTACTTATATAAGAAATAAGTTTCCTATATAAAATAATTGTATATAAGAAAGAAACGCTTATAAGAAAATTTTTTCGTGGATTTTTCAAGTTTCTTATATCCGATAAATACTGTATCGATATTTTATAACCGGTACTGTATCGAGTAAAAGTATCGATATCCTTGTGGTATTATTTCATCCCTAACTGCTTAGTAATGTAACATTAAATAAATAAGATTTTATATTATTGTATAAACTAAACAAAAAAAAAAAAACATAAAAATACTTCTTTTACATATTGCAAAAACAATCACTACTTTTTCGATAAGTGGACGAAGCAACATAAGTTAAAGTGGTGATGAATATTGTGATATAGCAAAAAACATAACGTTTGCTTTTGAATGGATTTACAACTGAATTATTTGGTGAAATTATAGATACAAGAACTATAATATGTAAAAATAAATTTCTATATTTTGTGTTAGTTAGAAATCAGTAAACAAAAAATTTAACCACACGTTTTATATTTTTTGTACAACTTACTTTTCTGGACCTTAGATTTTTATTTGCAAAATAAGTTTTACAGTGATTTATGCTTTGTATTTTAAGACTTTATTTAATTGGCGTTTTATTTGTATTTATTTGATTAGGTGCTCCAAAGCAAGCTAAGAGATACAACAAGATTAAAAATTTAAAGATATAAATTATTTGAAGTTTTGATGAGCAACATACAAATAGTGGTGGCAACACATACACATACAAATTGCAAACTCAAAATCAAAACAAAACAAAAAATTTATAAAACAAAAGAATATTCTAAATACAAGGAATTGGGAACAAAACGTTCACACAAGTTCTAAATTGAGAGAAACAATCGTGTTATAGTACAAACATACATATTAGTGACGTTACGAAAATCTATTTTTAAAACTCCTGCATACGAACGCGATAACTAATATTAACATTCGTCGAATACAAATGCGAATATTCCATCATCAATATATGAAATGTGGAAAAATCGTTCTTTATGCCAATACCAGCAAACTTAAAAAACTATCACACTACTGTAGGTATTAATCATTATTATGACATTATGGTCACAGAGCGAATTTCACACCTGAATACAAGTTTCAAAAGTTTAGATGAGAGTTTCTAAAATATACTAGTTCAATCATGATACAAATAATAAGGTAGCGTCGTCAGCTGAACCGTTAATCATCTGACTACTTAAAATTATCAAGAGAATACAGAGATGAAAGTAAATCAGCGTAAGCTCTGTTCATCTCTCTTCTGTAAATGTAGAAAAGGCCTCTTTTTGACAGTTTTCAGAAGTTGTACAAAAGCAAAATTCATGTTGGTTTTATTCAAGTTGTTCTTATTGTAAGGAAAAGGTTACCTTATTAGTTGTATCATGATTTCAATTAATCCGGCAATTTTTTGCCACTCAATGTTTACATCTATACCTTGTTTACATTTGCAGTGAGCATCTTTTTTTTTATTGGTTTTGTATTTTTTTTTTTTTTCACTTTTTCAGCCGCAAGTCGGTACATCTTTTCATTTCCAAATTTTATGGAAATTTTTGCATACCGCAGTTGTGAAAGAAAAAAATTGTTTTAATAAAAAAAATTATTAATAAAGGGTAGTCCAGACTATTACAATACAAGTATTAATACTTTCATTGTGCGTTACGAGACAAAAGCTTAAAAAACTTATCTGACGACTGTCAAAAAATCAACGTAAATTACATTTTGCACTCACACTACCACGCCACACAGTGCACGCAATGCTACAACCTTCATCGACGGCATATGAGCCGCTTTATAAGCGGAAGTCGTGCCGCCAAAATGTATTTGGTCCGCAATCTAACGGTTTTTTTCAACTAGTGCTTATTTCGTGAATGCTAACACTTAGCGCATGTCTGATTTGACAGATAATTAGTTTTATTTTTCCCCGGAGAACAAATATAGTTGTGTATACGCTTGAACAACGCTGGGAAATATTTGCGACATTACTTTAAAAACTATGGTAATGTGCATGTCAGAATGTGTACGAAAATTGCGTACGGATTTTGAAAGAAGAGAAGCACGGCAGCTACGTATATACGTTATCTTGTGAAAAAAGTGAAAGAAACTGGCATCCTCATCGATAAACCAAATCGTGAAAAGCCAAAAACAGTGCGTACACCCGAGCGCCATCAACATCAATTCAACGTCGTTCTCAACAATTGAACATTTCGGAGACATCACTGTGACGAATTTTGCATAAATAAAATTAAAAAAAGAAATTTGAGAAAATATTCAGTAGTTTTTTTATAGAATTTAAAAAACAAAAAGTTATTTGGTGGACCCTTTAGAACACCAGCTAAAGTAATTGTAAGAGCGCGAAAACGTCTATACCAAAATCCGATTATCTGTAAGACATGGCGTGGACAAAGTATAATTCTGTACGATTACTAAAATCCAAATTTTTGGCTCTCTTGCATGACCGAACGTTGAATGAGATTTTAGATGAGTATTATTTTGCAAAAGAAAATAGTTCAGAAAACAGTCGTATTGAAAATAAAATTGCATCGCAAATAAAAATAAAAATTAGTGCCAGCTGCAACATTTTAAAATGTCGGCAATCTGTGGGTGATAATACACTTTTGAAGCAATTACCAGGAGAAATTGTAGACATTGCAGTAGGTTATGTGGCACTGCAACAAGTGAATGTGTTTTTCGACGTCAGGGTGGATATTAAAAGGACAGCAAAGCAGCATATTTGTTTGCGTAACTGCACGATATGTCTGTGCTCAAAAGCGATAGCAACTTAAGTCGATTTAAGCAAAAATCAAGTTATGCTATAATAATCTACTAACAGATATTCATAGTTATGTGAAATCTACACCAGAGTCTGGTTGCGATAACAACATAATGTTCTCTATAATAATGTGTAAAGTTCTGGCAAACAGGTTGTTTTCATTGAAAATGCAGTAAACATACTTTTGGCTACTACAAACACATTTTTCGTTAAATTTTGTTTTTGTTACTGTGCATAAAATGGATATATGGTTACATTAGTTTTGAAAAAAATATATATATCTAAAGCCAAAGTATAATGAACGTTTGAACATAATATATTTATGACAAATACAATATTTTTGATTTATTAAATTGTAACCAAAGTTTGTTGATGAAATAAACAAATTACAGACGACTTTAACAAAGTTTTTGTTGTTGCCGTTGACATCGAATTTATTTCTCAGTTTTGTGTTGTTTGAAAATTTGTGTGTGCTCGTCGCCTTTCATAAGAATATTGAAATAAGTAAAGAAACTGCAGATATTAATCGCGATAGAATTATATATGGAACAAATGAAGATTTGCTAATATTGCGTGTGTGTGTGTGTGTGTGTAAGCAAGAAAATTCATATAGACATGCACATATGTTTGAAAATAACATGGTTGGAAGCTATAATTTTTTTTTCTACATACATACATAGATAGTCACCTTTTATGGTATGAACACCGGCTAAAACACTCTTTTTCATGTCTCTTATGGGAAATACATATATTTAACACGAAACTGGTCGGCATTACTTCGGGCTGATTCCCAGTGTAGTTGTGGGCATATCTCAGTTCGAAAATAGTAAGATTGGAGCCGACATGACAAAACAATAATATGGTTCCCATTCCTATTATATTTAACAATTACTATTTTTAGACTGTAACCACATCAACCATGATTTTTCTACGTGTATACATATGTCTCCAACGAAGCTTGTTAAAAATTTACCAAGAAAAAGAAAAACAGTATTAAAATAATCCTTAACAAAAGTCGTATACAATTTGCAACGAGTGCCAAAATATCCTAGAAGACATGTTTTTATTAAATGTTGTATGAATTTTTCAATACTGTAATCTTTGATTTATCAAAAAATTCTTCTTAATTATCAATTTTGATTTTGCCAAAGAAATTGCTCAACACTGAAAACAGGGCTTTCTTAAAACTATGTTTTAAGACTTAGGCTGTTGTCGCTTACGACCAGTGAAGCATGTATTATAAATAAAATAAAGTTTTTTACGTTTATACTTTGTTTAAATACAAACGTGATTGATCATGACAATCTTTTTTGCCTTTCGTGCGTGATTGAAAAAATTTTGCTCGTAAGCGTGCGTGAAGTGAGAAAAAAAATTGTCGTGTGTGAAAAAAATTATTTTTATCGTGAGCGTGCGTGATGTGAGCCAAAAAACACTCACGCGCAAATCGCTAATATGTATATTGTTTTGCTGGGTTAGAACATACATACATATATTAAAAATTTTCATTTTCTGCCAATTATTCTTAATTCCTTTACAGAGCAAACGTTTTCAAAAATCGATTTGTACCATATATCGGCTGTACTTTCACTTTATAATACTTTCACTTTATAATCCAAAAGTATGGAGTGATCACTGAAAATAGTTTTGGGTTTTTATGTAGTCCAATATTGTTTTTATGTACTTGGATTTTGAAATAAGCAACATTCATTTGCGTTTGCTGTTCAAATAATACAAATTGTATAAAGTAAACACCAATAAGTTCTGGATATTGGCCAAGCCTAATTATAATAATTATTATTGGGACCAATTGTGCACCTCGACCAAAAATATCTTTTGTGCAGCCCTTTTATTCCTATTGACCGATACCTAGACTATTATCAAATCTCGTTACGGCCGTAGGTTTGATTTTAGCAAGATCCTTTGGGTTTTTGCATCTATACGCAGCGGGACATTCGTAAAGGATGTGTTCTTTTTCCTCATTGTAAATTCTGTTTACCAATTTCAGTCTTTTGAGATGGTAATTTAGCTTGCAGGGCCCCGTCATTAGCCCTATATATATAGTATACGGTGGCCTAATTATAATAGATACGTGGTATAATATTGTTGGCGGTTACAATGTATGAGCCGATATCAAAAATTGTTTGTTATATTTTATCTTTAAATAATTTTTTTTTTATAACTAGAACTACCTTTTTGGGACAAAACTTGTTCAAATTGATTTAAAGGGCAGGCTTCCAGAAAAATCCATGTTGAAATCGATATGAAAAACTTGCATTGTTCGCCACTCTATCGTCAAAAATATTTTTTGGCACCAAACGTTGTTTTATCTCGATTATAGTTTAGATATCATAAAAACTAGTTTAAGCTATAAACGAGAGAGCAAATTCACTTCAGGAGCAAGAGAGTTAAGTAAAATACGCTTGATATACGAGAAACCTTTTGATGCAGTTAAATCTGAGCTAAGGAATTGGATACCTGGAGCTCATTCAACTCTTTGTAATAACGAAACCGTGGGAATCAATGCAAGAATTCTATGGGGGGATCCAGGCAATACTTAGCAAAGCCCGAATGAAATAGAATAATGAGAGTAACGACAGGTCATTCTCAACTACTGGAACATCTTAACCGCATAGGGATAGCGGGAGGAAATGAATGTAGAGCATATGGGGAGGAAATCGAGACACTGGAGCATTATTTATGCGGTCCCGATATCTTCCGAGAAACACCTTACCAGACATAACCTAATTACGGGGCATATGCTGGAGGAAATTAAAGAATTTTACCATAGGCCTATGCGTCAAATTTTTTCTGGTTAATTATACAAAGCGCATGTCGTACGACATTGGCAAACATAGCCCTCCAATCAATCTAATCTAACCTACTATCAAACCAATATTTTCAAAAAAAGAAAAAACAAACAGCCTTTTGCCGTAGCTAAACAGTGACCTCAACACTTAGCCTGACAGCTGTTGATTGCTATTTGTCCCTTTTTTTCAAAATATACGAAAAGAATTGCAGATGTCTGCATTAAAAAGAGTAATGGAACATTTATCACACAGTTTTAATTGGAAGATTCAAGTTTCAGAATATTTTTTTCTCTTATTTAAATAACAACATTTTGATTTAAATGTGCAATCGTACTCACATTTGTGTTCTCTTAGATTTTTTAGGATATTCAATGTTTAAGTTCATTGCTCAGAAAAACAAAAAAAGTTTTTTTTTTTACTTTTACTTATGAAATAAAACGAAAAATCAGAACAAGTTCATTGCAGGCCAAAAGCAAAAACCAAGCAAGAAAAACAAACAAAAAATTAATTACAATGCCAATACACACACAGAAACCAAACGGAAATAATTAAATTTGCAATAAAAAAAAAAAAAATAAGGAAAACGACTGAAGAGAAAACAAGAAAGTTTAGTAAATTCTAACAAGAATAAATTAAATCAATACACAATATACTGTGGCTTTCAAAAGTCTGCGTTCACTTGATATACATAGTAGCAATTAATCAATACTAAAATACAAATAAGGTTCATGTTTTGGAATCGCGATGAAGGCTTAAATTAAGTTTAGACTTTGTACTCAGTTTCTCAGTTGGCATAATCTAATTTCCTCGTTAAAATTTTGCGGCCGATGATGTCAACTTAATCTTAATCTTGAACTAGATCTGCACAAATACAAATGCAGATTAAAATTTTAACTGCCCTTGTTTTCATTAGTTCAGATTATCGCGAGTGCACTGTATTAGTTTTTTTATTCGCCCACCCCATAGGTTGCACTAAGAGAAAACAATGTTATCCATTGTTATTGTGCTTCATACGACGATCATAGGCAGCGAATCTTTCCCGACGTATTCGCCGTTCGCCGTTCGCCCCAGTTGTATTTCTAACATGAGTGCGATGAAGATTAAGAGATACATTAATAATACCGAATTAAATTGTTATTCTAATGAGAAGTTTTCGCAAGTGTAATGGCAGTCTATAAATAGTGGCTCAATTAATTAACAATGGTTTAACTATTTTGATATTTTCCCCCATTCGCTATTAGAAGAGTGTTATTAAAGGGTTATTCGTGGATTTTTTTCTTTTCAGTTGAAAGTTTGACATTGACGAAAATGGATCGCTTAAATATCACACAACGCATATCGTAGTTTACATAATCGTAATTGGCAAAATTATGAAGAAATTTGAAGAGACTGAAGCGGTTACAAATATCGTAAGGCCTGTGCATCATCGTTTCGCTTGTTCCGCTGAAAATATCGCTGCTGTAAGTGAAAGTGTTGCCGAAGACCCGAATGTGTCGATTACTTGCCGTTCTGAGGAATTAGGACTGTTACGGTACATTATGGCGCATTTTGCATACATCTATATAAAGTCCAGCTCATGCAACAACTGAAGCCAGCTAACCATTCACAACGTCATGAATACGTGGAATGGGTGCTTGAACAACAGGCGGTGGGCGGCGAGCAAAATTTTCTTCAGAAATTAGGCACATTTCTCACTCGATGGAAATGTTAATAAACAATATTGTCGTATTTGGGGTTCTGAGAATCCTCAAGTAATTGAAGAGGGCCCATTATATCCAGAAAAAGTCACTGTTTGGTGCGCTCTTTGGTCCGAAGGTGTGATTGGACTTTGCTTCTTCGAAAACGACGATGGAACGACTATCACCGTCAATTCGGAGCGTTGTGGTCATATGATAATCGACTTTGTTTGCCTGCTGTTGAAGAATACGACTTGGAGAATATGTGGTTTCAACAAGACGGTGCCACATGCCACACAACTCAAGCGAAAATGGCTTTATTGCAAGAGACCAAGATCATGTGATTTGACACCATTAGCCTTTTTTGTGTGGTTACGCCAAAGACCGTGTTTATGCTGATAAACCTTTAACTTTTGAGCACTTAAAAACCAACATTCGTCAAGTTATGGCTGAGATACCGCCCAATATGTGTCAAAAAGTGGTCGAAAATTACCTCAAAAGAATCAATGCTTGGAACACTTCGCGTGGTGGTCATTTAAATGATGTAGTGTTTCACACATAATGTCAACGCTCAAACTTTATAATAAAAAAGAAATATCATGCAAAAATATATGTTTTATTTACGTTTACTTTTGAAACCGCAAAATAAGTAACCCTTTATTAACTGCTGAAAAATTTCAAGCGCCGGCACGTCTACCGCCTGCATCAAATAGTTCACCTGCTGCCGTTTAAAGTTTTAAGTTGGCACGTTTATTTGCTGAATAAATGAAGCAAACAAAACAAAACACTATAATGTTATCACAAAAGATTAATTAACAATTTTTTGAAAGTAAAACCAATTAAAAACACGATAAAATCATTAAAATTTACTATTTTGTACTATGAACAGCTGTTTTCTTTTCTACTAAAATTTGCTGTGTTATTTCAAGTGTGATGGTGTGAATGCAAAATTTAACATTTTGACAGTCGCAAGCAATATTTAGACTTTTGTTTCACTTTTGTCCAATGAAGGCATTAAATCACAGTATAATAGTCTGATCGGGCCTTAAGCATTTCTTATTAGAAGGTAATTTAAATCAAAAAATCATAATTTACGAGATCAGTCTACATATAGCCCATATACAACAGAGTAGAAGAAATATAAATGAAGGTAAATAAAAGGCTAACAACTAAAGTTTCAGACACCGGTCGATATATAGACGGGGTATAGCTTAAACAGGGTTTTGAGAAAAATTGCCCTGGAAGCGAACTATACCATTTCCATAAATATACCATAAATATAATATAGTTAGAGGAGATATACCATTAACGGATTTTTTTAAGGAATATGCCTGGTGAGTGAACTGAAACAATTTTTGATGCTAAAATGTAATTTTGGTAACAAAAGATCGAAACCCAAAATCGTTTCATATACAGCCGAGATATACATATGTATCTTAGGCCGATTCCTTCGGATTTTGCAATCTAAAAGAAAGGGTGTGAAGATAAATTCGTCAGTTAAATACGTCCCACACCACTGTTAACTGAGTTCCACAGTAATGTTAAACACAGTTAAAAAAAAGTATTTTTTTAATTTTCTTTATTTTTAAGTAAAAAGACGAAATAATTAACTCTTTTTTTGCTATATGAAAGAAAACATTAGAAAATTATAAATATTAAAAAAAATATGAAAATGGTTTATTTTTGTGAGATTTTTTTCATTGTCAATATAGCGCCTTCCCGGACGGGTGTAGGTGTACTTCGGGGAGACATGCACGGTTGTGTCATATATTTTAAAAAAGAGGAAAAAAAGAAATAAGGAACAATCAGCATCATATGCAATTGTTTCTCAGGGGCCAAGCTACAGCTGGTGCAAAATAGGGTCTACATGAAATAGCGAAAATACTGACATGTTCAGAGACCTAAGGAAGCCATTTGGAACAAACTAGCTCAAAAATAAAAACAAGACTTCAAAGGTATTCCAAATCAGCTGTTAAATTTAAAAAACTGTTGCAAGTAAACCATTGGAAAAGTCGCAATGTGGTGTGCATGAGAGTATGTCTGATGATGAAAATTGGCCACTTGGAACATACATGCAACGGAACAACATCACAAAATTTGTAAACGGAAATATTTAGAGAAGAAGACTACGAAACGACCTGCATTTGCAGATTTGTCAGCATATTCCCGCATAAGTTGTAATTTGACAAATATTCCATAACAAAAAACTGCATAGAAAACCCCCCGGGATGCACAACTTGTTTCTACTGTATTTTCTAAAATTCTTCTTCATCACAAAATTTGAAAACGGAAATATTGAGAGAAGAAGACTACGAAACGACCTGCATTTGCAGTTTTGTCAAAATTTTTGCGTATAAGTTGTAATTTGGCAAATATTCCATGCCATAGAAAACCCTCCGAGATGCACGACTTAATACAACATTTTTATATTTTTTTTTTTTAATAATTATTATGTTCCCAAGTTTTCTTTCATATAATTAAAAAAATAGTTAATTATTTTGTGTTTTTACTTAAAAATAAAGAAAATTAAAAAAAATACATTCCTTAACTGTGCTCAACATTAGTGTGGAACTCAGTTAACAGAGGTGTGGGACGTATTTAACTCACGAATTTATCTTCACACCCTTACAAAATATTACGTAGTTTTACTTATTTTCATATTATAATTTGTATAGTTTATAAACGCTATTTTTCACCATGCACAGATAATTGTTGCGCACGGTGTTTGAAGCCGTATAAATTTTAAAAATAAACTAATACAAATAAAGGTGTGTAAAAGAAACACATTTAGGGGGTTTTGAAACGTGTAAACAAATTTATTTTGGTGAAACATGTAGCACAAAGTTCAGACAAAAGTACATTAAATATTAAAAAGTTTTATACTCATACTTATAATTTGGCATCCTCAAGAATGTGAGGACCATGTTCACTATCGCAAATGCATTTCCAAAAAATGTACAGACTTGCAAAAATTTTACAGACTGATTGTGCATTTGAAGAAGGCTAGGCTTTCGACTTCTTTATGTTGCTATTTGATTTTGTATACTTATTTTTCCATTAACTGCTTAAAAAACATAAGCAGTTTAAAAATGGGCTCCACGAAAGAGACCTTGTCATGCAATAAGCTCCACTTAATTATGTCATCCAAATTGATTTAACTTTTGGGTTATTATCCGGGTAAGGTATTAAAGCGTGAAGCATGAAAAAAATTATGCGAATACCCTGAAGCAGCTCTAAAAGGGCATTTGTCCGAATGAACTTCATTATGTAAATATGTCTAAATAAAATATACACGCAAAAGACTTTTTAACTAAAATAATATATTAAATAAATACAAACAAAAACAATTTATGTACGAAGGTTGCCTTTTCTGTTTCGCGATTTAGCAATTCTAGTGTTGCAGTCTGACAACTGACAGCTCTATAGTCAAAATGAACATTTTTGAGGTTATACGTACTGAGAACGTTTTGACATACGCGTGTTACTTGTGTTATTTACAGTAACTTAAAAGATTCATCTCGGCCCAAAAATGGTATTAAATCGTGAGCATTTTCGTGTGCTTGTTTTTACAGCAGTGCATGGATGAACTTAAACTTAAAAAGTGACAAACCAAGGGTTGAACTTGAGCCTGAAAAATTTATTAAATATATAAGTATGAATTTAATTAAATTTTTGGCGATGAAGCTCCATTGAGGACCAGTGTTGGCATGGTGAATTCAATCGTGGTCGTTGTTCACGTCCAAGACGAATTTCGCCAAGGTCGTCCAAAATCATTTCTTGTTCCGAAAACCATTGATGCTGCGCTCGAAGTGATATTGCAAGAAAATCATGTGAACTATCGTGAGATTGACACAACCATAAGTATTAGTGGGATCTGCCGAAGACGGATCACTCTTCACCACGGCAATGCGAGCTCTCACATATCGGATCAAACAACTGCATTTTTGAGCACCCAAAACATCGATTTGATGAATCATCCGCCGTACATTCCTGACTTAACACCGAATGACTTCTTTTTATTTCCGTACGTAAAAAATAAACTGAAAGGTCAACGTTTTTCGGCACCTAAAGAAGCGGTTGCTGCATTCAGAATGCATATTTTGGGAAGACCTCAATCAGAGTGGCAAAAGTGCTTCGACAAGTGGTACAAAGGCATGCAAAAGTGTATAGATGGGGAATATTTTTAAAAAACAATAGTGATTTTCAATGATTAATATTTGTTTTTCTTCTCTAATCCCGAAATACAAAAGGCAACCCTCGTATGTCACAAAAGTGTGCTTGCAAGAACGTAAGAAAAAGCAATTTGGATGAATCGAAATTCATATGTAAATACGAGGATTTATAAAATAATAAAAAGAAAAAATTCACGTGCAGTCAACAGCTGATTAATTTTTTCTCTCGTTGAATTTTCGTCTAACCATTATTTTTTTTTCTCCTATTACGTTTTTATATGCAGCAACTTGGCGAATTCCTGTGTCTACGTGCAAGTAAAAGAGGGAATTTTGAGGAAATTTTTGGATAAAATGTTTTGGGTGCTTAACCAAAATGGGCAATTAAACGAAACTTAATTAGACGTGCGCTTCTGTATAATAATTTGTGTAAAAGGAACCGAGATTGAATACAAGGAGTGAATAAGCGATAAGGGTATTTAAGGGATGGCACAAATAGTTTTTTTTTACAGTCATTATAGATTTAAATCAAATAAATTAAATCACTTTGATTAGGTCAATTGCGGTGGATGTGTTCTGAAAAACTATTAGAGAGAATAGATTAGGGGATCAGTCCTACATTTGACTGGTCCAGATGGACCCTGGCGGTTTTGTTAAGATGATGAGGGAATATAACTCATAAAATGCAACTCCCGAAGGAGGGGAGGTAAATAGTTGATTTATTCCGGAAAATGTCTAGAAAAAAAATTAATGCGGGTCAGTCATACATTGGATACTTCTAGAAACATCGTGAAACTAGTCAGGACAATAGGGAAAAATTTTATAAAATTATTTTTATGTGAGGACCATCCTACTAAGAGGAAAAGAAGAAAAAATGAATGGGAGTCGGTAATAGCATTTGGGAATATGGCGGAAAATTTATAAAACTATCTTTGAATGGGAGGAGAGATAGAGAGCAAATGTGTTGAGGCACCCAGAGACTAGTTATGTATGTATAATGACGACGGAAAATGTTTTAAAAACATTATATTTTTATATGTGCCGCCATAAGGAGGGGAAACCGGGCGCTGACATGGTCAGAAAAAATATTGACAAGGAAAAGTTAGTGGTGGCCGGTCATACATTGTACCCTTGTAGGAACGAGTCAGGGGCAGGTGTTAAATTTTTCGTTACTTTTATTTACTTATTTAATTAATCAAGCCAACGGAATAAATCCAAAAAGTTTACACTAATTTATAATTTGAGGTTAAGAATTTAAAAACACAATAATTCTTCTTTTAATTACACTGTGCTAGTTGAAAAAACCGACAAACGGGGCACCCAGTGACTAAACCTAACTCGGGTACGCTGAATTCAGTGGTGATATCCGTTTTTCTAGGTTAGCTCGCGTTTTCGAGATTTACCGTTATTTTAAAAATGGAGGAGGTTGCACTACATGTATTGAACTAACTAAAAAAATCTTTCGTTTATTGAACTTTAGTAAAAAACCGAAATTCCGCAATAAAATAGCCTTTAATCTGATATATAATTCTTAAAAAAAAAATTTTGAAAAACAAATTATTTTTTGCAAATTCTTGAAATTTTGTGATTTTTAAAACTGCATAAAAAATTGAAAAATTAAGCTATGCCAACAAATTTTTTCCGTGTATATAAAAAATTATGTTTGAAACAAAACGAGCTTTAAATGACGAAAATCTGTGGGCAACTTTTGATTTTATTCATAAAAGATGAAAAATTGTAGTTTCAACCTGTTACCAGACGAAGCCTCAAAAATTGAAAAAAATATTTTCTTGTTAATTAAAGTACATTTCTGCATGTTCATATAAAAAGTTTTTTGTAATTATCTAACATTAAGATGTGTTAGAAAAGTGTTATGAAACCTTTTTGCATAATTTGTACTTCGCTTGAAGAGCACCTTAAATTATTCCATCAAATCAAATGACGTAAAAAGTAGCTAATTTTTTGTTCCAGTAATTGACTTATTAACACGGTGTTTCAGACACTCATTAAAATTGCAAGCGGTGCATTTGAAGAAAATGTTTGTATTATATATTTTGTATTATATAATTTCAAAATCCCGAAAAATCCCTGCATTTCGGGATCTTCCGATTGGCATCCCTAGTTCTGGTAGACTATTTGCTTAAGAAAAATGTAGGTATTAAAAATCGCGAATTTCTATTTGCTTACATCTTAATGTAGGTATAAAAGGACGCAATTTTAAATTTCTTTAGGAAAATTTGGGAATTTTTCATATAAAAGGGCGCGGTTTTTGATTTGCATGCACAGTGCGAATCTTCAGCTCTTGCTTGCTCTGCAATAAGTCTTAAAAAGTCGGTATTAAATTTGAAGTCTTTGAAATTCTTGTCAATATATTCAGTTACATATATTAAAATATCTAGATGGAATTCTGCAACAAGTTTAATTACTTTTGCTATGTGTGTGGGAAATACACAATTATGCCAAGTCGGCGTAAAATCACTGTAGAAATAATTAACTTATATGAATTATATTTTTCTTTAAATGTGATATGTGGTAAGAATTGGACACCCTCAATAGTGTGTACAACGTGTATTTACCATTTTAATAAATGGAAGAAAAACAGAGACGCCTTTCCATTTAGTGTTCCAATGAACACTAGGTGCTCTTCAAGCGAAGTACAAATTATGCAAAAAGGTTTCATAACACTTTTTTAACACATCTTAATGTTAAATAATTACAAAAAACTTTTTATATGAACATGCAAAAATGTACTGTAATTAACAAGAAAATATTTTTTTCAATTTTTGATGCTTCGTCTGGTAACAGGTTGAAAGTGCAATTTTTCATCTTTTGTGAATAAAATCAAAAGTTGCCCACAGATTTTGGTCATTTACAGCTCGTTTTGTTTCAAACATAATTTTTTATATACACGGGAAAATTTATTGGCATAGCATAATTTTTCAATTTTTTATGCAGTTTTAAAGATCACAAAATTGCAACAATTTGTAAAAAATAACTTTTTTTTTTCAAAAAAATAATTTTTTTTTTAAAAAACAGAAAAATTTTTTAATGAATTATATATCAGATTAAAGGCTATTTTATTGCGGAATTTCGGTTTTTTACTAAAGTTCAATAAACGAAAAATTTTTTTAGTTAGTTCAATACATGTAGTGCAACCTCCTATATTTTTAAAATAACGGTAAATCTCGAAAACGCGAGCTAACCTAGAAAAACGGATAGCACCACTGAATTCAGCGTACCCGAATTAGGTTTAGTCACTGGGTGCCCCGTTTGTCGGCAAAAAAAAGTTCCAAATTCAAGCACAGTGTTATCATTTAATGGAAAGTCAATCAAATCATAAAGATTGTTAAAATTCTTACATAAACGTATTAATGGATCGGCTAAAGCATAGCTTGTTTTACAAAGGAGCTTATAATTTCATGTACTTTGACATGGAATATTAAATTGAATATTATACAATAGAAATTCACAAGACTATTAATAAGACTTAACATAAAAGATACATTTAACATTGTACATTTAACATTTCCAGGCTTGGCAACTGAATTAAAGCAAGTCTACTAGCATATGATGGAAGACCTATTTCATTACTAAAATTCAAACCACGCAAACAAAAGAACAAAAACTGCTTTTGAACTGACTCAATCCTTTGGTAGTGTATATTATAATATGAATCCCAGATTACTAAGCCATATTCGAAGACGGGCCTAACTAAGGCTATGTAAAGCTATTTGGTGATGTATGGATCCGAAAATTCTTTTGCCCAGCACTTGTTTATTAAACCTTTTTGAGAACTTTGACCTCGATGAGGAGCCACTTCACCGCACACGATTTCATTCTTTTTGACTCATGCAATTTTTCCATAAACCTTAGAAAACGAGGGGGTCTAGCGCATACGAATCCTGCTGCAAAGAAACTCCATATAGCACTACTGCACAGCCAAATTTAATTTTTGTATGGGAGTATCCCAAAGCACGCGTGGTAAGGTGTCGGTGTGTTTGAAAAAAAAAATATTGGAGAAAGAACATTTCTGGGATTTCGTAATATATTTGACTCATCTATGGCTCCCTGGGACTCATTAGTATTAAAGGCTCCAGCTGATATGTCCTTCAATCTTGGTTTAATAAGCGTCAGTCAGTCCCAGAATGCCCATAGAGGCGTTAACTGTATGAGCAGCTCCCAATAATTTTTTCTCTCCGACATTTTTTCTGATACACTGAACCCGTACAACGGCTGCCATACAACAGTACAACAAAAAAATGAAAATCGGACGCCTCAAATATGATTCTTTTCATATGTGATAATGGAACTTTTTTCCTGATGCCAAAAACTACCGAACAATCGATTGCACTAACATATATGTACATACATACATGTTATGTAAGTGCATTCCTCTACATACGCATTATCGATGTTTATTAATTTTATTTAATATTACAAGTTTTAAATAACAATTTTGCTTATTGAAGTGCCACAACATGTTTAAAATATTTTATTTTAATTTCATTGTGTATGATCGAGTTCATTTTTAATTGAGTTTCAATTATTTTTTATGAACGACTGACTGTCTGCATAATCACGTGCCAAGCATACTTGCGTGGAAAAATATTACCCATCAAACCATAAGTTCCGATTCAAACTTTTCGTAATGGATTCTATATGATATTTCGGTAGAATGAGGGAAGTCAAACTTAACAAAAATAATTAACTAATTTAAATTCAACTCTTTAGTCAAACTGCTTGCCGTTCGATTCGTTTTAGTTACTGTGATGGTTGCTCAACACTCGTAAGGTTTGCGGCTGCAATGCGGTCAGCAAATATGATATAGTAAAAATACAAATTAAAATAAAAAATACATAAAATATTAAAAAACATAAAATCAATCGAATAAAATTGTTTTTTTCAGCATTTCTGTACGACTTCGTAACTACATATCTATACGATTTTCATTACGACTTAGTAACGTATTCAAATCCGAAATCGGAAGATTTTTCCGACCACTTGTAACGAAATCAAAACATTTGGTTTGATGGGTGGGTAAGTTGCACTTATTTGAAAAACTAATGCTAATTGAACACAAAAAACAATCGATTTTTACGACTGGCGAGTTTTAATAAAGTTTCCAAGTAATGTATTAAATATTTCTCAATACTTTGTACAAATATTACTTCATAATTAAAAATTAAGTGACAGGGAATATGGTAGGCAAATCGAAAGAATGCAAAATACCGGTGCCATTTTATAAAATTTTCAGTTTCAATTAAACCTTTTTCAAAATAAATGAAACCTTTTTCAGATTAAACGAAACTCTTTTTAAATTAAACGAAACCTTTTTCAAGATAAATGAAACTCTTTTCAGAATAAATTAAACTTTATTCAAATTCAATTAAACATTTTTCAAATTAAATTAAACCAGTTTAAGAATTTAATAGAATTTTTTTTTTTTAATAATGCTGGTGTTGGTTACCATAAAGTTTTTTCCCTTTCCACTGTAAATTCGGCCCGTTTCCAAATATTTATTAGGGAGCTCCTGGATAACATTGAGAGCACCCCAGAGTTACAAAATTCATTTTTAATTATGGATAATGCCAGAATCCATAAAACCCAGGAAATTCGAAATATGGTGGATAATAGTGATTGTACACTTAAATTTATACCACCTTATTCTCCCATGTTGAACCCGATGGAGAAAACATTTTCTAAGATAAATTTCCACGCCCGATCATTATTAAGTGACATTGCCACAGTGCATAACATAGTAAGTGTAATTGAGGAAAGTGTCGCACAAATTAATCAAAATGATTGTGCGAACTATGTTATGGATATGATCATGATAATTGCTAAGCCGTCAGTGGAAAAATTCTTCATTCATTTTGACAAGTATTATATAAAAATGAATATGTTTAATATGTTTTATTTATTTATTTTTTTTTTTTTTTGTTTTCTATTAAATTCTAAAACTGGTTTAATTGAATTTGAAAAATGTTTAATTGAATTTGAATAAAGTTTAATTTATTCTGAAAAGAGTTTCATTTATCTTGAAAAAGGTTTCGTTTAATTTAAGATGAGTTTCGTTTAATCTGAAAAAGGTTTGGTTCATTTTGAAAAAGGTTTAATTTAAATTGAAAATGCTATAAATTTCTTTCTTTGCTTTGTTCAACTTGCTCCTTTAACTTTTTTCAACGTGCCAAACGCCGCGCAATGCGGGAAACAAACAGTAACAAATGGGAATTTTCTAAGCGATTGATCAGATTGCAGAAAATAAAATGGCATACAGCACTTAAAGGGATGGAGCTGTGTTTAAGTTTGAAGTTTGAGCTGTATCTCTTAAAGCATGGGGCAAAAATGCAAAGTGTTATTGAACAACATTTATCAGCAGGATTTTCCAAGTTCTTCCAGAGTCTTAGAAATGTAAATTTTCTGGACTCTTTCTCTCTATCTTTAATTGGTGCAGAAAGAAGAGCTTCAAACAAATGGTTACAAAATATCACGTAAACGAACATACTTTATATTAAGCCACAAATATAAATCTTAGTTATAAAATCAACCGAAATTTCAAAGAAATTCAGAGCTATTTAAAATTATCATAAACAGTTAAAATGTCAAGATAATGAAGATATAAAGAAATAAACAAATAACAAAATATACATTCTTCAACATTTTTTAATTGTGTTTTTTTTTTTTTTTGCAAAAGTATTTATTTAATAGATTGCTATCAAGGTTGAAAAATAAAGAGGTTACTGGATATTTACAGTTGTGTGAAAAAGTAAGGGCGCCCCACAGAGTGTTGCCCTCATGCAAAGAATCAACAAAATGATAACCAGCAAAAAGATAAGCTCAACATGGATAAGTCATTGGTGCCGAATAAGACAGGAGGAGTATGTGTTTAAA
The DNA here is from genome assembly GCA_963662145.1 of Sturmia bella. Taxonomy (NCBI): domain Eukaryota; kingdom Metazoa; phylum Arthropoda; class Insecta; order Diptera; family Tachinidae; genus Sturmia; species Sturmia bella. The sequence goes on from OY759169.1 coordinate 41,745,356, forward strand.
ATGAAAATTAGGAAAAACAAAGAAATAGTTTTAGGTCTTGGATGGAATTTTCTCACTAGCATTTAATTTTCAGTGAAACTGGTTGGATTTAATGATAATGAAAATAAAATGAACCTGCATTTAACGTCAATGCTTTTTTTCATTATCAGATCCAATCAGTGTAAATTGAAGTTCAATGCTAATGAAAACATCTTGTCTATGATCTAAAAATAGTTCTTTGTTTTCCCAATTTTCATTTTAAACACATACGACTGTCATATTCGGCGCCATAGAAGTACTGCAATACATAATATAGTTAAGAGCAGGTAGAATCGTGGACTAAAAGAAATGACAGGAAAAATAGCAGTTCAAACGCTACAAGATGTGGAAACAGTTCTCTTGCATATGCAAGAAATTCAGCAAGCCTTAACACAGTCTCGTATGGCCGTTATCATTTTGAGCACCAGAAAACTGATTAAGAGCAGATAAAGTGTTTCAAGCACATTAAGGCGCAAGAAAGATGAACTTGGCGTTAGAGAGTTCGTAAATTGTCTCCAAAATAGTTTTTTTGATCCCAGATATGTTAGCGGACATTAAGAAAACGAATTTGTGAGCCTGCTTGTAATGTCTTAACTGCTTTAATTTGAACTTCATCGAATAAAAGCAAGTGCAGACTAAAGGCGGTTCAGACTGCTATACAAGTAATAATACTTCCATTACACTTTAAAGAGACAAAAGCCTAAATACATTTCTCACGACTGTCAAAAAATCAATGTAAATTGCATTTTGCACTCACACTAAAAAAAAACAGTGCACGCCATGGTACAACCTACAACGACGGTATTTGAGCCATTTTATGTACGCAAAAGTGGTGCCGTGCCGCCTACTAGAAATGACGAAAGAGCGCGAAATGTCTATAACAAAATCCGATTATCTGTAAGACATGGCGTAGGCAAAATATTCGATTACTCTATACTAGAGATGTGCGGTTGTCGTGAAAATGTCGTGTGACGCGGGATCATCATCAAATTTTAGAAAAATCACGCGTGAGTGTGATTTAAAAATAAAATTACGTGCGTGATAGTGCGTGATTACCATTTTGAGGCAGTTAACGAAATTTCACGAAAAAGTTTAAACGCCAACTTTCCTGGCTTAGAAAATAACTTTCACATATTTTTCATGAGTAATTTTTCAATGCAGATTTTAGTTCAATTTCTACTACACATGTAAAGTACATTAGCTTGAGTCGATTTGTAGGAAAGGAAATAGATCGTTGGGAGAAATAATTCTATGATTAATTTTAACCCAATACGCAGTATTGGTATGTGTGTGAAGATAAATACGTATTTAAGTTCCGGGACTCAAACCACAATTTTTAGCAAAGCGACACTTTGAAGTTAGCAGAGCACTGTTAACGAGTTAACAGCGCTATTTTTATAACAGATGACAATTGTGGAGAAGATGAGTGGGTTTTATGGAAAAATGAGGACTTCTGCAAAGTAGCGACCACATGGAAATGGTGGTCTGGAGGGTTAGCTATGACCTGTGGTACCTGGGATGTCTGAAATTATCTTTGGAGTCCCACAAAATGACTTTTAAAAACACTCCATGTAAGACATTTCTGGAGAAGATGAGTGGGCTCATTGAAAAATGAGGACTTCTGCGAAGTACTGGTCATATAAAAGTGGTGGCCTGGAGGGTAAGCTATGACCTGTGGTACCTGGGATGTCTGAAATTATCTTTGGAGTCCCACACAATGACTTTTAAAAACACTCCATTTAAGACATTTCTGGAGAAGATGAGTGGGCTCATTGAAAAATGAGGACTTCTGCGAAGTACTGGCCATATGGAGATAGTGGCCAAGAGGATTATTTCAGATATCATACCTATCAGGAGTCTTAGAGGAGCCTTCAGGCCTCCATTTGTATATAGTGTGTGGTGCGCTGAAGAGCTAGTTTTTCCAAAAATGTTCCTAATCTTCTCCAGAAATTTCATATTTTCAAAAATAGAGTCTTTTTAAAATCCACTTTATTCGATTCCCAAGATTATTTCAGATATCACACCCACCAGGAGTCTTAGAGGACCCTTCAGGCCACCATTTGTATATAGTGTGTGGTGCGCTGAAGAGCTAGTTTTTTCATATTTTCAAAAATAGAGTCTGTTAAGTCGTTAACAGTGCTCTGCTAACTTCAAAATTTCTCTTTGCTAAAAAAAATTGGTGTGTGTCCGGGGTAAGTCCCCGAATTCGAATTTATCTTCACACACATTTTTAAACTTGCTTTCATAAGAATATTTTTTCACCAATTTTTAATTTTTTATTTTCATATACGTATGTATTTCACTTTGTTAATCTTTGTTGTGAGTCTGTGAGTGACATAAACTAAATATATTTACGATTCAAGAAATTCTAGGTAAAATGGCATCGATTGTTACTGCATATTTTTGCATATGCCGATACTGCATATTTGGCTTGCATATTACAAGAGCCCTTTTAATTCCCTTTATGTTATTTCAAATAATGTTTTTTCATTACACTCAGAGATATAATGCAGGTAAGTTTTGCCACAATCTACAACGTGAAGAGTGCTCATTCCCTTTTTTTTATTAATTTAGGAATCTTGCATTGAAAATGTTAAGTGGCTAATAGAACAAAAGTGGTGAGTTATTCATTAACAGTTTGTTTTTCACAAAAGACGAAAATCAACGCGTATGACTCATTTTCTAATATGCACGTACATACGTATGTATGTGCACGACAGATATTGTGTTACATACTATATCATAAAAATGAATTTATCTTATCAATAAATAAACTGGCATTCATTAACGGGTTTTATTTGATACATATGTACATACATGGAACGTATTTTTAACAACAACAAAATATCCAAAGGAAAACAGTCATTTTTTGAAAACAAAAGAAAGTTCCACAACACGACGAAAACTGTTTATTGACAAATAAATAAAAAAAATTATTAAATTCAAACATTCAAATCGAGATCAATAGCCTGTGAACTGCTCAAGGCAACTTTTCTTAAGAGATAAAAAAAAGCTTTTGTTGAAGGAACCATTTAACGCAAATAGACAATTGTATCGCTTAAAATTGTGGTATATTAAATTGTCCAGTGCCCTGATTTTCATTGATACTGTGACCTATCAAAGTGTAATAAAGTCTATGCCAGATTATGGCAATTTTCCGTACTACCGTGCAAGAGTTAGACAAAAGGTACACCCAGTACGGTGTACAGTTTAATTTTTAACTTTTTATTGTTTTTAGTTAGAGGCAACTACATACACCAATCCCCTTTCTCTTACTGATTCTACCCGTGTTTGCACACCAATTAAATTTTAAATTCTTACTACTTTTGGTATTGGCTGTTGTAGAGGCCAGCCAATTGCATATTCTGCGAAAATTTCATATCGATTCTGCCTCTTACGGTTTAAATGTTACAACTAATTTTAAAACTAAAGGGTATCCCCATGTATAGGGCAACATTTAAATGTTTGCTTTTCGTTGTATTTGGTATTTGTCGTTGTATAGCCTACGTAATTACACATTCTGTGCAAATTTCAAGTCTCTATCGCTAATGATTCCAAAGTTACAGCTGATTTTAACTGTTTTTAGTTTTTGTTCTTTTGAGTATTTGTTGTTGTAGCGGCCACATGTTCTAAGAAAATTTCAGCTCTCTTGTTCTTACCGCTTGGGAGAATGGGACCTGTGATGGACGGACGCACAGCGTCTGTAATAGGCTTCCGTTTTCACTCTATGAGTATGAAACCCTAAAAAGATTACATGACTATAGAAACAGCATTCGTGAGCAGAGCAAAAAGACTTCAACCTGAGGGGAGGCCAACTTGTATGAAATATAGAAAGCTATTTTACTACATTTTCACGAACGTAAACTGAGTTATGTATATGAGTTATATTACATAGATATGTACATATGTTTGTTACATATTACACGTTGTAACAAACGAAACTGAAGTGAGATCCGTTTTTGGAAACTGCGGTTTTCGAATTATTTAATTTATTTAAGGAATATTAAAAAAAATTAATTTTGAATATTCAAAAAGCTTTTACTTTTTGATAGTTTCGGAAATACAAATCTAAAAGGGTTTATGTGTATACCCACCGGCTACCCAGCTATTTTTATCATATCGTACTTGTTGCTCAAAAGCGTACAACTGAAAAAACATGAAACTCACAATTTTATTTCCAAATTTATTTCAGAAATGCCACTAACAGCACACCTTAGTGGACTTCTTGGAGCACTTTTTCGACATAGTGGCATGTTTGCACCATTGCATATTTTTCCAAAAGAACCCCACTTTTCCTCTCAAGAAATTTCGCAACAAAAATTATTTTGCTACATTTATATTAAATTACTTTTCAGGCTTAAGTTCAACCCTTGGTTTGTCACTACTTTATTTTATTTATTTTGCTCAAAATTTTATTTCCAAAATTATTTTAGAAATGCCACTAGCTGTGCACCTTAGCGGACTTCTTGGAGCACCTTTTCTATATAGTGGCATGTTTGTACCATTGCATATTTTTCCAAAAAATCCACTTTTCTTCAAGAAGTTTTGCAAGAAAGCTAAATAGAAATTTGCTTAAAACTTCTTTTCTAAAATTATTTCGAAAATGGCACTAACTGTTCACCTTAGTGGACTTCTTGGAGCACCTTTTCTATATAGTGTCATATTTGTACCATTCCATATTTTTCCAAGAACTCCACTTTCCTATCCAGAAATTTAAAAAGAAAAAAAATTAATTTACTAAAAACTTTTTTTCCAAAATTATTTTAGAAATGCCACTAACTGTGCACTTTAGTGGACCCCTTGGAGCACCTTTTATATATGGTGAGATATGTGTACCATCTCCCAACACTACGACCGCTTGTCTTTCCAAGAAAATAACATTTTTCAAAAATTCTTTTTTGTCCTTCGGAATAGTTTTCAATATACTTTATAGTCAAAGCAACAAAATACATATTCCAGAGAACAGTTTCCACTTCATATCTTCCCAGGATGTAACGCAGATTGGTAGATTTCCCTGAATAGAAAAAAGTCCACCTACTTGACTTTGTCTGTTAAGCAGATAACAGAGCGCTGTTAACCATAAAATTTGGAAAGTGGTGTATGTGAAGATAAAATTAAAGTTAACTTTATTTTCACACACATAATTTTAAAAAATATTAACTGAGGATCAAACCAGGACTGTTTCATGGCCAATCATCGATTTTTATGCTGCTTGTTCTGATTATTCGATAAAACCTTTCAAATCAAACAAAAGTCATTTTGATATTGTCTCATAAAGCGTAAATGCAATAACAGTAAATGCAATAACAATAAATAAAGTACATGTAATTGCAAGGCTTTAATTCTTTGAACAGAGATTTTGATATTCTAAAACATTTTTTTTTTGGTAATTAAAAGATTTCTTAGATTTCGAGCTTGAGATCCTTGTTTGTAATTTTTATTTGAAATATTCCGTTTTCCTTTGGAAAACTTTGTCAGGAATTTTTCAATATTTCGTTTTTCAAAGGACAACGATATTTCAAAAATAAAAATAACAAACAAGGACTTAAAAAATCAAAGAAATTTTATGATTAAAAAGAAAAAAGGTCGAAGCAAATAGGGTAAAGAAATAAATTTTTTTAATAAAATTGTAGATATATAATATAAGTTTTGTTTAAATTACTCATTTTAGGTCTAAACAGATCTTTAAAGTGTTTTCTGAATTTGAAACTCCCTTTATGACCCCGACATTTACTTGTTAGTAGACTCGAACACTTAAACAAATCTTAAAAAATAGAGTTTAAAAAATCTTCGGGACACCTTGTTTTGTTTTCTTAAAATCTGCTGCTGAAAACTACCTTTTACTTAAATTTTATGTTAGTGACAATGAAAGTATTGCATTGAAAAGTATTTCGAAATTTTTGTTGTTTTATTTCCTTTAACCAAATGTAAGGAGTCATCTATTGTGCTTTAGCAATTCACAAAATTTTCTTTTTTTTTCAAATTAATTATTCGAGTTACTAGTTATTTGAAATCGGTCATTTTAATTAACCAAACGAATAATAGAAAAAAAAAGTTCTTCGATTAACTGATCAAACATTAGTCAAGAGGATACTCTAATCAATACCCAATTGCTTCGAGCTCTGGTCACACCTAAGCCGTGCTCTAATTTTAAGCAGAACACATGTCTATCCTACTATCCTGTGCTACTATCTGAGCTTTTGGTTGCTGACTGTCTACACTTAACTTATTGATCAAGTTTTACTGTTTTGTTTTTCTGTTACTTGGAATATATTTTAAATTTTCGCACAATATTGGATATTGCTTTTTTATTCATACATGTATTTGTTAATTAATTTCTATTGTTCGAACTTTTTCTTATATAATTATTTCTGTATTAAGTTTATCAGGCTCAAGTTCTTTCTATATTATCCTTGTGATTGATATTAATTAAATTAGACAAAGAAGACATCAAATACATTAGCAGGGTCTTGAGCCTGATAAACTTAATACAGAAATAATTATATATGTATGTATGTATTTGTGGCCACTAATTGAATTTACATTAATGTGAATCAATTAAACGTACTTCAGAGAACCAGAGCTCAGATGCCACCAGCTTTTTGGGTGTCTTCCTATATTTCGAATTACATAAACTGTAATTTTATTTTAAGTTCATGGTTAAACCAAATTTTTTCCAAAGTTGCTATAAATGTGATTTGAGTCGATAAAATAGATTTGTTCTGTCCAAACTCTAAATTAAAGGACACTTGTTTTCTAGTTGGTAATCAGAATGTGTGTGAAGATAAATTCGCATTTAGGTCCCCGGACACAAACCAAGTTTTTTTAGCAAAGACAAATTTTGAAGTTAACAGAGCACTGTTAACAACTTAACAGACTATATTTTTGAAAATATGAAATTTCTGGAGATTAGGAACATTTTTGGAAAAACTAGCTCTTCAGCGCACCACACACTATATACAAATGGTGGTCCTCTAAGACTCCTGGTGGGTGTGATATCTGAAATAATCTTGGGAATCGAATAAAATGGATTTTAAAAAGACTGTATTTTTGAAAATATGAAATTTTTGGAGATTAGGAACATTTTTGGAAAAACTAGCTCTCCAGAAATTTCATATTTTCAAAAATAGTCTTTTTAAAATCCATTTTATTCGATTCCCAAGATTATTTCAGATATCACACCCACCAGGAGTCTTAGAGGACCCTTCAGGCCACCATTTGTATATGGTGTGTGGTGCGCTGAAGAGCTGGTTTTCCAAAAATTTCCTAATCTTTTTTAGAAATTTCATATTTTCTAAAATATAGTCTGTTAAGTCGTTAACAGTGCTCTGTTAACTTCAAAATTTGTCTTTGCTAAAAAATTTGGTTTGTGTCCGGGGACTTAAATTCGAATTTATCTTCACACACATGTAATCAGAGTTAATGCTTGAAACAAGGGCTTGCCATAATGCTTATGGGCATGAGTCACGCATAGTAAAGTGAAACACGTTTAACGTGAGTTCAAAAGTACCTATTACGAGTTTAAGAAGATATGATCTCAAATTTTAGAATTTTTCATGCTACTTTCAGAATAAAGATTCATATTTTTCACAACAAAAAGAAGTAGGTATATGTAGTATATTTGGATGAACGTATGTATACACACACGCACACACATCTCAGTATAAAAAATTAATAAACAAAATCATAAATACATATGTATGTATACACATTAGTAAATATGAAGGTAAGTACTTTCTATTTTGTGAATTAAAGAAAGCAAAATAAACAGTAAAAGAAAATAAATTGTACAATTATAAAATTTCCGGTTTGGAATGGACGTGTGTAAAAACCACAAATAAACAAAGTGAAGAATATATAACATGGAATACAACATGATGAAACAAAGTAAATAAGGGGAGACGAAAAAGAAAAATAAAGTTCATATACATAGGTACATAATTTAACACCAAAATAAATGAGGAAACACTATATGTATGTATTTAGAAAATGTCTTGATATTCTAATTTGTTTGTAAAAAGTTGCAGAAATATGTAAAACTCACCTTAATTGACAAACAGCAAATAATAAAGTCAAAAGAAATAAAAATATTTATGCAATTATTTGCTTATTTAAGTCAGCAGTTTTAGTTGGCACTGTTTGGCAGCTAAACTTGGTGAATCCGATCAACTGAAATCCAACTGGGAATGTAAGAAACTAAAAACGTAAAGGTACGTCAATCGGAAAATGCTCGCTCAAACGTTAACTCGTAAGTAGTCTGTTGAGCACCACAAATATATAGAAAGATGTTGTAAGTATTGGGATCTGGTAACTAGCTACAAAAGCAAAGTTAGAAAAGTATATACGATAACTGAGTGCAGCTGCTTGGCTGAGTGGCTGACTAAATGTTGGGTTTGGAGATATTGAAAAAAAAAAAATTTTTGTAGAGGATGGTAAAATAGATGTCTTCTTCTAATTTGACTGACCGTAAAAGTTTGATAATTGCTTAATGCACACTTTCAATTTAATAAACTACAAATTTTAGTTAGTGAAAAAAATTAAGGAAAAATTGTTTGCTTTAGGATTTACAACTGCAATATTTTTTGTTTCTTTTACTTGATGACACAGCACAGAATGACGTTTTACAATTTTTACTCTCTTATTAAATTTTTACTTCATCTATCAAAACTTGTACAAACACTTCAGTTAACAACAATATACTTGTCCAATGAATTTCACATATTATAAAAAGATTTTATTTATATATTTTGACGGGATTTAAAATATTACAAAATGAATATTTTCCGTAGCTCAACGAATCTGCACTTCTATGCACCACGAATGTCATTAATAAAATACAAAGGATGAGAAGAAAATAATCCCAAAAGAAAACAGGAATAACATGCTGCCACACTGCAAAACTATAAAGTGTGCTACCAGAGTTACTGTTGTGACAGAGCCAGAGATGGTATCTGCCAATGAATCTTAGCCCAAGTTGCCAGTGTGGCGCTAAGCCGTCAATCTCTCCACCTTTTTTGATGCCTATGACAAATTTTCTAATACACATATTACCATAACCACTTATCTGCTAAGATTTTTGTCTGTAAATTCCTGTGAAGGAAATGTATCAGCGTTAGCACTATAATAAACTGTTAACGTTGTGAATAAAAATAGCATGACATGAAATACTAACACCGGTATTCATAAAAAATAAAACATTGTTGAAACACATTTTACTACAAATTTTTCATATAAAATTTTTTCTAAAATGTATTTGAGCAACGTTTTATTTTTTATGAATACCGGTGTAACAATATAATCATTATTTATTTATTCATTCCATTTGTAATATAACAAGTCGTATAGGCCAAATAAATATATATTACATAGTTTATTAATGTACTCGAGTAAATTATGGTATAAGCTCATATGTATATAAAAACTAACTAGAATAAAATTTTTTTTATATTAAAATACAATAAATTCACACAGTCTTATAATTCATTCATTAATAACACTTTGTTTCCAAATGTTTATAACGGCTACATTATCTACACCAGGGATGCCCACGGCTTATACGCTTGGTACGCTTTTGTTTTTGTAAAAGCGCTAAGCATTGGCTGAGCATTCTAATATGTATACACAACTCTTTGTATGAAATACACACATACACACATATCCCAAGTTTAAAGCAACAACACTTTCATATGCACAGCAATAAGAACGCAGGCTTTGTTGGTACACATTGGTGCCAAGCGTAAATTTTGTTGCTTTTTGTTTTCATGATTTTGTTGTTTTTTTAATGATTTCGTGAGTATGAAACACTTGAGGAAATCATTTTTTGTTATGAGTTTATTTCTGTTTTTCTTTGTGTGCGACAATAAAGTGTATACGTATTGGTGTTTACGCTTCCATAAGAAGATTTTGGGCACCCCTGATCTACACTATAACTTCAATAGGCATAAAAAAAATTTAATTATCAAACAACTTATATAATATAAGTGGTCCAGTAAGGGACAAGGCAATTGTTAGTTATGTTATGTGGGCCGCCGGTAGTGAAACCGGCCCACTTGAGACCTAGAAAGGTCCCGTTGTGATACCCGAGTAAAGTGTAGGGAGATAGTCATAAATGCTTTCCGCCAGTTCCAACCTGAACCAACCCGATGAAAGGATAAACGAGTCCACCCTGTCCAAACCACATTCCGACACTTCCGGTAGCCCGTTTAGTGTCGGTCTGCCTAAGTAATTTGCTCTCTTTTCAGAAAGAGCTGGGCAACGACAGAGAAAGTGTTCGACACTCTCCTCCTCCTCGTCTCTGCAGCCTCTACAGAAATCATTATACGGAAGATTTAGTCTTCTCGCATGTATTCCCATGTGACAATGCCCAGTTAGAATAGCCACAAGGGTGTGAAGCCTATGCCTCGGAAAGCTCAACAAGGCCATAGTCCTCCTATACTCATAGCTGGGCCATGTGAGCCCCGATATTCGACAGGTGATTTCGTTCGACCACCTTTCCTGCGCAGTTCTTAGCAGCTGTCGTTGTATCAGCTGTTTGCAACTTTTGAGGGGAACACCAACAAATTCGTCCATATCCCCCTGCTGTAGGTGGGAACCAGATCTTGCCAGTTCATCCATCACTTCATTTCCGGACACACCGTAGTGTCCAGGTTCCCAGCGAAGCTCCAGGTCTGAATGTCTAGCTATTTCATTTAGAGATATCCGGCATTCATGAACCAATCGAGATGTTGTATAAACACCCGCAAGCGTGTTTATGGCGGCCGTGCTGTCAGTTCAAATTATGATATGCTCACCGTATATCCTATAGTACTTCATCCAGTTTGCCGCCCTTCTTATCGCCGCTACTTCGGCCTGAATAACGCTACACTCATCGCGTAGCTTAAAACTGATCATACGTTGAAATCGAGGGGTGTATGTAGATATCACCCCCGACCACAAAGCTCGATTTGTAAACACTATTATTATGTCCCCTGATTGATCTAATTCGACACTATCTGAGGACATATTCAACAGATTCACGCTGAAATTCACGGGACAGGAGAAAAAATATAAAAAAGTAGTGGTGTCGAGTTGGGATTTTTTAACGGCTTTATTTAAGAAAGTTTTCAATCGCCGGTAATAAATTAATTTTTATCATTAAAATAATTTTTTTTCTCCAACAAAAAAAGCTGTTGTATGGAAAGACTTGTATTAAATCCATATGGATTTATTCAAATCACTTGCTCAGTTTATTTCAATTCTTATAATTAATGTACAACAATGACAAGTGTGTTTCCAGTGGGCACATATGTAGCTGCAAGTAAAGTTAATGAAACCTGTATAATGTATGCCTGTATTTTACGATTAACACGGCATTTAGACGGGAAAGTAAATGCCTGAAGGTTGCAATACACTCACACTTTTTTACCAACACACTCACAATTTTGTAACTTTCAACTCAGCTTTCAGCAAAATTTTCCTGAAAGTAATTTTTTGACATTTACTGAAAGTAAAGTGACAAGGTAGTAAACACGGTTGCCTACTCCACGGCACATACAAATTTTCAGGTTTGCAGTATAATAATAATTGTGAATTTTAAATTATTTTGTACATTAGAAAATATTTAAAACATTTTTACAGCAAATATGAATAAGGAACACAAATGAAGTATGTATGTATATTTATAGTGATTGTCCAAAATCGTTTTGGACACTCATAATTTCAAGGCCAATATCTTAAATCCTTTGTATATATTTTTTTGTTTTTCTTGAAAGCTGTCGGAATCAGCACATGAATTAATTCCTTTTAATACAAATTAACCTTAGCAATAAGTTGGCAATATTTGAATTTGTGCGCCAAAATGAAAGAGTAAAGTAGATTGTAAGTAGTATAACAGTTGAATTTATTGGAAAGAAAAACCAGAATGAAAGAACATTTTTTGAAATCTTTTAAGTAGTCGCCTTTTAACAACTAAAGGAACACACTGTAATCCTTATACCATTTTTTTTAATCAAATAAAATTATAACGTTGGTAGAATTACCTGTCCGTTTTCCTGAAGGAACACATACCATAAAAGGTGAGCTCAGCATCCATTCTACAACCAAAGAAATTAACCCCTTTTTTTTTTTGGTTCCCTTAACCCCTAAATAATTATTATCGCTTTCGAGTGACTATAATTATTCATCCACCTAAAGATTGGCATTATTTTCCTACCATAAAAGCTGCTACTCAAAAGGTGGAATTAATAATAGTTCAAACTATTTCAGTGATAATTATTAAATTAGTTAATAAAAGTTTCGCAATAAAAATTATTTTCAAGTGTTGCACTATAAATTTATGTTTGTAGTACTCTTGGCGACTCTATTTCAGCAATAAACAAAACAATAAAACTTGCAACTCTTCGCTTTGACGACATTTTTAAAATGAACGTTCACATTCCTTTGAAATTGAGCAAGAACTCATTATGTAAGTCACAGATTTCATTGAAATTTTTATTCATAACACTTAAGCTCTAAACACATAGACGACAGCAGACTGCAAATGCTACTCTGAAGTCGGCTTCATAATTATTTTGAAGACAGCAACAACATAATAATCAGCTGGTGTGTAAATCAATTTCGAATTTTTATAAATATTACAAATTCAAAGTTTAAAAATATAAAAAATGAGCGAAGAAAATTTAGCGAATTTTATCACAACAATTGTTAAAATAGCTCAGACTACAGCTGAAGTGTATAAAGCCCATAAGACGAATAGTACAAGAAACCGAAGATGGTGGGTTCGCCCAGTAAATATAACCCATGATGAGGAGGGCATTTACAAAACATGTGTACAACAGCTCAAGGAAAAAGATGAAGAACACTTTTTCAAAGCAACCAGGATGAAAATTAAATAAAATATCACAAAAAATTAGCTCAAACGAAAAAAATTGTTTTGATATTGAAAACGAACAGCTGTGTATTTTAGCAATGCTACTTTCAGGGATGCCGTATTTCTTATTTCATAATGAATAAAATTGAAAATATTGATGAAAAATGTAGTAATATCACGAAAAAACTATAAAAACACATACATTTATTTATTTATTGTATTTTTGCAATGTTCTTTTGTGTTTAATATTAAAAAAAAAGTTTTTGTTCTAATTTGTCCAATTTATATATAAAATGGCAACACTATATTTGCTTATTTGCTGCCCGTCAAAATAGAAAATAGCCTAAGTTGGCAGCAGCAGCAAATGCTGTTGTGCAGTCGTGCTGCCCTGCTGCCGTCAAAATAATCGTTTTCATTTAAACACATGCATTTTATTTTTGACATATTGCTGCTTGCTGTCTGCTGTCGTCTATGTGTTTAGAGCTTTATACAAAAATTTAATGAAAGTTCTTTCCCGTCTAAATGCCGTGTAACTCAACGATAATTTAAGTATTTATTAATGCCTTCCTTGTCTTAAACGACTTTTTCGTCGTTAACTATAAAAAATTAAATCTTAACATCCTTACTGCCTGCTCTGGTGGAAAGGGGAAATTCGATGGGCCGGTAACGTGAACTAAAATACACTGATTGACAGCAGGCAGTAAGGTGTTAAGATATTTGATCTTAACATTGCAGATACTGCCATGTCTAAACCTTACGTGCATACATATGTAATTTGTTCACAAATTCAATGTACTTATGTAGTTCATTTATGGTACAAAAGAATTTCAATATCAATACAGTAATAACTAGCTTAACTACAGTCCACTACTCTATTCTACGGTAACATCCGGCTCGAAGGACCAAATGTTACCGTAGAATAGAGTAGTGGACTGTAGATTATGAATTTCCTGGTGGAAAGGGGAAATTCGATGGGCCGGTAACGTGAAATAAAATACACTTTGTATGGAAGGAACACACTTCCCTTTTTGGTTTATTTAAAATTTGGTTTATTGTACAGAAATAAATTGGCGTATGACTAGCACAATGGTTGGTTGAATAGTGAGTCACTAGTGACAAAAAGGAGAACTGAATAGTCATGTCTGCGTTACACTCGTGTCAATCAGCTTTCGTATATGTGAAACTGATTGACAGCAGGCAGTAAGGTGTTAAGATATTTGATCTTAACATAAGCGGTACTCAGCGTTTGGTGCGTTTTTGGTTGCGACTATTTGCGTTTGCGATTATATTGCAACTGATATTGAGCACCCTTTTTAACAACTTTGCAAATTTTATTGCACTCCAAGTAACAGCTGATAAATTAATACACAATTTTTAATTTTTCACGTTTTATTTTTTTGGTAATTGCTGCTGGCTTCATCTCTACTATTTTTTGTTTGCTTTGTTTTAAAATGTCAGCTGTTCGAGTGTCAGTGTTGCAAACGCAATACTCATGCGAAAAAAGCAACACGTAATTAGCGGTGCGTAAATGCAAAAATATTTTGTTGTTGGGTTGCAAAGAAAAAGCAACGATTTCTTGCATTCGCACTTACGCAAGAGATTTGCACCAAATAATGAACTGCGCTATAGTTTGTGTGTTTGCCAAGAGAGCGTAACAACGGCAGAATTCCATTTGTACAATGGACAAGTATTTAATAACTTGAATAAAATTTGGAAATGGAACTGTTACAAATTATAGCGAGTGCTGCGTCAATAGGTTAATCCAATGCAAGTAATTGAGTAGCACTGCTTTATGCGAAATCTATACTAAACAAAGGAAAACACCACCATGCAATTTAAATAAACGGTCTTCTATCGATTGTTCTAAAAGGATCTCGAAAAGTGCTGCCACATCTTAAGCTTTAACACAAAGGTTGTTCTCTTAACACTGCAGTTACACGACCAATTTTTTTTCACATACTGCTTGTCAAAATTCAATAAAATTGATAGCTGTGACGTAGGCTGCGACGCAATTTCATAACAATTCGTTTTCAAGATGCCGTCAAGAAAAAAATTAAAATTAGCTTGCATATTCTGCTAAAAAAATTAAAGCAAAACCTCCTCTTCTATATTCTACATTAAACCCAGAAACTAATTCAGATTCTAAATCAATATTTTTTTAACTATTTAAATATAATCATAATATACAAATATCTCTTTTTAAAATTAATAAATTTAATGGAAATCAATGTAAAAATAAAAGTAAAAAATTTGTTTGTTTTGCACGTAAACATTTTTATTTCTATTTTTAAGCTTGAATCTGTTTAATTTTTATCACTTTTAATTGCAACTTTCAAACAAAACAAAAAAAATATTTGCAGAGAGCACGAAAAAAATTGTTGTCAGCTGTTTTTTTGATTGTGACTTGATGTTCTCTATGGAAAGCAAAAATTGTCATCAAATATATAAGTGCTAGCGTATCATGTAATTGCAAAGTTTTTTCAGCATACATACGTATGTTTAACAACATTTGTTAACACTTTTTTAACAATGTCAACAAACGTATGTTGGTAATTTTAGCATATCGTGTAGACACGATACTTTTCAACAAATTTACTACGTTTGCTAGCAGATATACACCGGTATTCATAAAAAATAAAACATTGTTGAAACACATTTTACGACAATTTTTCATATCAAATTTTCTCTAAAATGTATTTGAGCAACGTTTTATTTTTTATGAATACCAGTGTTAATGTTTAAGTATGTATGTATGTTGTTGGGCACACTTAAGCTTATTCGTTAGCATATGCCGAATTTGTATGCATACATATGTATGTGCTCGTAAGGGAACAAAACTAGTACAGAATCGTGAAAATCAGCTAAAATTTTGCAAAATACGGAACTATAATGATTCCGTAGAATTCGGAAGAATTAAACTTACCATCGGAGTAATAATTCTTTTATTTAGAACTCTCAAAAAAAAGTACACTAATACTCTTTTTTCAGCGCAATCGATTTGACGAACACTGACCTGATCTATCAAATCGTACTGTATAACTGACATCTTTGAGTATTTGTGGGTCTGTCTGAAAGGCTATATAAATATTGCTCTCCCCCAACAAAAACCATAATGCTATATGTTGAATTTAGTATTTGTATCTTCCCTGCTGCACCAGAAAAACTTTGCAAAAGAAGTCTGGATATACATACATAGTTATTTGTCTGCATTTACGCAATGCTGCCAAGTTTTGGATGTTCTGTAAATTTCCACTTTTCGCAATTTTATGTGATGCTTTGGGAAGTTGGTCTTTCCAAAGCCTTTATTTCTTTGCAATTTTTGCAGCAATTCCTCTTATTTAATCAACTCTCTTCTGGTTTTCTCCATGAGTTATTTCTGCAGATCTTGCCACTTTTCCATCTCTGTTTATTTTGAGTCTATAGATGGCACAATCTGTAAAGCTGCAATTGCCATAAGCAAGTAGGGCTGATAATACGCGCTTTGTGCTATAGAATGAAATAATACAGGGAATATTTATTAAATATTCAGGAAAATAAACTCGGGATTGACTTGAAATGCAGATTCCACACATTTTCTCAGTTGGCTTGTGTACTCTCTGACCGCTTCACGTCAACACTAAATTGTTCTTCTGAGTTATTGCGCTTTCGGTATTTTTGAATTGTATCGAGGTTACAAGTTCTATCGGAAGTCTTCTGGGGGCTTCTGGCTACCATTCAAATCAACTTTTGAAATCTGTTCTAACGCATCACCACACAGTGCCATGAATTTTACTATAACTCCTCTTAGTCTATCATTTGCATCAACACTGGAATTCTGTTCGATAGGATCCACATCCTCATTTTGAGCTTTCCAGATTGATACCTGTACTATTCTACGATATTTTCTAAACTAACGTTTTCGCCTGAACTGTGATACGAATTTATGATTGTCTTTTTAAGTAAAATAGTAAAATAACGGGTTATCCATTTTGCGGTTTCAAAAGTAATCGTAAATAAAACACATATAAAATATTTCTTTTTATGATATTTCTTTTTTTATTATAAAGTTTGTACGTTGACATTATGTGTGAAACACTACATCATTTAAACGACGCCCACGCGAAGTGTTGCAAGCACTGATTCTCTTGAGGTAATTATCGATCACTTTTTGACATATATTGGGCGGTATCTCAGCCATAACTTGACGAATGTTAAAAGTTTATCTGCATAAACACGGTCTTTGGCGTAGCCCCACAAGAAAAAGTGTAATGGTATCAAACCGCATGATCTTAGTGGCCACGACGAGAAATTACGCGGCCAGGAAAATTCTCTTGCAATAAAACCATATTCGCTCGAGTTGTGTGGCATGTGGCACCGTCTGGTGGAAACCACATATTCTCCAAGTCGTATTCTTCAATAGCAGGTAGAAAAAAGTTGGTTATCGTATGACCATAACTCTCCGAATTGACGTTCCATCGTCGTTTTTAAAGAAGTAAGGTCCAATCACACCTTCGGACCAAAGAACGACAAGGAATCGACACATTCGGGTCTTCGGCAACACTTTCACTTACAGCAGCTTTATTTACAGCGGAACGAGCAAAACGGTGATGCACAGGCCTTACGATATTTGTAATCGCTGCAGTCTCCTTAAATTTCTTCACAATTTTGTCAATTGCTTGCGTAGGTGGACGATTATGTTAAACATAATCTCCTCTTAAGGCACGATGTGTAGCTGTGGCAGAATCACCAGTGTTGGTTAAATTAATTTAGTATGTTTTGATAATTTTTATGCGTCGTATGATAGTTACTGAGAAGAAAAAAATTGGCTTAACAACTTAGTTTGGCAGATGTCGAATTCCAGACCCATACTTTTGAAACCACGAAATGGATAACCCGTTATTATTTTCACCAAAGTGTATGTTTTCTATACCTTGATTTCGTTTAAAATTATTTTAAAACGTATCTATAATATTTTCCAACATACCTTCCAAGCCAGCAATAAACTTGTACAAAATGTATTCAATTTTATTGTGTTTTAGGGTTCCGTACTCATCAGAGTGAAACGGAACCCTATTACCGAGACAACTACGTCCATCCGTCCGTCACAGCGTTCATTCTCCGAAACGGTAAGAGCTAAAGAGCTGAAATTTTCACATAAAAAATATCTTCTATAAAAAGTACCTTTTTAAAAAAGCAGTTTTTACATAAAGTACCTATTATTTGTTGTTGCCGCTACTAACCAACAACAAAGCGAAAACTACCAGGTGTCCCCATACAATGAAAAGTTACAATTAGCTATAACTCTCGAACCGTAAAAGATACAAAGCTGAAATGCGCACAGTGTATGTATTTACATATGCCCTACAACAACAAATACTAAAAACAACAACAAGTTGAAAACTACCAGGTGTCCCTATACAACGTAAAGTAAAAATTAGCCATAACTCCCAAACTGTAAGAGACAGAGGGATGAAATTTGCATAATATACATATGTATTCAAATATGCTCCACGACAACAAATGCTAAAAACAACAACAACTGTAAAACTACCAGGTGTCCCTTTACAATGTAAAGTAACAACTATAAATCTCGAACCGTAAGAGGTAGAGAGCCGAAATTCGCACAGTGTATGTGTTCCCAGATGCCTTAGAACAACAATTAAAAACAACAACAACAACAACAACAAGTCGAAAACGACTAGGTGTCCCCATACAACATAAAGTAGCAATTAAACGTAACTCTCAAGCTGTAAGAGACAGAGATGAAATTTATACAATATAGTATATGTATGTATATTCACATATTGCATTCCATACGTACATTACAAATACATACGTACGGAACCCTAAGTGTGCGAGCCAGCCTCGTACTTGACTGAATTTATTTTACATACATATGTACATAGAGCTCTTTTCTTTCTAACATTGACGTTTGTTAGAAAAGTGTTAATCAATAATAAAACTCTGTAATATGTATATCGAATTATTTATTAACTTGGTACATATTTCATACATATTTTATTTATGTATGTATATTCATGTATTCAATACCCAAAACAAATACCTAAATCTTTTCAAATATGTATTTACCATTCTGAAAACATTATTAGCAAACAATAAAGTGACATGCTTATGGAAGAATTTAATAAAAATTAACCTTAGAAAACTATACAGAACAAAAAAAAATGTATACTCGTATATATATGTATATATATATATATATATATAATTGTAAAAAATCTACTAAATATAACTTAAAAACAAAAAAAAAACCACATACATCAAAAGGTTCTCTAATTTTCTGCTTTCCATTTAAATAATGATCTTGTAAAGTAATCTTATTTATATCTGGTTTACATACACACATAGGTATTGATATCGTATTTTATAACTTTAATTAGTTTGACAACTTTATTTCCCTCCCTTGCTTTTTTTCCGCTACAGAGGTGGCGCTCAACTGCGCCAATTTGAATGTATACCTAAATTGGTAATTAATTAATTATTAAAGGTAAATAATTTCTAAATTTTTAAGGATTTTCAGGCGGTTCATCCGGCTGTAGTAAACTTTGAGGGGCATTGTCGATATCGGTTAAGACCTTTGTGTGAAACTCCCCATGTATTGAATTTGACTTTGAGTCATCATCGATGGGCATATTGGGAGCTGCCACTGCTACATCTGGACTGTTGAGTGTATATTCGACAGTGGCATATTCTGTTTTGGGCACAGTTTGGCTTTGGACATCGATGGAAGACGCATTTGGTGTTATTACTGACGGTGGCGTGTCTTCCATGTTTACGACCAATATGGAAGGTTTTTGAGTTGTAGTGTGATCGTTAATGAACTCTGCTGTTGTACTTTGAATGTTTGAATGTTCTGGTAGTTGCGTTGATGTGGAGACTATGGATTCTTTGTCAGAGCTTTCAATATTCTCATTTAGTTGAAAACCTTTCACTTTCACTACTGTTTCATTTGGTTTTGTGGTTTCATTTAAATTGATAATCGTTTCATTTAATTGTATTGGAGGCGTAAAAGTCGTAGTTGGCGGCGATTCGGTAGTTGTTGTCGTTGTTGGGGTTGTGCTGGTGGTTGTGCTTGTTGTAGTGGTGGGCTCTAAAATTTTTATAGCTGGAGCCAAAATCAATGGCTTGATGTTTCCTTGACCACCCAAGGGCGCAAATAACGGTGGCAGCAGGTTATCTGCCTTGTTCAATAGATCTGTTGAAGGCAAAATTACCGGTATTACTTGTTGCGTTAAATCATTTGTTGGTACCACTAAAACGAATTGGCGATTTTTGCATACATCCTCATAACCTTCAAAGCATTTCGTGCGCAACCGTATTCGCTTTTCCGTGTTTGCCATCAGAGGGCAATACTCATCCAACAACATTTTGCAGTGGAAAGGATTATCTATTAAAATTAAAATAAAAGGTAATTCAAATGATCTATCAACTGGCGAAATTATTATAAAGTCATACCTTCCAAATACAATTCCAGTTTTCCTGGAACATTGTGGTTCATACAGTTCGTTTTAGCTACCAACTCATGTGAAATGCTGATAATTTGATTATTAGTCATATGAGCCTGACATAAAACGGGTAAGCCATGGAAATCTTTGTCGAGAATGGTTAAGTTGTTGTAATCAACTTTAAGAATCTTCAAACTTGGTAGCACTGTCTGCAAATAAAAAAACATAACATTATGGATAATTGTATATCATATAGTTCGACGGACTATAAAGTTAAAATTTATGCTTAAAAATCGCTGGGCATGGCGAAAAGCTTGTAACCCTTGTTATCACTTATACAATAGCAGTCGCAAGACATGGGCAAGCAAACCCCTCCAACCAGCCTAACCTAACCTATATACAATAGCAGTAATCACAAAGTTCAATTGCACGTTGATGAGAGAGTATAAAATATATTTCAATCAACAAAAAAAAGAAAAAAAAACACATGATAAAATGGAAACTTGATCAATATGATTAAATATAGTCAGTGAGTAATGAAGAGCTTAGATGGTAGTGGTCGTGAAACAGCCATGGCATGTACCCCAGCCAGTAAGTCTTTAACTTTACTTTTCTTGTCTGCTTTAAAAATATTGATCACTTCAATTTTATTATAAAAAATCTGTCTCAATTTTGCGGAAGTTAAAATCGAACTCAAGCTCTATAAAATTATTAACAATTGTACATCATATAGTTCGACTATAAAGCTAAAGTTAATGCTTATTTAGAAGTTATACTAAAAATGGCAAGTACAAAATCAAATTAAATCTAGTTTTTATAAGGCCGTAGGCAATAAACCCATGTGGCTTTTATTTCGTACTGCGTTGAGAAAGGTTTATTAGAAAACTACTTTAAGAGCGAAACCGTAGAGTAAAGATCTATGCCCAGCCAAAGGCCGTTTATTAAGAAGGCAGTCCGTAGTATTGTAAAAAGTCGACGCATGGTAGTTGAAAAATATGTATATGGCTGGTTCATTTACCAAACACTAAACCTCTTTTTCCAAATATAAGTGACCGAAGTAAGTCAAGGCTACATTATTTTAAAGGTTATTTCGCAGTGTATAACAATACTGAAATCAAGAGAATGCTATAAAAACATACATAGCACTAAAATTTATATATGGTGTTTCATGGGAAAACGAATTTTAAAAGGATCAATTTTTATACCCTTCACAAAAATGTGTAAGGGTATATATAAGTTTGTGACTTCGCATTGAAATAACCATCTAAGACCCCATAAAGTATATATATTCTGGATCAGAATCGATAGATATTACGATTAAGCGATGTCCGTCTGTAGTCGTTGAAATACCGTTTCTGAGAAAACGGTTTGAGATAGAAACCACATTCTTTCGCTAAAATGTGTTAAATCTTGGTAGTGGGTCTGCTATTAAGATTCAGTAAGATCGGTCCCCGGATAGCCGAGATATATCCAAAAAAACCGGGTTTTGATATATCAAAAAAAACCGGCTAAGAAAATATTTTTCTTAGCCATAGCATTTTTAATGTCCATTGGATCCCAAAAATCGAAGAACATTTGAAATCGGCCCATATATACCCCAGATATAGCGGCTCCCGGTTTTTCAAGAAATCGGCTTTATAAGCCATATAAAACAACTTTTGGCACCAAAAATCAATCAGAATGGTACATATATCATTGTGAAGGGTATTTAAGATTCGGCCCAGCCGAATATAACACTCATATTTCTAGAGTTCTGTACTCATAAAGTGAAAATTTCCGCCCGTCCGTCACAGCGCCCATTCTTCAAAACGGTAACAGCTAGAGAGCTGACACTTTCACGGAATATGTAGCTGTAATAACAAATACTAAACAAATTGTGAAAATCAGCTGTAACTTGCGAAACATAAGAGATACATAGATATCTTCATACAGTAATAAAGAATACTAAAATCTACAATAAAGAATACTAAAATCAACAAAAACTAAAAAGTGCTAAAACAACAAATACCAAAAGAAAAGTTTAAATTTAAATGGCGCCTAATACAAGAGGCACATTTAATTGGAAAATTAGCTGCCACTTTTCAGCAGTAAGAGGTAGAGCAAAGTTAAGTTAATGCCTAAAGGGCATAGAAAGGGTATTTCACGTGTACAGGGTGTCCGGCCATTTTGTTTAATATTAGTTTTGACAGTTCACATTTGGCAGTCGTGAAGTAGAGACATGGCAAATTTATTATGGAATAATATTCACTAAACCAACGTGTTTTAATCATTAAAATATTTTATCAAAATCAATCATCGATTACTGTGATGATGAGAAAGTTATGTGAAATTTTTGGGAGTGAATGATTTCGACGAAAGAGGGACTGTAGCTGATGGGCCCAAGCATAGGCCACAACGTACTGCAAGACCGCCTGAAGACATTACTGCTGCTCAAGAAAATGTTCAAAACAAACCATCAACCTCAAATCGATGCCAGGCTCAGGAGCTTGGCCTTCCAAGAACAACTTTGGCCACAATTTTACATTTAAGGCTCAGTTCCAATTAAGATTCAGTTGACACAAGTGTTTTTTCCAGAATACCATTTACGCCGCCGTACATATGCCAATAGGATGTTACAGCACGCCCACGACAACCTCGATTTTCATGAAAAAAAACCTTAATAAATGACGAGGCACCTTTTAATTTGAATGAATATAAGAATAAAGAGAATAGTCGATTCGGAGCAATGGAAAACGCTCAAATTATTCATCAGCCACCTTTACATCCATTAAAAGTGACAGTCTGCTGTGCAATTGGGTCAGCAAGAGTTATTGGACATTACTTCCTTGAAACTGAAAACGGCGCAATGGCAACTGTCAATGGGGAGCGATATCTTGATTTGATTGAAAACTTTTTAATGCCACAACTGCATGCTTTGGGCTTGATCAACATCAGCAAGACGGTGCCACATAGCATACAATCAGGAGTACAATGGATTACTGCGAAGCCTTTTTCCACAACAACTTATTTCACAAAATGGTGACGTTCATTGGCCTCCACTGTTGTCTGATTTGACTGCTCTGGACTTCTTTTTGTATGGATATCTGAAAATCAAAGTTTGTGCAAATAAACCAGAAGCGCTGGAATAACTCAAACAAAATATTTGTAATGAAATTAATGAAATACCGCGTATAATGTGGGAGAATGTAATGAAAAGTGTGCTCAAAAGGACTAGCATTTGTGAGGATAACAGAGGCAGACATTTATCTGATATTGTATGCCATACATAATTGCCGACATTAAATAAAACATTTATCAATATAAGATTCATTCTCTTTCATTTAATCAAAAATTGTAAACAACCAAATTAGTATACTTTCCCGTCGGTCACCCTGTACTTAGAACCATTTCGTTGATACTACTCTGCTATTCAGACCTAGAATAATAATACGTTTAAATTGCCTCTTATAGCAAATAACAACTAAACTAACTTTCGTGTACTTAAAACATTTGGAACTGATTCTTATGAAATTCTAAGCACAAACAAGTCTTCCTCTGCTAGGTTAAGCGACTTTACAGGCAGCCTATGAAAAACGAATTTGGAACCACCTACTGCATGAAGATAGGGTATTAAGTTTAGCATCTTTTCTTATGCCAGTATATTGGACAATGTATGCAAAGGGTGTTTTTTTTCGATGTATAGAACTTTAAGTTGCAAAAAAAACAATGCAATAAAAAAATTCGATTGACATGAATTTTATTTATCCGAAAGATAATCTTGTGGAATTACATTTTAATTATGATTTCTGGCATATGACTGCCACTGCTGGCGCGGATGTAGTCCAATCTGCAATTTTTCCAACACTTGTGGCCGTATATCGGCAATAACACCGCGAATGTTGTCTTCCAAATGGTCAAGCGTTTGTGGCTTATCCGCATGGACCAATGACTTTACATAGCCCGACAGAAAGTAGTCCAGCGGTGTTAAACCGCAAGATCTTGGAGGCCAATTCACGGGTCCAAAACGTGAAATTAGGCGGTCACCAAACATGTCTTTAAATAAATCGATTGTGGCACGAGCTGGGTGAACTGTTGCGCCGTCTGGTTGAAACCACATCTCGTGGACGTCGCGGTTATTCAATTTAGGAATGAAAAAGTTAGTAATCATGGCTCTATACCGATCACCATTGACTATAACGTTCTGGCCATCATCGTTTTTGAAGAAGTATGGACCAATGATTCCACCAGCCCATAAAGCGCACCACAGAGTCAGTTTTTCTGGATGTAACGGAATTTCGACATACACTTGAGGATTAGCTTCACTCCAAATGCGGCAGTTTTGTTTGTTGACGTAGCCATTCAACCAGAAATGCGCTTCGTCGCGATAAAATGGACATAGTGCGCGATACGTATTCCGCACAGAACCATTCTTTTCGTAATAAAATTGCACTATTTGCAAGCGTTGTTCAGACGTTAGTCTATTCATGATGAATTGCCAAACCATAAATCACTTGACAGCTATTAAATCGGTCGCCATCTTGAGCAGTAATGCCAACTTAAAGTTCTATACATCGGAAAAAACACCTTTTACGTACTTTTAAAATGAGTTGGCGAAAACGGCTTCTTTGATACGTAATATAGATCTTGTACTAAATTATAAGATGCATTTAAATCTTGAAATTAAGTCTTTAGCTATCCTTAAAAGTTTTGAAGTCAACAAGCTCTTATTGAAAAATCTTTTCACAATATGAAGAGAAAAACCATATTTGCCTTTTTATAATATTTCGTATTTATGTAGTTCTTTCATGCCCATATATTAAAAAGAAAAAAGCCATGCCACTGTTCATTTTGAAAAATTTAAATTCACTCACCGTTTGCATTTCGTTTAATGTTAATAGCTTATTGTGTGATAGCTCTAAGATTTCCAGCCTTTCTAAGCCAATGAAATCTTCCGGTAAAATCTTCTCGATTCTGTTATGTGTCAAACCCAAAACACGTAAACTATTCAAACCCATCAAAGCACCATCTAAAGAGGTCAGCTCGTTAAAGTCCAAATAAAATTCAGTCAGATATGAATTTTTATCGATATTATTTTCTTGGCGGCCTGATAATTTGCGTATACGATTGTTGGATAAATCCAATTGCTTGAGACTCATTAGACCCCGAATTTCATCCATCGAGAACTCATCAATGGAGTTGTATGAAAAGTTAGCTTTGTAAAGTCGCTGCATGGGCAACAGCGACCCATTCAATGATCTGATATAATTGCCAGCTATATATAATTCTTCCAATTTGGTTGCCATTTGGAATTCGTCACGTGCTAAATATTCAATGCGATTGTCGAAAGCATAAAATTCATTCAAATTCCTTGCATTTTTGAGCACACAATCAAGCGACACAAGATGATTATGCTGGACGTGTAAAGTCTCTAACTTATCCATTTCGCGCATTCGTTCAGGCAAATGTACCAGCATATTATTTTGGGCCATAATCAATTTGAGACGATTTGATTCCGGCAATTCATCTTCCAGCGTTGTAATGCGGTTCTTGTTTATAAACAATGATTCCAATTTGTTCAGATGCCTCAAGGTGCCATTGAGACTCTCAATATTATTTCTTCCCAAATGTAACGTGACCAGGCCAGGCGGAAATGTTGCACGATCGAGACGCGTTAGATTATTAGTTGGCATAAAGAGATTTGTCAGCATTTGAGTGCCCTTGAAATCGTCTTGTAATGCCGATCGTATGCGACATCTTCCTATGTCGAGCGTTTTAACAACCGGCATGTGATTAAGCATATGTTTTGGAATCTCTTCAAGTTCATTGTCACCGAGACCCAAATACTCAACATTTGATAACCCTCGAAATGGTAACTCAGGCACAGATCTAAAATCAAATAAAAAGAAAATTAAATTAAAACCAAAAATAAATATTAAATGTCTGCTGGTAAGTAAACAACTGAATGTACGTACAGTACATATGTATGCGTTGTTCAGTCTGTACATACACACACACACTTTTATTTTACTGCACTCTGCGAATAATTGCATACAATTTAGTCTTTATTATTAGTACTTATGTATTTAATTATTTCGTCAATAATAAGAAATGAAATCAACAACGGCATGTTTAAGCAACACATTAGCAAAAAAAAAATTTAAAATAGATTCACAAAATTATATCAATAGTATACAGTTTAAAAAATAACTCACACGAGTGAGTAAATATAAAAACATTGTCTTCAATGCAAGTGGAAATAAATCATTTAAAGATGAAAAATCTCGTTTCTAAAAAAAATTGTGCATTTATTGTGCACTTTTTTTTCTCACTGTCTTAGAGAGATAAGGATCAAAACAAAATGTCGAAGAAAGGGAGAAAAAAGAAAACGATGCTCGTGTCTGCATTATGTTTTATTTTTTTTTTTTGTTTGCAAAGTTTTATTAAAAATGGTTCATTTATTGTACAAAGGAAAACAGCATAAATAATACAGACAAATTTGTTACAGTGTTCGTGGACTCGCGGGTGCCTTTCATTAAGACTGGACCTGTAACAGAATTTATTTTATCATCCAAATACGTATTGCTGCTAGAAAAGCCAACTCGGTCACACTTATTACAATTAATTACACATTCGGCCTTATTCTGAACCCCGAGTGAATATCACTCGTATTCGCAGTTCCGCCTCACAAATTCGTACGCAGTGCCATTATGAATACCGAATATTATGATCAAAGTTGGTGCTGCCAGCCGCCTCTTCCAACTTGGTTCGTATACGCGCAACCAAGCTTTTTAATCAAATATGTACTGTTGCTTTTTGCGTACATTACAAGGAACGTTGAAAAATATTTATGACTTTCAATTGGCTCAAGTTCAACCCTTGGGTAATCATTTTTTCTATTAATGTCAATTAAGTAAAGAAAAGTAAAATTTTATAGCTAGGTGGACAACCGCCTGTTTCTGGGTAGCAAACACCCTTCATCAACACCCTATGAACTTTGCACCTGTTAGAGTTCACAATTCTAACACTGCCGCTTAAACTACTCGGCAACCAAAGCTCACGCAATTTCGTGAGATTGATTTTCGTCTGTATTAATTATCAAGTGAAATAACTGTTGCCAATAGTCCATTTGAAGCGAGGTTTTTCAACACGTAGCACAATGAGTTAACATGTATTATTTTTATTTAGACAAATCATGGTATAAATCGTAATTACAGTATTTATCGGATATAAGAAACTTGAAAAATCCACGAAAAAAGTTTCTTATAAGCGTTTCTTTCTTATATACAATAGCGCAGTTCATTATTTGGTGCAAATGTCTTGCGTAAGTGCGAATGCAAGAAATCGTTGCTTTTTCTTTGCAACCCAACAACAAAATATACAAGGTTGCGCTCGCAATATTTTTGCATTTACGCACCGCTAACTACGTGTTGCTTTTTCCCCATGAGTATTGCGTTTGCAACACTGACACTCGAACAGCTGACATTTTAAAACAAAGCAAACAAAAAATTGTAGAGATGGAGCCAACAGCAATTACCAAAAAAAAAAAAAATAAAACGTGAAAAATTCAAAATTGTGTATTAATTTATGAGCTGTTATTTGGAGTGCAATAAAATTTGCAAAGTTGTTAAAAAGGGTGCTCAATATTACTTGCAATATAATCGCAAATGCAAATAGTTGCAACCAAAAACGCACCAAACGCTGAGTACCGTTAATTATTTTATATAAGAAACTTATTTCTTATATAAGTAGCTATGGCCATAAGGCCTTTGTTTCTTATATGAATATACGAGCTTTTTTACCTTTTTATGTATGTATATACGTAGATGTATGTATGTAAATAGAAAAATAAAACAAATCAAATTTTATTTTATTAATCCTTTCAGTAAATAGATATAAAAAACTAGACAACTTCAATTTGAAAAAAAAAATTATATGTAGTAAATACATGTACATACATAATTCATTTTGTACTATTTATTTATTTATTTACGAGGCAAGAAACAAAAACTTCTCATGAGCACTAAAAGTAAAAAAAAAAAAACGTTGTTGTTGTTGTAAAACTGTCAGAAAACAGAGTTGTCCATGCAAAACATAAATTCAGTGTTGCCCTTGAAAGTTTCTTATATAAATTCTTTTTCTATGCATTTTGTGGTTTTGGTGTTCAAGAAAAATGTTCTTTTATCAGTTTTTTTTTTCTTACAAGCGTTTTTCTTATATGAAACTTTTTTTGTTAGAAAAAACACTAAAAAGATATGGTGTTTTTGCAAATGTTTCTTATAAGCGTTTTGTTCTTATATGAGATGTTCTTATATCCGATAAATACTGTATTATCAAAACATGGTATCACACCAAATTTTTTTTTTACTTAAATTTTTATTACTCCTGTCTACAAAGTGACAATACGTAATTGGATGTTCTTAGTTGGGGTGTTAATTATCTTAAATCAACACTTAAGATAACTTATATCGTATGTTAATAAAAGTGTGCTGGGAAACAAATACATGTTTTGAGGTATTTAAAATACAAAATACAAATACTTTTTATTCAATGTACTTAAAATACAAAATATTTGAAATACAAAATATAGTGTAACAAAAATATGTATTTAAAATACAAAATACTTTTAATCAAAAAAGTTTTTATTTCCTTTCATAAACACCAGCTTTTCAAATGCGGTATCAGACAAACAACCTCTTGATAGTGAATGAATAAAACCACTTAACTGCAAAATCTCAATGATTTATTATTAGAAAATGATATTTTATTGAAAGAGAAATAACGAAATTAAGTAACAGGTGACAACTAAAAAACGTTTGACCAAAGATTATATGTATATAAATATATAAAGTCTATCCAAGTCAACATCTGATAATTTTTTGTTTCCTTGTAATTTGTTTTCTCATTGTTTAACTTTCTGACAGCTTGGCGACTTTCTCAATGTGTATGCATTCAGCTGCTTTTACTTTATACAGGTATTTTACGTTCAGTAATTAAACTGTAGTATTACCACATTTTAGAAATAAAACAGTAGCAAAATTTTCCGTTTTTAATTGATGTATGAATTTAATCATTTTTAGCGCATATTTTTTAACATAAATTAAAAATGTATTTTGTAAAATGTATTTTGAGAGCACAAGTATTTAAAATACAAATTACTTAAGCTCTTAGTATTTAAAATACAAATACTAAATGCATTCATGAGACGTACTTAAAATACAAATACAAAATACGTATTTGTATTTTAAATGCATGTATTTGAAATACATGTAGATATTTCAAATACTGCCCAGCCCTGGCTATACATATATAAACAAATTTTTTTTTACACAGCAACTTGACACTTTTAGTAACGATCATGATACAACTAATAAGGTAGCCTCGTCAGCTGAACCGTTAATCATCTGACTACTGCAAACTGTCAAGAGACTACAGAGATGAAAGACAGCAAGAGCGAGGTAGCAAATCAGCGTAAGCTCTGTTCATCTATCTCCTGTAAATGCACAAGTGGTGTCTTTTTGACAGTTTACAGAAGTTGTACAAAAACAAAATGCATGTTATTTTTATTGAAGTTGTTCTTATTGTAGTGAAAAGGTTAACTTATAAGTTGTCACGAATGATTTCGTTTACTGTTTTGACTTTTAGATCTCGATGTATGTCCTCCATGTCTCCAATGTACCATTCTGCGTTGATAACAGCTCGCAATACCTTAGAAGGATTCGTTGAATAATTTTTAAGCTGGTTGTGCTGAGAGTGCCCTAGATTTGTATGCCATACTTCCATATGGGCGCTAGAATTGTGTTGCATATGAGGAGTTTATTTTGAATTGATAGCTTAGATTCTCTCCTTAGCAGCCAATGTAGTGGCATGGACCTGTTTTTATACCCTTTGCCAAAATGGAATATATAGGTTTGTCATAAAATACCTATTTATCCACCAGACAACTTATTGATCTAAATTCTATTTTTATCGTTTTATAAATGTCCCCTCTGCTTGGGGATTGACAATAAGCAAAATCGGATTTATAATTACTGAGATATCTGAGACTCCTACCAATAAATATTAATTAGTTGTGAAAACGGACACTATCAGCAGCAGCTAGATGTCGCTAAAGTAAAGTACAGTCAAAGCCCGGTTTAACGAATGATATAATGTTCAGACCTTTCGTTATTCCGAGATATTCGTTATATCGAACAGTAATTTTTTATCTTAAAATTCTATAAAAGACGGTGGTCCGCAGTTTTAAAAACATCAAAATTTAATTGTATTGATAACTCAGTGTAGAAATAAAACTTTAATTGATATTTTAACGTTCATTTAAGAATTGTTTTTATTTCTAATATGTAAATTCATTAAAAATCATAAATGTACATAGAGGCATATGTTTCGATGCTATTAACATGTGTAGGTTTATCATTACATTTCATTCATATTATTCATTTCTTAAGAAATCGACATCTCGTTTTCACAATGAACCTACCAAAACTACTGAAATTTTAAAGAAAAAAGCAACGCATCACACGCGTTCTTTCAATACAAAGAAAGAAGCCAAAAACACACACAATCCAACGGTATTTGCATATATGGTTTCGAATATTTGTCAAATTACAACTTATACGGGAAAGTGCCGGCAAATCTGCAAATGCAGGTCGTTTTGTGGTCTTCTTCTCTAAATATTTCCGTTTTAAAATTTTGTGAGGAAGAAGTATTTTAGAAAATACAGTAGAAACAAGTTGTGCCTCCGTGGGGAGGGGTTTTCTATACAGTTTTTTGGTTTTGAATATTTGTCAAATTACAACTTATACGGGAAAGTGCCGGCAAATCTGCAAATGCAGGTCGTTTTGTGGTCTTCTTCTCTAAATATTTCCGTTTTCAAATTTTGTGAGGAAGAAGTATTTTAGAAAATACAGTAGAAACAAGTTGTGCCTCCGCGGGGAGGGGTTTTCTATACAGTTTTTTGGTTTTGAATATTTGTCAAATTACAACTTATACGGGAAAGTGCCGGCAAATCTGCAAATGCAGGTCGTTTTGTGGTCTTCTTCTCTAAATATTTCCGTTTTCAAATTTTGTGAGGAAGAAGTATTTTAGAAAATACAGTAGAAACAAGTTGTGCCTCCGTGGGGAGGGGTTTTCTATACAGTTTTTTGGTTTTGAATATTTGTCAAATTACAACTTATACGGGAAAGTGCCGGCAAATCTGCAAATGCAGGTCGTTTTGTGGTCTTCTTCTCTAAATATTTCCGTTTTCAAATTTTGTGAGGAAGAAGTATTTTAGAAAATACAGTAGAAACAAGTTGTGCCTCCGCGGGGAGGGGTTTTCTATACAGTTTTTTGGTTTTGAATATTTGTCAAATTACAACTTATACGGGAAAGTGCCGGCAAATCTGCAAATGCAGGTCGTTTTGTGGTCTTCTTCTCTAAATATTTCCGTTTTCAAATTTTGTGAGGAAGAAGTATTTTAGAAAATACAGTAGAAACAAGTTGTGCCTCCGCGGGGAGGGGTTTTCTATACAGTTTTTTGGTTTTGAATATTTGTCAAATTACAACTTATACGGGAAAGTGCCGGCAAATCTGCAAATGCAGGTCGTTTTGTGGTCTTCTTCTCTAAATATTTCCGTTTTCAAATTTTGTGAGGAAGAAGTATTTTAGAAAATACAGTAGAAACAAGTTGTGCCTCCGCGGGGAGGGGTTTTCTATACAGTTTTTTGGTTTTGAATATTTGTCAAATTACAACTTATACGGGAAAGTGCCGGCAAATCTGCAAATGCAGGTCGTTTTGTGGTCTTCTTCTCTAAATATTTCCGTTTTCAAATTTTGTGAGGAAGAAGTATTTTAGAAAATACAGTAGAAACAAGTTGTGCCTCCGCGGGGAGGGGTTTTCTATACAGTTTTTTGGTTTTGAATATTTGTCAAATTGCAACTTATACGGAAAAGTGCCGGCAAATCTGCAAATGCAGATTTGTAACGATTTTTTAAATGTTTTTTGCTTTGCCATTCGTTAAATCGAGATTTATTTTTTTTTTGTCATTCGCTACATAAGACAGTTAATGTAAAAATTTCGCTATTCGTTATATCCGATATTCGTTAAACTGAGTATTCGCTATACCGGGCTTTGACTGTATGTCACAACAAAAAACAGCAATATTGAAAAATTTTCCTCGTTTTGTAGCAGATTGACAAAAAATACTGCATGTGTCAAAAGTAAAAAATAAAACGTTCCAAAAATTTAAAGAATCATAAAAATTCAAAATTTCAAAAACAACACAACATAAAACATACAGATTTCACCTTGTATTACATTCAAAGATGAAACAAAAACGTAAGGAACTTCGTTCCTAACAGGAGTCCCCCGATCGTATTTCTTTTTTGGAACGAAGTTCCTTAACGCGGCTTGCTGGTAGTGGAAATTAGTGGAAATCGTCACGAAAGCGTGTGAGCTGTTGTATATATGTATTGGTGTACTGTCGACAAGCAATTGTGTATGATGGGCGGTGTCTCCGCTGCTGTCAGCGGAGACCAATAAATATTAATTAGTTGGAAAACGTGCCAATAATTTAAAGAATCATAAAATTTCAAAAACAACACAACATAAAACATACAGATTTCACCTTGTATTACATTCAAAGATGAAACAAAAACGTAAGGAACTTCGTTCCTCCCCCGACCGCATTTCTTTTTTTTTTTCTTATAGGTTTGATTTTTCAGTTGCCAAAGGAAAGTTCTATGTTCTCACACATAGACACATGAGTCTCAACTCCTTTGGAACTCCTGTATAAATCCGGATGCAGAAGATTTAATCTTCTCGAATATACACTCATGAGGCAGTGTCCTGTCAGAGCTGAAGATTTTTCGTGGGAAGTCCCGAAGAGCGGAGCCCTGAGACCTGAGAGGTGATCTCATTTGGCTATCTGCCTTGTGCAGTTGATAGAAGCTGCCGTTTTAACTGCTGTTTACTAGGAACTTGTTTATATCCTTCTGTGGTAAGTGGGCACCAGATCTATCCAGTACATCTACAACTACGTTGTAAGATACACCATTGTGTCCTGGTACCCAGAGGATCTCCGGGTATTAATGTCTTGCTATCTAGTTCAGTGATATCCGAGATTGACGATTCAATATAGATGTCGTGTATGCACCAGCTATTGCGTTCATCGTGACCTTTCTGTCAGTATAGGTTTGAATATGCTCACCGTATATCCTATAGCACCACACCCAGCTCACAACTCTTTTCATTGCCGCAACTTCGGCCTTAATAGCATTACATCCTTTATGTAGTATAAAACATATTCTCCGCTGAAAGCGGGAAATGCGGGCTCCTCATTCCGACTTGGAGCCATCCGTAAAAATCCCAACGACATCCTCTGATAAATCTACTTTGACACGATCTGAGGTCGTGATTGATAAGCTTACGTTAAGGCCCTCGTCGGTCATTGGCGCTGGTGAGCAGTAAGCAATGGCCTGCGGAAGGTTATTTATTCTTCCAATAATCAATTAAATCAACGTTAAATCCCTTGTCGGTCATTGGGAATAGTGAGCAGTAGTAAATGGCCCTCAGAGGGTTATGAGTTTGCATTATTCGTTCATAGCAGTTTCCTTGTCCAGAGATGCCTTAGATGGTGTTCAGCTGAGAACGCCAACAAAAATCTTGCAATAGGTGGTTTTCTCCAGTGCTATCCATCATACAAGCGCCCCCTACGAACGTACCACAAAGATCTAAAGGAAATGTGTAGCACTTGTTCCCCATATCTTGCCAATATCCCTTCTGGACAAGTGTAACATTCCGTTGCCATATCAACTTGGAGTCTAGATAAGTACCAAAATACTTCGCATTCTCTGACAATTTAAAGTGATACTGTAGATAACACATCTTTTGCACAAACACATCTTCTGACATTTTTTCTTTCCTAACAGGTCTAAATATAGTAAATGTGTATCGAACTTATTTTAAACTATTAAATGCAAGAGTAAGTTTAAAAATAGAATTAGAAATAATGGCATACTATAAATGGAAATGCTGCATTTTTTTAAAGACTAACTAAATTCTAATACATTCTTCTCAATGTCTCTATGAAACCATCCGTCACTTTGATTGATTCACACCTGAGATTCTTCTTAAACACTCATGGCAATGTGTGACTCACACTAAATTATACATATGTATATCTTCATTTTAGGATCGTACACAAGCTAAATTTGTATCTAGAGCAAGAAAAGTGAACTCCCGACTCATGGGAACACTTTAAACGATTTTTATTATTAGTTATTTCTTTTCATGTCAAATTTGGCGTCGAGAGAAATCCATTAGAGCTGTGTAACTTATAAATTACACAATGATAAATGCTGCCGTTTGAATACGTAATTTAATATTCATCCTTATTGTGTTTGGCGTAGTATAACAACGACAGTTTCATTGTTGGTGTCGCCGTTAAATCGCTTTTTTTACACTTTTCACAGTCAAATTACGGTATGTATCATATTTCAAAACTACTAACCACAATAAGAGCAATTGTATCTTCCTTCATCGTGAATTCATGTGAACTATTTTTCATTTCGAATCATAAGTTTCATCCCGTACCTTTTGGGCAAAGTCCGGTGAAATGAGATGAATTTCTCTCAATAATAGACAAAAATATACACAAAAGTACGGGAATACGAAAAACCACATTTATATCCTAAAAAATAACGTATCATATATTTTTGTTTGTTTGTTTGTTTATTTAGAGAAACCTTTTATTATAATTACTACAAATAAACAAAATAATAGTATAAATAGCAAATAATTATACACTGTCCCATAATCGAGCTCTCTAGTATAAAAATATATACATAGGTATAAAAATATATACAATATATACATTTTCTAAAATTAATTATATTTTTTATACAAATTATATACGAGGTATATCTGTTTTAAGAGCGAATGTTTCGTAATGAAAAATTATTCAAAAAACATTGCAACGACAATAATCATAATGAAAGAAAATGTCAGGAGTTAAAGAAGAAAGTATGGTATTTAACTTAGCCACCAGTATTTATCAGTATTTAAATTTGGAAATATGTTCTTATCCCCACGAAAAAAGTTTGTATCGAACCTTTTATTCTCATCTGTCAGTTGATTGCTTGAGATAGCTTTAACATTTGCTCTTCTATAAATGTGAAAAATTATAGGAACGCCTGTGTGGTTTTGTATAAAACCGTTCTTATCAAGGTACGCGAACGCTTCAGGAGGGACATAGCCGGTTTGTAGTGTTTTGGATATACAATATTCGTCATTGACATAGTAGGGAGCCATTATTAGATTATTTTCATAATGGTCACAACAAGATTTAATATGATTTCTATTAAGGTGTATGATAAAATTATCAATTCGGCTGAATTTTGCAGCATTGTATAGTCTATAGTTACTTCATATACTTCATAAATTCACTACTTGGGGATCTGTATAACGAAGTACATGCTCTTAAGCATCTTCTTTCAAATTTGCGTATTTTTTCCATATAGGAAGGAGAAACATTAAACCAAATTTGGCAACCGTATCTTAAAATTGGCCTTATTAAGGTTTGATACATGAGAAGTTTGATATCAGTTGATTAATGTGTTTAGAAAAAAATAGTTTTTGGTACATAAAATAAGTCTTTCTGGCTTTTTTAATTTGTATGTTGACATGTTCATTGAAGTAGAGAAATTTGTCCAAATGGATTCCAAGGTACTTTACCGTTTGTTTATTAGGTATGTATATGTTGTTACTGGCTTTAATGCCAAAGGATTTCCAATTGTGCCTTATATTATGGTTACACTTTCCAACAGGAGGACGGAATAGTATAGTTTCACATTTGTCTATGTTTAATTTCATTTTCCAATCATAAGCATATTTCTCTACAATATAAAAATGGGTTTGCAATTTTGTATTTATTTCATCTATTTTGTTGTCAGCATGATATACTATAAAGTCATCTGCAAAACCAATGATATTGTCCACGCTATTTAAATGGTCATGGTTAAATATATTAAAAAGTATAGGAGCATTAACAGTCCCCTGTTGTAACCCGTTAACTATAATAAATTTCCTGCTACTAACTTCATTTCTATTGCAAACGACAAAAGCTTTATTGGAT
Source organism: Sturmia bella (assembly GCA_963662145.1). Lineage (NCBI taxonomy): Eukaryota > Metazoa > Arthropoda > Insecta > Diptera > Tachinidae > Sturmia > Sturmia bella. The sequence continues at coordinate 41,781,757 of OY759169.1, forward strand.
AGCATGTTATGAATTAAAATTACCAATTGAAGTGGAAATTTGTATTTTAAAAGTTTATATATAAGGCCAGGAATCCAAATGCTATCGAATGCTTTTTCAAAATCGACAAGACATGCTCCTGTACAATGAGATTTATTTAAATTCCAATTAGTGTTAGATGTCAAAAGGTGTATTCCGTGTATCGCAGAGTGTTTGTACTTAAATCCGAATTGTCTATCATTAATCAGATTATTATTCTGACAAAAATTTAAAATATTAATATTTATGCAAATTTCAAAGATTTTACTTATGTTTGGGAGCAAACTTATGGGTATCAGATTTTTAGGTATGCTGGTGTCCTTATCTTTTTTGGGCAATACCACAACTTTAGCCAATTTCCATGCTCGAGGGAAATATGAGTTGTTAAGCATATTGTTAAATAACGTGCAGTAATCAAGTAATAATACATCAGGGATATTCTTTAAAACTATATTTGGAGTGGCATCAACACCAGAGGATAATTTATTTCTTACGTATCATATATTTTGATGCTGGAATGAAAATTAAGACATACATACATACATCTGGGGAAAATGAAATGTTTTTCTGGAATATGCCATGGTTTTAAAGAACTCTGCAGGTACTTTTATATGATAAAAGCAAGCATAAAAACGTTTATTCACATTTCTTTTTATCACTTTCCGTTATTTTTAGTGCCAAAGAGAAAAACTTATTTACGGTATTCAAAGGGTCGTCCTAAATTCAGAAGTCTTAAAATAATAGCACGAAAATATATGACTGCTGTGAGCAAATCAAATCTGAATCAGCTGTTAAAGAAAATGAAAACAATTTAAATATCTTTGTCAAAATGCCAAAAATAAGTGAAAAAACTAACCGTCTAATTCATAAAAATTATAACAGGTTTATAAAGCTCTTATTTGACAGATTTTCCATACAAATATGTCAAATAGCAGTCTTATAAGCCTGTTATAATTTTTATGAATTAGGGGGTAAAACAATAGCCATTTTGTGCGAAAATTATCTGTTAGATGTTTTGATAGCTGATTCAAGTAAATTTGAAATGAAATATACTCAATTTATGACGAACGCGTTTTAGCGATCCGCTTCAGATGTATGTCGATGAAGTCCTATTAATTTATGACTATTTTTGTTTGCAGCACAACAACAATTTTTTTAAACTATCATAAAATGTTAGTACTTTCTGACATTATGACACAATATGAGACCGTTTGAATACCGTAATTGTTTCCATTAGGTTTCCTTGCAAATTGTATTCAAAAAGGATTTCTTATTGAATTCATTAGGTTACCTTCTGCAATTTTTCAAAAATTACTCCTTATGAAATCAAAAGTATTTCTAATGATCATGTGCACATGTACTGTAGTACATGTACTGTATTTGCTTATACTGTTTTGAATGGCTTGAGTTGGTTGCGTTGCCGACTGAAAATCGCAAGATTGTGGGTTCGGATCTATCAAGAAGAGGTTTTTTCTTTTTTAAAAAATCCATAAGTACACCGAATAGCAATTGTGAGTTCCCCGCTTGACTGACTTTTTCAACAAGGTTTTCCTTATTAAAACAATAAGACTTCCTTCTTGAAAAAACCATAGAAATATCATATTAACTTTGTTCTAACTTATCAGATGTTTATTAGGCCCTGCTTTCTCTATGTGTGTTTGTGTCTAAGTCTTTGTAATAGTTTAAAGGCTTGATAACGGTTAGAAATAGTTAGTCGACTCGTACTGCCGACAACAAGCAGATTCTTCTGGCACAAAAATGTCTTCGAGAAAAATATTGATCGCAAACAGTCGTTAAGCCAGGCTTTGGTGCATTAGATGTAATAAAAAAAAATGTGAGAAAGACGTTAAAAATGATTGACTTCATACGTGTTATTTTATGGCGCCTGGTCAATAAACAATTTAAAGGCGTCTGATAAACAAGGATGCTTGCTAATGTATGTGCAGATGTTGTTCGATTAATGCAGCGACATTAATACATACGAGTGCTCAGCCATGCTAAGATATTGTGAAACTACTGGTTGTATTCCTCCTCTACCTCCAATGCATTTATTCACCGGGGAATTCTGACGACAAAATAACTCTGTACAAATGTGTTAAAATCATATACATACATACATACAATGGCATGAACAGCACATGTTAACAAATGAGGAAGATGATAACAATGATCTTGTTAAAATAAAAGAAAATTGTCACAATTTAATGTGAAAAGAAAAGCAAGCAGAAAAAAACCAACACATGCTAACTACTAAAGTGTCTGCGACAACCAACTTGTTATTAAACTAATAATACCTGTGGAAAAAAAAAGTTGAAAGAATTTTGCTGCAAAAAGTTGCAATAAATAAATGTTTATGTAAAATATGCTGTTGTTGTTGTAGCTGCTGCTGCTGCCAGAAGAAACTTGACGTCCTTAAAAAGATTTTCTGGACAGTTTTGCAAGACATTCCTTGAATGCCGTTAAACTATTTTTAGCCTACAATGGAGATGAATTGGAAAAAAGCACTCTTCAGGCATTTGTTTGAAAAGGAATCCCTTGTTACTTGTTCATACTTTACCTTATGGCTTTTAATGATCATTTCTTGTTGCTTCCAGTACTTCACATGATGTAATAAATTAAGCGCAAGAAAAAAATCATTTCATCATTGTTTTGAAAAATCTAGCTTTTTTTATGAACTTGATTATTAAATATACCCCGGCAGATGGAGAAACATGAATCAACAAATTTATGGAAGATCACTTGTTGAATTTCTTGATATGCAAAATATTTATTTCAATTGTATCCGTGAGTAAATTTCATCAAATACACATGCAAATAATACATGCGAGCTCCGCATCATTTCTATCAACAGATACGAAATTTAATTGTCGCACGACCCAATTGGCCTCCTGATCATTGATTGAATGTAATAATAAAATTCAATTAAGTTACTTCGTCATATTTTGTTCTATAGTCTTCCACACAAACAATGACCCCAAACACCAGCGATGGTAAATTTAATATTTGTTGGCATATTCTATATCTCTAGATACGTGCATATGTATGTATGTATGTAAATATGAATGCTTTTTGGTCTGTTAGTGGCACCATTTGAAAAGGATCTCGTTTTAGCAAGTGAGAGGGCGGGAAAATCGACTTAATTTTTCAGTTTTCTTATTTAATTTTTAATTGCAACATGCATACATACTTATATAAACTGCTTGCTCAATGTTAAGGTCCAATTCCCCCATTTCTTCGATATATTGGAATACTTATTGTGTTCAGTTTTCAAAACTGGGTGTCTGGAATAGATATGTGAGGGGTTGCCATGAAAATGTCGTGTGGCGCGTAATTTATGCTTGATCGTGATTAAATTTTAGCGTGAGTGCTCGAGCATGCTAGTGCGTCATTACCGTTTTCTGGCAGTCCACGAAGTTGCACGAAAAAGCGAAGACACTAACTTTTTTCCTGGCTTACCAAACAACTTTCACACATTTTTCCTTGAATTATTTTTCTATGCAGATTATTTTTCCTCAATTTCTACTACAAATGTAATGTACATTATAGCCTGAGTCGATTTGCAGGGAAGAAAAAAAAAAACTTGAAAAAACTTTTGGGATAAATAATTGTAAGAGTAATTTTAACCCAATAAGCTGTAGAAAGTGCAAAACTAAAAACCAAATCATTAGTTGTACATACCAAAAGCTATGTACCTTTTTTGTTTGTGAATAAAAATAAACACCCTGAAAGCGTTTCATAGCATTAAATTTAAAAAGCATGGACTGCAAAACAGTAAATGAAATGTTAGGAGAGCAAACTATAATATATACAGCATGTGATATATAATATATATATTATATATTATATACATATATATATTATATATTATATATTACATATTATATATTATATATTATATATTATATATTATATATTATATATTATATATTATATATTATATATTATGTATTATATATTATATATTACATATTATATATTATATATATTATATATGAGGATATTTCGTGCTGCAATTCTCCAGTTCCGCATAATAAAACCTTGAAAGAATTTTGGGATAAGTATTACAGTTCAAGAGAAAGTAGTTCGGAAAACAGTTGTATTGAAAAGTGATAATTCGCTTTTGAAGAAATAAGCAAAGACGTGTAATTCACTGTTGTTTGCGCAACCGAACAATATGTCTGTGTTCGCACGCTATCAAAATATACATTGACTTAAGGCGAGTCATATGGGCTACATTATTCTACTAACAGAACTTCATGAGCATGTGAAATCTCCATGTCTCTATGAAGTTTGTTAAAAGAATATAAATAGAACAGAGTTGAAATAATTCTTAATAAAACAATTCGCAATAAGCACCAAAATGTCCTAGAAGATATGCTTTTATGAAATCTTATATGAATTTTTTCAATATTATAGTCTCCAATTTATTAAAAAACTTTTCCAAATTCTTCATTTGTATTTTTTCAAAGAATATATTCTACATTGAAAATACAGCTTTCTCGAAACTATGATTTATGACCTACGCCTAATCGCTTCCGACCAAAGTTTATATTTTATTTTGATACAAACGTAACTGATCGTGAGAACTTTTTTTCGGTTTTTTGTGCGTGAAAATGTGTGATTGAAAAAATTTTTCGTAGTGAGCGTGTATGTGGTGAGGCCAAAAAATACTCACTCTCACATCTCTAGCATGGAACATAAACAGCTAATAAGTCAACAATTATTTTATTAAATGAAAACATAAAAAAGTTGCAAAAACTGTTTCTAACTCATTCAATAAAATGAGACCTGTACTAAAGATCGATTATTCAACATTTATTAAACCGACTTTCGAACAGCTCAACATTTTAATAGTCTAGTTTCGGAATTTTAAATTAGGTAAATACATTTTCTTTTAAAGCAAAAAAAAAAAAAAATTAAATATACGTTTTTGGTTGTTGTGAAATCTTTTGAATTTACAGCTGGAAAATATTTGGAGACTTCTCTTTAAAACGCAGAGCTGTTTTCGAAAACTTACGCCAAATGAAAAAATCTAATAGATTAGAAGACATATGTTCTTAATTTATACGTTCTTCGAGAAATTTATGTACACTCTGTTTCCACACGATTTCGAAATACTGGTAACACTATTAACAACACTACTCTGGTCCTCTTTTTACATGGATTACAAAATATTTGGGTGTTTTTCCCCTGCCAGCAAATTGGTAGTCGACTACAAATATTATTTGCCACCCCGACAGCAGGCATGGAGGCACTTCTTAACCTGACACCACTTCATGTATGTGTACAGGAAGAAGCAGCCATGCGGGCTATCAACATCTATGGAAGAGAGGAACTGAAGGAAGGTAACCTTATTGGTCATCTAACGATCCTAAGGGGATTCAGAGACGTTTTGCATATGTCTCGGTCGAGTGATCACATGGATCCCACACTCTGCTTCGGTAGAAAGTATGGGGTCTTCTTCCCTACGAGGGAGGAGTGGTGCTCAAACCCAATATGGCTACGAGATGACTCACAAAAATGGTACAGTCGGACATTAAGTAGTCGACTACTAAAATAATTAACTTTACATTAACTTTTATGGACTAGCTTCAAATTAGCTACAATACAATCGCTTTGTAATTCACTTTTTATGTACTGGCGATAAGCTAGCTGAAACGTAGTGCAGCGTTAACCCCAAATTCAAATACTAACATACACACACACATACACGGTAAATAACTCTTGAATTAAATTGCCTATTGTCGCATTCGTTTTAAATGTTGCGATAGCTGAGTGAGTATGTTGGCTGCTCACCAGTCTTGAGGCTTAGTGGTTCGATTCCCACCAGAGGCTAACAAAAAAAAAAAAAAAAGTAGGATGAAATTTAATTTAATAAAATATTACCACCGAAAAATTTAAAATCAGCATTGATTGAGTTGAAAAGTAATACAGCGTCGGACAATTGACTACCTCCTAGGACATCGTAATGTTAAAATAGTCAGTCATCTCCATTAAAAATAGTCTAAAAGCGTGTTTCCACGACATATGCTTCGCTCTCTATTTGTGCTTAACACCCCAATCAGTAGCGAAGCAACGTGCTTCGCCATACAAAATTTTGAGAGCGAATGAAGTTGCTTCATGTTGAAGCTACTTGCGAAGCATGCAAAATGTCTGTCTTCTCTAATTTTAATCGCAAATTTATCTGTACTAATTGTCAAAATCATCTATTGTATACAAAAGAGAGAAAAACAAAAATATCCCGCGAAAAGTGAAGGTTAGTTTTTTAATAGCAATAAAATAAGAAAAAAGTGAAAATAACAATGAACAATAAGCAAAATTTTGTGAAAAATGCCATTATGGCCCGAAGAATTTCTTCCAAGCTACATTTTATGGAGTATTCAAGAGCATGCTCCAACCTACATATGGAGCTGAGCAAGAAACGTTTCCAGCTTTTAGAGCAGCTGCAAATGCTTAACGTTCTTAAATTATCAATAACTTTGCAACGATTAGCTTGGAAAATAGTAAGTTGTGCTATCTATAGATACATATGTATGTACATTAAAATGTACATATGTTGTTGTGAACAATTTATGAGACATAAATATTTTTGGAAATAATGAAAATGTTTTGTTTCTTTATTAAAAACAACTGTCAAATCGAAGCACATAGATAAGTCATGTAAACAGCATGCTTCGTAAATATTATAAAGAGAGCGAAGCAGGTGATTCAACTCGTAATGGAAACATGCTTTAAGTGTCAACCACCACCAGTTGTAAAAAAGTTAGCTTATAATTCATTACTAGTTAACTGAGTTGCCGGCAGGGTCAGTTTATATAGTACACACGCACACATACACACACACACACACACTTATACGTCCACATAAAATGCTAACTTTCATAACTTGATTATGCCGAATTCACTAGCTCCCGTCTATCGTTTATCGCGTATTGAAATACACTTTGTGAACAGAGAATTGTATTTTATCGGTTGTATACTTTGGTAATTTCACTTAAAACCAGCTTTAAGTAAAATTTGCTTTTAACGTTAAAATCAATCCATAAACCCTGTTTATATCATACAAAATTATTTTGTTAAAACCAATTTAAAAGCTTTTTTGCCAATAAAAAAAAATTACAATAAGTTTGTTCCAGTACTCAACATTTGAGAGCCCGCGGGATCCTAATTTGCACGAAAACTGTTCCCGTACTCAAATATAGAAAAATATGCCCAAAATGTATGTTTTAATTTTCGCTACAGCATCAAAATATACCAGATGTTAACATTTAATTGAAATTTTAATTGCATTGAACTATGATATTGTAATACATTTATATTAAATTACTTTTTCAGGCTCAAGTTCAACCCTTGATTGGTCACTTTTTTATCAATATCAATTAATAAAAAAAAAAGTAAAATTTTATAGCTGAGTAGACAACCAGCTGTTTCTGGGTAGCAAACACCATTCATGAGCACCCTATGAACTTCGGGCGTGTAAAATTTCACAATTTTGACAAAGCCGCTTTAACCACTCGGCAACCAAAGCTCACGCAATTTTACTTGCTATTTATACACTCTGCAAGAACAGTGTCGGTCATTTGATGCATCATATGACCGGCACTGCTGATGGGTTCATACATCAGGGTTTCTATCATTTTCTGAAGGGCAAAATGAAATAAACTGATGTAAACATTCGTGTACGTGTGTTATCTCTTCTAAGCCAGCGTTACCAACTCGGCAAAGTTATCATTCGAAATATTATTTTTCAAAATGCCCACAAAATTACATACAATTCTATTAATTTCCTTATTCATAAATAAAAACAAGAGTTTGCCGGAAAATTAAAAAAAAAAAACTTTGCATTGTTTTTTGAAATCAAATACATAGAATAAACTATTTCAGAGATACATTTAGATCTGTAATTAAAAGAAAAACAATAATCAGCAGCATAGTATAAAAATATTAATGCATAAACGTAGTTCCAAATGAAATTACCAAATTAATATGGAAAAATTAAAATACTAAAAAATCGTTGCAATGGCAACGCTGAACTTGTGTTAATAAAATCGTTATTTTCGGAAATATTTGAGAGTCATTTTAAAGAAAAGGGTTTCGTGGTTAATTACATCATAATCAATCAAAAAGTATATTTTGGATTTATTGTTGCTTGCAGCTTTTGAGATTTTAGGTAACTTGGGGGTTACACGATCAAGTTTTGCCTTTCAAGTTTTAATACATTCACATTTTTTAACAAATACATTCACAATTTTGAAAATTGATGCAAACTTGGTGACAATTTTTGCTTTCCATAGAGAGCATCATGATACAACTAATAAGATAACCTTTTCGCTACAATAAGAACAACTTCAATAAAAATAACATGCATTTTGTCTTTGTACAACTTATGCAAACTGTCAAAAAGACGCCTCTTCTACATTTACAGAAGAGAGATGCATGCACTGAGCTTAAGCGGATTTGCTATCTCGTTTTGGCTGCCTTTCATCTCTGCAATCTCTTGACAACCTAAAGTAGTCAGATGATTAACGGTTTAGCTGACGAGGCTACCTTGTTAATTGTATCATGGAGAGCATCAAGTCACAATCAACAAAACAGCTGACAACAATTTTTTTTCGTTCTGTCTGCAAATTTCTTTTTGTTTTGTTGGAAAGTTGCAATTAAAAGTGATAAAAATTAGACAGATTCAGGCTTAAAAATAGAAATAAAAATGTTTACGTGCAAAACCAACAAATTTTTTACTTTAATTTTTACATTGATTTCCATTAAATTTATTAATTTTAAAAAGAGATATTTGTATATTATGATTATATTTAAATAGTTAAAAAAAATATTGATTTAGAATCTGAATTAGTTTCTGGGCTTAATGTAGCATATAGAAGAGGAGGTTTTGCTTTAATTTTTTTTTTAGCAGAATATGCAAGAAGATATTTTTAATTTTCTTCTTGACGGCATCTTGAAAACGAATTGTTATGAAATTGCGTGCAGCCTACGTCACAGCTATCAATTTTATTGAATTCTGACAAGCTGTATGTGAAAAAAACTTGATAGCAAAACTTGGTCGTGCAACTGTAGTGTAAGCACATTATGATTTGGCACCAAGTCTTTGTTTACATTAAGCAACTTTTATTGAGAGTCAGAAAAAGTAGATATACAGAAATTTTTGAATAGACGACGTTGTGGCTCATTTCCACCACCCAAAAGCTTCACACTGACAGTGAAAAATAATGCATATCACGATTTTAGTCTTAAGACACTAATGTAAGTTTGGCCCTTATTGCTTGTACATATGCGAGTATACATGTACATTCTTAAGAAGAGTATTTCTTACGAAGCTCATAATGGTGTTTTAATTTTTCTTTTTTAATAAGCCGAAGAATATTAACCGCAATAAATAAACAAGTTGGCGCCATATTTATAAAAATATCAAATTTTTAAGATCGGTTTTATGACAAGATTATAATTTCAATGTTTACATGCGCACGCACATATATATGCAAGTGTGCATACGGTTACACAAACGAATAGTTTCATTATGGTGGGGTGTCAAGTCATGAAAATCAAAACATTTACAAATTTTAAGTGATAAGAATCTATTTAGACAGATTATTACTTTTATACACATAAATTCATAGTCAAGGTTTAACAAAGTACATAATGGGTCTTAAGCTCAACTGTTGAACTTTGAATATAGAAAGAAGAGTATGAAACTAATGATGTATTTTAATGCATTCCGTTTGGTGGCAACATGTACATTGTACATATTTAGAAGAATTCAAGATGCCTACAAAAATGCTAGAATTGAAAAAGTATTTTCATTTAGTATCATCAACAACATAATTTTACGAGACAATAAAAATTAGCTGCCAGTACATTATCTAGAACTCCAAGTATATCAGTTTTTAAACTGATTAACATGCAAGAATGGTATATTCAACCGTGCCGAATCGTGAATACCCTTTACCAAGGTATGTATGTAGCAAAACGAAAATGTTGCAACACCCATTGCAAATACTCTTATCTTTTAACTGGGAAATGATGTTTTCCAATGAAAATTACATTGTTATGACATAGGCATAGGCATTTATGTATATTTTTACAAAAATCCTCTTATGTGGGAGCACTTTAATTGAATATACATACTTGTTATCTACGGAAAATGGGAATATATTTTAATATATTTTGCAACACTGAAAGACTTTATTTTTACTCAATTAGTTTATACTGCTTTAAATTAATATAACTTAGCTAGAACTCAATTTTGTTTAATATTTCCATTAGAAGTATACTTTGAAGTATCGTTCGCAAAAGATCAAAAAGTTTTTCTCACTGACAGATAAAAGAAAAACTAACGCAAGCTGGGCTCAAAAATTCTATTCGCTAACAGAATTTTTTCCATCTCTACTTCCAAATTGTGTTAAGTTCAAAGTTTACACACCTGAACATGTGAAACAAAAGTATAATAAAAAACGGATTAACGAAAAATTTCTAATAAAATAAATTTATTAAGAATTACGAACGAAAATTTGTGGAGGGTATTTGAAAATCGGCCCAGTTTAATATAGCACTCTCGCTTGTTTGAATCACTTTTTTTATTGAATTATTATATTTATATACGAGGTCTGATAAAAAAATAACCGTTATTTTCAAATTTCGTGAGTTACGTGTGTTCGATTTTCGCATTTTTTTTCTGTTATGGATATACACATGTTTAATATACATATGGGTGTTTCCATGGTTACGCATGTGACATTTGTACACGTTTAATTGTTTTGAATATTATAAAAATATAAATGAGTTGGAATTTTTGAATGGAATTTTGCCATTGTTACATTTAATGTGATGAGTTCTTTCCAAAAAGTATATATATTGAAAAATTGAGCACTGGGTACCCAAGTTCCATGCGATCAAAGTTGACTTACGCACGTGACAAAAAACGTAAGTGCCTTTTAAAGCAGCATGAAATATTGCAAAAGTAGGCGAATTGTAGAAGATTTTTATTTCGGAAAAAATGTTTTTATAAAGGTTATTAATGGACCTTTATAATCATGGTTTGTTCAAAAACAAGTGTGCATGGGTTGGCTAAGAAAAAAAAAACAATTTTTGATTACGCACGTTACATTACGCACGTGACACCTTTTACCTTCATACATATTTTTGTAATTTAACATATATTTTCAGAAGTTTTTACCATCATTTAAAATTATTATAAGTTAAATTTTTTTTTTACATAATAAAATGTCAATAGTTTTTTTTTCAATTTTCTGTGCTTAAAAAAATTGTGCGAGCGTTTTGATTTTTTAACTAACGGTGGACCATTTCATGGAAATACCCATATACATATGTATGTATGTTGGCAATATCAGCTAAATATTTTGGATTGTCAGTTTGTGTTTGACAGATAAAAAGGTTAGTTATGTTTTGGTGTGCTCTTCGATTTTTTACTATTCGAAAAAATGGATCAAAGAGACTGTATTAAGTTTTGTGCAAAAAATTAAATAAAATGCGCAAGGACATTTGAAATGTTGCCAAGTTCAACTGTGATATAACCGGTTTAAGGAAGGCCGAGACGATGCTCGTCCTGGTCGCACGTCAACAACCGATGAAAACATTGAAGCAGTGTAGAATATATATATATATATATATATATATATATATGCCAATGTCTAATAATGACCATAAACAATATTGCTACCTTCCCAGGAAGGTATATATATATATATATATATATATATATATATATATATATATATATATATATATATATATATATATATATATATACATATATATATATATATATATATATATATATATATATATATACGCCAATGTCTAACAATGACCATAAACAATATTGCTACCTTCCCAGGAAGACGAAAGCTTGCACCGCGTGAGGATCGCATTCTCACATTACGCCACCATCGCATTAAATAAATTTCTCTCTATGATATACATTCAGCAATTCGACTTAACTGCTTCATTAGAACTTAACAAATTCATTAGAACCAATATGCGTTAATTTACTCTGGCCACCTGCTACCAAAATCTATTGGCACAACTGTAGTACTCGTATTTTCTTTGTTTTCGCGTCTCAATGTTATCAGATTCAACATAAGAAAAGTCCAAACAGTACGTATTTTGTGTGTAAACTAAAAAACATAACTGTATGTGTATAGAAATGTTCGATGGCCCATAAATAAGAAAAAAAAAAAAAAATAATAAAACCAAACAATAATATCAACTGAGAAATCAGAAACATAAATGCGTTTAGTAATTATTCTCATCGCTATCGATTTGCGGCATTTGTATTATAATTTTTTTACTGTCTGAATGATAACAACAAAAACTCTTCTTATCAATTTTCGTGGGATACGAACAGTCTCATAGATTTTTTATTCTATTTTATTAAAATTTTAATGTTTCTAGTCGGAAAGCGATATTCTTAGTGACGATTGAAATTGGGATTAAATTTTGCTTAGCTTTAGTTTCTATGTGAGTTGAAAGTAAATGCAACTGCCTTTAATTAGATTTTACTACAACGTTAAAAAGGAATTTTTTTTTTTTTTTTTTTTTTTTTTTTTTTTTTAGCAAAAACACATTTTAAGCCGCAATAAGATAAGCATTTGATAATTACTAAAAGCATTTACAGATCTAATGTTCACTACTGAAATAATTAAAGTAATTCCATATTTAATTTGGTTTTTTATCAGTACAGGGAGAATAAACAAGCAGTTCGACTGAATAATTGTTTGTGTGCTGATATTGAAACACATGTGAATAACTCTTTAAGTTTAGTGTAAAAAATAAATAAATATTCCATAGCATGAAAGAATTTTGAACGTCATTAAGTCTTGTGTGTATAAGTAAATACAAGTAGCCGATAAAATGTAAATATAATAGTAAATGCGTCCGAAATTGCAGTTGCCAGTTATAACCCAGCAATATGTTTCATTCATTATACAGCAAAAAGTTTATATTGGTGATTAAAGAAAGAAAGCAGGAAGTTTCAATATAAGGAAATTGCAAACATTTACCCAATCCGCAAGCTTCTTTTGTATTGTAAATTTATAGTATAAATTTAATTTAAATTAACCATATAACAACACAAGTGTACTAAAGAACTGGATAGGGACTATTAAGGAGGAGAATCAATCCTGTTAAGGCTTAAAATGAGTACGAAATTCTTGGGTGTACAGTTATTTTCGCTTAATTGAGTTTCTTGTACAACTTTTGACGCAATTAAGCGGGAACTCAATAAAGCAATACTCGCTTAATTGAATCACCGACGCAATTAAACGCAAATCCCTTAATTGAGCAATATGTGCAGCAAAGCGAAACACCCATGCGTAGATGGAAAATAAAACTCATTTCTTTAGTTACATATTAAATTGAAAAATTGTTTAGGTTTATTAAAACAAAATAAAAATCAGGTACGTCCATCGTACAATGTTTATAAAGGAACGGAACCATGACCTTTTTGCAGAAAAATGAACATTTTTACCTTTGTGGAGTAAAAAAAAAAAAAAATTAAGCGAAACATTTGCTTTTGCTTTTCGCAATGCGGTCTTAATTTGCGAAACAATTAAGCGGGTGGTGCAATTAAACGGAACTCAATTAAATGGGTATTTTAACATAGACAGGTATACTGAATGATTTCGTTCCATGATTTTTAGTGCAATAAAGCGGGAAACTCAATTAAGCTCTGGTGTGTGCTTGTATAACTTTTGAATTTTGTTTTACCTTTTTAATTACTGCTGAATTGGTGGAAGAAACCAAAGGTTACTTTAACAACAACTTTAATAACAAAAGAGCGCTGAGGTTGGCACAACGTTGAAACAGGTCTTTTCAAAAACGTAAAGTTGACGAGGGATAACAGATTATCATTCCGAAGTTTAGTGCACTTATGTATGTACATATATATTTTGTCAGTTACGGAATTTTGCCTTTTGGGTATCGATATGTAAGTTGTTCTTTACTTACGTCAATTGAAATTGCTTTATTTTGATAAGCAAACCAAATGTTTCTCCCATACTACTTTCATTTCATAATTTTTTTTTTTTTTTGATTTTTGAGGCTTCGTCTGATACTGTAATTTTTGATTTTTTGTGAATAACTTCCAAAGTTGTAAACCGATTGTAATCATGTTTTTTGTTTGAAACTTTATTTATCATGAATGTATGAAAATTCATCAGCATAACTTTATTTTTAGTTTTTTTATGCTGTTCTAAAGAACACAAAATTTCGAACTTTTATAAAAAAATTTAATTTTTTTCATAGAAAAAATTTTTATTTGCTAAACTTCTACTACTAAACTACCGATTAAAAAAACTTTTACAGCTGTTGAAAGGTAATTTTGTTGCCAAATTTTGGTTTTTTTTTTTCAGTGTTTTAAATCGTTTTTTGAGTTACGCTAGGAAGACAACTGGGACGAACGACGAATTTTTCGCCGCGAATATTCGCCGTCAAAAATAAAATACATTAGCGGTATTCAGCGTTTGGTGCGTTTTTGGTTGCGACTATTTGCATTTGCGATTATATTGCAACTAATATTGAGCACCCTTTTTAACAACTTTGCAAATTTTATTGCACTTCAAATAACAGCTGATAAATTAATACACAATTTTTAATTTTTCACGTTTTATTTTTTTGGTAATTGCTGTTGGCTCCATCTCTACATTTTTTTGCTTGCTTTGTTTTAAAATGTCAGCTGTTCGAGTGTTAGTGTTGCAAACGCAATACTCATGCGAAAAAAGCAACACGTAATTAGCGGTGCGTAAATGCAAAAATATTGCGAGTGCAACCTTGTATATTTTGTTGTTGGGTTGCAAAGAAAAAGCAACGATTTCTTGCATTCGCACTTACGCAAGACATTTGCACCAAATAATGAACTGCGAGGCGAATCAAGTACAGGTGGCAGCAATTCAATTCGCTTCAACTTTTTCACGCGAGACGTCATAAGTTTTGTTGTCGTTTGCTATCAGCTTTGACAACTCAGAAGATAAAATCGTGGAAAAATGTTAAAGCGAATTGGTATGCGGGCACCTGTAGATTCGCCTTGGTACCATGTGTCCATTTTGGTTTTAGTTTCCAAGTGTTTTAGTAAAAACAGTTAATTAGCAAAGTTAGTAAAAACATAAAAATTATTACAACTAGAGATACCTGCTTCAAATTGTGATTAAAATCAACATCTGCTTATGGGTTTTTATGGTTTATGGCTTATTTTATTTCTTAGACATGTTGGACTTAGGAAATTGTAAAAAATGTAAAATGCTGCCAATTTTTTTTTATTGAATGAAAAAAATTTGTTTCGTCGTTTTTTTTGTGAATAACTTTGAAAAGGAAAAATGTAGAAACAACTTGTATACCAGTATTTAAAATAAAATTTTATAGCGCATCTATTCACTAAAATTGGAGAAGGGTCTCCCGAGTTACGGTTAAATATGGGCGTAGCTCTAGTATAATTTAGGGGGCAAAATTAGCTGCGCTCATAAAAAATCCTTACGTGATAGTGAAAAACTGAAAGCAGATTTGGCTTTAAAGCACCAAAATACATATTTTTTTCTTGAACCCATTTTTACTGTTGTACAGTGTTATGTTGTCTTTTTGCCGATTTGAACCTGCAACCTAACTGCTACCAGACACTCTACCAATTCAGCTATCGAAGCAATCAAAAAAAGTGATACAAAATTCAATACTTAAACAAGCACACACAACAAGTGCTGATAAGAAATACACCGAAGAATTTCGTAGTCATTTTAAGCCATAATAGGATTGATTCCCTGTAATAATCCCTATTCGATTTGGTTTAAGTACACTTGTGTATTATGTGTACTTAAAATTTCAAGCACGCTTCGTACTAAAATCAAGTAGAAAATACTTAAATTTACTACGATCATTTTCTTTCTATTGTCACTTTGTAGACGGGTGTAATAAAAAATTAAAAAAAGAACAAAAAGAAATGCGGTCGGGCGACCCCCGTTAGGATCGAAGTTCCTCACGTTTTTTTTTTCATCTTTGAATGTAATATAAGGTGAAATCTGTATGTTTTATTCTGTGTTGTTTTTGAAATTTTTAAATTTTATGATTCTTTAAATTTTTGGAACTTTTTATTTTTTACTTTTGACACATGCAGTATTTTTTTGTCAATCTGCTACAAAACGAAGAAAAGCAACTGTTGTCCAATTTTTTAATATTGCTGCTTTTTGTTGTGACATACTTTACTTTAGCGACATCTAGCAGCTGATAGTGTCCGTTTTCACAACTAATTAATATTTATGGGTAGGTGTATCCGCTGCTGTCAGCGGAGACACCGCCCATCATACACAATTGCTTGTCGACAGTACACCAATACATATAAACAGCTCACACGCTTTCGTGACGATTTCTACTAATTTCCACTACCAGCCAGCCGCGTTAAGGAACTTCGTTCCAAAAATAAAAAATAAATACAGTAAAATCCCGGTTTAACGAATGATATAATGTTCAGACCTTTCGTTATACCGAGATATTCGTTATATCGAACAATAATTTTTTATCTTAAAATTTTATAAAAGACGGTGGTCCGCAGTTTTAAAAACATCAAAATTTAATTGTATTAATAACTTAAAACTTTAATTGATATTTTGACCTGTATTTAAGATTTGTTTAATTTCTAATATGAAAATTCATTAAAAATCATAAATGTACATAGGTGCATCTACATATTTACTTATATTTGGATGCTATTAACATGTGTAGGTTTATTATTACATTTCATTCATATTATTAATTTCTTAAGAAATCGACATCTCGTTTTCACAATGAACCTACCAAAACTACTGAAATTTTAAAGAAAATAGCAACGCATCACACGCGTTCTTTCAATACAAAGCAAAGAAGCCAAAAACACCCACACGATTACGATTCTGTAACGAGTTTCAAATGTATTTTGTTTTGTCATTCGTTAAATCGAGATTCTTTTTTTTTGCCATTCGCTATATAAGGCAGTTAATGTAAAAATTTCGCCATTCGTTATATCGGATATTCGTTAAACTGAGTATTCGCTATACCGGGCTTTGACTGTACTTGGAGTTTTTAACGAGTTCTTCTGTTGTAATGTCAGGCTACCTGATACTCGTAACTTGTGCTCATGCATCAACATTGAAAACAATAGAACATTTTGAGCTTTTATGTTTTTGAAAAACAGTAATATTTCTACTGTCTGGTTTATTTGTACAAAATATTTTTCGATCTTTGAATTTACTTTATCGAGCAATTGGAAATTGCTATTAGACTTTAGCAATTGTAAAAAATACTGTTTGTTTATTAAACAGTATTATTTGGCCAATATTGTGTAAAAATTTCTCATATAAGAATTTACGAATCCTAAAATATTTGTTTATAAATAATGTCGTATATTTTCAAGAACATTTTAAGTGCTATGGGTACAAAGTCTGACTGACGGCTGTTTAAAATTGTAAAACCCTTTTTCTCAAAAGCTTTTTCGTACGCAATAGTCTTTGTTTTTGTTTTTTTTTCTATTTCTATACGTACACACCCATGATTATCGTTTACATATTTTTTAGCGGTATTGTTTTTTAAACTCTGCGTGTACATACATGCACATGTATATATATATGTACTAATTAAGATAATAAAATAATTAAATGATTGTTTGTCTTGATCGTTTTACATGATCATTAAGTAATTGAGTCGTGGAAGTAAAAGAAAAATATTTTTTAGAAGGCAAAATATAAAAAAGCAAAAAAACATTAGGCCGTCACGAGGTGGGTCTCTTCATACCAACAAGGAAATAGGATTTAAATAAAATGTTACAAATATTAGGCGGTGGTGTGACAGGGCTTAATCCAATACAAGTGATTGAGTAGTGCTGATAAAAGCGACATCTGTAGTAAATGAAGGAAAACACCACCATGCCGTCCAAAAGGATCTCGAAAATGCTGTCACATCTTAAGTTTTAGCACAAAGGTTGTTGTCTTAGAGGTTTGAGATTAATTTGTACATATATTGATGGCGTACAAGTCATTCATTAGTACGATCATTAGTTATTGAAGATGGTTCTCTACTCGGAAATTTCTAGAAATTAAGTGACTATAAAAAGTGGCACGCATTTGCTTTTGGGACAGTCTTGTTTTAACTGTGTTATCGTTAACAATATGTAGTGAGTCTGTTTCGTACAGCAGTGGTGTAACAGTGTGAAAAGTGTTCTAGCAAAGTGCTTTAACGGAGCTGTATAAGCTTAGAAGATTGCACTGAAAGTGCTGTGAATAAAATAGCTGAGTGTGTTTTAATTTCGTTTGCAACGTAACAGTAATTTAAATTAGACTTCAACGATAATTATAAATTAGTTTTACCAAAGACTTTTTCCGAAAAAAATTAAAAAACAATATGTTGATACTTATCATACTTTTAAAAGAATCTAGTGCTAACGTTAAACACTGTGTAGTTTCGTTGTACGAGTTTTTAAAATTTATTCCCCAGGCTGCCTTCCTAAAGAAATATAAATTTTTTTCAAATTACACTAAAATCTTTCTTCTCCTGCGAATAATTTGCAGAACTCAAAAAAGGACTTGAAGTAAATATTCAAAAAGTTAAACAGTTACCAACAATATAATTACGAAAATTTGCGAAAAGATTGTTCTATGCAAAAATGTTTACATGATTGTGAGTGTAGTTTTACTTATGTGTTTACAGTCAAAGCCCGGTATAGCGAATACTCAGTTTAACGAATATCCGATATAACGAATGGCGAAATTTTTACATTAACTGCCTTATATAGCGAATGGCAAAAAAAAAGAAAGACAAAACAAAATACATTTGAAACTCGTTACAGAATCGTAATCGTGTGGGAGTTTTTGGCTTCTTTGCTTTGTATTGAAAGAACGCGTGTGATGCGTTGCTTTTTTCTTTAAAATTTCAGTAGTTTTGGTAGGTTCATTGTGAAAACGAGATGTCGATTTCTTAAGAAATTAATAATATGAATGAAATGTAATAATAAACCTACACATGTTAATAGCATCCAAATATAAGTAAATATGTAGATGCACCTATGTACATTTATGATTTTTAATGAATTTTCATATTAGAAATTAAACAAATCTTAAATACAGATCAAAATATCAATTAAAGTTTTAAGTTATTAATACAATTAAATTTTGATGTTTTTAAAACTGCGGACCACCGTCTTTTATAAAATTTTAAGATAAAAAATTATTGTTCGATATAACGAATATCTCGGTATAACGAAAGGTCTGAACATTATATCATTCGTTAAACCGGGATTTTACTGTATGTACTGTAGATATTTTGTTTATATGTATGTACTAAATCGTTGTGTAATGTTGAAATTTTAAAACACCAACGCATTGTCTATTTCAAACAGCAGTAAAACAAAAAAAACAAAAAAATGATTACACACAGTTCATTGATGTTGCCATTGAAACATGAGACGATCATGTCTCAAATCGCTCGTGCAGAATGTCCCACCTGGCGTGAGATGTATCGATAGTGCTACTGAAATCGCATGTTGGTAGATATCTTCGAAATCCCTCCAAAAAGTTGGTCATCAGTAACCTATGGCATTCGTTATTGATGGCCAAGCCACAATCTTTTTCAGAGAAACATGGACCAATGGCTCAGACATTACATTGAACTTTTCAATACCCTTCCTTTGCCAAAAGGGTATATATCGATTTGTCATAAAATACCTATTTTCGGGCAGCGATTGTGAAGCCACCAGACAACTTATTTATCTCACTTTAATCGTTTTATAAATGTCCCCTCTGCTTGGGGATTGAAAATAAGCAAAATCCGATTTATAATTACTGATATATATAGCAAAAATAACATTTACATTTTTTTACCACATTTATTGTTTGTAATAAAAAAAAAGCGAAAGGGGCAACAAGGGCTCGAACCAGCAACATACAGGTTGTTAGGCAGCTGACACTACCACTTAACTATTGCCAGTTGTTGATGAGAGTGGCATTTTAGATGTATACATACATGTTGTGACATGTCAAAATTTTACCCTTTTTAGGGTTCCGTACTCATCAGAGTGAAACGGAACCCTATTACCGAGACAAGTACGTCCGTCCGTCCGTCACAACGTCCATTCTCCGAAACGGTAAGAGCTAGAGAGCTGAAATTTTCACAGGATGTTGTTGTACCTTGCCGCTACAACAACAACAAGTCGAAAACTACCAGGTGTCCCCATACAACGGATAGTTGCAATTAGCTATAACTCTCGAACCGTAAAAGATAGAAAGCTGAAATTTGCATAGTGTATGTATTTATAGATGCTTTACAACAACAAGTTGAAAACTACCAGGTGTCCCTATACAACCTAAAGTCACAATTAGCCGTAGCTGCTAAACTGTAAAAAACAAAGAGCTGAAATTCGCACAATATATGTATATACATATGCGCTACAACAACAAATGCTAAAAACAACAACATGTCGAAAACTACCAGGTGTCCCTATACAACGTAAAGTAACAACCAGCCGTTACTCTCGAACCATGAGGGACAGAGGGATGCAATTTGCACAATATGTGTATTCACATATGCTCCACAACAACACTTGCTAAAAACAACAACAACTGTAATACTACCAGGTGTCCCTTTACAACGTAGAGTAACAGCTATAACTCTCGAACCGTAAGAGATAGAGAGCCGAAATTCGCACAGTGTATGTATTCCCAGATGCCTTACAACAGCACATCACAACAACAACAAGTCGAAAATTACTAAGTGTCCACATACAACATAAAGTAGCTGTAAAAACAGAGAGATGAAATTTATAAAATATACATATGTATTCACATACGCCATTCCATACATACATTACACATACATACGTACGGAACCCTAAGAGTGCGAGCCAGCCTCGTACTTGACTTAATTTATTTTTTCATAATATGATTAGAAATGACTATGGTATAGTTGGAAGTAACAATATTATCGTTGAAAATAACAATAGTATGCCCAGGTATGGCAATATTATGACTGAACTCAACAATATGTGGGCTTACGGGCCACAATAGCCTAATCGATTAGAATATTTACAGAATGCAAAAAAATATTTTGACGTGCAACACCAGAGCTTTGCGACGGGTCGGCTGAAATTGACTCAGATGCCGCCGACCTATTTTCGCATTAGCCGCCGCTGACGATTTCCTCGGCTGCAAGCCGGCTTAAAATTAGCCGCCGATTTCAACAAATTTACTGCTTGAAAATGGCTTAATTTGGGCCGCCGGTTTCTTTGAATTTTCATGCATTTTCATGTACATACATATCTACGCATTTCTTATAACTCATTTCGCTTTATATTGAATTGTGCAATAGTGTCGTTATCGTTTCTATAACAAACGATGGCATTTTCGCAAAATACATACATATATGCAGAAGGGCATTGTTTTAATTTTTAGTAATTATTATGGTAATTACATTTTCTTTTAATCGTAGTTACATTTTCTTTTAATCGTAGTCAGTGTTCAGTGCTGCATTGTTGAGACACTTTAAAATATCTTTGTATTGTTAGAAAAATAACAGTGTAGCTTTTACGTAATAATCATTTTTATGATACGAATATGCAGTTTTGTTCTACTAATTCCGTTCACAATATACTTAATGCATTTAATTTTCAAGTGCAGGTGTACTTATTACCGCTAAAAGGTCCAGCCTTCGACCACTAACAATCAACCGCGTACTTTTTATTCATGACAATTAGTAGTTGTTTCAAAAATTAATGTAATGTTACAAAATAAAATTGCAATTAATGCAATTTTATTCATATATACAAATGCCACCAAATTTTTATTTGAAAATTACTCATTTGTTAATAATGGTTTTTAAATGAAAATTTTTTATATCCACACATTTAATTGAAAAATCAAATTTCCTAATTTCTAAATGGTTTATATATAAATATGTATTAGCAATATTTATGTTTAGACAAACTCTAAATACAATTAATTCGTAATTATAAGTCAGAAATACCTATTAGTTTCTAAACAAAATTCCTCTGATTTAAAAAAAAAATCGTTTAAGTTAAATAAAAAAGAAAAAAAAAATTTCTACTGTTCGTTATTTTAAGCAGGCGGCTTAAAGCCGACGACAGTTTTTTAACAAGCCTGCCGCTGCCGACAAAATCCCTCGGCGCAAAGCTCGGGGATACACATCTATATACCATTCAAAGCTGTTACTTACTACATTCACAACAAAAGCATCTCTTCATATATTCCACAATTTCTATTGCACAATAGTTAGTCTTATTTCGATTTTAATAGCTGCGGTTTTTTTGATTTAATATTATAAACCTTCTTTTTTCCATTCCTTTAATCCTTTTACTTCTCCTAAAAAATCACATGTTAAGATCAAGCTGGCAAGATTAGGCTTTTTTATCTCGTAGTGATTAATTTCATTTTGCTGATCCGGATGAGCAAATAAAAATAAGTCAGCCCTTTTTTCGGTTTCCCTATAGTATAGGGCCTATACCTTCAATTGCAGCAATCTTAGCAGGTTGATGCTTTAGTGTATTTGACGCTTTAGTGTATTTTTATTGATTTAATATTATAAAACAATTACGGTATTCAAAGGGTCGTCCTAAAGTCAGAAGTCTTAAAATAATAGCACGAAAATATATGACTGCTGTGAGCAACCTGTCGTAAAGTAGTGCGCTATTTAAATATGAGTCAGCTGTTAAAAAAGCCATTTAAATATTTTTGTTCATAATGCCAAAATAAGTGAAAAAACTAGCTATTAGATGTTTTGATAGCTGATTGAAGTAAATTTAAAATCAAATATGTACATATTTACGAACATATACATATGTATGTATATATTTTAATGCATTTCTTTCTTAAATGATATTAAATTGAATAAATAAGTTTATTCAAACAAAAACAGCTGGCGACGGTTGAACGAAGTCGATTCATTTTTTGGACGGCGGCCAGTACTCAAGCGTTTTTGGGCTGCCAGTCTTCTAAGATTAGTATCTCATTTTTAGGTGAAATGCATGGATGTGGATGTTGATATATATATATATATATATATATATATATATATATATATATATATATATATATATATATATATATATATATATCTGCGAAACACATACATGCGTAGATTCGTATCGCACACAAACATGTTTAGTCCATACTATCACACTTTTTGAGCACACATTTCATTTTTACCATATCGTACGACTGAGTAGGATAGTAAAACAAGGCCTTCAGCTATTAAACAAATGTATTCTTGTTTGGGTACATACATACATATAAGCGTTATACGCATATAAGGGTTTTTTATGTATATGTATATACATATATTAAATTTTTTTTAGAATATAATTTGCGGCACGCAAATAATATCACCGGCTCGACGAATACGCTTTAGCCGTTCGCCTCAGATGTATGCTGTTAACTTATGACGAATCACTAAACACAGTCGATGAAGTCCTATTAATTTATGACTATTTTTGCTTGCAGCACAACAACAATTTTTTTAAACTATCATAAAATGTTAGTACTTTCTGACATTATGACACAATATGAGACCGTTTGAATACCGTAAATATTTTGTTTATTATTTGATGATTGGTAATAAAATATTAAGTTTGTCGGAAATAAACCTTGTTCAAATGTTCATTGCAAAGTAGTAATATAATGATATCTAAATTTTCATGGATGGTGACAAGAAAGTGATCAAATTGTAACAAAAACTATATGCACGTTGATCAAAAGTTGTTTATGGCATTTAAAAGAAAAATATCTTGTTTGCCACAACCTTGCTCATCGTTATGTACAACATAATATTAGCGGAACTCACGGTTCAATGCAAATTACCCTTGCACACCTTGCAGATATTGCAACCGTAGCATATGTGCCATAGTCTGCAAGACTACAAGAACAAAATGTATGAAACCGAGGTTGGTATCACTTAAGCAAATATGCATAACCAAAAACCATTGAAGATCCGTATTAGTGTTGCCAGGGAAACCCCTTAAGATTTAGGGTTTTTCTTTTCTTTTAGGGGTGAATTTGGGGTGTTCAACTCTTTCCGGAGAAATTTAGGGGGAAACAATTTATTTGTGGGGTATTTCTAGGGGATTTCTGTGTGATTGAAAGGTAAAATGGCAGCAGTTAGAAGATTTTTCAACAGATAAATTTGAAGACTTTAACGATTTTTAAAGTAAAATTAAATGAGATATTTTATATACATCTAGTAGCTTCAAGTACAGAATTTTGTAACTGGTTTTGTTGAGTTGAATAAATTTTTTCCTAATGGGTCATTTCTTTGAATTTTTTCCGTCTCTTAAGAATTGGGAAAATTAAAATATCCAAGAACCTTTGATAAAATTGAAACTCTTTTTATGAAAATGTGAAAAGAACGTATAGAGCGAAGAAGACTAAGAAACTCTTAATGTTTTTGGAGAAACTTAATTTTTTCTAGATACGCAGATAACAATTTCCAGTTGCCTATAAATATGTACTTAGTATTCAAAATATGTGAATACAAATAAATCGAAAATTTATAATAAATATGCACACGCCTGCAATCATAACATATGCACTGAAAAATATGTTCATATAAACAGTTAATTTTTACTTCTTTTTAATTGGGGAAAGTTTAACAATTTTATGAATTTTCCGCATTGTCAATGCATTAATATTGCTGATTCACAAACTAAAGCAGAATGTTCACCAACATGTTTTAGGGCGATTTTGTAGAAAAACATTGAATTTTAGGGGGGTTTAAAATTTTTCTGGGGGGAAGAAATACATTGACCTGGGAACACTGATACGTATTGGCAAATGTTGCTAAATGTTTAAGCTTTGTTTTTTAAAATCCAACATGTAAACTCCTGAGCTCAAAAAACTTTACGACGGCAAGGCCGCCACAAAACATGCCTGTTCTGGAATTAAATTAATGCTAACGTTGCTCAAAGAAGTATTTACAAAATAGTAAAAAGTGATCATTTTTATTAAATTTTATAAAATAAACAAAAAATCGGGCGGTTTCTTCACGTGCAAATTTTATCGATGGCGTTGCTTTTCAAATATTGGCTGCGGCTTAGCTTATTTCATGCGGCAAACTCACTTCATTAAATTTTGTAAACAAATAAATAATAAACAGGAAAGGAAATGAACACGGAAGAAATTAAAAATAAAATTATGGTAAATAAACAAAAAGTCAACAATAAAAGATGGACAACGAAATTTTTGCAATTTGTTTTCTAAGCCTCTTTCTCAATCTACAAAACAAAAATATTTATACATTTATATTAAATTACATAGGGTGCTGATGAAGGGTGTTTGCTACCGAGAAACAGCCGGTTGTCCACCTAGCAAATAAATTTTACTTTTCTTTACTTAATTGATATTGATTAAAAGTAGTGAAAACCCAAGGGTTGAACTTGAGCCTGAAAAAGTAGTTTAATATAAAAATATTTATATTTTCCGTTACTCAAAAATCAGCTGCTATAGTTATTTTGCTAAACACTTGAAAAAGACACTCACGCTTTGTAGCAAAAAATTATGGTATATGTGCTAAAATTGCAGATGTGCAACCAAGCGTGATTCCCGCTAGTGTTGTAGCAACCATATTGTAAAATGTTTTTTCTCTGGGTGTAGGGAAATATAAAAATTATGTTGAACATAATATCAGTCAAAGTCTGAGCATTGAAATGACGACTGATGTTTTAGTTGGGCGTGCACACAAATTTTATCGCCGTCGCTAAAATTTTAATTTATTGTTCAAAAAAGTACAAGTTTTAGCAACATCATTTTTTGAAGCTGATAGTTTGATTTTGTTGAACAAAAAAATGCGACTGTGCTGAAATTCAGCTTGGTTTACATAATCGTCCACATTTCTCACTCGGTCGGTATTTTAATAAACAAAATTGTCGTATTTGCGGTTCTGAGAATCCTCAAGTAATTGAAGAGAGGCCATTACATCCAGAAAAAGTCACTAAAAGTTTGGTGCGCTCTTTGGTCCGAAGGTGTGATTGGACCGGTCCTTACTTCTTCGAAAACGACGATGGAACGACTGTCACCGTCAATTCGGAACGTTAGGGTCATATGATAACCGACTTTTTTTTTGCCTGCTATTGAGGAATACGACTTGGAGAATATGTGGTTTCAGCAAGACGGTGCCACATGCCACACAACTCGAACGAATATGGCTTTGCAAGAGACATTTCCTGGCCACGTAATTTGTCGTCGCGGCGATATCAACCGGCCACCAAGATCATGCGATTTGACACCATTAGACTTTTTTTTTTGGAGCTACGCGAAAGACCGTGAGCACTTAAAAACCCACATTCGTCAGGTTAAGGCTGAGATACATTGGATATGCATGTATGTCAAAAAGTGGTCGAAAATTACCTCAAAAGAATCAATGCTTGCAACACTTCGCGTGGTGGTCAGTTAAATGATGTAGTGTCTCATACATAACATTGACGTTCAAACTTTATAATAAAAAAGATATACATATGTATCAAGAAAAAAAATATTTTATAAGTGTTTTATTTAAGTTTACTTTTGAAACCGCAAAATGGATAACCCGTTATTAAATTACTTTTTCAGCCCCAAGTTCAACCTTTGGTTGATCACTGTTTCTATTAATATCAATTAAGTAAAGAAAAGTACAATTATACAATTATAGCTAAGTTGTCCAACCGCCTGTTTCTGGGTCAATGTAATTAAAAATTGCAGTAAAATATTAAAATTGAAAGTTTTAAACTTTCTTAGTTGGGATAACGAAATATCGCCACTACAAAGTGCAAGTTTTCGTTTTGGGATCTATTAAATTGAAGGGCATTTTATCGTTACCATTTATATTTCTACCACTAAATTTGTAATAATACTAGTGTTGCCATACTCTTGTTTCAACAATGACTACTCGTAAAACATACGCTTAAAATCAATTCAATATTGATATTAAGAGTAAAATTTGGAGTTTCCTTTAGTGATATTCTATAATAACCTAACGCCAGGTAAAACATCATCTATTACCACTCTGTTGATGATCGCAAGTGCGTAGAATTTTATAGTTTAACAAGACTTAAGGTGGGATCACACGATTGCCGCAATGCACCAATTTTACACAATTTTTATTGTTCTGAATTGGAGCACTATATAAAATGTGTCCCAATCAAATTCTCTGCAATCACATGATTGTCACATTGTACTGAAATTTTATTGTCGCAAATTGGTGCCTAACAATTTAGTGCCAATAATTGCCGCATTATAGTCACACGATTGTTATTTTATACGGCAACTCTGAGAAATAGCTGTTTTAGCTGATGACAAACTTTGTTTTGCAAAAATAAAAATTGGAATCAAAAATATGGTTTGTTCCTTAAAAAGAAAGAAAATTGCTTCGGCTATTATTATAATGTTGTTGCGGGCTGGTCGTGTTCTGTCCCCTGACCAGACTTTGTCAGGTCTTGAAACTGCAAGAATTTTACAATTGTTATAATAGTAACAACAATTAAATTTTACTTATTGCAAAACAAAAATTATGTTTGGAAGATGCGTTTAAACATTTTTGAAACTAAATACATGTATACATGTGCATATTATTGGCGCGTATTGTCTTCTTTGGTTGCCGCATGAGAACACAATAAATATTGGTGCATTTTTAGAATTTTATTGGTGAATAGTTGTATGCCAAGTGTTCACACGGTTGTCCCATCAGGGTTGTATTTGATGGGGACATATAGGAACAATATTCGCTTTGGTTGCCGCATGAGCCAATAAATTGTGCTATCACACGATTGGCATACAAAATATAATAAAAATTGGTGCATTGCGGCAATCGTATGATCCCACCTTTAGTAAGCCAAATTGTTTGCCATAAGAAACTCCCATATTAAAGAAGCACTTGATTGCATGTTATTTTCCAGGTTGCGATTAATATTCTAGCATATTGTTGTTTTCTAGTTTAAATTTACCTTAAATTGTGGTTTCTGCAAAGAAAATCTTAAGTGGAAAACATAAATTAGCCAAAGCTCAACAGGTAAACTTGAAAACTAGATAAGCATAAGCTTGAGATAAGCCGAGAAAAACTAGAGAAAGAGTATCCAGATAAAAAGCTATGTAAAACAGACAGAAATATTAGCTACGTACGTTAGTGAGTCCGTATTTTATGACTTGCACTTGCAAACAAAACTTAATAGATATAAAATGTTACGTAGCATGTTGTTCATGAATTCAAGTTTGCATTTCTCATACCTACGTAAGGTTTCAAAACTAATGTTGTAAATTTGATTAACAACATAATATATAAATAATTGTTTTCTTTTTCACTAATGTCGTTAAAAGACATTTAATTGTAAATGATCTTAGTTAAATTCATTGGGCCTTAACTATAGTCAAACACTAAAGTCGGTTCTTTTTAGAAATAACTTAAATTTTAAAAAGTGTTGCCAACTTTTTTTCTAAATATAGATAAAACTAAAGTTGACTTTAAGCTGAATCAGCTGTGCCAAAATTGTGAAATTTGACACGTCCAAAGTTCATAGGGTGCTGATGAAAGGTGTTTGCTACCCAGCAACAGCCGGTTGTCCACCTAGCTATTACATTTTACATTTCTTTACTTAATTAATATTGATTTAAAAAGTGACAAACCAAGGGTTGAACTTAAGCCTTAATTTAATATATGTAAATGTATTACAATACAGAAGTTCAATGAAATTAAAATTTTCAGTAAAAATGTGCCACATTATTTATCGAAAATGCCAAGTCATTTATCATACAACCTCTTACAAATTGAAGTAAAATCCCATCTCTAATGAGATGACTCTCAAAAAGTATACATATATACATGTAAACACACACCCACATAAATCTAAAATTGTATTAGTAAGTAGACAAAAACATTAAAGCGAATTGAATACAAGTAAAAATTTAAAGAAAATTCTGATTAATAATAGTTATTAAAAATCTTTAATTTAACTATTTAATTAAAAAAAAATTTAAAGAAAATATGAACTTAATAATTTATTTGCTTTAAGAGCCAATTGAAATGTTTAATTCAGGTCCAAAATGAACCTTTTTAAAAAATGTTTGCTGTATTTTTCAGCTGTCTATACATATGCCGACGACATTGCGTTGGTGCTAATCAACTCATCAGTAGACTTGAAAAATTCTTAAAAGTTTGTTTGAAACTTAACTACTTCAAAATGAGAATCAGAAATGTTCAAACAAACCTTTAACACAGCAAACATTTCTTTTCGTTTTGCAACTCTTTTACTTTTCTTTGCAACCTTCTATACAACGATTTACCATCGTTTACTACGATTTGTATTTTTGAAAGTATCAAAAAAGAAAAAAGGGTAAAAACTACATTTTGGTATTTTTTCAATTGCATTTATGTATGAGATGCATGGGAACAGGAAA
Organism: Sturmia bella; assembly: GCA_963662145.1. Classification (NCBI taxonomy): domain Eukaryota; kingdom Metazoa; phylum Arthropoda; class Insecta; order Diptera; family Tachinidae; genus Sturmia; species Sturmia bella. The sequence goes on from OY759169.1 coordinate 41,811,183, forward strand.
AAGTAGTTAGTATAAGCGGCTGCATCGTTGACATAAATATATTATTTATGCAACTTTTGCGAAATTGGATAAGAAGTGGGTGCAACATAATCAAAGTACTGGAGTAGCGAAGCACACCGGATTTTCGCTAGTATATATATATTAATTTTACAAAGTTTTGGCGAATTTTTCCAATTCTGCATCAATTGAAGTTGTGCGAGTTGTTTAACCATTTATGCTTCAGTAGAATTACTTGCAAATGTTTCCCATTTAAAAAAAAAATATTTTAGTATAGTTTTGCATTTGTCAAATCTTTCGCGAATTTTCCCACTTTTGCTTCCAACAGTTTAATGTTTTTGGCCGTGCAAATTTTTAGCGATCTTTCATAATTTTACTTCAGTTTCGTTCTCTGTGCCTCTATCGTTTTTAAAAAGTTGTTTTAGTATGTTTTTGCATGTTGCAAAACTTTCGTAAGCTTTTGCGCTTTTGTTTCAGTTTTATTCTCTACAATTGTTTACCGCCTTCAAAAACCATTTATATAATTTTTTAATTTTGAGAATTTTTTACGAATTTTCGGGCTTTCACACCAGTGTAATTTTTTCCAACTATTTGGCATTTTTAAAATATGTTCTTACTCTATTTTTGCATAGTAATATAATATGACAGCGTTTGAACTCCTCAAATATTTGTAAAATGTTTCACGTGCTCGTATGTACTTAAAAGCAATGGACTAGATGAAAAAATGGTGGTTGCAAATCTCACCTGGCAAGTGATTTGAAAGAGCTTCTCTAAAACTTAAAAATATACGTTATGTATTTTCAAAGTACTTCAAATTGAGATACATGTAGAAATGCTTAAATGATTTGTACGTAGGTACACATTCCAAAATAATAAGCAAATTTGTTTTTTTTTTTATGAAATTAAACTGAATTTAAAGATTAATATAGTGCATTATGTGTTTAATCTCTTTCAAGTCCGTTGTGCCTTCTGACTGCTTTGAAGTTGTGTTTTTATCTTATTATTTCAAGTTGTTCTCTTTTAACTTGTGCACATACATATGTATGTACACAGTTTTGATATTTAATATATAAAATGTGCACATTAGGGAGGCCCATGGTACAACTAATAAGGTAGCCTCATCAGCTGAACCGTATGCTCTGTTCACCTCTCTTCAGTTTTCAGAAGTTGCACAAAAACAAAAAAGAAAATCTTTAGGAAAACCCAAAGTGTAATAAATGAAATTAATTTTGAAGAGCATCGCACCAAAAACTTCATTTAAGTTTATATAGCCAGTACTTAATGCATGCATTACAATATAGATTTCACTGTGCCATATATATGTATGTATGTATGTATGTATGTGTTTAGTAATATATTCTTCTTTTCTATTATATAATTCATTCATAGTTTATAGTCAGTGCCACGGTTGATGCGTCAATCATTAAACTAGGAGGTTAGCGAGTCCCAGCTGAGCCAAGGCCAAGATATCAGGCAATAATTATTTATGGAACAACAGAAACATTCGAGAACATATAACTTTCGACCTTAAAGATCAGCTGAGATAATACTGTACTACATTCCATTGCATTCTTTTACCCCCTAATTCATAAAAATTATAACAGGCTTAAAAGACTGTTATTTGACATATTTGTATGGAAAATCTGTCAAATAAGAGCTTTATAAACCTGTTATAATTTTTATGAATTAGACGGTTAATATTTACATATATTTTTTTAAGAGTACTGTACGTTATTGGAAAGGGTAATTTGTTTAGATGTTGATTTTGTTAAAGTTCTTATATACATATGTTGCCGGCAGATTTCCAATTTATTCTTTAAAAATATTTAATGTCTTTTGACTTATCCCTTTTTTTTTTGGCCACCTAAGCCATGGTGGAACATGGAAATAATCTCTAACTTATTATCTAATAGATATAACAAAATTAGGAAATTTTTGTGTCTTTAAGCGAATTGCATGCAAAAGTATTGAGCAACTCAGGAATTAAAAACCTAACAAATTCATAGAGGTGCTGATGAAGGGTGTTGCTACCCAGAAACAGACGGTTGTCCACCTAGTTGTAGAATTTTACTATTTATATTTAATTAATATTAATTAAAAAATTGAAGTTGAACTTGAGCCAAATGAGAATCATACAAATAAAAAATTGCAAATAAATAAAAATACCTCCTTTACTTGCCTTAACATAACACTTTTATTTAAAATCAAAGAAAAAATCAAGAACGCAGCTTATCGATTTTGCGGTTTTAAAAAGTAAACGTAAATAAAATACATATAGAATATTTTTTTCGATGGTATTTCTTTTTAAAGTTTGAACGTTGACATTATGTGTGAAACACTAGATTATTTAAACGACCCCCACGCGAAGTGTTGCAAGCATTGATTGTTTTGAGGTCATTTTCGACCACTTTTGACACACATTGGGCGGTATCTCAGCCATAACTTGACGAATATTGGTTTTTAAGTGCTCAAGAGTTTATCTGCACGGTCTTTGACGTAGCCCCACAAGAAAAAGTCTAATGGTATCTGTTAACGCTACTCCCAAAATCCTCATGATTGCCTCTTAATCTGGCATCACTAATTTAATTGGAAAAAGTAGTTGCTTAAAAAGTATGGCATATTTGCCAATTTAACGAAAGTTGTATTGTCAAGAACGTCTTACCGCCCTCGCCATTTTTAAAAGAATTTAATTGCCATCTTTAATAAGCCATTTTTATTCTAATTGCGAAGCGGATAAGACGTGATTGTCCATAGTGTCATAGGATTTTCCAGGAATTTCCATACAAAAAAGTATGTAGAATTAATCATCTTTATTATGAATATTTGAATTTAATATAAATATATGTATATGTATATTTTTTACAAAGGAATTTTAATAAAATTATATTGCGTAATGAATCAAGCCTTTTGTTACGTTTTGTAATTTATTCAAAATCCCGTGGAAATTGCTGGCTCGGCCGATAGCCCTCTCAACAGTATCAATCCGCATGATCTTAGTGGCCAGTTGATATCGCCACGACGAGAAATTACTTGGCCAGGAAATTTCTCTTGCAATAAAACCATATTCGCTCGTTGTGTTGTGTGGCATGTGTCACCGTCTGGTTGAAACCACATATTCTCCAAGTCGTATTCTTCAATAGCAGGCAAAAAAAAGTCAGTTATCATATGACGACAACGCTCCGAATTGACGATGACAGTCGCTCCATCGTCATTTTCGAAGAAGAAGGCGCGGATCCAGCTAAAGCTTTTGGGGGGTTAGCGAAATAAATAAATTTATCATTTTTATATCGCTTTCCCCCCACCTGGATCCGCGCCAGTTATTAACATACCCACCCCGTAAGAAATGTGCTTCATCACTGAAGAGATTTTTGTTCGAAAAATCACCGTCCACCGTCTGTTAGACAGCTGGCTTCAGTTGTTGTGTGAGCTGGACTTTATATGGATGTAGGTGTTGATCTAAATGTAAAATACGCCATAATGTGCCGTAAGACAGTCCTTATTCCTGAGAACGACGAGGAATCGACACATTCGGCTCTTCGGCAACACTTTCACTTACAGCAGTGATACTTTCAGCGGAACTAGCGAAACGATGATGCACAGGCCTTACAATATTTGCAACCGCTCCAGTCTCTTCAAATTTCTTTACAATTTTGCCAATTGCTTGCGTAGTTGGACGATTATGTAAACCATAATCTCTTCCTAAAGCATGATATGTGACTGTGGCATAATCACCATTTTTGTAGTATGTTTTGATCATTTTTATGCGTTGTGTGATAGTTAAGCGATCCATTTTCGCCAATATCTAACTTTCAACTGAGAAGAAAAAAATTGGTTTGGGAACTTAATTTGACAGATGTTGAATTCCAGTCCTATACTTTTGAAACAACGAAAGGAATAACCCGTTATTTTAACTCTTCATAAATTTTATTGTTATAACCTGATTTAAATAACTATTACTATTTCTCCAGATAACATATGGTTGAAGTCAAGTGTGCAGATTTCAATATAAGATCCCTCAATTAATTAAATTATGAAAAAACCCTGACATTGAGAGAAATGCGAATTAGGGCTTTTTTACATGAGAGCAATAACAGTGTATGATCGATAAGTTATGACAATGTACAGAGGTCTCTGTACACAACTTAGAAAATCAAGAAACTATGTTTACTTAAAAGGGAATATTTCCCCAAAATTCGTATTTTTTTGTTCTCATTTATTGAAACAAAAAACTTATTTATTTTCCCGCATTAGTTTTAACTAGAGATGTGCGGTTGTCGTGAATCACTCATGATCGTGATTCAATTTAAAAAAAAATCACACTTGAGTGCTTGAGCGTGATTAATATTATAAGGCAGTTCGAGAAGTTTTACGAAACTTCCCGAAACAGTTAAGAAATACACTAACTGATTTTGGTTTGCAAAACACTCACACAAATTTTTAATCAAATTTTTTTTTCAATGCAATTTAATTTCACTCAATGCCTGCTACACATGTAGTGTACATTTACTTGTGTCAATTTGTATGGAAGCAAAAAATTGTAAGAACTCGTTGGAGGAAATAATTCCCTGAGTAATTTTAACACAATCAGATACACATATTTTACGTTATGTTTCACGGGCTACCAGTCGTAAAAGCAGCCCACTTGGGTATTTAGAATTCCCGTTGGGCCGCAGTGCAAAACTAAAAATTAAATCATTAGTTATACTTAAGAATATTGTTCGTATTCAAAACCTATGTAACTTTTTTCTTTAGGCATAAAAATTAGCACCCTAAAGCATAAGTTTTATGACATTAAGGTGAGAAGGGAAGGTTTGCAAGGAGTATATCAAATGCTAGGAGAGCAAACATACATATCATATGTATGATGCAACTCTCCAGCTCTGCATAATCAAATGTTGAATGATTTCTTGCATAAGTATTATGTACATTGCAAAAAAAAAAGTTCGGAAAACGGTTGTCTAGAAAATTAAATTGCATCATACATAAAAGTAAAAATTAGTGCCAGCTGTAACATTTTAAAATGCTGGTCATCTGCTTTTGAAGCAATGAACAGGAGAAATTTTAAGTATTATAACAGGTTCGGCGGAACTGTGACAAGTGAAGGGGTTTTTTGACGTCAAGGCGGATATTAAAAGTAACGCAACGTCACGTAATTGTCTGTTGTTTGAGTAACTGAACGATATATCTGTGCTCACAAGCGAGTCGACCTAAGTCGACTCAGGGCAAAATCGAGTTATACATATTATATGACAGGAATTCATAGTTATTTGATATATCCATGTCTCTAACTAACTTTGTTGAAGAGCTACGAACAAAACAGGATGGAAATAATCCTTAATGAAGTCATATACAATTCGCCATAAGTGCCGAAGTGGCCGTTAAGACAGGTTTTTCTTAAATCTCATTTGAATACTTCAATATCATAATCTTTCATTTATCAAAAAAACTCTTTTAAATTGTCCATTTTAATTTCTTCAAAGAAGTTGTTCAACATTGGAAATTCGCAAGCCTATGTTTTAGGCTGTGATCGCTTGCAACCACAGCTGTATGTATATCAATAAAATAATAGCGCAGTTCATTATTTGGTGCAAATGTCTTGCGTAAGTGCGAATGCGAGAAATCTTTGCTTTTTCTTTGCAACCCAACAACAAAATATACAAGGTTGCACTCGCAATATTTTTGCATTTACGCACCGCTAATTACGTGTTGCTTTTTTCGCATGAGTATTGCGTTTGCAACACTGACACTCGAACAGCTGACATTTTAAAACAAAGCAAACAAAAAATAGCAGCAATTACCAAAAAAATAAAAGGTGAAAAATTGTATTAATTCAGGTCCAAAAATGAACCTTTTCAAAAAATATTTGCTGTATTCCTCAGCTGTCTATATGCCGACGACATTTCGTTGGTGCTAATCAACTCATCACTAGACTTGAAAAATTCTTAAAAGTTTGCTGAGGAATACAGCAAATATTTTTTGAAAAGGTTCATTTTTGGACCTGAATTAATACATTTCAATTGGCTCTTAAAGCAAATAAATAACTAAGTTCATAGGTGAAAAATTGTGTATTAATTTATCAACTGTTATTTGGAGTGCAATAAAATTTGCAAAGTTTTTAAAAAGGGTGCTCAATATCAGTTGCAATATAATCGCAAAGGCAAATAGTCGCAACTAAAAACACACCAAACGCTGAGTACTGCTAATGTTTTTTTATGTTTGCATTCAGTACATATGAATATTTTTCGTGCGTCAAATAGCGTGATTAAATAATTTTTTCTCGTGAGTGTGCGGAATGTGAGACCCAAAAAAAAAATTGTCATGCGAGAGGAAAATTATTTTGATGGTGAGCGTGCGTGAAGTGACCGAAAAAATTCTCACGTGCACATCTCTAGTTTTAACTTTATGGTCTAATTATATGATCTAGAATTCTCAATAATTTTATCAGGCTTGGTTTCGTTTTTTACTTCCCCTAAATTGAGAAAGATTTGTTTTGTAATTAAATTGGAAGGAATATAGAATACATTTTAGTCCCCAGAATAAAATGGAAAGCTGATCAATAAAGACAAATACAGATAGTCAGTAATAGCGTCATAGTCAGATAGCGCTGCTGCTTAAAAACAGTAGTCAGGACCTGGATTCGAAGCAATTTGGCTGCTGATAAGCGACGTATTGGTCATGAAACAGCCATGGCATGTACCCCAGCCAATAAGACTTCAACTTTACATTTCTTGCTTTCTTTAAAAATAGTGATCACTCCTATTTTATCACAAAAAACCTCCTCCATTTTGAGAAAGTAAAATCGAGCTCAAGCCTGATAAAATTATTAACAGTTGTAACATATTTTTCCTTAAAAAGCAACGGCAAATTATGTTGGCAAAGCGTTTTAGAAACGTATGTATGTAAATGTTATCATAGTTGTTGCTATTACGTTTTCTAATTACGAAATAACTCATTTGGCAGGCCGAGCTTTTGGTAGGTTATAAGACAAGAGTCTATAACGCAAGCTCTACACAATACTATTTTGCAAACGAATCAAGAGATCTATTTCATGAAAAGTAAAAAAAATGGATGTGCAACAGGGCTTTTAATTCGTCTTATTGCAAATTGATTAAAGAAATTTCATATTTATAAAATATTCAAATACTAATCTCGGCCGGTATTCCTCGTCTACGTTCATAAGTTTCTTTTTATTGTTACTTACTTTAAACCATTCCAAAGCATTCGTAACTTCACTAAATTCAGTTTCATGTCCGTGAACGAGAGCATTTCCAGGTCTTCCAGTTGTGAATGGGTTATTTTCAAGCTGATATTTACAAACGGTTCAAACTTATTCGACAAAGCATCGACAATTGTGTGAAAGGAGTCGACTTTTTCACACGATAGTTCAACGTAGTTGTGAGCGTAGGTTGGTTCACATGTGCAGGGTGAAATTTCGGGGCGCACCGAACAATGAACCGATGCAACGTTTGTTATGCTCCAAAAGGCATAAACAAATGATGCCATTTTGGAAAATGTTATTGATTTGTTGGCTTAATAAATTAATATATTTAGCAAAATGGATTTTTAGTTGTGGTTTTGTATTTTTTCGTTTAACTTCTCATACGAAAGTCTGCGCCTGGAAATTTGCGAATTAATTACTTGACTTGATAAACAATTTTTCAATCTTTATTTGTGTATTTTTTTCCACTTGTGTATCTTGACACTAGGCAAATATTTGTAAAGGGTGGTGTTTTTCAGCATTAGAACTTCACATTTGCTATTCCGGTGGTACTCATTGCAATTCAACAATTTGCATCTGAGCAGAATATTTTGCTTTTTGGGATTTTGTAACACAGATGTTTGGATTTTCCATATGGCACTTTTGTCGATAGATTTTATTTATTGTTTTTATTCAACAACAACAAATCACATTTCTACTATCACTAACAGGCGATAAAAACTTAATTGTAAAATTTCTCAAGTTACAGAACTCGGATAACACAGCACGATTCGAAAACAACAATAGAATTCATTTAAAAAATATTTCGGTTTTCCACAAAACTTGTTGCCGGCAATTCAATTATTTTCTCGGATATCGACTCTCTGTTGTTAATAAATGACATGTTCACGTTACTTATCATACTCGATTTTTTACAACAAACAAAACTTTTGTGTTTATTTTTTCTTTTTTTGTTTCTTGCATTTAGTGTTGTTGTGCTAAAGTAGTTATGACTATTTTATTTATCACATGAAGAGTTGCAGTGAAGAAAATTTTAAATTTTACCAACAAATCACAATAACTGCCTAGAAGTCTGACGACTTAGGTTCGGCTTTACTGATAGCGATATCAAGAAACAAAAGTATGTACAATTTTTAAGATAATATGGACATAGTACTACACATAAATGTGAAGGAGATGTTTTAATTATTTATTATTGTTACTTGTATTATTATTTTTTATTTGTTTAAATGTTAATTTATACAATGCGAACAAATACTGGCATACAGTTGACATTTGACACAATCTATCAACTAAATTAATCTATTAGAAATTCCTCTTTTTATTTAAAAAAAAAAAAAAAAAAAAAACAAAAAGAAATAATTTAAATAACATCCATACGATTTATTACAGTCGTTGTTTTTGAATGAGTGTTTTTATTATTAATCACTTGTTATGTTTTATTTTATTCGATTTTTATACGATTTCGGAAAAAATCTGAATGATCGTTTAATATTTGTGTTTGTTGGTGTCGTTATTTTTCAAGATAACTTATTAAATATTTTTCACATTGTATGAATTTTGTGTTATTATTATTATTATTTTTTTTCTTTTTGGTTCGTCTCTTTGTGTTTTATTAAAATTCTGTGTGATAATACGTCTGTATTCCAACACGTTCCGTTTGTGACTGGGAAAAACACTGCTGCTTTATTTTAGTTGGGAGGATCGTTGCCGCAGTAGACGTTTTCAATTTTATAATTGTTATGGTATTGTCGATGTTAGTTGCTATGCGTTAGTGTTAGTAAGCAACTGTAGAAATAAATATCCAGCCTCTGTGGTTCATGCAGTTGGAAGCCGATCGATTGATCGGTCCATTTGTCGATCGGCTGTTTAAAAATCAATCTCAATTCCTGCATCCAGTATCACTTTCATCAGCACAATCGCCATCAACTTAATTTTCCTTGTATGCAAGTATGCAAAGGCATATACATATGTATATGTATGTACATACATGTACATGTTAGGGCAGCACTTAATACATGGCTGAAAAAATTCATTTTTAATTCCTAATACGAGTACGTATCTAGGGAAATCAATATAACACTGCAGGACAGAAAAAGATCATTAGAAAAACTGTATCCCTGTGCAATGCAGATAAAAAAAAAAACTGCCATATACGACAGTTCCGAGTCTATATATCAATCACTATATTATATATCTGTGTCAATATGGAAGAGTAGCTTAAGTCGATATAAGCGAAATTTAAATAAGAATGCTTAGAGCTCTGAAACTAGTACATACTAAGAAATATTTTGCATACTATTCACAGCATATGGATGTTTAGTAAGAAAGTACTTTCTATGGCTTCACATAAAAGATCTGATCTATAAAGATTTATCCTACTAATAATAAAGTAACTCGGAAAAAATGTCCAAGTTAAACTTCTGTTTTCTTTTAACAGCTGATTTCAACTGCTCAAATTACTGAAAATTATTTCAGTTCGCTTATAGTTTAATATAATTGACACCCCGATACCAAGAAAAGTTTTTTCGCCTCTTACCCGTCATTTAGATGGGAAAGTAAATGCCTGAAAGTTGCAATACACTCACACATTTTTTTACTAACACACTCACAATTTTCTAACTTTCAACTCAGCTTTCAGCAAAATTTTCCGGAAAGTAATTTTATTAACATTTACTGAAAGTAAAGTGACAAGGTAGTAAACACGATTGCCTACTCCACGGCACATACAAATTTTCAGGATTGCAGTGTAATAATACTAGTGAATTTTAAATTATTTTGTACATTCGAAAATATTTAAAACATTTTTACAGCAAATATGAATAAAGAACACAAATGAAATATATTCATAGTGATAATTATTAAATTAATTGATAAAAGTTTTGCAATAAAAATTATTTTCTAGTGTTGCCCTATAAATTTATGTTTATAGTAGTCTTGGCAACTCTATTTCAGTAATAAACAATACTATAATACTTGCAATTCTTCGCTTTGACGACATTTTTTAAAATGAACTTTCACATTCCTTTGAAATTGAGCAACAAATTTTCCTGAAAGTCACAGATTTCATTGAAATTTTTATTCGCAATACGTATACAAAAATTTAATGAAAGTGCTTTCGCGTCTATTAGTGCCGGGTTAATGACCAAGTCAAACAATGTTGCCAACTTTAAAGCAAAATAATTTGCTTTCCAAAACTCAACCGTTTCTTCCACCACGAAGGCAGACTGCTATTCGTGAACCGATTTTTAGGAATGTCATTAGAAAATACACGACACGATTTTGTAATAGATCAGTGAAACACAAAAGTGGTTGCAAGTGGGTTTCTCAGAAACGGTAATCCAACAGCCTGTGGGTGTACAACGCGTTATCGGTTTCCTAGTTAGGGAGCGAACTATCAGATCTTGTTTTGGTGATGTGACAGTGCTCTGTACCACAGTCGCCTGAAAAATATTTTTGACAATTCCCCAGCTACACTCCTACGATTGAGCCCCTACTAACCTACATATGCTTAATCCAATCGAAATTATTTGCACTAAAATCAAATTTCCAAATGTAAGTACTTCTAATGTAGGAGGGCAGAGGCTTGTCTTTTTAGAACAGGTTGTTAATGTTTCAAACAGATGTATAACCACTGCCGATTGCAGTATATCCATACGACATACAACAACGTGTTACCAATCTGCTCTGAATCTGGAAAATATATGCCCGTTGGCCAATAATACTATATTTATATTTACATGTGGCCAATTTAAATTAACGCTTCAATTTTACCTGGAGTTTTCTCAATTTTAAATTGAAATTTCTCAATATCAGTTAAAATTTTGTCAATTTGCAGTGGAAATTTCCCAAATTCATTTGCAGTTTGCCCATCTCAAAATTTAAATTCTCATTTTTTTTTTTTTCATTTACAATTTCCTCAAGTTGGTATTGAAATTCTCAATTTCATGTCGAATTTTCTCAATTTAAATGAAAAATAGTGTAGATCTTTCTACAAAAATAGCATTGAATAGCTCAACTAGGTGCAAATTTTAATATTGGGATTTGAGAAAGCATCCACAAATTTTCTCTAGAAGAGAACATTTTTGCAAGAGCTTTACATAAGCTCTTGTTAAAAGAACTAGAAAATCGATTCTTGTCATGTGTATTTATAGAGTAAAATATAGGGGCTGAATTACAGCATTCGTGATCGCACAAATTTCGTCACGTATGCTGTGTGTTTGTTGCTTATTTTGTTTTCGTTTTACATTATTTTTACTCTATACCTCATCGGATGATGATTGGCGTAATTCGGCCCTAGTTTAATTCATTAATTATTATATTCACTAAGTATTCTTCTCAAATAAAAATTATTTGACAAACAAAATATACCTAGTCAAAACTTGTGAATAAATAGCAAATATTTATTGTAATTTATTTGAAATTTGTTGCATTACTAAAAAACAATGTGTACAAGGAATAAGTTAAATTAACTGTTTTTCAAATTTAAAGAAATAAGCGACAATTTAAAGGTGTTAATTAATACAAGCAAATTGCGCTATAATTATTTGACAGAGTGTTTGGAAATTAAATTTCCTCATTTGGATGTAATGCTTATCTTGAAAACAATAATCAACTATCAGGCAATTGATGCTACCTGCAACCTACTGAAATGTGTACTTATTACCTTTTTTGGAAAAGGATAGAGAATGGATACGTGCAAATGTATGTGGTTAAAGAAGATATTAACATAACAACCTAAATTAGCACTTAATGCGCGATAATTTAGCGCCTTGCTTTTAAACTATGACAAGTTAACTAAATAAAAGCACTAACGTTGTGCCATAACCGTATTACTTATTTACCTGGCTTTTCAAGAAAAAACAATTAAGAATGCTATATTCGACTGTGCCGAATATTATACACACTTTACCAAAGTGTAATTAGAAGATTTTCTACATAAATGTCTAATATCAGGTTGTATATGAACTATAATGGCCCATAACTATAGACATCGAAAAAGTATGCTTTAAGCAATTTTAAGCCACTGCTAAATAAAAGTATGCTTTTTGTCTACTATAGACGAGAAAAAGCCGACTTTACGCTCAAAAGTTTACTCTAAACTTAAAACCAGCCGAAGTTGTCTTTAACTTATTTAGCAACAGCTTTGCTCAAGCAAATGTCACTTTTATATGTAAAAGCTTTTTAATGTAAAATTTTTTAAATTAAATAATTAAATTAAAGATTTTTTAATAACTATTATTAATTAGAATTTTCTTTAAAATTTGACTTTTATCCAATTCGCTTTGATGTTTTTTGTTTACTTACTAATACAATCTTACATTTATGTAGGTGTGTGTTCACATGTATGCATAATTTTTGAGAGTCATCTTATTAGCGATGGGATTTTACGTAAATTTGTAAGAGCTAGTATGATAAATAACTTGGCATTTTCGATAAATAATGTGGCACCCATTTAAAGCTGATTCAGTTTAAAGTCAACTTTAATTTTGACTATAGTTAGAAAAAAGTTAGCAACACGTTTTAAAATTTAAGTTGTTGCTAAAAAGAACCGACTTTAGTGTTTGACTATAGTTAAGGCCCAATATCTCTAAGTTTATTTGAAAAACAGGCGCTTATGTAAGTATATTAAAATAATGAATTTTGACCAAGCATGAGCAAAAACTATAAACTATAAATAATAATATGTTTATAAATTACTTAAAAGAACAATCTATTTTTAGTGATTAATGTTTGTAGCATACCACCGAAAGCTTCACTTACAATTTAGATAGCAAGTGCTTATTGCCTGCATTACATTGTAACTGTATTTATATATCTGCCACTTTTTGCATTACCTTATAACACATTCTTTTTTTTATATGTTATATAACTCATTATTATACAGCGCCAACTATTTGGCCAAGAGCTCCGAGTTCGAATCCCTGATGGGCTGAACATGAAAAATTTTTTTAATTTTTTTTTGCGTTTTACTGATGTTTGGTAACTAAAATGGGCATGAGAAAAATTTGAATGAAAATCCAAAATAATAACCTGATTCAATATCATAGTAGAACACAACATCTATTTACATATATTGCTTGCTGTACCTTTTCATTACGATGGCGATTTAAATCCTACCAGAGGTAAATGGAAAACTTTGCAATACAAAAGAAAATAAGGTAGAAGATAAAAAAATTAATAAAAAACAATTAATTGAAAAAAATTTTTTGCAAGTATTTTTATATTCCTCGAGAGTAATAATTTCAACTACTTTTGTAAGCATAAAACGATGGGTTTTTATATTAATTACACATTTAAACATTTGGAATATATTATTTATCTAAATATGTTTGTCGATGTTTCGCTTCAGTGTCAAAAAAAAACTATCCGAATGAGAGCGAAATATCGAGAAAAATATTCGAATAAATACACAAAATATTTACAATAAAAATAACTTCAGCTCAAGAAAATAATAATGTTAAATCAACTACAGCAACACGAAACTTAGAGGCTCCTTACAAAATGAATGTATTAAAAAGAATTATTTCTCTCAAAGAATATTTAAAATTTTATAGCTAAAGTTGTGTTGGTGGGGATACTAAAACTTTTTAACTTTTTAATAAAAACGTTAAGCGCAAATGTAAAATACAGATGTTCATGTGCATAAACAATTTAGAAAAAACTTATTTTTTTCAGTTTTGAAAGCAGTTAGCATAAACTATTAAGTTTTATCACAAGAAATTACCTTAAAGTACAATCTACAATCTTTTGTATAAAATGTTTATTATTTTATACGTAGATTATAAGAATTAGTTACTAATAATAAATTATTCTTTTAAGTAATAATTTGTTTTTCAAATTAATACACAGGCTTTCATCAGCAAAGAAGTTTATTTTTAATCTTTCCATTTTTCATTTGCCGATTTTTTCCCCAAAAATTATGTTTTTGAGCAAAGTTCACTGGCATCACTGTTTACAACACATACACACATGAGGCTCATAGTCTTCTTCCCTTTGCTTTTTTCCTAAAACAATAAATGTGGCAAAACATTTTTATGTTTTTTTTTTGTCTATATCTCAGTAATTATAAACGCGATTTGGCTTATTTTCAATGCCCAAGCAGAGGGGTCATTTATAAAGCGATTGAAGTAAGATTTAGAACAGTAAAGTGCCTGAAAACAGGTGTTTTATTACAAATCTATATACATATGTATACCCTTTTGGCAAAGGGTATAAAAAAAAAAGAAATTTTATTAGCTAGGCTTTTACTACGTAGCCGCCAATTTTGTTTCGTTTGTAAGAGCTTCAATTACAACTACACAATTATACACCGTTCTAAAGCAGGGCATACCACATGTTTAGGAAGAACTAAAGTTTTGTTCAGACGCTTGTCAGATATGGTAATATTAGTTGCCGGTTCCAAATCAATCAAAGTTCGTGCAAGTGAGAGAGATTTTGAGAGAGAAAGAAGTCAAACAACTTTTGCAAAAAGTATGAAATAAAAAAACAAAAAGGTTCATCAAACAACATAATAACACTTTAGATGTTTTTCAATTAGTTTTTCATAAAAGCACTTCGAAAAATCTAAATGTGTGCTGAAAAACATTTCATCTTGTCAAAATGTATGTTTCATTTTTCTTTACAGCAGTCAAACATACCATCTGTTGTGTTCCCATAACTTTGTGCATTTTTGTCTATTATATAGAGAAATTCCCGATTGCTCTCATTTCACCGAACTTTGCCCAAAACTTAAAGTAAAATACTCCTTGCTTACGGCTGAACAATACAAAGTGCCAAACTCAAATATCGAATACTAACTGCAGATATGTGAATTGATAATGTTACACATTTTAACTAATAGTGTTAATGGTTAATGCAAATGATTGATTAGTACTGCTATGAACGACGTCTGCATTAAACGAAGGCAAACACCACACTAATGTAGCGCGTGTAATTTAAATAACAGCCATCTATCGATGCAGGCACATCTTTAGGTGGGATCACACGGTTGCCGCAATGCACCAATTTTACACAATTTTTATTGGGCTGAATTGGAGCATAATAAAAAATTTGTCCCAATCAAATTCTCCGCAATCACATGATTGAAACATTTTACTGAAATTTTATTGTCGCAAATTGCCGCAAAACAATTTAGTACCAATAATTGCCGCATTATAGTCACACGATTGTTATATTATACGGCAACTCTGAGAAACAGCTGTTGTAGCTGATGGCAAACTTTATTTTCCCAAAGCAAAAAATGAATAGTAACAACAATTGAATTTTACTGATTGAAAAGCAGAAGTCATGTTTGGAAGACGCGTTTAAACAATTTTGAAACTAAATAAATGTATACATATGTATGTATGTATATTATTGGCGGGCATTGTCTTCTTTGGTTGCCGCATGAGAACACAATAAATATTGGTGCATTTTTAGAATTTTTATTGGTGATTAGTTGTATGTCAAGTGTTCACACGGTTGTCGCATCAGGGTTGTATTTGATTGAGACAAATAGGAACAACATTCGTTTTGGTTGCCGCATGAACCAATAAATTCTGATATCACACGATTGGCACACAAAATTTAATATAAAAATTGGTGCATTGCGGCAATCGTATGATCCCACCTTTAAGCTTTAGCACAAAGATTCTTATCTTGGAATTTTCGAGATTAATCGATGGTTCTCGACTTAGAAATTCCTGGCAGTTAAGTTGTAGTACAAATAGTGGCACGCATTCGAGTTTGGGATCCGTATTGTCTTGTCTGTACTACAATCAACAAAAAGTTTATAAGGTGAGTCTGATTTTTACAGCAGTGGTGTGACAGTGTGAAAAGTTTTATAGTAAAAGGTTTTAAAACAGTTGAATAATTAATAAAGGTTGAACTGAATTGAATATGTGCTGTAAATAAAATAGCTGAGAGTGTTTTATTTTCATTCGCAATTAAAGAATCCGCAAACCCGTTTTTATGAAAGGGTACAACTGTAATAATATAATAGATATAATATTAATTATAACCTCGTAAGGCTCCTGAAGCAAAATTATTTAAAATGTTGAAGTCATCAAAAAGCTATTTCATGAAAATTTCACTGAAAGCTGAGTGGAAGAAAGTAAAGAAAACGTGAATGTGTTAGTGAAAAAGTGGTGGGGTATTGCAACTTTCATGAAATTACTTTTCTTTGTAAATACAAGGTAAGCTAGAAGCTAAAACATTAGTAACAAAAAACAAATTTTATTTGAATCAGAGCTTTGACAAAAAATTAGTAAAACAGTGGAAAAAATTATAGTTCAACTAAAGTATGAATATCATGCAAATTAAAAATTATTAATTACAGTTATTCTAAACTAAAGCATTAAATACGGCAAATAAACCCAAAGTTGTAACCAGATTTCAATCATTTTATTGTTTTGCTTTACTCTAGCTTTGCTTGACGTGACTATATTTTTCGACATTTTCATGCAGTTTTCAAAAACAAAAAAAAAAGATTAATTAAAAATTATTTTTTTGTGGCATGCTCCCCAGCTAATCAACTTTACTTTTATTGTGCTCTATAAAAATGCTGATCGCCACAATTTTACTTCTGAGGCAGTAAAATCGAACTAAAAGTAAAAGTTAATATTTAACATTCAAAAATGAACGGAAGTGCTAAGAGAAGTAAAGGTGTTGCAAGACGTAAAATGCTTTCTGTATAAAAAGTTTGTTTGAGCATTTCTGATTCTCATTTTGTTCATGAGAATTTTGGAATAAGTAGTTGGACTTCAAACATTCTTTTTAGATTTTTGAGTCTACTGATGAGTTGTTTGGCAACAATGAAATGTCGGCGGCATATAGACGGCTGAAAAAAGCAGAAAGCATTAAGGTCTATTTTTAAAGTAGTTAATATTTAACAAATTTTTAAATTTTTTTACCAAAACAGAAAGTTAAAAAAAAAACTTAGTTGATTAAAAAATAAATTAGTGTTTTTAATAAAATTTCATAGCAGCGTTCCGGCTTTAATAGAAATTCTTTAAGATAATCTCATTCTAAGTTATATGAAAATATGTTGTGCTACCTTCTTTATTTTCGAAATAACCTAAATAAAAAAAACGATTAGCATATTCGGGTCGGCTTTAGTATAATGGTACCAATTGCCGTAAAATGAAAAAAGTGTGCTGGCAGATGCTTACAGATTTTGTGCTCGAAGCCGGTGTGGGCTATACCATGGAGGAAAAAATTCCTTAGCCTGGCCAAAGGCCGGTTGTCATGAACAAAGTTTGCATACCCATGAAAAAATTTATTAAATTAAATGTATTGAAATACGAATTTGGATGCTTGTAACTGTTTATGAATATGCGATGTTCTGTGCAAAAACTTTCCTCTGGCAGCACTGTTTTACCAACATTTTCATATTTTTCTTAGTGAATTCCGCAACTTCAACATCAAATTATTAATAAACTAAAAGCCTCCGCCAGATTTTGACTTTAGTTTTGGCAGGTATAAACCTATAAAACTCATTCCTTTCAAAGCCTGGCTCCTTATTCTAAAGTTTCCCCGCATATTCTAATCAGGTTAAACCACTGTGTGCCCCATTTAATGGCAAAAGTTTTATATTCAGAAACCAGTACTCAGGGGATAACCCCTAAATATGGATTACATTGTGCCGGAACTAGGAAAATAGGGGAAGAAAAAGGGAAAACAGTGAGTGTTTGTGGACATTTGATTAAACAAACAAAAAAAAACCAACGGAAAAATTTACCAATTATTTGTTTCAAAGTTGAATTATTTACTGCTGATTTATCTTTTTGCTATCCAGTATATACCCTCGACACTATCCAGTCTACAACACTTAACGCCAACTCTTTAATATTTCAGGACTTCGAGTATATAGACGGAAAAGACAAAAACCACGACAAGACCTATTATGAATTTACTATTACGGCTTTATACCTACACGATCTTCTTTATAAGAAATATGTCGTGTTTATTAGGTGCTTATTTGACAAATATATTTGTTAAACGCGAAACATTTGTTTAACTAATCCAGAAACCAAACACGCGTTCGCAACTTATCCAACCGATCACAAAAAACAACATTCGACTTGTGTTCGATTTTTTACTTCCTCGAAATTGAGAAAGATTTTAATGTGACAAAATTGAAATGGTCAATATTTTTAAAGCAGACAAGAAAAGTAAAGTTGAATACTTACTGGCTGGAGTACATGCCATGGCAGTTTCACGACCACCACGTCGCTCATCAGCACACAAATTTGCTTCGAACCCAGGCCATGACTAGTTGTATACTGATTTTAAGCAACAGCGCATAGACATCCTACCATCTAAGCTCTTCGTTACTGACTGCCTATATATAATCATTTTATCACTGTGTTTTTCTGTTGATTGGAATATATTTTGTATTCTATGTGTGAATTGAATTTAAGCTTCTGTAATTCAAGTCGTTTTGCTGCTTGGCGCAAACATATGTTATCATTGAAAATATCAAATTTTGCATTTTCAAATTTGAATTGACATTCACTGCATTAAGCATTTCCTTTTTTATTATTTTGATCCAAAATTGTCCTAAATAAATTTTTAAAAGTAGAACAATTTTGTGAAAATTCAATTGGATTTTTTTTTTGTCCCTTTGAAAACCACAACAAATCTGGAAATATATTTGTAATCGATGCCAGAACTAAGCTGGCAATACCGGTTCACCATTGTCAGATAATATGTGAAACAATTGACTATAATAATCAATTATAATATCTGAAATATCCAATAAGTACAAATACGTTTTTTTTCCAATTAAGAGACGAAAAGTGTAGTAAATATATTTTGAGAGAGTTTTACATAAAAATATAACAGAAAAACAAATATTTTTATTATCCGATAAATCGCCAGAAATCCCTTTATCTCGTTTAAAATTGTTTTATTACGACGAAGAAAGTTAATTGAAATATATTTGCTTGTTTTACTTTTAGTAAATATATTATGTAGTACAGATCATATACTCGTACACAGGGCTGGGAAAAATACATGCTCTGATGTATTTAAAACACAAAATACTTCATTCTAAAAACAAGTATTTGAAATACAAAATGCAGTGTACCAAAAATATGTATTTGAAATACAAAATACGAAATACTTCGATTTAGAAAAAGTTTTTAATTCCTTTCATAAAAACCAGCTTTTCAAATGTGGTATCAGACAAACAACCTCATGATGGCGAATGAATAAAACCAGCTAACGACAAACTCTCAATGATTTCTTATTCGAAAACGATATAGGGTTATCCATTTTGCAGTTTCAAATGCAAACGTAAATAAAACACACATAAAATATTTGTTTTTCATGATATTTCTTTTTTATTATAAAGTTTGAACGTTGACATCATTTAAATGCCCACCACGTGAAGTGTTGCAAGCATTGATTCTTTTGAGGTAATTTTCGACCACTTTTCGACACACATTGGGCGGTATTTCAGCCATAACTTGACGAATATTGGATTTTAAATGGTCAATAGTTAAAGGTTTATCCGCATAAGCACGGTCTTTCGCGTAGCCCCACAGAAAAAAGTCTAATGGTGTCAAATCGCATGATCTTGGTGACCAGTTGATATCGCCACGACGGGAAATTACGCGGCTAGGAAATGTCTCTTGCAATAAAGCCATATTCACTCGAATTGTGTGGTATGTGGCACCGTCCTGTTGAAACCACATATTCTCCAACACGTTTTCTTCAATAGCAGTTAAAAAAAACTCGGTTATCCGAATTGACAGTGACAGTCGTTCCATCGTTGTTTTCGGACCAAAGAGCGCACTGGATGTAATAGTTGAGGATTCTCAGAACCCCAAATACGAAAATTTTGTTTATTAACATACCCACCGAGTGAGAAATGTGATTCATCGCTGAAGAAATTGTTGTTCGAAAAATCGCCGTCAACCGCATGTTGTTTAAGCACCCATTCCAGGTATCTGCGATATGGTCAGCTGGCTTACACTACACTTTATAGCGGATTTACATTTACTCACATCTTTGAGATGTGTGTTGAAGATGTTGAAAATTGAAAAAAGCTGTTTACATTACATTTTCAACATCTTTCATCTGTCAAATATTATTTCACGTGTTTGAGCAAACTAAAAAACATTACACACACAAACTAAAAAACATTATTTTAGTCTTTTTAACTAAAAAATAAAAGTATTGCATTACTAATTTTATATTATGCTTAATTTAATTAAAATTTAATTACATTGTTTGTTCACGCGCATTGTAAAAATTTTTGACACTTGTATGCATATTTTCTAGTGATGATATGAATTTGTATCATTTTTTTTAACTTCTTTTTAGTGATGACATTAAAATAATCGAAAGATGTTGAATACGGCGAAATGAGAAATGAACATCTTGTAAAGATGTTGAGAGATGTTGAGTTTTTTTCATATAGAATTTGTATAGGAAGATGTTAAAATCTTGCCAAAATGATGAAAGATGTAAGATGTGAGTAAGTGTAAAAAGCCTATTACAATACACTTTTTTACCCAACTGCAGCTTACTTTTCAACCGACTCCTCTTTCGTGCTTATTAGCTAACTTTAATGTTCTTAATCTCTTTTTATCTCATTCGACTTGTACTCCATTTCCCTAGTACACCTCTTTACATACATATGTATGTATGTATATGTAAATCGCTTTAACTATCATATTTTATAATAAAAACTTTAAAAAAATCTCTAAGTTTAAATAATTGAATTTGTTGCGAGTTTATGTTTATCTCACGCAAAAATAAATGCTTTCGTGTGAAATCACTAAGGGAAAACTACTTTTTCTTTCACGATAAGAGCTACTTTTAGCAGTATGAATAACCAAAACTAAGCATTACCTTAGCATATGTTACGAAAATGAATAAGATTTTAAGCGGGTTTTCCATACAATTTGAAACTGATAACCGTAGCCGTAGAATACATCATTTATGAGTCACGCCCACATTCTGCAATGACTGAAATAGTGTGAAATTGTTTGGAAACCCCGTTTTAAACCTTACTACATTACATATGCTTACTTCGTGCTAAATTCTTAATGCGCATGCAGCCGTAAGTAGTTCTTCAAATTAATCTCCTTCTTTACAACTAGTTCTTTGTTTGAGTATCGCAGACATTATGGAAACAGTTTCTATTATATAAAAAATATGCGCATATTTTATAACCCTGACTTATTCTTAAACATTTTTCGTGCAAATAAAAGTGACTTGCTGCTTGTGTTACTGAATGCGGCTATTCAACGTTTATGAAAACAAAATTTTACCAAACATTAATTAGGCTTCGATCTTTGTTTAACTAAACAGTTGATAATCAGTTAAAAAATGTTTATGAATGAGTAAACAATGTTTATGAATTAGACGGTAGATATGTACATACACTATGATTAAAACATAAATAAGCATTATAAATATGTATGTACAATACCGATGGCATAGTGTTGAGTGGAGTTTATATGCAGCAGGATTTGTATGCGCTACACTCCTTTTTGAGGTTTGGAGAAAACATGCATGAGTGAAAACGTAAATGGGCTGACCCTCATCGAAGTCAGACTTGACGAAAACAAGTGGGTGAAAAATTACCAAAACAATAAAAAAAAAGGCTTTACAACTGTCCTTGAATTGTTCGTAGAAGGGTGAAATGTATGACGGACCACATACAACTTATTCTCACTAACATTGTTTCTGAATAGAGTATGTAAACTCACAGTGTCTCCTGCTTCTCATATAAATACATATATATTTTTTTTAATACGTTCCGTCATTGTCCTAACTAGTCTCAGGGTGCTTCTAGAGGATTCAAATGTATGACAAACCCCCATTAATTTTTCATCTCCGACATTTTTCTGAGCATATCAACCCTCTACCTCTCAGGGGGCTCGCATACATAAAATACCAATTGGCAAGTGGGAAATCTCAGGAATTACCGTAAACATTTCACAGCGAGTTCCCGGGAAAATTGCTAGAAAAACAGGAACCTTTTTTTTTTAGCGATTTACGATAATATTCTATTTTACCACATTTTTTACAGAGCTTTGTTGAAATTAAACAGAATTAAAAATAGCTATGATTTACTCAATTTTATGGGCAAGAAATTTTATAGAGAAAATTCGAAATTTCTAGAATTATCAATATGCTGCAGAGGTTAGTAAAAGTTCTGATAAATCGTTAGGATCTATTAAAGTATTTATTTTTTATTAATTATTTTATCGGAGTTTAAAAAAGTAAAATCGAAGCAGGGTGAACAACTACATACCTATTTCGAAGCCACCATACTTCTCGTCAGCACCCGTGGGTGGCTCAGTGGCGTGAGTTGTGGCTTTAGAAGCATGAGACCTTGAGTTCAGGGATGGGTGCTGACGAGGAGTGTGACGGCTTCGAAACAGCTAGTTGTCCACCCTGCCAAATGTCTTTGCTATTTGCTTTGTCTTATTTAATTAAAATCTATCACAAAAAATAATAATATTGAAAGAACTTGAGCCCGATAAACGTAATACAAAATATTTATAAAAGAAAAAGTTCGAATAGTAAAAATGTATTTATTTACGTTTATTTTGCAATATTTTCCTTATAAAAAAAGTTTTGAAAAACAAGTTGAAACTTATAATTTTTTGTTTAAATCAATAGTTTGAAGCTATAAGAGGTTTTCCTTAATTTGAGCGGGTTTGACTTAAGTTTCAACTGCAATCGATTCATATAAAATTTTTTCAAGATAAAATTTTGACGGAAATTCACGAAATTAGAGGGTGAGACCAGGAGAAATCGAAGCTTTTTTAAAGGCTACCCCAATTCACACATAAGAAATTGCTGCAATGTAATTCGCACCTGTAAACGCAAGGAAAACCGATGTAAGTCGGCAAAGTAAACAGGCTCTTGTTATGCTGTGCAATCAAATTTTTTTTTAAATAAATGCCTAAAAAACATGTTTTATTTTCTGCCACCTGTCAATTTAAACTTGCCCTGGCAATGACTTATATACATATGCACATACCTACTACAATAGCTCTGTTTCTTTACTTTTTGGGCAAAGCTCGTTAAAATGAGAGTAAACTATAATTTCTCTCAATAAGAGACAAAAATGCACAAATATTTTACTTCAAAAGAAAACGTCAGCGTTTAAAAAAAAATATTTATGTTTCTTATTTAATTTGTATAAAAAAAAACACCAACCATGTATTCATAAAACTTTTGACGAACACAACAGAACTCATAAGTTCATATTCATAAATGAATTCGTACATATAAATATGTATATAACAATCAGCAATTTTTTAGAGAATAAACAATTTTTTAGAGAATGCTTTAAAATATTTTTTCACACTGATTTCCAAATTTTCTTTTAGTTTCCCCAAAACATTTATTTCTTCCATGTTGTTGTTTTTCTTTGAAACAGCTGACAGCTGAACTACTTGCCCAAACTAGACCGAAGAAAAAGCACGGGCTGTTTCGTGCAAAAAGAATAAGCATAATGTTCTCTCACAAATACTCTCATTTGCCCAATTTTAAAGTACGGGAACGCTTTTCGTGCAAATTCGGATCCCACGGAATGCTAAAGAAGAGTAAAGAAACAGAACTAATGAAAGAAAAACTTTCATACCCTCAGAGAACTTTGTCAGTAAAATTAACGGAAAACACTTTTTAAAATAAATGAAACTGTTTTTTGGAAACAGTGTTACATATTTTTCATTTAAATTTACTAAATACTTTATTTGAATTTAAATATTAAAAAACCTACAGAACCCAATCGGTAAAAATAATGATTTTTCCATTTAAGCTACAAATATATGTAGAAACCAGATTATAAATATGTACACACATATTGACAGCTTGGTTCCTTCATGTATGTGTAACATAAATTACTACTGTCATTATTAATTGTGACCGAAAATCGGTATTCATCTGTTGTTCCTTTTTTTAAACAACTGTACTAATCAGTTAAAATTAGAATTTCATTAATTTTTAAACGTTTGTCAGTTAAAAATAACTTCACTGATTACTTCTAAAATAAACTACTGTCAGTTGCTGCAAAAATATTCTGAGTGTAAATATAATGAGCTTCTAAGCAATACAAAGTTTTTTCATTATAAGAATGAAGCATTTTGCATTGCGAGAAGGCACGTAAAACGAGTGATGTATGGTAGTGAAAAATTTATATTAATGCAATTAAATCTGGGGACAAATCACCGCATTCGAAATCGAGTCTTCTTTCGTGTGTACAAATATTTCGACGGCTGCACTTTTTTGGATCACAGTATTCGATCGCAATTAATAGTATGTACTACTATTTTTTACATCGCAGTACGCATTTGACAAGAAAGAAACAAAATATAAATAAATTGGTGAAAAACTTCAAGATAAATGAATCCAAATGTATTTTTATGTTTCTCATCTTCGGAATCGGAGGATGAGTCCAATATTGCCATTTAAGTAGATACATTTGTGACAAAAGCAATCCTTTTTCATTGCCAGAAGCTGAGTAAGTTGTGAGTTTGAAGCAAAAGATTAGAACTAAATGTTTCCTCGTTTGTACATACATAGATTCAAAAGACGTTTTCGGCTCTCTAAGGAAGCTTTTGAATACGTTTTATCGGAAATAAATATCTTTGGTCACATGCCGCTACATTGTCCCTTTTGGCCAGTGGCAGCTTTCGGCACACGGCCGGGAATTATTTTTAGTGGGGTTGGCACAAAGCACTATGTGCAAAGCGGTGAAGAATGTAACACTACTTGGTGGAAAATATTTTTCTTGGTATTCACTTTCCCTAAAAACAAATAAAATTTATATTTTTTAAATTATTTCTCTAATTTTTTGTGCTATTTTATTTGTTTTGCTGCTAAAAGCTAGAGTTTATTTGTTTTCGATAGTGTAGTAACAATCGAGTACAACATCGATTAGATACGCTTCGATAACGAGTCCTGTGATCCACGTTAACAGCATTTCGATGACAAAGCACTCGATTTCGAATGCGGTGATTTGCCCCCTGATGGAGTTACAGAGCAAGCTTTGTATGCGTTGTAGACTTCCCAAGTTTCAAGTTACACAACACGCTTTATAGAAATATTTGCTCAATCGATCTTTCTCAATTTTGGGGAAGTAAAAATCGATTTCAAGCCCTAAAAAATAATAAACGGCTTATGCAAATAGTTCTATAGTATCTCTTTTTTGTAATTCTTTTATGTATTTGATTGCTGCTTTTCCATTTTTAAATTTTCAGTTTTGTAATTTCTCCAATTAAGTTTTTTCCATTGTTTGTGTTGATTTTTTCATTAATTGAATATCAAACGCCTTTAACTCAAGAAAATATAAAAAGTTGCTGGGTTTGTGGTGCCGTAAGCGTTGAAAGCGTTTTTGTGAAACTTGCTTTATGACAACACACTATCTTAACTTTTCTGACAGAAGTCTCTAACGCGTCGATGCATGAAAAGCGTGCTGTGTAACTCTATCTTAACTGCGAATGAGTCCAGCTTATAAAAGTTAATTTTTTTGTTGCCCCTCAGACAGATATAGCTTTCCTTTGCATTTGTATCTATTATTATTTCGAATATATGTATGCTGCAGTAACATTTTAAATGGAACTTCCGCAAATATCGCAGTGTGTACACAGTATGGCGGAGCTGCGAATAAAACTGTTTGGGAAAGTCTGTAACTGACGAAAACTTCTTATCACTTATACATTTCAATTCGTTTACTCTTGCTTTAAGTCGTTCTCTTTAATTTTAATCAGCACAAAATGCTCAAATCACAAGTTGAAACGCGTGTCCCAGCTACCCAGCAGCTTTTATGTTCTGCTAAAACTCGCATCTATTTATTAGTAATTGTGATTCAACACACCATTAATACAAAGTTTTTTTTTATTATTAGGGAATCGGTTGTTAACAATACGGCTTAGTGATTATAAGGTTTTCACAAATCAAAATAATCTTTATCTCTGCATGTTGGAGGCAACAGCAGCATTCGCATGAAGAGGAAAAAAATAAACTAATCGCGTAAAAGCAACACACAAAGCAGACCGGGTCTGTGGGCGTTCGTTGTAAAACAATTCCTACTGCATATTTTTGGCTATGACGTTAAATATGTATTTGATCAATCAATGATCTGGATGAATGCGGAAAGAAGGCACCAATTTAATTATGGTCATGTGCTAAAGAGATCTGTTTATTTGATATCGTAGTTGTAATTTACTTTTCTTCTTCTTCTTCATTTTTATGAAAATTTGTGCCACTTGTGAAGTAGATCAAATAATTAAACAAACGGTCTTAGTTTTATTATATGACGTACATACATCTTAGGCGACTAATGGGAAAAATTCGTTGAAGGCTCAAAAGAGGTGTGTTTTTGTACAACCATTATTTAGCTTTTAAAATATTTTCTATGAATGAAATCAATTTCTGATATTTTAGGAATGTTTATGATGATAAAAATCAACTGCTTTTAAAAGCTTCTTTCCGTTTGCGTCACTACATCTAAGAAAAAATCTTATGATTGATATAAAGGAATTTTTATTGCTAAGTTAAAATAATTAAATACAAATTCCAACTTATCAATCATTTGATAAAAAAACGAACAAGATATTTCAACTAAAATAATTCTTTCCTAGCGGCGCACAATGGAGCCATAAATTTTTTGTTTCTGTTTCGCCCTCAATTCTCTAGCAAAATAATTTGTTGGCAAAATTGACTGTATAGAGAAGTCTTTCTTCTTTCCTAATAACTCAAAACTTGATGTGTGTAAACCAGGTATTATTTGCAGCAAGCCTTATTGAATTTTTCTGAACTTACTTTCATGTTCTCAAAGAGGAGGTTTACTTGAGCAATTCTCAGAACAGTTGTTGTATTTTTCAACATTCTAAACGGTTATACAAAACGAACTTCCAAGTATGAATGAGAAATCAAATCGAATTGCCAAGTGTGTGCCAGCTTTCGTTCCCTTCTCTCTTTTGCTCTATGAACACAGGAGTAACTTGCCCTGTGAAAATTGAGACTAAAGTGGCTTTCGTTCCTACAGCAAAGGTCAACGTTTGTAATTTTGTATGGAAACCAAAATTCTGAAGGGAATGGTTTTATTAATATTTTTTAATTATTTATGATTATGATGACATTCTCTTTTGATCTCAGTTTTACAAAATTCTTGAAAGTGTCATTTTAGATAAAAAGTGCCAAATAAAAGCGTAATTCTGTGTAAAAACGGCATAAGGCACGGTATATTTCACATGGGTAACTCGTCGGAATTACCCATATGAACCTTATAAAATTCCAAAAGTATAGCAGGAAGAAAAAGACAAAATAGTTATTACTCATTAAAAACGGGGTACTCTAAGCTAAATTACCATTTCAAAAGACTGAAATCGGTAATAAGTGATTCCTGCAGACTCTCCAAAGAAGAGAAGGAAACGGTGGAACGCCACCTTTGCGAATGTCCCGCTGCGTATAGACGCAGAGCCACATACCTGGACTCTGGGTTGTTGGACCCAACGCACCTCGGTGCCATATAATAGTCTTGGTCTCGGTCTATAGGGAGCAAAAGCTGCACAAAAGATCTCTTTGTGCGAGGTGAACAACTGGCCCCAAATGATAATAATTAGAACAATAATAAAAAAACTGCCGGTTCCAATATAATCTTAGAGTTATATCTATATTAAACGTTGCACTACGTCCCTATTATTAAACAACGTTTTTGTTGGATATATGAAAATATTTATTGTAAATACATTTTTTTCAGTGTACATCAAGAAAAAATGCATTCATTCGGGTCGTTTTAGAAGCTTTCTTCAATGTACGAATGAAAAATTTCGTATCGGCAATAAAAAATATCATTCATGAAACGCACTTTTTCGTTTTAAATTTATTTTTTTATTTCGTACATTCAGTGTATTCAGAAAAATGTTGACATAGATATTAAGAAATTCCCTTTTTCGCAAATTTTGTGGGTTACGAATCTTAATTACATAAGATATAAGCGGTTTTCACACTTCGTATTATATTTAAAATACTTTTAAATATTGTTACAAATTTGGTCGTGAACGGACCGATTGTGATTGTTCTAGAACGTACTAAATCATCGTTATTTTATATGTGCGTATATTGTCTTGTTATTATTTGTAAATGAACACAGGAGGTATATACACACATGGATACATAGAAGCTTGTTGATAAACAAAACGGCAGCACAGCGAGTGTGCACATACTGACACACATGTGTGGATAAATAAGCACAACAGCGAAATAAAAGAAACCACCACCGCACGATACAATATTCGTGTGTGTATGTATGTGCGCGGCTCAGATGCTTGAGTTTTACTGCCGCGTGTATGTATGTCGGTGTGTGTGTATATCTTTTGTTCATGATGAGTCATCGCACATCGCACTATAGATGTGGCGTGATTAGCTTCTGTAAACGTCTAGAATGTTCGAGTAATGATCATTAGAGGTATAAAAGCAGCGAAGCTTAACGCTGAAAAGTCAGTCGATTTTTAGCTGCGCTAACGTGTAAAGTGTCTTAAGTAATAAAAAGTGATTAAGTGAAAGTGTTGTTCTTTTAGTAAAGTGTCTACAAGTACAGTGTGTTAAAGTAAATAAAGTGTGAACTGTTAATTACTGTAAACTGAAGACGTGAGTGTTTCAACTTCATTACAATTAAAGAATCTACGGAAAACGTTTTGAAAAGGTTAAAACGTAACAATATAATACTATTTTAAACTTCTAAGTGTGAGCGACATTTTTTTGTTTGGTATTGTAGAAAACTTGAAACAGCTGACTTTTGTTTAGATATTTTACCGCCAAAAGTACACAAAGGAATTCTTTAATTGGTGTTTCGTAAAATATTAAAGGAAATAAAATCTTAAAAAATGCCCAAAGAAATCGGGAAAGAAAAAATTATTAACTATTTGGTTCAAAATGCCATTGATCAAATTGAAGTTAATGAAATGATGAAGTGCAAAGGTATATATTTATTTATTAACAAAAAGTAAATGTATGCATAACCAATCTCTCAGTAGATATGTAGTTACAGGAACGATATTGTTGAGTATATCTATCTTGGACGAGGTTATCAATAGCGTTATTTTAGTCGCATCGTATCGTCGCGGAATGTTTAGTTCAGTTCCGAAGTCAATGAAGTGGTCCTTAGATATTTTAACTGGACTAGATGACTACAGAGTTTTACAAATACTACGATATATGAGCAGAATTCAATTCCATTCTCTTGTTGTTTAAAAAAAAAATGCGGCGACAAATCTATCAGCTGTTTCATACTTGCAAATAAATCCTATTACTACATTTAGTAAATCTACAACTGTTTTTGGCATTGCAAACGTTTTAATTTAGTAAATTAAAAATTTATGAGATTTGTTTTTGCTGCCGAGTTTTAAATTTATCAAGATTTATTAAATTTAAAATATCTCCAAGATCTTTAATAGTACTTTAATACGAACCGTGAAAACCGCAATAAGTAAGTAAACACGTTTTGATTAAAAAATTTTTTTTCGTTCTTTAACTGATATTAATCGTAAAGAATCATATAGAAAAAACATTTTAAAGTCTGGCCGCGATAATAACATAAAGTTCTCTACAACAATGTATAAAGCTGTGGCAAACAAGTTATTTTCATTTAAAGCGCAGTAAACATGTTTTTGGTTACTACAATCACATTTTTCGTGAAACTTTGACCATGTTTTTGTAACTGTTCATAAAATGGAAATATGGTTACATTAGTCTTGAAAGAAAATTTCTACAGCCCATGTGTATTGAACGTTTATATTTGTGACAAACACAATATTTTTGATTTATTAAATTTTAACCAAAGTTTGTTGATGAAATAAACAAATTATAGTGGACGTTAAAAAAGTTTTTGTTGTTGCCGTTGACATCTATTTTATTTCTCAGTTTTGCGTTGTGCTTGTAAATGTGTGTGTACTCGTCGTATGAAAACTATTCTTACATAAAAAAAGTAAAATATTTGAAAAAACTGCAGCTATTACTCGCCATAGAACTGCGTAATATACATATGTATATGGAACAAATGAACCCTGCCAGCAGGGTTGGTAGTCGACTACAAATAAAATCGACTTATAGTTCATCACTGTCGGACATTGAGTAGTCGACTACTAAAATAATTAACTTTACGTTAACTTTTATGGACTAGCTTCAAATTAGCTACAATACAATCGATTTGTAATTCACTTTTTGTGGACTGGCTATAAGCTAGCTGAAACGTAGTGCAGAGTTAACCCAAAATTCAAATAATAACATACGCACATACACGGAAAATAACTCTTTAATTAAAATGCCTATTGTCGCATTCGTTTTAAATGTTGCGATAGCTGAGTGGGTATGTACATATGTTGGCTGCTCACCAGTCTTGAGGCTTAGTGGTTCGATTCCCACCAGAGGCTAACAAAAAAAAAAAAAAGAAAGTAAGATGAAATTTAATTTAATAAAATATTACCACCGAAAAATGTAAAATCAGCCTTGATTTGTACATTTTTTTCTGTGGGTACAGACTTTGAAGTAGCTAACTTTAAGTTAGTTGAAAAGTAATGCAACGTCGGACAATTGACTATCTCCTAGGATATCGTAATGTTAAAATAGCCAGTCATCTCCATTAAAAATAATCTAAGTGTCAACCACCAGCAGTTGTAAAAAAGTTAGCTTATAATTCATTACTAGTTAACTGAGTTGCCGGCAGGGAAGATCTGCTAATATTGCAAGTGTGTGTGTGTGTGTGTGTGTGCGCGTAAGCAAGAACATTTATTATCATACAGATATGCAAATATTGTATAAACATTTCTTAATATTTTGTTGTTGTCTGTGGTATGAACACCGGCCAAAACACTCTCTTCTCCTGTCTCTTATGGGATAAATATTCACCACAGAACTGGTCGGCATTACTTCGTCCCGATTCCAATTTGAAAATAGTACGGTTGGAGCCGAAAATAATATCGTTAGACATGCTAAAACAATAATATGGTTCCCGTTCATATTATATTTAACAAATATATAAATAAAAAAATATAAACGGTCTGAAAAAAGTACACTTTTTCTTAATTAGTACAATTTATTGAACGACACTTTGCATCCCTGGTTCATTAACCCAAACAATTTGCAATAAGAGAGCAACAACAGGGAGTAAAAATTATAGTAATTTATTCGGCTGGGTCGAATCTTAATTACCCTTCACAATCCACGCTTCTCACTCGTAGATCTGAATCGGTATCAAAACATTCTGTGTTTAGTCTTTAGTAGAGTAATTTTATTAATGCAGCAATTTCCTGGCATTAACGATTATCATATAATACTATCGTCTGCTTTTTGGCAAAAAAAAACTCTCTTAGGTTCGCGTACTGGTCCAAATTGTTGAGATATCGGCTATCGCTGTATATCGACCCGGAGGGACCAATACCAGTAGTTTTCATTTTATGAGTTTAGGTAAGCTTAGATTATTATTACAAGAATGTTTCAGTACGCGTACAGGCTCAACCTCTTGGGAAATCGGTTTTTGCTAAATCTCGACTATATATTGACAGATGTTGGGAGCTTTGTTTTTTTTGTTGGGAAGCTTAATTTTTACTAGAGATGTTCGTGTGAGTGCTTTTTGGCTCACGTGCACTGCAATTTTTCTAAGGCCTCATGTCTCACGAGCAAAATTTTTTCAATCACCTTTTTTAAATCATGCAATTTCCCGCAGAAAAAAAAACGAAAAATTCTCTCGATCAATCACGTTTGCATCGAAAACAAAAATATACACAAAAAAAATTTTATAAATTGATACCTGTGGTCGAAAGCGATAGTAGCCTTAATCTTAAAACATAATTTCGAGAAAGCAATGTTTTCAATGTTGAGAAATTTCTTTGAAAAAAAAAAAACAATATGGACAATTGAGAAGAGTTTTTTGATAAATTGAATATTATAAAATTGAAAAATTCATATGCGATTTGATAAGACCACAACTTCTAGGACACTTTGGCAGTTGTTGCGAAATGTATTCGTATCCGGTTTTTGCTCATTTTTAACAAGCTTCGTTAGAGACATGGAGATATGACATTGCTATTCTGGTAGTATAATGTTATAGCATAAATAACTCGATTTTTCCTTAAGTCGACTCAGGTTGGTATCGCTTGTGAGCACAGACACATCGTTCAGTTACGCAAACAACCGACAATTACGTGCCTTTGCTTCACGTTTAATATCCGTCTTGACGTCAAAAAACATCTTCCTTGTTACCGTGCGCCAGAACCTGCTGCAATGCTTACACCTTCTCCTACTAATTGCTTCAAAAGTGTATTATCACCCGCAGTTTGCCGACATTTCAAAATGTTACAAATGAAACTGATTTTTTTTTTATAAATGATGCAATTTAATTATCTATATACTGCTTTCCGAGCCATTTTCTTTTGTAATGTTGATCAGTAGATCAGTTGATCGTTGATGGTAATCAACTCATCAGTAGACTCTTAAAGGAATGTTTGAAACCCAACTACTTATTCCAAAATTCTCATGAACAAAATGAGAATCAGAAATGTTCAAACAAACCTTTGACACAGCAAACATTTATTTTCGTTTTGCAACACTTTTACTTTTCTTCTTCTACAACTTCTATACAACGAGTTACCATCGGTTACTACGATTTGTATTTTTGAAAGTATCAAAAAGTAAAATTTTTTCTGGAATATTCAAAAATGAACTTAGTTTTTTGTTTGCTTTAAGAGCTAATTGAAATGTATTATTTTAGGTTCTAAAATAATACACTTGTTTTGCATTTTTTTTTTATGCGATTTTTAATAGTTTAGCGAGATTAAGGTCAAAAGGAATGGTGATAATTATGAATAAATGAAAAAACTTAGTAAGAACCTCGCTGATCTACATTTTTGTGCAAAACATATTGCACTTATTGTAGAGCGTTAAACGGCTCAAGAATTTCATATTTAATGCTTAATCGAGCATAAAACATAATATAAATTTAAAATATATTTAAATTCAAATTTTACACACAGAATATACCTAATATTTATTCATTCACATCATTCATTAGATGTGACAAATTACTGCAAGAAAACTGTCATAATATAAAAGTAGAACCGATCGCCACAAAGAAGTTTGAATTTAGCAAAAAAAAATCTTTCAACTGCAATCACTGATGATAAAATTTGTGTATTTAAGAAGTTTCATCATAACGAGCTTTAACTCTTCAGAAGTAAACAAATTCTGATACCAATCCAAAAATTTTAAATATGTTATTACATTTGCAGCAGTTGTATAATATTCCCTCCCAATTAATTGATGAAAAGAGAACAACGTTCAACATGAAAAAACGGCGTGATACTGCTATTTGTGCACATTCTTGTATAGTATTCATATTTATGTAAGTATTTAAGTGTATCTTGCATTCCCACAATGAATGAATATCTGCCTATTCGTATACAAAATAAGTCAGTCCATTGTACTCTGCGATTTTAATGGAATTTACAGGCGCGTGCCAGAATCATTTTTAACCAAGAACCAAATTGTTGTCAGCTTTTTATTTGAAAAATAATTTTACATATAATAAACGTGGCATTGTCTTTATTTACTTAGAATTGTGTTGTGTTCTCATTGAACCAATTTTTTGGTTGTAAGGATTGACCGATAACCCCAAAATAAAACACAGCTGCTCACCTTCAAAGTATTTAATAATAAAGGGTGTTTTTTTCGATGTATAGAACTTTAAGTTGCAATAAAACAAGGATGGATTATTCGATTGACATGAATTTTATTTATCCGAAAGATAATCTTGTGGCATTACATTTTAAATATGATTTCTGGTATATGACCGCCACGGCTGGCGCAGATGTAGTCCAATCTGGACGTCCAATTTTCGATGACTTTTTCCAACATTTGTGGCCATATATCGGCAAATGTTGTCTTCCAAATGGTCAAGCGTTTGTGGCTTATCCGCATAGACCAATGACTTTACATAGCCCCACAGAAAGTAATGTAGCGGTGTTAAATCACAAGACCTTGGAGGCCAATTCACAGGTCCAAAACGTGAAATTAGGCGTTCACCAAACGTGTCTTTCAATAAATCGATTGTGGCACGAGCTGTGTGACATGTTGCGCCATCTTCTTGAAACCACATCTCCTGGACATCATGGTTATTCAATTCAGGAATGAAAAAGTTAGTAATCATGGCTCTATACCGATCACCATTGACTGTAACGTTCTGGCCATCATCGTTTTTGAAGAAGTACGGACCAATGATTCCACCAGCCCAAAAAGCGCACCGAACAGTCAGTTTTTCTGGATGCAACGGTGTTTCGATATACAGTTGAGGATTAGCTTCACTCCAAATGCGGCAGTTTTGTTTTTTGACGTAGCCATTCAACCAGAAGTGCGCTTCATCGCTAAACAAAATTCGCTTATGAAAATCGGGAACAACGGCAATTTCGTTTTTGCCCATTCGACGAATCTACGCCTTCTTACTTGGTTAATCGTGAGTCTATTCATGATGAATTGCCAAATCACTTGACAGCTGTTAAATCGGTCGCCATCTTGAACAGTAATGCCAACTTAAATTTCTATACATCGAAAAAAAACATCCTTTACGTCCCATTAATAAGCCAAACACTCTCCAATTAAATTCATTGTTACCACATTAATACTCAAACTAGCCATGACTATAAGCAGGTACCTACGTTTGTAAACTACATGCTACTGTCTTGTGCACGTGTACGAGTATATTCATTCTCAACGTTATTGACATGACCCATTAAAACAGCTGACTGAGCACAATACTCTCTGGGGTGATTGACTAGTCTACAATTTCTAGGCCAAATTTTCGAGGATTCTAATTTTTTAAGAACCGGCTTTCATTTTTTATATTCTGAAAACCCCGATTAATCGGCGGGGGTCGAATCACGACATTCGTGATCGAATAAAGTATCGAGTAAAAATAAAGTGAAACAAAATAAGCTGAAAACATATGAAATGCGTTAAAAAATTCATTCGATAGCGAATGCCCCAATTCGACCCCAGTTTGCTTCAAGTTGACAGCTTGGAGTCTTTATCCAACAGCCAAAATAGTTGTCTGAACCTGTTGCTTAATTTATTTTGCGTGATGTAATCTTTCCATACAAGTTCGGAGTCAATTGTCACTCCATGAAAATTCCATGGAATTCCTTTATACAAAGGAATTATTTATTCGAATCGGTTGGATATTTTTCTATTAACTGCCCAGGACATGCTCAATAAACTTGTCACACAGTTTGTGTGCGCACGGTCGTGCTTGTTCGGCTCTGTGTTGGTAGTATGTTGTGCAAGTACGTTGTGCTTGTTTTTAGTACGGATTTTTCAAGCGCTGATTCAAGTATTTTAGCCATTTTAAATCCTGTTTTCGGATTGAATATAGTTAAAATCTGTACTTTGACACCGTTGGGGTTTAATTCAAGTATGGAAGGAATGAGTTTGTTTTGAGTGTGATAATTGATTATGATTCAATGTTTCTGAGCCTATTAATCCCAAATTCGTACCTGAAATATATTCCATTCAACTTCTTTAATTTAATATTAATTTATAAATTATTTTGTCTCTTTTCCGATTTGAACTTGGAACCCAACTACGGCCAGTCCAGCCACTCTACCAATTCAGCCATCGTAGCAATTAAAAAATTCAAACAAAATTCAATACTTATGCAAGCACACGCAAGTTCTGGTTGCAAATACACTCAAGACTTTCGTACTCATTTTAAGCCTTAACAGGATTGATTCTCTTTAATAATCCCTATTCGGATTGTTTCAAGTACACTTGTGTTTCTTCCCCGGAATCCCGGGAAATTTTATAAATTTCAGGGGAATCCCGGGAAATTTTCTTCTATTACAAACAAGTAATTTTTAGTAATAAGCTTTTTTTAATTGGTTTTATTTAAAATTATATAATAAAGTGCATATACATACATATATACATTTAAGACAAAAATTAATTAACTTAAATAGCACATGTTAATTCAATTTGTGCAATAAAAAGAGACAAATAACTGTAAGAAAATAATTTGAGATCATGTTTAAATAAAAAAAAACAACAGAATTCATACCATCATTTCGATAAAAAAAAATAACTAAAGCATTAAGTAACTCGCTTGATGTTCGGTTTCGTACTTTTGTGGTAAAATTCTCAGCAACGGAGAAAATCCGTTCGCTACCCACCGGTGTTGGTTTTAATGCTAGTGGAGCATTAAAAAAATGATCTAAGTTTTTAGTTCGAATATTGCTCGCTTCATATAAAGCAAATTCTTTTCTTAGAAAATTAGTCTGAGGCAGTCTGGGCATTTTTGGATTAGCCCTTGCATTTTCCATAGCATTTTTCAATTTAATTTTAAAACATTCATTAATTTCGTTGTCAGATATGTATATCAGAATCGCTGCTGGACAATTCAGAAAGTGATTGATCAAACAGCCGTTTATAGAGACATCATGCATTTTTAAATGATTTAGTAATGCTATCATTTTTTCATTACGTCTTTGGCCAACTCTATCTCGTATTGACTCAGCTATGTTTTGGGGAAATGGTGTTTTTATTAACATAAGCTGTGCAAAAAGAGCATTGATTATAGCATCAGCTACTAAGAGGTTAGAGTCTCGGCGACTAAGCGGTGTTTTGTAAAAGTGATGTTTATGTACAAACAGCGTATTTTTAGAATAAAATTCTGTTATTTTTGAAATTAATTCAACAAACGTTTTTTTTATTACATGAAATAATTTATTTTAAGAAAATAAAAATATGGATAAATCAAATATTACTGTTATAAAATCCAATTTAAACATTACCCGTTTTCCTGGGAATTTTTAAACATTTTCCCGGGAATTCCCGATGAAAATTTTTCCGGGAATTTCCAGGAATTCTCGCCCGGAAATTCCCAAACCCCAAACCCTGTGTGTTATCCGTACATAAATTTTTAAGATTACCCCGTACCTCAAGTAGAAAAGACTTACCCCCTAATTCATAAAAATTATAACAGGCTTATAAGACTGCTATTTGACATATTTGTATGGAAAATCTGTCAAATAAGAGCTTTATAATCCTGTTGTAATTTTTATGAATTAGACGGTTAAATTTTAAACGTACTTTTTCTTTCTACGCAGATACACTAATGTGCGGATGAAAACACGGTTAGTTCATTTGGACCCTGATGAAGAGCGTGGCAGCTCAGAAACATCTGGATGTCTATCGTGCTAAGTTTATATTATCTTTAGTTCAATATTAACCAAAATAGCAGAATTTTATAAAACTGAACTTAAAAGTCTGTTAAAAATTTAGAAATATAAATATGTTTATTTTATATTAAAAAGTCTTATCGTGACTGCGATCGAAATCAGGAAAAAATACCAACAACTTAAATACTAAAAATTAAATGAATGATTAAAATCTTCTTTCAAACTGTTAATTTACAATAAAACGGAAAAAAACTCAGAAAACGAAAAGCCATAAAACCGTTTGTGAGTTGAGTCCTACCTCCTCCATTTTTAAAATAACGGTATATCTCAAAAACAAGAGCTAACCTAAAACCACGATTAGCACCACTGAATTGAGCACACCCAAATTAGATTATCACTGGCTGCCCCGTCTGTCGGAAAAAAAGTTTCAAATTCAAGCACAGAAAAGAAAAAGGAAATAACATTAACATGCGATCGTTAATGTTGATATAATTTGTAACGTTTCTTTACATAACAAATTTTACCTGTGCAGAAAGGAGACCATCTATTACAAAGAAGAAATTTGTTTGTTTAAACATTAATTTTATTTAGTACTATTCAAGCGATTTAAGTAAGTAAGCAACGAAATATCTATTTTGCATTGCTTACAAAGAAGTAAAAGGTAGAAGTGCAACGTGCATTTGCTGTATTTGCTGATCATTTCTTAGCGTACGACATAAATTTGCATGGGCCTTCAAGGAGTATGCAGGTAGCAAACGAGTGCGAAAATACGAAGTATCCGTCCGTCCGTCACAGCGTCCATTCTCCGAAACGGTACGAACTGAAGAGCTGAAATTTTCACAGGATGTTGTTGTACCTTGCCGCTACAACAGCAAATATTACAAACAACCACAAAGCGAAAACTACTGGGTGTCCCCATACAACGAAAAGTTACAATTAACTATAACTCTCGAACCGTAAAAGATAGAAAGCTGAAATTCGCACTGTGTATGTATTTATAGTTTCTCTACAACAACACAACAAATGCTAAAGACAACAACAAGTCGAAAACTACCAGGTGTCTCTATACAACCTAAAGTAACAATTAGACGTAGCTGCTAAATTGTAAAAGACAGAGAGCTGAAATTCGCAAAATATATGTATTTTCATATGCCCTACAACAACAAATACTAAAAATAACAACAAGTCCAAAACTACCAGGTGTCCCTATACAACGTAAAGTAACAATTAGTTGTTACTTTCGAGCCGTGAGAGACAGAGGGATGAAATTTGCACAATATGTGTATTCACATATGCTCCACAACAACAAATGCTAAGAACAACAACAACTGTAATACTACCAGGTGTCCCTTTACAACGTAGAGTAACAGCTATAACTCTCGAACCGTAAGAGAAAGAGAGTCGAAATTCGCACAGTGTATGTATTCCCAGATGCCTTACAACAGCAAATGACAACAACAAGTCGAAAACTACTAGGTGTCCCTATACAACATAAAGTAGCAATTAAACATAAATATATATATATATATATATATATATATATATATATATATATACATACATATATGTGTATATATATACATATATATAGTGATCATGCAAAGTTTTTTGCTTCTTGTTGTTGTAGTGTTATCTTTCCATAGTTTCATCAGAAGTTTTCTCTATTTGAAAGCCATCCAGGTTTTCTCGTAGCGATATACATACATGCATATGTATGTAATTGTATTTTCCAAAAATAATTTCTGTTCTAACGTAAAGTATTTTGGGAAAATCCTTCAGATTCCTTTATATAAAATGGTATTGTTTTCGTTTGGCATGTGATAAATTGCTTTTCTCACCAATTAATTTGTATTCAAACGAAACACAAAACTGCACAATTGTCAATGTACTCGTAAATTGTTTAAATTGCAATGCAGAAATTTTCAAAATTCCACAGCAATAATGGAATTTTTTCTGTGTGATGTTCAGTGTTATTTTCGTTAAATAAAGTCATTGGATTAAATATTTTTAGAAATTGTGTACGTTTTTTTTTCGATTGGAATGTAAAACAATTTAAATAAAGTGATATACCTATTTTTAATTTGAAAATAAATACAAAAATAGATTGAGTTATGTTTTTTGGGCATATTCATAAAAACTCAAATGAGTTCGCTATGAATAATAACTTAAATATTTAGTACAAGATTTTAGGAAAATTCATTTTGAATACATGCTATTTTTTATGAATATACCATTTTATATTTATAATGAACAGATCTTTCTAATTTTGAACTCACTCATTATTTCAAAATTAAGTGGGCGGCGTGAAACAATTTATTTATAATTATTGGTTTTTTAAATAAAACTAAACAAATTGTTGACATATTTATTAAGTTTTCAGCAATTTGAAAAGCCTTCAACTTAGGAAATAAATAATATGAACACTACATTGAAAAAAAACAATTCAATCTATTTTTACTTAGATCAATCCCATGCGTTGTCAAAAGTTCGGTAAGTACGGATTTCCTTAAATCAAGTACTTGTGCCTATTTTAAGTACAGATTTTCAAGCGCCATATTTTAGCCATATTCAATCCCAGTTTCGGATTGATTTTATTATGGTTAAAATCAAGCACTTCGGTACTTGGCTTAAGAACGAATATTCGTAAGTACGATTACCGCACTTTTGCCACTGATTGAGATTGATTTAAAGTGCGGAAGGATTGAATTTGTTTTGAGTGTAATGATTATGCACTTGATTTGATGTTTCTGAAGCCTATTTAATCCCAAAGTCGTACCTGAAATATTCCGCTCTACTTCCTTAATTTAATAATAATTTACAAACTATTCTGTCTCTTTGCCGATTTGAACCTGGAACCCAACCACTGCCAGTCCAGTGACTATACCAATTCGGCAAACGTAGCAATTAAAAAATTTAAACAAAATTCAATACTTATACAAGCACACTCAAGTACTGGTTAGAAATACACTCAAGAATTTCGTACTCATTTTAAGCCATAACAGGATTAGGTCTCTTTAATAATCCCTATTTGTCTTGTTTTAAGTACACTATGAAAAATCGCCCAAATGTTAAAAAATTATTAAAAAAAAAGCAAAAACAAAATAATTAAAATAAAATGAATGGTAATAAAAGCATCAAAACAATACAATGTTGAAAATGTTTCGACTATACTGAAACCTGGCGAAAATGCATTACATATCAAAGGACAGTAATTCAGAAAACTGTTGTAAGTGAAGCCGAAAGAAATATAAATGCAAGTTAATTAGATTACATATTAAGCCTTTGTTTAGACCTTAGGGAAGCAAAGATTTGGAAAAAGTGTTAGGACACTGTCGTACGCGAAGCCAAAATTCCACATACCGAGGGGGATAAATTCCTTCAGCTCGGCCAAAGGCCGGTTTTTTAGGACAGTGTCGTACGCGAAGCCAAAATTCGACACACTATAGAGGAAAGAAAGAAAATAAGTTTTGTTATTTATTTCTATTTATTACCTAATTTTTAATTGTTTTTTTTTTTCTTTTGCATTTTCAAAAAGCTGGTGAAGGATTTAACTTTGTGACGTAAAAGTAGTTTAACTCGCACTCTTTATGTCTCGTGTCTATATTGGAGATTTAGTTTGAAATTGTTTCAAATATTTTAAATGGTCCAATTCGTAATTGATTCATCTTTTTGCGCTTTAATTTGTTTCCGTTTGCAATATATACCAAGTCTCCATTTTCAAAGTCAACATAATTCCTGTTTTTATCAAATATATTTTTGCTGTAATTGTGTGATCTTATCGTATTTTGTAGAGCTTTTTCTCTGTCTTTCATTAAGTTTTCATACGTGGTGTTTTGTTTTTGTAATTCCGCAGGTAAAAGCGCACTATTTGTGCCTTCTAAAATATATTTCGGAGAAAATGCTGTTATAGTATGTTCAGTTTCATTTTATACTGCTACAAATTCCTTAGCTATTGTTGTCCGTGCACGTTTCTTACTACTTTCATTTATCCTACATCTTATTTTATTCACAAGAGTTTGGTTTAGTCTTTTGTTTAGACCATTTGAAAATGGTAAGTAAAAGGGATGGGTATAGTTTTTTTTTTCTTTTAAGAAGTTTTTGAACTCTTTTTAATTGATTCCAGGACACTGATCAGATAATACACTCCCAATGTTGTAATCTATTACTTCTTCCATGAGTTTGCTGTGAAGTGATCAATCAGAAGATACAAATATTTTTTTGTAGATCTCGAACCTCCAAAGCCACCAATACTATCTATTGAAACTATTTCAAAAGGTCTTTTAGCTGGGCCCAAGTGTGGCAGAAAACCAATTTTTCCTCTCCTCAAATTATTTTTAATACATGTTTAGCAGTTTTTGCAAATGTTTTTCATATTTTGCGTCAAGTTTTCCGCTGAGTAAAAAGGACATATCGAGCTTGGTTTGTGTTTGCTTTCTTCCTATGTGACAGAATTGCTTATGAGCCTTTTCAATTAACTCTATGCTAAGTTTTGCGGAAAGTTGGATTTTTTTTTTTTTTTTTTTTTGGAACTTTTTGTAGTAAACATCATCTTTTAATATGAAGCTATTCTTGTTTTCCATCAATTTCTTATTTTTCGGCTGGTCTATTAAAATTTCTTCAAGTCTAATAAAAGTCACTACTTGAAGCTGTTCATCTTCATTTTCATGAGGCTCCAATACCGGGTTTCTACTCAAACAATCAGCTTCCAAAATATTGTTTTCCCGGTGCATTTTGGATAACAAAATCGTATTGAGATAAATAATAAGTTAGATCACCCAATTCTACATCAGTCCTAGCCTTGATGTTCATATTTTCAAGCGGCTTAGATCACAAAATACTGTAAACTTTGTACGCAACCGTCTATATTTCCAGTACTTAATAGCTTCTTTTATAGCTAAATATTCCAAGTAAACAGCTTTCTTTCTTTTTTGATTAGCATTTAGTTTTTTTGAAAAATATGCAACAGGTTTCATTTCACTATTTTCTTGTGGTTGGTTTAAAATTGCACCGACACCTTCAATGCTTGCATCGGTGTAAATGTGTATCGACAAGTTTTTGTCAAATATTGTTAAAATTGGTTTTATATTCAAACGAGTCATTACATTCTTTAGACCAGGTAATTTTTGTCCCTTTTCTCAATAAATTGTGTAGCGGATCTAAGAGCATTGAGCTCTTCTCTATGTATTTATTATAAAAATTAATTTTCCCTAAAAATTGCCGGAGTCTTCGGAATAGGAAAATCTTTTATGGAAATCAAGTTATCTTTTATTGGGCGTATTGAGTTATTTTCTATAATATGACCCAAATACTTTTGTCCAAATTACATTGGACAACTTATTTCTTTTTCAATTATTATTTTTATATACATATGAAAGTATTTATGAATTTTTTAAATTTGATCTAATATTTACATTTTGGGTAAACATTGAATTCTTTTATATACCTGTTTTGAATTGATTTAAATATAACTTTGTACTAAATGTTGCTAGAATTGACAAATGGAAAATTCTATACGAAAAGCGCGGGTTTTCCAAGAGTTATAACTTTCCTCATTATGGATTAAAAACCTTCAGGTCACTTCTTGATCAACCTTCAACCAATTTGGATTTAACCTTTAAATTTATTTAATTTGTAAATTGAAATTAATAAAACTTAAATTATTTAAGACAAAATACAAATCTAATTTGATGTCTACAACCCAAACTAAGGAGAGGTAAAGTTATCCACTCAAACCCTAAGTTAAAGGAGAAATTAACTAACTAAAACTTGTAATTTTTCCTTTCCCTAACTCAAATATA
The DNA here is from genome assembly GCA_963662145.1 of Sturmia bella. Classification (NCBI taxonomy): domain Eukaryota; kingdom Metazoa; phylum Arthropoda; class Insecta; order Diptera; family Tachinidae; genus Sturmia; species Sturmia bella. The sequence continues at coordinate 41,854,373 of OY759169.1, forward strand.
ATTTACTCCTTGTAAATTATATTTAATAAATTGGCGACGAGTAATCACTCAAAGTCAATTTATTTTAGCACAAAATTCAGAGCTGAACACTGCCAATTTTGTTCAACTTTACGGAATTTGCAGCAAATTTGCATTTTGATAACTTAACTTTAATCTGAAGCCTTCTTCACGTTTAAACGTTACGCCAGGTTAATGATATGTTCTTCAAAAGTATTTGAAAAAATGTTAAAATATCATCTACTGCAATCTCTGCAAGCTTGTGTTGTGAAAGCAAAATCTTTGCATCATTGGCAATACCTGTACACTAAAGAAAAGTGTGAGTTCACGGATTGTTCACTGATTCCCACAACCATTTTTTTTCATATTACGAAAAGTGAGAAATATCTACAGCTTCAAGTTGCTTGGAAAAATATTCCATGTTGTTTTTATTGAATTGAATAAAAACTTTTTATTGAATTAAATAAACGCTTTTACTTTGTTTTTTGAAAAATTTCACATGATTTTACATGCAAAGAAAAAACAGCTGATTTTTTAGCTGTTATCCGAAGTTTGCCAAAGAAAAAGTTCCTTCAAATTTGCCCAAAAAATGAGTAAAATTGTCTATCTCTGAAAATTTCTAAAAAAAAAACTATTACGTGGAATTCTTCAGAGTAGCTTGGACTGTTTCGGGCTGCATCTGAAGCAGGTAGTATAAGAATAGCAGGTTTAAAGAAAATCACCAAACAGCTGCTCTGAGAGACATATGTTAAAATGCCATCCATACAACAGAGATTAAGAAAAAAATATTAAAAATTCGATGTGGCTAATCAATAAGTTAAATATAAACAGAAAGTAAATAAAAGGCTTAATTGATTGAGAAATCTACCAAAATTTGGGTGCTAACGAGTATTTTGCCTGCTACGAAAGATATAGTTGTGTTCTCTTTTTGTGTGCATGGAGGCTACAGTTTTCTGGAAAATATAAATCAAAACTTCATGGATTCATTAGGCGAATAATCACACTTATATCATAATATGCTGCTTTATAGTAACCACCTGCATGATTGTGAATGGCTGACCTAAACCTTATAATTTTTAAAATTTTTCGCAAACACTCGTACGAAGCTGGGTCGGGCCGCTAGTACATACTCTTACTTCTGCTCTATGGATTGTTTTTTGGTACCAAAAACGATGGCAACAGTAAAAACAAATCTGAATAACAAAATTTTTCTTTCATTTTATATTTTCTCCTTATTGTTAAAATTAATAAGATTGACCACATGAAAATACTAAGGAGCTCCTATTGAAAATCTTCGTTTCTTCCTGCTGGGATATTGCTCAGTCTAAAAATGTCTACGAGAGAAAATCTTATTGATTCTATGAAGTAGTTTTTTTTGTCTCTGTGTATAGTGCTGGTAAGTAAAAAATCAATTTTGTCTCTGTCTTTGCACATTTCTGATGTGGCGTTACATAAAATTGGTTCTCCCATATAGCTTTAACGATATTCATGAAGAAAGAAATTCACTTGCAAACACCTTAATTGCTAAAAAAAAAAATCAAAATTCTCTAAGACGACATTTTTTTTTTTTTTAATAATGCCTTCCTAATCTCTTATCAATCTCGTTCAACACTCTACAAGTTAAATATACAATACTCAATACTGCAAATATTTCTTCATTATTTGCCAGTCCACTTTCAAAACACTCAACTTTCAAAAACCGCCACGCTACTTAAAAAGTTCTGCAAATTGTTTCCACTTCATTATTATTAACTATTAAATTTACATGATTTATAAAGTTTAGTTTGGTATTCATTAAATTTCTTAGATCAGCGATATTCACAAATTTATCATATTTGGATTTGACATTGACTTCTACTTTCAAATCGCTTCCCCCTCAAAATGATGTAACCAAATAAAGGGTGTTTTTTTTTTCGATGTATAGAACTTTAAGTTGCAATAAAACAACGATGGAAGATTCGATTGACATGAATTTTATTTATCCGAAAGATAATCTTGTGGCATTATATTTTAAATATGATTTCTGGCATATGACCGCCACGGTTGGTGCGAATGTAGTCCAATCTGAACGTCCAATTTTCGATGACTTTTTCCAACATTTGTGGCCGTATATCGGCAATAACACGGCGAATGTTGTCGTCTAAATGTTCAAGCGTTTGTGGCTTATTCGCATAGACCAATGACTTTACATAGCCCTACAGAAAGTAGTGTAGCGGTGTTAAATCACAAGATCGTGGATGCCAATTCACAGGTCCAAAACGTGAAATTAGGTGGTCACCAAACGTGTCTTTCAATAAATCGATTGTGGCACGAGCTGTGTGATATGTTGCGCCGTCTTGTTGAAACCACATCTCCTGGTCATTATGGTTATTCAATTCAGGAATGAAAAAGTTAGTAATCATGGCTCTATACCGATCACCATTGACTGTAACGTTCTGGCCATCATCGTTTTTGAAGAAGTACGGACCAATGATTCCACCAGCCCATAAAGCGCACCAAACAGTCAGTTTTTCTGGATCTCACGTTATTTCGACATACACTTGAGGATTAGCTTCACTCCAAATGCAGCAGTTTTGTTTGTTGACATAGCCATTCAACCAGAAGTGCTCTTCATCGCTAAACAAAATTCGCTTATGAAAATCGGGAACAATGGCAATTTGGTTTTGCACTAAAATTGCACTATTTGCAGGCGTGAGTCTATTCATGATGAATTGCCAAACTAAACTGAGAATAAAATCACTTGACAGCTGTCAAATCGGTCGCCATCTTGAACAGTAATGCCAACTTAAAGTTCTATACATCGAAAGAAAACACCCTTTAAAAGTTTGAATACCCAAGAATACTTCACGACACAAACACAAAGGCTTGAAAACTTCTTTTTCAGTGTTTTGCCTGCGTTGTAAGAAACATCCGGATGTCGACTTTATCACTTGGGTATTGCATGGCCAACTAGCCTGAATAATAGATTTTAACTAGCGTATCTATATTTCTAAAAATAATACAATATTTGTTTATTTTTATAATTTTTTTTTTATTTTGATTATAAGTATATACGGGTTTGTTTTAATATTATCTTAAATTATTTTAAGTCCACTATACATAAAAGTGATATTATGTGTGTTGTTAATTGTTTTTACGTTTTTTTTTCTTCTCTTGATTTTAGCATAAAATTAACTACTATATTCTGCGCAATTCTGAACTAAATCATCATGTGACCAAGACATTTGCCCTTATCACGCTTGGCGAATTTAAAAAATGCCTGTCACAGTTTTTCTATGTTAAATAGAATAATTTATTATTCTACTACAAAACTGTTGGTACACGTTTTTTTTTTTTTGTCAATACACCAACTACGACAAGAGGGGCCGTTTACAACCTGGAGACAAAAGTCAATTTAATTTCCGTGCGCACGATTTGTCGTCCATATCCCGTCTATATAAGTGAAACGCAAAATGAATTAGAGATCAATAGTGAGTGTCCATAAAAGAAATAAACATTTTCATACATGTGTGGATGCAGTGAAAAAAAAACAAGTTCTAAATGACTGCATCCGCTATAAACTAGGAAGGGGTACTTTCATAAATGCAGCAAAACCCAAATTTTATTTCTGACGCGTGACTAATGTTGGGTATATACGATACGGATCCTCTGCCACTAAAAATATTTAAAATTTTCGAGCGTGCTGTAGAATATAGTTATTAGCATTTAGCTATAACAAATTTAAGGTTTTTATCCTGTATAGAACGGGTGGCTGTATTTTAAGGGCCGATGCTGAATGTCAAGTTTTTTTCTGCACTTCAGAAATGTCATTCTCAATTTCAGACTAACTCAATTTGAACCAAGCAAAGATAAAGTTAAAGTTATTCAGGCTTCTTATGAAAATGGGGGTTGAAATCAAAATGCATATCGTGATTTTCGTGATTTTTTCGGTTAATTTAATCGTCGAAATGTGCATACAATCGGAAAAATCCTGCAAAAACTGAAGCAAAGCTGGAAATATTGCTGCTGTTCGTGATAGTCTGGCTGCAGAGCTGTCCACCTCACCTCTCATCAGACTTGACGATTCGAAGCGTCGTTAATGGTCAGAATGGTGGCAAGAAATGGCAACAGTGGATAATCAATTTTCAAAGAAAATCATATTCAGTTATGAGGCACATTTTCATAGCAGTGGATTTGTCAAAAAGCAGAAATGCGGCAGCATTTGGGCGATTGATAACACAAGGGAACAAGGTATTTGTTGTTTATGAACTGAATGTTGTTTTAAAGGTAATTTGGGACGCTGAATTCAAATCTGCACTTAGTTTTTTTCTATCAGCTCGACTTTTTGAGTTATACCGTTATGTCTACAATTATGGCGCTTCCAGTACAAATATTTACAGTCAAAGCCCGGTTTAACGAATAATATAATGTTCATACCTTTCGTTATTACGAGATATTCGTTATATCGAACATTAATTTTTTATCTTAAAATTTTATAAAATTCGGTGGTCCGCAGTTTTAAAAACATCAAAATTTAATTGTATTGATAACTTAGTGTAGAAATAAAAATTTAATTGATGTTTTAACGTTTATTTAGGAATTATTTTTAATTCTACTATGTAAATTTATTAAAAATTATAAATGTACATAGAGGCATATAAATATTTATTTGGATGCTATTAACATGTAACATTTCATTCATATTATTCAGTTCTTAAGAAATCGACATCTCATTTTCACAATGAACTAATCAAAACTACTGAAATTTTAACGAACAAAGCAACGCATCACACGTGTTCTTTCAATACAAGGCAAAGAAGCCAAATACACACACAATCTGCAACGATTTCTTAATGTATTTTGCTTTGTCATTCGTTAAGTCGAGATATTTTTTTGTTCGCCATTCGCTATATAAGGCAGTTAATGTAAAAATTTCTACATTCGTTATATCGGATATTCGTTAAACTGAGTATTCGCTATACCGGGCTTTGACTGTAACTTGAAAACGGTTCATTATATTCAGTTAAAAAACAAATTGAAATTCGTCAACAAAATTATCTTTAATCCGTGCCTACATTGTTTTTAATTTGAACGAGTAGTTTCAGAGATATCGTTATAGTTTAAAAAAAAAAATAACAATTTTATATAAAAAAAAATCTTATTTAAAAATTCATAAAAAAATAATGCAAAAATAAATAAATAACTAAATTGACAAAAATCGCGATTTTCATACACTTATCAAATAAATAGAACAGCACACACACAAACACATATATTAATAAATGTTATTTCTGTATGAAAACCGCGATTTTTGTCAATTTAGTTATCTCAGTAAATCGTTGAGAAAATCAAAAGTTATGCACCGATTTCAATGAGATAAAGCTCATTTGATTCAAAATATATTAAGCTAAATGCTTTAAGACCAACATTGTGACTTTAGTTGCATTATTTTTTTTTTATGAATTTTTAAATAAGATTTTTTTTTTTTTATATAAAATTGTAATTTTTTTCAAAACTATAACGATATCTCTGAAACTACTCGTTCAAATTAAAAACAATGTAGGCACGGATTAAAGATAATTTTGTTGACGAATTTAAGTTTTTTTTTTAACTGAATATGGTGAACCGTTTTCAAGTTATTAAAATATTTGTACTGGAAGCGCCTTAATTTTAGACATAACGGTATATCTCAAAATGTCGAGCTGATGGAGAAAAATGGAGTTTAGATTTAAAATCACCGACCACAAATTAGTAAAAAAAAAAAATTGCTATAGAATTCCAAACAACACTCAAAAAGTTCAATTTTGTTCCCTTGTGTAATCCAAGAGCGATTGTCGAAAAACCAATGCGCCCACAAAGAGTGACTGTTCGGTGCGGTTTATGGGCTGGCGGTATCATCGGGCCGTAAGTTTTCTAAAATGAGGCCGGTCAGGCCGTTACTGTACATTGTGTTCCCTATCGTGAGATGATAATGAATTTTTATGGCCCGAATTGGAAGATATAGATGTGGATGATATGTGGTTTCAACAGTACGGTTCCGCTTGCCACACAGCTAACGAAACAATGACTCTTTTGCTCGACAAGTCATTGGCCGTGTTATCTCACGTGGGGGCGATGTCAATCCAAGTCCGCCAAGATCATAAATAAAATAACAATTCAAGAGCTAAAGGATGAGATAATTCGGCACATTAATATTAATTAATAGCCTTAATTATGCCTCAGTGTCATCGAATATTTGGACCATCAGATGGAGATATGCCAACGAGATCACGGCGGTTATTTGGCCGACATTTTGTTCCATACGTAATTAAACAATACCAATGTTATCACAATAAAAATAATTGACAAAATTTCCCTAATAATTTGTGTTTTATTTAAAATTAACATCGATCCTTAAAATTTAAGCACCCTTTATAACAAATAATACAGTGTTACATTAATACACCGACCATCTTAATAAGTAAGATCTACCACCTCCCATAAGTCATCTATTGCAATGGCACTCATATAAAAATATTCGGGCACGTTTTCACACTCACATGTGTTTGAAGTCGCCAAGTGACTCGAAAACGCCAACATTACTTTTAGATGTTCTGTGATTTACCTTAAGTTTTTTGATCCCGTACTTTTTGGGCAAAGTCTGGTAAAATGAGAGCAATCATGTATAACAGACAAAAACGCACAAAAGTACGGGAACACTAAAAACCACATTTGTATCCCAAAAATAACATATGGTATATTTTGAAACACACAGTTTGGGAAACTGAAATGTTCTTCTGGATGCATTTGCATTTTAAGGTGCTTTGCAGGCACTTTTATATGAAATATTAATTGAAAAACATAAAAATTTTTGTTACGTTGGTTGATTCAGGTGAACGTTTTTGTTTGTTACTGCTTGCTTTTTGAAAACAGCTGATTGTTTAACAACTTGCCCAAACTACCACAGAGAAAAAGTGCGGACTGTTTCGTGCAAGAACAAAATCTCTCTCACTTGAACGAACTTTGAGTACGGGAACAGTTTACGGGCAAATATTGAGCATGGGATCACAACTCATGTTGATTTTGATCAGCTGTTTGTTCAAGCAGCCAGAAAGAAAACAATGACAGGGAAGCTGACGCATAGAGTATTTTTTAAATTTAATAAAAATTGTAAGCAAAATCGCCTAGTTTTGATACAAACAGAAAAAAGATATTTAGTTTAATTTATTATTTGTTTATTAAAAAATTCATCAGTTCACTTTAGTATAATATTGCGATTTGAAAATCCTGGCGCTAGCCTTTCACAGAATACCTATTGTGCGAGTGTCAGAACATGCCCGATTATTTCTATAAGTTTTCCCCCCATCGTGTGAATTAGCTTTGGGGTGTCAAATGTGTTACCAATACCCATTAGTTTTTTCTTTACTAATGGGTAAAGGAAAAACTAAAACGCCTTTGCGCCATAGGATTTCTAAAACACACAGAAAAAACAAGTCAAATATGTGACACCAATTTTGCTTCATAAAACTTCCATTTTAATTAACTCAACATAATATTGTAAGAAATTGAAAACAAAAAAGTTTTTGCTACCGAAACAACTTTGGTTTGGTTGATTTAATACGCGTTTTTTTTTTTTCTTTGGATCTTTATAATTCGTGTATTTTATTCTTGAGCTATAGTCTTTCATTACCTTTCATGGGATTCGAGACGCAACCAAACCAACGACTGTCACAGAGTGCACGGAGAGGTGAACAAATTTATTTTTCAAAATCGCCCAAATTAGTTTATTTTATATAGAACGCATGTTGAAAATATATGCTATGCATTCTATACTCTTTGTTACCACATAAAAAGAACTGTCAAAAGCGTTTTTTATTATTTTTTCTTTTCTTTTGCTACAAGCATTTCCAGCAGCTGTATACGCAGAGTTTTCGCCATCTAGAGTTTTTGCTATCTCGTTTTGGCCGCCTTTAATCTCTGTATATTTGCTGCTATTGTTATCAATTGCGTATCCAATTACTTTTTTCGTAATGCCATTTAATTTTTAAAATAAAATTGGAAGTATCATAAAATAAAAAAATTAATAACACATAATAAAAAAAAAAAAAACCGGGAGGAATCGCACGTCGAGCATCTCGTGAGTACTATCCTGATACTCTAGCCACTTAGCCTTCAAAGCGCTTAATATTCGCATGCCCTGCATTGTATAAGTATAAAATAAGATAAAACTAAAAAACACACAAAATCAATAACGAAATAAAAAAATATAAAATCGCAAGGTGCATAATTTGTTCTGTGATCGCAACAATTGAAACCTATTGAAGAACAATCAATTTAAGTAGAGTTAATATTAAATAAAGTGCTTACTTTTGCACAAACTTCACATAATTTTTAATAAACATCTTGAAGTTTTTTTTTTCTGTATAGGTACAGAAATGGTTTTATAAAATGTTCTTTTATCGTCCTAATTACTCCTAGAGCTCCTCTAAGGTATTCAAATGTATGACCGACTGCCATTACTTTTTTTTTTTTTTTTGCCTAAAATATCTTGAAGAAACGTTAAGCCGGAAACCGACATAAAATTAATGTACACCGGTCTGTGGTGGATATCATTTGCAAAGCAAACAAGAAGTGATTTAGTAGGGAAACTCAATATGTGGAGTCCAATATGCGTAGCTGTAAGTTACAAACAAAATGATGTGTGTGAACGGAATTATCATTATTTTAAGCAGAAAAAAAAAAGAAATCAGCAAAAGGGATAATCGTGCGTTCGAAAAATGTTTTTTTGAGTTTTTGTTTTGATTTTGTTGTTAAAAGCATTCATACTTATTTAATCACATCATCATAATCGTTATTTTGTTTCCCCATATGTTACGAAGACTTTGTTCGAAGATTTTCTTGGGTGCAACATTTGAGCTTCCCACTAAACTAAATATTACACATTAAAAATGTAACTAGTTGAAACTGTTCAATTTTCAAGATAGCTTCAACTCTAAACATGCTTTCGCACTCCTAGATTTTTGATTAACGTTCCAGTCCGTAGTATTATTCGAATTCTTGTTGCAATTTTTCTTCTCACATTGAAGCGTTAAAAAATCGAGCGTTGTCAAGGTTGTCTTTTACCTCTTTAATATCTTGATTGCACCCACCCTATTATTTTCAACACAGCTGTACATACAGTGGATCAAATTGAAATTAGAACATTTAGTTTGTTCCCGTACTTTCTGGGCAAAATTCGGTAAAATGAGAGCAATCATGAATTTCTCTCGATAATACACAAAAAAGCGCAGAGTACGGGAAGACATACTATATGAAATGTAGACTTCGGGAAAATGAAGTGTTTTTTTGCACGCATTTAATTTTTAAAGTCATTTGCAGGTATTTTTATATGAAACACTAATTGAAAAACATCGAAACTGTTGTTATTGCTTACGTTTTGCAACAGCTGTTTAACTACTTGCACAAACTAGCGCCAAGAGAAATTGTCAACTGTTTCGTGCAAGAGGTACAAGAGTATTTCTCTCTCAAAAAAGCTCTCTCACTTGCACGATCTTTGAGTACGGGAACAGTTTTCGTGTAAGTTGGGCTCCCGCGAACACCCAATGTTGTGTACGGGAACAAACTTATTGTAGAAGGCAAAATTTAGTTCTATGTGACATTTTTATTACATCTTTAAGTCAGGTTATGATGCATTTAAAATGTTAACAAATGCTGTTGCCATTTTAAAGTCAAAATAAAACTGGGACAACTTGCAAGTAGGATATTTCAAAACAAGTGCACTGTTATGCACGAAAATGAAAGTCGAAAGGTACTATTATAATAAATAATATTCTAATAAATAATTACCTACATTTAAAAATAAAATTGTTTGAGAGATGTGCAGAAAACACGCCCGACATTAGTGGACAATAGATATAGATTGTTAATAATATACTTTGAAGGTGAAAAAAATGGTAGCCAAACTCCTTTATACGGTACCAATGAAATTTGTGGAAAGCAAAGAATATTTTCTGCACCAGCAATGCGATGGAACACGAAACTTCAAAACTTGTCAAGCTGGCGTCAGAAAATACTCATAAAAATTGTAGTCCAGAGACAATTCGAAATATACTGGCGGGGCATATATACACATAGGCATATATACACATAGTTTTCGCGGTAGAGTACTTAGTTGTAAATTTATCATCACTGAAGACAACAAATTAACAATTACAGTTAATTCCGCTTAATTGAGCCCCGCTTTATTGCACTAAAAATCATGGAACGAAATCATTCCGTATACCTGCCTATGTTAAAATACCCGTTTAATTGCGTCACCCGCTTAATTGTTTCGCAAATTAAGACTGCATTGTGAAAAACAAGAGCAAATATTTTGCTTAATTGATATCGTCCACATATTTTTTTTTTGCTCCACAAACGTAAAACCAAAATTATTTTGCGGCAAAAAGGGGATGGTTCCTTTATAAACATTGTAAGATGAAATGAGTTTTATTTTCCATCTACGCATGGGTGTTTCGCTTTGCTGCACATATTGCTCAATTAAGCGATTCTTGTTTAATTGCTTCGGCGATTCAATTAACCGGGTATTGCTTAATTGAGTTCCCGCTTAATTGCGTCAAAAGTCCTGCATTTTTAGAAACTCAATTAAGCGGAAATAACGGTATTAATTTTGTGCACATAGACAAGAATTTTTGAAACGGATTTTTTTTTGCAGATTGAAAGAGTTATATTTTGACGTTATAGCGCAACATTTTTTGTTCTTCTTGAATAAACACATACATACAAACAAAATTTGTATTTAAATTTGTTTTTTGTTAAAATTTTGGCCCAGATTATGGTTTACAACTGTTGTAGTAAGTAGTGTTCTCAGAAACTTACAACACCTAAAAAACGAAAAAGTGGAAAATTGTGTAAGTGTGCACATAAAATGTGTTTTGCAAAAATGTAAAAAATAATTAATTATTAAAATTTATTAACACAGGTATTGTAAATCATAATCGGGGCATTTTATATACAAATTCTTGAATATGAAATTAAAATCTCACCTAATACTCTACATATCATTTGCTTTTTAAGTGGAAAAGAAAAATATTAATTATGTAGTCGCTTTCCACGTTTCAATTTGATCTACGGCATATACTACATTATAATATCTACGTCTGCGCAAGTAGAATAGAAAACGAGTTTTGTTCTTGTAGATGATATGATCCAGTCAGTTCTAGCTTTACTGGATAAGTAATCAATTCATTTATTGGTACATACATACGAGTACATTTGCCTATGACCATACAGTTTGTTAAGACTGACTTTAAACACTGACGGCTGAGCCAAATTATTATAAACGTAATTATAGATTTGTATTTCATATTTCTTACAAATTTCTAGTAATTTATAATGGTCCTGTCAAGAAAAACATTTATAGCAAAAACAATTACCACAAAAACAATTTTATAATTAATTTTACACTGTCAAGAAACTACGCAAAATATTTGTTCGGATTTTGTTTCAGTGGGAAGATTTAAAATTTTGTTTTTTTCTTAGAATATCTAATGTTTTTTAAGGAAATCTGTGGTTACACTAAACACTGTAAACGATTTTTCAATGATTCTGTTAGGTTAGGTCGATGGGAGGGGTATATTTGCCCAGGTCGTTTATCATACACTTAATCTAGTATAGGCTTATTGGCAGTTCCATGGACTTTCACAGTTCTGACTCATATCTCTATAGGAACTCCTTCTCATTCACAAAGTTCCTTAATTTCCTCCAGCATATGCCCCGTAACTGAGTTACTTCTGGTAAGGTGTCGCTCCCAAGATATCGGCACTCTAATGTCTCGCTCTCCTCGCCACATGCTCTACATCCATCTCCTCCCGCCATTCGTATGCGGTTAAGATGTGCCAATAGTTTAGAATGACCTGTCGCAACTCCCATTATTCTACTTAATTCGGGCTTGCTAAGTCTTAGCAGTCCCCCCGTTTTTTCTCCGTCTGGATAACCGCCATAGAATTCTTGCATTGATTCCCACCACTTCGTTATTCCAGAGAATTAAATGGGTTCTATATGCCTAATTCTTTAGCTCAGATTTAACTGTATCGAAAGGTTTCGCGCGTACCAAGTTTATGTCGCTTAACTCTCTTGCTCTTGAGGTAAGTGACTTTGCTCTCTCATTTCCAGTTATTCCCGCACGCCCTGGAACCCATATGATGCGCAGTTCACCATGAGTCGAGCTGTAATGACCATTTAACTATCCGTGAATATATTCACAGGTTCTGGAATTCCCATTTCACTGAGCTCCCTAATACACTCTTTAATTGCCCGAACTACCACCTGAAAAACTGTACAATAGTCCGGCAATTTCTGTTAACTTCTTAAATCCTGAACTGGTTGATATTTTACATAATTTCTAATATTGTTGTTTTAAGCAGTCAATCATGAGATTTGGCAATCGCTGTTTTTCAAATACATCCATAAATGTTCACAATTACTGAAATCGGAACCTCCATATCGGAGCAGTTATACATATGTATAATAGACACATCCGTAGCAGAAATGAACAATGTTTTGAATCATTGTTTAAATAGAGTTAAAATATTAGAGTATTGTCATGACTGAATTAAAACAGTTTCAGTGCTACTAATTAAATGGGAGCTCAAAGTACCAAACTTGTTGCGCGTTCATTGCACAGAACATAAATGCAAAATAATTGACTGAGCTGCATATTGTTATTTTACAGATATTAGTGGCAGGCCCACGATGTCACTCGACATCGTTAGCTTGAACAAAAAACCTTAAAACAACAACAATATTTTAGAATTTGCACGTAACTAAGAGAGCGATCGATGTTGAGTGACATCGTGGGGATGGCAGATTAAAGATTTGCGCTACATCATATAATGTGGAACTGCTCAAACTTTCTATATTTAGTGCTGACGGAAAGTGAATTTTTCGCTGCATTTGATACATTATTCCTTAATACGGTCTGATTACATATTTTGTGAGCAAATAATACTGTTAAGTTCTAACTCTGCTGCAGCTGTTTTGTCTTATTTTTTTTCTTCGCCCTAGCTCTTGATTTATTCGGGTATGTTCTCGCTTTAGGCTTGATTTACAATATTGTCCACGACAGTGAAAATATAACCAGCACCTCGTCCGCACTGCTTCTTAGTTATGTTTCACCGGCTGTCAGTTGGGAGACCAGGGGGCAAATCATCGCATTCGAAATCGAGTCTTCTTTCGTGTGTACAAATATTTCGACAGATGAAATTTTTTGGATCACAGTATTCGATAGCATTCAGTATTGTCTACTACTATTTTTTACATCGCAGTACGCATTTGACAATAAAGAAACAAAACGTAAAAGGAAAACAAAATATAAATAAATTGGTGAAAAACTTCAAGATAAATGAATCCAAATGTATTTTTATGTTTCTCATCTTCGGAATCGGAGGATGAGTCCAATATTGCCATTATAAGTAGGAACATTCGTGACAAAAGCAATACTTTTTCATTGCCAGAAGCTGAGTAAGTTGTGAGTTTAAAGCAAAAGATTAGAACTAAATGTTTCATCGTTTGTACATACATAGATTCAAAAGACGTTTTCGGCTCTCTAAGGAAGCTTTTGAATACGTTTTATCGGAAATAAATATCTCTGGTCACATGTCGACGAGCGTACCACCCACATTGCAGCTTGCCGCTACATTGTCCCTTATGGCCAGTGGCAGCTTTCAGCACACGGCCGGGAATTATTTTTTAGTGGCGTTGGCACAAAGCACTATGTGCAAAGCGGTGAAAAATGTAACAAATGAAATATATTACTTAGTGGAAAATCTTTTTCTTGGTATTCAATTTCCCTAAAAACAATGAAATTTATATTTTTAAAATTATTTCTTTAATTTTTTGTCGCTTCTTTGCTATTTTATTTGTTTTCGATAGTGTAGTAACAATCGAGTACAACATCGATTAGATGCGTTTCGATAACGAGTCCTGTGATCTACGTTAACAGCATTTCGATGACAAAGCACTCGATTTCGAATACGGTGATTTGCCCCCAGCCCATTTGGGTCCAAAAAAGTTAACTGTTATATATAAGAATAATATTGTCCGAAAAATTCTTGTTCTTGCATTTTTCATATTTTAAATTGTCTCTTTACGACGTGTCCAACACAAAAGTTCATCACAAAAAAAAACAATTTTGTGTAGAATTTTTATAATTTTGTTTTTGTTGTATTTCGTTTTTGTTTCGAACTGGCGACTAGCTTTTTCCCTACACAATCCTGGTAAATACCTTTAAATTCATAATGGTTCCGATTATCCATTCCGTTGCGCGACTGCGGAAAGCATTTTTTTTTGCAATTATTCATTCCGTTGCTGCGGTATCATCTCTATAGTGGTGATATAGCCGTATTATTGATTCCGCAATGTAGATATTTATCTTAGTTTTGCTTGCGCTCAAATTTTATAATGAAAATTAGTAGCGAAACGACCAAAATGTAAAATCTTTTGCAAAAGTTGTTTTAGTTTATTTTGCTGTCTTTTTGACAATTATTTTTATAAGAATAAAAGATAAAAATACACAATCAAAGTGGAAATCAAAGCGATGGTGGATTTAATGAAGACAAAAAAAAATTCCACGCATTGCCTGTGGTTTTACCCAACGCCATCCAGCCGACATAAACAAATTGTCGGAAGACTTGGCGCTGGCATTAAATGGTTCCGAACCGCCAATAAAATATACTGGTTGTTGGAAAAAGGTATCGCAAAACTGTTTCTTAAATTTTGTTCATCGGGGCTTAACTTGCAGCAGCATTGTAGTAGATACATATATATAGGTTACAAGAGGGAAGTAAGAAAAGATGTGTTTAAACGAACATTTATTTGGTTGCTGCAAAAGAGGACAAAAGGAGACCGACATTTATTTATTTCAACTGTAACAAGTTTTCAGATTTATAGCGCAGAAATTTTCCTCGAAAAAAAAAAAACAATAGTATCCATACTTATTAGACTATACATATAGTTCACTGATAATAAATGAATTAAGACACTCACGTCTAAAATTACAGAAACAATTTTTTTTAAATGTATTTTTCCACCAACAGCTTTTGTGAAATTAACTTTGAAATTTTTAAAACAGAGACGTTAAATTTACTTCGCGGAAAGCGTATATCACAGCAATGAATAATTCCAATTTTAATATCGATCAATATTTCTTTCCGTTCAATTTGTCGTTCCGTGCGGAATCAATAATACTCCCTAATAAGTATGCAAAAACATATACATATGTATATGGTTTAAAATAAAAATGATTATAAAATTGTTATATACATACGGGTCTGTTCTAGAATCCGAATTCACTCTAAAGTGGATTACTTTAGAATTTTTGGTGTTCTGCAATCCGAATCCCCATGTTTTTATTCGTTTTCAATTAGGTGAGTGAAAGTAAATAGAATCGGCTTTATTCATGCAAGTGATAACTTTTTTAATAAAAACTAAACTTTATCTTTTGATTTGAAGTGTTTTTTATTAAATATAATAAAGAAAATTTTAATTTGCACACAATTATTGGCAAAAAAAAACCTTTTCTTTAATTTCTTCCAAAAATTTTGTATGTTTTGTCAAATGGCACTTGCGCAAAATCAAAATATGTACAAAAATTTTGCCTTATGTTCGAAAACACGAAATTGCCCCACATATTACAGTGTGATATGTCAATGTTTTTTTGGGATAATGCTTAATGCAATCAGAATTTATTGAAAAAAAAAAAATTGACATTTTAAAGGAAATTATAATAAATTTCCTATATTTAGTGTAATTTGAGCAATATTTATATTAATATGATTGTATTTAGTGGTCAAATTCCATTGTAATAGTCCGGCAATACGTTCTTTTTACAACATATGGTTGTCATAGATCGTATGCTCATAGCCGGTAAACTGCCGCGCCGGTAATTTCGCAACCTAACACCCGCCGCGGTCAAGAGCGACTGATTGCTGCTTGCGGTAGAGCTGCTTTCTCAGAATAATCTATTAATGTTTTAGTTTTTGTCATATTTTAACTTAATTTTTAAATTTTTCTGCGTGATTGTAAAAACATTTTTTAGACGGTCGTCAACCGTCGGTTTTTGGTTTGCCACCGGCGACTATTTGTATGTTAAGCTATCTTTTATCATCGGCTTCGTCCTCTGATAGTTCTTTTCAAAACATAAAAACCTGTTTTTTTTATGTATTTGACATTTAGAATTTTTTTTCGAACAGAAACTTCGAATATCTAAAAACATTCTGAATTGAGAACACCAATTTATGAATTATTCGGATTAAAAAAATTTTTCTAAATCAATCCGAATCGGATTCTAGAACAGACCCGATAATTCTCAATTTTTATAAACTGTATTTTAGTATATATAATTTTATTTAGCAATGCTTTAAGAAACGTTTTATTCATATTTCATCACACTTTCAATTGAAATTTTCTGTGCATGATTATTTAGATGTCGTTGGTCGCAGGTAGAGGGGCATCTTTGCAAATATTGTGAAATCACTAAAAAAAAAATAAACAAATAAATGTAAGTTAGAGCCTTTACATCTGAGAACAACCATATGCTTCAGATTTTTCCTAAAATATTAATGGATGCTTTTCAAAGCAAGTCTAATTGCAATTCTTTTAAAATTCGTCAACGTCTAATTCATAAGGAAAAGAAATCAACACCGCTCATGTAGTATATTGTTCATAAACAATATTTTTATCCATTAACTGGATATTTGGTTAACAAATTCTGTAATTTTAACGTAGTTGGAAATAGGAAAGTTTCATTCGGTTTTACTTCTTTACATACACCGTTAAGGGACATTATACATGCTTACGCAGTATATATGTATGTATATATTATTAGGAACAGAATCCTACTTAAGTCGGACTCTCACTATTCGTCGGTACGCTGCAATAAATAGCATTTCTCAATTGATTCCGAAATACGTTCATCTGGCTTAGTTTCTACTTTACCGATGAAAACAGGCATATTACGCCGACACAGAGATCTCGTGTTAGAATGCGTTTTTACTTGTGCACTGGATATACATATGTATGTGAAAATGTTAAACTTTTCACCATGCATAAGTCTGTAAGTATTTAAAGAAAAATCATGTACATTTTACAAATGAAGTAGTGATGTGTGTATGGATTTTTGTATAACTAATAATAAAAATAACTGTTTTTTTTTTATTCAGAAACATATCATATTACGAAATTCAACCAAATATATGTATGTATGTATAAAAGAAAATTTTGTGGAAGTTTGAAATTTTATTATTTTAAGATGATTTATCCAATTTTACTTTTAACAAATTTCCTTTAAAAGAAAATAAATTTAAAACTTTTTTTAGCTTGAAGTTTGTGTATGTTTTTTTATCAACACAAATAAATTAATAAGTTATTAATTAATTGCTTGTTTTAAACAGTTTTTCGACTTTAAAAATTAAAATTCTTTTTTAAAAATTATTATTATTTGACCTAAAATTTAATAAAATAAGTTTGACTTAAAATCCTAGAAAAATCAACTGAAATGAAGAGTTAAAAAAATTATAATACGAGAATAAATTAAAAAAAAATAATAATTTTATTATTAGTATCTTTTTCTTCATCTAACATTTAACAAATTTAGTGTTGTTTATTTGTTTATATCAATAGTATACCTTATTTAAGCCCCTAAATTTGAGAAATAATAAAAACACCTGGCTAAAAGTATTTTCTTTTCTTAATTTTCGTTAAAAAATAATCAGTTTTATAGCACTTTTTCATTTATAATTAAAGCGCTGGTGCTTTTAGTCTGTTATATTTTTCCGTTTTGATGCAGATGTGTGTGTGTGTGTGTGTGTCTGTATTAATATTTCTTATTTATTTATAAATTTATTAGATTTAGGAAATTTTTCAGATTGGAAATCTGGATCCTTTTTAAGACGTTCTCGCACATTCGAACGCAATGCGTCTATACATGATGATTGCACAGCTGGATCTTGAGCAACAGCAACGGCTACGCTTTCGGGGGTATGGCCTTGAACGCTGTTTGCTGATGATCCAACTCCTTCTGGACTTTGTATGGCTGCTTTGACGCTGTCGGCTATTAAAGCAGATATCTCTGTTGGAGCTTTTCCATTTTGTACCAGCTTCCTACGTTTCGATGACATGCCAGATATGTAAGCGTCTGAGAAGGGTGGCTGCTCAGGAGGATTCTGAAATTGTAAAGAAAAATTAATAATTTTTTATGTTTTTTTTTTCGTTTTATTTGTGCGAAAATTACTTACATTAGTTTGTCTTTGAATATCACGAGTTATAATCGGCAGCCAGTCGTTAGAAAAATGACGATGCCAATTTTCTGAACCAGGCACAACTGATGGCAGAGGTTCATCATCAACTTGTGTTTGTGATGTGCTAGCGATTTCAGACATTTTAACATCTGTGTCCATGGGCTGAGAATGAAAATAATTTGGCGGTGAAACAAAAGTCTGTTGCAAAAATAATATATAGTTTTTAACTGACTATGCAGAGTATATCTCGACTTTGGCTACATACCATTTGAAAATTGTCAGCATTAGATGATTGTGCACTACGGAGAACAACAAATTGCTGTGCATCAACCTCATCGGTTGAACTGGGTATAGCTGGCGTTAAATATAGGGTTAGGAATTCAACAACGCCACCTTGTAAATCTAATACAAAAAAGCAGAATTAGTTCATGCCAAATTGGCCTACAAAAAAATCAAAACTTACTTGTTTGTATGGAATTGCATAACAAACGCATTAGCTGGACCCAGAATATTTCCGCATTCGCTTGTCCAATGCAAATGAATAAAACACTGTATAAACGCTTGCGGAATTGTTCACAAATTTGTTTAAGCTTCTGTTCAAACTCCTTCAAATTGATGGGATTTTTCTTTAACAGTTCAAATACCGTTGGCAAAGTACTCCTTAATATATTGAAAAGCGAGTCTCTTGAATCGTATTCGGGTTTCTCATACTGTGGCAAAAACATTAGGGATTCCCCAAACCACTGTATTGCACGATTTATTGCCGGAGGTATGGTATCATCGTTAATAGGCTGACCTTCAAAAATGTTGTTGTTCAAACAATCCACTAATTCGGAGTGCAAAAGGCTTAGCCTTAAAGCATCTTGACTTGAAATGGCTCCAACGGAAGCTATATTTGATGATGATGGTGATGATCCATTTATGAACATTTCACGCGCCTCAAGCAACTCAAAAACTGGTAGAGTAGAATTAGTATTATTTCCTGAACGTCGCGCACTCGTCATTGTTGAACCCACTGTACGTGATGAAGGTGGGCCACCAATCATTTCTCGCGCCTCACGGAAATCAAAAACTGGAAAGGGTGCAGCAGAAGTTGAATTATTTCCTGCTCGCGGAGAGCTCGTCATTGTAGAACCTACTACACGAGATGAAGGTGTACGCATGTGTTGAATCAGTTCATTCATATTGCGAAATGGTCGTCGTGTAACGATATTTGCTAATATATTAGAATAATTTTGTTTTTCACAGTTTTACAAATCATTATGAGGGAGTGAATAAAATGTTTATACGAAAATGATACTGGTTGTGGAATAATTAAAAAGTGCTTAGAGAACAAAGTTATAAAAAACGGCATTATCATTATTTATTTGATTATAACGAACTTTGATATAACGAAAATCTCTATGTTACGTATGTTTTCTCGAGTCCCTTGAGAAAATCTCTTCATTGCAAAGTTTTTCATACAAAACTACACTATTGTTATAACCAAGAAATTCAGAGCAAACAGCCTTAGCATTGCGATATATTAATTCAAATGCCTCTATACAACGATATTAGAAAAAAGGTAAAATGGTAAAGTTGCGTTATAAAAACAGTAGTAAAGCCTTCATGTAGCGTAAAATTCTTGCAAAGCCCTCTATATAACGAAGGAAGAATAAAACGATAAAGCACCATTATTTACTTTTTGAAAATTAAAAATTTATTATTCAGCTCTTATTGACGTATTTCTACGGAATATTTGTCAAATAATCGTGTAATAAACCTTCAATAGTTTTTATGAACATGGGAGTAAATTTACAACGAAATAGGTAAAACGAAGTATTTTCGGATCCCTTTGGAATTCGTTATATAGAAGTTTCACTGTATAGCCTTCACGACAAGTAACAAAAGTCTGTTAATTAATTGCCAACCCTATAGAGCCGGATATTCTCGAAAAAGCAATACGTCATCGGAGTGGCGTTCATAAATAAAACGTAGACCTGGAGACCATATGCCCGAAATAATTTTTAAACGTAAGTGCCATGAAATTTTTACAAAAATATATACTCATCTAAAGAGAAGTATATTAGGCAGGCTGTGAATTTGTCATTTAAGGCAAGTACAGAAACAAAATAAAAATTTTCTGAGGGTTTTCATGATGGATAGTGCAAACGAAGCAAATGTGAGCAAAAATGCTCTGCTTTTTTCACACAACAACAAAGTGTTTGAGGGTTTTCACGATGATAGTGCAAATTGTGCAAACGAAGCAAATCTTCTTTTACACAACAAAATTCATGTATTTGCACTTTGCTTCATTTGCACTAAAAATATCTTGAGCAAATAGAAATGTACAAAAATGCTCAAATGAAAAGAATAGATGGCGCCAGTAGATGCCGAAGCCGACTAATAATTTTCGGCGGAGTAGACAAAAAACGGCGGTGGCAAAAATTTTAATACAATGAGAAACATATTCAAGTGAATTAAATAGAAGAATTTTTTTCAATAAATACAAGCATAAACTTTAATTTAATAATAGCGGTTCTCACTCTTGATAGTAAACTCGGTTGTAGATTTGGTTAAAGTAGCAGATTTGATTAAAGTACTAGTGTTTATATCACTGCAGCAACAAAATGTACTGAACTTTTATTTACTACGCTGTGATTAAAAAATCAAACAAAAAGCTTTAGTAAACATTGTAAAAAAATTATTGGGAATCACAGATATTCTGTGCTGTGAATCGTTTTGCCGATTTTGAGAAAATAAAAAATATGGAAAAAACAAATAAAAATATACTGGTGAAGAGAAAACGCGACAAAATTCACAACAAAAGGTGGACAGATAAAGAAATTCAGCAAGTTTTAGAATATTTGCCAGAACATGCAGACTTTGAGGTAAGAAAGTCACTCGAGCTTTGTGGTAAAAATCGTAGTGAATATAGCAGAGTGGTAAAATTAGTATCAAGAGTGAAAACCGCTAATAACAAAATAATGGGGTCTGTTCTAGAATCCGAATTCACTCTTTAAAAACATTTTTATAGACATTTAATAAGTACTTTGACGCACTGAACACTGGTATTCCTCTGGCAAACTCAAGATTTTCTTCCATCCAGCGAACAAGTGAACTGTTTAGGAAAACTACATACATAGATTTGATAATTGTTCAATATATTTACTAAATAAAAATTAAAAATATGTGGATTTTCTAGTTTTATTTCCCGGTTTTTTTTTGCAAATAAATATAAAATGTTTTCTATAAAAACACCATCTCTATAGCAAAACAGCAAGTGATTGATTTTGACGTCTGTGTTCGCAGTGCTGAAGAGATGATCGAGAAAGAACATCATAGAGAAACCCAAAACAATTTTCGTTCGCATTGAGGAACAGGCAGTTAGAATTTTGAAATATATAAAAGAATTTAACTAAAAAGCAACAAGTGTGTTAAAATAAAGACTGTGTTAACTAAAGCAATGAATTTTCAAACCTTCAATGAAAAATATAGCAGATTTGCAAAAAAAAAAAAAAAAAAAAAACGGTGCGCTCACGATCAACCATAAATATTGCTCCAAATTTGCACAGCTAGAACCGTGAAAACCCGCGCTATGATTAAGTAATTTAGAAATCAAAAAATTCTTTCAAGAAGCCCACACTGTATTATATTTCACGCATCGTTTCATTATCATTCACTACAGGGTTTATAATTAAAATGTTATTGCTCAAAAACAAATCATGTACGTATGTGCATTGTAAAATATACTGCCATAAGATAAGACGTTAAATTAAGTGTTCTAAAACTCTATAAAGATGTCGGAATAAAAATAATGTCTTTATATACAGTGAAATTTAAGGCTCATTAAAAAAAGTTCATCGAAAAAATCGCCGTGACACCAAACCGAAAATTAGGACATTAGACTGGTTTTTAAAATCGCCACATCTGACAACCCAGCTAAGCAACTCGTTTGAGTTTGTATGTGTTCACACATATCAAATTGTGTTGAGCAAATCGTGAGTTATTAACGAAGGTGTAGCAAAAGTAGAAATAACAAATAGTTAAATACACTCTCTTTTTTCGTTAATTTGCTTTACTCTAACTTCTCTTAACAAATAAAATATTTGTTTCTGTTATGAGAAATAGTTACGGTATTCAAACGGCCGTCCTAAAGTCAGAAGTCTTAAAATAATAGCACGAAAATATATGACTGCTGTGAGCAACCTGTCATAAAGTAGTGTGCTACTTATATCAAATATGAATCAGCTGTTAAGGAAAAGGAAAGCAATTTTAATATTTTTGTCAAAATGCCAAAAATAAGTGAAAAAAACCAAAATAATAGCCAGTTTGTGCGAAAATTATCTATTAGATGTTTTAATAGCTGATTCAAGTAAATTTTAAATGAAATATACCCATATTTACGAAAAAATATACATTTTAATGCATTTATTTCTTAGGTGACGAAGAAGTGGAAGAACAAAATAGTGAAATGTTTTTAATGAACTTTGCTACTTGCTTAGCTAACCGTAGAAGCATCCACCTTGGAGTCCCAAAAAGTGAAAAGTGGCACCAAAACGTGCTGAAAAATGTTGACGACAATCGGTTTAATCAGATGGTACGGGTTCAGCCGGAAGAATTTGCATATATACTAGACTTAATTAAAGGCGATGATGTATTTAACACAAGTCCAAAAACTGGACAGATTCCAATTGACATACAGTTAAAAATTGTACTTTATCGCTTAGACTCTATGTATGCTGTTAACTTATGATGAATCACTAAACACAGTCGATGAAGTTCTATTATTTTATGACTATTTTTGTTTGCAGCACAACAACAATTTTTTTAAACTATCATAAAATGTTAGTACTTTCTGACATTATGACACAATATGAGACCGTTTGAATACCGTAAGTACATTCTTTACAAATAAGATAAATAAAAGTTGAGCACATCGGGTAGTAAACAAAGCAAATTTTAAAATGTGTAAGCATTAGGGGTTAGCATCAAGTGTACTTGAATTCAAATACATTTGCTTTTTTAAATACATTTAGTTTAAGTTTAAATAAAAATGATGAACAGAAGAAGCAAATTCAAAGAAAACAAGAGACAAATGAATATGTTATTCTCTTTATACGTCCAAGGTATTTGCATTTGCAAATAAATACAAATTGTAAACCAAAAAAATCTTATATAATTTATAGGAATAGGAAATTATTTGAAACTGGTTATCCTGTGCAAAGCAACTTTAGAAAAAGAGAACTGACAAGAGTTTCTTCTATGTGAATCGGGAGTAGGTGTGAAGGGAAAGAATTTAGCAGCATTAGAATACGAAATTAGTTGAAACTAATTTTATTGCGTAAATTATAAGGCAACTTTGAAAGAGAATTGAAAGGAGTTTCTTCTACCAAATTTAATGTGTGGGAAACGAAGGAAGCAAAGAAAAAAACTATTGTTTGCATAATAATAGTAGTATATAGATGCAGAATGAGGTAGGATTTCACCCTGGGTGAAATATTACAAAAGAACTTATTGCTTTTTTTTAATAACATTTGGTGATGGATATTTTTAGCTTAACACATTTACTTAATAAAAAATGATTTCGGAATAAGCTACTTTGATTATAAAATAAAACAAGGAAGGAAAAAAAACTTACCCATTGCTGGATTATTACGATTTGCTGGTGAAGGTGCAGATGCAGTGCTGTTAGAGGCGCTGCCTCCACCAGCTGAACTCGCAGCAGCTTCATGTTCGCGTATATGATGACTGTTGCAAGGTAAAAATCTATCAAATGATGACACGTTATTGCTTGGCAAAACGCGACCATTCCAACCAGTTGGCATTCCTAGTACTGGTATGTTACCAAAATGTACCTGGGGACGTGATGTTGAACGTGTTTGAGTTGAAGTAGTGGGCAAAGTAGCAGTTGTTACTCGCGCAGGATTTGCTGCCGAAGAGGGGGATGAGTTTGTACTTGCATTAGTATTCGCACTATCATTTGTTGTAGTTGTTGCTGCTGTTTCTGTGTTATTTTCGTTATTATTAGTCACATTTGAATTGGCTGCAGCACCACCACTAACACCAACAGGCACATCAATTGAAACAACATTTGGAGTATTGATATGAACATGAAATTCAGTATCAAATGGCGCTGCACTAACAACATCTTGTAGCAAACGGGCCACCTGTCGTTGTAAATTTCCTGTGGGATAAATTGAAAGATTATCAAAATATATAAGATATAAAAGTTATGTATGCAATAAAAAATTAAAAAAAAAAACGGCGAAGGAATATTAATTTCATTCAGTGTTAAATTTAACATACATATATTACTTTAAAGATACCTATTGAAAGTTGTAGAAAAAGCAAGCTTCACAATTAATATGTAATTTGAAACAAAAATAGAAATAAAAGAACTTATTTTTTGGGTGCATATAGAAAACCAATCAGTACAATTTTATTTATTCAGTTAAATAATACAAAGTGAAAATGGCCAAATTTATCATTACTTATTACTAAATGAAGCCTAATTATCTCAGTTCTATTACTGATGATGAAAAAAAAAATTTAATCCTGACGGTTTTGTGAGTTTGTTTGCAAAGCTGTGGATCAGGGAACAGCTAATGACAACTGAAAAAAATTCGCATTTAATCAACACTTATGCCTAAGTACTCCTTATGTTCGCACATGCATAAAATGCCTCTTTGTCAATTTTGTTAACAAATTTGTATGTTGTATTTGAACCAAACAGTTTGAGTAATATATTTGTAGTATTCAGATTAAATGAAATTAGAAAATGAAATGCAAGAAACAACAGTACAAACCACAAAAGATTAGGTTAGGTTAGGTTGAATGGAGGGGTTCTTCTGCCCATGTCTTACGACATACACCTTAGCCAATATAGGCTTGTTGTGCGCTCCGTGGGACTATAACTACTATAAATTGTTAATTACATTATCGGGCTTTTAGTTTGATGTTTTTTGTGGTAAAATTGTAGAGATCAATATTTTTAAAAAGAGACGAGAAACGTAAAGATGAACACTTATTGGGTGCGGAACATAACATGACTGTTTTACGACCACCACGATGATCATCAAGGTCATAACTAATTGCATTGATCAAATGCAAATGTCTATTTAGATCTAAAATAATTAATTTTGTTTGATATAATTTTTGCAGTTTTCTAGTTTGAATACGTCAGTGTTATTAGCATATCATTAGCTTTTAATGGCAATCCACAAGAATCCCGTTCGCAGTCCCAATTGACATCAACGAGAGTGCTGATAAAATAGAGATCACCTACATGTGTTCTTAACTTGTTGTCATTCTACTAAATACAGTAAGAGTATTATACAAAGTCGTTGCCATAATTATTTTAGACTCAAACACGGACTCAAAAAGGCATGCACCTCGAGACGAACAAAAATAATTTAGAGCAAATCAAGGAAGGAAGGAATCGTCTAGAATTTATTTACTACATTTTCCCGATGATGTATGATAAAATGAGCGAACTGGTGGTACTAGCAAGCGCAGTGTATGTACATATGAAAGAAAGATCAAAAAAAGAGCCTAGCGCATACACATGTAACGTCCTTTTACTACTTAAGATACTTTCATGTATGAAGAAATATTTGTCCAAACCCATTTCTCGTAAGTACATACATACATACATACAAACAAATAACTGAGGACGAAAATACATTCAAATAGAAACAGAAAAAAAGGAAAAAAAAAAGAAATGCGGTCGGGGGACCCCCGTAAGGAATGAAGTTCCGTAGGTTTTTTCATCTTCGAATGTAATACAAGGTGAAATCTGTATGTTTTATTTTGTGTTGTTTTTGAAATTTTTAATTTTTATATGCTTCTTAAAATTGTTGGAACGTTTTATTGTTTTACTTTGACACATGTATTTTTTTGTCAATCTGCTACGAAACGAAGAAAATTTCTCAATATTGCTATTTTTTGTTGTGACATACTTTACTTTAGCGACATCTATCAACTGATAGTGTCCGTTTTCACAACTAATTAATATTGTGTCCATACACAATTGTTTGTCGACAGATTCACCAATACATAGAAACAGCTCACACGCTTTCGTGACGATTTCTACTAATTTGCACTACCAGCAAGCCGCGTTAACGAATTTCGTTCCAAAAATCGTATCAATACTAAATTTATCTTGTAAAATTTAGTATTGTTACGTTTTTTTATTTTAAGATTATATTTGTTCAACGAGCCAATATTTTCACATCGAGCAAACATAACCTTAATAAATGTACCTAGAGAGTTTAATGTTTTTACGTTTTCAACAACAGAGTAGTGGTCGCATTGTTCATAGGATAATTTTTGTCGAAGTGACCGTACTTTTAGGTTGTATGATGTCGCCAGATGGTGGAGGTGATGGCACAGAAAACAGAATAAACAAACCGTGCTCAACATTTGCTTGATTAAATCGGAAGGCTTTCCAGGAATAAAAACGTGAAAATGTTTTGAATCGCATGTAAAATATACCCTGTTACAAAGACTACGGCAGAGCTTCGCAAATAAATACCTAAGCATACTTTAGTCGAGCAAAATCATAAACGTAGATCTCTACAGGTCAACGCATGGGAAGGTCATAATCCTGTCCATACCCACTTATATGGTGAGTGTCCATATCCACCATACCTGTGGGTATGAGCAGGATGTACAATACTTTGCGGAAGACATATGTATAACTGAATTAGAGTTAAGATCTTAAGACAATCTGTGCTCTGATCATCAAAAAAAAAAAAAAAAAAAAAAAAAAAGAAATGCGGTCGGGGGACCCCCGTTAGGAACGAAGTTCCTTACGATTTTTTTTTTCATCTTTGAATGTAATACAAGTTGAAATCTGTATGTTTTATTTTGTGTTGTTTTTAAAATTTTGAAATTTTATGATTCCTTAAATTTTTGGAACGTTTTCCAACTAATTAATATTTATTTGTATGTGTCTCCGCTGCTGTCAGTGGAGACACTGCCAATCATACACAATTGCTTTTCGACAGTACACCAATACATATAAACAGCTCACACGCTTTCGTGACGATTTCTACTAATTTCCACTACCAGCAAGCCGCGTTAAGGAACTTCGTTCCAAAAATTGCTGGCGAACAGCCCTACAGGAACTACAATAAGACGAATGTTTGATGGCACATTACCGATAATGAAATTTGTATAAACAATTGACACAGTTGATAGCGCTTTGAATATGTATGTACGTAACCAGCACGGGCGAATATTTTGCAAAGACAGCACACAAAATCTTGTTTGAATAAACAATTCGTTCTTCGTTGTTGTTAGCTTGTAGTCAACAGTCGAAGGGTTTAACAAGCAAACAGTTATCAATACTAAGATTGTTCATGTATACTTTTCATTCGTTCGTTGGCTAAGCTTTTGAATTCTATTATTTTTCTACTATTTCATTAATTGAAATATATCTATACCTAACATTAAGACGCCTGTATTAACTCAAGGCCTTAATTTTTGATGGGAGGGGTTTCAGCTCAACAGAATGGCTTCACTCACATACATTTTCCATACTTCCATGTTACACTTGCCCCAATAATTTGCACAGAAGAACTTTTTCTTAATTTTATGCCATGTGTTATCTTTGCTCAGGTCAAATCTAAAATAGTGATCGCTTTCCACGTAGCCTATTTTCAGCCTTGCAGTGGAACTTTAAAATTAAAAAAAAAAAAAAATTTAAATGGCGTACTGATATTTGATTCCAAAGCTTGCTCTTAGAATCCAAAGCCTAAGATGTAAATAAGCTCGTCGGCAGTAGAAAATACTTATTTCAAATATTTTAATTGCAGATTGTTAATAATATTATTAAATGAATTGTTAGAAACATAAGGAATGCCAACAAAATTAAATTCAAGCTAAGTTTGTTCTTGTTAGCGCAAAACTTAACAAACAAAACATTTCTTATAAGAGAAACATACGCTCTAAATACATAGCACGGCTAGGTTGCAGTATTATTTCAAGAGTACCACCTCCTTGAGCTGAGACTATTTCATGTATCATCAATCGTTGTGCATACAAACAAAATTACAACTACCGGTTTAAAATGTGTCTAAAATAATTTTAAATTACAAAAAAAAATTACCTCTACCGGTGGCGGTATTGTTGTTTGAAGTGTTCGCATTATTTGCGTTGTCAGTTGAAGGAGTTGTAGCACCGAAATTAATTGCTGGCTGCCAAACAACTGGATCATCAACGGGATCTTCGACTAAGGAGTTATTGGCTTCATTTGAAGTTGACGAGCCCGAAACTGAATCATTAGCAGCATTATTTACTGCAGCACTATTGCTGCTCCTTGAGGAGTCAGCATTTGTAGAAGCATTTGCTGCCGCAGATGAAATATTTGCATTTGTTGCATTACGTGTTTGCTGACGTACTGCAGCTGGTATCATAGCAGGAGTTAGGAAGTTATTCGAACTAACATAGCCGCTTTGTTCAACCAGAATTGGACGACACGTTAAAAATCGAGGAGCATTCTGAGATACATCCAACATTAAATCGGAAATAGCATGTTGCGCATGAGACATATAATGGAATGCTTCAGAAACACGATCAAACAAACGTTGAGCATTTTCACGGGCTGTAGTATCCTGTTAAATAGAATAATGAATTACGATTGAATAATTAATAAACAGCATTCTACCAAGATCCAACTTACACTTTCTTCAAAGGTTGGGTCATTCTGCAATAGTTCGTAATATTGTTGTATAAAGGGATTAAGACGATTTTGAACATTGCGCATTTGTTCGATAACACCTGCCAATACGGGTGTACCAGTACGACGACGGGAATTATCAGTGCCCTCATCAGTGCTTCTGGTGCGAGCAGCATTCTCAATACTGTCGTCAGCAGATGCGTTTACGACTGGCGAAGCAGTTGTAGAATTGGCATCGCTTTGATCGTTGGTTGGCGTATCTTCATCGTCATCGACAACATCTTCAATAACCACTGCTGTGGGGCTCGAAGATGAGTTAGCTACTTCAGATGTACCTGCGTCATTGTCAGCGGAAGATGCTTGATCGCCAACTGCAGCATTAGCGGCATTTGGCTCGCCTTCGTTCGAACTATAAACGATTGGTAACTGCACCAGTGTCACATTAGTGTTTCCACTTCGTCTTAAAGCAGCTTGTACAGCACCTTGCACCATTTCAACGATTTGTTGACTTTGTGGTACATCCGACGTTATGCCTACTTCCACAACAGTTGATTCCATTGTCCAACGTCCCCGAGCCAAAATATCAAGTGATTGATTATTTAAACCCTAAAAAGTTATACATACATTAATACTGTCAATAAAGTATATTTGTTTTTTAATTATCATACCCTGGTTGGATCTTCCAAATAGGCGGCAATATTATTTGCACATTCCAGCATATGACGAGCAACCGTTATACGATTCATACAGAATGAAGACGATGCAGCAAACGGATTGACAGTATCTTGACCATTATTCTAATATAAAATTAAGAATGGTTATGAATTGTTGTATTCTTTATATTGAATTTTTATAAATGTTTCCTTAGAGCTGAAGTCTGCAAACAACTTACATCGGATAAAATCTTACTAATGCAATGAACACATCACTCCTAACAACTGAGTAGTCTTAATATTTAGATATTTTTAACACTTAATGCTCAAGCACAGCAAAAAAAAAATTAATTGAGCCAAGTGCGAGACTGACTCGCACAGCAGTGGTTTCGTACTACCGTGCAAGTGAAAGACAAAGGTTACCCCTTGTACGGGGTATCCTTTAGTTTTTAGCTTTTTATTCGCCCCTGTTCTGAAAAACGCTGCGTTTTCAAATCGCAAATCGTTTTTAAATCGCCAGACGCATTTAGCCATGCTCTGAAAACGAAGCGATTTGCTGGCGTTTTTCGAAGATCAATTTGACTAGCTGTTAGCATAAATCGCCAGTTGAAAAGTAAACAAATGATACCGACAATTAACAAACACAAAGCAAAATTTTAAATTGCATATTTTTAAATAAAACAGTAAAAACATTTTAAGTTTAAACCCACGGAGCGCACAACAAGCCTATATTGGCTTAGGTGTATGTCGTAAGACATGGGCAGAAGAACCCCTCCATTCAACCTAACCTAAGTTTTTCTTAAAAAAAAAACAAAACATATTAAATTTAAATTTTACATCATTTTATTTTCTCTTTTGAGTGTAGTTTAAATAAAAATGACCAGATCGTTTCAGCATACACTAGCGGTTTGAAAACGCCAGCTTTCTAGCGTTTTTGTTTCCCCGAACACCTGCTTGGCGTTTTCAAATCGAAAACGCAAATTTTAAGCGAAATGCGTTTTTCAGAACATGGGCGTATTGTTTTTAGTATTTGTGATTGTAGATGCCAGGCAATTACATACACCGTGTAAGTTGCAAGTCTCTAACACTTGCAGTTCAAAAGTTATAGCTAATTTTCAAACTAATGGATCAGGGGGGCATTTGAACACCAATTATATCAGAACTTTTTGCTATTTTCGGTATTTGTTGTTATAGAGGCCTCGCAACTACACAAACTGTGAAAATTCCAAATCTCTATCTCTTACAATTCAAAAGTTACAGCTAATTTTCAAACTAAATAGTGAGCCCCATTTAAATTTTTTTCTTTTTGCCATTTTTGGTATTTGATGTTGTGTAGGACTGGCAACTGCATATCCGTGTAAGTTTTAAATCTCTATCTCTTACGGTTCAAAAGTTACATATATCTAATTTCAGTTTCTTGTATGGGAACACTCTTAATTGTATTTTCAGATAGAAAGCCTTGTATTACAGAGATTAGATAAGTACAACAACAAAACGTAAAAATATCCGTAGCACTACTGCTCCAGATATACAGCACACTTGTTGAAATTTCTCTTTTAATCTAAAAATTATGTGTTTTTTATTCTGCTTGCTTGGTAACTGTTTTTATTTATTTGTTGTTTAGTTCAAAAATATTTTTTAATTCAAAGTTGAGAGTTTTTTGTGAACATTTGATCACTGCAGACGTGATTATTTGTGATTCATTGTAGGTGAACATGTGTTTGCTTACTTGCTATTTGAAAGAATATTTCGTGTTTATTAAAGGCCTATCTAACAAATACTGTATATTTGTCAAATAACAATTTAATAACATCCAACAATGAACTTAATTATTTATTCGCTATAAGAGCCAATTGAAATTTATTACTTTAGGTCTAAATAAAATAGACCTTAATGCTTCCTGTCTCTTTCAGCCGTCTATATGCCGCCGACACTTCGTTGCTGCTAAACAACTCATCAGTAGACTTGAAAAAGCAAAAGAGAATGTTTGAAGCCCAACTACTTATTCCAAAATTCTCATGAACAAAATGAGAATCAGAAATGCTCAAACAAACTTTTTATACAGAAAGGATTTTACGTCTTGCAACACCTTTACTTTTTATAGCACTTCCTTACAACAGGTGACCTTTGGTTACCAACAACTTGTATTCTTGAAAGTATAAAAAAGTAAACGTTTTTGAATATTCAACAATGAACTTAATTATTTATTCGCTATAAGAGCCAATTCAAATTTATTACTTTAGGTCTAAAGCGGCATATAGACGGCTGAAAGAGACAGAAAGCATTAAGGTCTATTTTTTTTAGACCTAAAGTAATAAATTTAATAACATCGTTAAGATCACAGTAGCTAAATTCCTAATGGGTCCTGTCGTGGTTTTTTGTTTTATCTATACATATGTTATATTCAACGTTTTGCAGTATTGAAGAGGTTGTGTTGACTGGATAGTGTCAAACCTATATACACTGGGTACTAAACAGCTTATTCAACTTTAAAAAATTAAATATTCTATTTTATGTTACACACTCTATATTTCCACTTTCTGCTCATCGCTCTTTCCATCTTACTAGTCCCAGTACAAGATAAAAAAGCAATTTAATGAAACAAGTGCATGGAATAATGTTTTTGAGGATTTTGAAGAACATTTTGGTAGGTAAGTGTTTGACTTCGCAGCAGCTCTGGCTGTGAAATAAATACGAAGAGAATAAGCAAACACCCCAAAGACTTTGTAATCTGAATGAAACGGTGCCTGACAACGGTTTACTTGTAATTTAAGTACGATGTTGCGCGAGTCTCTAGCTGCTTTACAACGATACGAAATAATTTTTATTTATTTATATATTTTATTTATTTATTTATATCAAGAACACTTAAGAATAGAATTCTTTTATGGTTCATTAAAATATTACATTGACATATATGGTAAAACGGAAAAAAATATACAATAAAATATATTGTTAGATTTTACAAATGAGCCCAAGGTCACTCAATTCCCAACAAATGCACTTTCCATTCATTGACAAATCCCTTCGACACTTCGACACGCCCCCGTGCATCTTCTTCAGGAAAATGTGTTTTCCATTATTTTACAAATTTTACAAATTTTCAAATTTCAAAACAAATCCTAATGACAAAGCAAATGAAAAACAAAAAGGGCTCCACACTCACAAACAGGCCTCACACACACACACCCATCATTCATACAATTACATACATCCATACTAATGCTAATAATTATCTTATACATAACAACGTTTTCAACATAACACTCCCTTGGCCCCTCTAGCTCTCCACAAAAAAAGAATGAAAAATCATTAATGTAAAAAAAAAAAAAAAAATGATCTTAATCATTATCCAGATTTCGAAAACACTTCAATTTTGAGCACAGAGAATAATTACAAACGTAGATACATGTTAGAAATGTTAGAAATTATTAAAGTTCCATTGGAAAAGAGGATAAATTTTAAGAAAGATACAGATGGACTAGCTAGAAATTATAGACATCTAATTACAAAAACCAGAACAGGACTCAGAACATAATATCTTATTTTTTTTTTTTTTTACATTAATGATCATTCATTTTTATATCTGGTACCTTGCACAAAAATTCTCTTCTGTATAGTTTTTTGCGATAGTATTGTAAAATCTAGTATTTTAATCAGATTTAATAACTACTTTAAGGAGATATACGTATGTACATACAATCCTGAGAACCACAAATTGAGAATTCCCATAAAACCTATTTGTGTATAGGTAGCAGCTACAACCGGTTTTTCATCCAAAAAATTTTTTAATGAACACTTTAAGCAGAATAATTTTTTTTTTGTTTGCATGAGAGCATATTAACTTAAACTAAACACATGCGTTTATCAACAATGCGGCCTAATCTTGGTTATTTTTTCTGTACCTCACCTCCTGTCTAGACGTACAGTAAATATGTTTAACATTTATTGCAGAAAACATCAAATTCATATAAACTGCAACAATTGCTAACGTGTTTTCGTTGAAGTTTATTGCAGCATATCAGGGATGTCTTTGGAAAAATGCACATAAATTGCTCTTTTTAATATTTTTTATTTATTATTTTAGGTCTAAAAATAGATCTTAATGTTTTCTGTCTTTTTCAGCTGTTTGTTTGCCGCCGACATTTCGTTAATGCTAATCAACTCATCAGTAGACTCGAAAAATCTTAAAAGAATGATTGAAACAAAATTCCCATGAACGAAAATGAGAATCAGAAATGTTCAAACAACCCTTTACTTCACTTTTACTTTTCTTAACAACTTCTAAACAACGAGTTACCATCGAGTAATACATTTCAATTGGGTCTTAAGGCAAACAAAAAAGGTTCACTTTTGAATTTTTTATTTATAAAACAAACGCAAAACAATCATCGAAAAAAGCAGAGCAGGTTTTCTCATGTAAACTTGAGTGTTTGAACAGTTTTCCAAAAAATGTCAAGTTTACTGCCGAGTTGGATGTCACCAGCGAAATGCTGACATATAGACAGCTAGAAAACGTACAAGAAACTGGATTAAGTTTTTGATTTGCATTAATCTGTTAGCTCTTAGAGCGAGTTATAAACTCATTTGATTAAAAAAAACCAAAAAGTTTAGAGATGTTTTCTGTTTTTCAAGCTTTCAGTAGTGCATGCGCTCAACATTTCATTGGTCCTAACAAGCTCATCAGTAGTATTGAAAACAATTAGGAAAATATGTTCACGCATTATACTTTATATTTTATTATTTGTAAACATGCAAAATGTAAGAATACACTTCACAAAATAGCAGATTACAACTCAATTATATTGCTAGGGACTATGGCGGTAGTTACGTTGAAATGGCTGTACGAGTGACAAGTTGCCACTTTCTCGCTAAATGGAAAATCACTAGTCATCCCAACAAGAATAAATAACTCTAAATGCGAGTTTAGATCTATATCGTTAGCACATATTTTATCTAAAATTTTTGAACACGTGATTAAAGCGCATAATTTATTTAGATCAAATTTCAATCGTGTTTTCGTGAGAACTACATTATCAACTCACTGCCCATTGGGCTTACTGATACCATAAGAACAATTGACAATTCTAATATAGTACTGTTAATGTCCATAGATTTATCTAAGGCATTTCATAAAGTCGTACTATTTTGGTACGAAAACTATGCATTCACTTCCATTTTTTTATCGGCTTGTGAATTAATTTTTAGCTATTTATCTGGTCGCACACAATATATTCGTTCTGGTAATAAAAATTCCTAACTTTTATCTGTGGTGAGTGGAGTTCTACAAGGCTCAGTTGTAAGCCCTTTTCTCCTCATGCTTTACATGAATGATTTTGTATATGTTACTTCACAATTCTGACTACCAAGCCATTTGTCTTTGTAGATGATATTAAGCTCTTGTTCACAACACATCTTCAATGCTTTCGAGCAACATGTTAACGCAGTCTTGTCAAATGTATCTCGATGCATGAGTGCCAGTAATCTTAGTATTAATTCTGCCAAAACCAAAGCTATGAATTTCAAACCACAACATTCTATTGCTAATATATATTTTTTGTTTGAATATACTGTTATCGAGTTGGTTGAGCGTATGCAATGTCTATGTGTAGTTTTGGATAATGGATTAGGATTTAGTCACCATATTAATGAATTGAGCTCAAAAATCAACTTCATTTTGAAAAAAATAGACAGTTTAAATTAGTATTTACCAATCTCAATTCGAAGCTCATTCTTTGTTAATGTCTAGGTTACTATATTGTATTGAAGTTTACTCTGGGTACAATTCAGCTGATTTCAAAAAAATGTCTTTACTGTTTAAGAGAATAATTCGTTTTGTGTATGAATTACAGCTCTACGACCATGTTTCAGCCCACATATAGTATTCTTTGGGATGTAACTTTAAAAGTTTCGTTAATATTAGGTTACTTTTTTTCTTTTACAAAGTAAAGCTCAGTAACTGTCCACAATATATTTTCCAAAATTTTTAAATCTTGCAGTCTATCAGAAATACGCAGATCTTTCATCCAATAAGACGTTACACTATCTCCTGGAATTCTTTCCACTTGAGTGTTACTAAAGTTTGGAATTGCCGACCACGCATTCTGAGAGACTTTAACTTCACGCCTAACACATTAAAATAAAATGCTTGTAGAATATGCCTCTATAAATAATATTTGATGTAAAGCGCAATACAATTTGTCATGGAGGTCTTCAAGGTAGTAGTTATTGGATAAATTTAAAATATAGAAATGTAATTATTGATTACTATATTTTTATCAGTATAAAAAAGAACATTTGTTGTTGCCTACATGTTTATATATGATTGATGTTGTTAGCCTGCCAGGTTGGCTCCATGAGCTCAGTTGGGGTTTTTATGAAAAAATAAATAAAATGGCATTAAAACAAAAGTCGAAAAATTAGCAGCGTTTAAAATAGTCACACAAAGTCATCTAACACAAAAAAAATAATCAAATTGTGACTTTAGTCGACCAGAAGCAACCCTGGCTACAATAAAAAAGGCCTTTTAGTTGGGCTACGAGAATAAATATGAACAAATAATTGTTTATTTTTGCGGAAAAAGAACGTCGTGACACTACTTTTGTGGGAAAGTGTATGCATAAAAGCAACTAAAAATGCATATACATTCACTTAGATACAAGAAGGAAAAGTAAGTAAAAACCATTAAATTTTACAAGACCATATATTAAGGTTATGTTTGCTCAACTAACAAATACATGTTATTACTAGCAAATACCTACATAAGATCAATAATTTCGAACATTAGTGGATTTATCAAAGCAGTTCGAAAGCTTTTGTGAATCGAGCAATTCTATTATTCTATTTACATGTATTTCATCGGCTGAAACTGGAAAATAAATGCAACTTAGTTTTCAACCTTAGTTTTATGCAGGATAAAGCATGGTTGTAGATATGATCACTGTTTTAAGACTCCTTGAAACTAAAACGAAACCACTATTTCACAACGATCTCAGAGGTTGTTTAAGGGGTTTAAAAAATTTTGAAACAACAGTATTCAATTAAATTCCAATTTTATTATTGGATAATTTTTTGAGTACCGTAAAAATAATTTAAGGTTTATAAACTTACATTAGCGGCCGGAAAAGCCATAGTACCCACAACCATACCGTCTAGTGCACGGAACAACGGAGAGTTACGCATATTAATAGTCCTACCACGACCACGCCGCTCAGTCGGTGGATTCGCATTTGAAGTCGATGAGTCAGTAGCTGGAAGACGTTGGGAGGGCGGTGGTCTTTCTGCGACATGTACAACTTTTCCATCAACATCTGTCAGAAAATAAGTGTATATGTAATTAAATTAAGAAGATTGTTAAAGAATTTCATAATTATAGATGTAATGTAATGTTTTTATGTGTACCATATTCCTTTAACTGTTTGTCATCGACCATTACACGTCCGCAATATATAATACGCTGCTGGTCGGCAGCAATATTTGTCTTTTCTGCCACTTTATCCTTGAATTCACGCACAGTTATCTGTTATCAGATTAACATAAAATGTTTTTAGGTCTCAGAAATTCACTTGTGTTCGAGTAAAATATACTTATCCATTTTACTAACCTCATTATCGATGCTTAGCTCATGGGTTTGAGCATCCAAAGTTTTCACTTTTATATTTATAAGCATTTTACCGTATAGTTTTCACCAAATTTCAACAAAAATATATTTAATGCTTGCACTCAATTATCAAATATAATAAATTAATGCTTGCTTTAAGAACAAAATTACTTAAGTATTTGCCAAACAAATTGTTTGCATTCAGAACAGAAAAGTTTGCTAATTTTTCTCCTTTTCACGACGATAAACACATATAAAAGGCAAATGACGTTTGTTTTTTGACAGTTGTGTCAAACATCAACGCCAATATTCCACTGAAAATAGCAATACTACTATCTCGCTTTAACAAAATCTATTTATTCTTTCTCACCAATTAGATGTAAGAAATCAGAAACTATTTCACATAACAATGTTGAAAATTTGTAGGTATTATCCCCAGTTTTCAGATTAAATGTAATTAATGGTTATATTTTCGCACTGCTACAACAGTGAATTTATATTCCTTCGGCCAGAAGCTGTAAATTTTCGATCTTTTATTCTGGTAAGTTCCACACCTGGTTGGAATAAATGACAATTTACAACAAACTTGCGGCTTGTCAAGAGAAGTTGCCAGCCTTTAATGAAATTTGTGAGTGTGTAACAACTCTGTTCGTTCAGCGCTGTACTAAGTAGTCTATTGTTTTACCGTTATATTCAAATCAATCTCTTATACAGTTTTGCTGTATTGCTTATTTCATTTACTTGGGGGTTACACGAGATCAAGTTTTGCCTTTCAAGTTTAAATACATTCACACTTTTTTACTAATACACTCACAATTTTGAAAATTGATGCAAACTTACACGATCAAGTTTTGCCTTTCAAGTTTTAATACATTCACACTTTTTTACTAATGCATTCACAATTTTGAAAATTGATGCACTTGATGACAATTTTTGCTCTCCAAAGAGAGCATCAAGTCACAATCAACAAAACAGCTGACAACAAATTTTTTTTCGTTCTGTCTGCAAATATTTTTTTGTTTTATTTGAAAGTTGCAATTAAAAGTGATAAAAATTAAACAGACTCAAGCTTAAAAATAGAAATAAAAATGTTTACGTGCCAAACCAACAAATATAAAGATGTGCTACGGTTTATAGAGCTATACAGAAGCCACGACGTTCTGTGGAATATGACTGTGGAATATCGACTTTTGACTTGGATAGACTTTCTGCCCTCTGGTTTTTTTCTTCTTTTATGCTCTTTATTTCTGATAGTACTTTTAATGAAGCAGCTGTTTTTAATTTTCTTCTTGACGGCATCTTGAAAACGAATTGTTATGAAATTGCGTTCAGCCTACGTAACAGCTATCAATTTTATTGAATTTTGACAAGCAGTATGTGAAAAAAAAACTTTATAGCAAAACTAGATCGTGTAACTGCAGTGTAAAACTGTAGTGTTATTTATAATGTAATATATGCAGGGCTGGGCAGTATTTGAAATACATGTATTTGAAATACGTATTTTGTAGTTGTATTTTAAATACGTCTCATGAATGTATTTAGTATTTTGTGTTTTAAATACTCAGCGCTTGAGTATTTTGCTGTCAGAAAATTAAACAGTGAAAAAGCAAAATGCAAGGAAAAAACAGCATTTGAAATATTAATAATAATTAATTACTAAAACAAGAAGAGAAAAAAATATCAATCAGATGTTGACTTGGATAGATTTTATTTCCAAAAAATGGCATTACTTCAATTTAATTACCAAACGCAAAGTACATGTGTAAAGTAAATGCAACTAAATGCATACACATTGATAAAGTCGCTAAGCTTTCAGAAAGTTAAATAATGAACAAATAAAATATAAGGAAAAAACTGCTTTTGATATTTTGATCTAAAACAAGAAGAGCTAAAAAAATGTCAATCAGATGTTGACTTGGATAGACTTTATATAGCCTTTGGTCAAGCGTTTTTTTAATTGTTACTTATTTCTTAGTTCCATTGTTTCTCTTTCGTTTTCTAATAAGAAATAAAATATCGTTTTCTAATAAGAAATCATTGAGATTTGGTCATTAGCTGATTTTATTCATTCGCCCTCAAGAGGATGTTTGTCTGATACCATATTTGAAAAGCTGGTGTTTATGAATGGAAATAAAAACTTTTTTGATTAAAAGTATTTTGTATTTTAAATACATATTTTTGTTACACTGTATTTTGTATTTCAAATACTTGCTTTTAGAATGCAGTATATTTTTTATATACAGTATATATTTTAGAATGCAGTATATTGTATATTTAAATGCGTGGATAAAAATTATTTGTATTTTGTATTTCAAATACACAACTTTGATGTATTATCAAAGTATGTACATATGTATTTTGCGAACACTGCGCACATACATATATAAGCAATCAGCAGTTTTAAAAAGAACTCACTATAAATAATAAAAAGTTCATCATTATGGCAACAATTTTGATGTTTTTCAATCAATATTCTATATAAAGATACAAATCTGCAAGTACCTTAAATTCTAAACCCCTTTCGCAAAACATTTAATTTTCCAAAATTTATGTTTCAATTTTAATTACGTAGTGTCTAGGCGCAACATAATAAGTTCGATCCCGTACTCTTTAGGTGGAATTCGGTAAAATGAGAGCAATTATGAATTTCTGTCAATAATAAAAATCACATTTCTATTCCAAAAAATAATACATTTTCTGTTTTGATGGTGTAATTGAAGAATTGAAACATAACTTTTGTTATGATAAAATGTTTTTCTAGGCGTATTTAGAATTTAAAATACTTTGCAAGTACTTTTATATGAAATACTAATTAAAAACCATCAAAACTATTAACTCTTTTTGTTATTACTTGATTTTTGCTGACTGCACAAACTAGCACGAAAAAAAGGTGGGGGGGGGGGGGGGGGGGCTGTTTCGTATAAGAAGAACAAGAAAATGTCTTGCACGAACTATGTATGAGCACGAGAACAGTTTTCGTGCAAATTGGAATGCCGCGGGCTCCCAATGTTGAGTACGGTATCACAGCTAATATCTGAGATAAGAACATTAAGTGTTATTGCAGTCTTATAATAATTATCGTGGGAGCGTTGTTATGAGAATTCTTATGCACACACACCTTTATGTTATGTTTTTCAACTGCAGCCGCCATCACAGCCCATAATTATGAATTATTATGAGATTAACCGAAACACGTATTCGCCTTGCTAGATATGAAACGTAATATTCAATACTTTATTTGGCAACTCTGTCGACGTTCTCTCTTATTACATCAAAGTTAATCAGGATTATTCTAAAATACGCACTTCACTTCGTTGTCGTCGAATGTTCACTCAGATTCTAAATGTTCAAACAGATTCTAAAATACGCGCGAAGAGATATCGGTCGAATTAATCGAGTTTTTGTAATCACTTGCATAATAAAGTTGTAATTCAGTGGCTTTTTTAAATGAAACTGAAGAAAATAAACTTATATTAAGTTACTTTTTCAGGCTTAAGTTCAACCCTTGGTTTGTCACTACTTTTAATTAATATCAATTAAGTAAAGAAAAGTAAAATTTAGTAGCTAGGTGGACAACCGGCTGTTTGCTACCCAGAAACAGCCGGTTGTCCACAGCCGGTTACTTTTCTTTACTTAATTGATATTAATTAAAAGTAGTGACAAACCAAGGGTTGAACTTAAGCCTGAAAAAGTAACTTAATATACATAAATGTATTACAACACAGAAGTTCAATAACAAAATTAAAATTTACAGTAAAAGAAAATAAACTTCGAGGTGTATTAAAAGCACTTATGGACGTACAATACAATGAATTTATTTACAAATGATGATACAATGTGAGTAGTAAAATATACTTGTTTACATATTTATTCTGTTCTTCGGGTCGTAGATCTGTGACACCCCTTCATGTATTAGGGGGTTGCAGCATAAATTCCCCCAGTGCTTTAAATTGTTCAGATGCAGTATGTTTTTTCGACCTGAAAATATTGATCAATTATTATTA
Organism: Sturmia bella; assembly: GCA_963662145.1. Classification (NCBI taxonomy): domain Eukaryota; kingdom Metazoa; phylum Arthropoda; class Insecta; order Diptera; family Tachinidae; genus Sturmia; species Sturmia bella. Next base: position 41,895,544 of record OY759169.1, read on the forward strand.
TCTATTGTATTTAATGCTTAGTATACTTAAATTCTTTATTTCTTGCGCAACAATTTTGTTCTAAAAGCGCTAAAACTGGTGTCGAATGGAAATGAAGCAATTGTTTGTTCAGCGCATTTTATAGAATCTGTCGAAAGATGTCCATTCATATCGATTTCATAATAAAAAAAAGTATCAATGTTCACCAGGAGCATTTAATAGAATACCGAGTTGTCATTTTAGCGCGTTTTCGTTCTAAATATCAGAACGTTGTGTTCATCAAAACATACCACATTTTGAGATAGAAATTTGTTTTTTTTTGTGTTCCCGTACTTTTGGTTATGTTCGCGGGCTGCCGACGAGCATGAGACCGCCCCACTTGGGTCCCAAAAGGTCCCATTGTGCTAGTACTTTTGGTAAAGCTCATCCCTTTTTTATACTTACACTCATTTGCAAAACTTTACACAGAAAGTAAATAAACAGACCTATTAACTATATTAAGTTCTATTAAATACATATGTTGTTTTTTTAAATAAATTTTACATTTATTAAAGTTAAACGTTTTCAATTTTTGATTTTTTTGTAGTTATTTTAAATTTATATAACAATGCTGAGACAAAACATAACCAAATTAAACAACAAACAATAGACAGCATATCTACACATATTACAAATTTACTGCCTGTTCCTCAATGTCGCAGTCGTGCGATTGTTCGCTTTCTAAGCGAAAGAAAATTGTTTTGGGTTCCTCTATGAAGTTCTTTTATTCGAACGATGACTCGATCGACAAGTCGAAAAAACGTAAGTGTTTTCATACAAAATCCGATTCCTCAATATCGATCATGACGTCAGCACTGCGAACACAAATGTCAAAATCAAGCACTTGCTGTTTTGCTATCGAGTGGGAGTTTTTATAGAAAAAATTTTTGTTTTTTTTGTTAAAAAACTGGAAAATAAAACTACAAACCCCACATATTTTTAATTTTTATTTTATTTAGTAAATATATTAAACAATTATTACATGCATACATGTAGTTTTCCTAAACAGTCCACTTGTTTGCTGGATGGAAGAAAATCCTGAGTTTGCCAGAGGAATGCCAGTGTTCATCGCGTCAAAATACTTATTAAATGTCGATGCAAAAAAATACTTTTAAAACACCACAAAAACTATTTCCGCACTTTCAAAATGTTTGCTTTTTTTATCACAGACTACTCTGCACAGAATACTCTGTGGTACTCTGTGTTATTTATGTATGTATTTGCTTTGGCTTGTCAAATGCAGCTGACCAGTTTTATGAAGGGTTGTATTTACACCAGAAGAATTTAGTAGTTTTTTTCAATACTGCAATAAAAAATCAACTAAAACTTTAATTTACCGATCTGGCATCTCTGTAAAGTAAATGCCAAAAATTTCATGACGTAAGACTATGCGAACGCTAGCTGGCGACATAGAGGAATCCAAATTGACTCGAGATCGAGCGACTACATTTCGATCGCTTAGATTTTCTTGCGACAGGCGGTTAATAAACAGGCGGTTAATAAACAAATAAACTTTAACGTCTGAAAGTTCGAGTACTTACTTGGTTGACAACATGTGAATGTTTTGTTTATACATAGTACAAACATATGTACATACAGAAAAATATATGAGCTAAAGAATTATGGGGGTGAATTGAGATAAATGGCTCCTCATCAAACAGAAAGTTGGTAATACCAGGAAAATTTACAAAAAGCTTCACATCTATCCCTGATTTGCTCCTAGAGAGGTATAATCTAAGACTGACCTCTACTAATATGTATTGTGACAGTGCTTTCATTTCCACTTAATTTTCTAAATATATTTCCCTCTTTGTGGGCCTTCCCATATTAAATATTGTTCTTATTAAATTAGTCATCAACGTCCAACACAGCCCCACGGAGTGAAATATGTAACCCACCCACAATACTTTTGCAATTTCAACCTCTTTCCAGAGAATAATTAGCTTCCATCTCCAAATTTGAAATGCTTTCTTTACTAGAGTGCCCCGACGGGAGCTAAAGGTAGGACCGATACTCGGTAGTTTTGTAAATATAAAATTTTTTTTAGCATACCAATTCCATATCACCGTTATTTTTGGTAGCTCCAGAGTGTTCTTATATGAGTTAAAAGTACCACTACTGAATTCTAATATATTTGCAAGTCTAACTTTTTTCAGAACATACCGAGCTCCTATCAATAATCCTTAGTAGATTCTTCTCATATCAGGAATTCACCCATGTAGTTGTTTATACATACATACATGCATGTTAGTTTCAGTGCGCCTCGATGGATGAATTGGTAGAGTGCTCTACCAAGAGTCTTCGAGGTCGCAGGTTCGATTCCTGCCGAAGGCTCTGGGTGTTTCTGCAGACAAGCAAAAAGCTTCGCAGTTTTGTGTTTGTTTTTTAAAAAAAGAAAAAAAAAAAACAAAAAGGTCCATACATCCAGCAAAAACTTCACAATTCAGGCCTTGGGTTCCTAAAACACGAAAAAGAGAAGATACAGTAAAGAGGCCCATCTGGCTGCTTCCAGCGGGTAGTTCCCGGGGAAACCAAAAATAAAGTGCAAAGAAAAAAAAACCAAAAAAAAATACTCAGTAAGCAAATCAACCAAGGAAACAGCCAGCTAACGAATAAGACACATACATACGTATACAGAGCGAAAAAAAAACGGCGGATCAGACCAACAAAAAAACGAAACGAAATAACTTATGGGGATGATCACAATCATCAGTTTTAATAGTCCTTCACGTGTTAGTGTTTAAATGTGTGTATAATACTATACTTTTTTTTTATTCTTTTATAGAATAAAATCGACAGTTGTGAAGCATAATATTGTTTTAATTCTGATTCTAGTTATTTTTAGCTGATGCGTTAAATTAATCGCCTTTGTCAGAATATTCGTGCAACTTGCCGTACAACCACCCATGGTGTTGAAAGCATACAGAGTATGTTGGCAACATCAGCTTTGTAACGCAATAGGTTAAGTGCCCTAAAGTATGCAAATTTTTGGACCGGTCAGCTTTGGTTTGCTTGATCTAATTTTGCCAAAATAAAAATAAACAGACCGGAAGTAAAAAACGTGTACATTCCTAACAACGACTTTCGTGTTGAAAATTAATATTTTCGAAATAAGTAAAGGTAATAATTTTTGCTAGCCTGCCTCAGGGAGCTCTTTTAGGTTAGGGAAAATATGATAAATAATTTAGACTGAATATATCTGTATATTCGATACGAAGGTTGTTAGAGGCAAAATTAATTGTTCGGAAACAAAATATAAGTAAAAGAAAAAAAGAGTGGCATACTAAACGTTTTGGGTGAAAATTGTCAGCACAAATATCAGCCAAATATTTCATATTAGGCTTTAATTGTAATTTTTTTTTTTAGTTTTATTAAGTTTTAATTCAGGTCCAAAAATGAACCTTTTCAAAAAATATTTGCTGTATTTTTCAGCTGTCTATATGCCGACGACATTTCGTTGGTGCTAATCAACTCATCAGTAGACTTGAAAAATTCTTAAAATGGAGACTCGTTGTATAGAATGTTGCAAAGAAAAGTAAAAGTGTTGCAAAACGAAAAAAGAAATGTTTGCTGTGTTAAGGGTTTGTTTGAACATTTCTGATTCTCATTCTGTTCATGGGAATTATGAAATAAGTAGTTAAGTTTCAAACAAACTTTTAAGAATTTTTTAAGTCTACTGATGAGTTGATTAGCACCAACGCAATGTCGTCGGCATATAGACAGCTGAAAAATACAGCAAATATTTTTTGAAAAGGTTCATTTTTGGACCTGAATTAATACATTTCAATTGGCTCTTAAAGCAAATAAATAATTAAGTTCATATTTATTAAGTTTTGTTTATAAAAAGGCATAATTGTTAGGAAAATTTGTGTTGTATAACAGGAAGAACAAAAATCTAAAAGGAAAAAAGCATAAATAAGTATAGATATACAGGGTTATCCATTTTGCAGTGGAAAATGCAGTGGAAAAATGGAAATAAAACACATATAAAATATTTTTTTCATGATATTTCTTTTTTAATTATAAAGTTTGAACGTTGACATTATGTGTGAAACACTACATCATTTAAATGACGCCCACGCGAAGTGTTGCAAGCACTGATTCTCTTGAGGTAATTCTCGACCACTTTTTGACACATATTGGGCGGTATCTCAGCCATAGCTTGACGAATGTTGGCTTTCAAGTGCTCAAGAGTTAAAGGGTTTTCTGCATAAACACGGTCTTTCGCGTAGCCCCACAAAAAAGTCGAATGGTGTCAAATCGCATCATCTTGGTGGCCAGTTGACATCGCCTCGACGAGAAATTATTGCGAGGCCGGGAAATCTCTCTTGCAATAAAGCCATATTCGTTCGAGTTGTGTGGCATGTGGCACCGTCTTGTTGAAACCACATATTCTCCAAGTCGTATTCTTCAATAGCAGGCAAAAATAGTCCTAATTTGTGAGAACTTTGAGGAGTCGACACATTCAGGTCCTCGGCAACACTTTTACTTACGGCAGTGATACGTTCAGCGGAACGAGCAAAGCGATGATGCACAGGCCTTACAATATTTGTAATCGCTCCAGTCTTTTCAAATTTCTTTACAATTTTGTCAATTGCTTGCGTAGTTGGACGATTATGTAAACCATAATCTCCTCTTAAAACACGATATATGGCTGTGGCAGAATCACCATTTTTGTAGTATGTTTTCATAATTTTTATGCGTTGTGTGATACTTAAGTGATCCATTTTCGTCAATGTCAGACTTTCAACTGAGAAGAAAAAAATTGGTTTAACAACTTAGTTTGGCAGATGTCGAATTCCAGTTACATATATACTTTTGAAACCACGATGTGGAAAGAAAATTAGAATAAAGCTGAAAAAAAGAAGATAGAAATATGTGAGCTAATAAAAACACTGTAAATGTATTTATTTGAAAAATTAAATAATAATAATGAAGTTTGAGTAAATTTGGTAAATGGTTTGGCGATGACAAGGTAAGGTTGACTTAGTCACGTGGGTATTCGAGTTGCAAACAAAATTACCCAAGGATATTCTTTGCAATATGGTTGGGAAGGCAATACGAGAGCAAAACCACCAGTCCCCCGTAACAACGGAGACTTAGCTGGATGATAACTAAAATGGATATTCAACAAAGGGCATAATTTTTTTCTAGTAGCGGCAATAGTTTTTTTTGTTCTGTTGAAAGTGTAAGTTGTGAGTTTTCTTTATGTTATTAGTTTTTTATGTATAGTGTACCCAGAGAGAGGGTTGCAATCCATCCGAGAAAGATCATGCTCAAAACGTTAGTAGGAAACCTGCCTGGTCACTGCGGCTATAACAACCAATTAAAAAAAAAAAAAAAACAAAAGACAAATGAAAATGTTATTCTTGTTATACATCCAAGGTATTTGTATTTGCTCTGATTTGTATTCGGATCAATGTTTCAACACATGTAAATATATACATACAAATTAATGATTTTTTGTTTGTTTTTGTGTTGTTTTGTCTCCATATAGTGTACAATTTTTAGCAGCTTTATTTTATACATACATATTAGCAACACTATTTATAAAGAAAATTAGTTACATATATTTTTGGGATTCCCAAAATAATGAAAATGATAACAAAAAAGTTTATGACTTGACTTTAAACATCAGTTGCCGGAGTTCAGTGAACGAAAATGATGCACCGGAGTAGTATTTCTCTTGAAAAAAAGTTATTAGTAGATCAAAGAAAAACGATATACATAGCTAAAGAAATTGGAATTCTTCCCAGTACTTTGTCAAACATTTTAAATAAATTAAGTCAAGTACGAGGCTGGCTCGCACTCTTAGGGTTCCGTACGTATGTATGTGTAATGTATGTATGGAATGGCGTATGTGAATACATATGTATATTTTATAAATTTCATCTCTCTGTTTTTACAGCTACTTTATGTTGTATGGGGACACCTAGTAATTTTCCACTTATTGTTGTTGTTGTTGTAAGGCATCTGGGAATACATACACTGTGCGAATTTCGACTATCTATCTCTTACGGTTCGAGAGTTGTAGCTATTACTCTACGTTGTAAAGGGACACCTGGTAGTTTTACAGTTGTTGTTGTTTTTAGCAAGTGTTGTTGTGGAGCATGTGTGAATACACATATTGTGCAAATTTCATCCCTCTGTCTCTCACGGGTCGAGAGTAACGGCTAGTTGTTACTTTACGTTGCATAGGGACACCTGGTAGTTTTCGACTTGTTGTTGTTTTTAGCATTTGTTGTTATAGGGCATATGTAAACACATATATTCTGCGAATTTCAGCTCTTTGTCTTTTACAGTTTAGCAGCTACTGCTAATTGTTACGTTAGGTTGTATGGGGACACCTGGTAGTTTTCAACTTGTTGTTGTCTTTAGCATTTGTTGTTGTAAAGCATCTATAAATACATACACTAAGAAAATTTCAGCTTTCTATCTTTTACGGTTCGAGAGTTATAGCTAATTGCAACTTTTCGTTGTATTGGGACACCTGGTAGTTTTCGACTTGTTGTTGTTTTTAGTATTCATGGACGCTGTGACGGGCGGACGGACGTACTTGTCTCCATAATAGGGTTCCGTTTTACTCTGATGAGTACGGAACCCTAAAAACATGTCAGTTATTCAAAAGAATGTAGAAGACGAGCATTGAAACATTAAGCGTAAGAGACTTCGAACTTGTCTTTACGAAGACATTGACGAAGCAATACTCTTCACTTGATGTAATACGAACTTTCATGGAGATGGAGAGCAACATTACAACAAATGTATTTAAATGTCTTAATGCAATTGAAGTTTTATTGATAAAGAAAAAGGGCAAAATGTGGTTCAAACAAAAATACCTGATTATTTTAAATAAAAATAGATATTTCTGTGTAATGAAGTTTCTACATCGTGAAATAGTTTTCTGTCCCCGTCGATATTCACTATAGGGAAATTCGACTGTATATACAAATCGTTTTTGCATTAGCATCAATTGGAGTATTCTAGAAATTGTCCTGCATTATTTGTCCCAAAGCTTGAGACAAGTCGAGACTCTTCGACGTCAACCGATACACAACTTGGCAGCGCTTATTATTTATTTTACATTAGGTCCACTAGTGGTGTGGTCCTAATCAACCACTCCTATTTGATTAAATTAGATTTAAAAATACACCTTTATCTAAAATTTATCACAATATCTTCCAAATCAACTTAATTACTTTTCTATGAGTACAACATGCTTCGAGAAAATCTACAGAACCACTGTGATGTCAGCGTACTTGGAGTACTATTAGTATTTTATGTTTGCGTAGAATGAGTCGTCTAATGTCCAAACATTCAAAAACATCCATACTTATCTTAAACGATACACAATGTACATACACATACAAACATATTTTCTTTGTTTTATTTGTGTATTTGAAAAGCAAAGAAGACAAATGTCAAAACGGATTGCAAACCGATATTCAAATATATTTACTTCAAAACAAATGCGGGCCAAAGGCAAATATACACAAGTAAACTTGCACAAACAACCTCTTTATGACAGCGTAGTCATATCTCAGGAAATCAAATTTTTTAAGTTACTTTGGAAAAAGTATGCCTTCCTTCCATCACAACTCAAACAAAACTTATAACTTATAGAGCTATCATTTGGGAAATTTAATCGAAATAAGTGTTAGATTTTTAGTTCCGTAATAGATCGGCCTTACATATTGTAAATACATCTCAAGTTAAATCGAAGGTATAATAAGACATGTTTCATCCACTCACATTGTTTTAAACTCTTCACGCCCAGTTTGCAAAAGTTGACTATTTCGAGATATGACTACGTTGCAATAAAGGAGCGATATGCACAGCCATAAGCGCTTACGAACAGTTGAAATATTTTGCATTTCATAACAAATTGTATTAAAGTTTAAAAGAAAATTTAAAATTTGTTTTGGATTTTATCGTCTTTTACAAAAACATATGCAAGAGTATATATACATATGTACATATGTATACATATACATACATACATATACAATGTATTTTATTTTGAAGACATTTTCATGGCAGCTAAAAACACGACTACCTTAAATTATTTCAAATGTTCAATATGACACGGTATAACCAAAATATTTGATAAAGTTTATGCCATGACCAAGAGTACATATACATATGTACATACATATATTAACTGCATCATCCGAGGGAACATTTTCTCTGCTCGCCACCTGTTCTGAGGCCACATAAAACATCTTTCAAATGGGCAAATAGTCCTGTTGTAAATTTTCAAGATTTATTTGAGGGCATGTTACCGTAATTGTGTTTGTTACTTTTCATTGTATGAGGACACCTGGTAGTTTTCGCTTTGTTGTTTGTAGCGGCAAGGTACAGCAATATCCTGTGAAAATTTCAGCTCTTTAGCTCTTACCGTTTCGGAGAATGGACGCTGTGACGGACGGACGGACGGACAATTCAAATTACTGTGATGTATAAAGATTTTAAAATTTTCTTCAAATCTAACAACATTTGAATTTTTTTGTCGACAGTTTTCTTGAAAAAGTCAGTTGCACTTTAGGTGCTCACGTTTGTTCTGACTTTGTGGTACTTTCTATGTAAGTTTTGTTGGCTTTAGCATAACATGTAGAACTAACGAAGCTGAGTACTCAAAACAAGTGTACATACAAATGACACTAATATTAATAAATGTCATTGCCCTGCATCATGCCCGTATGACACTACATTTTTCTTGCATTAGCGGAGTTCATTATTTGGTGCAAATGTCTTGCGTAAGTGCGAATGCGAGAAATCGTTGCTTTTTCTTTGCAACCCAACAACAAAATATACAAGGTTGCACTCGCAATATTTTTGCATTTACGCACCGCTAATTACGTGTTGCTTTTTTCGCATGAGTATTGCGTTTGCAACACTGACACTCGAACAGCTGACATTTTAAAACAAAGCAAACAAAAAGTTGTAGAGATGAAGCCAGCAGCAATTACTAAAAAAATAAAACTTGAAAAATTAAAAATTGTGTACTAATTTATCAGCTGTTATTTGGAATGCAATAAAATTTGCAAAGTTGTTAAAAAGGGCGCTCAATATCAGTTGCAATATAATCGCAAATGCAATCAGTCGCATCCAAAAACGCACCAAACGCTGAGTACCGCTATTGTTTAAGTTTTGGTGAACAGTGCAAATATAATGTAATAGTAGAATTTTGTATGTGCAAAGAGTTCAACTATATTAAGATAAATGCAAAACTGTCAACATTTTCGTTGAAGTTATCGATAAAAAAATCAGTTCAAAAAAAATGTAAAATGTTTCAACTTAAAATTGACATTTCAAACTTGAATGTTGCTGTGTCAGCGGTTTATGGAAAATTGTTGCGATTTAACGCTTCTTTTTTGGAACATTTTTATTTCCTAGCGCTTTCTTGAAATAAAAAGAATACAACACTTACAAAAAAGATGCCAGTTTTGTTTACGTTTTGTATATTTGGTTGTTTCTAGCAATTGCTGTTTCTTTCTATCAATTCTATATCAATTAATGAAAGAAAAATGAAGTATCATACGGGCTTCAGCAAGAAGGCAAAACTTACCAAGCATAATTTGTACGATGACATACAACACTGGAAAGCAGCATTAATGTTATTAAGATGAAAATTCAATGCTCAATTTAAATTTGTCTAAGGGATTTATATGTTGCTCCCACAATACAACCAACCACTTTGTCCAGAAAGTTTATATAGAAAGAACTATATAAACTTTCGCGGAGCTTCCAAAAATCAGATTACAAAACAAAACAAAAATCCAATTAGAAATGAACAGTTCAGAAGTAGCACATGAGACTCCGAACAGGCTTTGAAACTAATGGAGCGATTTAGAAAATTCTTTCACCTTATGCCAAATGGGCGGAAAAAGATAAAACTTTTTCTTCTCATTGCTTTATATTCTCTTTAACATCTAAAAGTACTTTTAGTGTATCACGAAACGAAAACTTATAGCCTTTTTACACTGATGTACATCTACATCTTTCATCAATTTGCAATGATGTTTACATCTACCCATAAGAATTATACAGGGCAAAAATTCTACATCTTTCCACATCAGCAGAAGATGATCCTTTCTCATTTTGTTCCATCCTACATCTTTCGATTTTAGTGACATCATTAAAAAATTGCAGAAAATCGATTGCTTTTGTACCATCACTAGCAAAATGATATTTCAGAAAATTAATAAAAAACAAATTTAAGATAAAAAAAAAAAAAAAATTACAGGAAGATTTAACTATTTTGTCATAATTTTTCATTAATTTTGAACAAATTCATTTTAATTGCAGTGCAAAAGGAAGCTGGTGTTCGCATTGTATGGTCAATCGATATAGAGAACAGGTTGCTTGACCTATGAGAAGAAAAAAGTCCTCCTCCAAGTCCATTTAAATTTTTTTTTATTCCTCACAAAAATGTTGCGTTCGCTTATGTCCTTTATTTTTCAACCCCTAATACATATACATATGTATACATACATATGCATTGATACAATGATATAATTAGTTTAATATTATTTAGAAAATTTTGTAGGCAATTTAGATTTTTTGATGAAGTTTTTCTAAAGTTGTCGCCTATTCGACCCTTCCCATAAACCGGTTTTTCAATAGTTTAAAATCCGGAAATTTTTTAGAAACCGGTTTTTTATTTTTTACTTAAATTTTGCTTTTATTATTTTTATTATTATTTTTTTTTTTGATTTTTTTGTAAATGATTTACATGTATTTCTAGATTTTACCAGGCTTTCAAATTCATTTTTATAAAATGCTGATATTTTGGCTAATATTGATTTAAAATTTAGCACTGTGAACATCCAGATGTTTTTGAGCTGCCATGCTCTTCGTCACCGCCCTCATGAACTAACCAAAGGGTGCTGACGAAGAGCCTACCAGCTCAATAACATCTGGATGTCCACCTTGCTGAGTTTATTTTGTCCTTAGTTCAAAATTAACCAAAATAGCAGCATTTCGTAAAAATGAATTTAAAAGCCCGTTAAAAATTTTGAAATATAAATGTGTATGTTTATTTTTTTATTAAAATTCTGTAATGAAAAAGCCTTCTGTATAATGTATATTTAAACATGATATATTTTAACAAAAATGTATTGTTTACAAATCGGTCCAAATGAGTCTGTTTTGCTTTTTATGTTATGTTATTTATTTATGTATTTATTTGATTTCAATACAAATACAATTTATTGTGATTTTAAAATTATAAATCATAAAGCTTAAATTCTTAAAATCAGAAATTGTTATACTAAAAATTAAAATTTCTCAATTTTAAGATTATTTGTTAAGTACCCATATACATATATGTACATATATATATATACATACATATGTGTGCATGTATATTACAACCAGTGTTGCCAGTTTAGGGGGTTTCCCCCTAATTTTAGGGGCGAATTTGGGGTGTTAAATTCTTTCGGAGGGAGAAAATTTAGGGGGAAACAATTTATTTTTGGGGTATTTTCAGGTGATTTCTGTGTTTGCTTAAACGGTAAAATGGCAGGAGTTAGATGATTTTTCCACTGATAAATTTAACGACTTTAACGAGTTTTAAAATAAAATTAAATGAAATATTTTATGTTCATCTGTAAACATGTGTGTAAAAAATTTTACTATAATATGTATTTGTGGTTTTGTAGCTTATAACAACAACTTTTGGGTCCAGGAAAAATATAGTTTCGTTATAGAGAAAGAATGATTTTTTCAGATAGAAAGTGCTGCTATTACTGAGGTATTGCTGTTTTATTTTTAGCGAACTAAAATAATATTTTATACCAGCAGCAGTTCAAGAAGGATGCTGAGAGGCAAAAAGTAAAATGAGAAAATCTGTTTACGAACAACCGAAATAAAAAATCAGAGTTCTTCATTATTGACTGTCTATCTATATTTAATCTTATTGATCAATATCCAATTTTAAGTTAGTTAAAAAAAATAATGCTGGGTCGGACAATTGATTACCTTCTATGCCACCGTAGTATTAAAATAGTCAGTTAACCTCATTGAAAATAATCCAGGCCCACTAATTGCGAAAGAGTGATTTTAAAATGAATTGAAACAATAGAGTACATACTACATATGTGCGTATGTACCCTGCAAGAAATAGCTGATGGAAACTAACACATTAACACCTTAATTACTAACACATGCAAAGCAATTTTATAGGATTCAGCGTTGCCATTACAATGATTATTTTAGTATTTTGATTTTCCCTTATTAATTTGGTAATTACATTTGGAACTACGTTTATGCATATTAATGTTTTTATAGGTTCATTTGTCCATTTTTTTTTAAATATAGTTTATTATATTCCCTTTGAATTGTTTTTTGAAAATTTTCGAAAAATTCTTTTTTTATTTATCAATAAAGAAATTAATAGCATTACATGTAATTTTGTGGGCATTTTGCAAAAAAGATTTTGAATGATCACTTTGCTGAGGTGGTAACGCTGGTTCAAAAAAGAAATCACACGTACAGTAATGTTTACATCAGTTTTTTCATTTTTGCCCTTAAGAAAATGATAGAAACGCTAATGTATGAACCCATCAGCAGTGTCGGTCATATGATGGATCATATGAACCCATCAGCAATGTCGGTCATATGTCGATCATATGACCGACACTGTTCTTGCAGGGTATATATACATATATGTATCTATTTTAGTGACAATATCTTATTCTTCACATTTCATCGCAACTATTTTGGAAGCTTAACAAATATTTTTCGCCAGATATTTTAAATTTGCTTCACAGCATGTGAGACAAAATCAAAAAATGATTTCGTTGGAATACTATTTCGAGAACTTCAACTATGAATTTTATATTATAAAGTGTGAGTTTAAAAGGAAATTTGTTTAAGATGTTTTCACAGTTTTGTTGTTTATTGTTGTAAAAATTCTTTAAAATACAAAGAAGTGTATTTTCTTTAAGCAGCATTAACTTTTTTGTATTTTTAACTTAATATGATTGAGATTTTCCCACGAGCTGTATATTTTTTTTATGCACAAATTCTTTCGATTGTAAGAACTTTTATTTATACCAGTACGTTTAAAAGTCTACAGTGTGAAATAAAATAATAGTATTTAAACGATTAATTTTCAAAGTTTTGAATAGCTTAAAAAATTTAATACTTCTGGATTTTTTATTTACTCGTACGTTTTTTCATCTTGTAAATTCATTTCATTGCCATTACGAAGTCCTCGATATAGAGGTTTTTGTTAAAATTATTGTATTCCTTCTCCTCCTGATCAAATAAGCATGAAACCGAAATCAACAACATTTTGTTGCAAAATCTACAAGCACCGATTTGGCGTGAAGGAAGTAGACTTTCAGGATGAGATATTAAAGATATTCAAAAATGAATTTAATGTTTGCTTTGAGAGCATATAAATAAAAAATAATATTTGCTAGCATTACTTTTTATTGTAGGACCTTTTGGCATTGAGTCAACTAACTCCTGACAGGTCTTCTTTGGTGTTGAGTAGCGGGCACTTCGACCTTTTTGCTACAATTCATCTTTATGTCGTTATTTTTCGGTCCAATTTTTTCCTTTTCTATGGGATTTTAGTACGGCTATTGCACATGCTAACAAAGATTACCAACGTTCAAGCTTTGAATAGCTAATTTTCGTTGTTTTTGTTTTGTCCCTTTGAAGGTGAGGAACCTAATGACTTTTTATGATTTCTGTTTTAATCCGTGAACCATTTTTATTTGTAATATAATATAGAAGTAACATATGATGCATTAATAAAGTACTCCACAGACGACGTGTTTTGTACATTGTATCTGTAAAATTTTACACATGTAAGCAACTACATATCGTGTGTTACCTTTAAATTATTGCTTGTGTAATAAACATGAGTAAAAGTCATACAAAATATTATCAAATAGAGCGTGTTCTGTTTTGCTGTGTACAAACATATGCCATGTGAAAACATTCGTCGGGGATTGCTTATGTGAACAATTATTAGCCGGCTGAATGAAATATTTTGCAGGATTAAAAAAATTGATGCAACTGAAAAACTGTCACTTTAGTTTAAAAAAACGAAAAAAAAACGTTTGCATCGTCAGTATTTCGATTACGTAGTAAAAAATAATTTCAACTGCCATAAGCAATTTTGCAAGCGAACGTCTTGGATATCTACATAATGAAAAAGAAAAACAAATAAAAGTTGTGAACTTTTCTATAATTGTAGATTATTATTAATAAAAATGTGTTGAATAATTACTATTGAAATTTTTATTATTATAATTTTTTTTAAGATTTCCTTTCCGAAAACATTTTTATCAAGCAATACAATTTTAATTTTTTAATATATCAGCTACTGCAAATAAACAATAATTAAAATAAACACTAATTAAAAACTTTATCTAAATTGAAAAAAAAAGACTTAAAAAAATAGATGTAAAAACACGTCGTGTGAGGGATACTTAATAAACCATGAATAAAAACTGCAAATATGTATTTAAAACTGAATGATTTTATTTCGTTTTATTCTAAAGTACGCTTGCTACGCGTCGCCGCGTTTCACGCGGTTGTCAAAAAAGTAGGGTCAGTGCATTTGTGTGTACGCATATGTACGCATAAAGTAGATCTACTTTCTACTTTTATACGCGTCACAAACGTCATGAGAAAATGTCAGCTGTTTTTAATAACCAATGATGTGCCTACTCTCAACGTTATCGATAAATACCTTTTATATTGTAAAATAATTTATAAAATCTTTTGCAAAAAAAAAAACGTTTTTAATAAAAAAGAAAAGTTTGTTACAAATTTTACAAAACATCACGAATAAAACAAATTATAATTGGTTTTTACAACACTCTTTCATTAACAAAATTTAGTTTCGATTTATCGATTGCGTTTGCATACTGAGTATCATCACTGTTATGTTTACAAATATTTTCAGTTTATTACAACTAGTGATATGGAAGAGAAACTAATAAATGCAATTAAAGGTCATGAGCTTTTATATAACAAAACCTTGCTGCTCCATCGGAAGAAAAAGAAAAGAGCAGCTGCTTGGAGTGCAATAAGCAAGGAACTTAATTTACCATGTTTATGAACTCTATGAATTTCATTAATTCTTTAAAAATTTCAATTTCAATTTTGTTAAAATTTGTTTTGTATGTTAAAAATATTTGCACAACAGCTGATCAAAACAAAAAATATGACGCGTACGAAGCGTTGTATGTAACTTGTAGTGTGAAACGCATCGAACGCGTCCAAAGCGGGCTATGTAACTTCACCTTAAGTAATTATAGCTGAGCATATTTAATATAACATACCTTTTATATAAATACATTTTTAATTGTTTTCTCTCTAGCTTTTCTGCTGACAAGTTAATTGGGATCAACAAAATATCGGCGACATGCAGATGGCTGAAAAGCTAGAAAGAAAACAAAATGGTATTCTTAAACCTAAAATAATGATTTCCTGTGTTAAATATTTTCAGTGTTGCCAGTGTGCATTGTTTTAAATACAAAGGAAAATATGCATATGATATAAATAATATATGTATGTACTTTAACAGTTTTATTTATGAGATTGAATCAGGTGGCGAAGCTAAAGAGCTTGCCCCTTATGTGTTTATTAGTTGTTTAGCAGAAACTAAATAATGATATTGAAACAATCTAAATATATCTCGAATTTCTACACGGGAAGCTGGATTCCTGTAAACTTTTATTCGGGTTTCGCAAATGTGTCATTGTGCCTTAGCCCAGTATTGAAAAATAAAAAAATTAAAGGATATACAACCTAAACTAGGCTAGAGAATCCAAGCGTTATTAATAACATACCTGTGTAAACTTCAAAAATTGTAAGCCACTGTAACTCCATTTTTAACACCTAGGTTTCCGCTTTTGTGTGCGAATCTTTTTCTGTAATCGTAAACTCAACCAAAAATTGCACTGAAGTTAAATGGATAATACTAACATGATACGATTGTGTGTCTGCATGTGTGTGTACCTTTGTAAGTAGTTCAATAAAATAAAAGAATAAAATTACATGCAGAAATAAATTCTTTTCTTTGGGGTTTCTTCGCGTTTGCGTATATGTGTCTTATCAACTCTTGAGGCTGTTGCATCCCAGGAGTATTCGGGCAAGCAGAAAAATATTTTAACCACAATAAATGATGCTGCACCCACCAACACACACAAAAGAATTTAATATCATGCAAGCGATCACATGCTAACCCTGCGATAGGAAGTTGTACACAGGCCTTCCAGAAGGCCTCTCTTTGTAATGTAATCTAACGAAATTGAGTATGGACCAAGTCAGCCCCTTGCACTGCGATATAGTGTGTTTTCTTTATTACTGACTGATTTAATACACCAAGGAACAGACTCAGCTCGTTCAATGAGAGCATTAGCAAATCACACAGCGTATAGCCATCTAATAGCCTGTATCTTCTATGTCAATGTGTCATACAGTTGAATGTCGGGTGGTCCATTGACTCCATTGACTCTTCCAGAACACAGTACATGCAAGTATTAGATAAGTCCATTCTGCATACAGCGATCTCCACCCTCCTAGCATCAAAGTTCAGTGAACTTTTTTAATGTTTCAGACCACTAATGTCGTTCCATTGCACATGGAAATAACCCCCAAAAATGATTTTGTATTTTGCATTAATTTTAGAATAAAGTTTTGATTCTAAACAATAAATAGTGCTGACAACAATGGGAATAATATAATTTTTTTGCTGTGAAAAAATAATCATGTTATCGATTATACTCGTTCAAAGTTGGTCATACTCTACCAGTACGAGACTGACATGCACAGGAAGGGTTACGTACTGCCGGACATATTCTAGACAAAGGGTAACCCTGGTTTAGCCTTTAGTTTCAAACGTTTTTATTGTTTCTAATAGTTGTTATTGTAGAGATCAGACAACTAGTGTGTAAATTTAAAGTCTCTATCTCATACGGTTTAAATGTTATAGCTGAGTTTCAAACTAAAAGGTATCCACATGTACGAGCACCAACTAAATTTTAACTTTTATCAGCTTTTGGTATTTGTTGTTGTAGAGGCCTACGAACTACATATACTGTGAAAATGTTACGTCTCTATCTTTTACGGTTCAATAACTAAATTCCATTTTCAAATTAAGGGGTGTCCACTTACAAAGGCTGACATTTAATTTCCATGTTTTGCTATCCTTGGTATATATTGGTATATATTGGTATATATTGCTGGCGACTGCATATACTGTGCAAATTTCAAGTCTCTATCTCTTATGGTTCAAACGTTATAGCTAATTTAAATTTCTTGTATAGGAGTACCCTTTGTTTCCCAACTTTTTGTTGTTTTTGGTATTTGTTGTTGTAGAACCACATGTAACCACATATCCTATGTAAATTTCGAGTCTCTATATCTTATGATTGAAAAGCAACAGCTATATTTGCTAATTTTCGCAGTTTTTTTTGTATGGGGACCCCTTCAGTTCTTAAGTTTTTGTTGTTTTTAGCATTTGTTGTTGTAGCCAACGGGTATCCATATGGCCTGTGTAAATTTCAGCTCTCTAGCTCTTATAGTTGGGAGATTGTACCTGTGACGGATGGACGGATGAACAGAGAAGTCTCATAAAAGGGTTCCACTTTTAGTCTATGAGTGCAAAACCCTACCAGGGTTACAGTTTCGTTTTAAACTTTTTGTTGTTAGCATTTATTGTTGGACATATGTATGTATACTCGGAGTCTCTATCTCTTACGATTCAAAAGTTATGGGTAATTTCCAAGTAAAAGGGTGTTCCCATACATAGGGCAATATCTAAATTTTTACTCTTTGCTATTTTTTGTATTTGTTTGTTGTGTACGCCTGGTAATTGTATATGCTGTGCAGTTACCAGGCTCGAAAGTTACAGCTAATTGTATGGGAGCACGCTTTATTTGTTGACCTTTTATTATTTGTTGTTGTGGAGCCTATTTAATCACATATCTTGTGAAATTTTCAGCTCTGTAGCTCTAATGGTTCAAAAGTTATATCAAATTTTAGGTAATTCTCACAGTTTCTTGAATGGGAGCACCCTTTAGCTCTAAGTTTTTGGTTATTTTGGATATTAGCTGTTGTAGAGTCTATGTGATTACATATCCGGTAAAAATTTCAGCTTTCTAGCACTTGCAGCTGATTTTATCTAATGTACACAGTTTCTTGTATGGGGACGCCCTTTATTTTCTAATTTTTTGTTGTTGCAGCGGCAGGGTAACCACATGTACTGTGAAAATTTCAGCTCTTTAGCTTTTAACCTTTGGAAGAATGGGGCCGGTGACACATAGTCAATTCACGTTAAATGGTTTATGAATAGAGAATAGAGTATCAAAAAATAGTTTGTAATTAGAATTTTAAACAGCTTGTAGTTAAGTGACAAAGGCTGAAGCTCTCCGGGAAATATTCTATTGCAAGAGTATTATATTCTTAAACGAGTATCCTGTATGAAGATTGAAACAAATAAGTATTAAGCAGAAAAATATTTTTTAGCAGGCCTGGTTAGCAGTGATGCAGAAGGCCTCTTTTACCAAGGCCCGTTTATGTTCGCCAGTAAGCATTTTGCAAGCAGGTAACATCTACCACACAGCCATAGCTTTTGAAGTTTTTCTGAATTTGGCATGAATAAGTGAAAGAATAAGTTTTCTTTCTGGAATTCCTGGCAATGAACAAGAAGATATTATTTGTTTTTCTCATTTAAAGCAACGATTATGCAGAAATTTGATTTAAATTATATTTGCCTTTTGTGTGCTTTTCTTTGAAATTAGTTTTGGTTTTCATTGTATCCACAGGTAGAAAAGCAGTGTAAAATTTTCCACGAAAGTCTTATTATTCTTTTGTTGGGAATTACAATCGTATTTGTTTTAAAAGTATTAAAATAATTTATTGAGTTACAATTGAATTGATTTTGAGCTCTTAACATTTAATGCCTTTATTCTTATTAATAAGATAAAGTACTATTGTTTTTCTTGTGTGAGTAAATTATGAGGTAATTCTTGAAAAATCAATGGGAACAATTTAAGAATGTCATGGAACTAAATTGTGGAATGGAGTACAGTACTATCTGCATAATCCAGACACCATTAATCCTGGATTCTAGATGCTACTTTTTGCCTTTTCTTTTTACTATACATATATTTCTATATCCGCACAGGGCTTTTATCGGGAAATTCCAAAAATTGGCACAAAAAGTCGTTTCAGAACTGTAATAAAGACGCATAAAAATGTAGTTTGAGAAAATAAAAGTTGCACACCATTTTATATAGATTTTATTATGTATTCCGAGTGAACATCGCTCGTAATGGAAAATCTCCGTCACGGATTCGTACAAAAAGGTATTATGAATTCCGACAGATTCGAAGTTAGTGCTGGCATCCTCTTGACCCAAGTTCGAATTAGTACAACCAACTTTTTAAATGACAAACAGATGTGTTTTGTTTACATTCTAAGGATTGTTAAAAATATTTTTAAAAAATAAAAACGAAATTTAATTGCTTCAGCAGTTTCAGTGACGGAAGAGGAATCTTACTTAAAACAAAGGCTGTTAGCGAATAGAGCGCAAAGTCTTGAGGAATGGTAAGAATTCTCTTGATTTCGATTACAAGGCGTAAGTTGTTAAAACAAATCACCAATTATTAAAATATGTACGTATGTTTTATTTAAAACTTCCGGTTGAACAAATTTTGCTATCAGCATGGTGTTGGAAGAGATGTGGCTGCTGCAATGGCTTTTTCCTACCATTTTTTCGTACACACATTTAATTCTATACCTAATGGACGGTTTTTTCTTTTTTGTTTGTTTATATGGTTGATTATACTGTGCTAGTTGAATTTAATTCATCAGCATTACTATATTTTTAGATTTCTTGCGCTGTTTTAAGAAACAAAAAATTTCGAACTTTTGCAAAAAATTTAATTTTTTTCATCGAAAAAAATTTGTATTTTCTAAGCTGCTACGCTGATTAAAAATACTTTTACAGTTGTTGAAAGATAATTTTATTGCCAAATTTCGGTGTTTATATTCTTTCCAAGATTTTAAATCGTTTTTGAGTTAAGGGAATATGTGTTGTCCTACCTCCTCCATTGAATTCAGCGCACACGAACTCGGTTTGGTCACTGGCTGCCCCGTCTGTCGGAAAAAAAGTTTCAAATTCAAGCACAGTGTTATTTTCCAAGCAATCTATCAGATGTTACAATGGTGTATATGAAGCGATTTTTTCAACACGTAAAATCAGCAGTTAGTTTGTGCTACTATTTTTTTTTTTTGTTTCAAATCATGACAAAACCAATAAGTATTGTAAAATATACCAGGAGAATTTCGTAGCTACGTCGGAATTCATGATAGAATTTTTACGATGGAATTCATAATAATCATGTTAAAATTTTTCTAAGAAAACAGAAAGGCAGAGCTGTGTTTTTATAATGCTAAACGAGAATATAATAATTCTTTAGAATTGAGAAATATTTCTTGCAATAAAATGGGAGTGATCAACATTTAGAAGACAAGAAAAGTAAAGTTGAAGACTTACTGGCTGGGGTACATGTCATGGCGGTTTCACGACCACCACGTCTCTCATCAGCACCCAAATATATTTAATGTGATGACCATGACCATCATCCCAAACAATTTTAATAAATACCAACAAATTGAGCCAAGTACGAGACCGACTCGCACAGCAAAGGTCCCGTACTACCGTCCAAGTGGTAGACAAAGGCTACTCCTGGTATAAAGCTCTAAGCACTTAGACGACAGCAGACAGCAAGCAGCAATATGTCAAAAATAAAATGCATGTGTTTAAATGAAAACGATTATTTTGACGGCAGCAGAGCAGCACGACTGAACAACAGCATTTGCTGCTGCTGCCAACTTAGGCCATTTTCTATTTTGACGGGCAGCAAATAAGCAAATATAGTGTTGCCATTATATGTATATATAAATTGGACAAATTAGAACAAAAACTTTTTCTTTAAATACTAAACACAAAAGAACATTGCAAAAATGCAATAAGCAAATGAATGTATGTGTTTTTATAGGTTTTTCGTGATATTATTACATTTTTTTTATCAATAACTTAAATTTTATTCAAAATGAAATAAAAAATGCGGCATCCCTGAAATTTGCATTGCTGTTGATTTTTAGTATCAAAACTATTTTTTTTCGTTTGAGTTATTTTTTTGTGATATTTTATTTAATTTTCATTCTTGTTGCTTTGAAAAACTCTTCTTCATCTTTTTCCTTAAGCTGTTGTACACATGTTTTGTAAAAGCCCTCTTCATCACGGGTTATATTTGTTGGGCGAAACCACCATCTTCGGTTTCGTGTACGATTCGTTTTATGGGCTTTGTACGCTTCAGCTGTAGTCTGAGTTGTGATAAAATTCACTAAATTTTCTTCGCTCATTTTTTATATTTTTAAACTTTGAATTTGTAATATTTATAAAAACTTGAAATTGATTTACACATCAGCTGATTATTATGTTGTTGCTGTCTTCAAAATAATTATGAAGCCGACTTCAGAGCAGCATTTGAAGTTGGCAGCACTTGAAGTCTCCTGTCATCTAAGTGTTTAGAGCATAAGGTGCTTTTTAGTTTTTAACTACATATTTATTCTTTTTAGTATTTGCTGTTGTAGAAATCAGACAACTACATGCACCGTGTACATTTTAAGCCTCTACCTCTTACGGTTCAAAAGTTATAGCTGATTTTGAATCTAAAGGGTTTCCTCGTGTTTCACACAATTAAATTTAAATTAGTTGCTATTTTTTGTATTTGTTGTTGTAGAGACCTGCAAACGGTTCAAAAATTAAAGCCAATTTTCAAATTATATGTTGTTCCCGCTGAAAGAGAAACATTTTCAATTTTTGCTATCGTTGGTGTTTGTTATTGTGAGGGTCGGGTAGCTAAATATACTAGGCAAGTTTCAAGTCTCTATATAATGCGTCTCAAAAGTTACAGCTTATTTAGGTTTCTTGTATGAAAG
This sequence comes from Sturmia bella, assembly GCA_963662145.1. Lineage (NCBI taxonomy): Eukaryota > Metazoa > Arthropoda > Insecta > Diptera > Tachinidae > Sturmia > Sturmia bella. The sequence continues at coordinate 41,917,546 of OY759169.1, forward strand.
CACCCTTTAATTTTTAACTTTTTGTTGTTTTTGGTATTTGCTGCTATAGAACCTACATATGGGTGTTTCCATGGTTACGCACGTGACATTTGTACACGTTTAATTGTTTTGAATATTATAAAAATATAAATGAGTTGGAATTTTTGAATGGAATTTTGCCATTGTTACATTTAATGTGATGAGTTCCTTCCAAAAAGTATATATATTGGAAAATTAAGCACTGGGTACCCGAGTTCCATGCGATCAAAGTTGACTTACGCACGTGACAAAAAACGGAAGTGCCTTTTAAAGCAGCATGAAATATTGCAAAAGTAGGCGAATTGTAGAAGATTTTTATTTCGGAAAAAATATTTTTATGAAGGTTATTAATGGACCTTTATAATCATGGTTTGTTCAAAAACAAGTGTGCATGGGTTGGCTAAAAAAAAAAAAAATGTTTTGATTACGCACGTTACATTACGCACGTGACACTTTTTACCTTCATACATAGTTTTGTAATTTAACATATATTTTCAGAAGTTTTTACCATCATTTAAAATTATTATAAGTTAAATTTTTTTTTTATATAATAAAATGTCAATAGTTTTTTTTTTTAATTTTCTGTGCTTAAAAAAATTGTGCGAGCGTTTTGATTTTTTAACTAACGGTGGACCATTTCATGGAAATACCCATATAGAACCTACATCCTATGCAAATTTCTCTGCCTCTTATTCTTATTCAAAAGTTACAGCTATATTTACTAATTTTCACAGTTTCCTGCGGATCCAGTTTCTAGTGCGAATGCTGTCCAAGGAAGTTTAATAAAAGGGTACGATTTTCACTTTATGCACGCAAAAAAAAAACATTTTAAAGTATGGTTGCGCTGACAACATAATGTTCTCTGGATTACCACATGTACTGTGAACATTTCAGCTCTCTAGCTCTTACTGTTTGGGAGGTTGGGTCCTGTGACGGGCGCATGGACAAGTGGATAGGGAAGTCGTATAAAAGGGTTATATTTTTTCAGTTTATGAGTACTGAACTCTACTAGGGTCGCAGATTCTTGTATTGGGGCCTGCTGACGTTTTTAATTTTTTGTTTGTTCTTAGCATTTGTTGTTGTAGCGGCTGGGTAACCACATGTACTGTGAAAACTTCAGCTCTCTAGCGTTTACCCTTTGGTAGAACGGGAGCCTGTGACGGACGGACGGACGGACGGACGGACGGACATAGAAGTCTCAGTAATAGGGTTCCGTTTTTACTCTATGACTGCGGAATCCTCAAAATGGGAATTTTATTTTTTCGCCCTATATTTCATATATAAGGACATAGTAACACCTTTTAAAATGATATACAAGTTGTACTGTTTACTGTGTATGCTTTTTCTACAGTTTTTTAGAGTTTTGAAATGGTTTTGTACATAACTTTATACCTAAAATAAATTTAGCAATTTTTGTTTAAACTGTTAAGAGAGTTGTTGGCAACCGAGCAAAACTTGATTTAAGACTTGATTTGAATCAAAAAGTTGTGCCCAGTGTCACAGCAGTGGGGCTGGCAAAAAAAGCAAAATTAGAATATCTCCGAGGCTACAAGAAGTAACTTATTCTTTTGCTGTTGCATTTTTAAGGTTTTAATGAGAAAATCTTAAATATGAAAGATTTGGTGTTTAATAAAATGAAAATTAAAAAAATTTTATCAGTTTCTAATTTTAACATGTCCAAGATACTTGACCTTGAGTTCCCTTGGTTCGAAAAAACCGCAATTTCTTTCGAAGTAATCTTATTTGAGTACATACATATGTACTATTTATTTCAGCCATTTTACTTTTGGAAATACGATTCTTGCGCTCAGCTTTCATCAGATAAAAATAAGTATAATAATTGCTACTAAATGTTTAAGCACACTTTCATACACACACTACTTGTCCTAACTTACATTATTTATATTTGTAGAGAATTATATTTTTCTGTAATTTACAAATTGCTTTTAAATGGGCTGTGAAAAGTTTTAATGAGTTTTCAACGCTCTTGTCGTCACCCCATTTCATCAACATTATTTTAATAATGGTACGCAATTTTACTTGCACTTCATTTTTATAATTTTTGTTATATACAATTTTAACATACATTTTTTATTCCTTTTGTGAAATTTTTGTTTTTTCTATTATGACCAACAAAAGTTTGCCATCAACAGACGGAAATGAACAGACGCGAGTTAAATATTTTTTTTTTTAAACGAAACAGTGGTGTAATAAAAGGAAAAGAACTAAAATTTCATGCTGCACGAGAGAAATTGTTCTCAAAAGTCCAGTTTTACACCATAGGATTTATATGTATAATTGTGAATTTGATAATTTTAAACAAACAGAATGTTGTTTAAAACCTTTACTTATTAAAACTGAATAAGGCCTTGAATAATTTTGATACAATACACAAAACTTGACTAAACACTAATACAAATTTGTTCAAAATGATCAAATTCACAATTATATAAATCCTATGGTGTAAAACTGTTTACATATATTACAGTTTTCAACCATAGATATATTTTTCAATATTCGGTATAAAACTTTCAATATTCGGTATTAAACCTAAGTTTTATATGACAAAATATTTTTTCATTTTGTAAAATTTAAGAATGAATGTTTGTATGTGTGTTGACATTTTTTCAAAACATGGAATGTATGTATGTAGGTATGGTTATATGTATTTGTAGAATTTTGTTGTTTAAAAAATTTTTTATACAAAATAATTACGGTATTCAAACGGTCTCATATTGTGTCATAATGTCAGAAAGTACTAACATTTTATGATAGTTTAAAAAAATTGTTGTTGTGCTGCAAACAAAATTAGTCATAAATTAATAGGACTTCATCGACTGTGTTTAGTGATTCGTCATAAGTTAACAGCATACATCTGAGGCGAACGGCTAAAGCGTATTCGTCGAGCCGGTGATATTATTTGCGTGCCGCAAATTATATTCTAAAAAAAATTTAATATACATAGGTATATACATAAAAAACCCTTATATGCGTATAACGCTTACATGTATGTATGTACCCAAACAAGAATACATTTGTTTAATAGCTGAAGGCCTTGTTTTACTATCCTACTCAGTCGATATGGTAAAAATGAAATGTGTGCTCAAAAAGTGTGATAGTATGGACTAAATATGTTTGTGTGCGATACGAATGTACGCATGTATGTGTTTCGCAGATATATATATATATATATATATATATATATATATATATATATATATATATATATATATATATATATATACATATATATATATATATATATATATATATATATATATATATATATATATATATATATATATATATATATATATATATATATATATGCAGTTTTTTGGTTTGGAATATATATATATACATATATCTACGTACACGCACGCACGAACGCACGCACGCGCACGCACGTCGGCACTTTCCCGTATAAGTTGTAATTTGACAAATATTCCAAACCAAAAAACTGCATAGAAAACCCCTCCCACGGAGGCACAACTTATTTCTACTGTATTTTCTAAAATACTTCTTCCTCACAAAATTTGAAAACGGAAACATTTAGAAAAGAAGACCACAAAACGACCTGCATTTGCAGATTTGTCGGCACTTTCCCGTATAAGTTGTAATTTGACAAATATTCCGCACGCGCACGCACACGCGCACTCACGCGCACACACACGTTCAAAAGCTGGCAACACTTGTAGCTACAAAACGTATTTTTTGCGCTCTCCTCAATTGTATTACAAATTTCCTAAAAACCTTGTGATAAAACGTTGTAATAAAATATATAAGTTTATAAACAAATAAAACCAAGCAACAGCTGTTTGAAATATATAAAATATGTCCAAAAAACCAGTTCGCCGCAGTATTGTAAATAAAAACATTTTGACCTGTGATCAATGTGAAAATGAAATTAAAGAAGAAAGTGATAATTACATACAATGCGACAAATGTAAAAAATACTTCCACTCTCAGTGTTCTGGCTTAAACAGAAGAGAATTTGAGAGACTTGCAAAAAACGAAAAAGAGATTTTTAATTGTCGCTCTTGTAAAGAAGAAGGAATTGACATAAGGCAAGAACTTAACACAATAAAAACAGAACTAAAAAAGTTAAACAAACTTGAGAAATTGGATCAGCTGGCGGAATCATTAAACTTTATGTCAGCTAAATTCGATGAAGTATTGAAAGATGTGTCAGAAAACAAAAGAAAAACAAGTAAGAGTGCTATATTCGGCTGGGCCGAATCTTAAATACCCTTCACAATGGTACATACATTCTGATTGATTTTTGGTGCGAAAAGTTGTTTTATTTGGCTTTTAAAGCCGATTTCTTGAAATATCGGGAGACGCTATATCTGGGGTATATATGGGCCGATTTTTTCTGAATTTCAATATCAGATCCACTACCGGGATTTAACACAGTCTGCAAAACTTTTATTTAAATAATTCCTAATATGCTCAAGTTCAACCACTGGGTGACACCAATTCTTTTTAATATCAATGAAATAAAGAAAAGCAAAATGTATTTCTTAATTATTTATCAGTTAACTTTATAGTAAAATTTATTTAACAAAAAATTGCATATAATTGCATTATTTTTGAATTATAATGCTAAACATTGCCATTAAGTGTGATTTTCTTTTCAATTTACTTACGTATGTGGGTACATGCATACGTATGTATGTATGTATGTATCTATAATAGAAAACTCTAAAATAAATTCTTTATTATTGAATATTTTCAGTGTGTTCCATAAAACAATGATTATATACATACATATATACATACATACATATTTACATTGCTTGCTTTTACAAAATTATTTTTTTCTTGTGCACGTTGTTGATGATCTATTGCGTATCATCATACACATGTGTGTGTATGTACATATGTAAGTACGTAGGGAAACCCAAAATGATTTTTTGTGTGAATGAATTTGAAGACGCAATTGTTTAAAAGAATTTCATTGCGTACCCTTTTTTCAACAATTCTTTATATCACTTTCATTTTCAAGCTCGTGTATACATATGTATGTACATACATACACATTTTTACACCAAAGCAAAAAAATTGTTTATGCTAACATACTTGCATGCATACATACATATGTATGTAGATACATACATACCTACATGCATACAAACGTATCTACATACATACATACATACATACATACATACATACATACATACATACATACATACATACATACATACATACATACATACATACATACATACATTCATACATACATACATGATCGCAAATATTATATACATATGTATATAATATTATATACATATGTATGTACCATTATGATTGATTTTTGGTACCAAAAGTTGTTTTATTTGGCTTTTAGAGCCGACTTCTTGAGAAAACTTGAGGCGCTATATCTCGAGTGTATATGGGCCGATGTCCAAAATTTTACACGTTTGCCTCTAAATAGTCTATATGTACCATTCTGATTGATTTTTAGTGCCAAAAATTGCTTTATTTGGCTTAAAGAGCGGATTTCTTGAAAAATCAGGAGTCGCTATATCTCAGATATATATGGACCGATTTCAAAAATTTTCCAATTTTGCTTTTAAACACCTTATATGTTCCATTCTAATCGATTTTTGATACCAAAAGTTGTTTTATTTGGCTTTTAGAGCCGACTTCTTGAGAAAACGGGAGGCGCTATATCTCGAGTGTATATGGGCCGATGTGGAAAAATTTTCCATTTTTGCCTCTAAATAGCCTATATATACCATCTTGATTGATCTCCGGTGCCAAAAGTTGTCTTATTTGGCTAATAAAGCCGATTTCTTTAAAAATCGGGAGACGCTATATCTCGGATATATATGGGCCGATTTCAAAAATTCCTTCATTTCTAGGATTTAATGAGCACTAAAAATGATATGGTTTAGTTTTTAAGAAAAAATTTTTTTCAAAAATCTGAATACAAAAATTACACAAAATATCCCTCAAAACCCGGTTTTTTGAATATATCTCGGCTATCCGCGGACCTATCTTACTGAATTTCAATAGCAGACCCACTACCGGGGTTTCACACGTTTTAGCGAAAGAATGAGGTTTCTATCTCAAACCGTTTTCTCAGAAACGGTATTTCAACGACTACAGACGGACAGACGGACAGACGGACAGACGGACAGACGGACCGACGGACAGACGGACAGACGGACAGACGGACAGACGGACAGACGGACATCGCTCAATCGTAATCGCTATTGATGCTGATCCAGAATATATATACTTTATGGGGTCTTAGATGGATATTTCAATGCGTTACAAACGGAATCACAAACTTATATATACCCTTACACATTTATGTGAAGGGTATAATAAATGAAGTTGAAAAAGAAAACAAAAAATTAAAAACTGAAATAAAAACATTGAAATCTTCCGTTAAAACTTTAAATGCACATAGACTGAAAAATGATTGTATTATTAGAGGTGTTAAAGCTTCAAATGAAATGAGTGCTTTAGATGCTGTTACCAAAATTTCTGAAAATATTGGTGTACCAATTGAAATTAATTCTATTGAAGATGCTTACTTTCTTAATAATAAAAATAAAAATAATGAAAATAAAACTGTAGTAGTGAAGTTTACTTCAAAAACTTATAAAGATAAATTCATGTCTTCTAAAGCCAAACTTAAGGAAAATGAAGAAACAAAAAAGATATTTATTAACAATTTTAATAGCAAAGAAACTATGCATCTTTACAATTATGCCAAGTCGCTAAAATCGATAGGCTTCCAATATGTTTTTATAAAAAATGGAAGAGTTTTTGCAAAAAAAAGTGACATCTCAAAACAACAACTGATTTACGATGAAGACGAAGTTGATAAAATTCTTTAATCTTTAATTCATCGAAGAGAAGTTGAAGCTGAGGACTCTAGTGATGTTGATGGAGAAGACGGTGCCTCTTACATGTCCCCTTCATAAAATTCGATTATTCGTAAAAAAAAAAAAAAAAAAAAAAAACTTAAGTACAAATTTCTATATTTTATAATTAAATGTATGAAAACCAATATTTCCAGAATTTTTCAAATTTTAAAAAATGTATCAATTATTTGAATTATAATTATCTAAATATTATTAGCTTTAATATTAGAAGTATTTCATCTATTGATAAGTTTAACAACTTTAAATCAATCTTAGCTCAATTTCCAAAACTGCCTGCTATAATAGCAATACAAGAAACATGGTTTAACAATGATATTGCCCAAATATATACAATTCCTGGCTTTTCTTATGTACATTGTTGTAGAGAAGATGGTTACGGTGGTACATCAATATATATAAACAGGGAATTTGATTTTACTGTCAATATTTGTAAAAGTGAACATTTTGTTGATTTCATAGCTATAAAATTGCTGAACTTTAAGGTTGAATCTAAGCCTTTACAAATTGTTTCATACTATCGTTCACAAAAATGCAGTGATACAATATTTTTTGACTTTATTGATAATTTATTAGATGATTTAGCACAAAATCCATTGATAATAGTAGGAGACTCTAATATTGATATTTTGAAAAGTGGTCCAGGTTCTGAAATTATTTCTATATTTCATAACTACGACTGTAATAATGCGCATACCTTAATAACAAGACCAATAAGTAAAACTTGTATTGATCATATATTTAGTAATTTATCTGATATTCTTGTCGTCGACTCGATTGAATGTGATCTTTCTGATCACAATATATTATCTTGCAAATTAAAAAGTAACATTAAATGTACAGAAAACATTGAGATTTCAAAAATTTATTGCGATTACAATAAGGCTAATGAATATTTACAAGAGGTATTGCCAACTAATTTCTCGACAATGAATGTTTCTGTTTTGACAAGTTCTCTTATTTCCTCCGTTAAATCAGCTGTTGATAATTCTAGCGTTATAGCAAAGATTAAAAAACCCTTAAACTTTGAAATAACCCCATGGATTAATAAAAATCTTCAAGAATTAATTTTATATAAATACAAATTACTAAAAAAAAGACGTAGAACAAAAAACAGAAATAAATATGATGATGATTTAAAAAGAATAAGTAAGGTAATAAAGTTGGCAGTTAAAAAATGTAAAGATAATTACTACATGGATAACTTAAGAAGAATTGGTAACGATACAAAGAAATGTTGGAAATTTCTCAACAATACACTTGGTCGATCTAGAGAAAATGTTGTAAAACTTAAAGATGTTCAGGGTGATAATATTTCAAATGACAAAATTAAAGCAAATTTGTTAAACAATTATTTTATTTCGGTTGTTAAAGAACTTAAACAAAAAATTAGTATCTTGCCAGGAGATTCTGTTAACTTGTTTAGAACGCTTAATGTTTCACGCCAGCGCTTCATATTGAATGAAGTAACTGAAAATGATATTAGAAACATTATTTTTAATATGACATCAAATAAAACACCAGGTTTTGATAATATTACCATCAAATTTGTTAAAGAATGTGCGAATGTACTCTTACCTATATTGGTATATATTTTTAACAAAATGGTATATACTTCGGAATACCCTGACGTTTTGAAAATTCATAAAATCATCCCAATTCCAAAATCCATCGGTGCATCCACTGCGGATAAATATAGACCCATTGCCATTCTATCAACAATAGATAAAATTTTTGAGAAAATTCTGTATGATAAGCTTCTTTTATATTTGGAAGAGAATAATATGTTATATAAGTACCAATTTGGATTTAGAAAAGGTGTAAGTACTCAAGATGCTGTCTTGAATGTAGTTAAATTCACTTGCAAAGGCTTGGATGATGGATTTAGTGGAGTAGCTGGAATGTTCTTTGATTTTTCTAAGGCGTTTGATCTTGTAGATCACGAAATAATGTTACAAAAGTTAGAATATTATGGTATAAGAGGACGTGAACTCATGTTATTCAAGAATTATTTTGTTAACAGAAAACAGTTTGTACAAATTAATCAGTGCAAAAGTTTCATTGGTACTGTAGAACATGGTGTTCCGCAAGGAAGTGGTTTAGGTCCTTTATTATTTTCAATCTACTTAAATGATTTAAAAAATTTAGAACTAAAAGGACAATTGTTTATGTTTGCTGATGACATTTGTTTATTTTATCCATTTAATTATGACTTAGTTTTAAAAACGCAAATTGAAAGAGATACTGCTTTATTGATGGAATTTGTTCGCTTGAATAAATTATTACTTAACTCTGAAAAGACTAAACTAATTAGATTTAGACCACAAGCAGTAAGTTCAAATAACAAATTTTTTGTATATGTTGATGGCAACCAGATTTTTGAATCACATTCGGTAAAATACTTGGGAATCACACTCCAAAGTAATTTATCCTGGGATTGTCATATTGATAATGTAAAAAAGCAAATAGCCCCAGCTATTGGTATTTTATACAAATTTAAGAATAAATTATGTGAAAGAACAAAATTAATGATTTACAATTCATTGATACAATCACATTTGAATTATTTAACAAGTGTTTATGCTTTTAATAAAAATAATACTGCTTTGAAATCTTTACAGCGCTGTCAAAATAAAGCTTTGAAAATTGTATATAATTTGCCAATAACTTATTCAACAATATTGTTGTATAAAGATGTATGTAAAAATATTTTGCCAATTAATGGTTTGTATAAATACCAGGTTCTGTTGATTGTTTTTAAAAGTTTGCATTACTTAGGCGATAATTCAATTCAATTTATACAGAATCAAGCACAATTTTATACCAGGAACTCTTCAAATCTACGAGTTCCAAGGTGCAGACTTGAAAAAACAAAACAACGTATTGATTATATGGGTGGAAATCTTTACAATAATTTACCTTCAGAGCTTAAAGCTGTGATGAGTATTTCAATATTTAAAAAATTATGTAAAATATATTTAACTAATTCAATAGAAACACTATTGTAAAAACGAACTGTTTTTGTTTTTGTTACATTTTGCAAATTTTATTTTTAATAATCATTTTAAGAACGTATATTTTTAAAATAATTGTACTTTAAGCTTAAACCTTTGCCAGCTGCCTCAAAAATGCCTTTATGGCGCTGAGGCCAAATGAATTTTATGCAATTAAAATCTTTTTGTACAATTATATTTCAAATAAAAAAAAAAAAAAAAAAAATATATATATATATATATATATATATATATATATATCAACATCCACATCCATGCGTTTCACCTAAAAATGAGATACTAATTTTAGAAGACTGGCAGCCCACAAACGTTTGAGTACTGGCCGCCGTCCAAAAAATGAATCGACTCCGTTCGACCGTCGCCAGCTGTTTTTGTTTGAATAAACTTATTTATTCAATTTAATATCATTTAAGAAATAAATGCATTAAAATATATACATATGTATGTATAAGTTCGTAAATATGGACATATTTGATTTCAAATTTACTTCAATCAGCTATCAAAACATCTAATAGCTAGTTTTCGCACAAACTGGCTATTATTTTAGTTTTTTCACTTAATTTTGGCATTTTGACAAAAATATTTAACTTGCTTTCCTTTTCTTTAACAGCTGATTCATATTTGATATAAGTAGCACACTACTTTATGACAGGTTGCTCACAGCAGTCATATATTTTCGTGCTACTATTTTAAGACTTCTGACTTAAGGACGACCCTTTGAATACCGTAAATAGAAAATAAAAACAATTAAAGATTCCTGACGATACTAACAAATTGTTAGCGAAATATCGAAAAATTAATAAAGAAAAATAAAAGACCTTAAGCTTTAAAAAATAGTTTTATTAATTTTAATTTTTTATGAATATTTTTAACCCGTAACGTAGTAAATTTTTATGAAAATCTTTAACGTTTCCACTACCGTTTTTTGACATCCTGCAAGATTGCGTTTTTATTAAATTTAGTCATTTAAGTTGGTAGCAAAACAAGTAGTGAGCACGCTGTACTTATGCATTCTAGGATTTTAAAGTACCATATAAACAATTTGCTACAATATGGTCACACAACTGATTACATTTTGTAGGAGAAATCTCGTCAAACTGACCAAATTTCGCTTTAAATACCGTATGTACTAGATTTTACGTAGATGTAAGACAAATTTACATTGTAAACATAGTTCTGTACTTTTTATATTTTATACGTTTTTAAAAAACGAACACTTATTCAATTCAATAAAGGAGAGTCTTATTAATAAGCCCTATATTTTCAAAGCTACACACAGAAAAGGTATGTATTCGAAGAGGAACATATTATTGATGAAAGATACGGTGGAATGTATTGTGGTTGTAGACAATCGTAATATGATTGTATACAATCATGCTATGTAGTTGCAGCCATATTATATGGGTGCTGTGATCATACGATATGGTTGATTTTTCCCATATAGTATGATTTCAGCCATATTATTGTTATACAGAGTATAAAATTGCTATCGTAACCATAATCAAACATGTTTTTTCTTTGCGTGTACTGAGGGGACTTTAAAAATGTTCCCATTATTAAAAATATGATTTTATTGCTGAGTTTTATAAGAACTTTTTTTTACTGAACAAGCTAATACGTTTGCCAGCGATTTCAGTATGTCTCGAAAATTATATGTAGTGAAAAAGTGAAGATCAGATTTAAAGTCCAATCAAAAAGCAGCAGACATAAAACTTCACGCAGCAGAAAAAAAGGTGACTTTTGTTCCGCTGTGTAGTTTTTTAGAATTTAAATAAGTGAACAATTATGTATGAAGTTTTTTCAGACTTAATCTTGACTAAAAGCAAATAATCAGCGTTCAGTATAGTCCCTGCCAGCAAATTGGTAGTCGACTACTAAAATAATTAACTTCACGTTAACTTTTATGGACTAGCTTCAAATTAGCTACAATACAATCGAAACGTAGTGCAGAGTTCACCCAAAATTCAAATACTAACATACACACATACACGGTAAATAACTCTGGAATTAAATTGCCTATTGTCGCATTCGTTTTAAATGTAGCGATGGCTGAATGGGTTAAGGTGGCTGCTCACCAGTATTGAGGCTTAGTGGTTCGAATCCCACCAGAGGCTACAAAAAAAAAAAAGAAAAGTGTGATGAAATTTAATTTAATAAAATATAATAACTATTACCACCGAAAAATGTAAAATCAGCCTTGATTTGTACATTTTTTTCTGTATGTACTGACTTTGAAGTAGTTAACTTGAAATTAGTTGAAAAGTAATGCAGCGTCGGACAATTGACTACCTCCTAGGACATCGTAATGTTAAAATAGTCAGTCATCTCCATTGAAAATAATCTAAGTGTCAACCACCACCAGTTGTAAAAAAGTTAGCTTGTAATTCATTATTAGTTAACTGAGTTGCCGGCAGGGGTTATTGCGTTTTGGAGAAAAAATCGATTGCAAACTCATGGCTAGTTTTCCACCACGTTAATACAATTCTTGCCAATTACAATCACTAATTTTTATTGTATGCGAAGCAGATCTGGTTTATCGTATTGCCTTTTAGCGGACCACTGTTTTGTACATCAATTTTATTCATTAGATTTTTATTTAAAAAAGTTGAGTGATAAAAAGTTCACTGTTGTAAAGAAGTAAACAGCAAGGACATTTGCATTTACCAAATCATTGAGGTGGAAACAACAAAAAATACACAAACAATTTATTGAAGGGAGGGATAATAACGAAAATTTGTGTGTTGAAGTAAAAATATGAATTACAAATTATGATTGTCCCTGAATTTGTTGACGTTAAAACAACTCTCACTTTCATTGAAATTTGATTATATCAGCTTTCTTTAGTTAAATTGAAAATTTAAAAGTTAATTTGAGTATTTTATTATTTGTGTCGTAAACATAAACAAAGAGGCAAGACAAAAAGTTCTGACATTCACCAGACGTTTTTAACGAATACTCATGATACAACTAATAAGGCAGCCTCATCAGCTGAACCGTTAATCATCTGACTACTTAAATTTGTCAAGAGAATACAGAGATGAAAGGCAGCCAAAACGAGATAGCAAATCAGCGAAAGCTCTGTTCATCTCTCTTTTGCAAATCGGTCATTTAGCTGGTAGTGCTGACTGATGTATCGGTTAAGGCTTCTAGTCATAAATATAGTTTACTAAGAGAAAAATGAAAAACCTAGTTTTATAGGTTAATAATTACCAATATATTGGTTAGCTCTAACTAGTCAGTCATAACGTAAATATTGGTCAGTTAAAATGTTTTTAATTTTCATTTCAAATTAAAATTTTTATTAAAAATACTCAATTCAAAACAAATAATAAACATTAACATAAAAAAATCCAAAAAAATAATGCATCTCGTTTTCCGTCGACCTCTTGTTGGTCTGAGAACTTCGTGTAGAACTGTAACGAAAAGCCGAGTAAGATTTTTGAAAGAATGTGGTATTACGATAACTGATATATTATTCTAAGATAAAATAAGTATTTCTATTATCTTTTTTAATTATACCCTCCATAATTCTAGGATTCCCGAAAGAAATCCTATTATAAAGAGCTCTAAAATTTCTTCAGTGACAATTGCCACATGTTCTATGTTGTTTTTTCATTAACTTCAACAACCAACAACTTTTTATATGTTTTACATTCAATTAATATAGTAATTTTTCATTTGATAATAAATTTCCAATGTTTCTGTTTCTTTTTAAAAATGTTTGCATACAAGATTTCTCCTACAGTTGAAGCCCCGATATTTAAAAAAATATTTGCAAATTTTTTTGTCTATATACATATATTACATGTCTCACTCTTAACATATATGTTGGAGTGAAACAACTAATATTTGCCTGAACTGCCATTAGTAAAATATTTTTGTTCGATACACCTTTTTTTTCTAAAAATCCCCAAAACATCCAAAACCCTTTCATATACCCATTATATATTTTTGACAGTAAATAATCAAATAATTATAATTTATGAAAACGTAATCAATATATTTTAATAATACTTCAATATAAATAAATAAATACGAAAATTACTGCATAAAAATCTGAAATATGCATTACAAAACAATCCTTAAAATTTTACCAAAAAAAAAAATGAAACAATTTAATGTAAAATTTTTGTATGTGTGTTAGTAAGAAAGTTTCGTTTGTGTTGGTTTCTTGTAGAGAAAAGGTTACCTTATTATTATGTGTGTACTGACGAGTACTGAAAGCCCAGCCAGTTCAGCGCGGCACCAGTTCATGATTTCAGACGAAACCGATTAAATTTAAATAATTGCACATTAATTTCGACAAAAGCCAAATTAGCTCACTTTGATTAATTTTGTCGAAATCAACTTCAAATTTTAGTAACCAACCCTGTTTTTGGGTATGGAATATTGCTTCTTTCTTTACAACCATAATTATTAAAAATTTTATAATAATTTTTTTCTCAGGCCTGTAACAGAAAATTCAATTTTAATCGAATTGACTTTTAGTTCCGAAAATGCTTCTTCAGAAAACTAAATCGATCAATTTTCTCGGAATTAAATCACTTTTAATTTTATGATCCAATTAGTCGTTTTTTGAAAACGTTAAGTAGTTGCAAAAAATGTAACTAGTGCCAATGTGCAAAAATTTACTTCAAATGGGTCTTGAAAAACATGAAACACTTGTTTTTATTTTTATTGTATTTATTTTTATTTTTTATTATTTTGTTTTGTTTGCTTTTGTTGACATTTATCTCGTCATTCATCTCGCATTGTATACTTTTGCTTATTAAACACATATTTTACAGTGTTGTGTTTCATCTTTTTCTCAATATTCAAAGCAATTTTGAGTTTATTAAGCAATAACTTTATTGACTTTTTGTATGGAATATTGAGCTCAATAATGGTATTAATAGCGGCATGTAAAGAATATCACAGGCTCGACGGATGCGTTTTAGCTGTTCGCCTCCCTCAGGTGTATAAAGTTCTATTATTTTATGACTATTTTTGTTTGAAGCACAATAACAATGTTTTTAAACTATCATAAAATATTAGTACATTCTAACACTATGACACAATATGAGACCGTTCGAACACCGTTATACCATGTTCATACATGCGCCTTTATTGAGATAATCGCAATAAAGTCCATTATTGAGCTCAATATTCCATACAAAAATTCAATAAAGTTATTGCTTAGTAAACTCAAAATTGCTTTCAATATTGAGAAAAAGATGAAACACAACACTGTAAAAGATGTGTTTAATAAGCAAAAGTATACGATGCGAGATGAATGACAAGATAAATGTCAACAAAAGCAAACAAAACAAAATAAATTATTTGAAAATATTTTTCACATTTTTTCTTTCTCACTACCAAAACAAAAACAACAACTTTTTTCCAGCTGTCAAATACTAATTGAGTTAGCGCAATATTTGTATGTATGAACGCAAAAAATATTATGTCAATAAACTGAATATTATCTCAATTAGAAATGCATGTATGAACAAGGTATAATAGTGTGTAATGTGCTTAAGGATCTAAAGCAAAATTTAAAAAAAATTTTTTAGTTTATTTAGTTTTGTTTTTTTAAACTAATTAGTGTCGGATTGGAATGTTTTTTCTTTAATAAATTACAGATACAGATATCTTTCTAACCCCTTATACGGGATTTTAGGAAATATTTTGCCCAGGACTTTGCTAAGTCTATGCTCATGCCGCTGATTTGGAAACCAAAGAGAGAAATGAACTTAAAACTTCCAAAAACATTTAACACATTGTGCATTTTTTAACAATTGGAAAATGAATGAAATAAATTTAGATGCGAAAGTAATAAAAAACTGATGTTTCTATTGAAGATTTTTTGTTAAGAAATCAACATTGCACCACCTTCTTGCGGGCTTTCTAGTTTAATCGCATGACGAAGAGTGCGCACTGTTGTTGTGTGTGGGAGTCTTTAAAAATGGCTATTAAAGCCTAATATTACCGAAACGAAACAAATAGAAAACGGCCAATTTGCCACATTTTTATTATTTTCAATGTGACCCACAACTTTTGCAATAAACAAGCAATTATTGTAAAATTTAAGATTCAAACTTTTAATGGATAAACAGAACAGTATTTTTTATTGTATGTACAACGCCAAAAACAAGAAAGTGGAGAACTTGAGTTTCACAATAAGAATAAATTAATTAATTTTCCTCAATTGAAATTAAGTTCTGCTTGGCCACAGACCAGCATTTTCTTCAATTTTGCTTTCAATTTGAGAAAAGTTTATTAGATTTTCTTGAAATATTATTTGTTTTTATACAATTTCATTTGAGAAGTCCAAATCCAATTTATTTTAGTTGTTGCAACATGCGTGTAATGTTTTTAAGAGAAGACTTGGCTCAATTCTCCCATCAAATTAAATCAAGTACACTAATGCAATATAGAATTAGAGATTGGTTTTTGTTTCTACTCCCTTTTGTCCCATAAAATAGAAAAGCGTTCATTCATACATACAAACATGCACGTTAGGGTGGGTCGCTATTTTGTGCGAAAAATTGAAGTTTATTTAATTATGTATCTTCTTCTACTACTGATATTATGTTGTCTGAAAGCAAACAATAATTGGTAATAGAAAGTAAAGGTTGACCTTCTGACGTTACACTTCCAAATTGTTTGAATTTACGTGGCGGTTAATGCAAGCGACTGACGGAAGTCGCTTCGCAACTTCACGAAGTACAATTAAATCTGACACCTTAACGTGCAGTTATTTACAAATGAATTTCTCAATATATGATTAGCAGTTAAGGGACAAAAAATTGTTGGTACAAAATAACTGGTTGTTTGAAGTACCAATTATTTTGTATCAATTCAATAAAAAGATTATTAAAAGGTATTTAATTAAACGGCTACAAAAAAGATTGGGCTGCAGTTCATGTTTATTTTGTGCCATATGCTAGGAACACAACTAGGACGAACGACGAATTTTTCGCCGCGAATATTCGCCGTCAAAAATAAAACTCATTGGTGTATATGAAAATGCACACAGTCACAGCGTCGGTCGAAATTCGTTATACGCCGCGAACTTGAAATAGATTTATTTCTATTTCTTACGCCGGCGAACGACGAACAAATCAGTAACATGTGGCCATTTTGGTTTTAATTTTCAAGTGTTTTAGTAAAAACAGTTAAAATTTAGTTTAATACTTTTTACTTTAAGTGCTAAGCTTTGACTTTTGGCATTTAAAATAAAAAGCCAACATATTAGATTATAAAACATAATTGTAGTGTTTAATTTTTTGTTTTTATTAATGCTGAATTTTTTAGCAACCTACTTTTTTAATATGGTCACCCCATCAGCTGTTCAACTATAATTTGATAAAATTAAAAAACTGAGAAAATGGATACAATTGAAATTATAATTGAAAATGCTAAACTCATGAATGTTTATATAATCTGAGAGATCATGTTCATTATTGTAATTATTTTTACAAAATTTGAAATTCTTTGATTCATGTAAATTTTTTTTAGCTTTGAACAAACAATAAACAACTTTATCAATTATAACAGATGTTTTTGCTTTTCGTCGTTATTGTGCTTCATACGACGAATTTTGCACAACGAATTTTAACCGGCGTATTCGTCGTGTTGGGCGAAATTCGTCGTTCGTGCTAGTTGTGTTCCTAGCATTGTGCGTTTTCTTTTTAATGTTTGCTTCAAAACTACATCGTCATTTGTGGACCGATTTTTAATTATTTTTCTTTTTTTAAAAGCTAAATGAGTCACAAAAATTTTTGATGAGATCCTACCGATATAGATTACAATCGCAAAATAAAAAGTCAGGCATTTTGGGCGCTTTTTAAAATTATTTTTGCTTTAGAAAGGCTTTGTCAACAACATGGTATTTTTGAAAACTAGATGGCCAACATGTCTGTGCAAAAACGTGCGTTTCAGCAACTACATTTTTTTAAATAGATTTTCAAAACTACTTTCGGTTTTTGATAGGTGTTTTTAATGGGATTAGCGCATAAAATATTTTTAGAAATCGAACGGAACAAGGTTTGCTAGAAATATGAATTCTTCAATATTGCTGCCATGTAAACCTTTTTCTACATTTTGAAACACATTCAAAACTTTTGACAATATTTCTGCACGCTCTTCACTGAAAGAATTTTTTTTCACAGTTCTGATGAATTTATATCATTAATATTTTTTCATTAATTATTACGGCAATGAATTTTCGTAGATCTAATAAATAAATTTAATTAAAAGCGATTTATTCATTTTCATAATTTCATTAAACAATTTCATTGGATTTGTGAAAAAATGTTATTAAATCAATGAACAATTTCATTAAATAAATGTGTTCGTTCATTGAGGTTTCAATTCGTATTTGATTTGTGAAGAAATTTGAGTATGAAGTAACAAATTTTAATATTTCGCAAAAGGTTTTGAAGTCTACTTCGAGTAACACCTAAAAAGTGGCATCATATATAAAACGGCATTTTCTTTTTTTTAATATCTGCTAATAATAATTATCCGAAACCTTAGTAAAATGCGTCATAAAAATTATGTATAGTTTGCTTAGATCAATGAAAAAATTCCTATATTTAATGAGTCGTTTCATTTAGTTAATGATTTTTTTTTTGTCATTAAACCAATGAAATACCTCATTATCATATATTTAATGAAACGATTACTAAAATAAATTTAATGAACCAAAATTCATTGATTCAATGAACCCCAAAGTTGGAGGAAAATAATGAATTCTTTCATTAAATTAATGTCGAAATTCATTGGATCTATCAACGAAATTCTTTTAGTGTATGTAAATCGTTTTGCAGTATTCTTTTTGAAGGATTTGTAAATGACTATGTCATGTTAAAACTTCTCTAATTTGTAGTTCTTAATTACATTTTTTTAATTTGTTTACAGGGGCCGGGCAATAGATCAGCTCCATTCCAAATTTGTGAACATCGGTGGAAGTAGACTTTGTACCGCTGCAACTAAATTGAAAAACTTGTGAGCTAACTGAATAAGTTTGTTAGAATAAATTCAGTGGAGAACGAGGCTGGCTCGCACACTTAGGGTTCTGTACGTATGTGTAATGTACGTATGTGAATACATACATATATTGTATAAATTTCATCTCTCTGTCTTTTACAGCTTGAGAGTTACGTTTAATTGTTACTTTACGTTGTATGGGGACACGTAGTAGTTTTCGACTTGTTGTTGTTGTTGTTGTCATTTGGTATTGTAAGGCATCTGGGAATACGTACGCTGTGCGAATTTCAGCTCTATCGCTTACTGTTCAAGAGTTATAGCTAGCTGTTACTTTGCATTGTATAGAGACACCTGGTAGTTTTCGACTTGTTGTTGTTTGTAGCATTTGTTGTAGGGCATATGGTTACAACAAAATCCTGTGAAAATTTCAGCCTTCTAGCTCTTACCGTTTCGGCGAAAGGACGCTGTGACGGACGGACGGACGGACGTAGAAGTCTCGGTAATAGAGGGTTCCCTTTCACTCTGATGAGTACAGAGCCCTAAAAATGAAATTGTGAATAGCTCTAATATTATAAATAGATTTTCAAAATACTCAAGAAGTTGTGGAATATTAATTTTTGAGCAATCCTCGATTTATAAACTAATTTTCGAAAAAATTTTTTTTTTTTTTTTAGTTTGTAAAGGGGTTGCTTAGCGAGTGGACTTGAAAATCGGACAAACAAGACTTCTGCCCGAGAAATGAATTTTTGAATATATGTATATGCCGTCTATAAACTGATTTGCAAGATTCATTCTTCCATTGGAAATTGCGTGGCAACAGATAAGTTCGATTGAACATTTCATGAAAGCCAGAGGAATAATCAATTTAAGCACAACAATTAACAATATTGCCAACAACAATTAGTGAAAATAAACGTTTTAAATTTAAATTTTGTAAATACTTTTAAATAGAAAAACTTTTTCTGTTTGTTAGTGAAGGGTCTATGAATGCATATTTCTTAACATATGTATATACAAATATTTGGTAAACAAAAGAGCCAAACGATGCCATACTAAATAGCGTATGCAGTAACTAATCTATGGTGAAATGAAAATGTGTAACCATTAGTTAAATCTTATTTATATGTATTTTGTGGAATCCAAAAGTACTTTATCGAAGAAATTGTGTTTTTTAAATTAAATATTTGTTAAGATAGCAATTATACAAAATGTTTTAACTTGTATCAAAATTTTAACTTAAGCGATAAAGCTTCTCTTATGGTTCGTGGTGCATAAAAGATACCTTCGAGGTCTGTCATGCAAATCACGTGCTTTTAAATCATGTATCAAAATTTGCATTACTTCGTCAAGATGAAATTCTGTATTATAAGTGAAGTCTTGAATAATCTCATCGTACTTTAGTAACTAAATCGTAGAAATACTGCAATACTACAGCATAAAGGTAGATTTTTTTATACACTTTTTATTGGGAACTAAAGTGGTTTTCAGAACAGACCCGCATATTTGTTTTATTTCGTTAAATCGATTCACTATTTGTTGGTTTGTTCGTTATAGAAAATATTCAATGCGAGAAATTTGGGCATCGAAATGAACTTCAATATTGTGGTGAAATGAGAATATTTTACAGATTTTCAGTTGATACAGTAACACAACATATTTTTGCTAGACGCAGAGGATATGAGAAAAACAGTTTTAGAACCGCCCTAATGCTGTCATTGTCTTGTATTTCGTGTGGACAATGTAACATACTCGTGCAGAGCATGTCCGTGTAAGGAAAGAACGATAAGTAAATTGATAACGTGCCGCCACCACCGCTTCTACCACCATCATCGTCACCACCATCATCATTGTACCAATCAAAAATTATCGTCCGCCAACGTAGAAACTTTGATTGTTAACTGCTTGTACTTAATGATGTACAACTTTTCATACGACAACATGTATGTATATGGCGCTGGTTGTAACACACGTTACTAACAAAACATTATTGCTTTTAGTCCTTTTTAAATTGAAAGTGAAAATGTTTTCTTTGTCGGACATAATTGAATAAGTGCAGGAACTCTGTATGCATGTGCGTTGGGGTATTTAATTCAAAGGACTTTTTGTAAAAGTCATCATATTGAATTTAAGTATTTACATTTCGAAGCATAATTCTATAATTTTTCAAAAAAAAAAAAAAAGAGTACAATATGTTAAAGAGTTACTTTTTCTTCAATTTTTTCATTTCTTTCTTTTTCAGTAGTATTCTAGTTTGGTCCAAAAATCTCCTTTTAATTCTTTTATATTTCGCTCTCGTTCGAAAATTCTATAGAATATGAGAAGAAATCATAGAAATCAAATATATTTTGATTTCGTTTGTGTTCAGTACGTATTTTAAGGTGAGTTGATTTAACGATCGATAAGTTTTTCGATGTTTTTTTTTTGTCTTGAGAACATAAATTCCATTACAACATATAAAAAATATGGTTTTTGAAGCGTCCGAATTAATTTTTCGTCAGAATTTCTATGTTGTTAGGGTTCCGTACTCATAAAGCAAAAAACGGAACACAGGCCCCATTCTCTCAAATGGCAAAACCTAGGGAGCTGAAATTTGTATTCAACATTTCCCGGACAAGAATAAAAAAAGTTGTAAAAGTTTCAATTGAAAATGATCGCTTCCGAAGTAAAGAAACTTGCATATTTATGCAATTGAGAATGAGATATGGAGATCTCATACTCAAACTATTATAGCATAAATGAAACCCCCAGAGTTGATTTTATTGGTAGATAAAAATATTTTATATTTTTGAACCCATTCCAGTTTCTTTTTTTTTATGATTTTTTACATAAAAAAATAGAATTCATCCCAGCCAGAACAGTGTCGGTCATTTGATGCATCCATCATATGACCAACACTACTGATGGGTTCATATATCAGGGTTTTCATCATTTTCTTAAGCGCAAAATGGAAAAAAACCGATGAAAACATTCGTGTATGTGTGATTTTTTTTTTAAACCAGCTGCTGGTAAAGTGATCACTTGAAATATTTTTTTTCAAAATGCCTACAAAATTAAATATAATGATATTAGTTTACTTATTCTTAAATATTAAAAACAAATTTTCGAAAAATTTCAAAAACAATTCCAAGAGAATAGAATAAACTGATACATTTAGATAAAATTAAATGAAAAACAGTAGTAAGTAGCAGTTTTAACAATAGAAAACTGAATCATATGGAATAAACTTTCGCAGCACCATTTTTAGGGTTCCGTACTCATCAAAGTGAAACGGAACCCTATTACCGAGACTTCCACGTCCGTCCGTGCGTCCGTCACAGCATCCATTATCCGAAACGGTAAGAGCTGAAATTTTCACTGGAAGTTGTTGTACCTTATCGCTACAACAGCAAACACTAAAAATAACAACAAATCGAAAAGTACCAGGTGTCCCCATACAACGAAAAGTAACAATTAGCTATAACTCTCGAACCGTAAAAGATAGAGAGCTGAAATTTGCACAGTGCATGTATTTACAGATATTCTACAACAAAAAATGAGTCGAAAACTACCAGGTGTCCCTATACAACCTAAGGTAACAATTAGCCGTAGCTCCTAAACTGTAAGAGAGAGAGAGAGAGAGTGATGAAATACGCTGAATATACATATTTACTCACATATGGCCTACAATAATAAATGCTAAAAACAACAACAAGTCGAAAACTACCAGGTGTCCCTATACAACGCAAAGTAACAATTAGCCATTACTCTTGATCCGTGATAGACAGTGGGATGAACTGTGCATACTATATGTCTTCACATATGCTCCACAACAACAAGTGCTAAAAAGAACAGCTGTAAAACTACCAGGTGTCCCCTTACAACGTAAATTAGCAGCTGTAGAGAGCCGAAATTCGCACATTATATGTAATCCCAGATGACTTACAACAGCAAATGACAACAACAACAATAAGTCTAGGTGACTAGGTGTCCCCATACAACATAAAGTAGCAATTAAACGTAACTCTCAAGCTGTAAGAGATAGAGAGATGAAATTTATACAATATATGTATTCACATACGTACACTACACATACCTACGGAACCCTAAGTGTGCGAGCCCGCCTCGTACTTGACTGAATTTATTTTTATTTTTTCAAAGAAAAAAACACAAATGAACCTATAGAAACATTAATACATAAACGTAGTTCCAAATGGAACTACCAAACGTATACGGGAAAATATAAAAGCAAGCGAGAAGCAAGGATGCTTCTCTTACAAAAGTGGGATCAGCACAAATCACAACACAGAGAACGCGTAGGCGCGTAGAATGAAGAGTGTAGATCTACTTTATACTTTTGTATATGACAAACTAACTCTTGATTTTACGTGTAGAAAAAATCGCTTCATATACACCATTGCAACATCTGATAGATTGCTTGGAAAATGATTTACCTTTTTAGGTATAGAATTTTAGGTATAGAATTAAATGTGTGTACGAAAAAGTGGTACGAAAAGCCATTGCAGCAGCCCCGTCTTTTCCAACACCATGCTGATAGCAAAATTTGTTCAACCGGAAGTTTTAAATAAAACTAAGCGGAAAATTGCAAAAAACATATGTACACATTTTACTTATTGTTGATTTGTTTTAACAACTTACGCCTTGTAATCCAAATCAAGGGAATTCTAACCATTCCTCAGGACTTTGTGCTCTATTCGCTAACAGCCTTTGTTTTAAGATTCCTCTTCCGTCTCTGAAACGGCTGCAGCAATCAAATTTATTATATTTCGTTTTTATTTTATGAAAATATTTTAGTCCTTCGAATGTAAACAAAACACATCTGTTTGTCATTTAACAAGTTGGTTGTACTAATTCGAACTTAGGTCAAGAGGATGGCAACACTAACTTCGAATCCGTCGGAATTCATAATATCTTTTTGTACGAATTCGTGACGGAGATTTTCCATTGCGAGTGATGTTCACTCGGAATTCATAACAAGGCTGTATATGTTTATTATTTGACAAAATTTCCAGCATGTAGAAGTATGATATCAAAAAAATAAAATTTTAATTTATTCCCATATCTACTCGTATAAATATTTTTTAAATCATGGGTGATGCTTGCGGAGTTTTATGTGCGAGACAACCTACACATATTTTTGGGCGAAATAGTTTGCTTGATGGAATTATAATTTTTATTTCTTAGTGTATTGCAATTTCTTCTCTGCTACAAAATTTTTTATAAGAACTCAATGCCAGAATACATTTCTTTCCTTTATTCATTCAATTACCTGTTGGCTTTGTGCGCTTGTAATGAAATACAATAGTACTTTATGCGATTATCGTGTGCTTATATTCAAAAAGTGCTATCTCCAAAATCGCATTTTTAAAAGTTAATGAAGAAACTGAATCTTTCTCCAACATCAAGACAAACAACTACATTACATTATTATTTGCGTATGAGTTGGCAGGACTTATATGCGCTTTGCAAATATTATTTCTGCTACAATTTGTGTGTTGAAGAACAAAAGCTGTTCCTTCATTATTCTTTGAAATTATTATTTTGCAGATATCATTTTTTGAATATGAAACCTTCATATGTACAATCATATTCTATAAGTTTTCAAGTGCAATTTTTGCAATTGTTCGAAAAATCAAATTTTCAAGTTGATAAAAAACTTGTGTTTCACAACAGGACTTCCTTTCACTTGAACTTTTACACACTTGTGGACACAAATACTTCAAGTACTTCTATCAGAGGCCAATAATAATCGTATTGATACAAAAAGTCCTCAGAGATCGAATGAAAAAACTCCTAAACACAAAAGAAATAGAATTATTTTATTGAGTGAAAGATTATATTTTTTTTTTGGTCATTATTATTAAAGTGTGTGATTTGGTTGATTTTGTGTTCTATAACTACAATAAAATTTGTTTCGATTGCATTTGTGCTGTCTGTCCTTTTAACTAAATTGTCTATTGGCATGTGTGAATGTCTGTTTCTAGTTCAGCAGCATTAGACCGAATTTCTAAACGTAAGAGCTGCCGCGTTTTGTATACTATTAGTTGTGGCGAATTTGAAGCACCCTCCACAAAAGTTAAGAAGCTTCGAATATGGTGTGAAAGTAAACGGTTTTTTTTTTTAAGAAAATTGGTTCTGATGAAAAAAAGTTTGTGTATCGAACTTTTATAGTTTACAATCGATAGTTATGTGCGCCTGTGTTTTTGGCCCATATCACTCTCGCTACTCGACCATGTGCAGGAGAGGGCGAAGAAGCGTATCAGTGATAGTAGAGTATTCAACTCTATTGATTCACTGGAGCATCGTCTCAGTGTGGGATGTGTTATACTATTCTATCGCTATTGTAATGGATTTTGCTTAGACGGGATGAGGCATCGATCTTGTTCCCGAAACTCGCATATAATTACTCAATACAGAGCACAGAGAGAATTCACTGTACCATCCAGGAACAGTGTAAAGATGCTCAGATCAAACGTACACAAACACTACTCCCTCTTTCTTTCTCCCCAAAACCTATTCTCCTAGTTCCGGTGCGATGCGATGCACAAATAGGGGTCGTAACCTGAGCACTGGTCCAAATTTAAAAAAAAAAATTTTCTTCCCAGCGTTCTAATTAGCGCCACTCTCCCTCTGGACAAGTCAATTGTATGACTAAGCACATTAGTTTTTCCTTCTCGACATTTCTTCAGGTCAAACGAACCTTCTATCCTTTATCCTCAGGGGATTTCCATACAAACATAGTTTAGAAAGTTTCCATCATCGTCTTAACCAGCCCTAGTTGATTATTCTCTGTCCGAAGTGATTTTATTTTTATTTCTTTTGCCAAGTACGATAAAGGAGTTTTTTGAAAAAATGTCAATGGGGAGACCCAATTGGGGTTTAACGCTTGACGTCTTTAGCGACAGCAGGGGACTAGTTAGGGATATGGAAAAGCAGCAAAAAAAAAATATTATTATATAAAAGCTCCTAAAGATGGGTGATTGTATTTTCATAAACTGTTTGAGAGAATAAGTTGGAAAGAAGCTCACACATCTGATTTTTCTAGAGGTACCCTGGGACTAATTAGCACGATGGAGTAAAATTTCGGAAACTACTTTTGTATAGAAACGTCCCTAGGGAGGGCCGATAGGTTTGAAAAAAAATGTGCAGAGGGGGCTAGTCTCACTTTTAACTCCTCCAGAGGCACAGTGGGGCTAGTTAGGACAAAATAAAGAACATTTATAAAAATATTGTTTTTTTTTAGGACCGTCATGAATAGAGGTATGAGGTAGGTAGATTTAAAATAAACTAATGTTATTCGTTCTCAAATATTATCCCACTGAAATTGACTCCATGGTAGTTATGGTAAATTTTTGATGTTTCTCACATTTTCCTTCAACTTCTTCTACTGCAATCTGAACAAAATTTTGCACAATTAATTTTTTTTTTTGCTGCGGTGAAGACTTTTGGAGGAAGATACGGTGCAAACTCTCATTTTTAAAAATACGTCGCGCTCTATTATGCACTTATACCTGTTGTGAAGGGTATAAATAAATTGTTGTCCATCGCCATATAAATCAAAAATAGTTTATTCGCCTTTAAATATTGCTGCGCTAAACAAAAATTGCTGCTAGTTTTTTTTTTTGTTCGTTAATGTTAAGACGTTAACAATCTTATAATACCTCATCAACAGTAAATATTGTTTGAATAAAATATTGTATCATCATTGAGTAAACGATTGTATAAGCCAACCACATAAATACTTCTCTAACATTCATTTTTGTTCTGCTGCAAAACAATATTTTTTTTTCGAACTGCAATTCAAACTTAATATGTATCAGTAAATATCTAATTTTCTTTCACTTCAAACAAAAATGACATAAAATTTATGATTTTATTATTGTGTCTTCTTTGCTTCTAAAACTTAATTTGATATCCGTTTGTTGTCATAAAGAAAATCGTGATTGAACATGATTTTGTTTTGCCTTCGTTTTTATAAAAGTTAATAAATGGATAATAAAATAATCGCTCTAATAGAATGATTTTATTGTAAATTGTGTTTGTTCGTTAAAGATTCGTTAGTAAACTATTTAATAGCTTGTTTTTATACATTTTTACAGATACATATTTCTATATTTGTTAAGTATTGTTTTTACAGAAAATGCTTTACACTTTTATAGTTTTTGCCCAGTCAAGAATTAATTGCTTAAACATACTGTGCGCTCAGATAAAATTTTTGCTTTAAATTTTTTTTTAGCAATTGCAATAAAAGTAATAAATTTGCTGAAAGCAATTAAAAGAATGAATTTTATAAATAATACCTGTAGCAATATTGAACAAGTTCTTAAATTTTATTTTTCAATAAAGCTGTTTTAAACTTTAAGAGTAGTTTTTAAAAATATTGTTCTATTTCAATACTAGAGAAAACAGCTTATTGTTTCCTAAGATTTTATTCGCGAAAACTGAGTACTGGTCTGAGTTGAGTGCTTATTTCAAATTGCATTGCAATTTGAGAGATCTACAAAATAACTAACACTTTGCACATGTACATGAGTACTTTTGAATATCGAGTATTCGAATATGACGTTTTCTCAAATATCGCCTAGCTCAACTTAAGAACTTTTCCTTATTGTCGCAGATGTTTTATGTGAAACCACATCATTCAATTTATTGCTCATCATCCGCTTGCTCGAAACAGCATATAAAGTACTTCATAACTATAAATTCTAGCCCCCTAATTCATAAAAATTATTACAGGCTTATAAGACTGTTATTTGACATATTTGTGTGGAAAATCTGTCAAATAAGAGCTTTATAAACCTGTTATAATTTTTATGAATCAAACGGTAGAGCTCTAAGCAGAATTACTTCAAAATCTGTCACTCACAACGACACATCTGTTCTGTCCGTGTTTAATATTAGCTAATGGTTTACAACCAGCTAATAAATAGGACACGACAAACCTGTTTCGCGGCAATCCATTGATAGACGACTATGTAGTGAAACAGGTTTATAAAGGGTGTTTTTTTTTTCGATGTATAGAACTTTAAGTTGCAATACAACAACGATGGATTATTCGATTGACATGAATTTTATTTATCCGAAAGACGATCTTGTGGCATTACATTTTAAATATGCTTTCTAGCATATGACCGCCACGGCTGGCGCGGATGTAGTCCAATCTGGAAGTCCAATTTTCGATTACTTTTTTCAACATTTGTGGCCGTATATCGGCAATAACACGGCGAATGTTGTCTTCCAAATGGTCAAGCGTTTGTGGCTTATCCGCATAGACCAATGACTTTACATAGCCCCACAGAAAGAAGTCTAGCGGTGTCAAATCACAAGATCTTGGAGGCCGATTCACAGGTCCAAAACGTGAAATTAGGCAGTCACCAAACGTGTCTTTCAATAAATCGATTGTGGCACGAGCTGTGTGATATGTTGCGCCGTCCTGTTGAAACCACATCTCCTGGACATCATGGTTATTCAATTCAGGAATGAAAACGTTAGTAATCATGGCTCTCTACCGATCACCATTGACTGTAACGTTCTGGCCGTCATCGATTTTGAAGAAATACGGATCAATGATTCCACCAGCCCATAAAGCGCACCAAACAGTCAGTTTTTCTGAATGTAACGGTGTTTCGACATACACTTGAGGATTCGCTTCACTCTAAATGCGGCAGTTTTGTTTGTTGACGTAGCCATTCAACCAGAAGTGGGCTTCATCGCTAAACAAAGTTCGCTTATGAAAATCGGGAACAACAGCAATCTGGTTTTGTACTAAAATTGCACTATTTGCAGGCGTTGTTCAGGCGTGAGTCTATTCATGATGAATTGCCAAACCAAACTGAGAATAAATCACTGTTAAATTGGTTGCCATCTTGAACAGTAATGCCAACTTAAAGTTCTTTACATCGAAAAAAACACCCTTTATAACACAAGTTGATCGTTATACCATGTTCATACATGCGCCTTTATTGAGGTAATCGCAATAAAGTCCATTATTGAGCTCAATATTCCATACAAAAAGTCAATAAAGTTATTGCTTAATAAACTCAAAATTGCTTTCAATATTGAGAAAAAGATGAAACACAACACTGTAAAAGATGTGTTTAATAAACAAAAGTATACGATGCGAGATGAATGACAAGATAAATGTCAACAAAAGCAAACAAAACAAAATAATAAAAAATAAAAATAAAAAAATAAAAACATAAAAATTTTTAAACATTGCAGCATTTCCAAATTTTTATTTCTCTTTCTTCTTATTATTGCCGCTTTGGATTCATAACATGAACGCACTACTTTTACAAGTTTCATATTTTTATTGTACAACACTAAAATCTTTTTAATAAAAGGCAGTTTTTCTTCAATGTTTCTTATTGGAAAATATTTTTCACTTTTTTTCTCACTACCAAAACAAAAACAACAACTTTTTTTCAGCTGTCAGATACTAATTGAGTTAGCGCAATATTTGTATGTATGAACGCAAAAAATTTTATGTCAATAAACTGAATATTATCTCAATTAGAAATGCATGTATGAACAAGGTATTACAGAGGTTTGACAAAATCAATATTCAAATAATAACTTTGTTTATGTTTTTGCTCTACCTACACAGAAAGAAAAAGCTCGTTCTAAATTAAAGTTTTTTTTTAAACTTGATTTTAGTAATTTGTTAGTTACGGCTTTGGTTAAGTTAAGTTAGTTAGTTAAGTAAGTTACTATGTACTTTCATTTCATAAAAACATGTTTTTTTAATTTTTGATCCTTCGTCTGGTGACCGTTTGAAACTGCAAATTTTTATTTTTTGTGAATAACTTCCAAAGTTGTGCACCGATTTTAGTCATCTTTTACTTTTTTTGTTTAAAACTTTTTTTTGTTATGAACGTATGAAAATTCATCAGCAAAACTTTTTTTTAGATTCTTTACGCTTTTTAAAAGGACAAACAATTTCGAACTTTTGCAAAAAATTTACTTGTATTTTCTAAACTACTAAATTGATCAAAAAGAGTTTTACAGCTGTTGAAAGAAAATCTTGTTGTTAAATTTCGGTTTTTATGTTTTTTTCAATGGCTTAAACCGTTTTTGAGTTAAGGGAATATAGGTTGTCCTACCATCTTCATTTTTAAAATAATGGTATATCTCAAAAATAAGAGCTAACCCACAAAACGGTTAGCACCACTGAACTCAGCACACCCGAATTAGGTTTAATCATTGCGTGCCCCGTCTGTCGGAAAAAAAGTTTCAAATTCAAGCACAGTGTTATTATTGATACTTTACACTGTTTGATGGCTGTAGCTTAAGCGCTAAATTTTCTTCGTTTAAATGTGGTTTAAGTAAACCAAGCTCGAAGATGAGCTTGGACTGATTTTTTGCTCCGATTCGTTAATATTTAAAAAAAAAATTCGAAGACTATACAATCAGAGTTGCCTTAGCGAAGTTTTTCGCGAAAGTATTTATAATAGTGTTGCCGTTTTGATGCGACTTTTTAAATAGGATAAAATTCTATCAGCTCTAGAAATTTCCAGCGAATGAATTGATTTAATTGGATTCAATATACTTGCGCTTAAACTAAAATAGATCATTTTGAAACTTTGCTTTATTTCTGCTATGCATAAAATGCCAAGTACATCCCTTTAAATTTCTGCCTGTATACGAATCCTTTAAGGTACTGCATTTAGTCTTTTACGTACTGCAGTTTAGTCTACAAAGAAAAAGTCATGAATCATTGAGTGCATTAAACTATTTATAGTTTTCACTCACACGTCCAACTGAGGTTCGTTTTTTTATGTATGTGCGTACCTACATGCGTGTATAAGTACATATGTACATTAGGTTGGCACTTATTTTGAAAAAATACCAAAATTCAAGAATTGGGTTTTTGGTTTGGGATAATTAACCCTTATACGACTCTGGATCTGAAATGACCCATTATTAACAATTTTCATACATTTATTATTGAAATGCGAATGGTTTCTCTTGATAAGCTGTAGTCGAAACTATTTTCAAATTCAGAATAATTATAAAAACAATAATACAGATGACAGTTAAAGCTGCTAAACGCGATACAAGACAAGATACATACATGTCTTTTTCGACGTGTCTTTTATCGTGTGTCATAGACGGAGTTTTAGATCTCCGTCTATAGTAAATCTCCGTCTTTAGTAAACCCTTGGTTCATAATTTTTTTTATTAATATCAAATAAGAAGAGTATAACATAACATAATATCACAACGGGACCTTTCTAGGACCCAAGTGGGCCGGCACTACCGGCGGCCGGCAAATAAGAAGAGTAAAATTGTGTGGCTAGGCTTGACTAACATTAATCAAACCAATGCTATTTTTATTAGTATGTTTTACTGAAAAAGTGATCAACCAAGAGTTGCACTTGAGCGTTCATAACAACAGCATATTTCAAAGTCTATATCAGTCAAAAATGCATGTACGTTTTAGAAAAATCTGCAATAATAATACATTATTGCATTATTTTTGTTTAAAGTATATCAGAGGATGATAGAAGTATTATTTGTATGTATGATACTTCTATTATTTGTTTGTATCGAAACACGCGGTAGATGGACAGCTAGACTGATCGCGGATCTTGGCAAGTGGGTAAATAGAAAGCACCACGAAATAAACTACTATTTAACACAAATGTTGACTGGTCATGGAGTACCTCCATCAGATGGGCAAGGTAGACACACATCTGTGTATGCATGGAGACAACTGTGAAGATGATGGAGAACACACATTTTTCAGATATGAAAGATGGAGACCGTAGCGTTATATCCTAGAACAAAACGTCGGCGAAATAACTCTAGAAAAAAAAAACGCAAATTATGTTGGAAAGTGAGTCCAAATGGATACATGTAGCGATCTTCATTGAAAGGACGTTGAGACACACAAAGTGGGAAGTAGACGTAGGCATAACATTAGTGGATCGAAGAGAACAAAAGGGGAGTACCACTATGAAGCTATGATAGAGCAGTCCCACGATGGAATGATTGGCTCAAATACAAAGGGAGAGTTTTTAGTGGATGTTAGTGTTTGAATGCGTTAGGCATTTCCCCTTCCTTCCTGAAAAAAATTATTTGTTTGTACATATGTACATATACATGTATGTATGTGCGAACAGAAAAAATTAAAATAAACTCAGTCAAGTACGAGGCTGGCTCGCACACATATATACTAAAACAACAAGTCCACTGTGTTTAGTGATTCGTCATAAGTTAACAGTACCACAGCGTCACCTAAGAAATAAATGCATTAGTATATTTGTTCGTAAATATTAGTATATTTTCTTTAAAATTTACTTCAATCAGCTATCAAAACATCTAATAGCTAGTTTTCGCACAAACTGGCTATTAGTTTAGTTTTTTCACTTAATTTTGGCATTTTGACAAAAATATTTAAATTGCTTTCCTTTTCTTTAACAGCTGATTCATATTTGATATAAGTAGCACACTACTTTATGACAGGTTGCTCACAGCAGTCATATATTTTCGTGCTATTATTTTAAGACTTCTGACTTTAGGACGACCCTTTGAATACCGTAATTATGTTTTACCTTATGCTATATCTTGTTAGCATTTGTTGTTGAATACATATACTGTGCAAATTTCAGCCCTCTATCTATATGGTTCGAGAGATGCAGCTAAATGTTACTTTTCGTTATATAGGGACACCCGGTAGTTTTCGACTTGTTGTTGTTTTTAGTTTTTGTTGTTGTAGGGCATATGTTCTTTCTTTTATATTTTCCCGTATACGTTTGGTAGTTCCATTTGGAATTACGTTTATGCATTAATGTTTTTATAGCTTCATTTGTGCTTTTTGCTTTGAAAAAATAAAAATAAATTCAGTCAAGTACGAGGCTGGCTCGCTCACTTAGGGTTCCGTAGGTATGTGTAATGTACGTTTGTGAATACATATATATATTTTATAAATTTCATCTCTCTGTCTCTTATACTAGCTTGAGAGGTACGTTTAATTGTTACTTTACGTTGTAAAGGGACACCTGGTAGTCTTAGCGTTGTTGTTGTTTTTATCATTTGTTATTAAGTTAAGCAGAAACTTTGAACAAATATGTACTATGTATATCATTCACAATATATGTACTTGTAGGCATGTTAAGAAAACACCTTTCTGGTAACGCAGAAAACGTTTACTGGAAATATTTTGTCTGTACAAATTAATTCACTATTTATATATTCGACCAAAGTTGTGGCCCATAATATTGACGCTCTGCGAACAAGTAATGCCTTTTTATATATTTTCAAAAATCCCGCGTACAAAAGTGCCAGACATTACGTTAAAAATAAAACTACGAACAACGCTTAAATATCGTTGGCTTATAATTCTACCGATACTTAAAAACAATACATTTTTATTTTAAGCATTAAATCTTTAAGGACTACAATGCGATACACAGCGTTTAAGGTGACCGATGCAGCCACCATTGCAGTAGTTGCTTCACAAGTTTCTGTTTCCGATTTTTAATTTATGTTTCGTTTTCAATTAGTAACTTAAGAGCAATTGCACCAAGAGTGTGGCAACAATATTTAATGTGTTTTGCTTTTCGCTGAGGTTTTTCTCCACTTAATATTCTTTATAATACTAGAATATTTATGTTGATTGTTTAAATTATACGTAGCATTGGGAGTTAAGAATAACATGGTGCTACAAAAGAGAAAAGAATGTACGTACTTTCGAAATGAAATGGGGAGTAAGTATATTATTTCGTTCCTTTATTGCTACGAAAAAAAAAACTGATAAAATGCGTTTAAAGTTTTCAGAACAATATGAGGAATATCCATCCATTACAATATCGACTTCAGTTTAGATATAAAGTTAAAATTTTTCGTAGAAATATAAGAGGTACCAGGGAGCACTTTTACTTAAAAACCCTATAAAACTTACCGAAGACCGATCAATGAATGTAAAATTTGTATTATGAGTTGGTACCATTGTCGAAAATTTTGTTGCTCAACGAATATATTTCTGAAATGCAATTTTGCTTTCGATAGAGTAGAGTGTAGAACAAAATTTGTTTAATTTTGAGTAACCAAAGACTAATTTTAAATTAATATATCTATTTTATGCAGCTCCAAAGTGCCCAGGATATTTGCAATAAAGTCGTCACTCACGTTTGATTGTGTGCGTGTGTCGTTTATTTTAATAATTTGCTGCATACATTTATTAAAAGCCGCAAACATCATAGTTTTTGTGACTTTCTGGCGTTAGTTTCTATTACGGCGTCGGGTGGTGAGTCATTTTTGCCTTATGCTGTTCTGTCTCGCACAAAGATGATTTTCAATAAACCGTAAAATTATCTTTTTTTTATCCACGTACAATTGCATACCAAATGACCTCTTTTCATCATAAAGGTTTCAAGTACACATAAAAACTTACACATTTTTGATTTTGCCTCAATCAAAGTCAGAGAAAAGAGAGTTCCTGATTGATTTTGTATCATGGAATTTCGCATCATGTTTGTGTATACTTTTAAAAATTAAGTTTCCCTCTTGTAAACTGTAATAAGGCAGCAAATATACTATAATGAATTGTCCATGAAACAGTGAATCTACATTTTTTTTTATTACGGCGTCAAAAGTCAATATTTAAGAATACCCACATTTGAAATGTTTGTAGTACAGTACTTTTCGGTTAATTGCACATCAAAATTTGCACAATTTTTTGTTCAATTAACCGGGGAACCAATTAGCCGATACCCGTTTAATTGAACAATTCGTTCAATTACAAGAACCCTATTTAATTGAACAGTTTGTTCAATTACAGAAATCACGCATAATTGAAACTACATATGTACTAATGAATTAAAATAAATCGCATATGTGCACTTTCAATTTTTCAAAATAATTTTTTTTACCTTAAACGAAAAAAAAGAAAAATGCAAGTAACAGCAAAAAAAGTACATATATGTGTATAGTAGAGATGCCACACAGTGTTTTTCACATATGATGTCAAATATGTATGTGCAAAAATGCCAGATTATTTTTCAATGCAATTAACCGGGTAAAAGTAAGAGGAAATTTATTTTTGATGACATGAATTTTGAACGAATTAAGCGGGAAAATCAATTAACCGGGTTCAATTATCTGAGGAAATTCACATGGTGTTCGTATGCAATATTTTTTTTGCCCGATCATGTGGTTCAATTAAGCGTGGAAACCAATTAACCGCAGGGTCAGTTAACCGAAAAATACTGTAGTAAACTCGGTTGCACATTTGGTTAAAGTAGCAGATTTGATTAAAGTACTAGTGTTTACATCACTGCAGCAACAAAATGTACTGAACTTTTATTTTCTACGCTGTGATTAAAAAATCAAACAAAAAG
This sequence comes from Sturmia bella, assembly GCA_963662145.1. Classification (NCBI taxonomy): domain Eukaryota; kingdom Metazoa; phylum Arthropoda; class Insecta; order Diptera; family Tachinidae; genus Sturmia; species Sturmia bella. The sequence continues at coordinate 41,952,790 of OY759169.1, forward strand.
CTTTAGTAAACATTGTAAAAAAATTACTGGGAATCACAGATATTCTGTGCTGTGAATCGTTGTGCCGGCAAAACTTAATTTTGTGTTGAGAAAATAAAAAATATGGAAAAAACAAAAAAAAAATATACTGGTGAAGAGAAAACGTGACAAAATTCACAAGAAAAGGTGGACAGATAAAGAAATTCAGCAAGTTTTAGAATATTTGCAAGAACATGCAGACTTTGAGGTAAGAAAGTCTCTCGAGCTTGGGGGTAAAAATCGTAGTGAATATAGCAGAGTGGTAAAATTAGTATCAAGAGTGAGAACCGATAATATTTAAGAATACCCACATTTGAAATTTTTGTAGTAAATAGTATTTCCACGAATTTTTGGGACAGCTGACTCTATTATAAATTTCTGCAGTCACATTTCCTGCAGGGTAAAAACAAACTTCATATGTATGCATACATATGTATATCTATATGCATACATATATCTTACATGCATATAGAAAGAAACACAAAGAAGCAAAAATTACGGATTTTGCGTCTATTTTTTTATCCTTACATTATGTATCTAACCACCACGAAATTTACCTTGAGTAGGTAGAGACATACGAAAAAAGCCTTCAACAAAAATATCAAAAACTTTTTGCTTCGGGCAGAGCCGATCACATATACTTACATGTAGCCGAACAAGCACTACCGCAAGTAAGTAATCAAATGAGTAGCAAGTTTATTGCACATGTCCTGTAGTGCAATTCACTAACTTATTTTACCGATAAATTCAGCGTTAAAAATATTTAACTGCAAAACATTTGGCTTTCTGAATTATTAGTGATATTTGAAATTGATTGCGGTTTATTTTAACCACAAAATGTTAAAGTAGTCTAGTATAGTTACAAGCCAATGTTCTATGGCTTAGTCGAGTCATAAGCCAATTAATGTGACTTGACTGTGGATCGACTGCTTAATTAAAAATTATTAGTGGTGAGCTTGGTTTGTCATTCTTTTCCGCAAGGATGCCACTTGATTCTACATTTAAAATTATGTTGAATATGACAGTTTATGGATCACTGAATCGTTAGTGCAAACACCAAGTGCGGATGTTTAGTTTAATGATTGGATTGTCTTTAAAAGTTACTGAATTGCACTACTGGGCACTTTAAGATCAGTTGATAACATGTAACTGTTGTGAATAATCTATATCAGCCGAATTCAGAAAAGCTTGTAACCACTGAATGGATGGCGTCATAGGGTGCTGATGAAGGGTGGTTGCTACCCAGTCCACCAGTCGGTTGTCCACCTATAACATTTGACTTTTGTTTACTTAATTGATATTGAGTATTAAAATAGTGACAAGGATTGAATTTGAGCCAATTAAGAATAATATAATATAAATGTATTACAACATCATAGATCAGTTTAATTAAAATTTCAGTAAAATGTTAAAATTGATTTGGTTTGCTAAGTTAATTAACTTACTGGCGTTGAATGCTCATTTCGAAGCACTGTGTATTGTCATAACTAGCCGCAGTGTGCATGTGCAGAAGTCGTATGTATAACCAACTCCTACTAATTTGGTTTTCTTGAGATTTTCAGGAAACGAAGTATCTCTGTTTCTCCTCCTTTGGGAAGTACCCATACCAAAATAGTTATAGAAATTTTTTCCCATGGTCTTAACTAGCCCCAGAGTGTCTCCGAAAAAATCAAATACAATTCTCACTTCCTAACTTATTCTCTCAAACAGTTTCTTGAGTATATCCATCCATTCCCTCCCCTTAACGGGCTATTCTACACATGCAAATGTTCCCAAAACTTTTCTTCCAATTTCCTTACCAGCCAAATGTTCAGCTGACTTTTTCGACTGAGTTGTTCCTTTTCGGCATTTCTTCGTAATAAGAGAACTATCTGCCTAAATTGTCGATAAGCTATACAATAAAATCGTTTCAAGAAGAGAATGTCCGCTATTTTCGCTAGGAATACACTGTTGTGGCAAAGTGTAGTTGCATAAAAGCCTAAATTTGAAAAAAAAAAATACAGCAAAATCGGTGCAGGTGTTCTGAAGAGATGCGATTTCCAACGAACATCATTTGATGTTCACTGTTACTCGTACTTTCTTTTTAGCGCTCAATAACTTCATATTTATATTTTAATTTATTTATTTTTCTGGTAACCTCACACTTGACGGCAAATTTAGGTTTAAACAAATTATATTATGTACTTATTTTCCGAGTGTTTTCTAACAACATAAACTCCTTTCACTAGGTGTTCTCAACGAATACTTTATGAATACTTAAATTTAATATCATTTCATTTTACCTTAAATTTTATAGCAGATATATTTCTTTATTATTTTACTATTTCATGCCAACAATTGTTTTATATTATTTTATTGTTCCCTTTTCTATGCTATAAACAAAAAGAAAATTTATTTAATTTTTTTTTTCATCTACGAGTTCTACCTTTAATTTTACTCACCTTTGTGTGAAACTTACCAAACGTACATACATAAAGATACGGCTTCAGATAGAGGCATTAAAGTTTATGTGTGAAAAAAAAGCTGCCAAGATTTTTTTACACACAAGTACAAGTACTTTGACTTGTCTTCTACAATTGTAAATAACGTACAATACAAAATTTGTTACAAATCGTTAAGGGTTTTTACTGACGTTATTCTATTTGCAAGGTGGCCAGTTGCAATTTTGCAATTAAGTGATGAAGAGAAGTGGTGCTATGAACAATGAGGTGTTTGTAAGTAAAATTATATTGTTAGATAAAAGGCCAGAATGAGCAAACTCAAGAAAGCTGATTTTCAATATTATTAATACGAATGAACTAACTAAACTGGCAATTTAAGCATTTGTTATTGCATTTTCAGGTTGACAATTTGGTACTTTTGCTACGTGTTGAAATTATGTATTGATATTAGCGGTACTCAGCGTTTGGTGCGTTTTTGGTTGCGACTATTTGCATTTGCGATTATATTGCAACTAATATTGAGCACCCTTTTTAACAACTTTGCAAATTTTATTGCACACCAAATAACAGCTGATAAATTAATACACAATTTTTAATTTTTCACGTTTTATTTTTTTTTTTTTTTTGTAATTGCTGTTGGCTCCATCTCTACAATTTTTTGTTTGCTTTGTTTTAAAATGTCAGCTGTTCGAGTGTCAGTGTTGCAGACGCAATACTCATGCGAAAAAAGCAACACGTAATTAGCGGTGCGTAAATGCAAAAATATTGCGAGTGCAACCTTGTATATTTTGTTGTTGGGTTGCAAAGAAAAAGCAACGATTTCTTGCATTCGCACTTACGCAAGACATTTGCACCAAATAATGAACTGCGCTATTATAAGCTTGATTAAGTGCTTTGTATTTTCAAATTTCAATAAGCTTTGTGCTTCTAATATTTTATACATTCGTTTTAGCTTTGTGTGTGTGGCTGCCCGCAACGGCTGTGTAGGATTTCTGGCTGCCTATTGCCCAAGTGTGTATAAGATCAGCCAGACCAAAGGGGAATTCAACAAATGTCTGTGCTTCAGTTAGAGATGGGGACGTGAGTGATTTCGTAATTGCTATTGAAGAAATGAGTAAAATAAGCCAGCGACTTAGCCGTTCTTGTACTAGAAAAAAGCAAAGAAGCAAACTTCACACATCTTAAATAAATTCATTTTTGAAAAAGAATAATATTGTTTAAAAAATTTGTGTAATTTCTTTTTCAAGTTTAACAAAAGAATGAGAGGATAATTTGACAAAAGCGTACTAGTTTTCTACCAACAACTCCCTGCTAGTACTTGTGCAAATCTGTATTGATTAGGAATTAAATAAGAACAAATACTGGCAACCCATTGGCAAATTATTTAAAATTTATTTTAGTTAAAAACTGTTCTTTGGCTAAAAAGCATTTAAAATTTTAGCTGAGATATTGTTATGTTGCAAAAAAACGTTTTACATATGTATGTAGCATCGTAACCTCTTTAGCAAAGCACCTGGTCACCTTGAGGCCCGCCATCCAAATAACACATAAAACAATGTTGGAAAGCCACAAATTGATATCGTAAAAAAAATGTTAACACTTAAGGGTTCTTATGAAACTAGCAAAAATAAAATAAATTTCAAATTTGTTAAGGGTTTTTTAAAACAACGTTATAATAAAAAAAAATGAAAGAAAATGAACAAAACATTATTTCACGTAACATTCTAAAACGCACAGCGTTGAAAGCTGAATTTATTACATTTAACAAATTTTTAATATCTCTCTTTCGTAAGCGACTCAAATCTTTAATAAAAAAAATTTCCGAGTTGTACTAAAAAAAAAAACAACAATTATTTGCCATCAACTGCAGCCACTTTTCATATCGTTCATTGAGCGCCAACATTTGCAAAGAATCGCACAGATAAACATGTCAAGTCTTATGAATTATACATCTACTAATGACCTTTTGTCGTTCCCTATTTATTACATACAAATATTGAATGGCAATAAAGAAGTGCATAAATTATTTTTCTATAGAAATGGCAACGGAAAACTTAATAAAGACCAAAAAAAAAAAAAATATGTAATTTCAAAGGAACATATACGATGAATTATTGCATCTCTTGTAAGTGCTTCATTGGAAGCACATTAAATATCTTTGAAATTAAATCTCTTAAAAGAAAACAAACTACTGAAATGGAAAACTCATTTTTATTGAGAAGTTTTTCTTTATTTCTTAAACGAAAAAAAAAAAAAATCTCTGCAAATACACAATTTCAAATCGTGTTATTTTTTATTTAGTTTTTTTCTTCCAGGGGACAGCTTCATCATTGTAATTGTACATAGAAAAGAAAAAAAATCAAAGTATTCGAATCACGTTATTTCAGTTCATGTCCGACAATTCTGTTTTTTTCCATAAAGCTGTTATCGCTTAAATCACGTAATTTTTCCATTTTCTTTCAATGCTTGTTTGCTCTTGATTTGACGTTGTTCTCGCTACATTATCCTTAAGGAGCAAACTACTAAAAAAATAAGAAATTAAGATCTTTTATTGCCATTTTAAAGGGTTTGAAAATTATGTTTTACTTGCTGCATTTCTTTGTGCTTTTCTACAGTGCACAGTACTATGCCTTTTATTAAGAAATGTTTATCAAATTGACTGAACATTTTTCTCTTTAGCAATGAAGCATAATTTGTTTCGAGAAAACTTTTCTTAGGCGGGCAAACGTTTATTTTACGCTAACGTATATTTTGGTAAATGCACCACGGATTTAAATATGAAACATCTAAAAATATTACCTCAAAAGAATCAATCCTTGCAACACTTGGCGTGGTGGTCATTTAAATGATGTAGTGTTTCACACATAATGTCAACGTTCAAACTTTATAATAAAAAAGAAATATCATGAAAAAATAACGGGTTATCCATTTTGAGGCTTCAAAAGTAAACGTAAATAAAACACAAATAAAATACATATATATTTTTTCATGATATTTCTTATTTATTATAAAGTTTGAACGTTGACATTATGTGTGAAACCCCACATCATTTAAATGACCACCAAGCGAAGTGTTGCAGGCATTGATTATTTTGAGGTAATATTCGACCTCTTTTTGATACATACTGGGCGGTATCTCAGCCATAACTTGACAAATAATGGTTTTTAAGTGCTCAAGAGGTTTATCTGCATAAACACGATCTTTTGCGTAGCCCCACAAAAAAAGTCTAATGGTGTCAAATCTAATATGCATATATAGTGAAAATTTACAGCTCTGTCTCTTACGGCTGAAAACTACAACTAAGAACCTGTGCCAACTGATAACAAAGTGCTGTGGTGAAAACAAAAAATTCACAGTACTGAAAAATTTATACAATTTTGCTGTGCCAAATGATAACCTTTCTCACATCCTATACATTTTACACTAGGTGGCCTAGAGACACGCAACAAACTCTTTACACAATTTGATTGTGTGCGAGCGGTAAACGCTACACGCGATCGACTAGAGCGAAATCAAAAGTTTTTGCTATTTTTGATGCAGCCATTTTATTCGCACGTCTCTACTTTTGTTTGACAAAAACAACCTCACTTGCCTTAAAATGTCGTCATGGATATACAAAACAGAAGCAATGTGAGGAGTTTTTGTTTCTTTATGCATCATACACAGGGATGTATGTACAGACATATGAAGTTTGCTGATAACCTGCAAGAAACGTGACTGCGGTGATTCAGTTCTACCACCGACAATTGCTATAATCAGTATTTGCTATAAAAATTTAAAATGTTAGTCTTATTGAATATCGGCTATTGACATTGTTATAACGAAAATGTAGATTTCTTGCTTCATGGAAAATTTATTACAATAATCCAAAAAAAGAGGTGACTTCCTGCTGCCTTGTAGATGCCTTCCTTCAGTTTACGACAAGGAAAGCTTATTTTTAGAAATACATCAAAGGATGTGAGTACAAAGTCAATGGAGAACTTTTTTTTCTCTTTCTCTAGCTTTGATTGAAGCAAATGAAAAAATTGTTAATTTTGTTATTTGAAGCCTTCATTGTCGAAGTGATCGAAAAGTGCGCGGATGAAAAAAAAAAAAAAATGCATTTTACAATTAAGAAAGTGTATATATTAGTTCTAACAGCTGGTAGCCGCTAGCAAATGTGTTTGGTACTCGAAACATTGTGAGTAGTATTGATACCTACTTGGTGAAGAGTATTTATGTCCTTTGTGGGATGGCAATATTTGCAAGCATATATTGTATTGTATCGAAAGTTTTTATTAGGTTAAATTTCATATATAGATTAAGTCACCTCACTTTGTGTTGCAAAGATTTTAGGCAGCCTGATTTCTCTTTTTAATTGATGATTTTATGTCTGGAAATTGCATTCCATTACTGGAGTTTTATCAGGAGAAATTTAATATAGATAAAATTTAAAGATTAACAGTTTATTATTCTTTGCAAAGCATCTATAAGTTCTGTTGTTAACAATTTGTTTCTACCCTGGCAGGCTGCACTTTTCTTCAATGAAAAAGTTGTTGCGGTTTTAAAAGCCATTAAAAATGTAATTATGTTTATAAACACTTTTTTTTCCAGCCATAAACAGTTGGCTTTAGCTTCTTTATTTTTCTGACTATAAAGGCGCTTCCTTTAGTCCAGCGCGTCGCCGAGCTCATGCCAACAACACAATATTTCACTCCGTCTACTTGGTTTTTCTTAACTGACATTTTAACTTATTACCACCGACTGAATAGTTTTGCATAATATGCAGTTACTTGGGCTTTAATTTTCAGCCACACATTTAGTTAAATGGTTTATTTTTTTGCAATTTCCTTTCAACATTTTAAAAGGATTACTTATGGAATATTTATTACGGTTAGAAAATTAGAAAGTTTTTTAAATTTTGCAACAAAAAAAAAGTTTGCTAAAAAAGTGTTTTTTTTTTTTTTTTTTTTAATTTAAAACGAGGAACCTTTTACAAATTAGCATACGACTTCGTAAAAGGAGGTTTATTATGTATATTAATTGCATTTAAATTAAATTAATATCTTGTGAAAAGTATGTAAATGCGTCATACGTATTTTGATGAAGTACACCTTTTACTTAACTACATTGAAATGCTACATTCGTTTCTGGGGAAAAAAAGGAATGCAATTATTTTCCATTTCCTTTATTTTTGCTTAACAGGAAATTAAAGAACTTGTTAACATTTTTTATATTGTTACAATAAAAAATACTATATAAACGAGAAGCAGTATTTGTAGCATTTATTATCATTTCCAATCGCCACTGGCCGTTTTAAATCTAATTAACACATAATTCCGTTTCAGAGAAATATGTATTTCTGCCATGAAAAACATTTTAATTAAGTTAATGTTCTTCGTTGCACTATATGGCCGCAGGTGGGGAAGATAAAAGGCCATTGAAGCAAAGTTTAGGTACTGACATTTAAGCTCAAAGTAAAATATTTATTAAAACAAAAAGTAATATATTATAGTTCATCTTGTTAAAGTTGAATTTATTTTCCATTTGCGTCAGCTGTATCTCCTAGATTTCTCTGTAACAAAACCAAAGTTTATATAAAAATACAAAAAATTAATTAAAAAAAGTCTGTAATTATAAATTCTTTTCATCAGTAAACAATATTCTAGCCCCCTAATTCAAAAAAATTCCCTGTCGGACATTGAGTAGTCGACTACTAAAATAATTAACTATACGTTAACTTTTATGGACTAGCTTCAAATTAGCTACAACACAATCGATTTGTAATTCACTTTTTGTGTACTGGCTATAAGCTAGCTGAAACGTAGTGCAGAGTTAACCCAAAATTCAAATAACAACATACACACATACAGGGTAAATAACTCTTTAATTAAACTGCCTATTGTCGCATTCTTTTTAAATGTTGCGATGGCTGAGTGGGTATGTTGGCTGCTCACCAGTCTTGAGGCTTAGTGGTTCCATTCCCACCAGAGGGTAACAAAAAAGAAAATAAGATGAAATTTAATTTAATAAAACAAAATATTACCACCGAAAAATGTAAAATCAGCCTTGATTTGTAAATTTTTTTCTGTGGGTACTGACTTTTAAGTAGCTAACTTTAAGTTAGTTGAAAAGTAATGCACAGTCGGACAATTGACTACCTTCTAGGACATCGTAATAGTCAGTCATCTCCATTAAAAAACCGAAACTTAACAACAAAATTACCTTACAACAACTTTAAATGGTTTTTTAATCGGCTTAGTAGTTTAGAAAATAAAAATTTTCTTCGAAATTTCTGGTTCTTCAAAACAGCATAAAAGAACTAAAAATAAAGTTATGCTGATGTATTTTCATACATTCGTAACAAATAAAGTTTTAAACAAAAAAAAAAAAAGGAAGCCATAAATGACTAACCCCCTAATTCATAAAAATTATAACAGGCTTATAAGACTGTTATTTGACATATTTGTATGGAAAATCTGTCAAATAAGAGCTTTATAAACCTGTTATAATTTTTATGAATTAGACGGTAAAATTACACTGTTAAATTTCACGAAATTTTGTGCCTTTTTAGTGTGGCCTTTTGCAAGGTTTTTTATGTTTATCTGCAGAATCACCCAGACCCCAAAGCAGGAGTCAGATTTGTTACCTCAGCCCCACAGCAAATCGCTCTTCTCAGAGCACATATGTTTTCGAGATCAAGGCTGCAATTAGATTTTTCTCAGCGGGTAATCGTTCAAGAGTTTTGTGATTATTCAACTGAAAAAAATCCTGGAAAAAGGATACACTTACTTATATGTACGTAATTATGTAAGTGTTTCACATTACTCTGCCATCAAAAGAGCCCCAGAATTTGGCATGTAATAGCAAATATACTTTTGTTTGAATTGTAAAATTAGTTTTGTATAAAATATTGTTCTAAAGGTGCTAGTGTACTTAAGTTTTATTTTGATCACATGTACAATCCTTTGAGATATTTCCATAGAAAAGGTAAAAGGAGCGAAAGAAAACAATCGTGAAAATAAATTATAAAAAAATATTCAAAGCTAACAACCTTTAAATTTTTTCTTCTTCGCATTTCTTACAAAAAAAAAAAAAAAACATCAAGTGGTGGCAATTGAATTTTATTCTCACAGAAACGGAAACAAGCATTTCTTTATCAATTTGACGGAAAGAATAGAAAATTTGCATTTTTCCCGGTGCGATAGCAACCACAGAGGACAGAAGCCAAAAAAAAAACATTCTCAAAAACTCCTGATAGAGAGAAATATACATACACATCCTACGGTAAGTAGAAGAGACAAAAGAGCCTTGTATAAGGCCTGATTTGGGAGCAATAAATTGTTACTCCATTTCACACTGACATAGATTTTGATTTTGATTACTTGGAAGCTCGTTCCAAGCCCAGCAAGGGAAATTTGTATTACGCCAAGGAAAATACAATCGGTTTTCAATGCAGTATGTCGCACTGTGGGTCATGATAATTCTTTGGTGGTAAAAATTCTGTAACTTTAGAACTAGTTGAGATTTTTGGGAAATCCCTTTTCATTAATATACAATTTGAATTTCATTTTATACAATTTGAATTTCATTGAAACAACTTAGCAGTTATTAGAAATCAGGGTCAAAGTTTTGAAAATTTTTAAATTTTGTATAGAAATGTAGGCTATGAAAATATATTAATTCTAAGATCGTGAACTTTGACTAAAACATTTTTAAATAAAAATTTTAAAATCGACAAAAACATTATATTTGTAAGCAGTTTTATTTTAAAAATCTTGATTATTGGAGAACATCTTTTTATGAAAAATGTGTTAAACATATTTTGTAAATTCTTTATTTTAAAGCGGCTGGAAACTAAAAAGCTTTTCATCTCTCTCAATTTCCAAGAAATAACATCGAACTCAAATCCGATAAAATTATTAACAATTGTAAATCATAGTTTGACTTTAAATAAAACTAATATTTAATATTTAGTTATTTTGACCCCTTTTTTTATATTTTGTATATTTATTGACAAAAATAATTACTCAAATTCTAATACCTTGTTCATACATGTATTTCTAATTGAGATAATATTCAGTTTATTGACATAATATTTTTTGCGTTCATACATACAAATATTGCGCTAACTCAATTAGTATCTGACAGCTGAAAAAAAGTTGTTGTTTTTGTTTTGGTAGTGAGAAAAAAAGTGAAAGATATTTTCCAATAAGAAAAATGGAAGAAAAACTGCCTTTTATTAAAAAGATTTTAGTGTTGTACAATAAAAATATGAAACTTGTACAAGTAGTGCGTTCACGTTATGACTCCAAAGCGGCAATAATAAAAAGAAAGAGAAATAAAAATTTGGAAATGCTGCAATGGCAATGTTTTTATTTTTATTGTATTTATTTTTATTTTTTATTATTTTGTTTTGTTTGCTTTTGTTTACATTTATCACGTCATTCATTTCGCATTGTATACTTTTGCTTATTAAACACATCTTTTAGTGTTGTGTTCCATATTTTTCTCAATATTCAAAGCAATATAGAGTTTATTGAGCAATAACTTTATTGACTTTTTGTATGGAATATTGAGCTCAATAAAGGACTTTATTGCGATTACCTCAATAAAGGCGCATGTATGAACATGGTATAAAAGACCTTAAGCTCAAATAAATATATAAAATATATAAAACTAATACTTAAAAAGTTTTTGCAAGCTTTGTCTTTGTTTAAAAAAAAGTCAATTTCGAATGTCATAGCTGCACTGCATATTTTAAATATCTAATCAATAATAGTTCATTGCAGTCAAAATAAAATTTGTAATTAAGCTAAAACAATGTAAGTAATTTAATTATTTAAGCAATTATCCGAACATGAAGTTTTGTTCTTAATCAATCAAATATTCAGACTCTGTTATTGATAATGCTAAATTCCAAAACTATTAATTAAAAAAAAAAAAAATAGGTTTCACAACCACCAGGTCGCTCATCAGCACCCAAATTTGCTTCGAACCTGGCCATCCTGTCACCATAGCTCATCATTACTGACTATCTATCATGTTGATCAACCTTCGATTTTATCACTGTGTTTTTCTGTTGTTTGGAATATATTTTATATTCTTTCTATCAGCAACATGCAATTGATTTCCAATTGTAAACTTGAAAGCTTACTTCTTATCTTCTTTATAAATGTTGATCACTCCAATTTTATCACAAAAAATCTTTCTCAATTTTGAATAGGAGTGATCAACATTTTCAAAGAAGACAAGAAAAGTAAAGTTGAAGACTTTTCTCTTGTCTTCTATAAAAACGTTGATCACTCCAGTTCAAACTTGAGAAAGATTTTTTTGTGATAAATCATCATTATCACAAAAAAGTCTTTCTCAATTGCAAATTATATGCACTAGCCCCAAGCGAAACTCGTACATGTGGTGAAATGCTTTCGTTTTATATAATATATTTAAAACTATATATGTTGTAAAATCAGATTAGCTAATTTTTATTAATAACATGTTTCCATTACGAGTTGAATCACCCGCTTCGCTCTCTCAATTATATTTATGAATCACACTGTTTACACGACTCGTCTATGTGCTTCGATTTGACTTTTGTTTTTGATAAGCCAGCATAAATTTTCCATTAATTTTCGTAAAGAAAATTTGTCTAAATGAACCGAAAATGTAAGTGAAAGTGTTGTTGCAAAAAAACCACTTTAATATCGAAATTTCTTCGGAGTTGGCATTGCAGAGAATTAAATACAACTCAGAACTTAACTTTTATTTTTATGGGAGAGTTGCGGTTTCTCTGCTTTTTATTTGTTTGTTTATTCATTTATTTTTTTTGTTTACAATATATGATTTTAACAGATAGTGCAGATAAATTTGCGATATAAATTAAAGAAGACATCAGTATGCTATTTTAAAATAACGATCCTTTTTCTGACCAGTGACAACTTTGAATGACAAAGCCAAACTCGTACAGTTTGAATTAAATTGGCAATACTGATGTTTTGCAAGTTGTTTGTAAAAATAAAGTACCAGAACTTTTGAATTTATTTTCATATTTGGTTTTCATGCGCATTTAGCTTTGCTTTCTGTAAAAAAAATATATTGAAACCCAGAATGAGTAGAGACAGAGGTCAAGTAGGTACTGAAGTAAGAAAACTGATAATACTAAATTATAAAAACAATAAATCGCTATGAGAGATAGGAGAAGCCTGGCAACGGGTCAGTATATCATAAAAAGATGTAGAACTGAGAATCGGATTGAAAGTAAATCAAAAGTAGTTCGATTATAAAATTTGAATTAATGCTTAAAATCTTATGGAACCGCAGTATGTACGCACAAATACCTCACAAAATTATTTATAGTCAGTGGTTGGTGCCATTTTAAAACTTCTCTGCCACACACCTCTGGAAGCAGCCAGGTGACATTTCTTTAATTAAAAAGTTAAATTTTCAAGGTTTTATGAGCAGGAAGGGTCTCCCCACTGGTTCCAAAAAATTATCGTCAAAAATCAGCATTTTTGTAAAACAAAATCTGCACTATCGGTACCTGAGTTCTTTTAAATCGGCTTAAAAAAGGCTTTTAAAAGCCTTTTTCAAGTTAATTTTTTTTTGTTAGGAAAAATAACTCAAGGGCAAGAGCTTTTGGTAGCTAATGCTTATGATATTTTTTTAAACTTTATGTTAACTATGAACTTAATTATTTATTTGCTTTAAGAGCCAATTGAAATGTATTAATTCAGGTCCAAAAACGAACCTTTTTCAAAAAAATATTTGCTGTATTTTTCAGCTGTCTATATGCCGACGACATTTCGTTGGTGCTAATCAACTCATCAGTAGACTTGAAAAATTCCTAAAAGTTTGTTTGAAACTTAACTACTTATTTCATAATTCCCATGAACAGAATGAGAATCAGAAATGTTCAAACAAACCTTTAACACATCAAACATTTCTTTTTTCGTTTTGCAACACTTCTACTTTTCTTTGCAACATTCTATACAACGAGTCGGCATATAGAGAGCTGAAAAATACAGCAAATATTTTTTGAAAAAGGTTCATTTTTGGACCTGAATAATTACTTTATGTTAACTGCTTTAAAAAAATAACAAATTTTTAAACTTTATGTGTTAACATATTTCATAGATATGTACATGCTTCGGTTCTCATTTTTATAAAATCAGCATTAATATTAGCATTAGAACAACTTGAGTTCTTAAATTTTAAATAGTGTTAAGAAAACTGTGTTCTATGTAAAGATTAATTTTTTAAGCCTTTAAACTTCGTTTTGTTCAAATTGACCTGGGGGCTTATTCTGTATTGCGATGCTAATACGAATGCGATGCGAAAATGCATCAATGCGAACAATTGGTATTCGGTATTGCGATAATCGTATAGTTGATTTTCATTCGCATTAAAAATGTGAAAAGGTAGCAATTCGGTATTCTGCATTGCGAAAACGAATGTCAAACAAACGCCATTTTCGCAATATTTATTCGAAAGCAAAATAGCATTCGCAAAGCACAAAAATGTAAGTAAAAAAAAATATTTCATTTATTTATTCACTGTCTACATATGTATATATTATTTTATTCAGAGAGACAAACGTTTAAGATCACCAAACTGCGACAATTTGAAGTAATAGTAGAATTTATGACAAACCACAGCCAGTTGGTAAGAGGCCGTTTAAACACACCGAATGCGCGTCAGTCGGCAAATACTTTGTGGCTAATGTTATTTAAAACATATACAAAAGCTTCTTTGCTTAATCTGAAATTTTTTCATAAAGCTGGAAAACAAATATTCTGCATAAGTAAACGTTTATATTTCCAAAGCTCAAAATAAATTACCTTTTTTCATTCAAGCTTACAATATCTGATTTGCTTCTAAGCAATCTTCTTTGCACCCTTTACATTTTGCTCTTCATCGCCATCGAACCATAATGCCACAGAATCCACTTTTTTATTTGTCAAATTATATAGGTAAATACAATTTATAAACAAATTTTATAGCCAAATTCTCAAAAAATTGTTTTAATTTTTCATTTGACGTTTCTTGACACTGACATTTATTTGACCAGTGCTGCCACTATTTAAAAAAAATGCGATTGCGATTGCGAAAGTCTTGCAGAATACCAATTTGCATTCGCATCGCAATTCATTTTCACATCGCATTCGTATTCGCATCGCAATACAGAATAAGCCTCCTGACTAAAAATTCTTTCCACATTTGCGGAAGAATGTGGAAAAACCATAATTTGTTGTACGAACTTTGACAGTACAAGAAACGCACGTTTCAAATCTGCAATCATTTGCCGCTCTTTGAATTCTGATTCAAAACTTTGGTGTTCATTATCACAAATAAATTTGAGTAACTCTTTCGGAATTTCCATAAAAGAAATAATTTGCTTATTCATAATTCTGCAAGGACTAATCATATTTAAAATACAAAACCAAAATGCTTTAGAATTTGATTTGCAAACTCTAAAAATACTCTAGTGCTGCCTAAAATTACTAACTATATTATTAGAGGTCTATAAATATAATTCGTTGATTAGAATTAGCTGAAAAAGACAGAAATTATTTTAGGCCTAAAATAATACATTTCAGTAGGCTGTTAAAGCAATTAATAAAATTAACTTCATTTTTGAATATTTGAAAATTTTTTTCTTCTTGATACTTTCAAGAATCAAATCGTAGTAACTGATTGTAACTCGTTGCTTGGAAGTTGTTAAGAAAAGTAAAAGTGTTGCAACACGAACAAATGTTTTCTGTATTCTGATTCTCATTCTATTCATGGGAATTTCGGAATAAGTAGTTGAGTTTCTTTTAATATTTTTCGGTTCAACTGATGAGTTGATTAGCACCAATTAACAAAGTCGGTACATTTCATTGGGCTCTTAAAGCAAACATATAATTAACTACGTTTTTGAATTACTAATTATATTGAATAAAGTGAGTTACCGTATTTTAAGTACATATTTATAGAAAAATCGGCACTTTTACAGCTTTGCATCGAAGAATCGTAAAATATGGTAGTCCTAGTTTTTACAACGCAGCACGCATATGACAATAAAGAAACAAAACGAAAAAGGAAAACAAAATAGTATAAATAAATTGGTGAAAAACTTCAAGATAAATGAATCCAAATGTGTTTTTTGTTTGTTTCTCATTTTCGGAATCGGAGGATGAGTCCAATATTGCTATTATAAGTAGGAACATTCGTGACAAAAGGAATCCTTTTTCAT
The DNA here is from genome assembly GCA_963662145.1 of Sturmia bella. NCBI lineage: Eukaryota > Metazoa > Arthropoda > Insecta > Diptera > Tachinidae > Sturmia > Sturmia bella. The sequence continues at coordinate 41,968,462 of OY759169.1, forward strand.
TGCCAGAAGGTGAGTAAGTTGTGAGTTTAAAGCAAAAGATTAGAACTAAATGTTTCATCTTTTGTACATACACAGATTCAAAAGACGTTTTCGGCTCTCTAAGGAAGCTTTTGAATACGTTTTATCGGAAATAAATATCTCTGGTCACATGTTGATGAGCGTACCACCCGTATTGCAGCTTGCCGCTACATTGTCCCTTTTGGCCCGTGGCAGCTTTTAGCACACGGCCGGGAATTATTTTTTAGTGGCGTTGGCACAAAGCACTATGTGCAAAGCGGTGAAAAATGTAACAAATGAAATATACTACTCAGTGGGAAATCTTTTTCTTGGTATTCACTTTCCTTAAAAACAATAAAATTTGTATTTTTTAAATTATTTCTTTAATTTTTTGTCGCTTCTTTGCTATTTTATTTGTTTTGCTACTAAAAGTTATAGCTTTTAGTAGCAAAACAAATAAAATAGCAAAGAAGCGACAAAAAATTAAAGAAATAATTTAAAAAATACAAACTCTATAGAGTTTATTTGTTACGAAATATACATACATACATACATAAGTTCGCATTGAAATCAAGGATATACTCGTACTTAACTTTAAATAGCACGTGGTTGTGAATACTGTTTCTTAGGAAAAATACCTTAAGAAATCCTACCCAACACAAGCAAGCTAAAAGTTTCTGAAATATGTATGCATGTTTATTTTCGACCAAATATCCCACTAATTATATCAAATATTTGATTTAATTGCTATTGCTACCTTAGTTTGAATATGTTTTGTTCTAACTGACTTTTGGCCTTCACATTTTTAAAATCAATGCCAACCAAGAATGGAGGTTTTTCCCCCCCAAAAAATTATTTCTAAGCCACAGTACATCGCCACATAAAAAGTGTCGTGTCTTGCCATGAGTAAGAAGGAGTAAGAAGGCTTCCCTAAGAAATCAATCTGACTGAAGGTGGAAGGCCTTGTTTTGAAAGGCCTGTAAAAGTTTGCGTCTAAGTACTTACGTACTTACATTTGAACATCTTAAATTGTTTAGAAAAAGATTTTGTTGTTTAGCATTTGTTGCGTGTCATTAAAGTTTCATCAACACCGCAAATGAAAACAAAACAAAAAGCCAATAGAGAAAAGACGTCAGTCATCTAACGTACGAATAAATGTTACCTCAAACCCAATTAGATGTTTTTATTATCACAGGGTTGTTTCTTTTGAAGCTGTCAATGGGGAGGCAAATACTGTTGTTGATATAAAAAAAATATTTTCTTTTAAAGGCAGGGGTAATAACAAGTCAACAGTCCTTGAATTTCCTACTTTCAGCAGAGTTCTATTTAATACGTCTTTTTAATGTTTACTTAAATTTTTTTACAATTCCATTTTACACACACTTTAAGATTATAAGTAATTTTTGCCGATGCTGTCGTTTGAGTTTTTCTTTCATGAGTTTTCAAAAATGTACGAATTGTGGTGTAACCAAGGCAAATGTACTCCTTGGCGGATGAAACCCAACCCCCGCACTCTCTTAACTTTTATGACGCACACACTCATGCAGCACAATAGCATAGCATAAATCTGTTATTGCTTTTGGGACAAAAAAGGGCTAAATACAAGAAACATGTGTGTGATAGAGCTTTTGTATGGAGGTAATTGTATGTATGTAAGTACATGCGTTTGTTGGTGTGTCCAGCAAATTTTAAGGAACAGTAGCAATAACAAAAACATTTTCAAGAAACAAAAGCAACTATGAAAAGAAAATCAGAAAACCAAAGCAGGGTTGCCAGCCTTGAGGTTTCAAAATGAGCCCAAATGGAGAAAAAAGGGGGAATATTTGAAAAAAAAATTTTTGTTTAAGTTTTTTGAAGAATGTATTCGATTAAAAAGCATCATATACATATAGGCATATATTAAACAATACAAAAAAAAATTCCAAATTTCTTGTTACAAAGTGATATATCGGCTCAATTCATTATGAACTTGTTACTTGCTAAAAATAGTTAAACCAAAATTAAGAATATTTAAAAAAAATTTGTTTACATTTATCAAACATGTCGCTATATTACAAAGAAAACAAATATTATTTCCAGTGTAAACTGCATCATTGTTTTTTTTTCAATAAGTCTTTTTTCACAAACAGTAAAAAAATTAAATGAGTGCAATTAAATGCACTCATGCAACCTGTTACAAGTTTAATGCCGTTTTCGTTTCTACACAAAATTACGCATTTATTTTCCCACTTTTACCCTAAAATGCCGCTTTTAAGATTTTAGTGAAACGTAGATCTAAAGAAAATGTCACCTTAACCATAAATATTACAAAAAAATAATAATAAAAAAATGCTCTTCAAAATTTTGAATGTTATACAAAATAAAGAATGTTACCCTTACCTGTAGAAACGAAAAGCGCATAAGTAAACTTCCATCGCTTTCAAAAATTATGTGTAAATTTTAGCACACTCACATTTGAATGTAAGATTGGACTAGTAAGTAAGCAAAGAACATCAAGGCGAGTTAAGGTATGTACAATTTTAAAATTTTTTTTTATTAATACAGTATTTATCGGATATAAGAAACTTGAAAAATCCACGAAAAAAGTTTCTTATAAGCGTTTCTTTCTTTTATACAATTATTTTATATAAGAAACTTTTTTCTTATATAAGTAGCTACGGCCATAAGGCATTTGTTTCTTATATGAATATACGAGCTTTTTTACCTTTTTATGTATATACATACGTAGATGTATGTATGTAAATAGAAAAATAAAACAAATTAAATTTTATTTTATTAACCCCTTTAGTAAATAGATATAAAAAACTAGACAACTTCAATTTGAAAAAAAAATTATATGTAGTAAATACATGCACATACACAATTCATTTTGTACAAACAAAAACTTCTCATGAGCACTAAAAGTAAAAAAAAAAAACGTTGTTATTGTTGTTGTTGTTGTAAAACTGTCAGAAAACAGAGTTGTCCATGCAAACTACATAAATTCAGTGGTGCCCTTGAAAGTTTCTTATATAAATTCTTTTTCTATACATTTTGTGGTTTTGGTGTTCAAGAAAAATGTTCTTTTATCAGTTTTTTTCTTATAAGCGTTCGAATAATAGAAATTAATTAAAAACTAGATTTCTTAAACTACTTTCTTGAATTAAAATTCAGCACATTTTGCTTGGTATTAATATTTTTGAAATTATTTATTTCACTTGGGCCCATTATAATTGAAAATTGTGTGAAAACAGTGTAAGATGAAAAAGCAGAAAACTGGAAAATATTAATTGTGCTGGGGAAGTATCAGTGTGATTTTTTCGTCAATACGCATACAATAAACTGTCATATCAACTTTTCCATCACTGACACAGCAGCAGGGAAGACTCAACAGATGCTCACCGTATTGCTCTCACCAAAAAGGTCTTAAAACTTCTGTATTCTAATCCTTTTTTTATTTATATATAAATATGTATGTATATAAATAGACCACTATCAGCATATTGTCATTGCTACAAGGACATGAATAGAAAGTTTTGTGTTTTAAGGTCCAACTTTTCCTTAATTCTGTCAATGTGTATGAGTGTCAGTGTGTGTTTGGTTGAAAAGAAGGCAGTGAGTGTGTGGTTGTTAACGTTTATGAGTGGGTAAATGTACATCTTGTTGGTCATAAACAAAGTTTTTATGTGTTTAAAATGTGGTTAAATGTTACGAAAGAATTTATAGAAAATTAAATATTAATGTATGGTTATTAACAAGGTAATGAATACATTTAAAGCTCCAAAAGACGTGCATAATACAAACTGACAAGAGCATGTTTTACGGTTTGTGTACATCTCATGATACAATAACGTGTGGAAATTTTGAAAAGGTTCTGCATTACATAGTTGAGCTAATTTTTATTGTCTTTCAAATTGCACTGGTATATTCTAGAAGTTCATTTTGTTTAAAGATTTAAGAAATTTCCTTTTGAACTAATGAAAGGACAATTGAACATGCTGCAAGCAACAAGGTGCCACTTTTTATTTTAAAATTATAATATAAAATGCTGTCTTTATGGCAATGAAAATATATTTAAGATGCAAGATAAGTTTATGGAATATTTATTAACAAAATAGTTTAATACTAAAAATAAAAAAACAATAAGCAACGTATGGCGGATGATTAGGTATGTTTGTTTTAATTACTTTTGCTCATAACAAGTTTGTTCCCTTACTTTTTGGGCAAAGTTCGGTAAAGTGAGAGCAATCACGAATTTCTCTCAATAATACGTAAAAAAGCGCAAAGTACGGGAGCACTAAAAACCACATTTCTGTCTAAAAAAAATTACATAATAAAAATTGAGACATGCAGATGAAGTGTTTTTCTGCACGCATTTAGATGTTAAAGAGCTTTGCAGGTATTTTTATGTGAAATACTAATTGAAAAACATTAAAATTGTTCTTATGTTATTGGATTTAGATGAGCTTTTTTGTTTGTTATTGCTTGCTTTTTGCAACAGCTGACTGTTCTGTATTAAGAAAAATCTGTATTAAGAAGTTAGAACTACCTTGAGTAGACAACAGCTCTCAGTGTTCTATTGCCAGTGCAGTGCCAGGAGTACCTGGTAGATGGTTGCCAAAATTTGTTCTGAAGGGTTGCTCTCAGGGAGTATATCGATATCACGTTGACTAATCTCCGTGGACGACCTTCGGAAAACTCTCACTGATCTTAGGAAGAACCTTTCTTGGCTTGAGCGTAATGGCTTCTTGCTATTTGAATGCAAAACGCGGATCGGTGATTATAAAGCATTCATTACGTTATTTTAAGTCCAAGTCACATTCCATAACGAGATTTCGGTTCAATTGTTAAAGGTTCGATATGAAGTTGCGGAGTACTGTAACACAAATCAGCAGACTTGTTTTGTAAGAGACTTGCTTATTGGAAATACGAGTATTGGGCTTGTCTGATTAGTTTTTCAATACTCCGTTGCCTACTTGGTGGTTGAAGTCAGGATTAGGATACTAGATGGCCTGAGAGCTTTCAAAAACTCAAGTAATCATAAAACTTCCAATTATAGATTAATAATAATATGATCCGGACTTTTGACCAGTGTGTAAGAGTTGAGTACTGTTTTCACCTGTAGTCTGTCGTCAGATAAAACCATCAAAGTAGGTACTAATTTAAGCCAACACATCTCTATAATCGCTACTGTAGCATAACTCCGCTAATATTCAAAGGCATGAACTGTAGCGCCGAGTACACAAAGAGCAGGCGACATTTAAGCAGCCCCAATAGCTCCCGCAAATGCGATTTCATACAAAGAAAATATTTTGCTTGAGGAAATAGTTCCCCAGATACAGTTGGATATTCAATACGATTTTTTTTTTTTCATTCAGCCATTGTTTCTTAGGTAACGACACCAATACCTCAGCAACAATGATTTCATTTATTAAGCTGAAAGTTTACATTCCCCATAAGCAAATTGCGTATCTGGTAGAAGGATAAAAATGCAGACACTGAAACGTTGCGGGGAAAGCTGAGTCGTAGAAAATAACTATAAGAGCAGCTCTCACTGCTCATTGGGAATGAACTAAATAAATACATTACTTACGAAACTCAGACTAGTTTTCTTCTCTAGATATATGGATAGTCTGACATATGGATTAGACTACGCGACAATAGCTCGTCATACTGGGCTAGGTCATACGGGCAGAAACTGATGGAAATCAAATTCACATCTTCTCACTGGGGAACTCATACCCCGTAGGGGCAGCCTATACACATTTCTAACACTAAAATCAGTCTGATTTTCTAAGAAAACATCCAAAAAGTAAACATCTTCAACGAAAACGGGCACTGTACATTCTTACAAATTTGGATATTTATCCAACACGTCTTTTTTATATCTTATGTGTTGTCAAATTTTTTACTGTGAAATTCGTACCTGGCATATACCAATTTTGCTTTGCTACTTTTTCAATTAGAGCATGTTCTAAGTTTTTCGAGTCTACTGATGAGTTGACTGGCATCAACAAAATGTCGGCGGTATATAGACGGCTAAAAAAACAGAAAACATTATAAGGTATATTTTGAACAAATTTTCTGCTAACGTATTTCCTTTCAGTCACAATTTAGGAAGATTTAGGTCCAATGTATAAACACCACTTCCTCTCATAAACACTTCTTCCGCTTTCCTCCTTTCCAAAACCAATTTTTTTTAGTTCCGGTAGAATGAACTGCCAAACACAAAGTCGTTATTTAGAGCAGAGCCGAGTGTACGAGCGACGTTATGAAACAAAATAATATTTTTGCTGCTGCGAAAAACATTATGTCATGCTGTCTTAGTGCCGTGCTGCATGCTCTGAATAAAAATTTTAGAAACTTTTACTGTGAAACGATTACACAAATTGAAATTAGAGCAACTTTAGTGATGATCTGATCGGAATTTAGTCCGCTTTTGATATTTATGCCGACCTCAATTTTCAAACCTGATTTTATATTGTAAAACCAAAAATTCATTTTCACATTTACATAATCTATTTTAAATTTATTGAACTATGCTATATAGTTCTTTAATCACTACCAGCTTATTACTCATGATCAATATTATTCAAAGAAACAAAAGTAAGATCTCTTTTAGCAAGATGACAACTGTGTGTTTCGAAGCCGCTATGCTTCTCATTCTTTGCATTACTTTACGCTCTTGTCTATTTATACAATAATAGCCTTACTTTTTACCTAAATAACTTTGTTTCTAGGGCTCTGCGCTCATAGAGCGAAAACGGAATTCTTGGTCTACTTGATAGCAAAATCTGTGTTCAGTATTGCCAAATCTAGTACGTGGGCGAAAGTCTGGTCAGCCCTACGCTGAACGTCAATTTTTGCAGCTTATAGGCAAGTATTTTCTTTTTGTATTATAAATTATGAATAGAAACTTTTAAACATTATCAGCCCAATCATGAATATTCTCAAGGAATTTTATTCCTAAGGAAAATATGTTTCTCGAGAAAAAATTCCTCCAATCATAAATTACATGAGAAACAAAAAAGTAAAAGTTGGTAATATCGAAATTTTTTATAGGAAAATACAAAAAACATATATTTTTAAAATACCTATTTTTTCCTCCGCTGACTATTTTCCCCCTTCGATGTGACTAAAACAGGGAAGGTTGAAAAAAATTTCCTAAGGAATTTATCAACATAATAAGAGGAATGGGAAAAGAGAAAAAACTCTCACGGAATTATCATTCATGATTGGGCTGTATATTGTTTTTTTTTTCTTCACAGCTAGAACTACGAACATTTTAGTTTCTATATTGGCTTGATGTGCAAACATATTTTTAAGCATTTTAAGGATTATAAATTTTTAATTTGTTTTAACTTCTAAGAACTTTCGTGCGATACTTTCTTTCTATAAATCTTCGAAAAAACTATTTTAACAAAAATTCAATAATTTTACCAAATTTAATTTTTTATTTTAATGGTTGTATGCAAAATGCATTTCCTGCAAAAGAATATTTTATAAACGATTGAAAGTCCCATTTTTTGTTAATCTTTTTTATGTAAGCTGCTGTGAAAATGCATTGAAATACTCGTTTCTATTGTTTATAACCAGAATTGCATATTAATTTAACTTATCAAAACCAATTATTGAATATTTCAATTCATTTGGTTATTACTAGATTTATTTATGTATTTTTTATCTCTTTTAATGCAAACGACAAATATTTACACTGGATTTAAGGGATTTGTTATGTTTAGCAGACACCCTACATCATTGCTAACAGCAACGGTTAAATTGGATTCGGTGTAAAGTGCCCAAGAAACGCTCAATAAGTTCGTTGCTCAGTTTTATTGTATGTGTACATGAGGTCGACTCCGTTTTTTAAGCAAAATCAAAAGTTTCTTATATTTTTATTGAAGCAATTTTTTCCTGACATGTCAACTTTTGCGCGACAGAAAAAATTTCATTTGGTTTGAAATTTTGTGGTGCATAAATACATAAATGTACGGATGAAAAAAACAGAAGCAAAATGAGTAATTTTTGCTTGTTAGGGTTCCGTACTCATAGAGTAAAAACGGAACGCTATTAATGAGAGTTGTACGTCCGTCCGTCACAGGCCACATTCTCCCAAACGGTAAGAGTTAGAGAGCGGAAGTTTTCACAGTACAAATACCAAAAACAAAAAAAAGCTATGAATTAAAGCGTGCTCCCATACAAGAAACTGAAATTAGCTGTAAGAGATGGAAACTTGAAATTTACACAATATATGCAGTTACCAGGCGTACACAACAACCAATACCAAAGGTAGCAAAACGTGAAAATTAAATGTCGTCCTTAGTACAAGGGCACCCTTTAATTTGACAATCGACTTTTGTTTCTGAGCCGTAAAACCTTGATATTTTCACAGTATATGTAATTCGCAGGACTCTTCGCCGACAAATACCAAAAGTTGAAAAAACATAAAATTTAATTGGTGTTCATACATGGTGACACTGTTTAGTTTGAAAATCAGTTATAACGTTTAAGACGTATGAGACAGAGGCATTAACTTTACACGGTGCATGTAGTGGTCTAACTTCTACAACAACAACTATTAAAAACAATTAAAAGTTTAAAACTAAAGGGTACACCAAAGATACCCTTCGATGTGCATGTGTCGGTATCCTACTTGTCTCAATATATTTTTGTTTCTTTATGCATACATCTGAAGTTTGTTTATAACTCGCAAGAAATGTGACTGCAGTGATTTATGATTGAGTCAGTTGCACTAACGGTACTTCTTGAAAATATTTACTATAAAAATTAAACGTTCTGGAACAGTAATAGTCGATATTACTCTTACCGTTATAAAAACACAGATGTGGATTGCTTGGCAATTCATTGCAAAATATTCGTCAAAAGAGGTGCCTTTCCGCTGCATTGTAGATACATACCTTTCTTGGGCTTACTACAGGGGTAGTGTACATAATTGTAGAAAATGCATTCCACGATACAAAATCAATCAAGAGCGGGAAAGAAATTGTTAACTTTTTTATTTGAAGCCTTCATGGCGAAAAAGAGTAATTTGGTAGGTATGCATTCATTGGTCGAAGTGATAGAAAAATGCGCGGATGAAAAAATTATTCTTTCTAAGATTTATTAAAAAAACCAGACAAAACAGCACAAAGCAAAAATAACTCACCACCTGACGGTAAAGTAGAAACGAATGCTACAAATTCACAAAAATTACGACTTTTTACGTCTTTTGTTGTAAGTCTGCTTCAAATGATGAAAATACTGGACAAGCACACAATCAAACGCGAGTGAGCTTATCTTAAATACGAGCAATTATTGTTTAACAAATTTTTACAGCCGTCAAAACTATTATTTCTAAATGTTTCTCTAATTTCCCATATTTGTTTTCGGGCAATTTGGTCGTGGATTTAAACATCGGTATTACAGAGCTCTAAATCGGGAGAGTAAACGTTATTATAATTATTGCGGTTTGAATAATTATAGTTGAGAGCAGAAAAAGAAAAGAAGGAAGAGACATTAATTTCAATTGGGATTAATTATTTATATTGAATATAAAGGGTGGTTCAAAGCCTTATTTCCATTCAGGAAGTTTGCTCTCACTGGCTTTTATTTTAGGGTTCCGTACTCATCAGAGTGAAATGGAACCCTATTACCGTCCGTCACAGCGTCCATTCTCCGAAACCGTTAGAACTAAAGAGCTGAAATTTTCACAGGATATTGCTGTACCTTGCCGCTATAACAACAAATACCAAAAACAACAATATGTCGAAAACTGGAAAACTACCAGATGTCCCCATACAACGAAAAGTAACGATTAGCTATAGCTCTCGAACCGTGAGAGATAGAGAGCTGAAATTCGCACAGTGTATGTATTTCTAGATACTTTACAATAACAAATGCTAAAGACGAAAAGTACCAGGTGTCCCTATACAACGTAAAGTAACAAATAGCCGTTACTCTCGAACCGTGAGAGCCAGATGGATGAAATTTGCATAATATATGTATTCATATATGCTCCATAACAACAAATGCTAAAAACAACAGCGACTGTAAAACTACCAGGCGTCCCTTGACAACGTAAAGTAACAGCTATAACTCTCGAACCGTAAGAGATAGAGAGCCGAAATTCGCACAGTGTATGTATTCCCAGATGCATTACAACAAATGACAACAACAGTAACAATTCGCAAGCTACTAAGTGCCCTCGTACACCATAAAGTAGCAATTAAACGTAACTCTTAAGCTGTAAGAGACATAGAGATGAAATTTATACAATATGTATACATATGTATACACATATGCCATTCCATACGTACTTTACACATACGTCCGGAACCCTAAGTGTGCGAGCCAGCCTCGTTCTCGACTGAGTTTATTTACATGTATACAGTTATGTATTCCTAAGCCGGAAATTGTCTGGTATTTTAAAATAAATTGCCACTCGGAAGATATCTAATTGTGGTTTATTGTCAGTGTGAATGACATTCGGGATGTCTTCTTTTGTGCAACTAAAATCTTAGGCGAGCAATTCAAGTAACCTATTAAAGTATAGTACTAAGGTAAGGTAATTATTGTATGGCAAACTAATATAAGTTAAATATGTTTATAATTAATAGGTATTATATTTGTAGGACCTGCGACCTTTCTTATGAAATCCCTAGAAATTTAGTAACGAAAGCTAGAAAGCTTATATGTATCTTGATTTTGAGAAAAAGCTGAAATATTTGTCGTTTAATATTGAACATTTTTTTCATCGTATTTTAGCTTGTTGTTGCGTCTTTTTGTGCTATTGTCTGCTCGTTTCTCATATTATTATTTTTTTTACTCATGCGATGTTTGTGTTAATTTTTTGTCGCTAAATCTGTTGTTTTTTGTGGTTTGAGCAGCAATTTTTTTTGTTTGGAGTAAAAATTTGCATAACTTGTGCCTAGTAAATCTACTACACATGTATGTGAATGTGGTGATGTTGTGTGCAGAATTGTTTTTCGTAAAACCAATGAAATTCGTGTCAGTAATGGGTATCTCACACATATACAATACCCTTTTGGAAAACACATTTGTTGTTTTTATATATCAGAGTAGCAGTGTAAAAAATTAGAGGAATACAATATTTCATTTATATTTCTTATTAAGCTTGAAATGCATTAAAGTTTTTGAAATATTAAATCATTGCTTGCCAATATATCAATGTTTTACACTAAATAAAAACTGTGGATACGAATGAATACAAAATTGTTGTAAATATATTTGACAAATGTGTAGATGAATTTAGCATATACATACATATTTTGATGGCTTGAGCTGATCATGTTTTGGCGAAGTTTTACAAATGCTTTTAGTTTTATGTAGAGAGACACTTACTTGCATTGACTTTACATAGGAAAATACTACTTATGTATGTATTTTTATATAGTGCTAAAGCAGTTCCAACTAATGAAAGATTTTATTTAGCACGAAGCTACCGATTTCAGCTTTGGGACAAGTGGCCTAACAAACTTCAAAGATATTTCTTATGTCTCTAACCATCCTCTAAAGTATTGTGTGAGATTTTTTATAATCACAAGAGATTGTTTAGAGACTTGTGATTTTTTAAAATTTTTATATGCGTTTGCTACCCTGGCAAATGGGTCTTACCAGGCCAATTGTCCACGTTACCTATTTTCACGAAATCCGTAGACATGCTTAGCAACTGTGGCTAGATTTCTTTTTTATCACTGTTTTTTTTTTTTTTTGAATTGGGCCGATACTTAGTGAACTCGACCACAAATGGATGAGCCCTGGACGATTATACATATTGCTTCCAAATAGGCGGCCTTCAGGAACAAGAACTCTAATATGGTGAGAGCAAATGTCGTTATAGTAACAACCTCCATGCAGTGACGATGCTGTTCTGAGTTAATGGAGTTGGTACCCTGCTATCACCGACGAGCCTCTAGGAACTCTCATTTTGATTTGCGATTAAAGCATGGATTACGTCAGGTATCAGGTAATTTAGTTTGCAGCCCATTAGCATAGATTTCTGACTTGAGAAAGCCTAAGAAAGAAAAGTCTAGCGTGGTTAATTTGTGTAACGACGATGAGAAGTTCTCATTGCCTCCATATGAGATGATCCTTACCTATAAATCATTTGCTCAAAGTTTTAAATATTGAATGAACAGATATCACAGTCGTTTTGAAGCCACCTTCACTTGCATATGCTACTGTTATTGATGGCTAGCCTAGTTCAAAGTACACACCAAGCTCTGACTTTTTTTTGGATCACAAATACTAGTTGGCTATATGTGTGCAGGTTGATAGCTTCTTAAATTGGACACGTTTGTTTATTGGTGTAGCTTCGGAAATAAATGAAATAAATTAATAAATAAATAAATAATGCAATAATGCTAATTATAATTATAATGTTGATATGAACTTAATTATTCATTTGCTTTAAGAGCCAATTGAAACGTATTAATTCAGGTCCAAAAATAAACCTTTTCAAAATGTTTGCTGTCTTTTTCAGCTATATGCCGACGAAATGTCGTCGGTTCATTTGTGGACCTGAATTAATTATAATTTTGGTAATGTTGATTTGATGGAACTTATTGAGAGTGTAGAAGCGAATTCAGTCTAATGTCTGGTGATTGGCTGTGAAGGACTTCTAAAGTTTTGTGTATACCTTTTCGTATTATTATCGGATTTTCGAACTCGTATTTTCAACTCTTTTACATATGTACATATATGTATTTAAAAAAAAAAAATTATTTTCTGTTAATCCTTCCAATACATTTTAAACTGAAAAGCAACTTCGTTTCATATGTTACTTAGCAAAGAGCAAAATCAAATGTTCTTTATATTAATAGTTACACATAGGCCTTCCTAATACAATCCATACCTCATGTCACAAGACACAGTTAGTTGTTGACAACAAAATATATAGAGGCAAAGTTACAAAAAAAAAAAAAAAAAAAAAGAAATGAAATGAAATGAAAAACTGCAATTCAACGAATATGAATGTACAGACATTGTTGCTTTATTATGCTGGTTACATTGATACAACAATAAAAAAGCACGTATGCGAAAGCGAAAAAAAGAGCAATTGTTGGAATTGTATTCACCATCAAAAAGTATCATTTCATTTGGTTTATAACAATTTTCTTTGTGCTTTCATCTAGTTACTCCATTGTTTTTATCTCTAACATCTATGACCATTCACACTTACATATCGACCCCTGCGAGCAAAACTGTCGTATGTTACACTTTTTTCAAGATCTACATTTTGTGCAAATCGGTTTGAATTCCAATGTTTCAAGTTTAGAAAACTTTGTCAGTAAAATTAACTGAAAACACTGTTTAAAATAAATGAAACTTCATTTAAAACCGTCCAACTTATTTTGCATTTAAATTTACTAATTATTTCATTTGATTTAAATGTTAAAAAAAAATGTTAAATGTTACAATCGTTAAAAATAATGATTTTTCCTTTATTCTAACTGTCAAATAATTACGAATTAATCAACTTGTAACAGTTTTGTTATTTTTTCTTTGGTGGTGATTTTTTACGTCATTTTATTAAATTATAGTTTTCTATCTGTGTTACCTCCTTTTTCGATTTAATTTTTGTACCGTAAAGCCTTTGCTAGTATTCGAACATGCAATATCTCGACTTGAAAGCAGCTGCCGTACCTACTCAGCCATCGCAACAATCAGAACAAATTCAGCAGCAATTTAAGTCAAGAGTATGTATGCTACAGTATGTATCCACTTCATGGACTACAATTTGCCTATCAGAAGGGCAAATCAGCACAAACTGGTTCGGGATATCGAAAAGGTCTTGAGCTCTAAGGAGATTGCCCTATGTGTATTTATGGACATTGAGGGCGCCTTCGATAACGTGAACTTTCGCTCCATGGAAACAGCACTCTCAAATAGAGGAGTTGATTTGGCAGTGGTAAGATGGATCAGCTGTGTGCTAAATAAGGGGTCAATTAGCGCCTCAATAGGCAATGCCCCCAGGCTGGGGTACTATCCCCCCTCCTATGGTCTGTTCTGGTTGACGACCTAATTAGGATCCTTAACCGGAAAGGAAAATACAAAACCATTGGTTACGCGGATGATATATCGGTGATAAATAGGGGCAGTCATCCTGAGTAGTTGCCAAACTGATGCCACCACAATTTTTCAGGCGGAACTATATGTTATACTGGAAGCTGTAGGGATCCTATCCGAAAGGGAATGCATGGGAATCAGAATCAAGATACTCTCCGACAGCCAGTCAGTACTCAAAGTAGAACTGAGTAGTTATACGTTCACATCCAGGACAATACTGGAATGTCACGACCGGCTAAGCGAACTGGCCACTCACAATCAGATTACTCTGATATGGGCGCCAGGTCATGAGGGGCACAAGGCTAACGGCTGGCTGACACTTATGCAAAAAGAGGAGCCAATGGGGCTCTCATTGGCACTAGGCCACAGAAGATACAGGCTGCTACAGGCCTATACATTGGGTTCACAGGACTTGCAAGGGCTTAAACAGAAGGAGCTAATACTGTTTCTTGATGTATTAAACTCGTGATGGACAAACGGTTGCACAATAGAATATCTTTGGTCGTAGTGCAAACGGCCATCCTGGACCAACCTAGTAATAATACAATACAATACAATACAATACAATACAATACAATACAATACAATACAATACAATACAATACAATACAATACAATACAATACAATACAATACAATACAATACAATACAATACAATACAATACAATGTATGCTACAAATGCATGTAGAAACCAAATTATAATTACGAGGTCTGATCAAAAAATAACCGTTATTTTCAAATTTCGCTTTCGTGAGTTACGCATGTTGGTACATACATATGTATGTCTGTTATAAGTGTTGGCAATATCATCCATTTTGGATTGTCAATTTGTTTTGGATAGATAAGAAGCTTAGTCATGTTTTTTTGGTGTACTCTTCGACTTTTTTACTATTCTAAAAAATTAATGCATTAAGTTTTGTGTAAAAAATAAAATTAAATGGATAAGGATGTTTGAAATGTTGACTGTGGCGTTATGAGCAGAACACAAGTTCAATTGTGGTACAACCGTTAATTATCAAAATGTCAAAAAAAATTTTTCATAAGCACAAGATAGCGGAGATTTGAATAAGCTCTTATCAACGACAAGACCCTTGTTTAAGTCCCAAAAACTGAAAATAAAGTGAAATATTTAAAAAGCATTTTTTAACTCTGAACCCTCTATGGATTTCAGACCTTTTTTTTATGGAGCAGAACACAAATTCAATTGTGGTATATATTTGACCAAAATCAAAAACCTTTATCATGTCTCAACCACTTTATTCACCAGACTTGGCCCCCGCTCTCTTCCAAAAACAAAAAGACACCGATGAAAGGAAAGCGTTTTGCTACGATTGAGATAAAAGATAGATCGAAACAGGAGCTGTTGGCGATACCAAAAACCGCGTTTGAGAAGTGTTTCGAGGATTGGAAAAAACGCTGGCATAAGTGTATTATATCTGAGGGGGTTTACTTTGATTACTTTTGCTCATGAGATTTTTGGAATAAGCAGTTGGGCTTCAAACATTAATTTAAAATTTTTCGAGTCTACTGATGAGTTGATTAGCATCAACAAAATGTTTGGTTGGTGGACGTTCTCTAAAACTTGCCCATAAAAATTATAATTTTTATTAAAGATTATATATAATCCTTTAACTTAATTTAAAAACAAAATGATAAAAACACTCTCCTGGAAAATATGGTTTTTGTAACATACGACGATATCGTGCTCAGGTATCGATTTGTATATGTTTATTTGTATGCGACTATTTCTACTCGTTGTTTTTGCTCCTATCCTTTATGTTCTTTATGTACATACATACATTTGTACAGACATATGTATGAATAAGCCTGAATTTTTTTTTGCGGATGTACTTGTACAAGTTTTGTAAGAGTTCTTTATTACTCCAAATGCTATTCACCACCATGCATTTAGACATTTTTCATTACAGTCGTGTTCTTTTTACAATTATTTTCTGTGTTTTCTAATGTTGTCATTTGTTATTTATTTATGTTCATGGCTTTCAGTTACAGCGTTACAATATTTTTCTAATTTTTTTTTCACACCCAATTGTAACAGATTTCGGTTCTACAAACTATAATTTGATATTTTAGCAACATCTTTAATTATTAATTTTAATGTTTCAGTGACGAAAGTCGATTCATTTAATTTGTTGTAATTTAGGAAGTGGTTAACTGATTATATTTTATGGATTTGTTCTTTCTTGTCTATATAAATAGTTTGAGTTGTTATAATCAGAGTAAGGTCTGGCTCGAACGTCTCGAAGGGCAAATCACAAATTGCCTTATCTTCGTTATTTGGTGTTCATTGGGATAGCTATAAAGTTCTTGAGAAAACTTAAAGCTTAGTACATATTACATGAAAGTTTTAACTAATCCGTAAATTTTTTTTTTATTGTTGAAAGTCCCTTAGTCAAATGCGTATTGCAGCAAAAAGCAATTCTTAGTATTGAGCTTTGAATTTTACATATTTATACTACATCGGAGGACATTCATTAAAGAATACTAAATTAAAAAATTAGCATTGAGCTGGGTAACAACCAGCTGTTTTGAGACAGCCACGATACTCACCAGAGATTCTATCTCGCGCTCTGATATCAACCGTTTCAAAATTGGATCTACAACTGCTTGATGATGTGAAGAAAAACGCCATCCGACAGAAGAAATAAATTAAGTCAAGTACGAGGCTGGCTCGCACTCTTAGGGTTCCGTACGTATGTATGTGTAATGTATGTATGGAATGGCGTATATGAATACATATGTATATTTTATAAATTTCATCTCTCTGTTTTTAAAGCTACTTTATGTTTTATGGGGACACCTAGTAATTTTTTACTTGCTGTTGTTGTTGTTATTGTAATTTGTTGTTTTAAGGCATCTGGGAATACATACACTGTGCGAATTTCGACTCTCTATCTCTTACGGTTCGAGAGTTATAGCTATTACTCTACGTTGTAAAGGGATACCTGGTAGTTTTACAGTTGTTGTTGTTTTTAGCAAGTGTTGTTGTGGAGCATATGTAAATACACATATTGTGCAAATTTCATCCCTCTGTCTCTTTCGGTTCGAGAGTAACGGCTAGTTGTTACTTTACGTTGTATAGGGTCACCTGGTAATTTTCGACTTGTTGTTGTTTTTAGCATTTGTTATTGTAGGCCACATGCGAGTACATATATTGTTCACATTTCATCTCTCTGTCTCTTACAGTTTGGGATTGACGGCTAATTTTTACTCTACGTTGTATAGGGACACCTGGTAGTTTTTGACGTGTTGTTGTTTCTAGCATTTGTTGTTGTAGGGCACATGTAAACACATATATTCTGCGAATATATGCTCTTTGTCTTTTACAGTTTAGCAGCTACGGCTAATTGTTACTTTAGGTTGTATTGGGACACCTGGTAGTTTTCAACTTGTTGTTGTATTTAGCATTTGTTGTTGTAAAGCATCTATAAATGCATATACTATGCAAATTTCAGCTTTCTATCTTTTACGGTTCGAGAGTTATAGCTAATTGCAACATTTCGTTGTATGGGGACACCTGGTAGTTTTCAACTTGTTGTTGTTTTTAGTATTTGCTGTTATAGCGACAAGGTACAACAACATCTTGTGAAAATTTCAGCTCTCTAGCTCTTACCGTTTCGGAGAATGGACGCTGTGACGGACGGACGGACGTACTTGTCTCCATAATAGGGTTCTGTTTCACTCTGATGAGTACGGAACCCTAAAAAATGATTGCAAATATTGGGAATGATCATATATGTACCGAAAGTAAAAAAAAGTCTGTCGAAGTAGCTAGTTGTACCCCAGCTCAAGCCATAATTTGACCAATTTTACAATTCTACTGAAATCATACGTATTATGCGTATTTAAAACAATTTTTAAATATTTAAAGCCATATTTGCCGCATTCATATTTTTTTTAATGTATATCGTTAAATATGCTTCTTTTAACGTGCTTCAGATCTTCATTAACTTTTTGAACATATGTTTTTTTTGCATTGCTACCGGTGAGAATGTCACCCATGTAATGTATCAAGTTCTCAATACTTGCTTGTTTGCAGATTCTTTAAAAAACCAATAAGCATATTTCATCAATTTAAATGCAATAGTTAAAGTCCACGCAAAATACAAGAAGCCCCTTCCAAGCATTGGGGTTCGTTTATGTATAACCACTTAAGGGTTAACAGAAGTTTTCATTAGCCCAAAAAAATTTGCAATTTTGTAAAGATAAAAACAATTTTAGCAAATTTTTGCCAAGCTTTCACCTGCAACCATTTTACCATCGAATGTTTTATATTTACAGTTATAAAATAAATATTTAGAAAATTGATCAAAAGTTTAGCCGGGGTTGTTCTGAAACACGCGCTTTACTTATTTACCGTCGAATATTCACCTTCGGCACCTCGACGCCGACAGATTCTAAAATACGCGAGAAGAGATACCGTTTGAATTAATCGAGTTTTTGTAATCACTTGCACAATAAAGTTGTAAACAAAACAATATAATAGATTCAGTGGCTTTTTTTTTTAAATGAAGTTGAAGAAAATGATCTTTGGCGTGTACTTACGTACAATACAATGGATTTATGTGAAAGGGATGATACAAAATCAGTACTAAAATATACTTTATTACATATTTTTTCCCATTGGTCAAAACTATGTTCTTGGCGATCATCAATTGGATTTGGTCGATAGTTTCCTCGATTTAGGTATATTATTCGACCCCAAGCTGACTTTTCCTTCTCATATTACTCTAACAATAAACAAAGCTAGAGGTACACTTGGATTTATAAAACGATGGGCAAAAGAGTTTAATGACCCATACATTGGAAAAGCACTATACATAGCAATGGTGCGACCCATTCTGGAATATGGTTCAGTAATATGGGATCCAATTTATCAATGTCACTCTGATGCAATTGAATCCGTGCAGAAACAA